>CM066039.1:41704702-43031994 GCA_033557465.1 Ichthyophis bannanicus
CACTCAACAGGGAGAATTGAAGAGAAAACCACCTGTGCACCTATCTGCTTCACCCTCTGTCCCAGAGCCATGACATCACTTTTGATATGCTCAGAGGGATACCTGGCAGTATCATTTGTTCCACACAAATAGTGAGGTGAATTAGGTGGTCACAACTTCAAAAAATAACAATAAAGAATGTATACATACAGAGATCCAATGTATACATTCTTTATTGTTATTTTTTGAAGTTGTCTATATATGTTGTTAGACATTATATTAATAATTGTGTTTTATTATTCTATTCTTCTCTGTTTATTATCTATAATACTTATTTTATGTTTCATATCTTATATATGTTTATGTATTATTATTTATCTGTTGGTTTTGCAGTTCTCAGCCTCCTGATGAAGGCTTTGCCGAAACGCGTTGGGGCGTTTTTTAATCAATAAAGCATTTGTGACCACCTAATTCCCCTCACTATTTGTGTGTTTCTTCTGGTGATTGCGAGAGGTTGCTCCTCTTGTGGCTCTCCCAGTATCATTTGTTCCGACATGAATTAGCAACATTGGGTAATAGTCAGTGGGCTTGATGAGTCTCGGCAAACTCTCCGTAGCATCTTGGATTTTGGCACTGGTAGACAGCATACCTCTCTGGACATCAAGTCTGGTCGGCAGATGGATGCCTCAAGTACCCCTCAGAAGAGTGTCACCAAACCACCACTACCCTTCGTTTCCTTGTGGTCACTGATTCTGCAACTTTGGCGTACTTCAGCTCTGGTTCTTCCCTTTCCAGGGATGCTTTCACCTCCTCCACTTCCAGGGATGCATAATGGTTTTTCAATTCAAGGGCTGGAGAAGTTGGATTGGTGATTCTGCAGGCCCCGGTGACTTGTGTCCAATCTTCGTCATTCTGTAGGCACCCATCTTCTCTTCTGCTGGAGGGCTTGATGGTTGCAAGAAGCATCTCATCAATGTACTTCTCACTGTCTTGAATGCTTCTCAGCCTCGCCACCTCCTCTCTGAGTTCCTCCACTTGTTTCCTGAGAGCTTCAGCATGCAGGCACCCTGCACATGGAACCAGTCCTTCAACTGGCATTGGGACCTCTCTCTGGACAGAGGCAGAAGCTGTAACGGGGGCAACAGCTTTAGCAATATGATTTTCCCCAGCCATTATTCTGTTCGTGGAGTTTAGGTATCTTTGTTTGAAATGTATAGCCCCCCTGTTAGGAATGCCTACATCACCAGAGGTCGGTTAGGGAACCCATCAATACTACAAGATGCTAGCATCACTGCAGCTTATGGAGTATCGGTGGAAGAGATCTACAAGGTACAGCTGCTTCATCACATATAGATTGCCCCCAACTGGTTTGACAGCAGATCCTGATCTTGGGCTAGCAGCCATAAGCTCTGATTGGAAAAAGTCTTCTGAATGGAACACTTGGCTGATATTCGAGGGTTGGGAAGGCTGAGCGGGAGTATTATTGGAATGATCATTGGTACAGTACTTGGTACTAGCCTTTAAGAGTTTCTGTGCGTTTGTATATGATAACAAATAGAGCAGCAGCCGCCTTCCTTTTCCGCTGCCAGATGGTTACCTGTGTCTCTATGTAAGGGAGGAGGGAGGGAGGGGGCTAGATTATGCAGCTCTCGAAGGGTAAATAGGAATCCTACATCCTGTGCTGCATTCAGAGATCTCTGAACTGTTCATGATGAAATGTACTAAAATCAATTCAACAGCTAAGCAACACATTTAGATGTGTCCAGCCTTATTCCCGAAGAAGACATTCCTCTGCCTGGTAATTGGTGCCTATTGAATACCTGCAGTAGATACTAAGTGCAAGCCGATTCCATTAATAAAAGCATTATGGCTGCTGAGGGAATGTCATGTTATTAGTTACCTTATCCTAAGAGTTTGTTTAAAATCCAAAACGTTCGGCTTTTATTTTGCTGTAAAGTTTCTTCATGAGGGCCTGATTTACTGACTCTTTTTGATCCCTGAAGGTCAGATATCTATAAACCTCAATTAGCAACAACTGTGAAAGCAGATAAGGAATATTCAGCAGCCAAAGAAGAAAACAGAAAAGAAAATGTGTTATGGCCTGAAAATGAAGGTATTCAAAATGCACAGGAGTCACCGTAGACTGCATTAAATACTCCCTAGGCCACCCACCAACCTGTTCACTGTGACCCTTGTCACAAAATGCCCTAGTGACTTCAAACACTGGCCTCTGTGTTAATTCAGTAAGTGATGGTTTAATATATTTGTTGTGCGGAAGGGGAACCACTTGCTCTGGCAGATATATGATGTTATAATGAAGTACTCCTGGGGGAATTCTGCCGGCTTTCAGCTAGAATTGACTAATGTAAGGGTTCTCTCATCTTGGGGACGTCCATACCCCAAGGCCCAGAGAACGGTTATTTTTACTTCTCCTTCCTTGCTCTTCTCCAAGAGGGTTGGTTCTCTCCAGGGGGAAGCGATTTCCCTTCAAGGCCCAGGCAGTAGAAATATTTTGGGATGGATATGGAATGCTCCAACATCTAGTGGTTAGGGCATCAGCCTGGGAGCCAGCGAGATCAGGGTTTGAATCCACTGACATTCCTTGTGGCCTTGGGCAAGTCACTTAACCCTTCATTGCCTGACCTACAAACAAGACTGTAAACCCTCCAGAGACAGGGCTATATCTACTCTTCCTCAACGTAACTCACCTTGAACTACTCCTTGAAAGACACAAGCAAAATACAAATCAATACTGCTCTATATCACCACATATTACACATCTCTGTTATCGGTGTCTTTGTTCCTATTCACCGTGAGTCCTTGATTGGGGTCAGGGGTTTCCTGGTAGACTGGAAAACCTATTTCCTTGCTCGACTGAACATAACAGGCTTTTCCGACCCCTCTGGGATCCTCTCTCACAGTACAGCCAAGCTCCACTTGATTGTTTCTCCTCTGTCTTCGAGCCCTCCTTCTTTCCACTTTCCAACAAGCAGGCAGAGGGGTGGTTAAAACCTCTGACGCATACTTGCACTTCACACTAAGACAATACTGAAAACCCAAGGGAGACGTCACGCTGGACACAGAATAAACTAGTTGAACCGTAAACTAAACATGGCTTCACTCTGCATTGGTTCTCTGCCACCATCATGCCGCATGCACACAGTAGAGGGGGGGGGGGGGTCTGGCTTATATCAGGGTAAGCAGTCATCCCAGAAGCTAGATGCAGTAGCAGAAGAGTATACTAGATCCTGGAGGCCGGCGTGTACTGGACTAGCAAGGGTCCTGAAAGTATACTTGCACTAATATGTATGTCATTTTACTACAAATCCCGTTTTATGCAATGAGACCTACTTACTAATAATTTGTGTTAACGATGCTAGCGCTGGCTGGTAACTCGATGGTTGTTTTGTATTTGTGCTGAATTTCCCTATAAAAAGACTTGGCTTCACCCTGTCCCAGGCCTGACACCTCCCTCAACTTTCTCTTTTTCTCTTCCCAGCATAGTTCAACTTCTCTCTACACTTAATTTCCCCTCCTCCCCCTCTTTGCTCCCATGTTCCCTCTCTCCCTATCCCTCAGCCCTTTTTTTTTTTTTTTTTGCAACGTTTATTTTCATTATAACAACAGAAAACATACAGATAAGCACTAACAATTAATCAACACAAAATGAAAAACACTGCCCACCCCACCCCCTCCTCTAGGACAAGTATCTGTATCAGGATACGGATGCATGTCTACTCCCCACCATAAGTACACAGAGCATCGATTATGAGCACGGCCGATCAAGTCTGAGCGACCCTGCTGAACATTTAGCTACCTGTACATAATCAGTCAGCATTTTCCACTTAAGCATGCGAAAGCTATTATGGGGAAGAGCCCTGCGAGGCATCTGTTCATATTTACTGTACAGGCATACCAAGTTCCACCATTCTTGTACGTTAAGATTGGCACAATCTTTCCAATTTTGTATAACTAAACAGATAGCCAGGCCCATCATAAAGTCTAGCAAGAAGCTACCATCCTTTGGCAAGGATGGGAGCCCCGCCACTGATCGTAGTCCCACCACCCTCCAGCTAAGAGGCTCATTAAACTTGAGAATAGTTTGTATACGTCCCCAAACCTGCTCCCAAAAGAGCTTCAACATTGGACATTCATAAACAATATGAGCTAACGTACCAACTGCTGTATGACATGTCCAACAGAGGTTACTAATGGCATTATCCCATTTGGACATCTTGTCTGGAGTATATAAACACCGATGTGTAAAGAGAAAGAGCGTTTGGGTAATGGAGGCGGACCTGGATACCCTGACCACCTTGCTCCAAACTTTCCTCCATTGTTGAGCGGTCAGGGTGACTTGCAATTCTTGTTCCCAGGCCTGCTGAATCTTAAGTATCCCCGTGTCATCGCTCTGACACAGCATTTTGTAGAAGTTGGATGCAACTCCCGGCATGCTCCCGGTCGCGCGGACTATGTCAGCCACCCCTATCTCATTAATGTCGGGCCTCAGGGCGATCTGGGCGCTCTCAAGGCAATGTTTAAGCTGCAACCATTGAAAGTAATGCCTAGATGGGAGACCAAACTCTCTTTGCAACACACTGAAGTCTTTCCAGCGATTGCCGGCAAACAGTTGACTAGCCATCCATATCCCCCTAGAATACCATTGGCTCCAGGCAATCACCTTGTTCTGAATTTTGAAAAGAGGGTTATGCCACAGCGGGAGCCGGTTTGGGGGGCATGCCTGCGGACCCCTAGCTTGAATGAGGGCATTAAACGCCACAAGGGTGTCGAGATCATATGCGGACAGTGTATACTCAGCTGAAATCGCATGCCAGGCAGACTTGACAATGGAATCGGGGCGGTGAGTGCCTCCTCTATTTCCAGCCACTGGCCGGCTGTCTGTATAGGTCTCCAGCCATCGGGAACCCTGCTTTAACAGGAATGCTCTATGATATGATAGAAAGTCTGGGAATCTGACACCCCCCCATCCCTTTATCGAGTTTCAGCTTTTGTCTTGCTAATCTCGGTGTTTTGCTTTGCCATAAATAGCGACTGAGGATACCCTCTATCTCCCGATATATTTGTGGGGGTAGTAGGCACGGTATCATTTCTAGGATATAGTTCACTTTAGGGACAATCATCATTTTCACGGTCTCAACCCGACCCCACCACGATAATGCGAGGGGGGACCATTTATTAGTTAATTCTCGCACCTTAGACACTACTTCTTTAGTATTAAAGCTAATGGTATCTTCCAAGGGATAACAATAATGGACCCCTAAATACTTCACCATACGGGGTTGCCAAACAAAAGGGAAGGCTTTCATATCCTCCCTGTGGACCCAATGGTTAAGTGGGAAAGCAACAGACTTAGTCCAGTTGATTTTGTAGCCAGATAACCGCGAATAGCAGTCAATCTTTTCCAATACATTTGGAACCGATGTTGGGGAGACGAAGAGCATCAGGTCGTCTGCGTATGCTGATAGCTTAATCTCCCTTTTGGCAATGGGAACCCCATGAATATCTACACATTGCCGAATTAGAAGGGCCAACGGTTCAAGCGCTAAATTAAACAGCATGGGGGATAATGGACACCCCTGACGCGTGCCCCGTGGGAGACTAAACGGACGGGATTTAATAGTATTGACACAAATACTAGCCGTGGGTTGAGCATACATTACTTCTAAGTATCGGAGAAAACCTACACCAAAACCAAACCATTTAAGGGTCGCAAATAAAAAGGGCCATTCCAGGCGATCAAAAGCCTTTTCGGCGTTGAGGGAGAGGCCAACTAGGGGTTGATCCAGGTTTGCAGAGCCTGCAAGCACATGACACAAAGTTCTAGCGTTATCAGCGGTAGATCTACCAGCTACAAAGCCGCACTGGTCTGGATGAATCAGCATGGACATTTTCTCTGAAAGCCGAGTGGCTAGAACGGTTGCAAATATCTTATAGTCCACATTGAGAAGTGAGATTGGACGATAGTTAGCTGTTAACAGGGGATCTCTCCCCTCCTTTTCAAACACCACTACATTCGCCGCCGAAAAGGCTCCGATGTGAGAGTTATCCGCAACGAGGGCGGTATAATACTGTCGTAACTGAGGGACTAGATCTGTGATAAAAGTTTTATAAAATTCAGCCAGGAGGCCGTCTGGGCCCGCCGCCCGACCTGCAGCCACCCGTTTAATCGCTTGTTGGATCTCATTGTCAGAAAAGGGTTTATCCATGACCTCCCTATCCTCAGCGGATAGTGACGGTCGCTGTATGCCTGAGACCAAGTGCTCAAAACCTTCTTGTACGAAAACACTTTCTGATTGATACAATTGGGCATAAAAGTCCCGAAAGAGTTCCACTATATCTACATCTTTCGTGATCATCCCCCACCCCTGCGGGTCCCGAAGAGCCGCCACCCTTTTGGCTTCTCTTCGACCCTTCAGGGCATTGGCAAGCAGCCTTCCAGCTCGGTTACTTTCCCGGTAGTAAGTCCCCTGCTGCGCCTTAATACTCTGCGAGGCTGCAGTAGATAGGATCGAGTTGTACTGAAATCGCAGCCGTTGTAGTCTGACCAGAACGCAGGAGTCCGTTCTGGAAGTTAGAACCCGCTCCCCTGCTTTAATTTGTTGCTCTAACATTATCAACTGCTGTTTGCGTTTTTCCCCAGTCGGATTTGAAAGCTGGTAATAACCGCTCTTATGGCAGCTTTAAATCCTTCCCACCAGGCCCATCCCGCCGTAGCTTGAGGTAAATTAAATTGAAAGTAGTCTTGGATGGCTAGCCGAACCTCTGCCCGAAACTCCTGGTTGTCTAGCATAGTTCTATCAAAAAACCATTCCCCCAATTTCTCCTTTGATTGACTATCTCGCAAGATAAAGGAGATGGCAGCATGATCTGATATGTGTAGGGGGTGGATCACCGCCGCTTCCACAGTAGATACTAGTGTTTTAGATACGAGGAAAAAATCTATTCTCGACTGAGACTGGTGAGGAGGTGAGAAGAATGTAAACTCCAGCTCAGTAGGGTGCAACAGCCGCCAAAGATCCACTAAAGCGAGCTCCTTGATCATGGAAGCAAGCATAAGGTGACCTTTAAGCATACCAGAGGTTCTAGGCGGCTGCCTATCAATCACCGGATCAATGACCTGATTGAAGTCACCTCCTATAATCAGGGGAGTTCGGGCAGAAGCTTGGGCCTCCTGGGCTATGGTAGCAAAGAAGGCGGGGTTGTCTACATTGGGAGCATAAAGGCATATGCATGTCACTTCAAGGTTCCCAAACCGAATTAGAACTCGGGACCACCTGCCCTCCAGATCAGAGCAAGTGTCTATGATAGTAGCATTCAGGGATTTCCTTAACAAGATAGCAACCCCACATTTTTTTGAGACAGCCGGAGAATAGGCGGCCACCATGTAAGGTTTAATATTAAGTTTCAGGGTTTCGTTTTTATTTAAATGAGTTTCTTGTAATAACACCAGATCAGCTTTTTCATGACATAAGTAGCTAAGGATTTTTTTCCTTTTGATCGGGTTATTTATCCCTTTTACATTTAATGACAAAACCTTACATAGGGCCATTTACATAGAGTTATACATTCAAAGTGGAAGAGTTGCGCAGATTCGAAATACCATCTACAGCAATGAGCAGCATTATAACTCAGTTTCACAGCTATACTATACAAAAATGGTGTAGTAGACCATGCATCCCATCGAGTTAGGTGAACCCTGACATGCCCTAGAGGAGAAGCAATACCCCAACAGCCTATGGTGAGCTTGTGCCAGCAGGGTAGGCCCGAGAGAGCCATTTTTCAGACCGCATGAATCTGCACTGCCATCTAAGGCACAGCGGCCCACCGGTGCGAGATCAATCTAGGCAGCCAGCCCAATACAAAATAAACAGCCAAGGTAAGTAGCCAAACCTCGGGCTACTGGGACCCTAGTACTGGCAGCAAACAGTACCAAAGCAACATAGAGCTCAGTCACATGGTGTGTTGTCCCTCTAGTCCTCATCGCATCTGGTCTGCCTCTTTAGCCTCCAGGTATGCTGCCAAGACTTCAGGATCATCAAATGTTCTGGTCTGGTTATGTAACGTTACCCGCAGCTTAGCTGGATACATTAGACCATAGCGAGCTTGCAATTGCTGTAGACGTGGCCGATACTCCAAAAAGCGCTTTCTCCGCTCCACCGTAGGCTTGGCCAGGTCTGGGTAGAAGGATATCCTGTGGCTCTCGAATTCAATGGGACCTCTCGTGCGTGCCGCGCTCAGTATCTGCTCCACATGCTGGTAGCGGAGGAGCCGAAAGATAATAGGCCTCAGAGTCTTGCGATTGAGTGCTAGGCTTGTGGGGACTCGGTGCGCCCGATCGATTTCCAGGTCCCTCTCAAAAGTGATTTTCAGCATCGAGGGAAGCAACTTACTAAGGAAAGCCTTCATATCTGTATTCTCAGCTCCCTCAGGGATGCCGACAATCCGCACGTTGTTTCTGCGGGCCCGATTATTTCCTTCCTCCACCTCTCACTGGAGCGCACGCAGCTGCCGCTCAACTTTATCCAACTTTGCTAAACGATCACTATGTGTGTCAAGGATCCCCTCCATTTTGTCTTGCCGCAGAGAGATCCCTTCAAACTTACTTTGCAGCATGGCCAGGTCTTCCCGCACTGCCCGAAGTGACTCCCCGTTCGTTTGCACGAGGTCTTTTACCCCTCGAATTTCAGCCAGTATCTCCTGTAGTCTCTCAGGCCCTTCCCGAGCCGCGGCCATTTTCTGGGGAGAAAGAGGCTCTGTCTTTGAGCATTTGCCGTGAGCATTTGTCGGAGTCCCATAATCCAAACACACCGGTTTGGGTCCCGCCATCCTTCTGAACCGCCCCGGCAGACTCGGGAAAGTGATTCCGGGGTTTAGTGCGGTTTGCAATCAGGATTCCTGGTAGGCCTCTCAGGAGCCTCCACGCTATGCGACCGTCCCGCTGGACATCAGGCTCCGCCCTCCTCCCTCAGCCCTTTCTGATCGCCAGTTCTGTCTCCCCACCCCCAGCAAGACCACTGGCTTTCTCTCCCCTCCCCGGTTCTCGCTTCCTAGGCTCCCTGCAAGACCCCTAAGTCCTCTGTGCCCCCAAAATCTCTGTTCCCTCTGGGGTTCTCTTTCCTCCTTGGTACAATCCTCAGCATGGCTGCTTCACCTTCCCCCCTCCGCCAGGTACCCAGCCAGCTTGCTCTGTTTCCTGCTCCCCAAGGTAAACTCTGTCAGCTTTCTCTCTACCCTCTCCAGAAAATGCTCAGTACGCTCTTTGCTCCAGTTCCTTGGCATGACCTCAGCTCACTCTGTTTCTCCCTGCACTGTGTCCATTACATGGCAAAAGGAGGGGGTGACTGTACATTGGGCTATCCTCTTGCTCCTTTGCCCCATGGTATTAGGCAACCTTTTTGAATCATGTGGCTTCATGGTGTCCTGTGTGGTTCAGAATCAGCAGCCAGACCCAGGATGACAGAGAAGAAGATTGCAACCCAACCTGCAGCTTCCATCCTCCGCCTCTTCCTGCATGATCGGTGGGAGCGTCCGAGGGCTTTTACTCAAGTCGGAGACTGTTTTTGGTTTTGGATCTTTGCATTTCACTTATATATTGTGAATGTTTGTATTTACTGGTAGTTCCTATACTGCCTCTCTATGTATAGGCAAAGCGGTTTACATCCATTAAAAACAGAAATCATAAAAGAATGTCGTTCATAAAATACTAAAAAAGGAAAGAGAAAGAACGAGAGGAAAAAAAAAGCCAGTAGCAACCGTATTGTTCTGCTGCAGGCTCCAAAGGCCTATTGTAAGAGGAGGGTTTTAAGTTGAGATATGAAAGAGGGGAAAGAAGATTGTAACTGAAGGTAATGTGGCGGTGAGTCCCAGAGGAACCGGGGGGAGGGGAAGAAGGATTTGAAGATGTCCACCATGCAGATTTCTTAATACTCAAGGTGGGTATGGAATGTCAAAGAAGCAGCAAGATATGCAGGTGTCCAGTCTAAAGAACGTTTTCAGCTAAAGTCAGGCGCTTATATTAAATACAAAATGAAATCGGTAACCAATGATGATTTTTGTAGAAGGGGAAAGATATGGTCTGTTCTCTTAGCATATGACAAAATGGGAATGGCAGTGGTCTGTACGGATTGTAAGCGTTTAAGCTTCGAGTGAGCGAGGCCGGAATAAATTGCATTACAATAACCCATTCGCGAGATTACTTAGTGGAGAAGTGAATCTGCGTCTACGTATGGTCAAAGTGAGCGACAGTGATGGAGGGCAAAAGAAGATCTTGTCATGACAACATTAGTATGAGGGGAAAAAATGATAACACCATATCGAGGCTTACTCCCAAGCATTTCAGGGAAGAGGTCAGTGGAATCTGCTCATTGCCAACACAGGGTGCCAACGAGGGAGGGGATGAGCCTCCCGTGATCCAAATTTTAGACGTTTTCATGTGGTTTAACTTGAAGTGGTTCTTCTGAAGCCGCATGGATACAGCAGTCAGGGTTTGGTTGATGAGGATTTTATAACTGGGCAGAATATAAATATATTAAAGGACATGAACTGAAGCATGCCGGCTGTTTCTCGCTCTTCTATCTCCTTGTCCCTGTACTACTCCTACGGGAATTCTGCATGCAATAATTCAACATTTTGCACTTTTTTGTGACGTTTTATTTAGGTGTCGCTCCAAAATATGCTTTGTTATTTTGACAAAGCGTACAAAATTTGGCATAAGTCAGACCTTTTGACACAGAATTCCGTCAGGGATACCAGTCTGCAGCATTCCACAGACATTCCTTGCTGAGCACTCAAGCAGAATTCCCCCAGCAGTAGCGAGCGAGTGGTTCTCTAGTTGGCTTTCCCACTGGGAATGTTGCCAGCGGAAGAGCATGTGATCTCAATTAAATTATAAAGGGAGACGTTGAAGAGGGAAAATTGTAATAAAGCAAGAAAAGAGGTAAAACCAATTTATATGCTACATGATATAAACTATTAATCTCAGCAGATTACAATAGTCATCAAAATACAACATAGATCAATAATTGCATCAAAACCAACAAATCAATAAATGCATACAATAAAGCCATAAAAATAAGCTAAACACTTCAGTCAAAACACCTATGTACTTGCATAAATAAAAAAAGCTTTCTGCCAAATTGTCAAAAGGAAGTATAGGACTCCTGAGGATAATGGGTCCTAGGCATTGACCTAATTCCCAGACAAAGGAAAAGTTTATGGGTTCTAGTCTTTTGCCTCCTTTTACACCATGGAAGAGTAGAGGGGATTGCTGAAGTCCTACATCTGGTGGGGACTAGAGTTAACTAGGGCAAAGGATGTGAAGTTTGTTCCTGCATCTAAGGCTAGAAGTTTTCCCCGATTCTGGAATGTCTCTGGCAGGTCAGTGGAGAAGTTCCTGAGTGCAAGAGAAAGTATTCTGGGACAGAGGAACCTACAGGTTCTGAATTAAGAGTGGCAAAAAACAGTTTTGTGTCCTCCATCTTTTTGTCTCTTTGCCTTTGTGTCTGTGATAGTAACAACCTACTTATTCTGATTTTTTGATCTCAGAATATCAATTATTGGGTCAATATTTAACACTGCTTTTTTTTTTATATACTGGGTGCTAAGGGTTAAATAAAATCCAGATACTCAGTGCTGATATCCAGATTATGGCTGGTGCTGAATATCCTGATAGTCTTTGGAGAACATTTTACTGTCATACATTTTCTGCATCATTATCTCTTTAATGGCACGGAATATCACCGCTATATGGATAATTGATATCAGGACTTGCTCCCCCCCCCCCCCTGGCTGTGACAATCTGTTTAGCATTGAATGCCCTGCTCTTTGCCACCCCCTCTCATCAAAGCTGCCACCCTAGGCAATCACTTAGTTTGCCTAATGGTTGGGCCAGCCCCGATTACTAGCGCCATCCCAGAATTATCCAGATAGTGCTGCTGAATATCCTTACAGATCTCCATGGCACTCTGTATAGTGCCGCTCAATATCCTATTCAGCGGCACTAATCTGGTTAGCAGGTGTTGTTAAATTGGATAAGTGCCACTGAATATTGACGGGCATATTTTGATATATACAGCCAAGTGTAACGGAAGAGAGAAAGGAATCCCTTGATTTCACGTAAAACTTCCACAAGTGCAACCAGATTTCCCTCACCCCTCAGGCCCCACGGAAACGAAGGAGTGTGGTCTCCCCCTTCACAACCGTAGCTTGTGGATATTGCTAGAAAAGATTAATAGACAAGGGATCCACTACGTACCTATTCACCCAAATTCTCACACATTTTTTATTTGCCTCCGAGTGTACTCTGATTTGAAAATATTCACTCCTGGGTGAGCCTGGCATAATTCCAGGACAAAACAATACATTTTAAGGGAAATTCTGGAAGGGACGTCCAAGTGCAATCTAAGCCAGAACATCTGAAAAAAAGCAGGAGTAGACATGATTTCACAAACATGGATGAAGCAGATATGGACGTCTAGAACCGTATTTCAGAACCCAGATCTCTAGGGTTATCCTAACAGTTAGAGAAGTGAACTAGGAACAGGGCAGCCAAGATTGCTATTGATGTTGTGCCAAGTACTGGGGATGTTGGAGTGCATTCTTCTTTACACCCTCTGGATGTTTTTCAGTGAAAACTAGCACGTCTCAGACGCTTGGAGCAGGGCTAAACGTAGACACGTGATGACGTTTCTGATACCCCAGCTACGCACCCACCACATTCCCCCCCCTCCCCTATTCAGACTTCAACATCCTCACACTGGGGACATCCCCAAACCCAGTTTCTAAAATAGTTCTGCAGATGTGTCTGTGCTTTGGCCATCTTTATGCCCATTTTCGGACATCCAAAGCACAGATAGGGCTTCCAAAATGACCCCCATAGCTGACACTCCTTCCTATGGAAAAGATTCAGACACTAACAAACTACAGTCACTCTTGGGGAAATATAAGTTCGTTATCTGGAACTATCACTTTTCCCTTATTCTGTCAGAACTTTTTGTCCATCTTCCCCTGTTTTCAGTGGCTAAAGCTTGCTACAAAAACCTACATTTACTGTAAAAGGGCCAGGGCTTTTCCTACCAGGGATAGCATCAACTGACATTTTGTAAAAAAACAGTTTGGCACAGTTGCATGTCTACATTAATGGAACAGTCACATCATCTTTCTTTTTTTTTTTTTATTGTACATAAAGTAAAAGTACAAGGAAAATAATACATTTCCAAACAAAAAGGAAAACATAACAGGAAACTAACTAAATCATGCAGTCCACATTAAGGGAAGAAATAAGGTCAGATCATTCCTCTATGCCTGGCAACAAATAATAAAGTTTAATTTACCTTAGGACCCTTGACTTCACAAGAAAATAAATGAAACCACACTAAAAGAAGAACAGAAGGTAGACAAAAAAAATGGAGCAGTCACTTTCTTTTCATAAATTATCCAATAAAAAAGAATCAAGGAATTTATTTCTTAACCCTTGAAGGGTTATTAAATATTTGCAAGGAAAATGTATAAGGAAACTAACCCCCAAGACTATAACTTTTGGTTTCAAGTTCAAAAACTTCATCCTATAGGCCTGGGTGGCATCGGGAAAAATTGTCTGTTTTTGGCCACAAAACTCCTCCTGTTTCTTTAGGAAACCTAATCTTCAAAACAATTTATCCCCTTTGGTAGCAAATGTGGCCACCAGAGTAGCCTGGGTGATTCTAAAGAAGCAGAAAGATCCAGACTATTAGTGGGATTAGTTATTTATTTATTTGCAGTCTCTTTTATACCGCGCTATTCGACATCAGTGCGGTTTACAATGAACATAAGAGTTGCACATCTCAATTTCGTGATTTGTGCTTACAGTGAAACAGGTATAATAACTTGGGTATACATTAAACAGGAAAATTAAACTTGGGTATGCATTAAGCAGGTATAACAGGTAAAATAGGGTATAAATAACCAGTCCCTTAACAAAGAGACACGATGAATAAATACAGTCTACTTTATGCAACAATATAATGAGTTATGCGGCACTGCATAAGTTTCTCATGGTGGTTGGAGGGGAAGGTGTGATTGCGAGTGATCAGTCTGGGAATGTGACGTGCATGAGTTTGAGGTGCTGCATTGAGATGTGAGAGTGGGTGAGTGTGGGGAGAAGACTGAATCATCGTAGTGATGAAGAAAGAGGTGCCGTTTCAGTGTCTTCCTAAATTGGGAGAGTTCACTGATGGTTCTGATAGTTGCTGGTAGTGCGTTCCAGCAGGATGGAGCAAAGAAGGAGAAGGCTCTGGATCTAGTGAATTGAGAACACTTCGTGCTTGCCTTAGGTAATATGAGAGTATTTGCAGCATTCGATCTCCTTGCTCGATTGGGAGGTGTGATTGAAATTAGATCAGTAATGGCAGTAGCAGGGTATTTATTGATGGCTTTATGGGTCATAATTAGGATCTTGAATGAGATCCTGGCTTGTATGGGTAGCCAGTGCAATTGTTTTTGTATTGGGGTAATATGAGAACTGACACCTGGGCTTCACTAGCAGCAGCCTCCGACAACTTCCAGTCTGATATATAAGCAACTTTAGAAATAACAAGCCGATCAGGATTCAGAAATTTCTACAGGAAGAGAATTTTCAGCATATGGACCAGCAAGCTTCCTCTTCTTCAGACTTGCAATCAGGAGCTTGCACGCGTCTGATATGAGAGACGCTACAACCTCTTTCATCCAGGAATTCCATCATCTTGCCTGGAAGACACCTCAAAGCATATTCTCTCACTAGTGGTGTAACTTCTAATTAGGGTCCCCCAAGCAAAATTTTGCCAAGGGTGCCCCCGCCCCAGTGAGCTTACTTGAAAACTTTGCTACTCTGCCTCCCACTCCTCTCTGCCTTAAAGTTTCTGGGCTTTGCAGCTGTAATGTCCCACTGAAGTCTCGTGATAACAGCCATGAACCGGCCCCAAAACTAAGGGGGGGGGGGGACCCAGCCAAACCTTCCTGGGTCTGTGTTCCTTAGTATCCATGGCATCAGTGGGATATAAGTGAGTGCAGGACCTGTGAGCTTTTCTTAGTTGGGTCTCCCTCCTGTGCTAAATTCTGTCTTCCAAAGACACCTGTGTGAGGGAGGTGGAGCCGCTGCAGAGCCTGTGAGTGAATAACATCTGTCATAGTATCTGCACTCACATCTACTGCCCCTTCTCTCCAATCTTACTAATGCTTTCTAGCCAGGGCCGGCCCAACCATTAGGAAAACTAGGCAGTCACCTAGGGCACCAGCTTCTGGAGGGTGGAAAAGAGCAGGGTATTCAAAGCTAAACAAGAGATTCCAACAGCCAGGTGGAGCACAAGGCTTATGGTTTGCCAAAGGCACCAACACCTTGAACCAAGTCTGGGGCCAGGCCTGCTTCTAGATTCTGCTGTTATGGAGAACTGAAATGGGGGTTGGGGGGGGGGGGGGAAGGAGGGAAAAGGATGCAGCAGAGAGCTGGGGGGAGTGATCAGTTTTTTCAGAGACAGACTTTCTAACACAGAATTGGATTTATTTTGTAAAGTTCACACATTTGGATGGTTTCAGCCACACACAGTCCATATAGGGATGTACATGACGGGTACTTTAACAAAAATCTCTCCTCCTTCAAACAAAAACCAGGACGACTCATTTGAGACAGGCTTGAGGAATTTCAAAGAAAATTCCTTCAAATGTGAAAGTAGCTGACTGCCTTTCATCTTGTTTGCGCTCCAAATTAACTTTGACATTTTTTCCATCATGGCTGCTTTAAATAGAATATCTGTTGCTCATTTTTTCGTCTCAAACAGGCTCAGGAATAAATGACCTGATTAAGTAGACCTTGCATGATTGTTGCTTGGAAGGACATGGACGTTTATGCCGGTGAATGAGCAGTGTGACCAGTTTCTGGAGTTTCTCAGTGAAGACCAATGGACTGTGGAATTACAATGTGCACCTCACAGTCTAGTAACTCGGGTTTAGAGCAATCTTTCACTGGGCCAGAAAAAGTTGCTTTACAAGCATAATGAGTTGAAGGGCAGTCTGAGTGCCATTATAAGAATTTATAGGCTTGATGAACTCCTAAGATTGGCCAGTGGCTTCAATGACCTTGCCTCGACAATTATTCCTTTTGTATTTTGTGTCAACGGCCCAGTCAGTTGGCTGCAAAAGCACCTGCCAGGCGCAAATGATGAAGGGTGCTGTGTAGTAGGTTGATAACAAGGAGGCTGTAGAAGGGGTCTCTCTACTAAACTATGGTATCCTTTTCAGCTATCGTGCAAAAGCGATATCTGCAAAAGTCCTGCAGTATCTGCAAGGGGCATACCCAGTCTTACCCCTTCAGATACCATGGAGCATTTGCACTTATGGTGGAGAACTATGATCCCTGCCTCAACAGGAAGTCCTGCAGTGCCTGCCAATGCAGAGATCAAGGAAGCTGTGGCAAGTGCAAAGGGAAGACAGGGCTAGTAATAAGCTCTGTCCCCCTGATCACCACCGACCACCAAGCCTCCCCCCAACCTTTCAGCATTGCTAGTGCCATGGATGTACCAATCCACCTAGCAGGCCTCTCCCCTTCAGCACCCCTCCCCTGGATAGCTCCCATTTCCTATAAGGAACTGTCTGGGGGGAGGGTTCGGGCACCCCCGAAACAGCAATATTTTGCTTCATTCAATTTTTTTTGTTTAAGTAAAAAATACAACACAGATTTCATTGCTCATTTCATTTTGTTGCAAAGTAAATACACATCCTTCCTTTAATACAGGCTCTGATCACCACTTATGCCTAGTATTACTATTTATGCACAAATAAGTAAATAGGGGGAGTCATTGTGCCTAGCTTGGCAAAACTAAAATTCCAGTTTATGTCTTGATATATTATTACAAGGGTTGCTATTTATATTTCTGGCCTAATAAAGAAAAAACAAATATTTATGATCAAAATTGGTTTTATTGTTTTTCAAAATATTCTCCATGAAGATCAATACACTTTTGCATGCGTTTGAACCAATTTTCGAAGCACTTTTTCCACTCCGATTGAGGTAACTCCAAAACATGCGTTTTGAATGCATCAACCGCATCTTCGGGTGTTGAAAATTGTTGACCACGTAATTTGTTTTTGATGTGCGGGAATAAAAAGAAGTCATTGGGTGCCAAATCAGGGCTGTACGGTGGATGACCCATGAATTCGATGTTTTGGCCGGTCAAAAATTCCTTTGTTTGAGCCAATGTGTGAGAGCTCGCATTATCATGATGAAGAATTATTCGCCTCTTCTTCGACTTCTTCCGAATTTCTCTGAACACTTCTGGTAAACAAATGGTCGTGTACCATTCAGAATTGACCGTCCTACGTTGCTCTAATGGCACTGTCGCCACGAGACCAGTAATGCCGAAGAAACAGGCAACCATTTGCTTCAATGTGCTTCTTCCGCGAACAACTTTTGTTGGATTTGGCTTGTCTTGGAAGACCCATACAGTCGATTGCTGTTTTGTTTCGGGCTCATATGCATAGATCCATGATTCGTCACCTGTGTAGATGTTATACACAGTCTTTGATGCACCTTGAACGTATTTTTTCAACATTTCCTTGCACCAATCAACACGAGCCTTCTTTTGAGCATTTATCAGATTATGCGGGATCCAACACAAACAATTTTTTTTTACGGCCAATTGATCATGCAATATCTTATTGATGCTTGTCATACTAATGCCCAAAGATGCCTCAATCTCATGGTATGTCACATGACGATCTTGCTTTATCAGTTCACACACAGCATCGATATTTTCTGGCACAACAACAGATTTTGGACAACCCTGACGGAATTCGTCCTGCAGCGAACGTCGGCCACGATTGAATTTGTTATACCAGATTTTTACAGTGCTGTAGGATGGTGCTTTATCGCCATATAAAAAATTAAGTTCATCGATGCACTCTTGTCTTGATAATCCACGTCGAAAGTTATGAAAAATAATCGCACGAAAATGTTCACGAGTTAATTCCATTTTTCGCCTGAGATGAATTTTTCAAGTTACTGTAAACAACAAATCGCGCTCAAATGATAAAATGTTATGAATAAGGTTATGTTCAACAATGTCAGTGTTCCAATGGAACCATTGGATGGCGCCTGGCAACACTTACTGTTGCTAAGGCCAGAAATATAAATAGCAACCCTCGTATTATCCAGCAAGTACAGCATAGTAGTTTGCATTAAACATAACAAATTATAAACAGTCACCAATAATTAAGATGAGAAAAAAAAACAGCAAAAGTAATAAACACAGGTAAAAAAAACCACACACAAAACAAATATAATAAGTTGAAAAGTTCACACTTATAGCATGGCATGATGGTATGTTTTCCCTTTCTCCACTGGCAAATTCATAGGCATATGTGCATATCTAGGTTGGGGACTGCATAGGAAGACATGGTAAAAGAGCATCTTGGTAGGGTGGCAGCAACTATGTGAGAGCTATATGGGAGGTGTGTGTTATCAGGTATACATTTATGTCTGTCTTGAGAGTATAGATGTGTCTCTGTGGGGAGTCAGGATGTAGATGTAGTGTATGGGAGCTGAGGGGGTGTTTTTGCCTCTTAGCATATAGGCATTATATTCCCCTCCCTCCATGCACCCTTCCCCACCCTCCTTGAACTCACATTCTCAAACCTGAACCCCTTTGCACTCTCACCTCCTTTCATTTATTTATTTAAAGAGCTTTTAAATTCTGCACTATAATATCCTAGGCAGATTAGCATACACAACAAACTGAGTTGTACATGTTCCATTTCATTCTTGACCACTTCCAGCATCCCTTGGCTGCTAGGTAGAGTCAAATGCTGCACCCATGTCCAGGAGAACAATGTGAACATCTTTGTTATTGTTCAGTTTAAGCTTCACTTCACTGACTAGGGCAAACATCACTGTCTGTGGGCTAAAACCTCTAGGAAAACCCAATTGCCTTAGATATAGAACAATCAGTTGACAAAATAACCACTGAGAATTAGAGACAATACCCTCTTGATACTAGTAAAGACTTAAAACTATACGTTTTTGGACTACAAAGATCCCTTTTCTTGACTACTGACAAGCTCAACGAATCAGAACTAACTTAGGCCCAGTGTGAACTAAACTGGAATTTTTAAGGGGACATCACCAGCGATGTCCTTGGATTTTATTTATTTAGACAGTTTTGTATACCACCTTATCCTTCAATCAAAGTGGTCACAACACAATTGGGGGATACATTTAACATGAGGGGATATGAGACACATACACTAAATACATACAGGGAACATGGGCAATGGAGGGTTAAGTGGCTTGTCCAAGACCACAAGCAGCACCAGTGGGACTAGAAACTCCAGTCCTTCCGGCCCAAGGTTGCTGTCCTCTAGTGGGATTTGAACCCTCGACCCTTCACATCCAACATTAATGCACAAATGCATTTTCCAGAGACTCAAATATTTGCAGGTTCATGTAAATCCAGCCAACCTCTCTCTCTTTTTGGTTTGCTGAGGTTAGATCATGTATGGAAAGAGGAGAGATGAAGACAAAGAATTGCAAAGAACTGGTTTGTACTTAACTTTTTATTTTATGTTTACCTGGGCCTGCCTCACAGGTATATCTGACTCCAAGGATGTGGGAATGCAGGAGGAGGGGAGGGGACAGAGGGAGGAGGAGAGATGTGGCACCTGCCATAGTCTCCTACCAATAGGAAAATAACTTAGTGGTTAGGGCAGGAAGCTAACAACCAGAGAAGCCAGGTTAAATCCCACTTCTCCTGTGTGTGACCTTGGGCAAGAGACTTCATCCTTAGATTGTAAGTCCTCTATGGTAGGGAACTACCTACTGTGGCCTGGATGTAAGTCACCTTCAACATGGGTTCAGAAAAATGATTAAACTCAAATGGAAAATGGCAAAATAAACCCGATTGGTGACTCAAAAAATAGAAAAGGGAATCGGAGGGGGTGGGGGGTGCTTAGCAAACCACAAACATTGCAGAAAGAGAAATTAAACTTACCTGTTAATTGTTGTTCCTTGAGGAACTTCAGTCCAGTCCCATACCTCTGGGTAGTGTATCTCTTCCAGCAGCTTGGAGACTGAGCATGATATCTTTTTGATGACACTAGTGTACATATGCAGCTGGCACTGCCCACCAGCCCCAGTACCTATTGACAAAGCAGACTCAGAGGAGCAACAAATAAGTAGTTAAACATGCAACAAACACTTCTACGTCTAAATAAACTAGTACCCCCTCCATCCCCTGGAAAGGATACCCTGTCCCCCCCCCCTCCAGGATGGGAAGGCCTACCTGTTGAGGGCCTGAGCAACTCCAACCAGCGGGAAGTGAGCAAACGACAGCTCTTCTGGTCTGCCCCTCCCCCAAACACTGATTACACACCCCTCCCTGGTTCCCAAAGGGAACCAGCTTCAGGACCGGGGTGTGCATAGATTCACAGAAAGCACTCAGGGAGAGTTCCGGGACTGGACTGGAGTTCAAGGAACAACAATTAGCAGGTAAGTCTAATTTCTCTTTCCTTATCATCCCTCCAGTCCAGTACCGCACCTCTGGGATGTATCAGAGCAGTTAAACTAACGGGAGGGACCCGCACAACCAGCCTGAAGCACTGCCGATCCTAAACGAGTGTCGCCCGCCACCTGGACATCCAGGCGAAAATGTTCAGATAAAGTATGCCACCCTACAGATCTCCACCGGCGGAACTAAACTATACTCTGCCCACAAGGCTGCCTGAGCCCTTGTGGAATGCGTCCGCAACCCTGCCGGCACTGCTCTACCCTTCAAGATGTATGCAGACATGATTGCCTCACTGATACATCTGGAAATGGAGGCTTAGCTGACGCCTCACGTTTACATGATCCGCCAAAAAGAACCAACAGACAGTCCGATCTACAAAAGGATGATGCCCTTTTCACATACCTTCGCATCCAAGTGGCACAGCTGTGGAGTGGCAGAGCCCATATCCGCTCTCGCCCACATCCACGCTCGCCAGAGCCGGTAAGGAAAACGGCCTGATTTACATGAAATGCTCATACCACCTTGGGCAAAAATGAAAGTACCGGGCACAGGACCACTTTCTCCTTGGAGAAAGGAAAGGAATGGCTCCTGGCATGACAGGGTGCAAAGCTCCGAAATCCTGTGTGCTGAGCAAATCGCCACCAGAAATACCATTTTCAGAGTCAAATCCTTCAGGAAAGCTTGACTCAATGGCTCAAAGAGTTCCCCAGACAGCACTGTCAGCACCAGATTGCGATTCCAAGGCGGTACCACTGCCCTCTTTGGCAGACGGAGGTGAGTCACCGCCCCCAGAAAGCTCAGCACGTCTTGATGTGTACCCAACGGCACCCTGTGGACTTTCCCGCGATAACCGTAAATCGCCACCAGTTGCACCCTCAAGGAAGTGGCAGCTAGACACTTATCAAAACCGGATTGCAAGAATGTCAAAATGTCAGGAACGGAGGCAGTGGAAGGGCACGCCTGCCTCTCTCCGCACCATGATTCAAAGATGCGCCCTTTGCAGATGCACGCCAGGTTCATAGAACACCTCTGGGCCTGTGGCAAGGTCGCTATCCCTGAGCCTGATTATCCTTCTTCAACCTCGCCCTTTTAAGAGCCATTCCGTAAGTGAGAATTGATCCACCTGGGACATGTGAAGTAGCTCCTGCGTCAAGAGAGCCTTCCAACCGGTAACCACCACAGTCAATCCGCCAGAATCCGAATTAGGTCAGCATACCACGGGCACCTCGGCCAGTCTGGTGCCACCAGAAAGCGTAGTTACTCACCTGTAACAGGTGTTCTCCAGGAGCAGCAGGAATCAGTCCTCACATATGGGTGACGTCGGCGCCGACGGAGCCCTCGCGGAGCAATTTTCCCCAGCTTTCAAAGAAAGCCTTTGGGAATTGCAGCGCGCATGCGCGGTCCCCTTCCCGCCCAAGGGTGCCATCTTAGCCAGTCAGATGACATAGCTAAAAAAGGCAGCATAAAAATTTGCAAAAAAAACTAAAGCAGATGATTGCAACTCCAAGGGGAGGAGGGAGGGTTGTGAGGACTGATTCCTGCTGCTCCTGGAGAACACCTGTTACAGGTGAGTAACTACGCTTTCTCCAGGACCAAGCAGGAAGTCAGTCCTCACATATGGGACTCCCAAGCTTAAGGCTACCGGAGACCCTAAGCACAAAAATGAGCTCCCTCTAGCTCAGCAGCACAGAAGGAAGGAATCTTAGCTGAATTATTACCCACCGGTAGCCCACATCCGGGATGGAGGGTAGGAGTTGCTCAAACCTCAAAGAGATTACGGAGGACTGCCTGTCCGAAAGCACTGTCCCTGCGGGACTCCCTCTCGAGACAGTAATGGACCGCAAAAGTCTGGCTCGAAGACCAAGTAGCGGCCCGGCAGATGTCTGCCAGCGGAACAGAGCGGAGGTAAGCCACTGACGTAGCCTTTGCCCGAACGCAATGAGCCGTGACTCGACCTTCCAAGGAGAGTCCGGCTGCCCCATAAGCCCAAGTGATACAGTCCGCAACCCAGATGGACAGAGTACGCTTGGAGACCGGGAGCCCCAATTTATTGGGGTCAAAGGACACAAAAAGCTGAGCAGCTTTACGGTGCTCCCGCGTACGGTCAAGGTAGAAGTTCAATGCCCTTCTACAGTCCAGGGTATGGAGGACCGTTTCAGCTCGGCTGGAGTGTGGTCTGGGAAAGAAGGTCGGAAGTACCACCTCCTGATTGATGTGAAAAGGGGAGACCACTTTTGGAAGAAATTTTGGGTGAGTCCGTAGGACTACCCTATTTTTGTAGAACCGAGACGAGGGCCTGCAGTTCACTTACGCGTCTAGCGGAAGTGAGGGCTATCAAGAACAATGTTTTCCAAGAAAGAAAACGGAGAGAACAGGTAGCCATAGGTTCAAAAGGCGGACAGGTGATCCGCTGTAAAACCACATTCAGATCCCAGTCAGGCGCTGGCGGGCGCAGAGGTGGTTTAAGCAGAAGGAGACCTCGGAGAAACCTCGCTACAAGAGGGTCGCTGGAAAGAGGTCTGCCGTCCACCGGCACATGATGTGCTGAAAGAGCACTGAGGTGAACTTTGACGGAGTTGGACTTAAGTCCCAGATTAGAGAGGTACAGCAAGTACTGCAGGATCACCGACACCGGGCAGGAGAAGGGATCCTGAGACTGTTGGGTACACCAAACGGAAAAAGCGACGCCATTTAAGGGCGTAGCATTTGCGGGTAGAAGGTCGCCGAGAAGCTAGGACGACCTCTTCCACCTCTGCCGGCAGGAGAAGGGGAGCAAGGACTACCCTCTCAGCAGCCAGGCCATTAGATTGAGAGATCTGAGGTTGGGGTGTAGCAGAGACCCCTGATCCTGAGTGAGGAGATCCGGTTGTAACCCCAGAGGGAAGGGATCCTCTACCGCTAATTGCAGCAGGAGTGGAAACCACGGCTGTCTGGGCCAGCGAGGGGCCACCAGGATCACGAAAGCTTTGTCTCGGAGAACCTTGAAAAGAGTTCGAGAGACTAGCGGGATGGGAGGAAAAGCATACAGAAGGCTCTCCGACCATGAGAGTAGAAAAGCGTCTGCCGCAACTCGAAGGGGATGTGGCTGACGAGAGCAGAAGCGAGGAAGTTGCCGGTTTAGAGGGCTGGCAAAGAGATCCATCGTGGGGAGGCCCCACTTTAGAAAGAGCTTCTGAACTACCAAGGGATCCAGGCGCCACTCGTGCGGCTGGAGGATCCTGCTGAGTTTGTCCGCCAGGCAATTTTCTTGGCCTGGGAGATAAACTGCCTTGAGAAGAACGCCGTGACTGATGGCCCAAGAGCAGAGCTTCTGTGCTTCCCGACAGAGAAGGAAGGAGCCCGTGCCCCCCTGCTTGTTCACGTAGAACATGGCAACTTGATTGTCCGTCTGGACAAGGACGGACTGGTGAGAGGTCAGTTGGGAGAAGGCCTTGAGAGCCAGGCGGATCGCTCTGAGCTCCAGGAAGTTGATCTGCTGAGCAGACTCCCACGTGGTCCAGAGGCCCTGAGTACGTGCCCCTTGGCAATGTGCTCCCCAGCCCAGGAGGGATGCATCTGTCGTCAGCACCTGGGCCGGCTGAGGTGACTGGAAAAGGCATGCCGAGTACCAGGTGCGGCCGATGAAGCCACCACTGGAGAGACGAGGCCAGCGGCTCGGAGACGCGCACTAGGTCTGCTAGGCCGCCTGTGGCCTGTTGCCACTGCTTGCGAAGACACCATTGAGCAGGCCGCATATTCAGGCGGGCATTGGGGGTCACATGGACGGTGGAAGCCATATGGCCGAGTAGTCTCAGGAAGCGCCTGGCGGAGACCAGGGCTGGCTGCGAAAACGGTCGGCTAGGTCCATGAGCCGTTGAGCCCTGTCGAGCGGTAGGAACGCTCGTGCCTGAGGAGTGTGCAGCCTTGCGCCGATGAACTCGAGATCCTGTGAGGGGAGCAAAGTGGACTTTGCGAAGTTTATAACAAAGCCCAAGTACTGCAGAAGAGTCACCGTGCGGCGTGTGGCGTTGGTGACCTCCGGAGCGGACGCTGCTCTGATGAGCCAGTCCGTCGAGGTACGGAAAGACATAGAGGCCGTGAAGCCGGAGATGGGCCGCCACCACCGCGAGACATTTTGTGAAGACTCGCGGTGCGGAGGACAGGCCAAAGGGCAGTACCCTGTACTGGTAATGATTTCCTGCCACCACAAACCTTAGGTATTGGCGGTGGCTTGGGTGGATGAGGATGTGCGTGTAGGCATCCTTTAGATCCAAGGAGCATAGCCAATCTCCCTGCTGGAGGTAGGGCAGAAGGATTCCAAGGGTAAGCATTTTGAACTTTTCCCGCACGAGGAACCTGTTGAGGTTGCGCAAGTCCAGGATGGGTCTGAGGCCTCCTGTCCTTTTTTGGCACTAGAAAGTACCGGGAATAAAAGCCTTGACCTCTCAGGTGGTGGGGCACCGGTTCCACCGCCTGTTCCTGTAGAAGACCTGCTAACTCCTGAAGGAGTAAGTCCCTGTGCAGAGGGAGTCGTGGAGGTTCCCCCGGGAAGTAGGGGGGAGGGACCTGGTGGAAGTGGAGAAGATAGCCTTCTCTTACGACTTGAAGCACCCAGGCATCTGAAGTGATGCTGGACCACCTGTGGGCGAAGTGAACCAGCCGGCTTCCGGTGCTGGGAGGAGCCAGCGGAGGGGGAGAGGCTATGCTTAAGGAGTCAAAGCCCCCACCCTGCTGAGCAGGGGCTGGTGGTGCAGGCTTGGGGCTTGCTGCCTACGGGACCCGTTACCCTGTCCCTTGGCCTGCTGGCCCTGTTGGGGAGCTGCAGGGGCCTGATATTGGGGGTAGTGTTTGTAGGCAGCCGCCTTTCTCGGGTAAAAGGACTTCTTTTCCCGAGCCCTTCTTTTTCTGGGAAGGGGCGGAGGTCTTCCTAGAAAGCCTAGTCCTGGTGAGAGTCTCCGTCTCGATTTGTGCAGCCTTTTCAGCCATGGGCTTGCCAAAGAGGTTTTCACCTCGGCAGGGGACATCGACCAACTTGTCCTGCACCCAGGGCTCAAGGTCAGACGACTGAAGCCAAGCCTGTCGGCGGGCACCGATGCTGGCTGCGGCCACTCGAGCCGATGCTTCAAAGCCATCATAGGCTGCTCGGGATATGAACTTTGAGCATTCCCGAATGCCAGTGGACAAGGCCAGGAACCTCCGCAAAGGTTCCTCGGACAAACCAGCGGAGAATCCGGCTAGCTCTTTAGCCAGGTCTCGGAGATACATGCCCATGTATAGCTGGTAGGTCTGGACACGACACGCAAGCATAGAGCCCTGGAAACACTTCTTACCAAGGCCATCCAGGTTACGGGCCTCCCTGCCAGGAGGCACCGAGGAGTGCATCTTCTGGCTCTTAAGACGATGCATGGCCGATTCCACTACCATGGAATGGTGTGGTAGCTGTGCCTTTTGGAAGCCAGGGCTCTTGTGGACTCGATAGATAGAATCGACCCGCTTGCTCAGGACCGGCGAGGAGGCCGGACTCTCCCACATGCGGAAGAGTAGTCGTTCCAGCATGGGAGGAACCGGTACAGTAAAGTCATACTGGAGGGCGTCGAGCTCTTCGGCTCGAGGCTCCTCCTCGGGATCCGCAGGGAAGGCCAAAGCCTTGGCCATATCCCTGACGAAGTCCAAGAACCGGGCATCCTCCGGGGGGACTGCTTCCGAGGGTCGGACTCAGGTGAGTCCAAGGGGACACACCGAGTCCGAAAAGAATCAGGTGACTCTTCCTCTTCAGACTCCCAGACCGACTCCGACGAGGAATCGGTGGGGTCGGCCCGGGCAGGCCGCGGCGCCTGCCGCCCCGACGCCGAGGGAGTCGGCGTCGGCGACCTCGGTCCCGAACGGGAGGCCGAGGGTGACCTCGACCGAGGATCGACTCGAGTTCGCATGGACTCGAGGATCGGCTCGGTCTCCGGGGTCGACTTAGACGTCGACGTCCCGGCGGTCGGGGCAGCGGCGCCAGCGAGGCTAGCGAGCAGTGCCCGCTGCTGGTCCATGAAGGCAGACAGTCTGCTCTCCAAGGCCGTCAACCTGAGTCCGACCTCAGGTGACCCAGCAGCCCCCGACTCGGGCCCCGACGGCGTCGGGCCCCGACGTCGGCGGTCTTGGAGGCGAGTCCAGGAGGACCACAGGACTTACCCGAGCAGGCAGCTCCGACTCCAGGCGAGGTCGCTTCGAGAGGTGCTCCTTCTCCAAGGACCCGGGACGGCTATCGGGGCTATGCGACCTGGCCCTCGCGGAGCCAGGAGCGTCCACCGACGCCGCCCTCGCGGGTTTCACCTTCCGTCGATGGTCCCCGGAGGGAGAACCCCTGTCGGAGGAACTCCGGCGACGGTCCGAGCTGGAACCTCTGGACGTGGAGGCCTCCGACGAGGTCCGGGTACGGCTGGGGTCAGCGAAGATCCTATCCCGCTGATGCCGCCGACTTCTCAACGCTTTGGAGGACATTTTGCCGCAGGCCCCACAGATCATTTCTTCATGATCCGGGCCCAGGCAGCGGAGGCAATTGTCGTGTGTGTCAGTTAGTGACATATTTCGGTCACACTGACCACACCGCTTGAAACCACTGGCAGCCATCGGGGAAAAAGGGCCCCTGCGAGGTCAAAGGACCGGGCTGCCAGGGAAAAACCGAAAACGAAACTGACTAAGTCAGAAAAACCGAAAAAGAAGAAGAGGACTTGTGACCGGCGTCGCGAGTCCGGGCGGGAAAAAGACCGGCGTCGAACCGAAGGAAAAAAGAGAAAATTATGAGTAAAATCAACTTTTTCGCGGGGACACGGCGGGTACGTCTGTAGGGCTCCGCGGAAAAAAGAAGACTGGCTAAGATGGCACCCTTGGGCGGGAAGGGGACCGCGCATGCGCGCTGCAATTCCCAAAGGCTTTCTTTGAAAGCTGGGGAAAATTGCTCCGCGAGGGCTCCGTCGGCGCCGACGTCACCCATATGTGAGGACTGACTTCCTGCTTGGTCCTGGAGAATTACAAATCCCCAGCACGCCTCTAGCCATTGCACTAACCGGCCTATGAGCGCCCATGGGGAAAAACAAAGCAGGCTCTCTTCAAACCACTGCTGAATTACAGCATCCAGGCCCTTGGACTTACTCTCTTCTTCTGCTGAAAAACCAGCAGGCCGACTCCAACACTGCCATTAGGTCCATGACCGGTGTGCCCCATCAGTGGGCCACCTGCTCAAACACCTCCTGATTGAGCTGCCACTCTCTGGGGTCCATGCGCACTCAGCTGAGGTAGTCTGCTGTCACACTGTCAACTCCTGCTATGTACACCGCCGATAACGCCTGGAGACAAATCGCTGCTCATCCGAACAGCCTTTTGGCTGCCTCCTCTAGGGCTGCACTGTCCATGCCTCTTTTCCGGTTGATGTAAGCCACCGTGGTCACATTGTCCGAGAGGACTTGGACCACCTTCCCCTGCAACCATGGCTCGAAACGTTCTAGCACCAAGGTCACCGCTCACATCTCGAGCCTGTTGATCGACCACAGGGCCTCCTGCGGTCTCTTGTCCCTAAACAAAGCATCCTTCACAATGGGCTCTCCAACCCGACAGGCTGGCATTGGTCATCAGAGGAACCCACACCGGGGACTCCTTCCAGGCTCCCCACATGCAGCCATCAACTGAGGGCTCTCCTGGCGCTCCACAGGCAGGGAAGTATTTGGGACAGGGGTTGACTCTGATGGGACCATCGACTGAGCAGAGCCCTCTGCAGCGGTTGCATGTGTGCCCTTGCCCATGGGACTAGCTCGAGAGTGGCCGCCATGGTCCCCAGAACCTGCAGATAATGCCACTCTGATGGTCTTGCCATCTTCAGGAACTGCTGTATCCACTGTCGTAGCTCCTGCGCCCGGCAAACCGGCAGGAAAATCCTGCCCACGCAGGTATCAAAGCACGCTCTCAAATACTCTAGCTCCCGGGCCGGCCATAACTGACTCTTGGCCAGGTTGACCCCAACCGAGACTTTGAAGGAACTCTCCCACCCGCGCTTTTGCTCTTTTCGCTATCGTCCCTGGACTTTTGGGCACCATAAAATACATGAAGCATCGACTGCAGACGTACTGGTCTCGCGGAACCAGCTGCACAGCTCTAAGCTGCAGGAGACAAGTCGAGGTCTTTTATTTATTTATTTAAACTGGTCTTCTATACCGCCTTATCATACATTCAAAGAGATTTACATGGAACAGTTATAGAAACAAGCTTTACATCGAACAAGATTATTCAACTTGGAGGTTAAATTGGGGTAAACAGGCAATTAACAATTGCTAACTACATACAGGATCTGTAGTAGTGTCTTATGATCCAGTTTGTCATCAATCGTCATCTTCCAGGGTAGTTCCAAAGTATTCTACAGCTGCCAACACCGCTGCGCCCACTTTGGGTGATCAAAGGAGCTCATTCTTGTTCCAGCAGCGGGTATAGGCATGTCATGGATTGCACCTCTTTACGGCCAACCTCCGGCAGATCCAACTCATCCTGGATCATCTGTCCTACTACTCCATGTACTGGTAAGACTTTCTGAGATTTCCATACTGCCTGGAACAGTGGATCCTACAGCGCCTCTTCCTTTGCAGGGAGGTTAGCAGGCATATTCAAGGGCCTTGAGGGTCTCCAAGGTACACATAGAATGCAAGCCCTTTGGGGACAAGGAATTGTATCAGTACCCGCTTGTAGTGATTGCAAACCGCCCTGATGTCCTTCGGCCTGGGCGGTATATCGAGAAATTGCATAAGTTAAACATAAGCATAAAGATGAGCGCTGGTAGCTCCTCCCGGTGGAAAACCCGAACAATCCAGGCCTGATCCTCCTGTTCTGGGCTCTCTCCTTCTTCCAACTCCTCCTGCAGATCTAGCTCCGTGTCAAGGTCTTCCCTATCCAGCCCCTCTGACAACGGCGATTGCTGCCACTCCTCTAAGCCTCTAGCCCGCTTAGATGCTCCTGACTCATGCTCTTTTGCATCTGACATCCTCTTAGCCCTGTGTTTTGGGGCTGAGGAGCCATTTGGTAGGCAAAACACCTCATGCAAAAGTAAGACAAACTCCGGTGAGAATGCCCCCCGGGAGCCCTACTGCTCCCTGGGCTTGAGGGGTGGATGGGTCCGGGCATCATGCAGGGACCGGGGGCCAGATCCGTTGAAGGTAACATGACGCCCACTGCCCCCAGGGTCTCTTGCAACCAGGAGAGACTCTCCTGCCTCATCTCATCCTGCAGGTCCTGCTCCCACGACAGCCTCTTGTGTGCAGTTTAGGCAGACGCCTGCCTCCGAGACCTCACCACATCAGAGACTGCATATCTTGAGGATTTTTAGATTGCGCTGCAGTGTTGTATCTTAAAGATATGAAATGGACCTTGCCCTGATCCAATCAAACTGACACATTCTCTGAGTAAAGTTTAAGTTTTTATTCTAATACTACAAATGGCTATAAGGAAGTACAGCTTCCCTTACAAGCAATATTACAGATTTAATAGGTAAATAATCTGGGCTAAGAGACAAGAGATGATAATATCAGGTTACTCATGACCATAGACAGATGGAAGGATTTCATTTGCATCCTATCCACTGACTATCTTTCAAATTACATACATTTCTTGTATGCAGGTACTTCCTGTTTTTCACAGAGCTGTAGCTGCTACAAACCTATATACAGTGCCTCTTTTTTTTTTTTTTACACTTAACTTTATTTCTGTCTCTGACTTTTTATCTGACCCTTCTCAGGAGAAAGTAACAATGTCTCAACCAACTGTCACTTACATCACCTGCTCAGGCACAACAGCCCTCTGAAAACCGCCCAGCAACAAACAATGGCCTATCTGATTAGGCTTTTCCCACATGTCTGCATCAAGTCATTGTGCACTGAATCAGTTTTGAGCTGTATAACACAAGCAATGCTTAAGGATTAAGTGGGGTTCACGCTCCTTGATACCATCCTATACCAGGCACTGTGGTCTGGACGGCATGGTGGGAAGGGCTGGAGCACTCCCCAGGAACACTCAATCTGTACCCAGGCAGGTAAAAGGATCCCCAGCACAGTGTACCTCCACAGGCTCAGGCACTAGAGTACTTGAACTAAAATAAAATAAAACCAAATCAAAATCGAATTAACTGAAACTGAAATTAAAAAGAAACTGCAAGAGGCTGCTCTGTCCTGCTTTATTCTCCGGTGGCTGCCTCTCCTGGGCACCTAAAACACAGCAGGGGGTTAAACACATGCGGGCCTGAATAAGAAGAAATTGTGCTTAAATGCAGCAGGGGGGGGGGGAGTTTTCCACAATGCTGCAGGCTCCCAAACATGTGGTTGCAGGCCGCTCTTTGTCTCCTCGTGTTCTGGCAGTTTCTGCTGTCCCCCTCCCCCCGCCACTCTTACCTTGGAGCCTTTTTGCCACATGGCTTTTCTACCCCTCATGCTCAGCCTTCCTTCCCAGCTTTGGCGCTGAGGGGGACGACTCGGGGCTGCCAGCTTTCGGGAACAGCCGGAAGTCTCGGACTGAGGCAGGCCCCCACAGAACTACCCCCCCCCAATCCTGGGGGGAGGGGGGAAGAAGATATATCCTCCCCTCAGCCCTGTTGTCCCCCGGGTTCTCTCTTTTCCTTCTGATTTTTTTTTACTTCTGCCTTTAAAAACAAAGAAACCTGCACCTTAACAGGGGAAATAAAAACAAACTAACTAAACCTATCTCCTTAGTTGTCCTTCAGTGAGTCCAGCACCCTGGCTCACAACCTCCTCCAGCTGCTTGGAGACTGAGCATACTGGGGCTGATGGGCAGTGCCAGCTGCATAAGTACACTGGTGTCATCTAAAGTTGACATGCTCTGTCTCCAAGCTGCTGGAAGAGGTATTTTACCAAGAGGTGCGGGACTGGACTGGAGGGACGATAAGGAACTGATAAATTTCACCACTGTCTGGGTGAAAGTTAGTTAGTCAGGAATTCAAGATGGTCCTGAGCAAGATGTAGGCTTGAACCAGGTGAGCAGCAAGGAATATATCGCAGATGCTGAACCTTAAATAAAGCAGCTGCCAAGAGACATGAAAAATCGTATTTTGGAAAGCTTGCAACATCTATGCAAGCACGATTTGAACATCTGATTGTTGATATTTACCCACTGGCAAGTCAAAATGCTGTTATTTGCCAATCAAGGGACTGTGAGAGAAGGCAGGTGACAGGAGGAGAAAAGGCAGAAGAGGATGAGAATAGTACTATTTTGGGGGAGTTTAGCTCACTTTTTAAATGATATTTAAGGTGGCTTATGGCATTATTAGAACTCATATACATTAAGTCATTCCAGCACAATAATGGTTAACCGCCATCCTGAACTGAATGGCCACAGGTTCACATGCTGCTTGGCATGGTTTAGTAAATTGGCCCCTAAGAGTTTTTCAGGCTTGAGAAGGCATCTTGTTCTCTTTGTGAAAGGGTAAGTTGGACCTTTGGGAAATAAGGACAGACTGCACATTTTGAGAACAGATAATGAAAGGTCGGTATGTGCAGTGTGGCAGTTCCTGTCCACACCTCAGTCATCAGAAAGTCGCGTTAGGACGAATGTGAGCAACCATCCTTACCACAAAGATCTTTTTTCCATTCTTTCATTCCCATGATTCTCAATGACTCTCACCCACAGCTTCCAATTGGCCAGTTTATCGTTATGATTTTTTTTTTGGTCAGAATTATGGAAAATGTTACAAGTTTTCCACAACTCCCATTTCTAAGGTGTACATTAAAGATCTCTGGGGAAAACAAGGACTTTGCCTCTGTCTTACCTCCCTCATTTCCCCATCTTTCCATTTTCTCTTCTACCGTTCCACTTCCATTCTAATTCCTGTCTCTTCCCTTTTTCCTGTGTCTTTATCTCTCACCCCCTTACTCTCTCTGCTAGTCCTCTCTTTTCTTCATTCTCTCCCCCTCCCATCCTTCACAATTACACTTCTGTTCCATTTCCCCTGCTAACCCCCTCTTACTCAATTTCTGAGAAACCTGAGGGGAAACATGATTGAGTTTTGTATTTGTTAATGGTAACTGCTGCATGGGGGCACTGAACAAAAAGATATAGTAATTACATGATAGGGACTGGGCCACAGGGGGGAGCAGGGAAGCTCTTGGCTCTCCTTAAAAGTGATATCAAACATTGGTCAGGTTGTTGTAAAGGGCTTATCGTGCAGCTGAAGATATAGAAAGCTGCTCCCTGGTGGACATCAGAGTTAAAGCTGAAACCTAAGCTCACTGAAATAAACTGCTCACATTTTTAAACTCAAAAGTTTTAGATTTTTCACAATAACAAAACTCTCAGCAGAACAAGTCATATTTGTCATGTATAATAACCCCGCAGCTAATACAAATGAACATTACTACAGTCCCCCCGCCTTCCATCCCCTCTTCTAAACATCAGACTATGGCAATCAACACAATCCATTAGGTCATAGTAGTACCTTACTAAACCTCCACTGGCAGTAGAAAAGGACAAATATGTCTGGCTTTCAGAGTGATCAAGCTATGCTAATTAGCCTCGTGTTCAGACCATGTGTCGACACACATAACTAATTCATATTCACTGAGGATATCCTGAAAACCAGACCTCTTCATATTCTTCACCAAGAATCTCCAGTCTAAAATTCACACAACCTGTCTCTCTGGTTACTCTCCAGTCTAATCATAGCACTTGGCCCCATTTTCTAGCGTTTCCTACCTCAAATACGTTGTACACTTTTGAATATTCCATTGAATTCTATGCAACCCAGAGACAGATGGATTTATTGTCAGATATGAAAGGGTACCAAAAAGGAGCTAAGGATCCGCACAATATAGGAGAAAACAAAGTAGCGGAGCCTGGACTGATATAGTAAACCTTGTTTATTACGCCCCAACGCGTTTCGGCCACCGGCCTTCTTCAGGGGGTCTTAGAGAACACACCTTAGTATGATCAAATTGAATGTTATCCCGGACTGAACCTATGGGATACTGACGGCAAGAGCCAGCGTTCTGTGCTATTGCACTGTTAACTAACAGTTAGTTAACAGTGCAATAGCACAGAACGCTGGCTCTTGCCGTCAGTATCCCATAGGTTCAGTCCGGGATAACATTCAATTTGATCATACTAAGGTGTGTTCTCTAAGACCCCCTGAAGAAGGCCGGTGGCCGAAACGCGTTGGGGCGTAATAAACAAGGTTTACTATATCAGTCCAGGCTCAGATATGAAAGGGTTCATCCATGTTTAGAAAAATATTTAAGCATTCTATCCCATATACTGTAGGCCCATGCAAAGAAAATGTTTTTCTCAGAGCTGCAAAACGTGATGTGACCTAATTCTTTAATATACCACTTTCCATCATAACATTAAAGTAGATTATAACAAAATATAAAATAAAATGCATTAAACAATTAATAAATCATAAACTACATATACAGCTTGTAAAAGATGCATTGTTAGTCCAATAAAGAGGTTTCACCTACAGTTTGCTTGTTGATATTTGCTTGCATGGATATATAACCAGTAACCTTTCAGTCTTTGACCCAAACCTACTCAATGAACAATTGCAATGTTCCAAAGCATTCTACAAATAATAATGTTTTGGATGCTTTTCTGAACAAGTAGCCCATCGTCTCCAGAAAATATCCAGAAAAAAGGGCAAACATATGGAAATGACCTGCTTTTGGTTGAAGATAAACAATTTTTTGACAATTCTAGCAATTATAGAAAATATTTTTGGGAAGACTGAAAAGATCGACCTAACACAAAGATGTTTCTTTCTCTATAACAAAATCCACCCATTCCTTTCTGAGCATACTACTAAGACAGACACTTAGCCACTCCTTAATCACCTTCCGTCTTGGCTATTGTAACCTACTCCTTGCTGGTCTCCATCTGAACCATCTCTCTCTTCAATCTGTTCAACATTCTGCTGCGTGGCTAATCTTCTGCCAGTCTCATCATGCTCATATTACCCCTCTTCTCAAGTCACTTCACTGGCTCCCTATCCGTTTCCGCATCCATTTCAAACTTCTCCTGTTGACCTATAAGTGCATTCACTCTGCAGCTCCTCACTACCTTTCCTCTCTTATCTCTCCCTATATCCCCCCTCGAGAACTCCGCTCTTTTTGCAAATTGCTTCTATCCGAGCCCTTCTCTTCTATTGCCAACTCCAGACTTTGCTCCTTTCACCTTGCTGCTCCTTATGCCTGAAACTACCTACCTGAGTCTGTACGTCAGGCGCCTTCTCTGATTCTTTTCAAATCCAGGCTGACAACTCACCTCTTCACTGCCGCTTTCAGATCTTGACTCACCTGATCTCCTTGTTTTTCCCTTGAGTTGTCTGTCTTGACTAGATTGTAAGCTCTGATGAGCAGGGACTGCCTCTTACATGTCTGTGCAGCGCTGTGTACGTCTTGTAGCACTATACAAATTCTCAGTAGTAGTAAATGTAATTTAGTAGCCAAAAAAGCCATAAGACCAAGATTAAATGCTTTATATATCAAAGAATTTGAAAGTAAGCCTTTGAAAGACCTGAAGCCAGCATAATTTAGCAAGCACGAGTGTGATCTGAATCGTACTTCTATGCTTTCATCAATACCATACTCTAGGAAGTACAGAGCCCTTTAAAAAGATGAGATGGAGATCTGTTTCTGCTGGGCCAGTTATTTATCTTTTTCCAGAAGCAGTCAGCATTTGCTGATGAAACTAGAGTTGGGACTGTATGGGACAAGTGATTGCACGATTCTGAGTGCCCCATGAAGCCCAATATATATCAATGTGAGACCCAACAGATTGCACCCCAAGTTAATTTACAGATTCATTCTTTTCATTGAACCTCGCATGGACATCTTAAATGCAATATAGAAAATAATCTTATAAACGTAATGGACAATGCTTTACTTTCCAGAGATTGGCGATTGCACACACACACCAGTGACTAGATGCAGCTTTTTCTGAAGCGGACGTGATTGCCCCATTCTGAGGTCTCTTCCTACATAAATTTCTTGTGTTGTATGCAGGGGCGGGTCAACTATCAGGCAAACTAGGCAGTTGCCTGGGAAGGAAGCAAACAGCAGGGCATTCAAAGCTAAACAATAGATTCTTGAGCCAAGTCTGGGGCTATCCCTGGTTGTATGAATGATTATGTTGGGGGGGGGGGGGGAGTCGGGGTCTTTGTCTATAGTTGAAACTGGAGTTAGTAATATTCATGATTGGTTAAATCAGCTAAGTTAGTAATTTGATCAATAGTGGATTGCTGATCCTTCCCTACAAATCTGACTATCTGGAAGTCACCAGTATTTTGTATTTTGGAAATCTGAATCTCCATCTCCATATACCCTTGGTTAATATAAAAGTTGGATAAATATTCCTTTTTTGATTCGACCATTTCCTTCTGCTGTTTTGGGTTTCTAGTTTAATCAGAGCTTAGTCACTATTGAGGTACAGTGCTATGAATGTACATTTGCACTACCCCATAGTACTTCTCCATACAGGGCTGGCCCAATCACTAGGCAAACTAAGTGGTCACCTACAGCATCAGCTTCTGGGGGGCAAAGAAAAGGGCATTCAAAACTAAACAATAGTTTCTGACAGCCGGGGGCTACAGATTGTGGCTCCTTCCAGAATCTTCTACACAGCTTGTCTGGTCACAAGTTCTCTGGGCTATGACTCAGTGTGCTTTCTTTCTGAGGTTAATGAATGCTGCCTTTGGGTCCTAGGCCAGGCAAATGAGCCTGATTTGAATTTAACCTAAGACTGTGGTAGGCTATGGCCTAGAATAGCCTGTAATTGTATGAGAATATGAGTCCCAGCCCCCACCTGAGAATAATAATGCTGAGAAAAACCAAAGTCAGTAAAAGTTAGAGAAACTGCTTTTTGATAAGGTTGTATGAATCTTTTGTTGAATTCTTCTATGCTGATGACAGATATGTTCCAGTGCTCTGTATTCACACATTCTCTAAGCTAGCAGTGACCTTGTAGGAGAAATGTAACAAAGTCTAAAAACTGTGCCTTTGTTAGAGAATTCTGAGCAGGGGGGAACAGAATGCTAGGCCCAGAGAGAGATGCCAATTGGATAGGTGCAAGGGGCATTGGGACCAATAGAAAGTTTGCCTGTATTAAACTGGAGAAGAAAGGCATATAAGGTGTTGTTTGCTGGACTCCATTGCTCAGACCTTTTTGAATGTGACATTGCCTGAGACTTGTGCACAATAAATTGGCTTGGATCTTTGCACTGACTCCTGGTATTATTCATTGCGTGCACTTCGCTGCAACAAGACCTCTCAAATGACAGTGTGCAGAACTGCTACCAAGCTGGCTATTAACCTCCCCTACAGCTACAGAACACCCAACAGGATAAAAAGGAACTAGGCAGCGAACCCAGGTTCATCCAACTCAGGATGAGGAACATGCCCAACTATGTGGCAAACACCACCACAATCTGGTTCTCAGGAGAAGAGACACCTGCTGGAAAGAGTACCCAGCTCCACGGAAATACATACAGTAGCGCCAGAGAAAACTGCTAGCTGGAAACAGAGGCAAAGAAAACAGAACATTTAGGATAAATGTTGGTGCCGTCTTCCTCAAGAAAATTTTAGTTTGCAGAGCTGTCCTCAGTTCCAGGTTGGGGGAAGGGGGAGATTTTAGGCAAGCCCTATATTTCTGACAACCCCACGCTGATACATAATGGGTTCTGCAGCACTAAGTTCAATGAATAGAGTCAGGGATTAAAGAGACCACACATCTTTGGGATTTCAGTTCAAAACCAGGACTGACCTAAAAAATCTTCCTCCTGGATCTCAGAAACTTGGCAGCTCTGAATTTGTGAGACAGTGAAAAGGAACCTTTTGATCCAATAGTCACTTTCAAATGTAATTATGTCATGCGGAATGAGATTCTCAGTGCACAGAAAATTCTACTGAAAAAAAAACCAAATTGAAAAGAGGACCTTACTTTCAGAGAAAGGGGCACGTCCTAGAAAGTACAAGAAAAACTTTTTGCATCCTAGATGACTACGAAAGGGACTGTCTCTAGGAAACTATTTTATTTTTGTGGTGGTGGAGGAAGGGAAGTAGACTTGAAAATTCCTTTATTTTTCCAGTTTTTGTATTCATTTATTGTTTGGCATCTACATTTTGTGACTTTTCAGATTACAAATTATGTATCTACAGAAAGCAGTACATAAAGAACATAAGAAAAGCCATACTGAGTCAGACCAAGGTCCATCAAGTCCAGCATCCTGTTTCCAAGTCGCAAGTACCTGGCAGATTCCCAAGGCGGCGTACAGGTTCCACAATGCTTGTCCTAGGGGAAAGCAGTGGATTTCCCAGATCCTTTTTAATAATGGTTTATGGACCTTTCCTCCAGGAACTTGTCCAAACCTTTTTTAAACCCAGCACACTAACAGCTTTTACTACACCCTCTGGTAACGAATTCGAGTTTATGCGTTGAGTAAAAAAAATATTCTCTGTTATTAGTCTTAAATGGGTTACATTGTAGTTTCATTACATGTCCACTAACCTTTCTACTTTTTAATGGTGTAAACAACCAATCTACATTCACCCGTTTCACCCCATTCATTAATTTATAGACCTCTATCATTATCTGCCCCCTCCCCCCGGGTGTCTCTTTTCAAAGTTGAAGAGCCCTAAATTTTTAAGCCTCTCGCCTTAGGGATATCTTTCCATCTCCTTTACCATTTTGGTGTCTTTTTTCTGTACATTTTCTAATTCTGCTATATCCTTTTTAAGATACGGTGATCAAAATTGCACACAATATTCAAGGTACAGTCGCACCATGGAACAATACAGAGGCATTATAATATTCTTCGTTTTATTCTGCATTCCTTTCCTTATGATTCCTAGCATTCTATTTGCTTTCCTGGCCGCCACTGCACACTGGGCAGAGGGTTTCAACCTGCTATCCACGCTGACGCCTAAATCTTTTTCTTGGGTGGTAGTTTCTAAGGTGGTACCCTTGCATTGTGTAATCACAGTTGAGGCTGTTCTTTCCTAGGTGCATAATTTTGCACTTGTCTACATTAAATTTCATCTTCCATTAGGACGTCCAGTCTTCTATTTTATCAAGGTGTCTCTCTCTTTGGGAAACTGCTAGGTACTTGTGACCTGGATTGGCCATGGTTGGAAACAGGATGCTAGGCTTGATGGACCTTGGCCTGACCCAGAATAGCATATCACTAAATTCATCCAAGCATCCCCTAACCAAGGACACATGCCCACTACCCTCAGGTTTGCCTCTATCTGCCCAATCTCAACCTAATGGGCCCCCACCTCATACAGACCCACAGCCAGCCTCCCTTTCTTAGCCAAAATTATAGAAAATGTAGTATGCAAACTACTCCAGGATCACATTGAAACCAATGCTCCACTTGACCCTCAACAACATGGCTTCCGCCCTCACAGAGTCAAAACCCTCCTCCTCTCCCTCTTAAACTAATCCAAGGCAACCAGCCTATACAGACACAGTGGATCCCTTTACAGCAACAGGATAAAATCAAACTAAACATCTAATTTTACAACATACAGAGGTGTCCCACACGGAGCGGTGGGTTTACCCCTAAAACAGACATGAAGAGGGGTGGTCTGCATGGAGCGGCAGGTGCACCTACTCTTGCCATTTTGCTGGGCAGACTAGATGGACCATACTGGTCTTTATCTGCCATCATTTACTATGTTACTATATACATCAAGGATTTATTCTAGGTTTCCTCGATTTATCAGCAGCATTCGACTCAGTAAGATACACCATCCTCCTCCAGTGCCTTCAATCCACTGGAATCCAGAACACAGTACTAAACTGGTTCCAGTCCTTCTTATCCAACTGCCAGCAGCAAATCAAAATGTGTGACACCTCTTCCACTCCATTCATTCAAACCCAAGGCATCCCTCAAGGATCCACCCTCTCTGCCCTGCTTTTCAACATATACCTACAGCCACTCTGATCGATTATTAAGTCCCACAACTTACTTTTACCACCTCTATGCTGATGACAACTTCATCTATACCCCCTTCGACACCAAACTCCTCACCTTTGATAGGGGAAAATAAGACTTAAAGTGTGTGTGCACAGGACTAGGAGGCCCGCAGGGGAAAATGGGAATCCTGTACATATCTATATATGGAAAGGAATGTGCTGTGCTAAGACAAATTGATTGTTCTGCAAGGAAACGACTAACATCTGTGAAGTTACTGATAAGCTGTGATGGGTCTCAGGGGATGAGTTGATGACGTATGTATATGTTGCTGTTAATGTATAAAAGACAGACAGCCCCCTCTAACCTGTGGAATAAACTTACATACTACTTATATGCGAGTGTGTGTGCTTGTTCCCCTGGAATTCCAGACAGAGAAGGTAAGGTGGTTCCTCGGCCCAGGGGATTAGCAGACGTCCCAAGGGTAAGTGGTATATAGTGCTGGGAAAGGAGTAACCCACACTTACAACCTTCACAAAGTTATAGCTTTGCTTCTCTGAAATCTCACAATGGTTCAAAAATAACCACCACTCCATCAACTACAAAAAAACCCGAGGCACTCTTCATCTCCAAAGACAGTACACATTCACCCACTCCCCGCAACCATAATCCTAAACACCACTCACATCAAAGTACAGCAAGTAAAATACCTCAGCATCACCCTGGATCACAACCTCTCCTTCAAACAACAAGTGAAGAAAACGGCAAACTCAATCTTCTATAAGATCCGCACCCTGTAACACATCCACCCAATCCTAGACCCTCCAGACTTCAGATCAGCACTACAAGCAGCCATCCTTTCAATCCTTGACTATTACAACTCCATTTACCAAGGACTCCCTCAATCAACCCATCCTCCCACTATGCACAGCCGTCCTTCTGGCACATGCACCCTCCTTCAGCAGCTCCTAAACAAGAGCACATAGCCCCCATCCTCAAGCAGCTCCACTGGCTCCCCCTTGCAATGCAATGTGTGAGGGCATCAAATACAAATCATTGATGATGACCCACAAAACACTTCTGGGTCTCTCCCTTCTCACACCTCCTTAGCCTTCTCTGCCCCTTCCAACCAGAGCCAGCCGTCAATCCACCAGCAATACTCTGATCATCTCTCACTTGAAAACTAAAAGCACCCAGCAAGCCTGTGCAAGAGCATTTGAACTGTACACACTCACCATATGCAACTCTCTCCCTGCCGCCATCAGATGCATCAAAGATCTCTCTATGTTTAGGAAGCACCTGAAAACTCATCGTTTCATCGACCACTATGGACCTGTAACCTAACCCTACCCCCACACACGCCAACAAAAGCAAACCGATGTAAGTATAGTTAAGTTTCTTATATAAACCTGTTAATAGCTCATTTATCTGTACATAGTTAATTTATGTTCACTCCTTGTTTACTGTAACTTTCTGTTTGTAAACCGCTTTGAGCCGGAGAAAAGCAGTATAGAAGCGCAAATAAAAAAATAAATCATGTTAAAATTTCATGATGGGCTCCCCCCGTGTGACCACTGTTTTCTAGCTATTACTTCATTGCAGGAATCCAGCACCCCTAGAGCATAATCTAAACAAAACTCCATAAGCATTTGTATTCCTTGGTTAGAGTTCTCATTTAACCTTATTAATATACTCCAATAGCCATCACTTTTTATTTATTTTACCACTTATTTATGTAGTTAAAGCTTATGAATTTATCCCCAAAATAATGTTCACTTAATTTGAAAGCAGACAATGTACAATTTAACCACAAGAAGGGTCCTCATGCCAAACAGTAGAAAGGTGCACAATCTGCTTTCAAAAGTGATGATCTAAAACGGAGCAGCAATGCCATCTAGTGGTTATGGAAAGTATCTCATAATAAGTTCAAGAGAACTTCCCACATGCCAATTAATCACATGGAATTTTTTTTTCGTTGCTATAAAAGATTTGCTTGAACAAGTGCTACAATTTGTGATCTGAAAGAAAAAAAAAACATTTGCAAGACAACTGCATGGCAAACACCCTCAATGGCTTATTGGAAAAGTCTGTTCTTCTTGTTTCTCTGTAGTAAAAATGCAATGTGTGCCTTCGAGTCAGTCCTGACTTCTGTTGACCCAGAAGCTCCTGGGTTTTCTTGGCAGTGTCACCGGAAGTAGATTGCCAGGCCTTTCTTCCGAGGCAATGGAGGGTTAAGTGACTTGCCCAAGGCCACAAGGAGTGCTAGTGGGAATCGAACCCTGGTTGCTTGGTTACTAAGCCAGTGTTCTAACCACTAGGCTTACTCCTCGTAGACCCACTTATTCTCTTTTCCCAGTAAGATGTATTGGTTTAATATTTGTAGTGCTACGTACCTTTTGATAAGTAGGGCTAGGTGCTCAGTGAGTCCTTTTAGTGCTGTTATGATATGGCAGGTTTGCTGTGGGTTCTAAATGAGCAGGATTTTGTAGTAATGCACCTAGCAGTTGGAACTGGAAGATAGTAATGCAGAAATACAGTAGCCTTTCATCCTCACTGTACATGCAAATAGCTTTCAGACACTCATTAAGAGGCATGTTTACAAATGGTTAATGTGCTTTCACAAATCTGAATGTGCACCAAGAGCAGCAACACCCATTTACTTCTATGGGTACAGTGGCACATTACTTGTTTAGTAAACATGCCTTTAAGTCATTGTTAGGACAAAAAGAGGCTTACGAAGGAGTCCTTTGAAAGCCACTTAAAATTTTAGATGGGCAGTATATACATTTTAGAATAAAATAAATTAGATTTATACAAATGAGGCCCAGTGGATATGCAAATGAGGACCCACAATTAGCCTCCACACATGGCCCCGCAACACCTTTGGGCTGCCCCTGACAATAGAATTATTTGCCATTTCATATAACAACCATGTTAAGTAGTAAAATTCAGATATCTTTTACAACAGAAATAACAGCAATGAAAATGAAATATATGTGAATTATTTAAAATGCAGTACATCCCAGCTAGGGGATGATTAGTAATCCATGTATCTCTGTTGTGAGTTCTGTGTGTGCTGTGCATGTGTTGTGTCTGTGGTCAAAGTAGCAGGGGCATTGCCGAGTTACATGGTTTAAGGGATGGGGTCAAATGTGGAGAGGTAGTTTTGAGGGGGGGGGGGGGTAGATGCAGGGAGGTCGTTTTCAGGGAAGTGTTGCAGTAACAAGGAGATGATTTTTTGGGCTAGGGTAGAGTTTGTGGGACAGTTGCAGGGGAAGGTTTTTTTTTAGGGGGTGGTATTTTGAAGTGCAGTGGGTTGCAGGTCGTTGTTTTTTGGAGTTGGGTAGTGTGTGGTGTAGTGGGGCAATTGAAAGGGTATATTTTTAGGGAGGAGTGGGGCACACAGCAAGATAGTGGGGCAGTTGTAGGGAGCAATGTTTTTCATGGTGGCGGCATTTGAGGCGTTAGGACGGTAAAGCAGTCACAAGATGGTACATTTTGGTGGTGGGAGCAAGTGTGTGGTGGCGTGGCGGGGGCATTTTGGGCGGTTGGAAGAGTAGATAACTGCCATACTACTGAAGTTGAAACTCTTTCTCCCACAGAAATAAATTTTGGGCAGGGGGGAGGGGTGGGCTGGACTTATTTCTTTGACACTCACAGTCCAATTTGGCCCATGTTTGAACTTAATGTGCCTTGATCTTGCAGTCTTTCTACCGGATTACTTACTAGTCATCTGTATAGCACTACAAGGTGTACAAAGCACTGTACATATAGATGCAAGAGACAGTTCCTGCTCATTGAGTTATAGTCTAATCAAGACACAAAACACAGTGAAATGGGGGACTAGAGTACAGTAAGATACACAAGTAGTGGACAAGAGAGTGAGGAGCATCAGGATCCAAAAGTAACTCCAAAGAGGTGTTTTTTTAGCCTGAATTTGAATAGGGCTAGAGAAGGTGCCCGACGCACAGACTCAGGTAGCTTTGTCCCAAGCATAAAGAGCAGCAAGATGGTTTTTCCCCACATGCAAAGTTTATTTCCATTCTGTTAAATTTTCAGAATTTTTTTGCCACAATGAACATTCTTGATCGCTTTTATATAATTCGTTCCAACTTCTCTGGGGTTGGAAAGAATAAAAACAGTGACAGCAGAAAAACTAAATCTGCCCAGTGTGCGCTTAGGTTTTTTTTGCCAATGCACCCATAGTAATATAGAGAAATGATGGCAGAACCAGTCTGCCCAATTGAGTGTTTTTACATTGGGTAGATGAAAATATAAATGCCCATGCTCAGTCTCACAGAAGCTCTCCCCTCCCTCATGTAATTACTTTAAGTTCCAGCTTGTTTTTTTAAACCAGTGCCTTCCAGATGAGTCCCAAGTATGCACAGAATTTGTTAAGAGTACTGACCTCCACCACTTCCAGCGATAGGCCACTTCAGGCCTTTTCATCTTCCCTCTACAGCTCTTTGAAGGTTAATACTAGAACCAACACTTGTCACTTAGTTTTCTACACTTATCAAAACTAGCAAAACCCCTGAAAATGTTCAGCTTCCTCATACTCATTGACGTTTAGGTTTTAACTGCTGTCACCCCATGCATATTGGACAGCCAATGAAAGCAGACAATGGCTTTTTGGCAGGTTACCGCAAAGGCTTCTTGGAAACCTGATGCAGTCCTTGCACTGTGCAAGGATACACCTTGCTCTGAGCCACAGAAGCCTGACCACTTCTAAGATACCACTCTTTAAACCTAGTCAGGTTTTGTTTGCATCCCCATCACTTCATCATTCCGAACAGAAGTACCCAGATCCCATACTTAAAATTTACATTTGTATTGCACCCTTTTCTAACACTGGTTCCTCCTCCTGCTCCCTTCCCCTCCCGCAATGTTGTACGGATAAGCTTACCAAGTCAGTTACCAAACTAGTGAAGCTATTGCTGAAACATTAAGATAGGTCCCCTTGGCCTTGCTGGATAGTACCAGACCATCACCAACCTGCTGGTACTGATCTAGTTTCTGGGAAGTCGAAAACTTTTTTTTTTTTTTAAAGATCAATTTCCCCCTGCCTCTGCTCGAGGGTGGGGGAAGCAATGTTTGTTACACTGCAAGTTCCCAAACATATTCCTATCACTATCATAGAATCTGACAATAGATAAGAACCATTATTCCCATCTAGTCTGCCCAACTTCCGTTCCTTGTTGTAATGCCACAGACTCCAGATGATTTTTGGATTTCTCCACACTTTTTTGCCATTATGGTCCTCTGTGCAGATTCCATTCTTTTTTGAATTTCATTGTCGTCTCCACCCCTTAAGCTAAGCATCCATAGAGCTAGTTTTAAGATATTGGCCTTCCTAGGCAAGATCAAAAAGCGGTGGGAAGGGAGATTTCTCCCCCAGAAATCAGAGTATGGTCCTAAAACAAGTGGAATTAGGATCCTGTTTAGCTTGTACAATTTTTGCACCCTAGGCAATTGCCTAGGCCGAAATCCAGGACCAAGAGTCTATTTCATCTATCCACCACCCTTTCCTTAAAGAAATATTTTAACATCACTCCTGAGTTTCCTTAAATCTTTACACCCTGTCCCAGAAACAATATAGTTTTATACTTTTGAATGGGTAGCTAATTTATTTTTTATTTATTTATATTCTCTTATATACCGCGCTATTCTGCATCAGTGCGGTTTACATTGAACAAACTGAAATTACATTGAACAGGGCATTATAACTTGGAGATAACTATTTTACAGGGAACATGGGCTATGGAGGGTTAAGTGGCTTGCCCAAGACCAAAAGGAGCACCTGTGGGACTAGAAACCCCAGTCCTTCCGGCCCAAGGTTGCTGTCCTCTAGTGGGATTTGAACCCCCGACCTTCTGGCCTGAAGTACCTTGCCCCAACCACTAGGCCACTCCTCCACTCCATAATTCTATGGCTTTGCTAAGAAGGAGTGTTGCTAGCAATCTAAGGTGGCAGAAACCACCCTACACTGATGACCTGCTTAGTCTTGCTTGTGATAGGCACTGCTGCCACGCACTATTTAGGGAATCTTATTTTCATGTACATATGGTGGCAGAGGTCACAAGTCGTAGTTATGAAACAGTTTTATATTTTGTAAAAACAGGGAGGTCATTCTTGATTTGAAGATTTTGTTCTAGCTACGCAGTCGCAGGGTTGGGATTAGTGATGAAGGGACAGTGTTAAGCAATTTCCATTTTGCAAATTTTCATCAGCAGTAATCTTAGTTTAATCCTAAAATTACAAATAAGGCTTGTTCAATTACAGGCTTCATTGCAGTTATATTGTAAATTGTGGCAAATCACATGACCTGTGTTAAGCTGTCATCGAGTGTTAACAAAATCACATTTCACATATAGGGCCCGGTTTACTAAACATTGTGTGCTGCTACAGCACCCAGGTTAGTCCTATGGGCATGTTAGCAAATAGTGCACACTAACATTTAGAAAACATGGCCCAACAAGCATAGAATAGAGGAGTCCAGGACACCAAATTTTAATTTTGTTTTTTGGTTTGGTTGGCCTTTTTTTTCCCCGTTTCATATATTCAGTTTAATAAAAATAAATTTAAATGTCTAAATCAACTTTATGAGCATTAATTTGTAAGTTAATTCCATGTTCAACTGATTCTGCTCACACTGAAGTTTTCCAGATGTGCTAATGGATGTACAGCCCTAGTACAGAACCTGCACAAACCTTTTGCTGCGACTATGTCATGCTAACACAGTACTCCAACTCTATATCTATGCAGGCTATCAGGCCTGTAAGCACACAGTACATCACATTCGGCTGTACCCACTGGGAACACCAGAAATGTAGCAGTCACGTTATAACAGGAAGCAACTATTCAAACTTATCAAAATGGCTTCTTCCCTTTAAATACAACCTGCATTTTTCTGCATCAAGCACCAAGGCTTTTGTCCAGCATTACATACCAAATAATCTGGGACCACATCTGTAAAGATCTTTCCCATAAACAGAGCGATTGGATAAACTGCAAGCTGGCCATCTTAATAGCAAAGCTGGCATGACAACTTGTTTTTCCAAAAGCATCTATTACCAAGATCTATCAAGAATTGATTAAAAAAGTCATTAAGCAGTTAAGTGTTCCATAAACACAAAATCAGAATGCACTTTAATACTGCTAATGTAAAGAGAATTTAATGAACCACACAATGTCCGTTTCACTGCAACTTTATTTCAAAAACTAAATTACATGTCAATACATAAATACTGAACTATTCTCAACAACTAAAATACACATAGGCTGCCTTTACCTGTGACTAAAGTGAAGTTTAACTACATTACTAAACTTAAAGGTGTGATCTTATTCTCTAGGGGCGTGCAGGGCCAAAGAGTTTGGTTTGTGTTTAGAAATTTTTCCTGATTGTCAGGCATTTTTTTCATGTTCATTTCACATATTCGTTCTTTAAATGCAAGAACTACTTTTAAGTTTACAAATCGGTTGCAAGTATATTATTTTGAAAGCATATGCACATACAAGTGATTTGCACACACGTTAAACTTTTAGGCACCCAAATGAACCAAATGCACGCTTATGGGCGTGCATCCCTATTCTCCACCTTCGCAGCAGAAACAGACGATCACTGACGACAGCAGAGTGGGGTGTGCTGTGAGGAATTTATGTATATGATCGCAGATAGCGTTTTGAGTTCAAGTCCTGCAATCAAACACCACAGCACGCTCTTTAGCAGATAGGTGCTTTGTTTTTGATTCTGAAGGGTATCTTGCAAAGATATCAAAACTTGGTTTGTTGTAAGTTTCTCCGATATGCGACGTGAAGGGGCATAAGGGGGACAAGTATACTGCCATCCATTTCTCCCTCTCTCTCCTCTCTATTCTCCCTATTTACCCTCCACCAATTCCTGCCCTTCTCCCTCTCTTCACATGTGCCTCTTACCAGCTGCCAAGGCAACCCATTGATCTTCTAACAACCACTGCGATGGCCTCTGCGGATCATACATGCCTTTCAGTGCTTCTGCAGTTGGCAGGATGTGTCGGCTTTGTTGTAGTGAAGGTGCGTGAGAGAATCCCATAAGATGCAACAGACTTAACATACATGTCGTCTAAGGTCAGAAAGTGATCTGCCAAAAAGAGAGAGAAATTCTTGCCTTTAATAGGTAGCTCTAACAATATAAACAACGTTTGAGACAAGTATATTTTGAGAAGAATGGGTTTGAATTCATATGCTTAACTTTTGCTGTAATTTTTAGAAGTGCAGGTCATGGAATTCAAACGTGTGGGATGGATTTCAAAAGCTGAAGACACTGGAAAGAGGTGATAACCAGAGATGGAGCAGCGTCTGCAGCAACACCAGATAGGGGAAACTGGGCAGACGCAGTGAGCTTTAATATGGAGATGCATTAACCAGATTCCAGTTTTTAAAAAAAGTGGGAACACAGTTTTAAATAGTCTGCCAAACACAGTATGCTACAAAGCAACAGGTATTCATGAGGCTAGATGGCATTTCAAAAGGATCTACCAGAACAATCTACGCAATGGCATAAAAATAAGAGGTCACATCTTACCCTCTCACTGACATACCTTCATGAGAGGGTATCAAATATACATTTTAACCACCACTAAGGAATGTTTTATTAAAAAGAAATGTGCACTCAGCCTACAATCTGACTAGCAAAACCAATGCCCACCCCCCCGTCACCTCCTTCATCAGATGTAGTGCTCCTTCAAAACAAAAACGCCAGACTGCTAATACATAGTGCCCCTTCCTCGACATCATGCCGGGCAACACTCTGACCATATCAGCGCAAGAGGTAAGGTTATGTTGCCTTTGAATCCATCTACCTTCAATTTTATTTTTGTTAGATATTTGAAAATTACCTGGTGCCTCATTTGACAAAATATTTTTTAGAAATTAACCAGGACAAGACAGTGGTTCTCAGTTATTAAGGAGTACGAACACATGAACAGCGAGCTACAGAGCAATCAATCACACTGAAACAGATGAAACACTAACATTTTTGCTAAACTAAGCCACATAAAGGGTTGCAATCTTGCAGATGACAATCTTCCTGAGGAGAAAGTGTAGTTGCTTACCTTTAATAGGTGTTCTCCATAGACAGCAGGTGTATGCAGACACACCGTACTTTACTGGCAACATCCATGATGGAGCACTTGATGTTGGGCTCTCTCCTGGCTCAGAGATGTCTTTTAAAAACCTCTCTGGGCATACCTGCCCCTTCCCGGCCTTGGAGGTCCCACGCAGCGCTCGACAGTTTGTTCCTATCGTGCCAGTGTGCTGCATGGCTCTCCCCTCCTACACTGGATAACCTGCTCTGTCTCTCCATTTTCTTCACGCAACTAATTCCAGCTCAACTTCAACTATGCCACATCCAAAGCCAGTAGCTACGAAAAACAAACCAACCACCTCGCGAAGTTGAAAAACATCAGAAAGGAGTATCGCAACCCCAGCCTGCCTCACAAGGCTGCAGCAGTTTGCAACAACAACAAAAAAGAGGCAGAAAACGCTGTTGGAGAACAAAAAAGAACAAAAAAATTAAGGGGGCAAACCTTACCAGACAGCCCTTCTGCAATATCACTAGCAAAGATGTTAAAAACAGGATAAAGGACAGATCCCTGGGGCACACTACTGGTATCTTCCTTCTCCTCAGAGTGAGCTCCGTTTACCTGTACCCTTTGTTGCCTCCCACTCAACCAGTCAGTCACTTTAAGGTCCATCTCTACAGTGCTCTGTTTGTTTGTAAGTCGCCCGTGCAGAACGGTGTCAAAGGCTTTACTGTAATCTAAGCACAACCCATCTAGGACTCTCCCTCAGTCCAATTCCCTCACTCAAAGAAATCAATCAGATTTGTCTGACAAGACCTGCCTCTAGTAAACCCATGCTGCCTTCGATCCTGCAATCTATTGGACTCTGGAAATCTCACTATTCTCTTTTTTAGCAGAGTTTCCAATCATTTACTCACCACAGAGGTTAGACTAACCGGCCTGTAGTTTTCAACCGTATCCTTACTTCCACTTTTATGTAAAGGGACCCCAGGTGCCCTTCTCCAGTCCTCTGGGACTACCTCCAGACTCCAAAGCAGCATTGAAAAAGTCAGTCAGTAGAGCTGCTAGAATGTCCCTAAGTTCCTTCAGTATTCTCAGATGTATCCAGTCCCATCATTTTGTCTACTTTTGAAAATCGTTCAAGATACAAGACACTTCTGTTCATATTTGTGGGTGTTTTCTGAGGTCCTGCTCCTGACCTTTGATCTGTAAACACAGAACAGAAATATTTGTTAGGCAATTCCGCTTTATCCTCATCAGCTTTTACATATTTCTCCCCTTCACCCTTGAGTCAGACAATACCTCTTTTGCCCTTACTCCTCTCACTAACATATCCGAAAAATGTCTTATCCCCCATTTTATCACATTGACTATTTCTTCTTTGTTTTGTAGCTTTGCTTTCCTGACTACTTTGCTAGCTTCTCTTTCTAAATATAGATGTCTGTCTTCCTCTCTGTGATCTCTTGAATTTTATGAAGGCCTCCTTTTTCACCACCTTTTCAGCTACTTCTTTTGGGAACCATAGCCGCCTCTTTTCCCTTTTACATTTATTTAGCTAACAAAAAGGTTTGTTGCCCTTAAAATGTCCCCTTTCAGTTTTGCCCATTGCTTTTCTACATTCCCCAGCTTATGACTCCTTGAGGTATTGTCCTATCTTGGCAAAGTTCACTTTCTTAAAGTTAAAAGCCCTCGCTTTTGAATGGATTTTATCATCCCTAATCCTAATACTGAACCACATCATCTGTATCCATATTATAGAAGTCTAAAAATAAGATAGGAGAATTAGAGTATATAGCAATGAATGAAAGGTTAGATATAAGATGACATTTTACTTACTAGTTAATGTCCTTTTCTTGCATCCTGCTAGATCAGTCCAGACAAGTGGGCTGTCTCTCCCCTACCAGCAGAATTGTGGAGACAAAGAATTAGTGAAAAGCCCAGGTTTCAGTGACATCACTCCCATGCATTTATCTGCCTCAGCCACCAGAAATCTCTTTAGTATTCGCCCCAAAGCATATGGGAAAAACATGGTAAGCCTCACACCACCTCAATTGTGGGCAATAATGAGTAATCAACAGTAGAGAACTATGCACAGGAAAGCATAAACAGAAAGCAGTCAGTAGAAAATGAACCTCCAAAGCAAAGTATAAATGCATAGCGGATCCGAGGGTACTGCAGCAGAAGAACAGAGCAAATACGGTTTCAAGGGCAGGCCCTGGACTGTTCTAGCGGGACTCAAGGAAAGGACATCAACTGGTAAGTAAAATGTCACTTTCCATATCTTCCTGCTAGACCTGACAAATAGGACATACCAAAGCTATGACTCCACTGGGTGGGAAGAAGACACAGCAACTCACAAACCCTTGAGCCAAAGGCCGTGCCGCCCACATCCAAGCAGTAATGCCTGACAAAAGTGATAAGTGACGCTCATGTAGAATCGGCGCACAAACCCTCCGGAACCAGCCAGTTCCGCAATAAATATACCAAGGCAATGGCCTTAATCCAGCACCCCAAAGTAGATTTAGCTGCAGCATCAACCTTGCACAGGCCAGCAAACAGCACAAAAAGATGGTCGGACTTATGTAAAGAATTTGTAACATCCAAGTACTGGAGAAGCATCCTCCGGACATCCACAAGGCAAAGATCCTTATCCTTCCTCCGACACTGTTCCTTAGAGGAGGGGGGCAGACAAACAACCTGGTTCACATCAAAGGGAGAAATCACCTTGGGCAAGGAATATGGCACAGGCCATATGGAAGCTGTCTCCTTTGAGAGAGAGATAAGGGTCTCAGCAAGACAGAGCCCGCAGCTTGGAAATCAAGCTTGTAGAACAAATCATAACCAAGACGACCATCTAGAGCAGTGGTTCTCAACCTTTTTTGTACCGTGACCCCTTTTACCGTTGGTCAACTTGTGGTGACCCCCAATGATAAAATCAAATGCGTCTCTCTTCCTTTACCGTTAACGCATTGTCGCTGTAATCATTTGTTGAATTATTAATATATTATAGGCCTTTGCAATATGTTTTTATTTATAAAATACTTATTTAAATAATCAAAACAACAAGTAACAATATTTGATTTCAAAATTATGATGATTTTGTAGTCAAATCACTAATATGAAATAAAATTATTTTTTCTACCTTTGTTGTCTGACCAATTTATTCTCTGATCATGCTGGTCCCGATCTGAGGCTTCTGCTTTCCTGTCTTCTCTTAGCTCTCTTTCTGTGGTCTATGGTCCATCTGCCAGTTCTTATCTCTTTTGTTTTCTTCACTTCTTTCCATCAGCCTATTTCCAGTCCCAGTAACCCTCCCCAGTATCAGCCCCTTTCCAGTCCTCACTCCCAGTACCTTCCAATGTCAACTTGCATTCCCCTGACTGCCACTGGTGTCCATTCCCTTCCAGTCCCCCTCCTTCCCCACTGATCAGTCCCTTCTAGTACAAATACCATGGCAGCCCCTCTCAGATCCACTCCCTTTCAGTTCCATGCTCCCATCCCCTTGTATCAGCCCACTTGTAGCCTTAGCCCCCAGTTTTCTTCCAGGGTCAGCAGCTCTATCCTCCCCTCCCCACAATCAGCCCATTCCCAGTCAAAGCCCCCTAATCAGCTCACTTCTAGTGCTAATCCCCCTCAACCCCATTACCAGTCCTACCCCCCCTAATCAGCCCAATACCAGTCCTACCCCCCATCAGCTCATTTCCAGTGCTAGTCCCCCCCTCAACCCCATTACCAGTGCTAGGCTCCCCTAATCAGCCCAGTTCCAGTCCTAACCTCACTGATCCGCTCATTTCCAATGCTAGACAACCATCAGTCCATTACCAGTCCTACCCGCCCTTGATAAGTCCATTCCCATTCCTAGCCTTCCCTAATCAACCCATTACCATTCGTAGCCCCCCCATCTGCCCATTACCAGTGCTAGCACCCCCATCAGCCCATTATAATCCTAACCCGCACTGTCTCTCGCCTCTGTCCAGCATTTATCCCGTCTGTCCAGTATGTCCCCTTGTCTCTCCCCTTTGTCCATGCCAGCCTACTCCCTCCATCCATCCATATCAGCCCCCTCCCTCCCTCCCTCCCTCCATGTCAGCCCCCATCCTTCCATGTCAGCCCCCCTCCCTCCATCCATTCCTCCATGTCAGCCCCCATCCTTCCATCTGTCCATGTCAGCCCCCCTCCCTCCCTCCATCCATCCATCCATATCAGCCCCCATCCCTCCCTCCCTCCCTGTCAGCCCCCTCCCTCCCTCCATCCATATCAGCCCCCATCCCTCCCTCCCTGTCAGCCCCTCCCTCCCTCCCTGTCAGCCCCCTCCCTTCCATCCGTCCAGGTCCGCCCCCCGCCCTCCCTCCATCCCTCCATGTCAGCCCCCCTCCCTCCATCCATATCAGGCCCCCATCCCTCCCTCCCTCCATCCATCCCTCCCTGTCAGCCCCCCTCCCTCCCTGGCAGCCCCCACCCTCCCTCCCTCCCTCCATCCATATCAGCCCCCATCCCTCCCTCCCTGTCAGTCAGCCCCCCTCCCTCCATCCATCCCTCCATGTCAGCCCCCCTCCCTCCATCCATATCAGCCCCCATCCCTCCCTCCCTCCTCCCTCCATCCATCTCAGCCCCCATCCCTCCCTCCCTCCCTCCATCCATCCATATCAGCCCCCTCCCTCCCTCCCTGTCAGCCCCCTCCCTTCCATCCGTCCATGTCAGCCCCCCTCCCTCCCTCCCATCCATCCCTCCATGTCAGCCCCCCCTCCCTCCATCCATATCAGCCCCCATCCCTCCCTCCCTCCCTCCCTCCATCCATCCATCCTCCCTGTCAGCCCCCATCCCTCCCTGTCAGCCCCCTCCCTCCCTCCCTCCATCCATATCAGCCCCCATCCTTCCCTCCCTGTCAGTCAGCCCCCCTCCCTCCATCCATCCCTCCATGTCAGCCCCCCCTCCCTCCATCCATCCCTCCATGTCAGTCCCCCTCCCTCCATCCATATCAGCCCCATCCCTCCCTCCATCCATCTCAGCCCCCATCCCTCCCTCCCTCCCTCCATATCAGCCCCCCCATCCCTCCCTCCCCCTCATCCATATCAGCCCCCATCCCTCCCTCCATGTCAGCCCCCATCCTTCCATCTGTCCATGTCAGCCCCCTCCCTCCCTCCATGTCAGCCCCCTCCCTCCCTCCCTCCCTCCATGTCAGCCCCACCCTTCCATCTGTCCATGTCAGCCCCCCTCCCTCCCTCCATGTCAGCCCCATCCTTCCATCTGTCCATGTCAGCCCCCCTCCCTCCCTCCCTCCATCCATGTCAGCCCCATCCTTCCATCTGTCCATGTCAGCCCCCCCTCCCTCCCTCCCTCCATGTCAGCCCCATCCTTCTATCTGTCCATGTCAGCCCCCCTCCCTCCCTGTCAGCCCCATCCTTCCATCTGTCCATGTCAGCCCCATCCTTCCATCTGTCCATGTCAAACCCCATCCTTCCTCCCTCCCTCCCTCCCTCCCAGCCCCATCCTCCCTCCCTCCCTCCCTCCCAGCCCCATCCTTCCTCCCTCCCTCCCTCCCAGCCCCATCCTTCCTCCCTCCCTCCCTCCCTGTCAGCCCCATCCTTCCATCTGTCCATGTCAGCCCCCTCCATCCATCTGTCCATGTCAGCCCCCTCCCTCCCTCCCTCCATGTCAGCCCCCTCCCTCCCTCCCTCCCTCCCTGTCAGCCCCATCCTTCCATCTGTCCATGTCAGCCCCCCTCTGTCGATGTCAGCCGTGTTGCAGGTTGTCTGCCTCCCTTCTAATGCAGCCGCGGCTCTCTGCCTCTTAGGGAACCGCGGCTGTACTTGTAAAATCATTGCGGAGCCCTTCCTGTCTCGATGGGCTCCATGCAGCATTGTCCCGCCTCCAAAGGAAGTTGTTTACCACTTCCTTTGGAGGCGGGACAATGCTGCACGGAGCCCGTCGAGACAGGAAGGGCTCCGCAACGATTTTACAAGTACAGCCGCGGTTCCCTAAGAGGCAGGGAGCCGCGGCTGCAGAAGAAGGCGGTGAGTTTGCCGGAGTTTGCTGCTGCCGAGAAGCGGACTCGGCAGCGGCAGCAACTTGTGCACATCTTAAATTTTTTTTTTAAACTTGGTGGAGGCTAAGCGACCCCCGCTAAATCCTGTGGCGACCCCCGTTGGGGTCGCGACCCACAGGTTGAGAACCGCTGATCTAGAGCATCAAATCCTTAAGAGAAGCACACTTCAACAGTTCAAAGGGCTCCGATACCAGGGCCCCGAGCACCAGACGCATTCCCAGGATCACCAACCGGAGCGGAGTTCGCAGGTGCCACACCACGACGAATGCACAAAATATCTAAGTGTAAGGCTAGAGACTTACCAGCAAACGAACCTCTGAAACAGGCTAAAGATGCCACCTGAACTTTCAGGGAGCTAAGAGAAAAGGCTCTTCTCCAGATCGTCCTGCAGAAAAGGCCAACAGAAACGGCACTTGGCTGCCTCAGGAGCCGACTGCTATGTGCCACACCAGCACTCAAGGCATCAGACCTGCACTTGCCAGGTTGGTAGACCTCCTCCAGGCTCTAAGCAGAGTAAAAATCCACCACTGAAGAGTATCCCGTATACACTAACCATTTCTTATAGGAGCCAAACCGAAAGTGAGAAGGGAGCCGGGTCCTCCAAGACAACCGGCCCCTGACACAATTGGCCCCAAAATGGAAGCAACGAAAAGGTGGCACTTGCAGGAGCCGCATCAGATCTCCGAATCATCATCTCATCAGTCAATCCAGCACCACCAGAATAATCCTCCTTGGGTGGCACTCCATACGCTGAATCACACACCCCACCAGGGGCCACAGAGCAAACACATACAGTAGGTGTCGACTTGCTCAAAGGTTCAGCAAGGGTACTGATGCCCTCAGATCCCCATCTCTGTGTGGCAACTGAAGCAGCAGCACACTTTGGCACTGGAGCAGGTCATCACCAGATCCCTCTTGGAACGACCCCAGTGGTGCAGATCCAATGAAAAAAACCTCCTGATTCAACTCCCACTCTCCTGGAACCAGAGAGTGCCAGCGGAGAAAGCGTAGTTACTGACCTGTAACAGGTGATCTCCGGGAACAGCATGAATTTAGTCTTCACATATGGGTATCGTCGGTACCGACGGAGTCTGTGCGGGAACGCTCCCCAGCATCCAATAAGAACACTTTTGGGAGCATCCCTCAGCACATGCGCGCTGCCTTCCCGCCTTTCCAACTGTCCCTCTTCAGTTAAGTTTGTAGTTGAGTGAAAGGATAGAGGGAGAGAGGAAAGAGACAGAGAAATATAGAGACAACTCCTAGGGGAGGTGGGTGGGTTGTGAAGACTAAATTCCTGCTGTTCCCGGAGATCACCTGTTACAGGTGAGTAACTACACTATCTCCAGGAACAAGCAGGAATGTAATCTTCACATATGGGGACTCCCTAGCTGAAGATGCCGGGGAGATGGCCCCAGGAAGCTGCCACCTATAGTGAGGTGGTCCATGCTTCCTCCCATGGATCTCTGGCATCATACCAGGGTTGGTGGATAGGCGTTGAATTAAGTCTGAAAGAGATGTTGAAGAACAACCTGGCCAAAGAAGGCATCCCGACGGGAGGCTTTATCTAGGCAGTAGTGGGCTGTGAAGGTGTGCACCGAAGCCCAGGTGGCTGCTCGACAGATGTCATCGATAGACACAGAGTGAAGGTTAGCCATAGAGGCTGCCATGGCTCTCACATTATGTGCTGTGACATGGCCTTGAAGAGGAAGACTCTTACTCTCATAAGTAAAGGATATGCATTGTGCAATCAATTTAGACAGAATTCTTTTGGAGACTGGAAGTCCCAAATGACTAGAATCAAAAGCAACAAAAAGTTGAGAAGACTTTCTATGATGCTGTGTTCTTTGTAGATAAAAAGCCGAGGCTCTTTTACAGTCCAAAGTATGAAGGCTCCTTTCTGCATTAGAGGCATGAGGCCTCGGAAAGAATACAGGAAGGTAAATTGATTGATTTAAATGAAAAGGCGAAACCACCTTTGGCATAAAATGTGGATGAGTTCTGAGAACAACCTTATCATGGTGAAACCTTGTATAAGGGGGATCAGCCACTAAAGCTTGCAATTCACTGATGCGATGTGCGGAGGTGATTGCAATTAGGAAGATGACCTTCCAGGATAAAAACTTTAGGGTTGTAATGGCTAAAGGTTCAAAGGGCCGTTTCATGAGCTGTCCGAGAACGAGATTTAAATCCCATGCCACCGGTGGTGGCCTGATGGGAGGCTTTGTTAATAGAAGACCTCTTATAAATCTTGCTATGAGTGGATGAGAGGAAATTGGCTGTCCATTTAGAGGCTTATAGGAAGCTGCAATTGCACTAAGATGGACTCTTACTGAATTTGTCTTTAGACCAGAATTTGATAAATGAAGTAGGTACTCTAGTACCGATTCCAAAGGTATCACAAGGGGGTTTAAGCCCTTTTGAGAACACCATATAGTAAAACATTTCCACTAGAAGGCGTAATAACATCTTGTGGAAGGTTTTCTGGAAGCCTGAAGGACATCCTTTACCTGTTGGGAAAGGTTAAGATCCTGCAGGTCTAGGCTTTCAGCAACCAGGCCCTGAGATGCAAGGACTGGGGATTCGAGTGCCATAGCATCCCGCTCTCTTGGGAGAGAAGGTCTGGAGCACACCTTAACTCCAGAGGTGCAGCTTGAGAGAGAAGTAGAAGCAGGGGATACCACGTTTGTCGTGGCCACCGTGGCGCTATGAGGATCATATGACCTCTGTCTCTCTGAAGCTTGAAGAGTGTTTTGGGGATGAGGGGAATGGGTGGGAAGGCGTAGAGGAAGTCCTGACCCCAGTGAAGGAGGAAGGCGTCCCTTGCCTGGTAATTGTGGGCCGAAATTCTGGAACAGAACCGGGGAAGTTTGGCATTCAGTGGACTTGCAAAGAGGTCTATGTCTGGGGTTCCCAGATGTGAAATATCTTTATCACCTGGTCTAGGTGGAGAGACCATTCATGAGGCAGCAGTACTCAGCTGAGTTTGTCTGCCCAAAGGTTTTGAATGCCTGGAAGATATACCACGAGAAGGTGAATTTGATGCTCTATGGCGAGGGCCCACTTTCTTCTGGTTTCTTCGTGTCTTCTGCTAACTCTCCATCGTCTGCTGTCTATTTGTCCTTTCTTCTCTCTTCTAGTTTTTTTCCATTCTCGCTCTGTATCTGCTTTAACATACTAATATTTCTCCTTTTGCTCTTTCCTCATTCCTATTTCATCCACTCAAATTTTACCCCTCCATCCTCAATCCCCACTTACTCTCCCAATACCCGGCCAATTGTAGATTTTTCATCCCTCCCACACAAAATATTTTTCCCCTCTCCATTTCACTCTCCCAGCCCCATCCCATTCTAATCCTCACCCAACATCAGCTCCCTTCTAGTTCCAGCCTCACCCAGCATCCGCTCCCTTCTAGTCCCTGCATCAGCCCATTTCCAGTCCTAGCCCATCAGCCCATTTCCAGTCCTAGCTCCCCATCCATTTCCACTCCTAGCTCCCCATCCATTTCCAGTACTATCCGAGTCCCTCCATCAGCTCACTTCCAATCTCAGCCCATCAGCCCATTTCTAGTCCTTTCCTAGCCTCACCATCAGCCCATGTCAAATCCTAGCTCCCCTCCACTCAGCCCAATTCCAAACTAAGCCCCCCATGAGTCTACTTCCAGTTCTAGCCCCTACATGAGTCCATTTCAACCCAAGCCCCCACCACAGCCCATTTCCAATCTTAGCTCCCCCAACAGCCCATTTCCAGTCCTATCCTAGCTGCTCCATCAGCCCACTTCCTGTCCTAGCTCCCTCCCCTCACAGCTCATTTCCATTCCAAGCCCCCCTCCCCATCAGCTATTTTCAGTTCAAGCCCCCTTCCACTCAGCCCATTTCCATTCCAAGTCCCCATCCCCATCAACTATTTGCAGTTCAAGCCTCCCCTTCCACTCAGCCCATTTCCAGTCCTAACAACCCCCCAACCCATTACCAGTCCTAACCCCCCATCAGCCCACTTCCAGTCCTAACCCCATCAGCCCATTTCCAGTCTTAGCCCCCCCCATAGCCCATTACCAGTCCTAAACCCCCATCACCCCATTTCCAGACTTAGCCCGCCCCATAGCCCATTACCAGTCCCAACCCCCCATCAGTGCACAGCCCATTACCAGTCCTAACCCCATCATCCCACCTCCAGTCCTAACCCCCCCATCAGCCCACAGACCATTACCAGTCCTAACCCCCTCCCCCCATTGGCCAGGGGAAAATTTAAAAAAAAAAAAAAAAGCTGGCTGCTGCTGCCGCGGCGGCAGAATTGACTGTCCTGCGGGGCCCCCCCGCCCCCGCCCAGCTGATCTCTCCCTGTCTGGCTGAGCCTCTCCGCGACGGCTTTCAGATCTGCAAAGGGAGAGTTGTCTCACTGTCTCCCTCGCGGCTCTGTTAAGCCCGCAAGGGCTGATGGGAAATTTCCCATCAGCCCCTGCTGGCTTAACAGAGCCACGAGGAGACTCTCTCCCTTCGTGGATTTGAAAGCCGTCGCGGAGAGGCTCAGCCAGGCAGGGAGGGGGGCCCCCGCGGGACAGTCTATTCTGCTGCGGCAGCAGCCAGCTTTTTTTTATTTAATTTATTTTTAAAGCAGAATGTTCTTTGCGCGGGGCCCCCTGAAACGCGGGGCCCTGTGCAAAAAACATTCTTGCTCAATGGACGGGCCGGCCCTGTTCACAAGGTCATATTTTGCTGCATTGAGTGGTTTGCTCTTTTTCAACTTTAGCTTGAGTTTGCATACTAGTAGTTGATGATCTGTACCACAGTCAGCTCCAGGTTTTGTCTTTGTTGATGTTATAGAGCTTTTCCATCGTTGACTTCCACAGATGTAGTCAATTTGATTTTTATACAATCCACTGGGTGAAGTCCATGTGTACAGTCGCCGCTTGTGTTGCTGGAAGAAGGTGTGAGATGAATAGATAGTTGGTCTTACAGAATTCTATCAGTCTTTCTCCAGCTTCATTTCTGTTGCCAAGTCCATATTTTCCCAACTACTTTGTCGTCTTCTTTGTTGCTAACTTTTGCATTCCAGTCACCCATAACTATCAGGATATCCTGTTTGCATGTTCTGTCAATTTCAGCTTGTACTTGTTCATAGAACTCTTCAATTTCATTCTCTTCTGAAGCTGTTGTTGGGGCATATACTTGAATTATAGTTGTGTTGATAGGCATTCCTCGTAGACGAATAGAGATTAAGCGTTCGCTGACTGCATTGTATTTCATTACAGTTCTTGCAAGTTTCTTCTTTATTATAAATGCAACACCATTTCTTCTTTGCCTTTCATTTCCAGCATAGTAGACCATGTGATCACTAATGCAAAGTGCCCAATGCCAGTCCATTTCAGTTCGCTGACACCCCAGATCAAGTTGTACACATTCCATTTCATTCTTGACCACCTCCAACTTCCCTTGGTTCATGCTTCGTACGTTCCATGTTCCAATGTGTAAGACATCTTTACAGCTTCTCACTCTCATTTCATGCGCAGCTACATCAGCAGTCAGACGTCCCGAGGGCTTTGATCCAACCACATCATAAATGCTGGCTTTACTCTGAAAAGTCTTCAGCTCTTCCCCAGTAGCTAGTTGAGTGCCTTCCAACCTGGGGGTCTCATCTTTCAGCAATGGATAGTTACAACAAAACAAATTACTGGGTATAGGATGGATAAAACTTCCTCTTTTTTTGCTGAAAAAGGGTTTTTTATAGGGTTTCTTTTTGGCTGGAGTGGTGGTAGATTTTGACAATCTGTCTAAAGTGAGATTGTCAGTATCTATCTCATTAGCCTTTTCTTGCCAAGGAGGTTTGCTCCTGTGCAAGGGATGTTTCCTAATTTGTCCTGTACCCTAGTCTCATGCCTGAAGCCAGGCAATCCGACGTGCACCAATGGCAATAGCAGAAGTTCTGCTGATGCATTCAAAGCAGTCAAAGGCTGCACGATTTACAAACTTAGAAACATCTTGAGCATGCTTGACTAGAGTAAGGAAGTCTTGTCGTTTGTCATCAGGGAGAAGGGGGCTCATAAGCTCCAAGTCTCCTGTGACTTCGAGGCACATTCCCATATATAAAATATATGAGCTGATCCTAGCTGAAAGTATGGAAGTCTGAAATGTTCGACGCCCAAAGGCATCAAGAGTCCTGCATTCACGACCTGGAGGATTGGATGCATGTTTTTTTTGCACTTTTCATCCTATGCATGGCTGATTCCACTACCATCGAATGGTGTGGCAGCTGAGTCTTTTGAAAAACCAGGACATGGTGTAACTCGATACATGGTATCGAGTCTCCTAGAATGAGGAGATGTGGTCAGAGGTGTTTCCCACATTCTGAGCATCAAATCATGAAGAATTTCAATAATGGGCAGCGTAGTTGCCTCTTTGGGAGCCTTATGGTATTAGAGTATTTCCAATTCCTTTGTTCTAGGTTCCTTTTCAGGAGCTACCGTGATTGATAGGCCTCGGGCCACATCACAAATAAAATCCTGAAAAGACATGTCCTCCGGAGAGACATTCTGCGTTGAGGAGAAGAGGAGTCTTCCGGAAGAAGTACTCTGGTACCGATCGAGTCATCCGAGTCATCGGAAATTGGAAGATTCAAAGCATCTCTGATCCCGATGTTCATGCAAAGCACGGTATCGGTATTGATTGAAGTCAGCATCGAGTTGGTCCGGTACTGATCTGTCAATGCCCGAAAAAGTCGGCATAGGCATAATTCCCACCGGGGCTGGTATCGTCGGTGCTGGTACCAGTATTGGTACTGGTGCCGGCACCGGTGCCCACTGAACTGTCAGTAGCGGTGTCAACGGTACCGCAGCTGTAAGGAGAGCTGCAAGACTGCGTTCGATAGCGAGGAATCTCTGGTCTATTGACACTGCCGATGCCTGGGTGTCGGTACCGGTAGAAGCAGCTGGAACCCCTGAGCATGGCACCAGTAGTTCTGCCGAGGTCGAGGCCTCGAGAACATCCTGGAGCCCTATTAGTGCTTTGGAGGCCGAAGCCTCCCGCCGGGGCTGTTTTGCCAGTATAGTTTCCTCAAGGGCAATGCCAATGGCTTTTCGATGCTTGGAAGGAGATCTACCCTTTGAGGACCGGCTCTTATGTTTAGTTACTTGAGATCCATGGGAGGAAGACGAGGCTCTGGAAGACATCGATGCAATGGACATCGCATCTAAAGAAAAGAGGGTACCGAGCTTTGCAGCCCGGATCTGTCTTCCTCTTTTAGTCATCCCCATACAAGAGGAACACTCCGATGGAGAATGGTCAGGGCCTAAACATTTCAGACACCAGTCATGGGTGTCGACGACGGAAATGTTACCGCCACACTTAGTACATTTTTTAAAACCACTAGTTGGTTTTACCATTTTTCAGGAAAATGGAGCCTAATGCCCAAAATGGCACCTAGCACAAAAAAGAAAAAGTTTCTGAAGAGAAACACTTCAGAAGTATATATATATATTTTTTTTTTTTAAAAGAAGAAAAGAGAACCGGCGGTACTGGTAGGCATTGAGCAGAGGCAGGCGCAACCACAAGAAAAACAAGTTTAAAGAAGAAATTTTCTGCGGTGACAGGGTATGTGACCTGTCGGCTCTGCGGAAAACGAAGAACTGAAGAGGGATAGTTGGAAAGGCAGGAAGGCAGCGTGCATGTGCTGAGGGATGCTCCCAAAAGCATTTCAATTGGACGCTGGGGAGCGTTCCCACGCAGGCTCCGTCGGTACCGATGATACCCATATGTGAAGACTACATTCCTGCTTGTTCCTGGAGATAATCCATTTCTACAGTAGCCACCACCACAGTGTGTACAGCCAACAGACTAGGAGGTTCTTAGCCACCCAGGCAAACAGGGAAGTCACCTCCAGGACTAACCCGGCACTCTACATACTGCTTTGTTGATGGACATAAGCCACCACCATAGCATTCACAGAGAACAAGCGAACCACCTGACCCTCAATCAGGGGCTGGAAATGCAGAAGAGCCAACCTAACGGCCCTTGCCTCAAGGCAGTTGATGGACCACACTGTTTCCCTATGGGTCCTACTGCCCTGGGGCATTTGGCCTTGACAATGGGCTCCCCAACTCAAGAGAATGACATCCATTGACAGAAGGGTCCAGTGGTATGCCCTTTCTCAGAAGACTAGGCTGCTGCCACCACCGCAGGCTGGTCATCACCATCATTGGGAGTGCGAGCCTGAGCTCAAACCACTGAGAACTCAGGGACCACCAAGTCAGCAAAGACCGTTGGAGCAACCACAAAAGAGCATGCACCCACAGCACAATCTTAATTGTTGCCACCATCAATCCAAAGAACTGAAAATGATCCTGGACTCTGGGAACCTGCTGCAAACAGAACAGCGCTAGACAATTCAACAGCCTTTGACTTTTTTTTTTTTTGGAAAGATGACACTGCACTTTAGTGTCAAAACATGCGCCCAGGAACTGGGAATGCAACAACTTCTTCTTTCCCCAAGTGATTACCCAGTTGAGGCTTATCAGAAAGGACACCATTTGGGGAGTTACCTGAGATGCCTCTGAAAGAGAATGGGCTCAAATGAGCTAGTATTCCATATGTAGATGCACAGAAATCCCTTGGCGCCATACCGCCGCAGCCACCACCACCATGACCTTGGAGAACATCCTTGGGGCAGTGGAGAGTCCTAACAGGAGGACAGTGAACTGAAGGCGAGAGCCAAGCATGGCAAAAACACAGATACTTTTGCTGATCCCCTGGATTGGGATATGAAAATATGTCTCAACCAAATCCAGAGATGCCAGGAACTCCCCTTGGCGCATTGCTTGAATCATAGATTACAAAAAGTTTCCATACAGAAGCACAGATGCCCAAGCGCTCATTGACATACTTGAGGTCCAGAATGGGCTGGAATGTTCTTTTTGCGTCAGCACCATGAAATAGACGGAATACCTGCCCTTGCCCTGATTCTCTGGGAAAATGGGTACCATTGCCTTCAGGAGAGGCAACTTGTTGAAGAGGATCAACAGTGTCTCGCTGTTCACAGCCCCACAAGGGGAAAAGAAGAAAGCAGCCAGGATTGGCTCTTGCATTCCAGGAAATAGCTCTATTGAATGGGGACGAGCACCCAGTGATCCTTGCTGACCCAGGCCCATTTCTGAAGAGAGAGGTAAAGCCTGCCCCGAACCAGAGGAACCAGGAAATGGGCCCCCAAATTGTCATTGCGCAGCCCTGGGAGGTTCCTCCCCTAAATGGGACTGGGTCCCTGGGCCTAAGCACTCTACGAGAGTACCAAGAACAAGCCCGAAGCCTATAAGCAGAGGGGGAAGAAAGGCTTTCCAGGCCGGCAGAAACTGGAGTCCCGAGACCCCCAGGAGTCTGACCAGTGCACCTGCAATAAGCAGGCGGAGGCTAATGGAAATGGGGCTCCTGCTGCTTCACAGGCCCTTTGGACCTGTCCTCCAGAAGGCAGTAAGTTGTAATCTCACCCAGGTCTTTCATAAGCTTCTCCAAATCAGACCCAAGAGAAGCATTCAAGACCAGGTGAGCAACTGGGTTTTGGAAAATGAGTCCACTGCTCCAAGTCACAGCTATGCCAATGCTATGTCACTGTCAACAGGTACAGTCCCTGGCTGCTAAACATACCATGGCAAGAGAAAGGAAGGATGTAGCAGACTCTAAGAGGTAGACTCATTCGGTGGAAGAGACTAAATCCACTGAAGCAGGGCTCAAGATGTCAGGCCTGCACATTCCACAACTAAAGAATAGCAACTGCCACTGCAGTGAACTGGTTCTTCAACACGAATCCACCGTTTGGTCCAGAGAATCCTTTTAAGGCCAATCCGCTTTCCACAGGAATGGTGGTCCGACTGATAACTGCCGTGACTGTGCGTCTACCTTGGAAATATCAAACCACACAACGCACTCCCTCCTCTGGGGGAGCATGCATCTTTTTATATACCTTTAGCCCCCCAATTGCTTCTTATTGGGTGATATTAATCTTCATCTGGAAGATGTGCAAGATGTAAATGCGCAGGATTATATTGCTTTTTTATATGCCTTAGGGTTTACTGCAACATCTTTAACCTCTATTCATTTTATTTATTTATTTATTTATTTAGCAAGCATTTGTATCCCGCTACTTCCAGCGATCAGAAGCGGGTAAGATTACATCGAGAAACTGCCGAATCAAGAGAGATACAATTTTTGTTTACATACAGATTGGTAGGGTAAGCACATCACACAGAGTTAACAACTTCTTAGCTATGGGGGAGGCCATTTACATATATACATTTATACATTACAGGTTCTCTGGGTTGCTGGGGAGGGGGGGTTGCCCCACATGAGAATTTAGCTCAGGTTGAAATGATTTTGAAATATGTGCGTTTTGAGTTTTTTTCTAAAGTCTAGAAGATCATTGTTGGCTCGTAGTTCTGGTGGGAGTTGGTTCCATAGTGTCTGTGCTACATATGCAAAAGCCCTGTTACTGGTGTTGACTTTGGTAGATCTTATATCGGTTGGAGTGTGGAGGGTGTTGGAGTTTATGGTTCTCCTGTTTCTGTTAGTAGGTTGTAATCTGACTAGTGTGTTGAGGAAGGATGGTGCTATGCTGTGGATGAGTTTGAATGTAGTTGTCAATATTTTGTATTTAGTACGAGCTGTTATGGGTAGCCAGTGCAAATGAATTAGTACTGGTGTGATGTGGTCATTAAGATTTTTCTTCATAATGACCCTGGCAGCTACATTTTGTGCCATTTGTAGAATGTTCAGAGTTTTCTTAGGTAGACCTTGAAGAATGGCGTTGCAGTAGTCAAAATGTGGCATGATGAGTGCTTGAGCCACGGTTCTGAAATCTTGGGGATCAATGATGCTCCGAATGGGTTGAAGAACTCTCAGTTTGTGGAAAATTGCTCTGTTGGTCTTCCGGAGGTGTTTCTCCATTGTTAGGTCACAGTCAAATGTGACTCCTAGGTACTTTATTTCTTTCTTTGTTTGGTAAGTGTTATTGCATAGCGTTATTGTTGAAGGTGGGTCAAAGTTCGGTTCTCTGGAGATATATATTACTTAAGTTTTCTTGTGGTTAATTGCCATACTGCTTTGTTGTAGCCAGTCTTGCATCTCTCCAATGCATGTCTCGAGTGGGCTGTAGTCCGGGTTTTTAGTGTCAAGTTGTGAGTATAGCATAATGTCATCAGCATAAATGTGGTAATTAATTTTGTGCCGTGTAAAAATTCTGCATAGTGGTTGCATATATATGTTGAATAGTAGTGCTGAGAGTGCAAAGCCTTGGGGAATACCTTGCGTTTGGGAGAATGCTTCTGCTTTTTCGCCGTTGAATTGAACCTGTTGCGTTCGGTTTGAGATATAAGATGAGAACCACTTTAGTGGGGTTCCTGATATTCCTATTGACTTGATCCTGTTTATGAGGGTTCTATGATTAACTGTATCAAAGGCAGCTGAGATGTCAATGAATACGAGTATATACATTTTCTTTTTGTTTTCAAGGCCCTTTAAGAGGTTGTTAAGTAGCACTAGTAAAAGGGTTTCAACTCCATGATGTTGTCTAAAGCCATATTGCTGGTCATCGAGAGGAGCACTGTCGTTCAGGTGGTCTTGAAGTTGTAGAAGGACCGCCTTCTCAATGATCTTTGCTAGGAATGATATACTTGATATGGGGCGGTAAGATGCTGGGTCTTCTCTGCTGAGTGTGTTGTTTTTTAGAATCGGTCTTATGACTGATTTCTTTAGTTCAGAGGGCATGATTCCTTGTTGGAGTGATAGGTTAACTATGTGTGAGATGTATGGTGCTATGTCCTGTTTCACCGCCTTGAGCCAGGTTGCAGGGCAGGGGTCTAGTGGGGAAGTGGTGCTGTTTAGGCTTGTGACAATGGTTGCAATTTGCTGGGCTCCGATTTTGTGGAAATGTTTCCATGATTGGTCTTGATTTATGTTGGTCTCACAGTTGCTTGGTGGTGTTAGTGGGGTTGAGTCTAGGGAGGGCGTGGGACTAGGGGCCGTCAGTTTGGTCGCGTAATGGTTTGCCAATGTTTGTGCCTTGATGGAGTTGTTGAAGTTATCACTCTGGTCCGTTTTGGTTAATGATTTGACGAGTTTGAATAACTCCCGTGGTTTATTGATCGCCTTGCTTAGAAGGTTGGTGTGATGTACTTTCTTAGCATTGTTAACGTCGTCTTTGTACTTTGCAAGAAGGGCCATGTATTTGGTTTTGAGTTCGATGGATTTGGTTTGTCTCCATTTCCTCTCTATTTTACGGAGTTCATAACTAGAGTTCATAACTCTAGTCATTGTTTAGATCAATGCGCATATTACTTTTCTTTATCATCTGGCTATTTCAGATGTGACTGCCTCTCTAATGATCTGGATCGATCATTATTTAGTGGAGTTTATTTCCCCATTTTCCATCTGTTAAAATGGCAACACAACCTTTATTTTTATACACTTCTGTACCTTTTAATTTCTCCCCGGAAAGTTACTGGAATAAGATGCAGATGAGGGGGTCCCCAGATTCAGATTCAGCCATATCATCTTTGATTGACTGGATGAATAAATCAAGGGAGATTTTGGAAGAAATTGCCCCAGTAGTATGTAAAAGACGATTGGTGGGTGAGCAAAAACTTCCCTGGTAACCCAAGAATTGACAGTGATTAAAAGAGAATGTAAAGCTTTAGAAGCAAAATGGAGAAAATCCTGGGATAATGAAGATAAAACAAAAATGGGGGGTTAAATATAAAATACATAAAACTTTGACGTGCTGAAATAGGAAATAATGAGAGAGATCTCCTTGGCTTTGTCCCAATCTCAATCATCATTTCGATTGGCATCATCAATGTTAAAAGATAAAATCAAGTTAAAACCTGACCCCTGTTTGTTGTTGTTAAGTGCCGTCGAGTCGGAGTCGACTCATGGCGACCCTCTGGATAGCTAACCTAAATTGTGTTCAGTCTTCAATCAGGCGGCTCATTGTTGACAGACTGGTACCCGTGGCTGCTGTTATTGTATCGATCCATCTCATTGCTGGCCTTCCTCTTTTGCGTTGACCTTCTATCTTGCCAAGCATAATGTCTTTCTCTAATGATCTCTCTCTTCGCATGTGTCCAAAGTATGAAAGTCGAAGTCTTGTCATCTGAGCTTCTAAAGAAAGTTTAGGTTTGATCTCCTCTAGTACCGACTGGTTTGTTCTTCGGGCAGTCCATGGTATACACAGTATTCGCCGCCAGCACCATAAAATCAAAATAGAGTTAAAACCTGACCCCTGTTTATCTGCCCAATATCTTGCAGATTTTTCCCAAAGAAAATAAGAGATATACGTAATAACATGAATTTTAAGGAGGCAGGTGTAGAAAATGTGTTGTCTTTAATACCTTGTATTGATCTGCTTGGCTCGGTTTCTATTGACAGTTCTTGGTCTACTTTTTTGCTCCCAACTTCTTTGGAAGTGGATTCTCTTCTTAGTTAATATTTTAACATTTTTTCGTCAGCTGATCCTGCCCTACTTATTTATATGACCATGCGCCTTTAGATTTTCATGCTTGGTTCTATTGGCTTATTATGGAATTATTAATACAGGATTCTTATTCTTGGGAACTGGGTGATATTCTTTTTCCAATCCCTAAAGATAAGGCGGCCGATTTTAAGGATGTGACAAATTTTCATCCTATTGCTAATATTCCATTGATGATCAACGTGATGAAAGCACTGGTTACTAAGCAAATGGTGCAGTATTTGGATAATTTTGAATGTCTAAGCGACTCGCAGTTTGGCTTTCAAAAAGCCCATAACACTAAATTGCTTTTGGGAATTTTGATTTTGGACATTAATGCAATATTAGCAAACAGACATATGGCAATCTTGTTGCAATTTGATTTGACTGCAATCTTAGATTTGGTTGAGCACGATATTTTGTTAGTTATTCTGGACTATGTAGGGGTTTCAAAAATGGTCTATAAATGTTTCTCAGGATTCTTGAAAAATAGATCATATCAAGTTCGGATAGGGCAGACTGTTCTGAAAAGTTGAGTGTTGGTTGTGGGGTACCGCAGGTATCCCTACTTTATCAGATTCTTTTAAATGTTTTGATGATTACTTTGGACTGGTTTATTACTCAGGAGAATCTTAAATATTATACTTACGCAGACGATATTCCTATACTTCTCTTTTTTGTCATCAACAAGTGATTTTTATTCTGTACTGAATGACATTATGTGTTTGCTAGATAGATGAGCTAGAACTTTACATTTTCAACTGAATGTGTCAAAAACAAAGGTTATTTGCTTTAATACCAAATTTCCTGCATAACTATAAGTAGATACATTGAATCAATTAAATCTTTGTGCTGAGCCAGTCCTTCGAGTACTTAGGGTCCCAGTAGATCAGTTTTCTTTTGAGGCCTATATTAGTTCAGTGATATCTAAGTGTTTTTTTTGTATGCATCGATTGTGTAGGGATTACTTTTCCTTTAGTCGTTTTTTACTCTTAATGCAAAGTTCTATCTGGCATATCTTGATTATGGTAATATATTGTTTCTAAACTGCTCACAACAAGTAAAGCAGCAACAACTTTGCCAAAATAGCACAGCCCATCTTAATTTTGGAGTCTCTAGACACATTGTAAAGAACCCTTTATTCTGTGATTTCTAAGCAGATGATTTTTTTTTTAAGTTTTACACATTTTTGTATAAATTTTGTAATGATTATGTTCCAATAAGTTTTTCTTCATTGTTGTCTGCTCTTAGCAACTAAATCAGAACACCTGCTGTCTTTGTGTGCTCCTTTTTCCCCCCTGTAGAGGGGTTAGCTTAAAGACAAGATATACACACACCAATTCCTTATAAAGTGGCAGATCACTGGTCTAAGTTACCTTTGAAGATTAAAGAGTCACCATCTAATCTGCAATTCCGGAAATATTTGAAGTCTTGGTTATTTGATTCATAATTTTTTATTTTTGTTCAATGCTGATGTAGCAGAATTAGAAATGCCTCTGTTTTGTTCCATGTATGACTGAATCTTGAATATTGTGTGCAATTCTTACTCTGAATGTCTCTGTGGTTAGAAAGAATGCTATTTGTACCTCTCTGAAACAAACTCCTTTTCTACAAGATCAAAGTACATCATCAGTCCTGCCAGGATTAAATCAAAGCCCTAGTAATGATATGCAATGTTCCCTCTAATGATTTTCTGAAGTCACACCTTCACTGCATTAATGCACTTTATACAACTTACCGTACCAGCTAGCTGCAGAACGTGGCTCTCAGGAGATTTTATGCAGAACAGCAGAAGAATGTATTTCAGAAATGTTCTGAAATGACATTTATTTATTTTTATACCCAAAAGCTGTTATTTTAGACATCTAAGTGCTGCAGCCTAAGCTAATGAGTAACAAAGTAAACTAGATCAATGCAGCCTATATCCCTGTATGCAGCACCCATTCTTATAGAGGGGTTCACAAACCAGGATTGACAAAATGATAAATCTAGGAAACTCCTACTTAGAAGATTTAACTCAGTAAGGTATCAGTGTGGTGGCTCCTCTGCAGAAGTGGGCAGAACCTTCCCCTCCCCTTCGCCAAAAACAGTCATAGCGCGTTCTTACTGCTAAATATGCCTTCTTTCATCTGCAATTTTGAGCAGATATCTGGTGTGGACAGGTGCAGGTTTCTCAATATTTAGCACTGGGGTGAGAAGGGAGTAGCAGCATAGTGGCTATAACAATGGGCTGAGAAACAGGAAATCAGCCACTGGATGGAGCGCCATAGACCGCACACACAGGGAAATGAGATGATTAAAATGACCCAACACAGCTGTGCAGCGCTCGACTGCATCGGGAATCCAAGCTAAAAACATGAAAAATACAAGGACAAAATCTGTTATATGGAATTTTTGCCTTAATATGTTTTCAGTTTAGACTATGACACAGACGGGTCATTTAATAAACTCGACATTTGACATCTCATTCCCATGTATATGGTCTACGGCCCTTCTCCTCTCTGGTTGATGATCTACTGAGTTTGGTCTCTGAGAAACAGAAAAGCCAGGGTTCAAATTCACTCTCTTTTGTGACATTGAGAAAGTCACTTTACATAAGAACATAAGAAATGCCATACTGGGTCAGATCAAGGTCCATAAAGCCCAGTATCCTGTTTCCAATAGTGGTCAATCCAGGTCACAAGTACCTAGCAGGTTCCCCACAGAATTACCTGATCCAGACTACACAAACCTACTCGCCTACCATCTGCTTAAGACTGAGAAATAATTTCTGTTTGTGGATTTTAGAGCACCCTATATAGGGTGATGTCATCAAATTAGTAGTTCAGTCTCCATCTGCTAGGACAGCATAAAACTACACATCCAGACAGGTCTGGAGGGACAAAGAAGAGTAGTTTTTCTAGCGTTAACAAGCACCATTCAGTAGTACTGCACAGTGTGTTACATTTAGGTACAGTAGGCATTTATTATCCCCAGAGGTTTTGTATCTGAAAGCAATGGAGGATTAAATGACTTATTCACAGTCCGTCACAAACAGCATCAGTGGGATTTGAACGCTTGCGGCCCTGATTCCCAGCCTGCCTGCTCTAACCACTAGGCTACTCGTTCTCCTATGGGTTTATTTTACAAAACCCTGAAAAATGTGAAGAACAAATATCAGACTTCCCCGAAATGTGCAAAATAAGACTAAGAAATGTTTTACACATAATCAATGTAGCAAAAAGCAAATAAATGATTTTTAAGATAGATTTTTCGTAGATAGAAACTTTAAATGTCAATAGAGATTGTATAGAAATTTTACTCTTTTTGACCTAGAAGTTTTCTCCTGTTCTTTAGTACTTTCAGCTTGGTCGGAACCAGGAATAGCATTGGACACCATGATATTTATGATCAGCTGCACAGGAATATTTTTTTCTGCTATCCCCCTCTCCCAACACAACTGCAGTAATAGCACTGGACACAAGCCTTTCAGGTCCTGAATCTGGCAACTAGATGTTAGCTTTAAGCAGGACAACTCCCCAGGCTTCCCCCTCCCTCACAGCATCCTGATTAGCTGACCCAGGAGTAAGGACTCCAGTCAGTCTGGTTTTTGCATAACAAGAACCTTCATTCTGAGTTGCAGGTGGTTGGATGTGTCTTGCAGAAAATTCTGTGGGTAGCTCTGCCCAGTGGCAAACAGGTGGGGTAGTACTGGCAGACAGCTTGTTTCCTTTGTTTTTTGGTTTAATCTTTATATTTGTCTTACTTGTTTTGGATTGTATGTTGCCTTTTATCCGCTCATCAGTGATGGGCAGGCTACAAACGCTATAAATAAACAAACAAAAACAAATACACAGCAGTGCACAGAACTACTATTAAGCCACCTGGTTAACAGTACAAAAACTGAGCAGCATATTAGCTAGATTTTTGGAAAACTCAATTTGCCTATTCTTTGGGCTACTGTTTCATAGTCTGGTCACCACAAAACTGCAACAAGTACAGCTGAATATTTCTTGTAAAAGTCAGTCATGTAACAGTGATTGTTCAGTTGAGTCTGACAGCCCTAACAAGATAAAACAGCAATGGCAAAATTAAGGAAACCCACCTGGAAAGGAGAAATACCATCTAAGAAAGAGCAAGCCCTATAAAAGCAAGCAAGCAAGCTTTGGAAGGTCCAAGGTGATCTCTGAAATAATGGAAATATGTTTTGGAAAGATATGGTACACGTGTAAGTAGTTTGGGCATTTAAGAGATTCAACCAAAAAACAAACAATGTTCCCTCTAATTTAGTGATGCGCAATCTTGTCATTCAGCAAGTCAAATGCAAACGCCATGTGTTTTAGGGAACCTGACAGATACTTGTGACCTGGATTGGTCGCTGTTGGTAACAGGATATTGGGCTTGATGAACCCTTGGTCTGACCCAGGATGGCATATCTTATATTCTCAATTTGTGTGTTAAGTTCTATATTTTAAATGCTGCCATCATTATTTAATATTTAAAGTCCACAGTGTTGACAGAGACACAGTAGGCCATCACAAGACCCACCAACTATTTGGTCAGGTTGATTATCACTGTCCAGATTACACACGGTTTTCTATATCTGCTATGGAACCGCAGACATGCTGAAGAAATATGGTGAAATTAGACCTGCTAATTTTCTTTCCTGGAGTCCCTCCAGTCCAGTTCAGACACGTGGGTAATGCTCACCTACCAGTAGATGGAGACAGATACACTTAATTTCAAGTCAGCCTATAAAAAGCCTGTGCCTAGCAACTCCTCAGTAGGACCTTCCAAAAGCAGATGCGGATACAAGAACCCCCATTCTCCGTCAGCACCACAACATAACTATATCCAAAGAATTCCTTCCTGGTGCTTAACCTACGTTTTTTTTTTTTTTTGGATGGCCCAGTGACCAAACAAAAGGGCCCTCCCCATCAGGGAGGAAAACAAGCAAAAGCTGAACAGCAGCAGACCACCGCCCGCTAAGGAATCCTACCCTGGGCCCTGAACCTCGACTGCCAATTCAACTCTTCAAGCAGACTGGAGGCAGAAACAATTGCCACATCCCAGGTAGGTCCTGGACTGGAATGGAGGGACGCCAGTTAAGAAAATTAGCAGGTAAGGTCTAATTGCACCTTCCTATTAATCCCTTCAGTCCAGTCCCGATTCGTGGGACATATCAAAGCAATCCCAATGACAAGTGGGAACAAAAACTCTGGTCTACCAACACCTCGTTCCAAAGGATGCTTCCTGGCACAAATGTACATCCAGCCAATAAGGACCCACAAAGGAGTGAAGGGAAGACCAAGTCGCTGCCTTACAGATGTCCTGGGATGGTACCAACCTAAACTCAGCTCAGGATGCCACCTGAGTTAGGGTTGAACACGCTCACAAGCCTACAGGAACCACTCTACCCTGCAGCACATAAACCGAAGCAACAGCATCTCTAATCCAGTGAGAAACAGAGGCCTTTGAGGCCATTCTCTCCCTTAAATGTCAATAGAGATTGACAGCCCTCCAAACAGAACAAATAGGCGATCCAAGTGCCTGAAACTCTGCGTAATCTTCATATACTGCTTGAGCACAAGCAACCTAACCACCTGATTAAGGTGGAAAGGAGACAACACCTTTGGCACAAAGGAAGGCACAGGTCAGATAACCACCTTTTCTTTGGACATAAGGCTCCCGACAAGACAGAGCCTGCAACACTCGCCTCGCTGAAAATGACCTTCAAAGTCAAATCCTTCAGAGTAGCCCCCCGCAAGGGTTCAAAAGGCATCTGTTAGAGTTGAGAGAGCCAAATTCAAATCCCATGGAGGAACAGACCATGCGGGTCCCATACGAGCTTCACTGCCCATAAGAAACGGATGACAGCCATAAACACTAGGGTCTGGTCCTAAATCAGACATCAGATACAAGCCTGAACTGCCACCTGTAGCCTGAGGGAGCTAAAAGCCAGGCCCTTTTCCAGCCCAGCTTGCAAACACGCTAGAATTTCTGACAGATGCCCATAGAGGATGGATACCTCTGTCCTCACACCAATCCTCAGATGCGCAACACACGCATGTAGGCCAGAGAAGTAGATCGATGCCTGGCCTATAATAAGGTGTCCACCACCTGTAGGGAATAGCCCTGGCAGCTCAAACGTGCCCTCTAAAGTGCCATGCCACAAATGAGAATTGATGTATTTCTGGCATACTGATGGGCCCCTGGACGAGATCGTCCACCCTTGGGGCAGAGGAGGCACCTCCACTAGAAGCGGCATTAGATCTCTGTACTAGGACCGACACAGCCAATTTGGCATGACCAATGCCACTAGGTCTAGGTGAGATGCCACGCGCTGTAGGACCCGACCAATCAAGTACCAAGGCAGAAACACATATAGGAGACAGACGTCAGGCCAAGGTTGCACAAAAGAGTATCAATCCACTCGGCCAAGCGCTCCTGGTGCCTGCTGAAAAATCTGCCCACCCTGGCATTTCCAAAGTTCACCATGTGATCCATCACGGGCATCCCTTAGTGATTCACTATGAGTCTGAAGGCGGGGGCCGACAAGGCCCACCCCTCGGGTCTGTGTTGCAACTCATAGGGGTATGTTTACTAAACCGGGCTAACGGTTAACCCGGGCTATCTGCAACTAGGTCCCATTGAATAATATGGCCCTAGAGGCAGATAGCCCGGGTTAACCGTTAGCCCGGTTTAGTAAACATACCCCATAGTCTGCCTGCACATTGTTCTTGCCCGCAACATGGCTGCATTTTCTTTTACACAGCTGCAGCAAAGCCTCTCAGCTGACAATTGAGCCCGTCTGGTCTTGCACTGGCAGAGGTGAATGGGCTCAACCATAGTGATGCACCGCCTTGTGGCTGGCATGGTGCCGAGGCTCCTCCACTGCCTGCCACCTCCTGATTACCTGAGCCCTTGTTCTTACTGGGCAGCTGTGTCGTGAGGCCCACTGCCATCGGCTACCACTGTTTCCTCACCAAGCTGGACTTACAATTATCTTCGTTTGTTTTTTTCCCTCAACTTTAAATTGCAAGCAACACAAGCAGCACTTATGTTACTCTCTACCTTCAGTCCCCTCCCAAGTGTTGGGGAGAGGGAAGAAGGGAGTCTCCCGGGGCAGCTTGAAGAGAAGGGGGAGGGACCTGGACCACCAGGTTCTGCACTCCGAAAGGCCTACCGCCAGGCACCAATCCAGACAAGAGTACACGTTATACTCACCATCATCTGCTGGAGACTGAGAACTACTAAGAAAGAGGTGCTAGACACAGGCTTCTTATAGGCGGACTTGAAATTCAGTGTATCTCAGTCTCCATCTGCTGGTAGGTGAGCATAACCTATGCGTATGGACTGGACTGGCGAATAGGAAAAAATGCTTTTAGTTTGTTTTTTTAAACCTGTAGGCATCTATAATCGATCTTCTGTACGTTGCGTAAGTAATAGAAAGCTATTTACCATATACTGTGAAGATCTAATCTCCATGGGACTCTTGAAAAGTGAATAAAGCCTACAATCTATTAACAGAAAAAAACAGATCACCAATTCTAGATTTACAGCATACAGCTGAAGGTTTCTTCTATACAGGCCTGAATACATGAGAACAGGAATTTTGTCTTACCATGTCCATAATGCTACAATGGTCTGGAACCATCATCAACTGTAGACAAGTTAATATTTCTCTTTTCAAAGTTCTCTATATGTTCTGCTTTCTCCAGTTCCAAGTCATCTCACAAAGCTTCCATTCTTGTAATATGTGATCTGTAAAATGCTATATAAATAATGTTGGGAGTGCGGGGGGGGGGTGGTGAAGGGGTTCTTTCTAAAGAGTATCATACTTTATATATTACCTCCATACATATTCCTAACAGCTTAATAAACATACTCCGTAATGTGAGTCCTTTGTGCAATCCTTCCTGTAGATGGTTTAACACTAATCAGTTTGAACCATGAAAAACACTTCCCACACAATGTTATTTATAAAGCTTCCTTCACTCATCCTACTAAGGCACTCACCAACTAATCTGAATATCCCTTTTCTTCAACTTATTTTCCAAACACCATACCATGAAAGACAAACATTTAAAACTAAAAAAAAATAAAAAATTGTTCAATCCTCAATTCTGTTGCTGTCACGAAGCCATGGTTCAGAGAGTCCCATGAATGCCAGAGTGTAATCTATCAAGGACTGGGTTGTCAGAAAAGGAGGAGTTGTAGTTCTTTATGTAAAAAACAATATCAAAGCAACTCAAATGCAAAGCACATGGGGAAAGATATTTTATGTTATTCTGGAAAGGGTTGACAGCACTTCCCTTTATATCAGTGTGGTCCACGGATCTGAACACAGACAGGAAAATTGGAAAGTGTTAGATCTTCACGACAGTCAAAAGATGGAAATGAATATGATATTGTCTGGTTTTATAAGCAATATAATGTCTGAAATTTGTAGTCTTCTTTTCAACATTTTAGGATGTCATCTATCATGATCAGAGAAGAAATATATGCAAGGCATCTTTCAGTACTGCCTGAATCATGGAGCACAAACTATTTTAGTTGGGGTAATTTTTTCCAAAAGCAATTAACATAATCACATCACCACTTCTGAGATAGGTATATTTTCATTTGAAGGCACCAAAGCTCCTGGTCTTTCAGTATGCTAAGAAAATGGCTATTTATTAAATGATCTTCTGACTACTGAGCGCATTCCAGATGAAACAGTCTGGCTATTTTTAAAACAGAAAGCGTAGTTACTCACCTGTAACAAGTGACCTTCAGGAAAAGCAGTAATCAGTCTTCACATATGGGTGAACGTCACCAATGGAGCCCACGCGGGAACACACCCCAGCGTCCAATAGGAAAGCCTTTGGGAGCGCTCCACTGTGCCAGCGTGTCTGCCTTCCCAATTCCTCTCCTCAATTGAGTTTGTAGTTGAGAACAAAAGAACCTACAACTCCTAGAGGAGGAGGATGGGTTGTGAAGACTGAATCCTGCTGTTCCTAGAAATCACCTGTTACAGGTGAGTAACAACACTATCTCCAAGAACAAATGCAGTCTTCACATATGGGACTCACTAGCAAACAGGTACCAGGCAGGTATTGGGGGGGGGGGGGGGGGGAGTAGGGCAAACCTTGAAGCAAAAAATGTATAGCAGAAAAGTCTGGAAAAGTTGAGGGCCATTGGACTCTATTCCAGGAGGCGATACTCCCCCATGATAGTCTGGCATTTTGTAGAAGTCCAGGACGGAAGGTAGGAGTTGAGTTGAAGTGCCAAATAGGTGCTGAAGTACAGCTCAGCCAAAGACAGCATCCCGACGGGAGTCTCTGTCCAGACAGTAGTGTGCAGGAAAAGTGTAGCTGCCTGGCAAATGTCCTCAATAGCTACTGAACGAAGATAGACAACAGAGGTTGCCATAGCCAGCACATGAGCAGTGACATGACCCTCCAATGAGAATCCTGCTTGTGCATCAGCAAAAAAGAAATGCAATCTGCTATCCATTTAGATAGAGTACGTTTAGTCACTGGTAGACCCAGGTGGCTGGGACCAAAGGAAACTATGTTCTGTGATCTTTAGACCTATCCAAGTACAAGGTCAGTACTTGTTTGCAGTCTAAAATGTGTAGCACTGCTTCAAGCTGAGATGCATGTGGTCTAAGGAAGAAAATGGAGAGGATTACAAACTGGTTTAGATGGAAGGAGGAGACCACCTTTGGAAAGAAATACAGATGGGTACGGAGAACCACCTTGTCATGGTGGAACAGAGTATAGAGAGGATCCGCCACTAGAGCTTGCAGCTCACTGATGCGGCAAGCTGAAGTGAGAGCAATAAGGAAGATGACCTTCCGAGATAGAAACATCAGTGAAGTGATAGCAAAAGGTTTGAAAGGTGGCTTTAGAAGTTGTGCCAGAACCACATGCAGATCCTAGGCCAACAGAGGGAGCTTAATGGGTGGCTTGGACAGTAGGAGACCCTGCATGAGGCATGATACTAAGGAGTGGGAGGAGATAGACTATCTACCCACTGGTCTGTGAGAGGCCACAATGGCACTAAGGTGAACTCTCACTGAGTTAGCTTTAAGACCTATCAAGGATAAGTGGAGAAGATAATGTAGAAGTGTCTTCACTGGGCAAGAAAAGGGGTCATGTCCTTTTAGGAACACTAGAGGGCAAATTTATACCATTTGAAGGCATAAGATTGCCTGGTGGAATCCTTACGAGATGCAAGGAAGATATCCTAGACAGCCTGGCCCTTTAGCAGCCATGCTGCCAGATGTAGGGAGTGAAGACTGAGGTGGAGGAGCATGCCGTGATCCTGAGAGAAGAGGTCGGGCACACATCCTAGGTTGAATGGATGAGTCTGCGCAAGGCTAAGAAGCAGAGAAAATCATGATTGATGGGGCCAAAAGGGAGCTATTTTTATTTAACATTTCTTATATACCGCCTTTCATGATATCAAGGGGTTTACATTTGCAGAAACTGAAATTACATTGAAAAGGGCATTATAACTTGAAGATAACTATTTTACAGGGAACATGGGCAATGGAGGGTTAAGTGGCTTGCCCAAGAGCACCTATGGGACTAGAAACCCCAGTCCTTCTGGCCTAAGGTTGCTGTTCTCTAGTGGGATTTGAACCCCCGACCTTCCGGCCTGAGGTAACTTGCCCCAATCACTAGGCCACTCCTCCCTCATGAGAAGCATTGAGCCGATGTCTGACTATAGCTTGAACAGTGTCTTGGATATCAAGGGAATGGGAGGGTATGCATACAGCAGTCCCTTATCCCCAATGGAGAAGGAAGGCATCTGGGGCCTGTCTGTGCAGCAACAGAGCCCTGGAGCAGAAGAGTGAAAGCTGTGTATTTTGTGGAATGGCAAAAGAGATCTACAAGTGGGGTTCCCCATGTATGGAAGATCCAAGCAGCGGTCTCACAATACAAGGTCCATTCATGTGGATGGAGAATACAGCTTAGCTTGTCTGCTGGCACATTCAGTTCACCCAGGAGATACACCGCTCTGAGGGGAATGCAGTGAGAGATGGCAAAGGACCATAGGTGAATCGCTTCTTCGCAGAGGGGATAAGACTCCATTCCCCCATGTTTGTTTACATAGAACATGGCAACTTGGTTGTCCGTTCTGACTAGAACAGGCTGCCTCAATAGTTGGGGTTGAAAAACACGAAGAGCATTTGTTGGTGCTTGTAGTTCTAGTAGGTTGATCTGTAGGGCGGATTCCAGTGGTGTCCACAGTCCTTGTGTGGTTAGGTTGTTCAGATGCACCCACCAACCCAGCTTGTACGCATCAGCCATCAGGGTACATCAAGGTGGAGGCATCTGAAAAAGTGACCCGACAAGTAAGTTTTATGGAACTCACTACCACTGAAGGGATTTGATCAGTTGAGGGGTGATGTGGATCTTGATTCTGGGATGACCCCTTGCTTGCATCCATTGAGAAGACAGAGTCCACTGCGCTTGCCGCATGTGTAATTGGGTGTAGGAGATGACATGGACATGTGTTCTAAGAGTAAATTAGACTTACCTGCTAATTGTTGTTCTAAGGAACTCCAGTCTAGTCCCAAACCTCTGGGTTGTGCTCCTCCTCCAGCAGCTTGGAGACTGAGAAACGTCATCCTTTTGTGATGACACTGGTATATCATCTGAGGATCCGCCTCCTCCTTCCAGTAACCTATTGACAAAGCAAACTCACTGGAGCAACAATTAAGTAGTAAGCTTTACCACAAACGTAACTAAATGAATTGTTTTCTATAGAAAATGAGAAACTATCCCATTAACTGATATCCCCCTTTTATACTAAGTACTGTTAGTACTAATTAGGCCTGCCCTCTCCCAAAGTGGAGGATAAAGACCTACCCACATCCGACGCCTAGAAGCTACTCCTTACCTGTTATCTCTTATTTGTTTCAGGCAATAGCTCAAGAAAAAAAACAAAGTCCGGGAGGGATACGGGACTAGACTGGAGTTCCTTAAGGAACAACAATTAGAAGGCAAGTCTAATTTACTCTTCCTTATCGTCCCTCCAGTCTAGTCCCGAACCTCTGGGGATGTAACAGAGCAGTAAAATTAATCAACGGGAGGAATCTGCTAGAACAGCCAGAAGCACTGCTGATGCAAAACAGGTATCCCTTTCCGCCTGGATATCAAGACGGTAATACTTGACAAAGGAATTCAGTGATGACCAGGTAGCTGCCTTACAAATATCTACCGCTGGCACCAAACGAAATTCCGCCCAAGAGGCTGCTTGTGCTCTAGTTGAATGAGCCCTTAGACCTTCAGGTACCACCTTACCCTTCAAAACATATGCAGACGCAATTGCTTCTTTAATCCACCTATTATTGATATGGTCCCTTATTAGAGCAACAAAATTGCAAACAATCTATAAAAATTGCTTCAACATTCAACTGTGAGAATACGATGTGTATAAGCAACAAGGTCTCAGTCTAAATTGGGACTATGGAGTAGGATATATCATACCTAATCTCTGTATGCCCTTTTGCATCAACGACCTTTTTTTTGCTTCGAAACTAATATCTTTTCCTTTTTTTCTTTTTCTTTTTCTTTTTAGATATAAATAAAAAATTTTTTAAAGTATAATGATATCTGCTTATCTTAACAGGAAAAGCCCCTTTTCCTGTTAAGCACATATCATCATACTCCACTCCACTCCTCCACTAGATGATTTATTTCAGCCCACCCAAACAACTTTTCGGCCTCGGCTTCCATCGGAACACTGCTCGTGCCGCCTTGTCGATTGATATAGGCCACTGCGGTGGCATTGTCAGAAAACACCTGAATAGCTCTTCTGCGAAGATAAACCTGAAACTCTTGTAGAGCCAGTGTCAATGCTCTCAATTCCAGTCTGTTTATTGACCAGCCTTTCTCGAGATTGGTCCACTGACCCTGAGCGAACCTTCCTTGAAAATGAGCTCCTCAGCCCATCAGGCTGGCATCTGTCATGAGCGGTAACCAACATGGTGACTCCAAGGGCATGCCCTTCTCTAAACATCCCGGGAGCAGCCACCATTGAAGGGCCTCCCGCTTTTCTGCCGGACAAGGCAGTGTTCGCGTCAGGGAATCATTCTGATGTGACCATCGTCTAAGTAACACCCTCTGCAGCGGCCTCATATGGGCTCTCGCCCACGGAACCATCTCTAGCATCGCTGCCATGGTCCCAAGCAACTGCAGATAATGCCACGCCGTGGGCGCTGTCCTGCTTAGAAATTGCCATACTAGTCGCCTCAAACTGCTCGCTCTTTGCTGCGGTAGAAAGACTCTTCCCGCGTCCATATTGAACCGTGCTCCCAAATACTCTAGGTGCTGTGTGGGAACCAACTTGCTCTTTGCCACATTGACTACCCAACCTAAACTCTGCAAGACCGTTACCACTCTGTTGGTAGCCGATTCGCTCTCGGCCCTGGACTTTGCCCGAATTAACCAGTCGTCTAGATAAGGGTGTACAAGAATGCCCTCCTTTCTCAACGCTGCTGCTACCACAACCATCACTTTAGTAAACGTTTGCGGTGCTGTAGCTAGCCTGATCGGCAAGGCCCGGAACTGAAAATGTCCTAGAGGAACCGCAAACCTTAGAAACTTCTGATGCTCCTGCCGTATCGGAATATGTAGGTACACTTCCAACAGGTCCAGGGAAGTAAGAAACTCCCCTTTTCTTACTGCTACAATTACTGAATGTAGGGTTTCCATATTAAAGTGTGATACCCGAAGACAACGATTTACCCTCTTGAGGTCTAGAATGGGCCAAAAAGATCCTTCCTTTTTTGAAACTATGAAATACATGGAGTACCGACTGCATCCGCATTTGTCTGGAGGCACCTGTACTATCGCTTTGAGGTCGAGTAGCTTTTCTACCGTTTCCCTCACCGCCGCGCACTTGGCTGGCGCCTTGCACAGAGACTGAACGAACGAATCCTTTACCAGTCTCTGAAATTCCAATGCATAACCTTCTCGAATGACCTCCAGGACCCAGGCAGGGTAAAAATCCCGTAGTCGACCTCCTACGGGGAGCAGACCTACCTGGGCCCCCCTGACTTCATTGTGTCTTTCGAGAATTTGGGGAGAAGGAAGAGGCACCGAAACCTCTACCTGCTCCCCGAAAACCCAGAAACCTTTGCTTTCTAACGGGAAAACATCCTCTCTGAGTCTGACCGAACCTAGGGAAACGAAACCTACGAAACTCCCTTTGTTGCCCTGTGGCTGTGGGAGCCAAGCGTCCCTGCCTCTGCTTGTCTTCCAGAAGTCTGCTCCCCTTTGGACTCCCCCCAGATCCTTTACCAGCTTATCCAAATATTCTCCAAACTGAAGCTTCCCCCTGAAAGGAAGTTTACTTAGTCTGGACTTGGAAGACCCATCTGCTGCCGAATTGCGCAGCCAAAGGTACCAACGGGTCGCTACCACCGAAGCCATGCTCTTCGATAAACCCCTAATGAGGTCATAATGGATATCAGACAGATAACCCATTCCTGACTCAAGTCTTGATGTTTCCCCAATGGCATCCCCTCCTTGCTCGCTCTGAATTCGTTGTGACCAGCTTAAGCAGGCTCTCGCCACCCATGCCCCACAAATAGCTGCCTGAATGGACAACGCATTGACCTCAAAAACCTGCTTTAACAAGGTATCCAACTTCCTGTCTTGCGTATCCTTGAGCACCGCACTTCCCTCTACCGGAATGGTAGACTTCTTCATCACTGCCGAGACTGCGGCATCCACTCTGGGAGACTTCAACAACTCGCGATCCTGGTCCACCAGAGGGTAAAGCCGACCCACAGCTCTGGACCCTTTTAGCATTGCCTCTGGCATGTTCCACTCTTCTTGAATCATCTCCCAAACCACTCTATGTACCGGAAAGGCCTTCTGATTTTTCCTAAACACTTGCAGTAATGGATCCTCTAGAGTTCTGATGGTCCCAGCGAGGGCATATTAAGAGCTTTTAACGTCTCCGAAATGAGTGCCGGCAACTCATCGCTCCGGAACACTCGGACCACTCTAGCTTGGTCCTCCTTGTCCGTGATCTCTCCTTCTTCTAACTTGTCGTCAATGTCAAAATCGGGCTCCCCCTCATCGGAATGCAGCCCCTCAGAGAATACCGACTGTTCCTTCTGGTCCCTCTCCATCCTGGCTCTCTTTGTCCCGCTAACTGCGGACTTCCCACTCAACGGAATCCCAGGTCTCTTGTCCCCCATTACTCCGCCTATGGCACTTGTTGCTCGCCCCTTCTGCTGGCCCCCAAACGCCTGCTGAATAAGCAAAACAAATTCTTGCGAAAAGATGGCCGCAAGGCCCCCTTGGCCAGGACACCTGCGAGGATGGGAGATAAGAACATAAGATATGCCATACTGGGTCAGACCAAGGTCCATCAAGCCCAGTATTCTGTTTCCAACAGTGGCCAATCTAGGTCATATGTACCTAGCAGTTTCCCCAAGGGACACAGGTTCCACAATGCTTGTATTGGTTCAAGCATTGATATCCTGGGTCCCTTCTTAATAATGGCTTATGGACCTTTCCTCCGGAAACTTGTCCAAACCTTTTTTAAACCCAGCTACACTAACAGCCTTTACTACATCCTCCGGTAACAAATTCCAGAGTTTGATTACACGTTGAGTGAAAAAATATTTTCTTTTATTAGTCTTAAATAGTTTACCCTGTAGCTTCATTGCATGTCCCCTAGTCTTTCTATATTCTGATAAGGTAAACAATCGATCTACGTTTACCCGTTCCACTCCGCTCATTAATTTATAGACTTCTATCATATCTCCCCTCAGCCGTCTCTTTTCCAGGTTAAAGAGCCCTAACCTTTTTAGCCTTTCTTCAAAGGAGTATCCTTCCATCCCCTTTACCATTTTGGTGGCTCTTCTCTGAACCTTTTCTAATAACTCTATATCCTTTTTAAGATAGGGCGACCAGAATTGCACACAATATTCAAGGTGCGGTCTCACCATGGAACGATATAGAGGCATTATAATATCCTTTGTTTTATTTTCCATTCCTTTCCTTATCATACCTAGCATTCTATTTGCTCTCTTGGCCGCCGCTGCACACTGGGCCGAGGGTTTTAACATGGTATCCACAATGACGCCTAAATCTTTTTCCTGGGTGGTGGTTCCTAATGTGGAACCTTGCATCGTGTAACCATAGTTTGGGTTGTTCTTCCCTAGGTGCATAACCTTGCACTTGTCCACATTAAATTTCATCTGCCATTTTGATGCCCAGTCTTCCAATTTATCAAGATCCTCTTGCAATTTTCCACAATCCTCTTGGGTTTTAACAACTTTAAATAGTTTTGTGTCATCTGCAAATTTGATAACCTCACTCGTTATTCCACTTTCCAGGTCATTTATGAATATGTCAAAAAGCAGCGGACCCAGCACAGATCCCTGGGGTACACCACTATTCACCTTTCTCCATTGGGAAAATTGGCCATTTAGCCCTACCCTCTGCTTTCTATCTTTTAACCAGTTCCTGATCCACAATAGTACACTGCCTCCTATCCCATGACTCTTTAGTTTTGCCAAAAGTCTCTCATGAGGGACCTTGTCAAAGGCTTTCTGAAAGTCCAGATACACAATATCAACCGACTCACCTTTGTCCACCTGATTATTCACTCCTTCAAAAAAAACATAACAGATTAGTAAGACAAGATCTTCCTTGTCTAAAGTCATGTTGGCTGTCTCTCATTAGTTCATGACTATCTACATGCTGAGTAATTTTATTCTTTATGATGGTTTCTATCATTTTTCCCGGTATTGACGTCAGGCTCACCGGTCTGTAGTTTCCAGGATCACCCCTGGAACCCTTTTTAAAAATTGGTGTTACATTGGCGATCCTCCAATCTTCAGGTATTAGAGATGATTTTAATGATAGTTCACAGATTACTAATAGCAGGTCTGCAATCTCATATTTCAGTTCTTTCAATACCCTTGGATGTATACCATCCAGCCCAGGTGATTTGCTACTCTTCAGCTTATCTAATAGTTGTAATACATCTTCTCGATGTATCGATATTTCCTTCAATTCTTCTGCACCTTTAAATACCACTTCAGTCATGGGTAACATCCCTACATCTTCCTCAGTAAAGACTGAAGCAAAGAATTCGTTCAGTCTCTCCGCTATCGCCTTGTCGCCTCTTAGTGCTCCTTTAACCCCTTTATCATCTAATGGACCAACTGACTCTCTCACAGGTTTTTTGCTACGAATGTACTTGAAAAGGTCTTTACTTCGCGTTTTTGCTTCTGCAGCAAGCTTCTTCTCAAATTCTCCCTTTGCCTGCCTTATCAATGCCTTGCATTTGACTTGCCAGTGCTTGTGCTGTTTCCAGGTTTCGTCGTTTGGCTCTTTTTTCCATTTCCTGAAAGATGCTTTTTTGGCAACAACAGCCTCTCTGACCTCAACTTTAAACCATGCTGGCAGTTTTTTGGACTTCTTTCCACTTTTCTTAAAGCATGGAATACAGCTGGTCTGGGCTTCCAAGATAGTATTTTTCAACAACAGCCAAGCCTGATGTACGTCTTTAACCTTTGCAACTGCTCCTTTTAGTTTTTTCTTGACTGTTTTCCTCATTTTATCATAGTCTCCCTTTCGAAAGTTAAAAGGTAGTACTGTGGATTTCCTTACTATCCCCTCCTCCACTAATTAAATCAAAGGCGATCATGCTATGATCACTATTGCCAAGTGGCCCCAACAACCTTATCTCTTGCACTAGATCTGGTGTTCCACTAAGGATTAGGTCTAATATGGCTTCCCCTCTGGTCGGTTCATGAACCAGCTGCTCCAAGAAGCAGTCATTTATTTCATCTAGGAACTTTATCTCCCTAGCATGTCCTGACGTGACACTGACCCAGTCGATACCGGGGTAGTTGAAATCACCCATTATTATTACTGTGCTGTAACTTTTGTTAGCTTCCTTGATTTCTATGAGCATTTCATCATCCATTTGGTCATTCTGGCCAGGCACTCGATAGTACACCCCCACTGCCATTGCCTTCCCCCTTTTACATGGAATTTCAATCCATATAGATTCTACAGCAGATTTTGTTTCCTGCAAAACTTTAATCCTTTCTGACTTAATGCCCTCTCTAACAGAGAGCAACCCCTCCACCAATTTGATCAGCTCTATCATTACGATATAGTTTGTACCCAGGTATCACAGTGTCCCACTGGTTGTCGTCCTTCCACCATGTCTCTGATATTCCAATCATATCTAACCTTTCATTTAGTGCTATATATTCTAACTCTCCCATCTTATTTTTTAGACTTCTAGCATTTGCATACAAGCATTTTAGAGAATGTATTTTATCCATATTAATTTGTCTGTTAGACATGAGTAATTTGGGATTTTTAAGCTCTGTCTGCTCCGTACTTGAGGGCATTTGGGCTACTTTACTCTTTTGTGGAACCTCTCTGCTTTTGGTAGTATCCTTCAAAGATACATTCTTCCGAACCATCTGCTCTTGGGCGACTGTCGGCTTTCCCCTAATATCTAGTTTAAAAGCTGCTCTATCTCCTTTTTAAAGGTTAATGCCAGCAGCCTGGTTCCATCCCGGTTAAGGTGAAGCCCATCCCTTCGGAAGAGCCCCTCCTTACCCCAGAATGTTCCCCAGTTCCTAACAAATCCAAACCCCTCATCTCTGCACCATTGTCTCATCCACGCATTGAGACTCCGGAGCTCTGTCTGCCTTTTGGGTCCTGCGCGTGGAACAGGAAGCATTTCGGAGAATGCTACCCTAGAAGTTCTGGATTTCAACTTCCTACCTAAAAGCCTAAATTTAGCCTCCAGAACCTCCCTACCACATTTTCCTATGTCATTGGTACCAACATGTACCAAGACAGCAGACTCCTCCCCAGCACTATCTAAGACCTTATCTAGGTGGCGCGTGAGGTCCGCTACCTTCGCACCAGGCAGGCATGTTACCAGGCGATCCTCACGTCCACCAGCCACCCAGCTATCTACATGCCTAATGATCGAATCACCAACTATAACGGCTGTCCTAACCCTTCCCTCATGGGCACATGGCCCTGGAGAAACTTCCTCGGTGCGAGAGGGTTTTACATCACCTGGAGGACAGGTCCTAGTTACAGGATCACTTCCTGCCACACCAGGGTGATGCTCTCCTGTCACGTGACCTCTCTCCTCCATGGCAACAGGGATGCTGCCAGACTGGAGGTGGGACTTCAGGACTATATCCCTGTAGGTCTCGTCTATGTACCTCTCTGTCTGTCTTATGCTTTCCAAGTCTGCTACTTTAGCCTCTAGAGAACGGACTCGTTCCCTGAGAGCAAAGAGCTCCTTGCACCTAGTGCACACGTATGACCTCTCACCAACTGGGAGAAAATCATACATGTGACACTCAATGCAAAAGACTGGAAAGCCCCCATCCCGCTGCTGGACTGCTGTCTGCATCTTAGTTTTAAGTTTGTGTTTAGATCTAAGTTCTTTACTTACTAAGGGTTGCTATGGATATTTATACTACGGATAAATTATAGCTCTTAGCTGGTGCTAGGCTCTAACTTCTTATGAAATTTAAAGTACAAGCTCTCTGCTGGGTTCTAAATTTAACCAGAAAGCTCTTTTCTGTGTTGTAAATTTAAGCTAAAAGAACTTTGCTGATGCTAGGCCCTGAGTGACTATTAAATGTAAACTACAAGCTCTCTGCTGGGTTCCAAATGTAACCAGAAAGCTCTCTTCTGTGTTTTAAATTTAAACTAAAAGTACTTTGCTGTTACTAGGCCCTGAGTGACTATTAAATTTAAAGTACAAGCTCTCTGCTGGGTATGAAATGTAACCAGAGAGTTCTCCTCTGTGTTTTAAATGTAAACTTAAACTGCTGCTACTAGGCCCTGACTGATTTAACAAAAATAGTGGATCACAGATTAATTAGCTTTAATACAAAGAATTCCTTTTAGAAAATTACCAGAAGTAAATACTCACAGTTGCAGATCTCCCTCCAGAAGCAACAGTCCCCCTTACCAGTCTTTCAAGACAGAGGATCACAGAGCTCTGGTTGAGCTATTTATGCCTGTGTTGCTGAAGTAAGCTGTGACCAACTTCCTGGGTAATTAACAGTCCTTGCTTGGATAGGAGGAGTCTTTCAAAATGGCCTTTTGATCTGCCACCTGGTGTTAACACCTATTGAAAATGTTTCACAGGTTTCTTGCCCCCTAGGTAGAAGGCCTCTTTGTAAAGGTCTCTAGAAAACTTTATTTGTTGCTCAAAAAGTACAGACCCTGCTTTGCTTTTTGTGCTAAGCTAAATTCTGATTTGATTTAAATTATAGCTCTTAGCTGCTGCTAGGCTCTAACTTCTTATGAAATTTAAAGTACAAGCTCTCTGCTGGGTTCTAAATTTAACCAGAAAGCTCTTTTCTGTGTTGTAAATTTAAGCTAAAAGAACTTTGCTGATGCTAGGCCCTGAGTGACTATTAAATGTAAACTACAAGCTCTCTTCTGGGTTCCAAATGTAACCAGAAAGCTCTCTTCTGTGTTTTAAATTTAAACTAAAAGTACTTTGCTGTTACTAGGCCCTGAGTGACTATTAAATTTAAAGTACAAGCTCTCTGCTGGGTATGAAATGTAACCAGAGAGTTCTCCTCTGTGTTTTAAATGTAAACTTAAACTGCTGCTACTAGGCCCTGACTGATTCAACAAAAATAGTGGATCACAGATTAGCTTTAATGCAAAGAATTCCTTTTAGAAAATTACCAGAAGTAAATACTCACAGTTGCAGATCTCCCTCCAGAAGCAACAGTCCCCCTTACCAGTCTTTCAAGATCAGGCATAAGATATGCCATGCTGGGTCAGACCAAGGTGCATCAAGTCCAGTATCCTGTTTCCAACAGTGGCCAATATAGGTCATACATACCTAGCAGTTTCCCCAAAAGACACAGGTTCCACAATGCTTGTACAGGGTCAAGCATGGCTATCCTGGGTCCCTTCTTAATAATGGTTTATGGACCTTTATTTATTTATTTTATTTATTTAGCTGTATTTATATCCCGCTTTTCACCGGGTCAAAGCGGTCAATTGGGGGATACATTTAACACGAGGGGATATGAGACACATACGCTAATACTTACAGGGAACATGGGCAATGGAGGGTTAAGTGGCTTGCCCAAGACCACAAGGAGTGCCTATAGGACTAGAAATCCCAGTCCCTCCGGCCTGAGATTGCTGTCCCCAGGTGGGACTTGAACCCCCGGCCCTTGTCCTAACCACTAGACCACTCCTCCCTCCTTTCCTCCAGGAACTTGTTCAAACCTTTTTTAAACCCAGCTACACTAACAGCCTTTACTACATCCTCCGGTAACAAATTCCAGAGTTTGATTACACGTTGAGTGAAAAAATATTTTCTTTTATTAGTCATAAATAGTTTACTCTGTAGCTTCATTGCATGTCCCCCTAGACTTTCTATATTCTGATAATGTAAACAAATTGATCTACGTTTACCCGTTCCACTCCATTCATTAATTTATAGACTTCTATAATATCTCCCCTCAGCCATCTCTTTTCCAGGTTAAAGAGACCTAATCTTTTTAGCCTTTCTTCATAGGAGTATCCTTCCATCCCCTTTATCATTTTGGTGGCTCTTCTCTGAACCTTTTCTAATAACGCTATATCCTTTTTAAGATACAGCGACCAGAATTGCACACAATATTCAAGGTGCGGTCTCACCATGGAACGATATAGAGGCATTATAATATCTTTTGTTTTATTTTCCATTCCTTTCCTTATGATACCTAGCATTCTATTTGCTCTCTTGACCGCCGCTGCACACTGAGCCGAGGGTTTTAACATGTTATCCACAATGACACCTAAATCTTTTTCCTGGGTGATGGTTCCTAATGTGGAACCTTGAATCGTGTAACCATAGTTTGGGTTGTTCTTTCCTAGGTGCATAACTTTGCACTTGTCCACATTAAATTTCATCTGCCATTTTGATGCCCAGTCTTTCAATTTATCAAAATACTCTTGCAATTTTCCACAATCCTCTTGGGTTTTAACAACTTTAAATAGTTTTGCGTCATCTGCAAATTTGATAACCACACTCGTTATTCCCTTTTCCAGGTCATTTATGAATGTCAAAAAGCAGAAGACCCAGCACAGATCCCTGGGGTACAACACTATTCACCTTTCTCAATTGGGAAAATTGGCCATTTAGCCCTACCCTCTGCTTTCTATCTTTTAACCAGTTCCTGATCCACAATAGTACACACTGCCTCCTATCCCATGACTCTTTAGTTTTGCCAAAAGTCTCTGATGAGGGACCTTGTCAAAGGCTTTCTGAAAGTCCAGATACACTATATCAACCGACTGTCCACCTGTTTATTCACACCTTCAAAAAAACATATCAGATTAGTAAGACAAGATCTTCCTTGTCTAAAGCCAAGTTGGCTGTCTCCCATTAGGCCATAACTATATACATGCTGAGTAATTTTGTTCTTTATGATGGTATCTACCATTTTTCCCAGTACTGACGTCAGGCTCACCGGTCTGTAGTTTCCCGGATCACCCCTGGAACCCTTTTTAAAAATTGGCGATCCTCCAATCTTCAGGTATTACAGATGATTTTAATGAAAATTCACAGATTACTAATAGCAGGTCTGCAATCTCATATTTCGGTTCTTTCAACACCCTTGCATGTATACCATCCGGCCGAGGTGATTTTCTACTCTTTAGTTTATCTAATAGTTGTAATACATCTTCCCGATGTTTCGATATTTCCTTCAATTCTTCCGCATCTTTAAATACCACTTCAGTCAAGGTTAATATCCCTACATCTTCCTTAGTAAAGACCGAAGCAAAAAATTCATTCAGTCTCTCCGCTATCGCCTTGTCGCCTCTTCGTGCCCCTTTAACCCCTCTATCATCTAATGGACCAACTGACTCTCACAGGTTTTTTGCTACAAATGTACTTGAAAAAGTCTTTATTTCGCTTTTTTGCTTCCGCAGCAAGCTTCTTCTCAAATTCTCCCTTTGCTTGCCTTATCAATGCCTTACATTTGACTTGCCAGTGCTTGTGTTGTTTCCAGGTTTCATCGTTTGGCTCTTTTTACAGGCTCTGGTAGCGGAAATTCCAGAGACTGGGTCCTGCCACGCTACTGGGGCACCTTGACCCTCAGCCGTGACTTCCAAGGAGCCTTCCATAGAGGATTCGTCTTGTACACAGCCCCTAGAGACTCCTGTGCCCGACAGCGGGTCCCTTTTTGATCAGCAGAGTAGGCACTGTGGCTTAGAGGGCATTTCTCTGTCGCGTTGCAATTGCCTTGAAAACTGCTTCCTTCAGAAATTTAAGCTAGGGACCTCAAATTGATGCTGATCCAGTCCTGTCGGGAAACAATGTCCGTCTTTCGATTTAAAACTTTTATTTTTTCCAAAATGAACATATAAGCTGTAGCTCCGTGCCCCTAACTGGAAACTGCCACCGAAAATAAAAAAATGAGGCTTCCCGCCAAAAATATCATGCTCTAAAGGCCCCCCAAAAGAACTGCGGTTTCCCGCATTGCTGCCACGCGGCTAGGCCCGCTGCTCCGTTTGCGCTTTCAACCGCCTGACTTGTCCAAGGCAAAGCAGCCCCCCCCCCCTTACCTGATTTGCTATTTGGGCACATTGTTTTCCTCGGGCCAATGCCTGCTCCGTTCTCACCCGTTCTGCTCGTTTTCAGCATCAGGAGGATAGGGTAGGGTGAGGGAAAGCAAGAAAACTGATCTGCCGTCTCTGCCTGTCCCGGAGCTCTCCACAGCACTATCAGGCAAACACTCTGCATGCGCCGAGTGCCCCAAGCGCCGGCTCCTTAATTGGAAGCCGAAGCCCTGCAGTCTCTGAAACCTTTTCCTCCTTGTAAATCACCGCCAGTGAGGAGGGAGGGAGGGGAGGAGAGAAGGCCTCAGTAAGAGTAGTTACTCACCTGTAACAGGTGTTCTCCAGGAGCAGCAGGAATCAGTCCTCACATATGGGTGTCATCGGCGCCGATGAAGCCCCAGCGGAGCATTTCCCCAGCTTTCTGTGAAAGCCTTTGGGAATGCAGGCACGCATGCACGGTTCCCTTCCCGCCTAAAGGTGCCATCTTACCTCAGTCAAATGACAGCTAAGAACAGCACATAAAAATGAAAAATAAATTATGTACAACTGCAACTCCAAGGGGAGGAGGGAGGGTTGTGAGGACCGATTCCTGCTGCTCCTGGAGAACACCTATTACAGGTGAGTAACTACTCTTTCTCCACGACCAAGCAGGAGTCAGTCCTCACATATGGGTGACTCCCCAGCTCTGGGCTACCGAGGAACCCAGGCTGAACAAGAGAACTCCTTCTAGTCTCAGCAGCAAAGAAAGGCTTTGCAAGGACACAACCTCCACCGGTAGCCCAACAGAGGGCAGGAGTTGCCTAAACCTCAAAGAGATTCCAGAGTACTGCTTGGCCAAAAGCACTGTCCCTACGGGACTCCCTCTCCAGGCAGTAATGTGCCGCAAACGTCTGGCTTGAAGACCAGGTTGCAGCCCTGCAGATGTCTACCAAGGGCACAGAGCGGAGATGAGCTACTGAGGCAGCCATTGCCCTGACTCGGTGGGCCATAACCCAACCCTGCAAAGGAAGGTCAGCCGCCTTATAAGCCCAGGTGATACAGTCAGCTACCCAGATGGACAAGGTACGCTTGGACACAAACAACCCCAACTTAATGGGGTCAAAGGAGACGAAGAGCTGGGTAGCCCTTCTATGCCCCTGCATACAGTCAAGGTAGAAGGATAAGGCCCTCCTACAGTCCAGGGTATGCAGGACTGCTTCAGCCTAGCTTGCATGAGGCCTGGGAAAGAATGTTGGAAGAACCACCTCCTGGTTGAGGTGGAAAGAGGAAACAACCTTAGGGAGGAACTTTGGATGAGTCCTAAGGACTACCCTGTTCCTATAAATCCTGGTGTAAGGCCTATCACAGACCAGGGCCTGAAGCTCACTTACTCGCCTAGCCGAGGTAAGGGCTATCAGGAAGAGTGTCTTCCAGGAGAGGAAGCATAGTGGACAAGTAGCCATCGGCTCAAAAGGTGGGCGAGTCAGTTGCTGCAAGACCACATTCAGCTCCCACTCAGGAGCAGGAGGACGGACAGGAGGCTTGAGCAAAAGCAAGCCCCTAAGAAAGCGAGACACCAAGGGGTGACCAGACAGAGAATGTCCCTCCACCAGAGAGTGGTGAGCTGCTAGAACTGAGAGGTGGACCCGAACAGAATTGGATTTAAGATCTTGATTTGACAAGTGCAGTAAGTACTGAAGGACTACTGGCACAGTACAGGAGAAAGGATCTTCTATACGTAGCTGACACCACACAGAAAACCTCTTCCATTTGAGAGCATAGGTTTTCCTAGTGGACTGTTTCCTAGAGGCTAGGACAACCTCCTCAACCTCCTGAGGCAGGCCCCAGGGAGCCAAGACTACCCTTGCAGCCTCCAGGCCATCAAATTGAGAGCTTTGAGATTGGGGTGCAGAAGGGAACCCTGCTCCTGTGAGAGAAGGTCGGGTTGCAACCCCAGAGGTAGTGGAGGATCCACCGCCAGTTGAAGCAGAAGAGGAAACCAAGGCTGTCTCGGCCACCTGGGAGCCACCAGCAGGACCGAGGCCTTGTCCTGAAGAATCTTGGAGAGTTCGGGCCACCAAGGGCGTGGGAGGAAACACATAGAGGAGGCCCTGAGACCAAGATATCAGAAAAGCATCCGCTGCTATCCGCAGAGGATGCGGTTGCCTGGAGAAGAACTTTGGCAGTTGCTTGCTCGTTGGGTTGGCAAAGATATCTATCAAAGGGAGACCCCATTTCAGGAAGATCTGCTGAACTACTGAAGGATGCAGCTGCCACTTGTGGGGCTGCAGTATTCTGCTTAATCTGTCTTCCAGGTAGTTGTCCTAGCCTGGAAGGTACACAGCCTTGAGGAGCATGTTGTGCTTGAGGGCAAAAGAACAAAGGTCCTGAGCCTCCCGACAAAGGATCCTGGACCCAGTTCCGCCCTGTTTGTTCACATAAAACATGGCAACTTGGTTGTCTGTTTGAATCAGGACAGACTGGTGAGCCAGGGTAGGAGTGAAAGCTTTGTGTGCTAATCGAATAGCTCAGAGTTCGAGGAGATTGATCTGCTGCACAGCTTCCCAGGGAGACCAGAGGCCCTGGGTGCAATTGCCCAGCCAATGAGCTCCCCAGCCTTGCAGGGAGGCATCTGTCATCACTACTGTGTACCCTGGAATCTGAAAAGGCACCCCTTTCAGTAGATTGGGTGGTTGCAGCCACCAGTTGAGGGAGTGCAGAAATGGTCTGGACACCCTTATCCTGTCTCTGAGGCTGCCTGTGGCCTGTGACCACTGAGCCCGAAGGCACCACTGTGCAGGCCTCATATGGAGCCTGGCATTGGGGGTCACATGAACTTTCGAAACCATGTGGCCTAGAAGCCTCAGGCAGAGTCTGGCGGAGACCAGGGACCTGCTGAGAAACTGATTTGCCAAGGCCATCAACCTTTGGGCCCTGTCTGCTGGCAAGAAAGCCTTTGCCAGCAGAGAGTCCAGCCTTGCTCCTATGAACTCTAAGTTCTGGGAGGGGAGCAAAGTGGACTTTGCGAAGTTTATGACAAACCCCAGGCTTTGTAGAAGAGCAATAGTCTTGAGGGTGGCTTGATTGGCCTCTTGGCACGTCTGACCCCTGATGAGCCAGTCGTCTAGATAGGGGAAGACAAAAATTCCCTGATTTCTCAGGTAGGCCGCCACCACTGCTAGGTACTTTGTAAAGACTCTGGGGGGCGGAGGTGAGGCCGAAAGGCAGCACTCTGTACTGATAATGGTTTCCTCCCACAATGAACCTGAGGTACTTTCTGTGTTCTGGATGAATGAGGATGTGAGTGTACGCATCCTTTAGATCTAAGGAGCATAGCCAATCTCCCTGCTGGAGGTAGGGCAGAAGAGTCCCAAGAGTAAGCATCTTGAACTTCTCCTTCACTAGGAACTTGAGGTTCCTGAGGTCCAGAATGGGTCGAAGGCCACCGGTTCTTTTGGGCACCAGGAAATACCTGGAGTAGAAACCGTGACCTTGGAAGTGGGGAGGTACAGGCTCCACCGCCCTGTCCACCAACAGACCATGAAGCTCTTGTAGAAGAAGGTCTGTGTGCAGGGGAGGCCTTGGAGGCTCCCCTGGAAAATATGGAGGAGGCAGTTGGTGAAAATGGAGGGCATAGCCCTTGTGGACTATCTCCAGCACCCAACTGTCCCTGGTGACAAGGGGCCACTGGTGGGCAAAGAGGGCGAGGCGACATCCTGTGCAGGGTTGGGAGAGCAGTGGAGGAGAGGCTATGCTCAAGGAGTCAAAAACCCCCACCCTGCTGAGTGGTAGCAGGGGCCTGAGGCTTGGGGGTCCTCTGCCTACGGGGCCCATTACCCTGGCCCTTGGCTTGCTGACCCTGGGGGGCAGCTTGGGCAGCCTGATATTGTGGGTACTGTTTGTAGGCAGTGCCCTTCCTCGGGTAAAAGGGCTTTTTACCCGAGCCCTTCTTTTTATGAGAAGGGGCAGAGGTCTTCCTCAACAGCCTTGTCCGAGTGAGGTGCTCGGTCTCTAGCTGAGCGGCCTTCTCGGTCATGGGCTTGCCAAAAAGGTTTTCACCTCGGCAAGGGACATCGACCAACTTATCATGAACCCATGGCTCGAGGTCCGATGACTGCAGCCATGCCTGGTGTCGAGCCGCGATGCCGGCTGCCGCAACTCGGGCCAAAGCCTTGAAGCCATCGTAGGCGGTGCGGGACATGAACTTCGAGCAGTCCCGAATCCCCGAGGACAAGGACTTAAATCTCTGCAAGTGTTCCCCGGAGAGACCAGCAGAGAACCCGGCCAACTCCTTGGGGCCAGATCCCGCAAATACATGCCCATGTACAACTGGTAAGACTAGACATGGCAAGCAAGCATCGAGCCCTGAAAGCACTTTTTACCGACGCCATCGAGGTTTCGGGCCTCCCTGCCAGGAGGCACCGCGGAGTGCATCTTCTGGCTCTTCAGACGATGCATGGCCGATTCCACAACCATGGAATGGTGTGGTAGCTGTGCCTTCTGAAAGCCAGGGCTCTTCCGGAGCCGATAGATCGAATCGACTCGCTTGCTAAGAACCGGCGCCGAGGCCAGTGCCTCCCACATACGGAAGAGGAGCCGTTCCAGCATCGGAGGAACCGGGACAGTAAAGGCCTCCTTCGGAGGAGAGTCATACTGCAGCGCCTCGAGCTCTTCAGCTTGAGGCTCTTCCTCGGGGTCCGCCGGAACAGCCAAGGCAGTGGCCATATCCCGGACGAATTCCGAGAACCAGGTGTCCTCCGGGGGGACCTACTCCGGGGGCTCAGACTGCGGTGAGTCCGAAGGGACGCACAGAGTCTTAAAGGTATCAGGAGATTCCTCGTCCTCCGTCTCCCAAGCCGACTCGTCCGAGGAAGAGTCGGGGTCCGACCCCGCGGGGCCCTGGAGCACCCGCCCCGATGCCGGAAGCACCGGCGTCGACGCCCTCGGTCCCGAACGGGAGGTCGAGGGAGACCGCGACCGAGGTTGACTCCGAGCCACGATGGACTCGAGTATCAGTTCGGTCTCCGGGGTCGACTTCGACGTCCCGGTGGTCGGGGCAGATGCGCCAGACAGGCTGGCCATCAGTGCCCGCTGCTGTTCCATGAAGGCAGACATTCTGCTCTCCAAGGCTGTCATCCTGAGACTCAGCTCGTCGGCTCTCTGGGAGGAGAGTCCATGAGGACTACGGGGCTTACGTGTCCAGCAGACTCCGGCTCCACACGAGGAACTTTGGCAGGCTTCTCCGGTTCCACGGGCCCGGGGCGACGGTCGGGGGTCTTAGACCTGGCCCTCGAGGAGCCAGGGACCTCCTCCGACAACGCCCTCACGAGCCGTTTCTTCCTCTTGCGTTCCCGGTCGGGGGACCCCCTGTCCGAGGAGCTTAGACAGCACTCGGGATCGGAATCCTGAGATGTCGAGGCCTCAGACGAGTTCCGGGCCCAGCCGGAGGCTGAGTCCGAGAAAAGCCTTTCCTTTTGATGCTGGCGACTTCGCAGTGCCTTGGAAGACATTTTCCCACAGGCCCCGCATGACTTAGGATTGTGGTCGGGGCCGAGGCACTGAAGGCAGCAGTCGTGTGTGTCGGTGAGAGACATTAGTTTCTTACACCGATCACATTTTTTAAAACCACTGGAAGCCATCGGAGAAAAAAAGAGTCCCCGTGAGGTCAAAGGACCGGCCTTCCAGGGAAAAGGGGAAAAAAGGGCGCGAACGCCAGCCACGAAGGGCAAAAACTGAAAAAGAAGAATCTGGCTCGATACCGGTGTACCGAACCCGGCGGGAGGGGAACCGGCGTCGAACCGGTAGAAAAAAAGAGCAAAAATCGCTGAAAAATCTAATTTTAACCAGGAAAACTGGACACACGTCCGGTGGGCTTCACGGAAAAAAAGAGACTGAGGTAAGATGGCACCTTTAGGTGGGAAGGGAACCGCGCATGCGTGCCTGCATTCCCAAAGGCTTTCATAGAAAGCTGGGGAAATGCTCCGCTGGGGCTTTATCGGCGCCGATGACACCCATATGTGAGAACTGACTTCCTGCTTGGTCCTGGAGAACTCTTTTTTTTTTAAAGGCACTAAACCCTTTTAATCAAATCTTTCTTTAAGTCTTCTCTTCTACCTAATCCTTTTCACTTTATACTAAAAATTCCCAAATTACTATCTAACTCTTCTTAATTGTCTCGCTAATGAACTTGGACCTCCAGGTCCACAGATCCTCCAGCTGCTTGGAGACTGAGGTAACTGGAAGGAGGAAAGTGGATCCTCGGATGATATACCAGTGTCATCACAAAAGGATGATGTTTCTCATTCTCCAAGCTGCTGGAGGAGGAGCACAACCCAGAGGTTCGGAACTAGACTGGAGAGACAATAAGGAATAGTCGTAATATTTCTTGAGCTGTTACTTGGCTTTGCTGTTGTATCCCTTTTGCCAGCTCAATGAGGTGGGCACAGCTATCCTGTGGAAGGTAAACTTGGGCTTGTTGAGTGTCTTAAGAGTGCTCTGATGAACTCTAGACTTTGGGTTGGAGCAAGGTACGACTTTGGAAAGTTTATGACAAAGCCCAGGTTCTGGAGCACTGTGATGGTGCGATGAAGGGAGAGCCTTACCTCTTGAGAAGATTCTCCCGTGATCAGCCAATTGTCTAAGTAAGGAAAGACAAACATCCCCAAGGTGCGTAGGCAGGCAGCGACGACTGTCCAGCATTTTGTGAAGACCCTTGGGGCACAGGCTTTACTGAAGGGGAGGACCTGGTATTGATAATGGTTTCCTTGAAACATGAAGCACAAATAATGTCTGTGCAAGGGATGGATCAGTATATGCGTGTACGTCTTTTAGGTCTGGAGAACATAGACAATCATATCTCTGGAGGTATGGTAGAAGAGTTCCTAGTGAAATCATTCTGAATTTCTCTCGGACTTTAGGTCTCTGAGATCCAAGATAGGCCTGAAGCCTCTTTTCTTTGGAATGAGAAAGTATGGAGAGTAGAATCCAAATTCTTCTTGAGGAGGAGGAACTTTTTCTATGGTACGCTGGGACAACAGGGAGGTCACCTCTTCTTTTAAGAGTGCTTTGAAAGGGTTGTATGGGATAATCTCCTGTGAAGGTGGTGGGGGATATGAATTGGAAGTGAAGCTATCCTTCCTCTTTATCCAGCATTATGGGGAGAACAGTAACTACTCCCCATCTTCAGAAAAATCCCAAACCCATTCCCCCCTCATAGCTGCAACACACTATCACATATTTGATACGCTTTTCCACTGTAAATAACCCAAGCAACAGCTGCATGTACATAGTTAAGTTACTTTGTTATAAACACCAACTGTTAAACTATGTTCAATGTAATAATGTTGTTTAAAATGTAAACCGCCCCTGATCTTAGGCTTAGGAAGGGGCAGTATATAAGAAGTGACAAATAAATTTAAAAAACGAAAACAAAAAAAACTTGTCACAATGCCCACAGGTGGCATCTCATATCATCAGAACAGTGAATACTCCAGATTGTCCAAAGTCTGCCTGCAATATGGAGGGGAAGATTGGCAATGCTTTCTAGGGAGGAGTCAAAAAACTGGTGCAGGCTGTGCCAGTGCAGCTGGTTGAGGTTTAGGAGCCTTAGGTTTTTTGGGTTGGTGAGGGCCCTGCTGCCTCTGCTGAGGTTGATAGACAGCAGGAGGCAGGTAAGAAGGATAGTGTCTCTCTTTTCTTAGGATAAAAAGACTTCTTGGGAAGAGCCTTCCTTTTGGATGGGGCAGCTGTTTTCCTGGAAAGGCGTTTTAGGGTGAGATCATCTGTTTCAATCTCCCCTGCTTTTTCCCCTTCAACCTTTGCCAAAGAGGTTTTTTTCTAGTAGATGGGATATTGGCCAGTTTATCCTGGACCCATTGCTCAAGGTCTGACACCTGTAACCAGGGCATTCTGCAAGCCCCAATGCAGACTGTTGAAGCTCTGCTTGTGAATTCAAAAGCATCAAAAGAGGCCCAGGTAAAACTTAGAAGTGCTCTGGCCATGTTTGATGAATGTCTGGCATGCACTCCCTCTTATCCTCGGGAAGCATGTGGGTGACAGTCTCCAGATTTCTGGTGACATCCTTCAGAAATATGCTGATGTACAGCATGTAAGGGTTGATTGTGGAGGCCAACACGCAAGCTTGGAAACACAGACGTCCAAAGGCATATAGAGTGTCCTCGAGCCTCTAATGGAAGGCATGGATGAATGGTTCCTTGAACTCTTTATTTGGTGCCTCACCGATTCCACCACCATTGAGTGGTGGGGGAGCTGAGGTTTTTGGAAGCTTGGGCACTCAGTACCTGGTATCGAGCCTTTTGCTGACAGGCAGAACCATGAGCGGGGCCTTCCACATGCAGGGCATAAGATCCTGCAGGATACAATGCACCAGTAAGGTAGCCGCCTCTTGGGGCATGGGAGGGTATTGAAGTATTTCCAATTCCTCCACCCTTGGTTCCTCTTCTCTGTGGTTACTGTGCTAGAGAGCTCTGCTCCCATGTCCTGTATGAAGTCCTGAAAGGACATATCTTCTGGTGGGGAAAGATGCCATTCCTGAGGCAGTGAAGTATCCGAAGGGATGTCGGGAAATTCACAGGTATCGAGTGACATCCCCATCAGATTTTGATCAAGTTAAATTAGAGTCTGGCAAGAAATCAAAGTATCAGTGGTCTTGTGTTCAACCTCAATGTTTCATGGAAGTCCATGCTTGATGCAGATATTCAGTTATAGGAATTGAGAAGCATGGGAGCCTGAGTCTGTTGGATACCAGAGATACTGAGCATTTCCAATGGAAGAATCTGGCTTGGGTGCTCAGACTATGCCGGCATCGGGCCCAATACGCCTGGCTGTAGGCTCAGTGCCAAAGCCTACACTCCTGAAGCTCTTGATCTTATCAGTACTGAGGCTACCAGGAGTGCTGCCAAACTCCTCTCGAGAGCCAGCATGTACTGGTCTAGGGATATGGCCAATGTATGGGTGGAATCATGTACGGGGCTATGAACCACCATCCCGGAACATGGAACCGGTAGCTCTCCGGAAGTCAAAGCCTCGGGAGCGTCCCAGAGCCCCACTTGTGCTTTGGAGGACAGATCCTCCCGCCGGGGGCATTTTGATTGGTTGGTCTGCATCAGAAGCACCTCTAGGGTTGTCTCAATGTTTACATTGGGACTCTTCCCTGACTTCGGAATCTGTCTTTGATGCCAAAGATTTTGAAACAGCCCCAGACCGACTTACTCTTCTGTTTGGACTTTAAAGAAGTCTGAGAAGTCATTGATGCCCTCGAAATGGAAGCCACCGAGACAGTCTAAGGCAGGGGTGTCAAACATCAGTCCTGGAGGGCCACAAACCAGTCTGATTTTCGGGATGCCCCTAATGAATATTCATTATATATATATATATATATATATATATCTGCATACAATGGGGGCAGTGCATGCAAATATATCTCATGCATATTCATTAGGGATACTCTGAAAACCTGACTGGTTTGCGGCCCTCCAGGACTGTAGTTTGACACCCCTGGTCTAAGGCGAACAATGATCCAAACTGTCTGACTCAGTTCTTTAGGCCTCTCTGTGTCATTTGTTGGCACAAAGGACAAGCTGTAGGTTCATGTTCATGATCGAAGCATTTTAGACACCAACCATAATTGTCAGTAGGCCGAAATGGTACTGGCACACTTGGTACAATTTTTTTAAAACCGCTGACTGCTTTTTCCATGCCTGAAACATTTTCGGCAAGATTGAAGAGAAAGCTATGGAGGCCTAGAGGCCCAGTGGCCTAATTTATTGGTGAGAACCACTTGAAAATCAGAAAAAAGAAAAAAAAATCGAAAAATAAAAATTATTGGGACCGGTGCTGGATTCAAGGGAACCGGCATTGACGGAAAGGCAGAAGCAGAATATATCATGAAGGGCACAAAAAAGAGAAGTTTTTCAGCGGTGACAAGACGAAGTGTCCTTCTGGCTCCATGGAAAATGAAGAACTGAGGAGAGGAGTTGGGAAGGCAGGAAAGCAGACATGCAGGCTCAGTGGAATGCTCCCAAAGGCTTTCCTATTGGACGCTGGGGAGCGTTCCCTCGCAGGCTCCGTTGGTGACATTCACCCATATGTGAAGACTGTATTCCTCTTGTTCCTGGATATTGCCAATTTACAAAGATTCAGTCTTCTCTTTCATAGACAAACTTCCTAGGTTACACTATTTTCCCCCAAAACAGCTTCCCAACGTTATAAAACACACAATTGTGTTAATATATAACTATTTAATATGTACTAATGATAATTTTCCTTTTTTTAAAAATTTTGTCCACAGTAGTTGTCTCAAATTATGCAGTTGTCAAACGTTCAAAAGAACCAAAAAACTGTAGTAGCTTCTTTTTATATTTGATTTTATTTTGCTTTTCTCTGTATTCAAAGTATAAGATACATAAACCCGGATTCCTCCTTCATTCTTGTAAGGTATCAAAAATTTCTTTGTAAAGATACATTTGGAAGAGAAGAACCGCTACTAAACTCTTTCAAGACTACTTTTAAAACAGTAGTCTTGAAAGAGTTTAGTAGCGGTTCTTCTCTTCCAAATGTATCTTTACAAAGAAATTTTTGATACCTTACAAGAATGAAGGAGGAATCCGGGTTTATGTATCTTATACTTTGAATACAGAGAAAAGCAAAATAAAATCAAATATAAAAAGAAGCTACTACAGTTTTTTGGTTCTTTTGAACGTTTGACAACTGCATAATTTGATATTCTACGTTCAACAAAATAGACCACAATTGAAAATTTTTGTGAGTTCACAGTAGTTGTCTAACATCTGCGATTATACAAATCTGGTGTTTCATGTCTGTCCTTCGGTGTGGTCATATCTGTGTCTCTCGCAATGGCCACAGAATTCTCTGATTTTACAATAGGAATTACTTATTCCTGCAAGAGATAAAACATTGGATCCATTTTATTTGCACTGACCTGCAAGTAACACCCCACCCACAAATATCCAGGTAATTATATTTTTAAGGAATATCCTTTACCCAGTTTATTCCACACCACACGTTCTGTAAAATCTGAATGGTTCAAGCGCTTGCTATACATAATTCTAATATGTCAAACAGAAAAGGGAAGATCCTGTCTAGCTGAAGTTATGACTATTACAACCACTAAAACAGGTGGCTATAGCGAATCCAAATGGAAGACAATTGGATTTAACATGTCTTTCCTATATGCAAAAGCGTAGGAACCCCCACCATACAAGAAAGGTGCAGGCTACATAAATAAACAACAAGGTTATTGGAATGCAAAGGAAATATATCTAACATTATATGTTCTAGTGGGAACAATACTTCCCTCTTATGGGGATTTCTGGGAATGTTCATGATAATGTATCAAGATTCTAGAAATGCAATGCTGTACTGTTACATAACTTCTAAAACAAGCACACTTACTCCACAAATATTTATGAAAACTGCAAAATTTCTCCTCTGGATTAAAACAGTTCATGTATTATGTTTTTGATTCCTTGAACTAACCAACCTACTCTTCCCCATTCATGCTGCTACCGAAAATAAACTCTAAATTTTTTGACCAGTAGTTCAAATGTGTCCATGCAAGTCTATGCTTTTCTATAGAAATTGAGTTATCCAATATAAATTATTTTTCTCAAAATAAATGGTCTCAGAGGTGGCTTACCTTATGAGTTTCTGATAGTCCATGCAATAGCCATAAACAGCATGGGTAACCATCCTACTCAACAATATCAGCACATATACTGCATCTGTTAAGAAAACAGGATGTCAGTAACAATGTTAACAAATCTTGGTAACCCCTAACAAGTATCTTTCTTCCCACTGAATCGGAAACCTCCATTACAAAAGCAAGCTACCCCACCTTCAGTTCAATAGCTGCAAGTAACTGCTTCAAGCCAGAACTCACTTTGAGGCCTTTAGCATAAAGGGTTTTCTTCCCCTAAATGTTCTGCCAACCATAATAGGAGCTCCATGAGTCATTTTTTTTTACTAATTTATATAATTCTTCAAAGCTCTAGAACCATAGTCTGCTCTCTCCTGGTCCGATTTTAACAATATATGGACACCAGCTCTGAGCTCTGTGAGGAAAAGCCCAGACAAGAGACTAAGGAAAGTTTTGGGGTGGAGGGGAAGAGAGATAGAGGCAGGGAAGGCTGTAGAACAGTGCTTTTCAAACTTTTATCGCGTATGAACCCATGTTAACAACTCAAAAGTCACATGAAACTGGCAGATATCCTGCTTTCAATGAGTGGAGGGAGGGAAAGGAGGCTGAAGGCAGCAGCTACAGTAGTGGCTACAGTGGCAGCAGCAACAGTCAGCACAGGTACTATGCATTGATTTCCAGCCTAATAGGAAGCTTACTCAGGTGGGGCAAGGGCCTATGAATACTCACTGGCTCACAGGCCAAATGCTGACTGGTGACTTGGCATAGGTCACAGTGAAAGTCCAGAGAGATGGGGAAATGGCTATGTTTCAGTGACTCCATCTACTGATGATGTGACTCCAAGTTTGGAAAACACTGCCCTAGCATAGCATAACGAGAATATCTAACAAGCAGAGTCAGAATGGTATTTTTCCCAAAGTCAACAAGACCAGAAAGGATGAAAGTAAATAAAAGTACACTTAAAAGCAACAAAGTCAAAATGACACAAAAATGGTATAATATGACTAGTATCAGTGAAAAAAAAAGATGTGAGCTATGACTGCAAGTGCACAGAAATCCTCAAATTCAGTTTATTGTTAAGCAGTTTCTGGATAAACTTTAAAAACATCTAAGGTTTGCAGATGGTTAAAGAGCAATTCTGACCCTTCACACATAAACAAGGAATTTGGTGATTAAAGTCCAAAGATTTAGTGAACACATGGGCAACCATGACCAAAGAACGCCTCTGAAGTATTACCACAAACTGCGAGATACATAGAACTGTCAACTAACTGCATGTTTGGAGGACTGATTCAGGGGAGAATTGTGCTTACCTTTCTCATGTTCAAAACCATCTTAAAAAGCAAAGTAAGGAGAAATTTTACTTACCTGCTAATTTCCTTTCCTGGAGTCCTGCTAGACCAGTCCAGACATGTGCATTATAGCCCTCACCCCCAGAAGATGGAGATAAGGAACACTAGAACTTTCCAGTAACAATATTATTGGTATAAGAAGTGGTGCAGAGTCAGGGCCAGCCCATCCACTAGGTGAGCTAGGCAGCCAGCCCGGGTGGGCGGTGGCGGCACACATGGACAGCAGCACCACCCTCCCAGCTGCCGCCGATTCCGTTTGAGGGAGGGGAGGCGGGCAGTCCGTATTTCCAAAAGAGGCAGCAAAAAGCTGCTGCTTTTGGAAATACTGCTGCTGGCCTTCTCCCCCTCCCGAGACGGAATCAGGGACGTCAGCGGCAGCTGGGGGGGGGGGACGGCGGTGGCAGCTGGGGGGGGGGGGAGGTCAGATTGTCTAGAATTACAGGCCATTGCTGAAGACAGCTAACTTCTTCAACTGCACATTACCCCGAGACTCATCACTGGTCACCTTCCAACAAGCCACAATCTGTTGGAAGGCTTCAGCCTCCATTTCCCATTGCCTTAATTGAGAGCGTGTCAACAGAATTCATCTTGACATTCTCCACTCTAGCTATATGCGCCGCAAAGATCAAGTAAAGATGCTGCTCTTCCCAGTGAAACAGTCTTCGCATCTCCTGTGCCATCATTAAGCTCTTGTGCCCCCCTGTTTGTTGACACATGACACCATTATCGCACTGTCTGAAAGACTCCCAACTGCCACTCCTTGTGACAAAGACTGAAAATGGAGCAGGGCCAATCTCATGACCTTTGCCTTCTAGTTTGTTGATCAGTCAGACTGCCTTGCAGGGAACCAGTGTCCCTGAGCCATTTGACCTAGACAATGTGCATCCAAGTCAGAAAGGCTTATGTCAGTAATCAGAACAATAATACACTGGAGAGGTTTCAAATCCACCTCCCTCAATAGACTGTTGCAAAGGGACATCAGATCGACTCCAGTATACTGAGGTCAGCAGAGTAAGATGAAGGTCGAAATTCTGATACATAGGAGACCACCAGGAAAGGGGGGAACACTGTAGTAGCTGCATGTAAGCTTATGCATCCAAAGCATCAAATCAAGAGTGGCCAAGAGAGTCCAAGAGCTGGAGATAATCCCACACTCTGGCCACTCCTCACTTAAAACAGTGAAAGCAGTAGAATCTTCATAAAAATGCTCCTCTGTGAGAAAAACACTCTACCCTGCAGAGTTATCAAAGCAGGTACCCAAGTACCCGATGGACTAAGAGGGAACTAAGTTGATGACGGTGACATTTTACTTAGCAGTTAATGTCCTTTCCTTGAATCCTGCTAGACCAGTGGGTTGTATTCCCCTACCAGCAGATTAATGGAGATAAAGAACCAATGAAAAGCACAGGTATTAATGACATCACCCCATGTCTCTATTCACATCAGCCACCAGAGGTCCCTTCAGTATTCGCCCCAAAGCATATGGAAGAAATGTGGCAAGCCTCACACAAACTCAACTGTGGGCAACAATGAGCAATTAGCAGTACAGAACTATGTACAGGAAAGCATAAACAGAAGGCTGTCAGTAGAAGATGAACCTGCAGAGCCAAGTATATAAATCATAGCGGACCCAAGGGTACCACAGCAGAACAGAGAAATACAGTTCCAGGGGCGGGCCCTGGACTGTTCTAGCAGGGCTCAAGGAAAGGACATTAACTAGTAAGAAAAATGTCACCTTCCATTTCGTCCTGCTAGACCAATCCAGACAAAGGGGATGTACCAAAGCTAGACCACTACTGGGCAGGAAGAACACACAGCAACTTGAAAAACCCTTAAGTCAAAGGCCGGGTCCGCCCCTGCGTGGACATCCAAGTTGAAATGCTTGACAAGGGGAAAGTGATGCCCACATTGCTACCTGACAATGTCAGCAGGTACACTGAGCTCCGTTCTGTCCATGAGGTCGCTTGTGCTCTGGTAGAATGGGCATGCAAACATTCTGGAACTGGCCGATTCCACAAAAGATGTGCTGAGGCAATGGCCTCCTGAATTCAGCGCCCTAAAGTCAACTTGGCCGCCACGTCCACCTTTACAGAGGGTAGCAAACACCACAAAAAGATGGTTGGACTTACAAAAGGAATCTGTAACCTCTAAGTACCGGAAATGCACCCTCCGGACATCCACAAGGCAAAGATCCTTATCCTTTCCCTGACACAGCTCCTTAGAGAAAGATAGGTGGCCTACCTGGCTCATATGAAGGGTGAATGCACATTAGGCAAGAAGGCAGCCCAGGCCGAATAGAAACGGCATCCTTTGACAAAGAAAAAAAAGAAACATAAGGATCCCGGCAAGAGTCTGCAGCTTATAAATCTGCCTTGCGGAATAAATCGCAACCAAGACGACAGTCTTCAGCATCAAATCCTTTAAGGTTATGCACCTCAACAACTCAAAGGTGCCGACATCAGAGCCCTGAGCATCAAGGCATAGAGCCCAGTAAGGGATCACAGACCGAAGGGGAGGATGCAAACGCCTTATTCTCTGGAGAAGCACAAGACATCTGGGTGCAAGGTTAGAGATACATCAACCACTGGACCTCAGACACAGGCCAAAGCTGCTACCTGAACCTTCATGGAATTAAGGAAAAGGCCCTTCTCCAGGCTGTCCTGCAGAAAGGTCAGCAGGGCTCCTTGGCTGCCTCAGAAGCCATCTGCCAAGCACCGCACCCTTGCTCAAAGAGGAACCAGATCTGCATGTATGCTAGCTTGGGAGATTTCCTCCAGACTCCGAGCAGATTACAGACCACCACTGGAGAGTAACCCTTAAACACCAGCCATCTCTTTTCAAGAGCCAAGCCATAAGTGAGAAGGGAGGCAGGTCTTCCAGGATGATCAGTCTCTGCCGCAACAAGCCTCGAGATGGAGGCAAAAAAAGAGGCGGCACCTGCAGGAGCTGCATCAGGTCTCTAAACCACATTCTCCTCGGCCAACATGGTTCCACCAAAACAATCCTGCCCAGGTGGCGTTCTATACGTCTAACCACACACCCTTACAAGGGGTCATGAAGGAAACACAAATAGCAGGTACTGATTTGGCCAAGGCTGGGTCAAGATGTTAATGCACTCGGGCCCCGTCCCCGTGTGGCGACTGAAAAAGAGGCAAACTTGACATTGGAGAGGGTCGCAAACAGATCCATTTCAGGGTGATCTCAGCGGCGCAGAATCAACAAACTCCTCCTGACTAAACTCCCACTCTCCAAGATCCAGAGTGCCAGTTTTTGCAAGTCCACTTCCACATTGTCCATCCCAGCAATGTGCAGAGTCCAATATGGCTGGGAGGCTCTTCTCTGCCCAAGCAAACAGGAGAATGAAGCAACAAAGAATCCTTAATCCCAGCCACATTAACCGCATGTAGCGGAAGAACCTGAGACTCCAGCTTAGTGAGAGCCATATCTACTAAGGTGACTTTCTCATCAAGTTGCTGCAGAGAAATAGCAGCTTCTTGAGAAAAAGTACACAAAGAATTCAAAGACGACAACATTTTACTATCAATACATTTTAAGGCACCCCAGACATCGTTCAAGGTAATTTCCACATCCGAAGAGGGGGCAGGGAGCTCAATAGAGACACCTGCTCCCATCAACTGAATGGAGAAGGCGAATTAACCAACTTTAATTTCCTTACCGAATCAGAGGACTCCGTAGAAACATTAATTAAGCTCCCAGGCAAAGGACACAAAGGAGGGGATCTTCCACCAGATCTCAGAGAAGCTCCTTCTGGAGAAGACTGCGCTAACGGAAGCGGGACAAAATGTTTATCCAGAGGGCAACCGGCTTAACAGCTCCGGCTGCCACCTCTGGAGTTTTGCCCACAGTCTTAGCCTTTTTTTTCCCCATATAGCAACTAATAAAAGCAATAATACACAAACAAAAATAATCCAGAGAACACCAAGGCCAAGACACCCCAACGGAGCGCTGTGCTACAGCCACAGTGACGCCAGATCACGCTCTGAGTCGCGGAGAAAGCTGAAAAATATAGAAACCCCGAAGGGAAGTCCCCGCCGGTTCAGACTGCCCTGGACTTGCCTGTCCCCTGGCCTAGGAGGGAAACAGCGACTGCAGCACAAGCGGCAGTCCCACACGCCGATGACCAGACTCCAACACCTCCTTCTCACCTCCAGCTGACTCCGCAAACCAAGTCTTTTGACTTTCTCCTCCGGAAGGAAAACTCTGCCCACTAGTGTGTCAAAAAATGCTCCCAGAAACTCCAAGGACTGGGAAGGCATCAGCTGGCCTTTTGTCTGATTTATCACCCAGTCGAGGCCTTCTAAAAGGACATCACTCGGGATGCCACCAGAGATGCTTCTGGAAGGGAACAGGCCTGGACGAACCAGCCATCCAGGTATGGATGAATACAGATTCCTTGGCGCCGCAGTGCTACAGCCACCACCACCATGACCATGGAGAACATCCTCAGGGGAGTGGATAGCCCAAAAGGAAGGGCAGCAAATGATAGCGAGAGCCAATCACAGCAAAAAAACGCAGATACTTTGCTGATCTGCCCGCATCGGAATATGCTGCTTTCGGATCTTGACTCACCTGATCTCTTTTATGTTTCCTTACTATTCATCTAGCTATATCCCATGTCTACAGCTACAGTGTTGTCTGTCTTGACTAGATTGTAAGCTCTGATGAGCAGGGAAAGTCTTTTATATGTGTCTGTGCAGTGCTGTGTACATCTTGTAGCGCTATACAAATGTTCAGAAGAAGTAGTAGAAATATGCCTTTGTCAGATCTAGGGAAGCCAAGAACTTCCTTCGGTACACAGTTTGAGTCACAGAGTACAAGATTTCCATCCTGAGGCACAGGACATTCAAGTGCTCAGTGACCCCTTAAGGTCCATAATGGGCCAAAAGGAACTATCCTTTTTGGGCACTACAAAATAGATGGAGTATCTACCCCTGCCCTACTTGTCCGGCAGGATGGGCACCACTGCCTTTGGCCGCAACAACGTGCCGAATGTGGTTTGCGCAGTAGCACCTTTCTTCTTTTTATCGCAGACCCACAAGGGAAGATGATGAAGGCATCCAGAATTGGCTTTTTGCATTCCAGGACATAGCTGAGCTGAATGGCATCTAGCCCCCAGTGATCTTTGGTAACCCAGGCCCATTCCTGAAAGAAAGGGCGAAGCCCGTCTCTAACTGAAGGAACCAGGGAATGGGCCCACACATTTTCATTGTGCAGCCTGGAGAGTCCTCCTCTGGACGGGACAGAGTCCCTGGGCTCACACGCTTCACAAAAGGACAGAGAACGAGACTGAGGTCCAGAAGCAAAGGGGAAAGTGGTTTTCCAAGTTGGTAGCAAGGAGAGTCCTGAAGTCTCTGGGAATCTGACCAGCGTGCCCTTTGTGGACAGGCAGAGGCTACCAAAGAAGCACTAGCCCGCTTTACAGGCTTTGGAAGATGTGACCGCTGTCTAGTGCCAGAGCCAGTCCAACATTGTGACAAAGTCATCAGGTCATACATGGCATCAGAAGGAAGGCCACAGCCAACTCCAAAAGAGGGTAATATCTGGATGAAGAGACTGAATCCACTGGAGCAGGGCTCCAGACATCAGGCTGGTACATACTGCCAGCTGTAGAATAGCAGTCGCCACGGTCCAGAAATCCTTTAAGGTCGATCCGCCTGCCATAAGAATGGTGGTCCATCTGGTAACGGCCGTAATCTGTGCACCAACCTTGTGAATGCCAAACTACTCACACTCCTCCTCCAGGAGAGCGTAGAGTTTCTTACATACCTTCAACTCTTTAAGCAGGGAATCAGGAGCATCCTACTCTGACTGGATCATATCCTTGATCACATTTGGGAACAGGAAGACAGTAATGGATTTTCGCATCCCTTAATGGAGTGGGTGTACCTTCTTCTCCTGCTCTTTGCTAGAAGTATCCATCAAGTTTAAAGCAGATGAGACCCTGTTAACGCCACCGGCTCCTCCTTCCAGCCTCTGCACAATCCTCTGAAGGCAAGAGAAATTCTTCATTCACATCAGAGCCCAGTACCCTAGCCATCTGAATCAGAGTCATAGTTAGAATCTCAGACATCTCCCAGCTGTCCCCGATCTCCAGGGGGACACTCCTCACTGGGGACGCTTCATCAAAGATAATCACACCAGGCTTCCACCCACAGTCTGCCCCACATGAGACTGCGCCCAGGGGCACCCAGAGGCTGCAGGGTCAATTTCCATGCTAGAAGGACCAGGACTGCTGCAAAAAGGAAAAGAATTCCAGGGTGGACTATCTAGAGTCCAGAAGTTCTCCTCTCAGACAGGACTCCCCAGTGCCAGGAGGCACATTTGCCACAGACCCACTAGAGAATAAGTGGCTCACAGCACAGTCGTCTGATCCTCCGGCCAGCTGAATATCCTTACCCACAGCGCCATTACCTCCTGCCCTGAGGTAGGCCAGGACAGACTAACTGTATCTCCTGGCTGGGAGGGGAAAGCAGGCCCTCCAGGGATGACTCAGAATCTGCCAGGCAAGAAGAGTACAGTCCAGAATCTGGGATGAGGCACCTCACTTGCCAAAGGTCAAACATTTCCTGGAAGAAGATATGAAGAGTTAAGTATCATAGCACTCAATGCTGTGGCGGCCCAAAACCACGCATTAACTTCACTTTTATGCAACGCACATTACAGGTGCTAGGGAAGGAGCATGCGTTGCAGCCGCATGGGTGTAATACGTGACAAGGTGCAAAATAGGTTAAAATGCTATTAACGCATGCAGAAAACAACAGGAAACCCCCACACCACACCAACGGTCACCAGCAGTTAACCCCAAAACTGCATCCCAGGAAGACTGAATTGGGAACCCCCAACAAGGAAAATGATGAGATCAAACCTTGGTACTGACCCCGAGAGCCCCGCGCGGAGAATCTGTTCTGAGCTCAGCTCTATTCCCCCTGAGACTGTGCAGCACTGCCTTTAAGGTGGCTGGCAGGCAGATCCCTCAGGGTCTTCTGCAATCTTCGGGAGAAAGCAAGAGGAACAGAGGAGGGGGGAGGGGACACTGAGGTTGTGCGAGGCTGCTGTGGTCTTCCAGATCCTTCCAATTTTGTGGCTGTTCAACAGGCACTTATGTGGAGCTGAACCAATTTTCCCTCCTCCTATGGTTACCAAAAAGACCAGAGTCTAGTGGAGTCTCACATGTCGTGCTCAAGTGAGCGAGACAACCTTGTTTCTCAAGGTGGTCATTCACGAGCATTTAATCAATCTTTACCTCTCAATCCTCAGATCTTCTTCAAAGAGGAGAAAATCCATCCACCATTTCCTGAAGGCAAATACTGAAGGAACCTCTGGTGGCTGAGGCAAATAGAGGCTTTTCCTTGATTCTTCGTCTCCACAAATCTGCTGGTAGGAGAATGCTGTTGTTGTTGTTAAGTGCCGTCGAATCGGAGTCGACTCATGGCGACCCTCTGGATAGCTATACTAAATTGTGTTCGGTCTTGAGTCAGGCGGTTCATTGTTACCCGTAGCTGCTGTTATTGTATCGATCCATCTCATTGCTGGCCTTCCTCTTTTGCGTTTACCTTCTATCTTGTCAAGCATGATGTCTTTCTCTAATGATCTCTCTCTTCGCATGATGTGTCCAAAGTATGAAAGTCGAAGTCTTGTCATCTGAGCTTCTAAAGAAAGCTTAGGTTTGATCTCCTCTAGTACCGACTGGTTTGTTCTTCGGGCAGTCCATGGTATACACAGTATTCGCCGCCAGCACCATAATTCAAAGGCATCATTTTTCTTCCTATCTTTTGCACTGTCCAGCTTTCACATCCATATGATGTTATTGAAAATACCATGGCTTGAACAAGTCTAATCTTTGTATGGAGAGACACATTTCTGCTCTTGAGAATGTTATCTAGGTCTTTCATAGCCATTCTGCCAAGAGCAATGCGTCGTCTGATTTCTTGACTGCTTGTTGCTTCTTTATTGATAGTTGATCCAAGTAGGTTAAAGTTGTTCACGATTTCAATTTCTTCTCCTTCAACGATGAACCTGTTGATTATGCCAGTTGTCATGATCTTTGTCTTCTTTACATTAAGGTGCAGGCCCATTTTGAGACTATGTTCTTTGATTGTGAGAAGCAAATGTTTCAGATCATCTTCACTTTCAGCCAGTAATGTGGTATCATCAGCACAGCGAAGGTTGTTGATGAGTCTTCCACCAATCTCCACACCTCTGTTGTCTTCATACAATCCTGCTTCTCTGATGATTTGTTCTGCATATAAATTAAACAGGTAGGCGGAAAGTATGCAGCCTTGTCTTACACCTTTGCTTATTTTAAACCATTCTGTTTCTCCTTGATCTGTTCGAACTGTTGCTTCTTGATCAATGTACAGATTGTGCAAGAGTACGATCAGGTGTTCTGGTATACCTATGCTTCTTAATGTGGCCCAGAGTTTCTCATGGTTTACACAGTCAAAAGCCTTGCTATATTCGATAAAGCACAAATAGATATCCTTTTGGTATTCTTTAGTCTTTTCAAGGATCCATCTCACATCCGCAATGATGTCTCTCGTTCCTCGCCCTTTTCTGAACCCTGCTTGCACTTCAAGTAGTTCTTGTTCCAGGTATGGTTGTAGTCTCTTTTGAATAATCTTCAGTAGAATCTTGCTGGCATGTGGGATCAGAGTGATTGTGTGATAATTTCCACAGTCAGTTGGATCACCTTTCTTTACTATTGGTATAAACACAGATCTTTTCCAGTCAGTTGGCCATGATGTTGTCTTCCATATTTCTTGGCAGGGCCTTGTAAGTATGGTAAAAGCTGCATCAGATTGCTGTAATACTTCTATGGGAATGCTATCAATGCCTGGTGCTTTGTTCTTTGATAAGGCTTTCAATGCTGCTTTAACTTCTTCTTTCATCACCAATGGTTCCCGATCATAAGGTACAGGTTGAAACGGCTGCTGGTCCACTTGATCTTTATCATATAAAAACTCTGTATATTCCTTCCACCTTTTCTTTATCTTCTCAGCATCATTCAACATAGAACCCTGAGCATCTTGTAACATTCCAATTCGAGGCTGGAACTTTTTCTTTAACTCTCGTAGCTTTAGTAAAGCCGATCTTGTTCTTCCTCTAATAGTATCTGCTTCTATTTCCTTGCATGCGTTGTCGTAGTACTTTTCCTTGTCCTGTCTTGCTGCACATTGGAAATCTCTGTTGAGTTCTGTTATTGTCTTTCTTTCTCCTCTGGCTTTAGCTTCTCTGCGTTTGTGGGCAATTTTCAGAGTGTCTTCCGTCATCCATTTTGGCTGTTTTTGCTTTTTCACCTTTTGTAGAGACTTCTCGCTTTCTTCCAACACAACCTTCTTGATGTCATTCCATAACTCTTCTGGAGCTCTGTCATTTGCATCTAAAGCAGCAAATCGATTTTGCAGGCAGTCTTTAAATTCCAATGGTATATTCTCAAGGTCATATTTTGCTGCATTCATGAGTGGTTTGCTCTTTTTCAACTTTAGCTTGAGTTTGCATACTAGTAGTTGATGATCTGTACCACAGTCAGCTCCAGGTTTTGCCTTTGTTGATGTTATATAACTTTTCCATCGTTGACTTCCACAGATGCAGTCAATTTGATTTTTATACAATCCATTGGGTGAAGTCCATATGTACAGTCGCCACTTGTGTTGATGGAAGAAGGTGTTTGAGATGAATAGATCGTTAGTCTTGCAGAATTCTATCAGTCTTTCTCCAGCTTCATTTCTGTTGCCACGTCCATATTTTCCCAACTACTTTGTCGTCTTCTTTGTTGCTAACTTTTGCGTTCCAGTCACCCATGACTATCAGGATATCCTGTTTGCATGTTCTGTCAATTTCAGCTTGTACTTGTTCATAGAACTCTTCAATTTCATTCTCTTCTGCAGCTGTTGGGGCATATACTTGAATTATAGTTGTGTTGATAGGCATTCCTCGTAGACGAATAGAGATTAAGCGTTCGCTGACTGCATTGTTATTTCATTACAGTTCTTGCAAGTTTCTTCTTTATTATAAATGCAACACCATTTCTTCTGTCTTTCATTTCCAGCATAGTAGACCATGTGATCATCTGATGCAAAGTGCCCGATGCCAGTCCATTTCAGTTTGCTGACACCCAACAGATCAAGTTGTAGATGTTCCATTTCATTCTTGACCACCTCCAACTTCCCTTGGTTCATGCTTCGTACGTTCCATCTTCCAATGCGTAAGACATCTTTACAGCTTCTGACTCTCATTTCATGCGCAGCTACATCAGCAGTCAGACGTCCCGAGGGCTTTGATCCAACCACATCATAAATGCTGGCTTTACTCTGAAAAGTCTTCAGCTCTTCCCCAGTAGCTAGTTGAGTGCCTTCCGACCTGGGGGTCTCATCTTCCAGCACTATAGCACAATTTGTTTTGTTGTAACTATCCATTGGGTTTTCATGGCAAGATAAAGAAGTAGATCGCTGGGCCTTTTTTCCGCACAGTTTAAGTTTTAAGTTTGGTGTTGTTGTCGTTGTCACAGAAATGTGATCCTCCGCTGTCAACACTATCCCATTGTGCTGCTGCCCAGATGGGTGGTTTGCCTTGGTCTGGCACCTCAGCTGAGACCTGTCCATCTTGGAAGGCTCTGCCGGTAGTTAAACTACCGATAGTTTAACTCTCAGCATCACTGATGCACACAAGCCCTCACAGCACGACAAGCTGCAAATCAAGTGAGGGTAGGAGAATACAACCCACTTATCTGGACTGATCTAGAAGGACAATTTGGAATAAGTATTTCACCACCCAAGTCCAGTCTTTCCAGACTCTACTGTTAGTTTCTCTTTCTCAGCTCTATGAAGCCACCGACACCTCATCAGGGGTTAGTGGGCCTGATTAGCCTGAGAAAGAACCGAGGCCTGCATAAAAGTCTTCAGAACCTTTCAAGGCATTCCTAACAGGGTCTCTCTATTTCAAAAGCAAGGTAAGAGTATGTGGCTTTTAATTACTAGCTCTCTGCCGGAGAACTCTTAAAAGGGTCTTGGTAAATATTTTTAGAAAGTTAGTCTTTTTTTGGTGATTTCAAAAGGGGAAATATTTGGGAGTTTTAGTGGTGTAGGTTTAAAATTCTGCTGTTAGTTTCTCTTTCTCAGCTCTTTGAAGCCAATGACACCTAGCGGTACATAAAACCTGTTACATAAATAAAGTGTTAGTTCCCTCCATACCCACCCCATGTGAGCATTCTTGCTTTATAGGGTCACTGCCCAATTAGCTACACACAGGGATTTAGAACAGCACATTTAGCACACACTTAAAATAGGTCAACTGCTTTTTCTTTGAGAGAACAGCTGAGAAACAGGCTAGTACTTTCATATGTCTCTCTTTTACTTCAACAGGTACCAAAGTGCCACCAACTGAACAATGGCTGGGAAAAATCACATTACCAAAGCTGTTGTCACCATTACAGCTTCTGCCTCTGTCCAGAGATTCCAATGCCAGTTGAAGGACCAGTTCCATGTGCAGGATGCCTACATGCTGAGGCTCTCAGGAAACAGGTTGAGCTCAGAAAAGAGGTGGCAAGGCTGAGAAGCATTCAAGTCAGTGAGAAGTACATTGATGAGATGCTCTCTGTTGAGGATAAAGTCCAAGGCAAAGAAAGCACAGTTACTTACCTGTAACAGGTGATCTCCGGAACAGCAGAAATTAGTCTTCACATATGGGAGACGTCGCCGACGGAGCCCACACGGGAATGCTCCCCAGCATCCAATCAGAAAGCCTTTGGGAGCATCCCCCGCGCCTGCGCGGTGGCTTCCCGCCCTTCCTACTGCCTCTCCCCAGTTGAGTTTCATAGCTGAGCCAGAAGGAGAGGAGAGGAAGGAATGGAGAGGAGAGGAAGGAATAGAGAGAAAGATACAACTCCTAGGGGAGGTGGGCAGGTTGTGAAGACTAATTTCTGCTGTCCCGGAGATCACCTGTTACAGGTAAGTAACTGTGCTATCTCCAGGAACAAGCAGGAATGAGTTTTCACATATGGGGACTCCCTAGCTGAGGATGCCCAGGGGAGATCCCGTAAGCCCGGCCCAGGACGGGATGGCATTTGCCCAACCTGAATCCCCTTAAGCTGAGATAAGCCCTCTATAGAAATAAGATAAAGTTCCAATTATACACCACGTGTATGGCCAGTACTCTAAAGGTGTCAATTTCCTCGAATGTTTATTATGAACCTATGGTCTCAGTTCAAAATTTTTAGCAATGTAGGGTAACTCGCCCCAAAGCTGCAAACTCCGATAACATCAACGACCATAATCTAGGTTCACATTTTGATTCTAAAACTTTCTTAGCCAAAACGTTTGGAAATATGAATTTAAATCAGAACTTATCTTAAATATTTTAGATCTTCGTGTCTTCTTCACAATGCAAACATTAAACGTGCTGCGGTTTCTCAATGATTTGATACCAACCCCGACGCCACCTTTAAGGTACCACACGTTTCAATTCTTCTTCAGGGGGTATATGTTGAGTAGACCTAGCACTGTCTGCAAAAAATAGCCACAATGGAAAAGATATAGTGATCAGTGTATTCATGCTATGGATGAACATTCTACAACCAGTCGAGCAGGGTATAGAAACGTCACAAAATAGGATAAAGCTCACCTTCGTTGTCCCAAACAATGTATCGAACATAAACCAAGGCGCGTGTTGCAATGAAGCTCTCCAATTTTTCACAAAAACGCTGCGCAGGCGCTAAGCCACAGTTCTCTTATATATGTATGTAAGGGGCTCTAAGTGATGACGTGGTTATGAGGTCACATACACGCCCGCCACTCAATCATGTTGTTCAAGCCTCCTGGAATGACTGTGTTAAGGCGGTAAATCCATCGTTGTTCTGACAGTAATAACATTTGGGCCGGCGATCTGCCTCTCCCACCAGTTGAGACGGTTTCGATTACAAACACTCGCAACTCCTCAAAAGAATGTTGGTTCTGTAGACAGTGAGGTACTATGGGAGCCTCTTGTACCTTACATCGAATCCTGCTACGGTGTTCGGCAATGCGCACTCGCAGAGCTCTTATGGTCTGACCCACAAACAAAAGGCCACATGGGCATTTTATCCCATAGACCACATGGTCAGAAGCGCAATTAGTTGACTGTCTTAAATTGTAATGCTGGTCATGATAATCAAATTCTACCACCTCGTCCATCACCTCACATACATTACAGTGGCCACATTTTTTATGCCCTAAGGTCTCCCCTTCTGACCTCTGAACCCCTCTCCTTAGCTTGGCTGGACTTAGGATCTCTTTCAAATTCGGTTGACGAGTCCACACACAGCGGAGACGCTTATCCAATAGACCTGGGGCGGTACTCAATACATTTTGATGGCGACGGATAATCTGAGTAATTTTCTTACTTAACGGGGAATATTGGGTCACAAAATTTATATGACTCATCTTCTATTCCTGTAGAGCCACTTTCTCGGGTTTGCAACAATAATGCTCTATTATTATAAAGAGCCCGTTTATATGCAAGTTTAACTACCTTTTCAGGATATCCCCGGGTGTAAAAATCTTGCATCAGTTTCTTGGCCTGGGTTTTGTATTCATGAATGCTGGAGCAATTTCGCCTATATCTAAGAAACTGCGATAAAGGTAATCCATCACGCAACTGTCGGGGGTGTTTACTAGTATAATGCAGTAACGTATTACGATCTGTGGGCTTTTTATATACCCGAGTCTGCCAACCCCCCGAACTCTTGCGAACCTCCACATCTAAAAAAACGATATGATGATGATGATAGGCACTAGTAAATTGAATGTGCGGGTTGACTCCATTAAGCCAAGATACAAATTTTTGCAGGTCTTCAACAGTGCCTTCCCATAAGACAAAAATGTCATTAATAAAACGCTTCCACAGGATCAACTGCTGACGATAGGGGGAGAGTGCCAACCAATGATGTTCGTATTCCTGCATATATAGGTTCGCTACGGATGGGGCACACGTGGCACCCATCGCTACCCCTGATATTTGTTTATACAATGTGTCTTCAAATTGAAAGTAATTCTCAAAAATCGTTAGTTCTGCCAGCTGGGAAATGAAGGAAATCAGTTCTTCAGAAAAACACTCCCAACTCCGCAAAGAGTCCTTATTATTTGATGTGCTTCATACTGGGGGATACTTGTGTATAAGGATGAGACATCCAGCATCGCTAAAAGTATGCTATCTTTACTGGCCCAGTTCACATGATCATCCAAAATGTTTAAAAAATGCGATGTATCTTTTATATAAGATGGAATGGTAGGCATCAACGGTCTTAAATATGTGTCAATATATACTGATAAAGGTTCTAAGACTGACCCTTTGGTGGAAACTATGGGTCTTCCTGGGGGATTTACCAAGCTTTTGTGAATCTTAGGCAGGGCAGTGGCCAACGATCTCCGCTCCGCGTTGCGGGAGGGGACAGGGGCCGATCCCGAGACGTGTCGTGGCCGAGCCTTCGAGGCTGGATACCGATTCCAGGCTGGGCATTGAACCGAGCGATGAGATCGACTCCCTTCTAGAGGGCCCCGGCAGGGGCGGTCGCGCCAGCGGTGCTGACCCCGAGGAGCAGATTGGAACCGCGTCGATCGGCGTCGCGAGCGTCAAGGGCCCCCAAGGACGAAGCTCGGTGGAGAAGGGATCATCCGACTCCGACGCCGAGGCCAGACGGCGGGCACTGCCAGAAGCCGGGCCCCTTCTCAAGCCTGTCTGGCCCAGAGGGAAATCCTTCCGGGGCATACGACCCGCCCCCGATGGTACCCAGGTCGCCTGACGACGAGCCCCTGCAGGGAGGGAAGTCCAACACTCCTTCGCCGACGCTGGGGTACCGTTGCGGGATGGTGCAGATCCATGCTGGATCGAAGCGATCGAAGACCCCGGGGCCCCCTTTCTAGGAAAGGGCGTGGCCCTCGACGGCCACGACGCTGCCGGGGGGGGGGGTCGCCCGACTGGGGCTGATCGACACATCCCGAGGGTCACGGGGAAGGCTGACGGCGGTCCCTGGTGCTCGACGCCCCTGCCGTCTCCGTTGTAGTAGTGCCGCTCAAACCCGGTACCACCCTCGCGCAGGGCTGGGACACCGGCGACCCATCCCCGGCGAAGAGTGGAACTATCGACTCCGACGCGCCCAAAGCGGGTACCACCCCCGCGCATAGCCTGAACGTAGAGCCGCCACACCGTGTCGAGTCGGTCGGCCCTAGAGTTGCCGAGGGCAGCGGCAGGCGAACCCCAGTGGGGAGCGGCACCCCCGCAGGGACGCCATACCGGCAGGAGTCGGACGGCACCAAGGACTGCGGCTGACAACCCCCAGTGAGGAGCGGAACGCTCGACACCTATGCCGACGACGGGGGGTCGGCACCGCCAGTAGCGGGTACTACCCCAGCATCTGGCCGGGATGAAGGAACGCCAGACTGGGCCGATGCGATCGGCCCCGGACGATCCACGGCGGGGAGCGGAACGCTTGCCACCGACACCGACGGATCTGCACCGTCCAGAGCGGAGACCACACCCGAGGGTGGCTTGAGTATAGGGAGGTCAGACTCGGTCAAGTCGATCGGCCCCGGGGGCGCCGAGGACACCAGCTGACGATCCCTGGCGAGGAGTGGAACACTCGACGCCGGCGCCGATGCCGGGGAATCGGCACCGCTCGAAGCGGGTACCTCCCTCGAGCACGGCTCGGGAATGTTCTGTGAGGAGCGAACCCCAGGAACATCCCGAAATCCCGTAAATGCTTTGGAGCCCGAGGACTCCCGCCGGGGTATAGTAGCCAAGGAGGACTTGAGGGGTTGGCCGGAGCCGTCGCCATGCAGCACATGAGACTCGCCCCTCAAGGCTTGGCTAGTCTTAACAGACTTTTGTATGGTTACCTGATCCTGGAGAGAAGAGGAGAAACCCAAGGACTGCGCCTTGGGCGCAAAAACGTCATCGAGGGACACCTGAAAAAGGGAAGGTCTTCTCCCGACACCGTAGCCCTGAGGGCCCAGGAGGGAAGGGTCAGGCCCCACACAAGAGAGGCACCAGGCATTGGAGTCCATGTGGAAAACTAAGTCCCTGCAGTGAGGGCACTTCTGGGGCTCCATGCTGTAAGCCCGGTAGGCCTCGACGCCCAGAGGGAAAAAGAAAAAGGGTCCCGCTAGGCGACGAAAAAAGGGAAAAGAACAAACAAACCAAAGGACACAGAGGTGCCGCTGTCGGCGGGAAAAAACCACGATCACAGAACAAGAAAAAGTGAAAAAAAAAAAAAAGTTCTGCGGTGGCAGGAGGGACGTCCTGCCTGCTCCGCGGAAAACGAAAAACTGGGGAGAGGCAGTAGGAAGGGCGGGAAGCCACTGCCCAGGTGTGGGGGATGCTCCCAAAGGCTTTCTGATTGGATGCTGGGGAGCATTCCCGTGTGGGCTCCGTCGGCGACGTCTCCCATATGTGAAGACTCATTCCTGCTTGTTCCTGGAGATGCTTGCATTCTGGAGATAAATGCATGGCTACATAAATGGTGTCACAGTGTTTTGGTTTCCTGGACCATGGGATGATATTCCAATGGCTGTAAAGCAGAGATGGTATCCATCTGTCCAAGGAGGATCGACGTGTCTTCAGTAGCAGACTGGCTAACCTACTGAAGAGGGCTTTAAACTAGATTCGTTGGGGATGGGTGAAGAAAGCCTCCAGGTAAATGAAACATTAAATATCTTTCTAGAAATAGGTAAAAAGGGCAACATCTGGAAAGCAGTGTCTATAAATATCTGTAGCATGGGAAATAAGATCCCAGAAGTTGACACTTTAATGGGAGAGGCTGACTTGGATTTAGTGGCAGCTACAGAAACATGGTTCACAGACAACCATGACTGGGATATAACTATACCAGGCTATATGTTATTCAGAAAGGAGAGGGTAGGAAGAAGAGGAGGAGTGGCATTATATGTAAAAAATAATATTGAAACTATGGAAATACAAGGCTTAAAAGGGAGAGAGGAGGCAATGTGGGTTCAACTAGAAAGAGGGAGAGAGAGAAAAATCTATTTGCAGTGACGTGATATACAGATCTCCATCACAAGGAGAAGACATACGCAGCATTGCCACGAAAGGGGAAGTGCTACTGATAGGGGATTTCAATATGCTGGATGTTGACTGGTGCATCCCTGCTGCAGTGTCATCCAGAAACAAGGAGATCCTGGATTCTTTACAGGAAGAACTATTCAGGCAACTGGTAATAGAACCCACATATGAAGGGGCCATACTGGACTTGGTGCTTACCAATGGTGAAAGTGTTTCTGATGTTATAGTGGGAGATCATCTCATATCCAGTGATCACCAGATGGTGTGGTTCAGTATTAGGACTAGAGCTGATAAAATCCATTCAAAAGCAAGGGGTCTTAGACTTTAGGAAAACTAACTTTGCAAGGTGGGCCACTACATCAAGGAGTTATTAGCAGGATGGGAACAGCTGGGGGGGGGGGGGGGGATGTAGAAAATCAGTGGACAAAACTGAAAGGAGTTATTTTAAGGGAAACTATCCTTTTTGTTAGAATGGTAAATAAAAGGAAAAGAAAAAGAAGGCCACTATTGTTCTCAAAAAAGGCAGCTGAAAAGGAGAAGAAAAAGAGGGAGGCCTTTATGAAATACAAGAGATCACAGAGAGAGGAAGACAGGCATCTATATTTGGAAAATCTTAGAGAGGCTGGTAAAGTAGCCAAGAAAGTGAAGAGACAAAAAAAAAAAAAAAGAGTTAATAGCCAATGCAATATAATGGGGGGGATAAGACATTTTTCAGATATGCTTGTGAGAGGAGGAAGGGCAAAAGTGGTATTGTCAGACTCAAGGGTGAACGGGAGGAATATGTAGAAGCCGATGAGGATAAAGTGCAATTGCTTAAATATTTCTGTTCTGTGTTCACAGATTAAGGGCTGGGAGCAGTACCTCAGACAACACCCACAAATAGGAATAAAAGCGAGAGGGCATCTCAAACTATTTTCAGAAGACTGTGTTCGTGAGGAACTAGCTAAAAGTGGACAAAGCGATGGGACCGGATAAGATACATCCGAGAATACTGAAAGAACTTGGACATTCTAGTAGCTCCACTGACTGATCTTTTCAATGCCTTTTTGGAGTTGCGGGTGGTGCCAGAGGACTGAAGAGAGGCAGATGTGGTCCCTTTACACAAAAGCAGAAGTAAGGATGTGGTTGAAAACTACAGACCAGTTAGTTTGCTCCTTCCTGGGTGTCTACTATATTACAGATTTTGGTATCATCCTCAGAGGCAAACCTTATTCGATAGCTCTTCCACAATATCACTAACAAAGATGTTAAAAAGAAATGGACCAAGGACAGATCCCTGTGGCACACCACTGGTAACCTCCTCCTCCTCAGAGTGAGCTTCATTTACCTGTACCCTTTGTCGCCTCCCACTCAACCGATTTCTAGCCCAGTCAGCCAATTCAGGGTTCAACCTCTAGGGTGCTCAGTTTGTTTATAAGCCGCCAGTGCAGATTGGTGTCAAAAGCTTTACTGAAATCTAAATACATCACTTATAGGGCTCTCCCTCAGTCCAACTCCCTGGTCACCCAGTCAAAGAAATCAGTCAGATTTGCCTAACAAGACCTGCCTCTGGTAAACCTATACTGCCTCGGATCCTGCAAACCACTGAACGCCAGAAACCTCATTATTCTCCCCTTTCAGCAGCGTTTCCAATACTTTACTCACCACAGAGTAACTGGCCTGTAGTTTTCAACCTCATCCTTACTTCCACTTTTATGTAGAGACCATATGTGCCTTTCTCCAGTCCTCTGGGACACTCCTGACTCTAAAGCAGCATTAAAAAGGTCAGTTAGTGAAGTTGCTAAAACATCCCCAAGTTCCTGCAATTTTCTCGGATGTATCCCCTCCAACCCCATCGCTTTGTCAACTTTTAGTTTAGCTAGTTCCTCACAAACACAGTCTTCTGAGAATCGTTCAAGATTCCAATCAATTCTATTCCTCCTTGTGGGTGTTTTCCAAGATCCTGCTCCTGGCCCTTCATCTGTGAACACAGGACAGAAATATTTAAGCAATTCCGCTTTATCCTTATCAGCTTCTACATATTCCTCCCCTTCACCCCTGAGTCTGACCATACCAATTTTGCACTTCCTTCTCTCACTAACATATCTGAAAAATATCTTATTCCCCATTTTATTGCATTGGCTATTTCTTCTTCTTTTTGTAACTTTGCTTTCCTGACTACTTTCCTAGCTTCTCTTTTTCCAAATATAGATGCTTGTCTTCCTCTCTCTATGATCTCTTGTATTATACACCCTTCACCCTTTCAGCTACTTCTTTTGATAAGTATAGCGGCCTCCTTTTCCTTTTACATTTATTTAGCTAAGAAAAAGGTTTAATGCCCTTAAAATATCCCCTTTCAGTTTTGCCCATTGCTCTTCTACATTCCCCAGCTGTTCCCATCCTAACGATTTCTTGAGATATTGTCCCATCTTGGCAAAGTTTGTTTTCCTAAAGTCTAAGATCCTCACTTTTGAATGGATTCTATCAGCCCTAGTCCTAGTACTGACCTAAACAATCTGGTAATCGCTGGATGAAAGATGATCTCCCACTATGACATCAGAAACACTTTCCCCAATGATAAGCACCAAGTCCAGTATGGCCCCTTCATGTGTGGGTTCTGTTACCAGTTGCAGGAATATTCTCCCTATAGAGAATCTAGGATCTCCTTACTTCTAGATGACACTGTAGCAGGGATGTGCCCATCAACATCTGGAATATTGAAATCACCTATCAGTAGCACTTCTCCTTTCATGGCAATATGCATATGTCTCTATTAAATCCCAGTCCGCTTACCCCTGTGAGGAAAATCTGTATATCACATCAATGCAAATGGACTTCTCTTCCTCTTTCTCGTTTAACACACAGTGCCACCTCGCTCCCTTTTAAGCCCTAAATCCAAGTCGGTCTCTTCCATTAAAGCTTCAACATCTGGGATCTTATTTCCCATAGTACGGATATTTATACACACCACTTTCCAGAGGTTGTCCCTTTTACCCATTTCTGCAGAGGTATTTAATATTTCACTTACCTGGGGGCTTTCTTCACCCATCCCCCAATGAATCTAGTTTAAAGCCCTCTTCAGTAGTTTGGCCAGTCTGCTACAGAAGACATTTCGACCCTTCTTGGACAGATGGATGCCATTTCTGCTCTGCAGCCCTTGGATCATCATCCCATTGTCCAAGAAATCAAAATGCTCTCTATGATACCATCCACACAGGCATGCGTTCATCTCCAGGATACTAGCTTCTTTGCCTCGGCCTTTACCCTCAACAGGGAGGATTGAAGAGACTACCACCTGCGCACTTATCTGCTTTACCCTCTTTCCCAGAGCCATGAAGTCACTTTTGATATGCTTGGAGAAATGCTTAGCAGGATCATTTGTGTCAACATGGATGAGCAACATCGGATAATAGTCAGTAGGCTTGATGAGTCTCGACAAACTCTTCGTAACATCTCTGATTTTGGCAGCTGGCAGACAGCAGGCCTCTCTGGATATCAAGTATGGTTGGCAGATGGACTCCTCGGAACCCCTCAGAAGAGAGTCACAAATCACCACTAGTCTTTGCTTCCTTGTGGTCACCGATTCTGCAACTTTGGGATGCTCAAGCTCTGGTTCTTCCCTTTCCTGGGATGTTTTCACCTCCTGCACTTCTAGGGCTGCATACCGATTCTTCATTTCAAGGACTGATGGAGTTGGATTGTTGATTCTGCAGGCTCTGGTAACTCTTGTCCAACTCTCTTAATTCTGTAGTCTCCCATCTTCACCTCTGTCAGACAGCTTGGATGTTTCAAGAAGTATATCATCAGGCTGTCTCGCATGCTTCTCAGCCTTGAGCTCCTCCATTTGTTTCATGATGGGTTCAGCTTGCAGGCATCCTGCACATGGAACTGGTTCTTTACTGGCATTGGGTGCTCTGTCTGGACCGAGGGAGAAGCTATAACAGGGGCAACAGCTTTGGCAATACGATTTTTCCCAGCCATCTTTCAGCTGGTGGAGCTTTGTTATCTGTTGAAATAAACAAGGGAGACCTACCAAAGACCCTTAAGAGAGAAAAAAAAAGAGTTATCCTCTTATGTGTGTTCTAACAGCACTGTTCTATATCTGTGTGTAGCTAATTGGGGAGTTGCTCTATAAAGCAAGAATTCTCACATGGGGTGGTGGGAATGGATCTAACACCTGATGAGGTCAGTGGCTTCAAAGAGTTGGCTCCTAATGGAAAGATGGAAAAAGAAAACAATAGGTAGAGCTTTACCCAACACCACAAAAAAAAAATCACTTTTTGCAATACAGAAAAAGATTTAGCTTTAAAAAATGAAGACCAAAACCCCTTTAAGAGCTCTCAGGCAGAGAGCTTGTATTCAAAAGTCACACAGTATTACCCTGCTTGCAATGGAGACCCTGTTAAGAATCCCAGTCATCAGGGTACAAATGGATCCCGATACTCTCCTGCTGCAAATCCGCTGATACCACCACTGAAAAGGTCATGTGGGCTATGTGAGTCCAAGGGGGGCCATCCCCAGGATGGCAAAATGCAAAAAATGGGATATGGAAATAGGCCTCACCCAAATCCAAGGACATGAATTTGCTGCTAAATTGTGAGTTTTTTGCCTGTTTGTCTCCACATATTTATCTATCTATTTGCCCTTCTTGGTGGGTTCCCTTACCTACTCCCTTGCTGTGTGCCCACTGTTCAGGACCAGCCTCCATTGCTGTAGAGTTTTAAACTATCTTTCTCTTAGTCTACCTGAGTTACTGCCCCTCCCCCCCTGCTGAGGCATTGTTGTAAACCTCCATTCCTGTTGTGCATGTGGGCTTGCTCAGACTGCCCTTGTGTTTCTTGAGAAGAGCAGTGCTTTCCAGAACTCATCCAAAAGGTGATTTTTGCTGAATTTGCTGCTAAATTGTGAGTTTTTTGTCTGTTTGTCTCCACATATTTATCTATCTATTTGCCCTTCTTGGTGGGTTCCCTTACCTACTCCCTTGCTGTGTGCCCACTGTTCAGGAACAGCCTACTGGCCAGAGACACTTAGGTTCCCACCCCACCCCACCCACCCCAGGGGCTACATTGCCTATATAGTGGTCACATACGTGCCATCTGTCGTTCCTAACTTGGGTAACGCCCACATCTTCAACTTTTCTTATTATTCTTCCTCTTCTGGGACTGCTTAAGCAACATGTCGTGTATTCAGTGCAATAACTGTGGTACTTTCAATCAAAGAAGAATCATTTGGAGCCTAAGAGCTTGTCCTATATGCCTAAAGTCAGCTGCCATGCATGAAGAACTGACTATACTAAGGAAAGACCTAGCAGCCATGCATAAAGAAGTTTCTCTACTGAGGGAGGAACTGGCTGCAATGAAGCGCACCTCTTCTAGGATACAAACTGAACAAAGTCCACCACCGCTCCCACAAAGAATCAAACACCCCAGGAACAAATGGATCACAGTGGGTTCCGGAAGATTGCGACCTGTAATGCAGAGACATCCTACACATCAAGAGATATCCCTGCAAAATGCCTTCTCTGCCTTGGCTAATGAGGATGCCCAACCCAAGGAAACTGAAGGGCCCTTAAATGAGTCAGAAAATGCCCAATCTCCTGCTAAAGCACCAAATATGAAGAAAACCTCACCAAACAGAAAACTATTACTACTTGGAGATTCCATCATCAGAGGCACCAACTTGGGAACACAGTTCAAAGGAGAGAAGATAGTCATGTGCCTACCAGGCTCTTCAGCCAGCAGGAATACAAACCAAGTTGTTGAAATACTTAGCGCAAAAAGTGAGCACTCCAAACCAGATGTTATTATCCACTTGGGCACAAATGACCTGGCTAGAAACAGTGCCTCTACAGCCCAAAAGGACTTCCAATCTCTGGGAGAGAAACTCAAGCCCATTGTTAACACTGTTGCATTCTCAGAAGTTCTACCTGTTCTTGGTAAGGGGACAAAAAGGCTGCATCGCATTAACAACTTTAATACATGGCTCCAGACCTGGTGCAAACAAGAAGGATTCAGATTTATTGGCAACTGGGACAATAGATGGACCAACAAGAGACTATACTGTGCTGATGGACTACATCTCTCTGTCGCAGGGAAAAGAAACCTAAGTGAAAAATTCAGGCAGTATGTGGATATGCATTTAAACTAGGAAAAGGGGGTGACGGATGTGGAAGGTCAACATCTGCATGCCACCCCCTGCAAAAGCAGAACATCAGAAACAGCCATACTCTTAAACCACACATCAAAAACAAGTGGGAAGAAATGGGCAGAATAAAATCAATGCAAAATACACACAAGCCAGGTAAATGCTGGAAAGCAATGAGCACAAATGCTCGAAGCTTAGCCAAAAAAATTCCAGACCTGGAAGCCCTAATGGTGGAAACGGATTTGGACATCGTGGCCGTTACGGAAACATGGTTTAATGAATCGCATGATTGGGATATAGCCATAGCTGGCTATAATCTATTCAGAAGAGACAGAGAAAATGGAAAAGGAGGAGGAGTAGCCTTGTATGTCAAAAGCAGTATTAAAGCTACTGAAATGCAGGGAACATGGGGAAAAGAAGAAGCGCTCTGGATTGCGTTGGAAAGAGGAGATGGCACTGTCATCCATATTGCTGTAGTCTACAGACCTCCGACTCAAATTGAAGAGAGAGATAACGAATTGATTATAGATATTGCCAAGATAGCAGCAAAGGGGGAAGCGATCATATTAGGTGACTTTAATCTACCTGATGTGGATTGGATTACTCCTTCTGCACATCTGGAAAGAAGCAAAAAAATTGTGGATGCTCTCCAAGATGCATTACTTAGACAAATGGTGATGGAACCAACCAGGGAAAGCTCAACGCTGGATGTAGTGCTTACCCACAGTGATAACGTGTCGAATGTCTGCGTGAGTGCCCCTGTGAGCAACAGCGACCATCACACAGTGTGGTTTGAGATAAAAGCCATGGTACAGGCCAATCATAGCAAGCTCAAAGTCCTAAACTTCAAAAACACTAACTTCAATAAAATGGCCGAGTACTTAAAGGAGGAGATGACGGGGTGGAAGAAGATAAGGGAAGTGGAATTGCAATGGACTAAACTAAAGGCGGCAATAAAAGGGGCAACAGATAAATATGTAAGAAAAATAAATAAAAACAAGAGGAGAAGGAAACCTATTTGGTTTTCCAAAGAGGTGGCTGCGCAAATAAAGGCAAAAAACACAGCTTTTTCAAAATTCAAAAGCTTGCAAACAGAAGAACACAGAAATGAATACAGGATCCAACTCAAAGAGTCTAAAAGAGTAATAAGGATAGCAAAACCAAAGGCAGAAGAAAAAATGGCTAAAGATGTTAAGGGTGGCAACAAAACTTTCTTCAGGTATATTCAGGAAAGGAAGAAGATCAGAGTTGGAATTGCAGGACTCAGAAGTGCTGGGAAAGGACTCGTGGAAAGTGACACTGAAATAGCGAAATTGCTAAACAAATACTTCTGCTCTCTTTTTACTAAAGAAGATCCTGGAGATGGACCAGCTGTGACTCCCAAATATAAAAATAGGACTGAAGTAGATACCACACCATTCACAGAAGATGAGGTGTTAGAACAACTTGCTAAACTGAAAGTGGACAAAGCCATGGGACCAGATGGGATACATCCCAGGATACTGAAAGAGCTCAGAGAGGTTCTTGCAGGACCGTTAAAGGATGTCTTCAACAGATCCTTGGAAACAGGAGTGGTTCCTCAGGACTGGAGAATGGCTAATGTTGTACCTCTACACAAAAGTGGTGACAGGGAAGAAGTGTCAAATTACAGGCCCGTGAGCCTTACCTCGGTGGCAGGAAAAGTAATGGAGGCGCTCCTGAAAGAGCGAATAGTGAACTTTTTCAAAACCAACAGGTTGCACGATACCAGGCAACATGGTTTTACCGAAGGACGGTCTTGCCAAACAAATCTGATTGAGTTCTTTGATTGGGTGACCAAGGAACTAGATCTGGGGCATGCAATGGATGTCATCTATCTGGATTTCAGCAAAGCCTTTGATACTGTTCCTCATAGGAGGCTTGTCAATAAACTCAGTAGCTTGGGGATGGGTCCCAAGATAGTAAACTGGATTAGAAATTGGTTGACTGACAGACAACAGAGGGTGATGGTACATGGAGCTCACTCGGATGAGAGGAAGGTGATTAGCGGGGTGCCTCAGGGTTCGGTCCTGGGCCCGGCACTGTTCAATATATTTGTGAGTGATATTGCTGAAGGACTGAATGGAAAGGTCTGTCTTTTTGCAGATGACACAAAAATTTGCAACAGAGTGGACTCCCCAGAGGGAGTGGATAACATGAGGAAAGATCTACAAAAGCTGGAAGACTGGTCTAATGCTTGGCAACTACGATTTAATGTGAAAAAGTGCAGTGTCATGCACTTGGGTAGCAGAAATCCAAGGGAAAAGTACACAATAGGGGGTGAGAGGTTGGTATGCACGGTTCAGGAGAAAGACCTTGGTGTGATTATCTCTGATGATCTCAAGGTGGCAAAACAGTGTGACAAGGCGGTGGCAAAAGCCAGGAGGATGTTGGGCTGCATTCAAAGAGGGATTACCAGCAGAAAGGAAGAGGTACTTATGCCACTGTACAAGTCACTGGTGAGGCCTCACTTGGAATACTGTGTTCAGTTTTGGAGGCCATATCTTGCAAAATATGTAAAAAGACTGGAAACTGTTCAGAGAAAGGCGACCAAAATGATTTGGAGCCTGCGTCAGAAGCCTTATGAGGAGAGACTTGAAGACCTAAATATGTACACTTTGGAGGAGAGGAGGGACAGGGGAGATATGATTCAGACCTTTAAATACTTAAAGAGAAATGATGAACAAACAAACCTCTTCCAAAGACGGGGAAGCTGTAAAACTAGAGGGCATAACATGAAGCTGCAAGGTGGTAAATTGAAAGGCAATGTCAGGAAATATTTCTTCACTGAAAGGGTGGTGGATGCTTGGAATGCCCTCCCGATGGAAGTGGTGAGGGCAAACACGGTGATGGAATTCAAAACGGCATGGGACAAACACAGTGGATCCCTTTACAGCAACAGGATAAAAGCAAAATAAACAGTACCATCTAACTTCTGAACTATCTAGCATCTGAACAAATAAGGGTGTCCTACATGGAGTGGTGGGTTCACCCCTAAACAGAAACAAAAACATGGGGAGGGGTGGCCTGCACAGAGCGACAGGTGCACCTACTCTTGCCATCTTGCTGGGCAGACTAGATGGACCATGCTGGTCTTTATCTGCCGTCACTTACTATGTTACTATGAGAAAGCCTCCCCTTTTTGACAACGAACTTCAAATTGAAAAGTCTCCATATGAATGCACCAGACCTTCAGGCACCAGTTGAGATCTACAACTGGGTTAAAGGAGCCATCCTTCTTGTGGACGACAAAGTAAATAGAGTATCTGCCCTTGCTGGAGTTGGCTGGAGAAACCAGATTGATGCCTGCAGCTGAAGAAGCTTCTCTACAGTGGCCTCCACCTTTCTAACTGTGAACTGTAGGAAGAAACTATGAAGACATCAGGAGACATGAATAGCACATTCCAAAATGTCCAGGACCCAGCAATCTGATGACCTGTGGTTCACTCCAAGTGAAACAGCCAAAGCTGGCTACTAACCAGGACCATCCTGGAGTGGATCCACCATGTCTCATAATCTGGCATGGAAAGCACTGGCCCCCGAGACGCTTCTCTGCTTCCTTCAACTTCTGACAAGACGGAACTGGTCCAGAGTGGCTACTAAAATGGTCAGTGATTTTGTCATAAGGCACATGAGGATAGACAAAGATCTCAATATGTATAATAAAGATGAGAGAAGGGTGATATTTAAATAGACACTTGGCATAAATGCACAGGAGGTGGCTCTCTTCCAGTTGAAAGGAAGCTCTGGAATGAGGGTTCATAGGTTGAAGATTTTTATCTTTATTTTTACATTTGATATACCACCCAGGCCAAGGCATCAGCACAGTTTACAATAAAACATCAGTGTTGCAGAAAACATGAAAAGAACGCCATTTATGAGATAGGAAACAGACAGAAGATACAGTGACAGCCAATGGAGATAGGAGGAAGCAAGAGGGAGGGAAACTAATGAGGTTCGGTGCCAGGAATGTTAAAAGCCTGTTGAAATAAGTGTGTTTTGAGAAGTGTTTTAAATTTCGGGTATGAAGCTTCAAGGCGAAGTGAGGATGGCAAAGCATTCCAGAGTGAAGGACTGAGGAAGAAAAACGCAGCATGACACATTAGCTCTAGATGAGCCTGAGATGGGGATGGGAGAACAAGCCGTTTTGTATGACGTGAACAAAGTTGTTGGCAGGGGGCATGAATGGATATGAGGTTAGATAAATACTGAGGAATTGAGGTAAAAAGAACTTTACGAGTTAAAATCAAAAACTTATATTGAATCCTGTAGCAGATGGGTAACCAGGGAAGACATATCAGCAGAGGGGTAATATGATCAGAACGCCTAGTATGGGTAATGAGGTGGGCTGCTGTATTTTGTAGTAATTGTAAGCACTGAAGTTGGTAAAGGGGTAAACTAGCAAGAGCCACATTACAATAGTCCAGCCTACTCATCACCAGCAAGATAGTAAGCGAAGAGGGCGTTAACACTGGGCGGACGGCTCAGATCTGACGAAGTGCATAAAAAGACCAGCGGACGAAAATTGGGGAGGTGGAGTCGCTGGCGAAGCAAGATGGCTGCTTAGGAGCTAGCTCCCGCAGACCCAAAAAGAATCCTGCTAATTGCGCCCTGTGCGGAGGTGATTTTGGCACGACTGATCCTACTATGAGGTGCCCTGGAGAATCGGACGATCATGGCAAGCGGCAAACCTACCAAATTGGAGTTTGCGTCAAACACGAACACGGGCTCCAAACGTGCCAAGCCGGATCCCCCTTCCCCTCATAAGATGGCCGCAATGTGGGAGCCTGAGGAGACGATGCGCGAATTGCTGGCAGAGGTACGTTTGGTGAGAGCGCTTGTTACCACGAACGGATGCAAGCAGACATGCAAGAGCTGAAAGTGCAAATGGGAGGGCTGGCTGGACGAGTGGAGAAAATGGATGCCACGGTTGCAACGCACGAGGAACAAATAAAGCAGTTGAATAAGGCCTTTAGAAGATGGAAAGGTTGGAGCAGAATTTAGAAGATCATAGCAACAGATCGCGCCGAAATAATATCAGGCTAGTAGGAATATCAGAAGGTGCTGAGGGTGCAGATGCAATAGTATTCTTGAAAAAACTGTTATCTAAGTTGCTTCGACTAAATTTCAGCAGGCCGCTGGAAATAGAAAGGGCCCATAGAATACCTGCCCAGGCTGGATTACAAAACCGGAAGCTGAGACTCTTAATCTTTTGTTTGTTGAGGCACCAACATGCTATGCAAATAATGGCGGCGGCAAGAGCGTTTCCATTGCTGGCATATGAAGGGCACAGGATCTCTTTTTCCCGGATTAAAGCAGAGCAACGATGGACAAAAGAAAGCAGTTCCTAGCATTGAGGCCCCGACTGCAACAATTGCAGGCGCAATATGGTCTTTTCTACCCGGCTAGACTCAAGGTCACACTGAACAATCACAATAAAACTTTTGAGGATCCAAATGTGCTACTGCAATACATTGAAGACCAGGAAGCCTTGAAAATGCAATGAGAAAGGTTAATATAAGTTCTAGGTCCTTAAAGCATTTTGAGTAGGACTGAAGGTGTCTGCAAGACATAAGGGTAGTTTGATTTTAGTGGTCTGATTGAATAGACAGTGCTGTTGATATAATGCTGGACATTCTGATTAAGTGGGATACATACAGAGAAATGTATAAACCCAGGGTACAGTATGTATGAGTAATGTGTGAATTATAATTGTTCTCAGTAGCATATGCACAGGGCAATTGGGCAAAAGCTTTGTAAGGTCATGTGGCAGCCATGTGGATGACTCACCCATTTGTGTTGATCCTCATTGCGAGGGTGGGCTTGGCACACTGCAGGCAGACTATGGGTATGGCAAATATGTGGGCTGTTTTTCAATTGGGTAAATTGTATCAGACTACAAAGAGTATGTTAAATGTTGACATGTCTTCTAATGATGAACCCCCTTAAAATCTTATCTCTGAATGTAAAGGATATAATACATCCTGCAAAGAGGAAAAAGATACTGGTATATTGTCAAAAGCAAAATGCAGATATAATAATGCTCCAAGAAACTCATCTATCCACTAAGGAAACAAAAAAACTAGACAAAAGCCAATCCGGCTATTGGGAAGAAGAATGGGGTTGCAATCCTAATAAGTAGCATGGTGGGTGTTCAGGTTCTCTCTACACGGGCTGACTGTGAAGGGCGATGGGTTAAGTTCATCTGGTTATCGGTAAAAAGCATTTAGTCATCATGAATGTGTATGCTCCAAATTGTGATCATCCAAAATTCTTCCACTCACTGGCAGAAGTAATTCAGGAAGATTCCTCATTTCCAATTATCTTTGGAGGGGATTTTAATTTGGTCTTAGGTCCTTTAATAGACTGCAAGCCAAGCAGGATAAGAAGAAGTGGCAGAGCACTGCTGGTATTGAAGTTGCTCATGATTTAGTTGGGATTGGTGGATGTCTGGAGGATTCTACACCCCTCTGAGAAAGATAACTCCTTTTTCCTCTTGCCCTCATGGCTCTCATTCTTGCATAGATTTTTTCTTAATATCGAACACGCTGGTGCAAGAAGTTGGCAAAGCAAACATATTTAGCACCCATATCTCGGATCACGCAGCGATAGTACTGGAGCTCAGATTAACTGAGGATCTTTGCAAGCAGGCGGCATGGTTCTTCAATAGATCTCTGCTGGCAGATGAGGCCTTCAAAAGTCAAATAAAGCTTGCTATAAAATAATATTTCGACAATAACTCTCCAAAGGATAAGCATATCTGGGCTTGGTGGGAAGGTTTTAAGGCGACGATAAGAGCACAAATAAACAGTTTTTCTATTTCCACGGCCAGGAAGGCAAAGAAAGAGCTCATAGAGCTTGACCAGCAGATCAGGGCGGGAGAAAGAATCCTGCAAAGGCAATTTAATCCTACTGCTTTAAACCATCTTCAAAAATTGAGATACCAATATAACATATTATTAAGCACCGACGTGAAGCAATGCATGTTTCTGCAGCAAGCTCATTATTTCACGGAGAAGAACAACGCTGGCAAGATGCTCATTACAAAGTTAAAGACTTGTCGCACTAAATCACATATAGTTTTCATAAAAGATGAGCAGCAGGGAAACTTGAGTAATAGCTGTGAAATCGTGGAGGCGTTCCATGGCTTTTATGTGCAGCTTTATACATCAGAAGTGTCGTTCGAGGAATCGGTATGCAAGAAGCTGCTGGACAAGGTTGAACGGCCAGAAATTGGGGAGGAACACACTGCTGCCTTAAGCGAACCTACCACACTACTGGAATTAAAAGAATCATTAGCCGGTATGAAAGCTGGGAAGGCCGCAGGTCCGGATGGGATTCCAACAGAATTCTATAAAATTTTTGCAAAAGAACTTCTCCCTCAGTTAAAGATCTACGATCAAGCGCTCCGGGAGCAAGATAGTAACACTGGCGCATTTGCCAATGTAACGACTGTCGTGTTGGAAAAGTCGGGGAAAGATCCAAAGCTAATCAGTAACTATAGACCAATTTCTCTTCTAAATGCTGACTAAGAGTAGTTACTCACCTGTAACAGGTGTTCTCCAGGAGCAGCAGGAATCAGTCCTCACTTATGGGCGCCGACGGAGCCCTCGCGGAGCAATTTTCCCCAGCTTTCGAAAAAGCCTTTGGGAATTGCAGCGCGCATGCGCGGTCCCCTTCCCGCCCAAGGGTGCCATCTTGCTCAGTCTGATGACATAGCGAAGAGACAGCAAAAAAAAGTTAGCAAAACATATAAGAATGACTGCAACTCCACGGGGAGGAGGGAGGGTAGCGAGGACTGATTCCTGCTGCTCCTGGAGAACACCTGTTACAGGTGAGTAACTACTCTTTCTCCAGGACCAAGCAGGAAGTCAGTCCTCACTTATGGGACTCCCAAGCTCAAGGCTACCGGAGGCCTCAAGCCGAAAAATGAGCTCCCTCTAGCTCAACAGTACAGAAGGAAGGAATCTTCTCTGAATACGAATCCGGCCGGTAGCCCAACACTCGGGCCCGGAGGGTAGGAGTTGCCTAAACCGCAAAGAGATTGTGGAGGACTGCCTGTCCGAAAGCACTGTCCCTGCGAGACTCCCTCTCCAAGCAGTAATGAGCCGCGAAAGTCTGGCTGGAAGACCAAGTAGCGGCCCGGCAGATGTCTGCCAATGGAACAGAGCGGAGATGAGCCACTGACGCAGCCTTCGCCCTAACACGGTGGGCCGTGACCCGACTCTCTAATGAGAGTCCGGCTGCCCCATAAGCCCAGGCGATACAGTCAGCTACCCAGATGGACAAAGTACGCTTAGAGACCGGGACCCCTAACTGATTGGGGTCAAAAGAAACGAAAAGCTGGACCGCCTTTCTATGGTCTCGCGTACGGTCAAGGTAGAAGGATAAGGCCCTTTTACAGTCCAGGGTATGCAGAACAGTTTCAGCTCGGCTGGAATGCGGCCTGGGAAAGAAGGTCGGAAGAACCACCTCCTGATTGATATGAAAAGGAGAAATGACCTTCGGAAGGAACTTAGGGTGCGTCCTTAAGACTACCCTATTCTTGTAGAATCTAGTGTAGGGAGGCTCCGACACTAGGGCTTGTAGTTCACTAACGCGCCTAGCGGAGGTGAGTGCTACCAAGAAGAGAGTTTTCCAGGAAAGGAAACGAAGAGGGCAGGTAGTGTCAGACGGCTGCCTGGGTGAGAATGTTCACAGTCTTGGCAAGTGCATATATCAATATGATTTGCAAGGGATTGTGGGAAATGCAGTCCATTCACACCAGACACAGCTGCTCACAATAATTAGTTGTGCTTGAGTGTAAAGCCAATAAGATATTTATTTATGGGGTTATTTCTCCCAACACAGATATGCTTGGTAGCACATAAAACAGGATACTTGCTTTCAGTGTTTAACTTAGAAAAACAAAATCAGGAAAACAGCTGAACTTGTCAGGCAATCAAAGCAAAAGAATAAAGACCTGGTTGGTAACAAACTGGTCTTTTCTGTAGGCTTTAGCTAATATTTTCTTAGCAGTGTATCAAACAACAAACAAAATCCACAAAGAAGGGAAAAACTGTTCTTTTCAGGTTAACTTCTTATATCTTCCCACATAGACTCAGAAGTGATTCCCTCAGAGCTCACAAGCAATTAGGTAAGGCTCAATTGCTAGCAGTTACCCAGCTGAAACCCCTTAGCTGGCTTGCTTTCTACGGCGTGGCTCAAATCCTACTTCAGGAGCTTTTCTGAGTAGATTAAAGAACCAGTTTGTATTTCTTTGTGATGGTTGCTGTACTTTGTAACAGAAAATTACCAAAGAAGTTTGGACAGAGAGCAATCCATATATTCACAGCCTGTATCTAAGACCGCTCCTTCCCCTTCTTCAACAATCATGGGTTCAATATCAGGGATTGGCACAGAGGAATTTCTCAATGGAGCACTTTCAGGAGAATACTTGTTTCCCTGCTGTCTTTCAAGGTTATAGCTTGGGCATAGATCAGTGTTCATACCTGAGCTTCCATTGCTGTTAGAGTTCCTCTCTAAATAGCCTGGCCAGTATGTAGTCCAGTTCTTATGTCCAGCCTTCCAATCCAGATCCCTGGACACTGGATCTCCCTTCACATACCTTCTGGCACGGGTCTTGGGGTCCCTTCCACGTGCAGCCGTCTCCCTCACAGGTACCATCTGGAGATTCCTAGCCCTGCAGCACCATTCCTCTGGCTTTCCCCAGTCCAACGGTGTATGCTGGCCCTTGGAATGCCTTCCAGTATACGTACTGCTCTGGACTCCTTTAGACCTCCCAAAGGCTTTTCTCTTTCTTCCAAAGGGTTTCCTGCCCTCTCTGTCCATTCGGTTTGGCTTCTGCTTCTGATGATCCTCCCGATGATGAAGATGTCCAAGATGAGGATCTCCAAGCTGATCCTGAGGATGAGGATAATTCTCTGTAGAATAAACTCTACCTTTATTATGCTTTGATGAGTGCTCCACCCTAGCACAGCGCAGTTGTGCTGAATCAGGCCCTGCCCTTTGAGATGAGTGCTTAGGGATTACCTCATAGCCCTCTTGATTGAACACACGTTTCCCCACTTCAGCTCCTCTAATGGCTGTTGGAAACCTGATGCATTCTGGGACTGGTAGTCTTTTATGGGAAAATTATGTTTTTTTATTTCTACCAGAACTGACAGGTTGCTTGTTCAGAGTCACTTCATCTTTACTATAGCTCCTTCCTGAGCTATGATAAGCTTCCTTATCACAGTAGCCATGGGCTCAAAAGGCAGGCAGGTAAGCCTTTGCAAGACCACATTGAGATCCCAGTCAGGGGCTGGAGGCCGCAAAGGAGGCTTAAGCAGAAGGAGGCCTCTGAGGAAACGTGCCACCAGGGGGTGCGAGGAAAGAGGCTGGCCCTCCACCGGGGAATGATGTGCAGAGAGAGCACTGAGGTGGACCCGGACAGAGTTGGATTTGAGGCCTAGATCGGAAAGGTGAAGCAAATATTGCAGCACCACTGATACTAAGCAGGAGAAGGGGTCCTCAGAACGGTGAGAACACCAGATAGAGAAGAGACGCCATTTTAGGGCGTAAGATTTCCGTGTGGAAGATCACCGAGATGCTAGGACGACAGCTTCCACCTCCGGAAGTAGCAGAAGCGGAGCTAGAACTACCCTCTCAGCAGCCAGGCCATCAGTTGAAGGGCATGGAGGTTGGGGTGCAGGAGAGTCCCCTGATCCTGGGTCAGGAGATCGGGCTGAAACCCCAGAGGAAGAGGGGCGTCCACCGCCAGCTGCAGGAGTAACGGGAACCAGGGTTGTCGCGGCCACCTGGGCACTACCAGAATCACTGAGGCCCTGTCCTGAACTACTTTGAATAGCGTCCGGGACACAAGTGGCGTGGGAGGGAAGGCATACAGCAGGCCCGTGGACCACGAGATGAGGAAAGCATCCGGGGCTACTCTCAGCGGATGCCGGGAGCAGAACCTGGGAAGTTGCCGGTTCAGAGGGCTGGCAAAGAGGTCCATGGTGGGGAGGCCCCACCAGCGGAAGATTTGCTGAACCACTGGGTTTAACCTCCATTCGTGCGGCTGCAGAATCCGGCTCAGTTTGTCGGCCAGGAAATTTTCCTGGCCGGGCAAGTAAACGGCTTTGAGGAAGATGTCGTTGTCGACTGCCCAAGAGCACAGCTTCCGGGCCTCCCGGGCACAGAGGGAGGGAGCCTGTGCCGCCCTGTTTGTTCACGTAGAACATGGCCACCTGATTGTCCATCTGGACTAGTACAGATTGACGAGACGTGAGGTGGGAGAAGGTCCGCAGAGCTAGGCGGATCGCCCGGAGCTCCAGAAAGTTGATCTGCTGAGCAGCCTCCCAAGGGGTCCACAGACCCTGGGTACAGGACCCTTGACAATGCGCTCCCCAGCCCAGGAGAGAAGCATCTGTCGTCAGCACCTGGGAAGGTGGAGGAGGTTGGAAAGCTACGCCGAGAACCAGATTGGGCAGGTGAAGCCACCATTGCAGAGAGGAGACCAGGCGGTCGGAGATCTCTATGGAGTCCGTCAGGCTCCCCGTGGCCTGGTGCCATTGAGTGCGAAGGCTCCACTGAGCAGGCCTCATATGTAGACGGGCATTCGGAGTGACATGGACCGTGGAGGCCATATGACCAAGCAGCTGCAGGAATCGTCTGGCGGATACCGGTGACGTGCTGCGGAACTGGTCAGCCAGAGCTATGAGCCGGTTGGCCCGCTCCAGAGGCAAGAAGGCGCGAGCCTGCAGAGTGTCCAACCGTGCCCCTATGAATTCGAGATTTTGAGAGGGGAGCAAAGTGGACTTTGCGAAGTTTATGACGAAGCCCAAGTGCTGAAGCAGCGCCACTGTGCGCTGAGCGGCCTGAGAGGCTTCCACGGAAGAGTGTGCTCTGATGAGCCAGTCGTCCAGGTAGGGGAAGACAAAGAGGCCTTGGAGCCTCAGGAAGGCCGCTACCACTGCTAGGCATTTCGTGAACACCCGAGGAGCGGAGGACAGGCCAAAGGGCAGTACTCTGTACTGATAATGATTCCCCGCCACCATAAATCGCAGATACTGTCTGTGGTCCGGGTGAATAAGGATGTGAGTATAAGCATCCTTTAGATCCAAGGAGCATAGCCAATCTCCCTGCTGGAGGTAAGGCAGCAGGATTCCAAGGGTAAGCATTTTGAACTTTTCCCTCTGCAGGAACTTGAGGTTGCGTAAGTCCAGGATGGGTCTGAGACCTCCTGTTCTTTTCGGTATGAGGAAGTACCGTGAATAAAACCCCTAACCCGTCAGGTGACGGGGCACTGGTTCCACCGCCCGGTCCTGAAGGAGACTTTTCAACTCCTGAAGGAGTAAGTCCCTGTGCAGAGGGGTCCGTGAAGGCTCCCCTGGAAAGTAGGAGGGGGCACCTGGTGAAAATGGAGGAGGTAGCCCTGTTGATCTACCTGAAGCACCCAGGCATCGGACGTTATGGCTGACCACCTGTGGGCAAAGTGGGTCAGCCGGCCTCCCGTGCTTAGAGAAGCCAGCGGAGGGGGAGAGGCTATGCTGATGGCGTCAAAAACCCCCACCCTGCTGAGCAGGGGCCTGCGAGGTAGGCTTGGGGGGCTTTCTGCCTATGAGACCCATTACCCTGCCCTTTAGCCTGCTGGCCCTGATGGGGGGCTGCTGAGGTCTGATATGTAGGATGGTGCTGCTTATAGGCAGGCACCTTCCTTGGGTAAAAAGGTTTTTTCCCCGAAGCCTTCCTCTTCTGTGAAGGGGCAGAAGTCTTTCTGGACAGGCGAGTCCTGGTTAGAGTCTCGGACTCAAGCTACGCCGCTTTTTCAGCCATGGGCTTGCTGAAGAGGTTATCACCCCTGCATGGGACATCGACTAGCTTGTCCTGCACCCACGGCTCGAGGTTGGAGGACTGAAGCCACGCCTGACGGCGAGCACCGATGCCGGCCCCGGCCACTCGGGCCGATGCCTCGAAGGCATCATAGGCTGCTCGAGAAATAAACTTCGAGCACTCCCGAATACCCGTGGACAAGGCCTGGAACCTCTGCAAGGGTTCTTCGGAGAGACCCGCAGAGAACCCGGCAAATTCTTTCGCCAGGTCTCTGAGATACATTCCCATGTATAACTGGTAGGTCTGGACTCGGCATGCAAGCATAGAGCCCTGGAAGCACTTTCTCCCGAGGGCATCCAGGTTCCGGGCCTCCTTACCCGGAGGCACCGAGGAGTGCATCTTTTGGCTCTTGAGTCGATGCATGGCCGACTCCACCACCATGGAATGGTGCGGTAGTTGTGCCTTTTGGAACACGGGGCTCTTGCGGACTCGGTACATGGAATCGACCCGCTTGCTCAACACCGGCGTCGAAGCCGGGCTCTCCCACATACGAAAGAGAAGCCTCTCCAGCATCGGGGGAACTGGTACGGTAAAGGCCTCCTTCGGGGGGGAGTCATACTGGAGGGCCTCGAGCTCTTCGGCCCGAGGCTCCTCCTCCAGATCCGCGGGGAAGGCCAAAGCCTTGGCCATATCCCTCATGAAGTCGGAGAATCGGGTATCCTCCGGAGGGGAGCGCCTCCGTGGCTCGGACTCGGGCGAGTCGGAGGTGACGCACCAGGTCTGAAACGAACCTGGTGACTCGTCCTCCTCCGTGTCCCAGCCGGACTCCTCCGTGGAGGAATCGAGTGGCTCCCGGCGGGCGGGTGTCGGGGACCCCTGCCCCGACGCCGAAGCCGGCGTCGACGACCTCAGCCTCGAACGGGAGGCGGAGGGAGACCGCGGCCGAGGATCGACTCGAGCTCAGATGGACTCGAGGATCGGCTCGGCCTCCGGGGTCGACTTGGACGTCGAGGTCCCGGTGGTCGGGGCAGATGCGCGGGTGAGGCCAGCCATCAATGCCCGCTGCTGGTCCATGAAGGCAGCTATACTGCTCTCCAAGGCCGCCAGTATGAGCCCAAACTCAGACGACCCAGCAGCCTCCGACTCGGGCCTCGACGGCGTCAGGCCCGACGTCGGATCCCTCGGAGGTGAGTACACGAGGACCACAGTACTCACGTGTTCAGGAGACTCCACTTCGAGGCGAGGATGCTTAGAAGGCCTCTCCTCCAAGGACCCGGGGCGGCCGACGGGACTATGCGACCCAGCCCTCGAGGGACCAGGAGCGTCCACCGACGCCGCCCTCGCGGGTTTCTTCTTCCGACGGTGTTCCCGGCCGGGGGGACCCTCGCTCGGAGGAACTCCGACGATGCTAAGGACCAGAGTCACGCGAAGTCGAAGCCTCTGAGGAGGTCCGGGCCCGACCGGACGCGGAGTCAGAAAAAAGTCGTTCCTTCTGAGACTGCCGGCTCCTCAATGCCTTCGAGGACATTTTGTTGCAGGGGCCGCAAACCATCGAGTCATGATTGGGCCCGAGGCAACGGAGGCAGCAGTCGTGTGTGTCTGTAAGAGACATGAGTCTGGTACAGCGATCACACTTTTTAAAACCGCTGGCAGCCATCGGGGGAAAAAGGGCCCCCGCGAGGTCAAAAGACCGTGCTGCCAGGGAAAAAGAAAAAAAGTGGCGGGAACGCCAGCCACGAAGGACAAAAACCGAAAAAATAGAACGGACTCGATAACGAGTTATCGAGGCCGGGCGGAATGGAACCAGCTTCGAACCGAAGAAAAAAATAAAACAAGAAATCAACTTTTTCAGCGGCGATCACAAACTACGTCTGTAGGGCTCCGCGGAAAAAAGAAGACTGAGCAAGATGGCACCCTTGGGCGGGAAGGGGACCGCGCATGCGCGCTGCAATTCACAAAGGCTTTCTTCGAAAGCTGGGGAAAATTGCTCCACGAGGGCTCCGTCGGCGCCGACGTCACCCATAAGTGAGGACTGACTTCCTGCTAGGTCCTGGAGAATAAGCTTTACTCTAGTACCTTGGCTAGACGTCTAAATAAGGTTTTACACATGTTCATACACCCCAATTAATGCGGATTTGTGGCTGGAAGATCCACGGCCGACAACGGGCGATTCTTGTGCAACTTGCTTGAAAGGGCGGAACACTTAGATGTGCCCTATGTAGGCCTTTCATTAGATGCTGAAAAGGCTTTCGACAGGCTTGAATGGGCCTTATCTATACCATGTGCTTGGATGGTTTGGCCTTCCAAAGGATTTTGTGGATACGATACGTGTGCTCTATACTAACCCTTCTGCTCGGATCCTTGCCAATGGAACTCTCTCGCAACCTTTCTCCTTATGCCGGGGTATCAGGCAAGGTTGTCCGATGTTCCTGCTTCTGTTCAATATGGCGCTGGAACCGCTGGCATTGCTGATCCGGCAATCAGAAGAGATTTAAGATATTAGAGTTGCAGACCTTCAAGTCAAGCTCTCTGCATATGCTGATGATCTATTGCTGTTCCTTAGCCCTGGATCAATCTCGCCCCTGCTGCAGCTAATCTCTCAGTATTCAATGCTATCCGGCTACAAAGTAAACTGGACCAAATCTGTAGCTTTTCCTATAAATCATCTGGCGAAGCCTCCTTGGTAGAGTTTCCCGTTTCAGTGGGTGCCCTCTGTAATAAAATACTTGGGGGTACAATATTGTACACCTCTAGATGAAACGGTGAGGCTAAATATAGAGAAGCTTCAGGATATGACCCGTACTTTCACCCTGAAATGGTCCCCGCTGCATCTTATGTGGTGGGGCCGGTTGGAGGCTATTAAGATGTTGATGCCAAAAATAAATTACATAATGGGAATGATTCCTATTTTGTTTCCCCAGGCTGTATATAGAAAACTGGAATGTACAATCAGTACTTTTTTGTGGGAAAGGAAAACACCCAGGATAGCATCAAAAAAAGCTAAAAGCCAGCAAAGCCAAAGGATGGGTGCATTTTCCAGATTTCCACTGGTACCATTTTTTTTTTCCTCTTAAAACAAGGAGTGGTATGGTCTACAGGCAGCACGACTGAGCAAGAACCCACTTGGCTGAAAGTGGAAGAGCGGCTGGTGGCACCGTGCCCGGTTAATTTGCTAATGGAGATGATAAATCCAGATAACTCCAGCGTGGGTCGCATAATAGTATCCACCAAAAGGCATTCCAGGCACTTCTCTCAATTATCAAGAAGGATAAACTTTTGTCACTTCTAATGCCGATTTGGTTTAATCCTGTATTTAAAATCAACAAAGCCCCATGTGCCTGGTTGAATAGGCAAAGATGTGGTATTTGGATGGTTGGACAATTGATGGACGGGGTCATTTGGAAGCCTTTCAAGGTCTTACAGCGGGAATTTGGCCTCCCATCTGCATGCTACTTTCAATGGATACAAATGCGGCACCGTGTAGGTAAGTCTGAAAATGAATCCTGGGGATTTTTCTCAAACATGGGGAGTACGAAGAATTATTGAGGAAATAAGTTCCAAAGCTGGTATCATTTCAAGATTCTACGCATTGTTTAAGGATCAGTTTTCGCCGACGAATAAAGGACTGAGGAGCTCATAGAAAGACGGGACCGGTGTTAGCACAGAACAGCAGACATGGAAAGCATTCTGGGAGATTACTGTTCAGGCCTCCAGATCTGCAGCTCTTAGTCTATGTATTTTCTAGCTCATCGAGCATTTATCACCCCAGTTAGACTGGCTAAATGGAACAAGGAGAACAGTCGCTGCTGGTCATGTCAGAAGGAAATGGGTACATTACGACACATGATGTTGGAATGCCCTTGCATTCAGGTCTTTTGGAACCCGGTATGGGCCAAAATTCAACAAGTATTAAAATTCTCTGCTACGCTGACGTGGCGTATAATCGTGTTTAGAAACATGGCAGAGATCCCATCAATGGATAAAGGAAATCTCTTTGTTAAATTTTATGATAATGGTGGCATTAAAATTAATACTTGTTTACTGGAAAAATCCTGTGAAACCAAGTTGGTTGGAATGGTGGAATCATATATGTTTATATGCCAAATATGAAAAGGCTCATGATAAAGTCTCGTGTATAAAGGGTAGTGTGCTAAAACTCTCTAGGTGGTCTGCTTTAAATCAGTACACAGCCATAGCTACAAATGTTTGGGAATAACCTGCTTAGTAATTGCAATAGTAGGAAGCCTGCAGTGCGTCGGGGAGGGGGGGGGGGGATATTACTATGTTGAAGTTTGATCTTGGATGTACTTTGGGAGGGAAGTGGTAGATAGTTCACTTGTGTTTAATTTTATGTTATGGTATAGTATAATGTAAAAATAACAATTAAAAAAAAAAGACCGGCAGACGAGGATGGATACATGCTCTTGAAAGGAGAGTGAAGAATCCAATGTGACACCCAAATAGCGGAATGAGGAAATGAGGAATGAAGATGAAATATGTCTTTACAAAAATGGTTGTGGATGAATGCAGACAAGAAATGTATCAGAATTCAAGAAAGCATGAGACAAATACAGAGGATCTGTGAGGAAAAGATTGTAGAACTTAATAGTTCTCATGGATTTACAAAATGCTGTCATTCTCTATGAAGGAGCTTCAACCTGAACCTCTCAATCCCAAAATGAGGTCGTCACTAGGTCAATAAGAGGCCAGTTCCTCATGCTAGAACAAACAGATCAGACAATTCCTCATCCTCCACCAAGGAAACTTCTCCATCCTCAGGCCCTGGACTAAATCACCCAGACTGCTTTTGTCCATACCGGAACACCACAGGAGAGAACACTATATAGTGAAATGAAAAGATCACCACAAAGCATTGTCTAAAACAAATACCAATGAGAGCAGTAGAGCATCCTTCTTCTAAAGAGATGATGATGGTGCTATTTAACTGGTGCTGCTTCACTCTAATCTCTTCAGTTAAGTAAAAAATCCTTATATTCCCTGAAGCAGGACGGATATTTTTCAGTTATAATCTGTCTAAAACAAGGTACAGTGTTGGGTTTTTCTTAGAAAAATCTTAAAAGGAATTCTGAAGAAATAGGTTGTGGCTGTCAAAGGCTGAAGAGATGTTTTGATTTGGACATTCAATAGAAAGTACTACAAGTGATTTTCTATGCAGTTATTGTCTGCATTTGAAAAAAAAATCATACTGAAGTCCAACAAAAAATATTTAAATAGTAATTTAATAAGTCAAATTAGCTTGTATATATTTGGAGAATATTTGGGCTATTCTTTTTGGGCTCAATTGTTTGTTTAAAGAATTACTCTGATTGACCCCCGCCCCTATATTTACACTATTATTTTGCTTTCCAACATCTGCTGGAAGGAGGGCATAAACCATTTATCTGGACTGGCCTTGCAAGATGAAAAGGAATTGCATTTTGGAACTCAGCACCTTAATTGGCTCCCTTTGGATGTGCAGTTTTGCGACATCTGCTACTTACATGGATTGGTAGCAAAATCTGGTACTCATAGGTATGGATGCCTTTTCAGCTATCGCAGTGGTTAATCTGCTTTAGAGGGCAATTTGCAAAGCCATTTCCCCCTATAAAAAAAAGCAATTTAATCAGTTAAAATGCCTGTCTGAATATTGCCCTCAAATTGGCAAAACACACATATCGTTTACCAACTTTAGTGTAAGCCATCTGATTGCACAATGAGCTGCTTTGCATGCAACAGTTTAATTTTGGTCTCACACTAAGCCTATGTTTTGCAATAGTACAGAAAATGCTGCACAAAATTAGCAGTTATTACACTAATATTTTTTTATTTGCTGATTTTGCATGACCATGTATTTTACCACAGCACAATAAATGGACTCAAAGTTGTATTAAATAATATGGGCACAGAACTGATATAAAGTAGCCTTTTAGTGTATCTAGCTGACCTTATAAATTTGTAAGAATTAATTTACTACCATCTTCAGCATTAGGTTATATACAGTCACTAGAGAACGTTTACTAAGCTGGGCTATCGGTTAGCATGGGTTATTTGTAACTAGGTCCCATCTTATTCAATGAGTCCTAGCTACAAATAGCCCGTGCCAACAATTAGCCCAGCTTAGAAAACACAGTACTTAATAAGCCTGTGTATTAAAAGAAACAGATCCTGCTACAGAGTATTTACAATTGTCTCCATAGTCAAAGTGTTGCCAGCCTTTTTTAACCTGAATTCTTAACCTTTAATATCTGATTTCTAGTCAGAGACAGGATAGAGGTAAGGAACAAACTCTTTGTGAACCTGAACTGCCAACTAATGGACAGAAGAGGTAACATTATTGCCATTCATAGAACCTACTTTGGAAAGATTTTCTCAGTTTCTACAATAAAGCAATTAAATAAACCACTACTTGAAAATGCATTTAACTATCCTGTTTGGTCAAGGAAAAGAATGTGACATTTTAATGGCACTGTGCCACTTCCCTTTGAGATTTCACCAGCATACAGTAATTGTGTGCTTACAAGTTTAAAAGCTAAACATGAAGACATATTTCTGAAGTATGTCATTGCAAAATATAAGAAAACATTAGTAAGCATAGCAGTAGCTAACTCAGTTTTATGAAAAATCAAATTTAGGTTTGTTTTTTTAAAAATTTTCAATGATTTTGCAACTTTGATTTTTCCCCACTCTGCGCTCCAAAGTCATCTCCTCCTTTTTCTCTCCCAATCTAAAATTGTCTCAGTTTCTCCCGCCCTCTCCTGTGACATGCATCCCCTCGACACTCTCAAGCAGTCTCATGGAATGGAGTAGCCTAATGGTTACAGCACTGGCTTGGGAACCAAGAGACCAGGGCTTGAATCCCACTAGTACTCCTTGTGGCCTTGGGCAAGTCATTTAACCTGCCATTGCCTCAGAAAAATCCAAGTTATTAATGTCCCTGTGTAATGTACATTACGAAACTTAAAGTTACAATGTAAATTGCTTTGACTGAAATGATAAAGCGGTATAAAAAACCTGTTAAATAAATGTCTCTTCAGTAACATACTATGGGGGAAAAAAAACAATCTCCAAGAACAAATTTTAAATTGGACACAAAATAGAATAAAATTAAATATTTTGGTTCAGCATATTTTTGGCTTTTATACATACAAGAGCACGACCACCTAAATTCTTCAACGTATTAATTTTTGATTCTGGGCTATACTGCTTCCTCTTTTGGCCTTCACCTTCATTTTTGGGTTCAATTTACTGCAAGGGTATCAAATTCACTTTTGTGAATGTTGCAAACTGGCTGGTTTTCAGGATGAATTTATAAATATGAATACAAATGCATAGAATTGAAAAAGTGCATGCAAACCACTCATGCCTATTCATTAGAATATCTTGAAAAGCAAAAGTCGGTGGCCCTCGAGGTCTGATGTCAGACATCCCTGATTTAGAGGTATGAAAGGTTGGTTATCTTTTACTATGGCTATAATAAGCTTTTAAGAAGCACCTTCTTTGAATCCATTAGTACTCCATGTTTTACAGTAGATTATCATTCAGATTCTTAATAGTGGGACAGGCTAAGCTGAAGCAGATTTCAACATATTTAAATAACGAATAAGTCCCCTGGCATGAAACGAATTAAATAGGGTTGTTGTTTTTTTCACTTGAAAGATTTAAACTGTCTTACAACTACATCACATCATCACAGGATCAGATTCAGAACATTTCCCTTCATGGACCAAACCCCTAACATAAAAAGAAACTGCTGGCAGGTTTCCTGATGTAACTCTCCTGGAAATAATTGCTGCTCATCAAGACTAACAAACTTGTTTGTTTCGTGCAATTTATAACATACAGTACTTGCCCACCTGAATTGTTGCACTCCAGGTCAACTCTCTTGAGGCCTTGACATTTCAATCTCACTTCAATCCCATTCTTCCCCAATTTTATTGCAAAATACCCCCCTCACTGGTCATTTAACTCTGTTTGCTTTACATCAATTTTTCCATAACAAAACGTTTCAATCCTACACACACAACCATTCATATCAGGAAAGTGCTTGCATGCTATTCCATTGCAGTGAAATGGCATTTGGCGGCTACCATCAGGAGGCTTATATTTTCCTTTTTTCTATGCATAACTGATAGCATAGTCCCCAGGAGAAAAAAAAAAGGACCGAAGACCACAGTACTGCACCATGGAGACTATCTTTAATGATCTTATGAATCTGTTCCCCAAAAACTTCTCTTTCTTAGTACAGGTCCACCACACATGTTCCACTGTATCCTCCACACACCACCTCCAACAATGTCCCACCCCCCACCCCCCAATCTGGATACATCTATCTATTCAAACTTATTTGGGTGGGATGGGGGGAACAAAACAGATACACCACCTAATATCCATTTTCCAGGACCCTCTTACAAAAGAGACATCTTACTAGTATTTGTTTCTTTTTCCATTCTCTCTCCCTAATAAAATGTGGTTGACGATTTTAATGATTGTCTTTATTTAAAGCACCAAAAGACCGAAAACTACTCCCATTCCTCATTTTATTTTTTGGTGCCGCTACATTAAAACATATTCCCTAGAACTGGCAAACTTCATTTTTGCAAAACATACAACTACACAGAATGTGGATACTCCAAAATGAATGCTTTCTTGTGAACATAAGAGCATCCAAAAGATGAATTCTACAATTCTGATAAACAATTTTGTACAAGTTTTAAAACAAAATTTTTTAGGAAAACGCATCTGTCAATATCGAAGAATGAACAGAAAAATAAATGAGGGCCCTATTTACTAAGCATTTTTCCCATAAAGGGAGAAAACCTTCACTAAGTAGGCCACCTAAATATTTATAATTTTATATGGGACATAGGTATTTGTATGCAAGGCCAGATCAATCATCATTCAAACTAGGCGGTCGTCTAGGGTGGCAGGTTTTTTTTCAGAGTATAAAGCTTAATGTTTGCCTACACGCCAACAGCTTGAACCAATTCTTGGGCTGGCCTGCTAACGTAGTTACTCACCTGTAACAGGTGGTCTCCAGGGACAGCAGGAATCGGTCCTCACATATGGGTGAACGGAGCCCTCGTGTGGAGCAATTCCCCAGCTTTCAAAGAAAGCCTTTGGGATTGCCAAGCACATGCACAGTCCCCTTCCCTCCCAAATGTGCCATCTTGCTCAATCAAATGACATAGCTAAAAAGACGGAAAAATGAATAAAATCAATAGGACTGCAACTCCAGGGGAGGAGGGAGGGTCGTGAGGACCGATTCCTGCTGTCCCTGGAGAACACCTGCTACAGGTGAGTAACTACGCTTTCTCCAGGAACAAGCAGGAAGTCAGTCCTCACACATGAGACTCCCTAGCAATAGGCTACCGAGAACCCCTAACTGAAAAATGGCTCCCTCTAGAAGAGCCGCAGCAGCTGTGATAGGAATTCAGTGGAGACACACCACCCCCGGTAGCCTGACACCAGAGGGCTGGAGGGTAGGAGGTGCCTAAACCTCAAATAAGTTACGGAGTAACGCCTGGCCGAAAGCACTGTTCTGTCGGGACTCTCTATCCAAGCAGTAATGGGCTGCAAAAGTCTGGCTTGAAGACCAGGTGGCGGCCCGGCAGATGTCTGCCAGCAGAACAGAGCGGAAGTGAGCCACTGATGCGGCCTTAGCCCTGACACGGTGGGCCGTGACTTGACCCTGAAACGGGAGGTCGGCCGCCCTATACTCCCCAGGCAATGCAGTCTGCCACGCATGTGGACACCGTGCGCTTGGAGACAGGTAGCCCCAGCTTACTGGGGTCATAAGAGACGAAGAGCTGTAGCCCTTCGATGTCCCCGCGCACGCTCCAGATAGAAGGCTAGTGCCCTTTTACAATCAAGAGTATGCAGAACAGCCTCTGCCTGGCTAGCATGCAGTCTGGGAAAGAATGTTGGAAGAACCACCTTCTGGTTGAGGTGGAACGGACAGACCACTTTCGACAGGAACTTGGGGTGGGTGCGAAGGACCACCCTGTTTCTATAAAACCGTGTACACAGTCTTTCTGAAACAAGGGCTTGTAGTTTACTCACTCGTCTGGCAGATGTGAGTGCCACCAGGAAGAGCACCTTCCAGGAGAGGAAGCGCAGATGGCAAGTGGACATCGGCTCAAAGATGGGCGAGTAAGCTGTTGCAAGACCACATTCAAATCCCTCTCAGTTGCCGGAGGACGAACTGTGGGTTTTAGTAGAACTAGACCTCTGAGGAAGCTGGACACCAAGGGGTGAACCGAAAGAGGTTGTCCTTCCACTGGAGAGTGGTGTGCTGAGAAAGCACTCAGGTGGACTCTGACAGACTTGAGGCCTAACTCTGAGAGGTGAAGCAGGTATTGCAACACCACAGATACAAGGCAAGGGAAAGGGTTTTCATTGTGCTGGTTACACCACACCTCAAACCTACGCCAGTTGAAGGCATAGGTTGTCCTAGTGGACTGCCTCCTTGAGGCCAGTAACACTTCTAATACGTTCTTAGGCAGGAGGAGAGGAGCCAGCACTACCCTTTCAGCAGCCTGAGGGACCTGAGGTTGGGATGTAAGATAGATCTCTGCTCCTGGGACAGGAGGTCGGGCTGCATCCCCAGAGGGAGTGGGGTTTCCACTGCCAGCTGGAGTAGAAGCGGGAACCAAGGTTGTCTTGGCGATCTGGGAGCTACCAGAATGACAGAGGCCTTGTCTCGAAGGATTTTGAATAGAGTTCGGGCAACCAGAGGCGTGGGAGGAAACACATATAGGAGGCCCACAGACCAGGAGATTAGAAAAGCATCTGTAGCCATCCTTTGGGGATGTGGCTGTCTGGAGAAAAAGTTGGGCAACTGATGATTCTGCGGACTGGCAAAGAGATCTATGGATGTCCCCAGTAGTGGAAGATCTGCTGGGCTACTTCTGGATTCAGTTGCCACTCGTGAGTTTGGAGAACTCTGCTTAGTTTGTCTGCTAAGAAGTTCTCCTGACCTGGCAGGTAAACTGCTTTGAGAGACATATCCTGTTGGATTGCAAAGGAGCAGAGGTCCAGTGTCTCCTGGCAAAGGATACGGGACTCCGTCCCTCCCTGCTTGTTCATGTAGAAATAGCCACCTGATTGTCTGTCTGCACCAAGACAGACTGATGTGAGAGAACATGACAGACGGTTCAAAGAGCTAGGTGTATCGCCCAAAGCTCTAAGAGGTTGATTTGTTGCGTCTTCTCTTGAGGAGACCACAACTCTTGAGTGCATGAGTCCTGGCAATGGGCTCCCCAGCCCAGCAGGGATGCATCTGTCGTCAGCACTCTTGAGTATGAGGGAGGCTGGAAGGGCACTCCCTCGAGTAAGTTGGATGGCTGAAGCCACCAGGTCAATGACCCCAGTAGTCATTTGACCATCTCTGATCTTGTCTGAGTTGCCCTGTGGCTTGTGTCCACTGATCCCGGAGGCACCACTGAGCTGTCCTCATGTGGAGATGGGTGTTTGGGGTCACACAAACCGTGGAGGCCATGTGTCCTAGAAGGCGCAGAAAATGCCTCGATGATATCTGAGACTTGTGGCTGATTTGGTGTACTAGCTCCAGAAGCCTCTGTGCCCTGTCCTCTGGCAGGTAGGCCTTCGATTGAAGGGTGTCTAGCCTTGTCTCTATGAACTCTAAGTTCTCAGTAGGGAGCAAAGTGGACTTTGCTTGATTTATGACAAAGCCTAGATGCTGCAGTATGCTGATAGTGCGAGCTGTGGCCCGTTGGACCTCTTGAAGCAACAGGGCCCTGACGAGCTTGTCATCCAGGTATGGGAAGGCGAAAATTCCCTGGTTCCTGAGGAAGGCCGCCACTTCCGCCAGACACTTGGTAAACACTCCGGAGGCAGAGGCTAGGCTGAATGGAAATACTTTGTACTGAAAACCGTTTCCTCCCACTACAAATCTGAGATACGGTCTGTGGTCTGGATGTAGGAGGATGTGTGTATAGGCATCCTTCAGATCTAAGGAGCATAGCCAATCTCCCTGGTGGAGGTAAGGCAGCAATATTCCAAGGGAAAGCATCTTGAACTTTTCCCTCACCAGGAACTTGTTTAAGTTTCTCAGGTCAAGGATGGGCCGGAGGCCTCCTGTTCTCTTTGGTATCAGAAAATACCTGGAGTAAAAGCCTTGCTCTTGCAGGCTGTGGGGCACCAGCTCCACCACCTGATCCTTTAGAAGACCGGCCATCTCCTGCAAGAGGAGGTTCCTGTGTAGAGGGGGTTTGAGAGGCTCTCCTGGAAAGTAGGAGGGAGGTACATGGTTGAAGTGGAGCAAATAGCTCTTTTGGACTATTTTTAGGACCCAGGTATCCGTGGTGATTGCTGGCCACCTGTGGGCGTACAGGGTCAACCTTCCTCCTATGCAAAGCCTCACCCCTAGTTAAAGAGAGACTATACTGTGGCAGTCAAAAACGCCCTCCTGGCTGGGTCAGAGCCGGGGCCTGAGGCTTGGGGGTCTTCTGCTTACGCGGGCCATGCCCCTGTCCCTTGGCCTGCTGCCCCTGTTAGGGAGCCGGGGAGGTCTAGTTAGTTGGGTAGATGCGGTAAGCAACACCCTTCCATGGGAAAAAGGGCGTTTTACCAGAGCCCTTCTTTTTAGAAGGGGCAGAAGTCTTCTTGGAGAGTTTTGTCTGGGTCAAGTACTCACACTTGATTTCAGCAGCCTTCTCAGTCATGAGTTTGCCAAAAAGGTTGTCACCTCGGCAAGGGACATCGACCAACTTGTCCGGAACCCATGGCTCTAGGTCCGACGACATTAGCCATGCCTAGTGTCGGGCACCGATGCCAGCTGCAGCTGTCCGGGCCGAAGCCTCGAAGCCGTCGTAGGCTGCTCAAGACAAACTTCAAGCACTCCCAAATCCCAGTGGACAAGTTCTTGAAGCGCTGCAAGGGTTCCTTGGAGAGGGCCAGCTGAGAACCCGGCAATCTCCTTTGCCAGGTCCCGCAAGTACATGCCCATGTACAGCTGGTATGTTTGGACACGGCATGATAGCATCGAGCCCTGGTGGCACTTTTTCTGCCGAGGGCGTCCAGGTTCTGGGCCTCCCTGCCAGGGGGCACCGAGGAGTGCATTTTTTGGCTCTTGAGCCTGTGCATGGCCGATTCCACAACCATGGAGTTGTGCAGCAGCTGTGCCTTTTGGAACCCAGAGCTCTTGCGGACTCAATAGATGGCATCGACCCACTTGCTGAGAACAGGCATCAAGGCCGGTGACTCCTACATACGGAGCATCAGCCGTTCCAACATCGGAGGAACCGGTACCGTAAGGGCTTCCCGAGGGGGAAAGTCATACTGGAGGGCTTCGAGCTCCTCGGCTCGAGGCTCCTCCTCGGTGTCCGCCGGGAATGCCAAAGACTTGGCCATGTCCCTGACGAAGTCCGAGAACCGGGTATCCTCCGGGGGGACCTTCTCCAAGGCTTGGACCCCGGCGAGTCCGATGGGACACACTGGGTCCGGTGGGTGTCTGGGGACTTTTTGTCTTCCACTTCCCATGCTGAGTACTTCGGGGAGGAATTGATGGTCTCCGGCCGTGAGGGTTTTGGTCTCGACTGCCCCGATGCCGAGGGCACCGGCGTCGATGACCTTGGACCCTAACAGGAGGTCGAGGGAGACCTCGGCCGAGGATCGACTCGAGCTTGAAGAGTCTCAAGGATCAGCCTCCGGGGTCGACTTGGACGTCGAGGTCCCGGTGGTAGGGGCGGATGGACCGGTGAGACCAGCCATCAGTGCCTGCTGCTGCTCCATGAAGACAGACATGCTGCGCTCCAAGGCCGCCATTCTGAGACCGAGCTCAGGTGGTTCCTCAGCCTCCGGCTCAGGTCCCAACGCCGTCAGGCCCGATTGCCAGTTCTCCCGGAGGTGAGTCAATGAGGACAACAGCAGTTACCCTCATCGGCATCTCTGGCTCCGTGCGAGGTACTTTTGCAGGCCGCTCCGAATCGGAGGACCCGGGGTGGCGGTCAGGACTCCACGACCTGGCCCGCGAGGACCCAGGCTGATCAGAGGCATCCAACGACGCCGCTCTCGCAGGTTTCTTCTTCCTCCGGTGTTCCCGCGAGGAAGATCCCCCGCTCAGAAGATCCCCGACGATGCTCGGAGTCAGATAGCTCCCGAGATGTCAAGGCATCTGAAGAGGTCCGGACCCAGGTGGATGCAGACTCGGAGAAAATCCTTTCACGCTGCTGCTGCCTACTTCTAAGTGCCTTAGAGGACATTTTGCTACACGGGCCACAGACCTTCGGGTCGTGGTCGGGCCCGAGGCAGCCGAGACAGCAGTTATGTGTGTCGGTGAGAGACATTAATCTTTTACACCGATCACACTTTTTAAACCCGCTGGCAGCCATAGGGGACAAAAGGGCCCCTGCGAGGTCAAACGACCGGGCTGCCAGTGAAAAATAAAAAAAGCGCGAACGCTAGTCACTAAGGACAAAAACCAAAAAAAAGTGACTGGACTCGATACCGGCGTATTGAACCGAGACGGAAGGGGAAGCGGCATCAAACCAGGCCGAAGAAAGAATCTTAAGGAGTTTTGACGCACTTTTTCCGCAAGGGAAGTTGGTCTACATCCGTTGGGCTCCGTGGAAAAAGGGAGATGAGCAAGATGGCACCCTTGGGCGGGAAGGGAACTGCGAATGCGCGATTCAATCCCAAAGGCTTTCTTTGAAAGTTGGGGAATTGCTCCGCACGAGGGCTCTGTCGGCGCCGACGTCACCCATATATGAGGACTGAATTCCTGTTTGTTCCTGGAGAATGTATATAACATGATCAGAATGAATCAGATTTGCTAATCAGAATTGTGGTTCCTGTTACCTCCCCACCCAATGTCCTCCACTTCTTGTGTTACTGAAGTAGATGATTTTTGGATAATAGGGTTTTTGTTTCAAATAAATACTTTTACACTTAAACCAGAAAAAAAAAATAAGGCTTTACATAGTCCCTTACATTAAAAAAAAATGAAATAGAAATTGGAATAAGTGCTGGAAAACAAATGAATTGGTGAATAAATGGGGGGACCCCCAAAATCTAAGCATGGCACTTACTTACACAGGTTTGCTTTTTTCATCAGAGTCCGACAAAAGAATATGTGATTTGTTGATAGTTAAACAATCTTATCCTTCTCGTTCCCTCGGTATATTGCTTTCAATAGTGCTGATTAACTCCAATGTATATATGATAACCCCTCCCTTCTGAATCTTTGCCTGACCATCATTTGTCATTGGAGTGGATAGCGTAATTACTCACCTGCAAAAGGTGATATTCGGGAACAGCAGGAATCAGTCTTCACATATGGGTGATGTCCTCGACTAAGCCCGCACGGGAACACTCCCCAGTATCCAATAGGGAAAGCCTTTGAGAGCACGCCACTGCGCCTGCATGCCTGACTTCCCAACTCCTCTCCTCAGTTCAGCTTGTAGCTGAGAAGAAGAAAACAAAAGAACCCTATAACTCATAGGGGAGGAGGGCATGTTATGAAGACTGATTCTTCCTATTCCTGGAGATCACTGTTACAGGTAACTACGCTATCTCCAGAACAAGCAGGCATGCAGTCTTCACATATGGGACTTACTAGCTTCCAGATACCAGACTGGTATAGAGAGGAGCACGGTGCGATCCCTGAGACAAAAAGCTGTAGCCAATGAGTTTGGAAGAGTTGTGGCCTATTGGACTACTCCAGAAGGTGATACTCACCTGATGATAGGCTAGTATCTTGTAAGAGTCAAGGGTGGAGGATAGGAGTTGAGTTTAAGTCTCAAAGAGGTGCTGGAGTACAGCTGGGCCAAAGACAGCGTTCTGAGGGGAGATTCTGTCCAGACAATAGTGTGCAGCAAAAGTATGAATGGAAGACCAGGCAGCTGTCAGCAGATGTCCTCAATGGCTACCGAATGGAGATTAGATACGGATGCAGCCATAGCCTGCACATAATGAGCAGTGACATGATCCTGCAATGAGAGTCCTGCTTCTGTATAGGCAAAAAGAGATGCAATCTGCTATCCATTTAGAAAGAGTACGCTTCATCACCAGTAGACTCAGATGACTAGGATCAAATGAGATGAAAAATTGAGAGGATCTTCTTTGATCTTTAGTTCTATCCAAGTAGTAGGCCAGTACTCACTTGCAGTCTAAAGTGTGTAATGCTACTTCAGCCCGAGATGCATGTGGTCTAGGAAATAAATGTGGGGAGGATTACAGACTGGTTTAGATAGAAGAAAACCACCTTCGGGAGGAAATGCAGATGAGTACGCAGAACCACTTGTCATGGTGGAACCAAGTATATGGCAGATCCACCACTAGAGCTCGCAATTCACTGATGTGGCAAGCTCAAGTGAGGGCAATAAGGAAGATGACCTTCCAAGATAGAAACTTCAGTGAAGTGGTAGATGGAGGTTCAAAAGATGGCTTTAGAAGTTGAGCCACATTCAGATCCCAGGCCACCGGAGATGGCTTAATGGGTGGTTTGGGAACAACAAAAGGAACGAGACGTAGCAGCAGTTGGTGTCTAAAAGCCTTTATTGTTGGAAGTGCCTGTACACATTTCGGCTTTGCCATCATCAGGGGGTCAAAAGTCTCAAAAGCACATAACATGAACAATTAAAATAACCAACAATTAAAAATAATAGTGTTAACTGAAAAGAGAAATCATGAGACATATAAATAAATTAAAATCAATTAATAAGGAAATCAAATAAGAATGACACAAATGATCATAAAAAATAGTTAAGTAAAAACAATTATGACCATAAAAATCATGAATAAAAGAGGGCCCATACCAGAAGAGTAAAACACTAACAGAAAGCACAGTTACTTACCTGTAACAGGTGATCTCTGGGAACAGCAGGAATTAGTCCTCACATATGGGTACGTCGGAACCGACGGAGCCTGCGCGGGAAAGCTCCCCAGCTTCCCAGAAAGGAAAGCTTTTGGGGCCTCCCACAGCGCATACGCGCTGCCTTCCCGCCTTCCTGACCAACTCTCCTCAGTTCGAGTTTAAAGCTGAGACAATAGAGAGAGGAAAGGAAAGAGAGAGAGAGAGAAACAACTCCTAGGGGAGGTGGGTGGGTTGTGAGGACTAATTCCTGCTGTTCCCAGAGATCACCTGTTACAGGTAAGTAACTGTGCTATCTCCAGGAACAAGCAGGAATGAGTCCTCACATATGGGGGACTCCCTAGCTAAGATGGCGGGGAGATCCCCCTCCAAGGGTTCCTCATCTTCATATGGATCTCAGACATCCATTCAGGGAAGGTGGGCAGGAGTTGTTTAAGAATGGAACAGGTGTCTGAGGACAGCCTGACCAAACAAGGCATCCCGGTGGGAGTCCTTGTCCAAACAGTAATGGGCTGTAAAGGTATGAACCGAGGCCCAGGTGGCTGCTCGACAGATCTGATCAATGGATACAGAGTGAAGATGAGCCACAGAGGTGGCCATGGCTCTTACATTGTGAGCTGTGACATGGCCTTCCAGAGAAAGGTTCTTACTCTGGTAAGCAAAAGAAATACACTGAGCAATCCAAGTGGACAGTGTTCTTTTTGAGACTGGAAGTCCCAAATGAGAAGGATCAAAAGCAACAAAAAGCTGAGAAGACTTTCGATGTTGCTGTGTCCTGTGGAGGTAAAAGGCAAGAGCTCTTTTACAATCTAAAGTATGTAGGTTCCTCTCTGCACTGGATGCATGAGGAGCTGGAAAAAAGACAGGTAGATATACCTCTTGATTAAGATGAAAGGGTGAGACTACTTTAGGCATAAAGTGAGGATTTGTCCTAAGGACTACCTTATCATGATGGAACCTTGTATAAGGTGGATTAGCCACTAAAGCCTGCAGTTCACTGATGCGGCGAGCAGAAGTGATTGCAATAAGGAAAGTAACTTTCCAGGAAAGAAATTTCAAGGAGGTAGTGGCTAAGGGTTCAAAAGGTGGAAGGTTTCCTAGAGGCATGGAGGATATCCTTCACTTGTTGGGAAAGATTGAAGTCTTGAAGGTCTAGGCCTTCAGTAACCAAGCTCTGAGGTGAAGGGACTTGGGGTTTGGATGCCACAAAGTCCCCCCCTCTTGAGACAAAAGGTCTGGAGCAGCTCCCAGATCCAGGGAGGGGGCCTGAGAGAGGTGCAGAAGTAGAGGGTACCACACTTGGCGTGGCCAGCGTGGAGCTATGAGGATCATAGATCCTTGATCCCTCTGGAGTTTGAACAGAGTCTTGGGAATCAAAGGAATGGGTGGAAAGGCATACAGGAAGTCCTGACCCCAATGAAGGAGGAAGGCATCCTTGACCTGAGCTCCCTGACACGGAATTCTGGAACAAACCGGGGAAGTTTGGCATTCCACGGACTTGCAAACAGGTTTATGTCCGGGTTCCCCATTTCTGAAAGATTCCGAGTACCTGATCCATGTGCAGGGACCATTCGTATGGAAGCAGAACTCGACTGGGTCCGTCTGCCCAAGAGTTTTGGATTCCTGGGAGATATACTGCCAGGAGATGGATTTGATGCTCTCTGGCGAAGGCCCACAATTTTAGAGCTTCGTTGCAAAGCGACAGAGAGCCAGTCCCTCCTTGTTTGTTTATGTAGAACATGGCTACTTGATTGTCGGTATGAACAAGGACTGTCATGTTGATGAGGAGGGTATGAAAGACCTTGAGAGCAAGGAAAATTGCTCGCAGCTCCAAAAAGGTTGATATGAAGGGTGGACTCCTGTGGAGACCAAGTGCCCTGAGTGGAGAGGTCTTGGAGATGAGCTCCCCAACCTGTTTGGGAGGCATCTGTTGTGAGGGGTGCTTGGGGTAACAAAGGTTGGAAGGGGGTCCCCAACAACAGATTTTGAGTGGACATCCACCATTGGAGAGACCAAACGAGACGTTTTGAGGTTGCTATTTGGTCTGAGAGAGCTCCTGATGCTTGAGTCCACTGGATGGACAAAGTCCATTGAGCTGCTCTCATATGTAGGCGAGCATAAGGCACCACATGAACTGTGGATGCCATGTGGCCTAGCAGTTGAAGCATTTCTCTGGCAGTCAAGTGGCTTCTGGACTGAGTTTGAGAGGCCAATTGCACTAGACGGTGGCAACGGGCCTGAGGAAGATAGGCCCTTGCAGTGGTGGTATCTAGCCAGGCCCCTATGAATTCTAGGGACTGAGTAGGGGTGAGTTGAGACTTTGGCAGATTTATGACAAGTCCCAGATACTGTAGCATGCGTCTGGTGTGGTCCAGGGAGGTCTGAGCCTCGGACTGAGATGGAGCTCGGATGAGCCAGTCGTCCAGGTATGGGAAGACAAATATTCCCAGAGTGCGCAGAAATGCAGCCACTATTGACATGCATTTGGTGAACACTCTTGGAGCAGAGGCTAGACCGAAGGGGAGTACTCTGTATTGGAAATGCTTTCCCTGAAACAGAAAGCGTAGGAATTTTCTGTGGGATGGATGGATGAGTATATGTGTGTACGCATCCTATAGATCTAGAGAACAAAGCCAATCCTGACTCTGTAGGTATGGAAGGAGAGTACCTAGAGAGAGCATCTTGAATTTCTCCTTGCATAGAAATTTGTTCAATTCTCTCAGATCTAGAATGTGTCTGTGCCCCCCTGTTTTCTTGGGGATGAGAAAATAAGGGGAGTAAAACCCTGACCCCTGTTGAAGAAGAGGAACCTCTTCTATTGCCCTTTGGGCAAGAAAGGTGGTCAGCTCCTGACCCAACAGGTGCAGGAGAGATGGGGGAGAATTGAACTGTCTCACCATGGTATGGGGAGGAAGGCTGGAGAAATGTAGTTTGTAGCCCTCTCTGATGATAGAGAGGGTCCACTGTTCTGATGTGATTTGCTCCCATCTGGGAGCAAAATGAGTTAACCTTCCTGGAATGGTGAGAGGCTCTGGTTGTTGCAGAGCCAGAAAGGTTAAGTTCTCTAGAATCAAGTCAAAAAACCTGAGGGGGTTGGGACTGCTGGACTGTAGCAGCTCCTGCAGATTTTACTCTGGCCTGTTTAGATTGCTGACGCTTAGGAGCAAAGCGAACTTGGGAAGATTGCTGGCCAGTATTTGTGGAAAATCTGGTCTTTTTATAGAAAGGCTTCTTAAAAGATTTTTTCTTGGCAGGGGTAGAGGTAGACTTAGAAAGTCTATCTAGAGCAGCATTCTCTGCATCCATTTGAGTGGCTTTGACTTGCCACTCTTTGCCAAACAGATTTTCACCTGTACAGGGCAGATTGCCCAAACCATCTTGTACCCAGGGTTCCAAATCAGAGGCCTGGAGCCAAGCAATTCTGCGAGCAGCTATGGCAATGCCCGAGGCTCTGCTAGCTCCCTCAAAGGAGTCAAAGGCTACTCTGTTGGAGAACTTTGAAACATCTTGAGTATGTTTTAGCAAAAGAAGGAACTCCTCCTTTCTATCCTCTGGGATAAAGGGGAGAAAATGACGTATCTTCAGTGCAATCTCTTTCAGAAACATGCCCATATAGAAGCTGTATGAATTAATTCTGGCAATAAGCATACTAGCTTGGAAGATTTTCCTACCAAAAGCATCCAAAGTCCTACATTCTCTTCCTGGAGGGGTAGAAGAGTGTCTTTTGGTACTCTATCTTTTTCATAGCAGACTTCACCACAATAGAGTGGTGAGGGAGCTGAGTATTTTGAAAACCAGGAGGAGGGGGGACCCGATACATGGTGTCCAAACGACGAGAATGTGGAGATAGGGTAAGAGGAGCCTCCCACAAGTCCATCATGTGTTCTTGAAGAATTTCATGAATGGGTAAGGTGACTGCCTCTTTGGGAACCTTAGAGTATCCTAAAATATCTAATTTTTTTGCTCTAGGTTCCCTTTCAGAGGTTACTGAAATGGAGAGTCCTTTAGCTACTTCAATAATGAAGTCTTGAAAGGACAGATCCTCTGGAGGAGACATTCTCCTCTTTGGAGAGGAGGGCTCCTCAGGAAGAGTAAGAGATACTTCAGCAGAATCATCTGAGGTATCAGAATCCTCAGAAGACTCGAAGTACCGCCTGTTAGCTTCCAGAGATCGATACGCGTACCGACCGGTATCAACATCGGGCGTACCGGGAACCGGATCGGTATCGAGAAAACCCCCGGAACCGGGGACCGGAACCGGCATTCTACTGGAAGTAGATGCTCTGGGTACCGGTATCGGTTGTGGTACCGGAACCAGAGTCGGAACCGATTGTTGCGGTACCGAGGGCGTTGCAGCGTTAATGAAAGCCAATATGGCCTGCTGCATGGATTGTACAGTAGTACCCATAGACGCCACGACTGCCTGGATGTCGGTACCGGTATGGGCCGGTACCCCAGAGCAGTCTAACAGGTGATCGGTCGAGGCCGTGCCATCGAGGTCAACCTGTAACCCCATAGGGGGAGCTTTGGAAGCCGGAGCTTCCCGCCGGGGTTGTTTGGCTGGGGCAGGGTCCTCAGGGTCAAACCCAAGGGCCTCTCGCTGCTTAGAGGGAGATTTGCCCTTTGAGGACCTGCCTAAAGAATGTTTGGTTACCTGAGATCCATCAGGAGAGGAAGACCTGGAGGATGTTGATGCTGGAGTATCTGTAGAAAACAGCATATGAAACTTGGCTGCTCGGTTCTGTAAGCCACGTTTGGACATCAGAGAGCAGGATGGACAATCCGGAATGGAATGGTCAGGCCCCAAACATTTAAGACACCATTCATGGGTATCTGTGACTGAAATAGTACCGCTACACTTGGTGCATTTTTTAAAACCAGAGGCTGGTTTCTCTATGAGGGAGAATTTGTGAAGGCCTAGAGGCCTCACAGAACAAACACACCAAGTGGGGAAAAATAAGATTTTTTTTTTTTTTTTTTTAAATAAAGAAAAGACGACCGGCGGTACCGGTCCGGAATCGGGGAAGGCAGACACGCGGCCAAAGAAACAAATTAAAATAACTTCTTCAGCGGTGACAGGAACACGACCTGCTGGCTCCGCGGAAAAAGAAGAACTGAGGAGAGTTGGTCAGGAAGGCGGGAAGGCAGCGCACATGCGCTGTGGGAGGCCCCAAAAGCTTTCCTTTCTGGGAAGCTGTGGAGCTTTCCTGCGCAGGCTCCGTCGGTTCCGACGTACCCATATGTGAGGACTCATTCCTGCTTGTTCCTGGAGATACACAAAAAACATCACAAAAACACCACAGACAATCAGAATGAATTTGTTAAAATGTTCATTATAAGTATGGAGATAAGCAAGCACTGTAGAACGAATAGATTAAAAATATGTTCCTACTTTTCTGAAACACCTATCAACCTAGATAGTATTAATGAGCAAGATTTTATAATAGAACATATAGAGTTCAAGTCTCCTAATGGGAGGAGCAGAAATGTGAATCAATCTGAACTCTTGAGTTATATATATAGATTTTATGAAAGGGTTTTTTTTTTTGCCATCAAGTCAGTGCCGACTCCTGGCAACCCAGCTGCCTCTGAGTTTTCTTGGTGATGTATCACCAGAAGTAGACTGCCAGCTAATGGAGAATAAAGTGACATGCCCAAGGTCACAAGGAATACCAGTGGGAATTGAACCCTTGATCTTCTGGATACTAGGCAGTTGCTCTAACCAGTAGGCTACTCCTCCACTTATAAAAGGATAGACTCATATAAATCAAAGTGAAGTGGACAGTGTGAATGAGTGTAAAGTGTATGTCTGTACTATATCAGAATGTTTATAGAGCAAAGTGTAAAGTTGTGAGCTTGTATGTGCTTTTGAATGGTATATGCTACATTCAGAAACTTGGGTAAAAACCCCACATGGGAGTTTGTATAGGATAAGGTTTTTTCTTTTGTAATGAGGAACCAACTAAGATAACCAAAGTAAACTACCCACCTGAATAATGGAACTTCTGTGCGTGTGCGGTAAACCTCTTCATGCTATACAAAGTGAAAAAATGCCCCAGACGGCAACCCTGCTTTTAAAAGACTTTTTGCACCACAGCAGGGTTAAAGGAAAGCCATATGAACACTGAAATTAATTAAGGAGGACCTCGACGGTTTTGCAGAGTGGGCATATTGATTATGTATATTATATTGTACCAAAAAAATCAGACTGAATAAAGAGATGTATATATTTCTTAGTTTGTATAAGAACATGATTCTCATTTGTGTAAGTGTTCTATAAATGTTATTGGCATTCCAAAGAAAAACAGACGGTCACATTCTTGAGTATGAAGAAATTCTTTTAAGAATCTTCATGAAACAGTGTCAGATAATCTACCTTATATGGCAGTCTGACCTCACTCAGTGCGTCCCAGGATGCACCGCGTGGGGTCAGACACTGCCATTTTGGACAATGGCAGACGCAGAGCGGGAGAATATAAGCAGCACTCTCACTTAGGTCTTTTGGGGATGCCAGACCACCAGGTTTTTCTTTATTTAATGTGGGGTGTGGGTGGGGGTTGGGTGAGGGAAAGGGGTCACTAGACCAGCAGGGATATTTTTAATTGTCAGGCATGGCTCCCCAACAATATTTTGATGGCATCGGGGGCCTTTCTCGATGCCATCAAAATACTGTCGGGGTGGGATCGGGGCCGCTGGACCACTAGGAATGATTTTAATGGCCTAATGGGAGACAGCCAACATGGCTTTAGACAAGGAAGATCTTGTTTTACTAATCTGTTATGTTTTTTTGAAGGTGTGAATAAACAAGTGGACAAAGGTGAGTCGGTTGATATAGTGTATCTGGACTTTCAGAAAGCCTTTGACAAGGTCCCTCATCAGAGATTTTTGGTAAAACTAAACAGTCATGGAATAGGAGGCAGTGTACTATTGTGGATCAGGAACTGGTTAAAAGATAGAAAGCAGAGGGTAGGGCAAAATGGGCAATTTTCCCAATCGAGAAAGGTGAATAGTGGTGTACCCCTGGGATCTGTGCTTGGTCCGCTGCTTTTTGACATATTCATAAATGACCTGGAAAAGGGAATAACGAGTGAGGTTATCAAATTTGCAGATGACACAAAACTAAAGTTGTTAAAACCCAAGAGCATTGTGGAAAATTGCAAGAGGATCTTGATAAATTGGAAGACTGGGCATCAAAATGGCAGATGTAATTTAATGTGGACAAGTGCAAAGTTATGCACCTAGGGAAGAACAACCCAAACTATGGTTACACGATGCAAGGTTCCACATTAGGAACCACCACCCAGGAAAAAGATTTAGGCGTCATTGTGGATACCATGTTACAACCCTCGGCCCAGTGTGCAGCGGCGGCCAAGAGAGCAAATAGAATGTTAGGTATCATAAGGAAAGGAATGGAAAATAAAACAAAAGATAGAATTCCTCTATATCGTTCCATGGTGAGACCGCACCTTGAATATTGTGTGCAATTCTGGTCGCCGTATCTTAAAAAGGATATAGCGATATTAGAAAAGGTTCAGAGAAGAGCCACCAAAAGGGTAAAGGGGATCGCTTCTTTGCAGAGGGGACGGGACCCCACTCTCCGCTGTTTGGTTACGTAGAACATGGCAACCTAATTGTCCGTTCTGACTAGAACAGATTGCCCAAATAGCTGGGTGTTGAAAAACACAGAGCATTTGTCAGTGCCCGTAGTTCTAGGAGGTTGACCTGTAGAGCAGATTCTTGTGTCCCCAGTCCCTGTGTGGTCAGGTCATTCAAATGCGCTCCCTAAGGCGGCTTGGAAGCATCTGTCATCAGGATGCATCGAGGTGGAGACATCTGAAAAGGTGACCCGACGAGTAGGTTTTTGTGGGAGACACCACCACTGAAGGGATGTGATAAGTTGAGGGGTGATGTGAATCTTGTCCCTGAGACAACCCTTCACTTGCATCCATTGAGAAGATAGAGTCCACTGCACTTGTTGTACGTGTAATCGAGCGTAGTGAACGACATGGACCGTGGAAGCCATGTGTCTCAATAGCCACAGCATGTCACGAGCTGTTACCTGGTTTTGATGATGTATCCTTTTTTCCAGCTCAATGAGGGCACAGTGATCTTGTGGGAGGAAAGCTCAGGCCTGTCAAGTGTTTAAGAGCCCTCTGATGAACTCCAGTCATTGGGATGGAGCAAGGTGGGACTTTAGGAAGTTTATGATGAAACCCAGGTGTTGGGAGCACCATGATGGTGCGATTAAGGGAGAGTGTTACTTCTTGAGGTAAATCTCCCCGATCAGCTAGTCGTCTAAAGAAAAGAGAAATACTCCCAGTGTGCATAGGTAGGCAGTGATGACTGCCATGCATTTTGTGAAGACTCGTGAGGCAGAGACTAGACCAAAGGGGAGAACCTGGTATTGATAATGGTTTCCTTGAAACATGAAGCGCAGATACGGTCTGTGCCAGGGATGGATCAGTAAATATGCGTGCGCCTCTTTTAGTCTACAGAACAGAGCCAATCAGGTCTCTAAAGGCATGGTAGAGTTCCTAGGGAAATCATTTTGAATTTCTCTTGGACCAAGAACTTGCATAGGTCTCCGAGATCCAAAATAGGCCTGAAGCCTCCTGTTTTCTTTGGAATGAGAAAGTATGGAGAGTAAAAGCCCAACTTTTCTTGAGGAGGAGGAGGAACTCTTTCTATGGCTCCATGGGACAACAGGGTGATCAGCTTCTTTTAAGGGAGTGCTGTGAAGGGGTTGTATGGGATAATCCCCTGCGAAGTAGGTGGTGGTGGGTGGGGGGGGGGGTAAGGTTTTGAAGTAAAGCTGATAACCCCTTTGGAGATCTTTAGTGTCCATTGCTCTGATGTTATGAGGTGCAAAATGTGGGCATAGTGACAAAATCTGCCTGCAATGTGGAAGGGCTAGGGGCACTCCAGGGGCAGATTGGGAATGCTCTCTAGGAATGAGTCAAAAACCAGTTGCAGGCTGTGCCTGTGCAGCTGGTTGAGACTTAGGAGCTTTGGGTTTCTTAGGTTGGCAAGAACCCTGCTGAGGTTGATACGCAGCATAAGGCGGGTAAGGATAGTATCTCTCCTTTTTAGAATAAAAAGGTTTCTTGGGAAAAGCCTTCCTCTTGGATGGGTCAAGCTGTCTTCCTGGAAAGGTGTTTTAAGGTGAGATCATCTGTTTCAATCTCCCCTGCTTTTTCCTTTAAATCCTTGCCAAAAAGGTTTTCTCCAATATATGGGATATTGGCCCGTTTATCCTGGACCCATTGTTCAAGGTCAGATGCCTGTAACCAGGCTATTCTGCGAGCCCCAGTGCAGAGTGTTGAAGCTCTACTGGTGGATTCAAAGACATCAAAAGAGGCCCTGGTAAGAAACTTAGCCATGTTCTGACCTTGCTTAATGAGAGTCTGGAATGCATCCTGCTTATTTTCTAGAAGCAGGGGGGCAAAAGTCTCAGGAACCCTGGCGACATCCTTCAGAAACATGCCCATTTACAAACATGTAAGAGTTGATTCTGGAGGCCAACATGCATGCCTGGAAACACCGATGCCCAAAGGCATTGAGTGTCCTCGCTTCTCTGCCGGGAAGCATGGATGAACGGCTTTGAGCTCTTTATTCGGCGCATCGCCGACTCCACCACCACTGAGTGGTGGGGAAGCTGAAGTTTTTGAAAACCTGGGCACTCTGGTGCTCAGTACATGGTATCTATTCCCTTGCTAACAGGAGGAGCCATGAGCAGGGCCTCCCACCACATGTGGAGCATATGGTTCTGCAGGATATGATGCACTGGTAAGGTAGCAGCCTTCTTGGATGTCGGAGGGTACTGGAGTATCTCCAATTCGTCCGCCCTTGGGTCCTTTTCTGAGGCTACCGTGATGGAGAGCCCTGCTGCCATGTCACGGATGGAAACCTGAAAGGACATATCCTCTGGTGGGGACAGATGTCGTTCTTGAGGTGGCAAATGGTCCAAAGGAATATCCGAAAGTTCTCAGGAATCAAGTGACCCCCCCCCCCCTCGTCAGATTCTAAAGAACTTGAATCAGAGCTCTGCAAGAAATCAAAGTATCAGCAGTCCTGGGTTCAACCTCGATGCTTCATTGAAGTCAACGTTCGATGCTGACACAGATCCTCAGAGGTATTGGAATTGAGAGCAATGGGAGCCAAATTATGTTGGCTGCAGGTGTTCTGATGATGTCTGAGGGCCGGTATTGGGGCCAATATGCTCGGCTGTTGGCTCGGTACCAAAGCCTATACTCCTGAAGCTCTCAATGTTATCAGTACCGAGGCTGCTAGGAGTGCTGCCAAGCTCCTCTCGAGAGCTAGCATGTGCTAGTCTAGGGAGATAGCAGATGTCTGAGTGGAATCATGTATGGGGCTCTGAGCCACTGTCCCAAAAAGTGTAGTCACTCATCTGTAAAAGGTGTTCTCCAGGGACAGCAGGAATCAGTCCTCACATATAAGTGACGTTGGCACCAATGGAGCATACACAGAGCATTCCCCCAGCTTTCAAAGAAAACCTTTGGGAATGCCGCCATGCATGCGTGGTCTCCTTCCCATCCAAGGGTGCCATCTTACTCAGTCAGGGGACATAGCTAGAGTCCCTCCAAGAAGATGCAAAAATGAAGAGCAACTCCAAGAGGAGGATGGATGATTGTGAGGACCGATACCTACTGTCCCTGGAGAATACCTGTTATAGGTGAGTAACTACGCTTTCTCCAGGAACAAGCAGGAAGTCAGTCCTCACATATGAGACTCCCAAGCTACAGGCTACCGAGGACCTGTAGGAAAAGGAAAATACCACAGCAGAGCCGTGAGCAGTTGCCAGTGAATCAGAAGGCAGCCCGAAAACCCCAAGTCCATGGATGGCCACATTCCCGGTAGCCGGAACAAGAAGGATCGGAGGGCAGGAATTGCTTAAACCCTGAAGAGATTACGGAGTAGGCCTGGGTGAAGGTGCTATCACGGCAGGACTCCCTCTCCAGGCAGTAGTGCACCGCAAAGGTGTGAGGGGAGGACCAGGTGGCAGCCTGGGCAGATGTCTGCCAGCAGATACAAGTGCAGGTTAGTGACCGACATCGCCATCATTCGCACACTGTGCGCGTGACTCAGCGGTACAGTGGAAGCCTGGCCTGAGCCTGGGCAAAAACGATGCAGTCCGTCACCCAGATGAACAGGGTTCGCTTGGTGACCACCAACCCCAGGCTGCTGGGGTCATGGGAGATGAAGAGCTGCCCGGATCTGCAGTGGTTCTGAGTCCACTGCAGGTAGAGAAAGAGCCCTCTTACAGTCCAGCGTATGGAGAATCACCGAAACCCGGTCGGCATGGGGCTTTAGGAAGAAGGTGGGCAGCACTATCTCCTGGTTGAGATGGAAATTCAAGACAACTTTCGGGAGGAACTTGGGGTGAGCATGCAGAACCATCCTGTTCCCATAGAACCTCATGTACAGTGCCTCAGCCATCCGAGCCTGGAGCTCACTGACTCTCCAGGCAGAGGTGAGGGCCATCTTCCATGACAGGTGTCGCAGTGAGCAGGCAGCCAGCGGCTCAAATGGCAGCCTGCTCAGTTGTGTGAGGATCACACTGAGGTCCCATTCAGCCGGGGGAGGGTGGGTGGGTGGGGGACTTGGAGAGAAGCAGGCCCCGCATGAAGTGGGAGACGAGTAGTTGCCCCGAGGGGGTTTACCCTCGATAGGATGGTGCTTTGCCGAGATGGCGCTCAGGTGAACCCTAACAGAGTTAGACTTCAGTCTAGCCTGTGAGAGGTGGAGTAGATACTGCATGATCAAGTGGGAAGGGCAGAAAAACAGGTCTGCTCAGAACTCCGCGCACCACACTCAGAACCAATGCCACTTAAAAGTGTATGCACGTCTGGTCGAGTTCTTTCGTGAAGCCAAAAGAATGTCCTCGATCTCCATGGGGAAATGGAAGGGCACTAAGATGACCTGCTCAGCTGTCAGGCTGTGAGGGATAAAGATCTCAAATTGGGGTGAAGGAGCAGGCCTCCTTCCTGCGTCAGCAGCCCCAGCGAATTCTTGAGAGGAGCTGGGGCTCCATCGAGAGACTATGTAGCATAGGGAACCACAGTTGCCTGGGCCACCTCAGGGCCACGAAGATCAAAAAGGCCCTGTATCCCACTGGACCTTGAGGGACGACCCTTGGGAGACCTGGTGCCATCGCCGGAGGCCTCCGTATCGGTTCGAGGCACCTTTGTGGGCCGCTCTGTTTCCGACTCTCGAGTCTGCCGAGGGGGCCTGAGAGACCAGGCGTGTGACCTCTCTGGCGGAGTCCTCGTGGCCTCATAAGGACATAAAAGACTGAGATTGCAGACCTGCTATTAGTAATCTGTGAACTATCATTAAAATCATCTCTAATACCTGAAGATTGGAGAATCGCCAATGTAACACCAATTTTTAAAAAGAGCTCCAGGGGTGATCCGGGAAACTACAGACCGGTGAGCCTCACGTCAGTACCGGGAAAAATGGTAGAAACCATCATAAAGAATAAAATTACTCAGCATGTAGATAGTCATGGCCTAATGGGAGACAGCCAACATGGCTTTAGACAAGGAAGATCTTGTCTTACTAATCTGTTATGTTTTTTTGAAAGTGTGAATAAACAGGTCGACAAAGGTGAGTCGGCTGATATAATGTATCTGGACTTTCAGAAAGCCTTTGACAAGGTCCCTCTCATCAGAGACTTTTGGCAAAACTAAAGAGTCATGGGATAGGAGGCAGTGTACTACTGTGGATCAGGAACTGGTTAAAAGATAGAAAGCAGAGGGTTGGGCTAAATGGCCAATTTTTCCAATGGAGAAAGGTGAATAGTGGTGTACCCCAGGGATCTGTGCTGAGTCTGCTGCTTTTTGACATATTCATAAATGACCTGGAAAGTGGAATAACGAGTGAGGTTATCAAATTTGCAGATGACACAAAACTATTTAAAGTTGTTAAAACCCAAAAGGATTGTGGAAAATTGCAAGAGGATCTTGATAAATTGGAAGACAAACACAAACAAAGCAAGCTACATTTGATAACTGGACCAACTTCAACTTAATATCAAAATCTACTCTCAAAACTACAATAACTAACATTAATACAACAACCTCATACCTTGATCCATGCCCAGTTGATTGGATAAAGAAGACTTTCTCAATACTCTCTTCTTTCATTCTACCCTTAGTGAACCTATCCTTACAAAAAGGCTACTTACCACCATCTCTCAAACACGTTCAAATACGACCTATACTTAAAAATAACACATTAGATAAATTATCCCCAAAATCATACAGACCCATATCAAGTATTCCTTTTATGGCCAAACTTATTGAAAAAATTGTACAAATTCAACTACAAGACTTTATTGACACATTAAACCTCCTTGATGAACATCAATATGGCTTTAGACCCTTCCATGGAGTAGAAACCTTGCTAACGATCCTTTATGACACAATATTAAGAGGTATTGATAATCCTAAACAAGCCTTTATTCTTGTTTTCCTTGACATATCAGCTGCATTTGACAGTGTTAATCACTTAACAATGTTAAACAGACTTCAACAAATTGGAATTACATCTACTGTTTATAATTGGTTCAAATCATATCTATCAAACAGAACTCAAACAGTAAGAATCCACACCCAAATTTCTAACACCTTCAAACAAACTCAGGGTCTCCCGCAGGGTTCTGCATTATCTGCGCTATTATTTAATATTTACTTACAACCAGTTTGTAACATCTTTAAACGTCACCATGTTTATTATCATGTCTACGCTGATGATATAATGTTCTACTCCCATTTGAAATCCCACACCCACCTCTTCAAAAAATAACAGAATGTTTCAATGAACTAACTGAATGGCTCAAAGAACAAAATCTACTTATCAACTTTACTAAAACTGATATATTATTCATCACTAAAAATCAAACATACATACCCCCAAACACGATCACACTAGATACTCATGAAATAAATACAAAAAAAGAAATAAAATATTTAGGTGTAATACTTGACAATAATCTAAATATGGATTCACATATAAATATCTAACTAAAAAAAATACATTACAAACTCAAAACACTAAAACAATTAAGACCATTGATTCATCTACAAGACTTTATTAATATAATTCATGCTATCATCACCCCACATTTTGATTATGCAAACACAATACTTAATGGCATTTCAAAACAAAATATTAAAAAGATACAAATAATTCAGAACATAGCTGCCAGGATGATTATGAATATAAGCCCACTTGAACATGTTACACCAATTTTGGCTGAACTTCATTGGCTACCTATTTACTCCCGAATCAAATATAAAATTCTTGTCACTACATTTAAACTTATAAATAATCTTGCACCATCGGCACTCAATACACTGATTAATATAGACATCGATAAACGATCCCAAAGAAGCAGAAACTTAAATACCTTAACAATACCAAAAGATTTCACAAAAGCCAGAAAACAAACAAATAAGAGAGCTTTCTCACACTCTGCTCCAATTCTTTGGAACAATCTACCTGACAACATTCGCCTGCTATCTGATATAAAGGTAATTTGAAAAAAATTAAAAACTCACTTATTCATATTACACTACAATACACCCTCAGAACAGAATACTCAAATAGATACAGGCTAACATTTATACATTATTATTACATACTCTATTTTCAAAATAAATATCACTAATACACTATTAACCATACCACACTCTCATTCACATGATGATTATAGATTTAAACTAACAATGTATATATGTTCTAATATGTTATACCTTTAATGTTACAACATTCCTTGTAAATTATAATTATCTGTTCTATGTAAACTGACTTGGTATATTACATACCAATTAACCTACTGTTCCATGTAAACCGCACTTGATACTAGGGAAAGAGCGGTATATAAATAACTGTTAAATAAATAAATAAATAAATAAGACTGGGCATCAAAATGACAGATGAAATTTAATGTGGACAAGTGCAAAGTTATGCACCTAGGGAAGAACAACCCAAACTATGGTTACACGATGCAAGGTTCCACATTAGGAACCACCACCCAGGAAAAAGATTTAGGCGTCATTGTGGATAATATGTTAAAATCCTCGGTCCAGTGTGCAGCAGCAGCCAAGAGAGCAAATAGAATGCTAGGTATCATAAGGAAAGGAATGGAAAATAAAACAAAAGATATTATAATGCCTCTATACCAGTGATGGCTAACCTTTTTGAGCCCGAGTGCCCAAACTGCCGCACAAAACCAAAGAATTTCCTCAAAGTGCCAGCACGTCAATTTGCATAAATATTTGCATAATGCTAACATACACTAACTTTTAGTAAACATGTCTCTTAATGAGTGTATGGATAAAGACAGACTAAAAGATTTCTACATTACTATAATCCAGTGCCAACCGCCAGGCACATTAGGAACTACTACAAACACTGCCCATTTAGAACCAATAGCAAACCCGCCGTATCCTAACAGCACTACCAGGAGTCACAAAGCACCATACCATACCTATCAAAAGGCAACACTGCAAATATTAAACCAATACATTTCAGAGAACAACAATACATGACCTACTGGGGAAAGAGAACAAGTGGCAATGTCAAAAAGGAATTACATAAACAGAATACCTCAGCTCAGTTACACAGTTGCAATTGCTCCAGCCACTTTCTTCTGGTTTCTTCATGTTTTCTGCTAACTCTCCATCATCTGCTGTCCATTTGTCCTTTCTTCTCTCTTCTAGTTTTTTTTTCCATTCTCTCTCTCTACATCCGCTTTAACATACTAATCTTTCTCCTTTTGCTCTTTCCTCATTCCTATTTCATCCACTCAAATTTTACCCCTCCATCCTCAATCCCCACTTACTCTCCCAATACCCGGCCAATTGTACATTTTTCTTCCCTCACACACAAAATATTTTTCCCCTCTCCATTTCATTCTCCCAGCCCCATCCCCTTCTAATCTCCCCCAACATCAGCTCCCTTTTAGTTCCAGCCCCACCCAGTATCCGCTCCCTTCTAGTCCCCTCATCAGTCCATTTCCAGTCCTAGCTCCCCCATCCATTTCCAGTCCTATCCGAGTCCCTTCATCAGCTCATTTCCAATACCAGCCTCCCATCAGCCCATTTCTAGTCCTTTCCTAGCCCCACCATCAGCCCATGTTAAATCCTAGCTCCCCTCCACTCAGCCCATTTCTAATCCAAGCCCCCCATGAGCCTACCTCCAGTTCTAGCCCCTCCATGAGTCCATTTCAATCCAAGCCCCCACCACAGCCCATTTCCAATCTTAGCTCCCCCAACACCCAATTCTCAGTTCTATCCTAGCCCATCCATCAGCCCAGTTCCTGTCCTAGCTCCCTCCCCTAAGAGCCCATCCCAAGCCCCCCTTCCCATCAGTTATTTGCAGTTCAAGCCCCCTTCCACTCAGCCCATTTCCATTCCAAGTCCCCCTCCCCATTAGCTATTTGCAGTTCAAGCCCCCCACTTCCCCTCAGCCCATTTCCATTCCAAGCCCCGTCCCCATCAGCTATTTGCAGTTCAAGCCCCCCACTTCCCCTCAGCCCATTTCCATTCCAAGCCCCATCCCCAACAGCTATTTGCAGTTCAAGCCCCCTTCCACTCAGCCCAATTCCAGTCCAAGCAACCCCCAACCAAAACCAGTCCTAGCCCCCCATAGCCCACTCCCAGTCCTAATCCCACCAGCCCATTTCCAGTCCTAATCCCCCCTCACCCACTTTTCAGTTTAAGCCCCCCATAGCCCATTACCAGTCCTAACCTCCCCATCAGCCCACTCCCAGTCCTAATCCCCCATCACCCAATTTTCAGTTTAAGCCCCCCCAAAGCCCATTACCAGTCCTAACCCCCCATCAACCCACTTCCAGTCCTAATCCCACCAGCCCATTTCCAGTCCTAATCCCCCATCACCCAATTTTCAGTTTAAGCCCCCCCATAGCCCATTACCAGTCCTAACCCCCCATCAACCCACTTCCAGTCCTAATCCCACCAGCCCATTTCCAGTCCTAATCCCCCATCACCCAATTTTTAGTTTAAGCCCCCCCAGCGCCCATCACCACTCCTAACCCCCCCAGCCCAGCGCCCATCACCACTCCTAACCCCCCCAGCCAGCCCAGTGTCCATCACCACTCCTACCCCCCCCAGCCCAGTGCCCATCACCACTCCTAACTACCCCCCCCAGCCCAGTGCCCATCAACACTCCTAAATCCCCCAGCCATCACTACTCCTAACACCCCCCCCCAGCCCAGCCCAGCCCATCACCACTCCTAACCCCCCCAGCCCAGCCCATCACCACTCCTAACCCCCCCCAGCCCAGCCATGCCCATCACCACTCATAACCCCCCCAGCCCAGCCCATCACCACTCCTAACCCCCCCAGCCCAGCCCAGCCCATCACATCACCACTCCTAACCCCCCCCAGCCCAGCTCAGCCCATCACATCACATCACCACTCCTAACCCCCCCCCAGCCCAGGGAAAATTAAAAAAAAAGAAAACCTGTCTGTTGCCGCTGTCGGGGCCGCCGCGGCAGAATCGAGCGTGCCGCGGGGCCCCCCTGTACCCGGCAGAGCCTGCCCTCCCCGTAGCAGCTCTCTCTTTGGCAGCTCTCTCTTTGGAGCTGCAGTCAGACGCGCCGGCTTGCAGAGCGCGAGGGAAGAGTTTCTCCCTCGCTGCTCTGTTAAACCCGCGGGGGCTGATGGGAAGTTCCCATCAGCCCCCGCGGGCTTAACAGAGTCGCGAAAGGGAAACTCTTCCCTTCGCGCTCTGCAAGCCGGCGCGTCTGACTGTAGCTCCAAAGAGAGAGCTGCCAAAGAGAGAGCTGCTACGGGGAGGGCAGGCTCTGCCGGGTACAGGGGGGCCCCGCGGCACGCTCGATTTTGCCGCGGCGGCCCCGACAGCGGCAGCAGACAAGTAAAATTGAAAAAAAAAAAAAAAAAAACCTAATTGCGGACCTTCCCGCGTGCCAGCTGTAAGGCCTTCGCGTGCCACAGCTGGCACGCGTGCCATAGGTTCGCCACAGCTGGCACGCGTGCCATAGGTTCGCCATCGCTGCTCTATACTGTTCCATGGTGAGACCGCACCTTGAATATTGTGTGCAATTCTGGTCGCCGTATCTTAAAAAGGATATAGCGTTATTAGAAAAGGTTCAGAGAAGAGCCAACAAAATGGTAAAGGGGATGGAAGGATACTCCTATGAAGAAAGGCTAAAAAGGCTAGGGCTCTTTAACCTGAGACGGCTGAGGGGAGATATGATAGAAGTCTATAAATTAATGAACGGAGTGGAACAGGTAAACATAGATCGATTGTTTACGTTATCAGAATATAGAAAGACTAGGGGACATGCAATGAAGCTACAAGGTAAACTATTTAAGACTAATAAAAGAAAATATTTTTTCACTCAACGTGTAATCAAACTCTGGAATTTGTTACTGGAGGATGTAGCAAAGGCTGTTAGTGTAGCTGGGTTTAAAAAAGGTTTGGACAAGTTCCTGGAGGAAAGGTCCATAAACCATTATTAAGAAGGGACCCAGGATATCAATGCTTGACCCAGTACAAGCATTGCGGAACCTGTGCCTTTTGGGGGAACTGCTAGGTACGTATGACCTAGATTGGCCACTGTTGGAAACAGGATACTGGGCTTGATGGACCTTGGTCTGACCCAGTATGGCATATCTTATGTTCTTAAACTGCCTGGCTCGGTTCTTGAGGCCTCTCTTTATCCTTTGTCGGCACAAAGGACAAGAAGTGGGGTCATGTTTAGGACCCAAACATTTTAAACACCAGTGATGTTTATCAGTGGCCAAAATGGTACTAGCACACTTGATACATTTTTTTTAAACCACTGACTGGCTTTCCCATGCCTTAAAAAATTGTCTTTTGAGACTATGAAGGCCTAGAGGCCTAGGTTAGCAGTGAGAATCAACAGAAAAGAAAATTTTGAAAATTAAAAAAAAAAATACAAACAGGGTGGCCCAAAAAAAAGTGAGAACATCTCGTAAATTAAAAGCTTAGTTTACTTATTTAGCTTTTTTAGCTATATAACATCTTTCGACAATTTCCAGTTGCCATTTTTTTAAATTTGTCAATTGTTTACATCTGTCTTTTTGAATTTTTAAATAACTTACATGCTACGAGATGTTCTCACTTTTTTGGGCCACCCTATATATATCGGGACTGGTGTCAGATTTAACAGAACCGGCATCAACAGGAAGACAAAAACACGATGTACCCCTAAAGCGCACAAAAAAAAAGTTTTTCAGCAGTAAAAGGGCGGTTCATACAGCTGGCTCTGCGGAAAATGAAGAACTGAGAGGAGAGGAGTTGGGAAGGCAGGCATGCAGACACAGTGGAGTGCTCCCAATGGCTTTCCTATTGGATGCTGGGGAACTTTCCTGCGCAGGCTCAGTCGGGAACGTCATGCATACATGAAGACTGCATTCCTGCTTGTTCCTGGAGATAACAAAATAGTTAAATTCCTAAAGAATAAGCAATAAAGAGCACATGTGTATTACCCCCCTACTATATACAAAATTTCTCTTATGCTTGGCCATTAGGGATGTTCTGAAAACCTGCTCTTTTTTAGGATCTCAATGACAGAACTTCTACATCCCTGCCGCAAAAGATAAATGTCAAAAATACAAATTGACATGTATGTACCTAGACAAATACATTTACGAGCATGATCTCTATCATATATTATGATTTAGGTCAAAAAACTTGACCATGTCACTATTATGTTCATATACATCTTCTGAACCTTAAATTGAAATTTTGGATACAATTGTTTTATCTTTTACTAAACAAAAGCTTAATTTCAATGAGCAAGTGGCAGCATAAAGCTTCTGGGCCAGACTGGTGGCTCAGAAGGATAATCTGGATTCAATTCCTAGGTTAAGTCATTCACTTCCTGGACTAATTGGATGCTCCAGAGGCAGTGTTTACAGCCTCTGGGGAGAGGGATTCTCAGTTATCGCAGAAAGCACAGTTACTTAGCTGTAACAGGTGATCTCTGGGAACAGCAGGAATAAGTCTTCACATATGGGTATCGTCGGTACCGACGGAGCCTGCGCGGGAACGCTCCCCAGCGTCCAAAAGGAAAGCTTTTGGGAGCATCCCACAGCACCTGCGCGCTGCCTTGCCGCCTTTCCTAACCGCCTCTCTCCAGTGCGAGTTTTAAAGCTCAGACAAAGAGAGAGTGAGGAAAGAAAAAAAGATAGAGAGATACAACTCCTAGGGGAGGTGGGTGGGTTGTGAAGACTTATTCCTGCTGTCCCCAGAGATCACCTGTTACAGGTAAGTAACTGTGCTATCTCCAGGAACAAGCAGGAATGAGTCTTTACATATGGGGACTCCCAAGCAAGAGATGCCTGGGAGATCACCCAGGTTGTGAGTCCCTGGGAAGGGATCTACCTCCACCCATGAATCTCAGGCATCCAGCCAGGGATGGAGGGTAGGAGTTGGTTAGGTATGGAACAGCTGTTTGAGAACAGCCTGATCAAACAAGGCATCGCTGCGGGAGTCCTTCTCGAAGCTATAATGGGCTGTGAAGGTATGAACCGAGGCCCAGGTGGCCACTCGACAGATCTGGTAGATGGACACAGAATTTAGATGAGCCATAAATGCTGCCACAGCCCTCACATTGTGAGCTGTGACACGGCCCTCCAGAGAAAGGTTCTTACTCTGGTAGGCGAAAGAAATACACTGAGCAATCCAATTGGACAGAGTACTCTTAGAGACTGGAAGTCCTAAATGAGAGGGATCAAAAGCAACAAAGAGTTGAGAGGACTTTCTATGTTGCTGTGTCCTTTGTAAGTAAAGCACAGTTACTTACCTGTAACAGGTGATCTCTGGGAACAGCAGGAATTAGTCCTCACATATGGGTACGTCGGAACCGACGGAGCCTGCGCGGGAAAGCTCCCCAGCTTCCCAGAAAGGAAAGCTTTTGGGGCCTCCCACAGTGCATGCGCGCTGCCTTCCTGACCAACTCTCCTCAGTTTGAGTTTAAAGCTGAGACAATAGAGAGAGAGAGGAAAGGAAAGAGAGAGAGATACAACTCCTAGGGGAGGTGGGTGGGTTGTGAGGACTAATTCCTGCTGTTCCCAGAGATCACCTGTTACAGGTAAGTAACTGTGCTATCTCCAGGAACAAGCAGGAATGAGTCCTCACATATGGGGACTCCCTAGCTAAGATGCCGGGGAGATCCCCCTCCAAGGGTTCCTCATCTTCCTATGGATCTCAGGAATCCATTCAGGGAAGGTGGGCAGGAGTTGTTTAAGAATGGAACAGGTGTCTGAGGACAGCCTGACCAAACAAGGCATCCCGGCGGGAGTCCTTGTCCAAGCAGTAATGGGCTGTAAAGGTATGAACCGAGGCCCAGGTGGCTGCTCGACAGATCTGATCGATGGATACAGAGTGAAGATGAGCCATAGAGGTGGCCATGGCTCTCACATTGTGAGCTGTGACATGGCCTTCCAGAGAAAGGTTCTTGCTCTGGTAAGCAAAAGAGATACACTGAGCAATCCAATTGGACAGTGTTCTTTTTGAGACTGGAAGTCCCAAATGAGAAGGATCAAAAGCAACAAAAAGCTGAGAAGACTTTCGATGTTGCTGTGTCCTGTGGAGGTAAAAGGCAAGAGCTCTTTTACAATCTAAAGTATGTAGGTTCCTCTCTGCACTGGATGCATGAGGAGCTGGAAAAAAGACAGGTAGATATACCTCTTGATTAAGATGAAAAGGTGAGACCACTTTAGGCATAAAGTGAGGATTTGTCCTAAGGACTACCTTATCATGATGAAACCTTGTATAAGGTGGATTAGCCACTAAGGCCTGCAGTTCACTGATGCGGCGAGCAGAAGTAACTGCAATAAGGAAAATAAACTTCCAGGAAAAAAAATTTCAAGGAGGTAGTGGTTAAGGGTTCAAAGGGTGGCTTCATAAGCTGACCAAGAACCAAGTTTAAGTCCCATGCTACCGGAGGTGGCCGAATGGGAGGCTTAGTTAAAGTTAGGCCTCTCATAAACCTTGCAATAAGAGGATGAGAGGAAACAGGTTGTCCATTGATAGGCTTAAGAGATGCTGCAATAGCACTCAAATGGACCCTTACAGAATTTGTTTTCAGGCCTGCATTGGAAAGATGCAGGAGATATTCGAGTAAAGAACTCAAAGGTAGTGCTAGAGGGTTAAGACCCTTTTGAGCACACCAAATGGAAAATCTTTTCCATTTAAAAGCATAAGAACGCCTGGTGGAAGGTTTCCTAGAGGCATGGAGGATATCCTTCACTTGTTGAGAAAGATTGAAGTCTTGAAGGTCTAGGCCTTCAGTAACCAAGCTCTGAGGTGAAGGGACTTGGGGTTTGGGTGCCACAAAGTCCCCCCCTCTTGAGACAGAAGGTCTGGAGCAGCTCCCAGATCCAGGGAGGGGGCCTGGGAGAGGTGCAGAAGTAGAGGGTACCACACATAGCGTGGCCAGCGTGGAGCTATGAGGATCATAGATCCTTGATCCCTCTGGAGTTTGAACAGAGTCTTGGGAATCAAAGGAATGGGTGGAAAGGCATACAGGAAGTCCTGACCCCAATGAAGGAGGAAGGCATCCTTAACCTGAGCTCCCTGACACGGATTTCTGGAACAGAACCGGGGAAGTTTGGCATTCCACGGACTTGCACGGGGTTCCCCATTTCTGAAAGATTCTGAGTACCTGATCCATGTGCAAGCACCATTCGTGTGGAAGCAGAACTCGACTGAGTCTGTCTGCCCAAGAGTTTTGGATTCCTGGGAGATATACTGCCAGGAGATGGATTTGATGCTCTCTGGCGAAGGCCCACAGTTTTAGAGCTTCGTTGCAAAGCGACAGAGAGCCAGTCCCTCCTTGCTTGTTTATGTAGAACATGGCTACTTGATTGTCGGTATGAACAAGGACTGTCATGTTGATGAGGAGGGTATGAAAGACCTTGAGAGCAAGGAAAATTGCTCGCAACTCCAAAAGGTTGATATGAAGGGTGGACTCCTGTGGAGACCAAGTGCCCTGAGTGGAGAGGTCTTGGAGATGAGCCCCCCAACCTGTTTGGGAGGCATCTGTTGTGAGGGTTGCTTGGGGTAACAAAGGTTGGAAGGGGGCCCCCAACAACAGATTTTGAGTGGACTTCCACCATTGGAGAGACCAAAAGAGACGTTTTGAGGCTGCTATTTGGTCTGAGAGCGCTCCTGATGCTTGAGTCCACTGGGTGGACAAAGTCCATTGAGCTGCTCTCATATGTAGGCGAGCATAAGGCACCACATGAACTGTGGATGCCATGTGGCCTAGTAGTTGAAGCATTTCTCTGGCAGTCAAGTGGCTTCTGGACTGAATTTGAGAGGCCAATTGCACTAGACGGTGGCAACGGGCCTGAGGAAGATAGGCCCTTGCAGTGGTGGTATCTAGCCAGGCCCCTATGAATTCTAGGGACTGAGTAGGGGTGAGTTGAGACTTTGGCAGATTTATGACAAGTCCCAGATACTGTAGTATGCGTCTGGTGTGGTCCAGGGAGGTCTGAGCCTCGGACTGAGATGGAGCTCGGATGAGCCAGTCGTCCAGGTATGGGAAGACAAATATTCCCAGAGTGCGTAGAAATGCAGCCACTATTGACATGCATTTGGTGAACACTCTTGGAGCAGAGGCTAGACCGAAGGGGAGTACCCTGTATTGAAAATGCTTTCCCTGAAACAGAAAGCGTAGGAATTTTCTGTGGGATGGATGGATGAGTATATGTGTATACTGTGGCAAGGAGAGAGTAGTGCCACCTAGAAAAGCAGGAAACATTGAAGGTTTTACCTTGGCTGGGGGGATGGGCACATTAGAAAACACTAGTCAGAGAAAACCCAGGGTTAGAAGTTCACAGCAGAAAAACCCCAGGGTTGATAGTCAGTGGGCCAAAACCAGTGTTGAGTCATTCCCACGTTACACACCAGATAGGAATCAGAGAAGCAGGTACTCGGAGGAGGAGCCTGCAAGGGAGTTCCCTTGTCACGTAGCTGCTTGTAAAGAAAGGCAGACAGAAACGGAAGGAGAAGGGAGAGAGAGAGGAGAGCAGAGGAAGAGAATCACCTGTCTTACCAGCACGAGGATTCTGAACCTGACTGGAACAAGGCTCCCAGGCTCTATGCTGAGAGGAAGGGAAGACCTGAAGCCAGATTCGCTCCCCAGGAGAAAGGGAAATACTGCTGCTCTCCAGGAAGAAATACTCACAGGCCAGGCAGCTGCTGTTGCGAGGCCCAGAGATACACTGCTAGTGCAGTGAAACCACAATGCAGGTTAGTGGGCAAGCTAAACCCTGTATTTGAAAGAAGCTTAAAGAAGCCACAAGAAGGCAGAACTTTCACCCAGGCAAAACCCTTGCTGGAACCTAGATGCAGGCATTGCTCTGCTAGGGAAGCTTCCAAAGCAAGAACTTTTTATAGAGCCCGAAGGACGTCTGACCGGTCCTCTGATTACAGCTCAGAAGAGGGTTTTATTGATAGAAGGCATGTATATAAAACTGTGCAAGTTAAGCATCAAACCAGGAGAAAGCCTAGGCCCAAAACTGAACACAGGGACAGTTCTTCAGATGAGGAGGAGATTACCTGTAGACATTTACATGAAAGGAAAGGAACTTTTAAACCATGGCTTTTGAAACCCCATGAGCTTTTACTTAAAGGGGAGAAACCTATTAGGTGGCCAAGACTGAAGAAACTGTTAATGTATGGGACTAATACCATTCCAGTTAAGAGTCCAGAACCGCTACCTGAGAGTCCTCCAGAGAGCATGGAAATTGACTCTTTCAAAGGGGATTCAGATCCTTCAGTCACTGACATGGAATGTGATTGTTGCACTGTATGTGAATAACTGTTAAGAGGGAAAATACCTTTTGTAAGAGCTAAGAAGAAAAGCTTGTTTAAAAGACTTTATTTTTGACCTGGCAAAGTTTGCATATATTTTCTTTGGGAGGAGTATCCCTACTTTTGTTTTCCTATGGACATTACCTGTTGTGAGTCTCTGAGAACCCAAATAAAAATCTGTGATCTTTAACCAACGGCTCAACTACAAATTCTTATACAACCTCAAGGTTAAGGTGCAGCGCCTCCTGCTGGTCAAGCTATTTGGCACAGGGGCGGGGCTCACAATACGCATCCTTTAGATCTAGAGAACAAAGCCAATCCTGACTCTGTAGGTATGGAAGGAGAGTACCTAGAGAGAGCATCTTGAATTTCTCCTTGCACAGAAATTTGTTCAATTCTCTGAGATCTAGAATGGGTCTGTATCCCCCTGTTTTCTTGGGAATGAGAAAATAAGGGGAGTAAAACCCTGACCCCTGTTGAAGAAGAGGAACCTCTTCTATTGCCCTTTGGGCAAGAAGGGAGGTCACCTCCTGACCCAACAGGTACAGGAGGGATGGGGGAGAATTGAACTGTCTCACTATGGTATGGGGAGGAAGGCTGGAGAAATGTAGTTTGTAGCCCTCTCTGATGACAGAGAGGGTCCACTGTTCTGATGTGATTTGCTCCCATCTGGGAGCAAAATGAGTTAACCTTCCTGGAATGGTGAGAGGCTCTGGTTGTTTCAGAGCCAGAAAGGTTAAGTTCTCTAGAATCAAGTCAAAAACCCTGAGGGGGTTGGGACTGCTGGACTGGAGCAGTTCCAGCAGATTTTGCTCTGGCCTGTTTAGATTGTTGACGCTTAGGAGCAAAGCGAACTTGGGAAGATTGCTGGCCAGTATTTGTGGCAAATCTGGTCTTTTTATAGAAAGGCTTCTTAAAAGATTTTTTCTTGGCAGGTGTAGAAGTAGACTTAGAAAGTCTATCTAGAGCAGCATTTTCTGCATCCATTTGAGTGGCTTTGATTTGCCACTCCTTGCCAAACAGATTTTCACCTGTACAGGGCAGATTGCCCAAACCATCTTGTACCCAGGGTTCCAAATCAGAGGCCTGGAGCCAAGCAATTCTGCGAGCAGCTATGGCAATGCCCGAGGCTCTGCTAGCTCCCTCAAAGGAGTCAAAGGCTGCTCTATTAGAGAACTTTGAAACATACTGAGTATGTTTTAGCAAAAGAAGGAACTCCTCCTTTCTATCCTCTGGGATAAAGGGGAGAAAATGACGTATCTTTAGTGCAATCTCTTTCAGAAACATGCCCATATAGAGGCTGTATGAATTAATTCTGGCAATAAGCATACTAGCTTGGAAGATTTTCCTGCCAAAAGCATCCAAAGTCCTACATTCTCTTCCTGGAGGGGTAGAAGAGTGTCTTTTGGCACTCTATCTTTTTCATAGCAGACTTCACCACAATAGAGTGGTGAGGGAGCTGAGTTTTTTGAAAACCAGGAGAAGGAGGGACCCGATACATGGTGTCCAAACGACGAGAATGTGGAGATAGGGTAAGAGGAGCCTCCCACAAGTCCATCATGTGTTCTTGAAGAATTTCATGAATGTGTAAGGTGACTGCCTCTTTGGGAACCTTAGAGTATCCTAACATATCTAAATTTTTTGCTCTACGTTCCTTTTCAGAGGTTACTGAAATGGAGAGTCCTTTAGCTACTTCAATAATGAAGTCTTGAAAGGACAGATCCTCTGGAGGAGACATTCTCCTCTTTGGAGAGGAGGGCTCCTCAGGAAGAGTAAGAGATACTTCAGCAGAATCATCTGAGGTATCAGAAGACTCGAAGTACCGCCTGTTAGCTTCCAGAGATCGATACGCGTACTGACCGGTATCGACATCGGGCGTACCGGGAACCGGATCGGTATCGAGAAAACGCCCGGAACCGGCATTCTACTGGAAGTAGATGCTCTGGGTACCGGTATCGGTTGTGGTACCGGAACCGGAGTCGGAACCGACTGTTGCGGTACCGAGGGCGTTGCAGCGTTTATGAAAGCCAATATGGCCTGCTGCATGGATTGTACAGCAGTACCCATAGACGCCACGACTGCCTGGATGTCGGTACCGGTATGGGCCGGTACCCCAGAGCAGTCTAACAGGTGATCGGTCGAGGCCACCGATGTCAACCTGTAACCCCATAGGAGGAGCTTTGGAAGCCGGAGCTTCCCGCCGGGGTTGTTTGGCTGGGACAGGGTCCTCAGGGTCGAACCCAAGGGCCTCTCGCTGCTTAGAGGGAGATTTGCCCTTTGAGGACCTGCCTGAAGAATGTTTGGTTACCTGAGATCCATCAGGAGAGGAAGACCTGGAGGATGTTGATGCCGGAGTATCTGTAGAAAACAGCATATGAAACTTGGCTGCTCGGTTCTGTAAGCCACGTTTGGACATCAGAGAGCAGGATGGACAATCCGGAATGGAATAGTCAGGCCCCAAACATTTAAGACACCATTCATGGGTATCTGTGACTAAAATAGTACCACTACACTTGGTGCATTTTTTAAAACCAGAGGCTGGTTTCTCCATGAGGGATTATTTGTGAAGGCCTAGAGGCCTCACAGAACAAACACACCAAGTGGGGAAAAATAAGATTTTTTTTTTTTTTTAAAGAAATAAAGGAAAAAAGCCCGGTGGTACCGGTTCGGAATCGGGGAAGGCAGATACGCGGCCAAAGAAACAAATTAAAACAACAACTTCTTCAGCGGTGACAGGAACACGACCTGCTGGCTCCGCGGAAAAAGAAGAACTGAGGAGAGTTGGTCAGGAAGGCGGGAAGGCAGCACGCATGCGCTGTGGGAGGCCCCAAAAGCTTTCCTTTCTGGGAAGCTGGGGAGCTTTCCCGCGCAGGCTCCGTCGGTTCCGACGTACCCATATGTGAGGACTCATTCCTGCTTGTTCCTGGAGATAAAGCAAGAGCTCTTTTACAATCCAGGGTATGAAGACAGGTAAATAAACCTCCTGGTTCAGATGAAAAGGTGAGACCAGTTTAGGCATAAAGTGTGGATTAGTCCTGAGGACTACCTTGTCATGATGGAACCTTGTATAAGGAGGATTAGCCACCAAGGCTTGCAGCTCACTGATGCGGCCAGCTGAAGTGACTGCAATGAGAAAAATAACCTTCCAGGAAAGGAATTTCAAGGAGGTAGTGGCTAAGGGTTCAAAAGGTGGCTGCATAAGCTGGCCAAGAACCAGATTCAAGTCCCATGCCACTGGAGGTGGTCTGATGGGAGGTTTAGTCAAAAGAAGGCCTCTCATGAATCTTGCTATAAGAGGATGAGAGGAAATTGGCTGTCCAATGAGAGGTTTAAGGATTGCTGCAATAGCACTCAAATGGACTCTTACTGAATTCGTTTTAAGGCCTGCATGGGATAAATGCAGCAAATACTCTAGTAAAGAATTCAGAGGTATTGCAAGAGGGTTAAGACCCTTCTCTGCACACCAAATAGAAAACCTTTTCCATTTAAAAGCATAGGAACGTCTAGTGGAAGGCTTTCTGGAAGCATGAAGGATATCCTTCACTTGCTGAGAAAGATGCAAATCTTGAAGGTCTAGGCCTTCAGCAACCAGGCTCTGAGGTGAAGAGACTGGGAATTTGGGTGCCACAACGTTCCCTCCTCCTGGGACAGGAGGTCTGGAGCAGATCCCAAGTCCAGGGAGGGAGCTTGGGAGAGATGCAGAAGTAGAGGGTACCACACTTGGCGTGGCCAATGTGGTGCTATGAGGATCATAGACCCCTTGTCTCTCTGAAGTTTGAAGAGTGTCTTGGGAATTAGGGGAATGGGTGGAAAGGCATAGAGGAAGTCTTGCCCCCAATGAAGGAGGAAGGCATCTCTGGCCTGAACACCCTGACACGGAATCCTGGTACAGAACCGGGGAAGTTTGGCATTCCACGGACTTGCAAAGAGATCTATGTCCGGGGTTCCCCAAATTCGGAAGATCCGGGCTATTTGGTCCCCATGGAGGGACCATTCGTGTGGAAGCAGAACTCGACTGAGTCTGTCTGCCCAAGAGTTTTGAACCCCTGGAAGATACACTGCCATGAGATGAATTTGATGCTCTCTGGCGAAAGCCCACAATCTCAGAGCTTTGTTGCAAAGCGACAGAGAGCCAGTCCCGCCCTGCTTGTTCACGTAGAACATGGCTACCTGGTTGTCCGTGTGGCTAAGGACTGTCTTGTAGCTGAGCAGGGTGTGGAAGACTCAGAGCTAGAAAAATTGCTCTGAGCTCTAAGAGGTTGATATGTAGAGATGTCTCCTCTAGAGACCAGATGCCTTGAGTGGAGAGATCTTGAAGATGAACTCCCCAACCTCTTGGAGAGGCATCTGTTGTAAGGGTTGCTTGGGGTAACACCTGTTGAAAGGGGGACCCCAGCAACAGATTTTGAGTGGACTTCCACCAGTGGAGGGACCAAAAGAGGCAACTGGAGGTTATTTATTTATTTATTTTTATTTAACATTTCTTCTATACCGCACAATTATAATCAGTGCGGTGTACATCGAACAAAACATACTAGAATGCATACAGGCAACATTGAGTTTACAGTGAAACAGGATATTAAACATGGAGAAAAACCGGGGAAACTATATATAAGCTAATGTTATACTATGTACACTTCTCTAACTCATCTAGCTGACAGGCAACCTGATGCCTGGGTCCATTGGGTGGACAGAGTCCACTGAGCTGCCCTCATGTGAAGGCGAGCATAAGGAACCACATGCACAGTGGATGCCATGTGGCCTAACAGTTGTAACATCTCTCGAGCAGTTAAATGGGATTTTAACTGAATTTGAGAGGCTAACTGCACCAAGCGTAGGCAACGGGCCTGGGGAAGATAGGCCCTTGCAGTTGTGGTATCCAGTAAGGCCCCTATGAACTCTAGAGACTGAGTAAGGGTGAGATGGGATTTTGAAAAGTTTATTAGAAGTCCCAGATACTGAAGGATACGGCTTGTGCAGGTTAGAGAAGTCTGGGCCTCTGACTGGGATGGAGCTCAAATGAGCCAGTCGTCCAGATATGGGAATACGAATATCCCTAGAGTGTGTAGAAATGCAGCTACTACTGCCATGCATTTTGTGAACACCCTTGGTGCAGAGGCCAGACCGAAAGGAATCACACTCTATTGGTATAGCTTCACATGATAAAGGAAACAAAGGAACCTGCTGTTGGGAGGATGGATGAGGACAGGGTTGTAAGCATCCTAGAGGACGAGAGAGCAAAGCCAATCCTGACTCTGAAGGTATGGAAGGAGAGTACCGAGAGAAATCATCTTGAATTTCTCCTTGCATAGAAACTTGTTCAATTCTCTGAGATCTAATATGGGTCTGTAGCCCCCTGTTTTCTTTGGGATAAGAAAGTAGGGGAATTAGAACCCTGAACCCTGTTGAAGAAGGGGTACTTCTTCTATTGCCCCTTGGGCAAGAAGGGTAGTAATCTCCTGAAAGAGAAGGTCGAGGAGAGATGTCTGGGAATTGAACTGTCTCACCATGGTGAGGAGGAAGGTTTAAGAAATGAAGCTTGTACTCCTCCCTTATGATGGAGAGGGTCCACTGCTCTGCTGTGATTTGTTCCCATCTGGGAGCAAAGTAAGCCAACCTTCCTGGGATGGTGAGAGGCTCTGGATGTTCTACAGCCAGATAGGCTAAGTTCTCTAGTTGTAAGTCAAAGGCCCTGAGGAGGCTGAGGCTGTTGGGCCGTAGCAGTCCTAGCAGCCTTAGGCTTGGCATGTTTCGATTGTTGCTGTCTCTTTGTAGCAAAACGACCTGCAGTAGATGACTGCTGACCATAAGCAGAATAATATTTCCCTTTTTTGGGAAAAAATCCCGTTTTGAACAACCTTTTCTTAAAAGGAGCAGAAGTAGACTTTGAAAGTCTATCTAAAGCAGAATTTTCAGCATCCATTTGGATGGCCTTTGCATGCCAATCTTTGCCAAAAAGGTTTTCACCTGTACAAGGACCGTTTCCTATAGTCCATCTTGAACCCAAGGTTCCAAATCAGAAGCTTGCAACCAAGCAACTCTGCGTGTAACTATGGCAATGGCCGAGGCTCTGCTGGCACCTTCAAAAGAGTCATAGGCTGCACGGTTGGAAAACTTGGAAATATCCTGGGCATGTTTGAGCCAGGTGAGGAACTCTTCCCTTTTATCTTCTGAAATAAAAGGAGAAAGTTTGCAGGTGATCTGTAACTTTTTAGAAACATCCCCATATAGAGACTATAGGAGTTGATTCTGGCAACAAGCATACTGCCCTAGAAAATTCTCTTGCCAAAGGCATCTAAGTTTCTGCATTCTCTTCCTGGAGGAGCAGAAGAGTGCCTTTTTGTACTCTTTATCTTCTTCATAGCAGACTCCACCACAATGGAGTGGTGAGGAAGCTGAATCTTATGAAAGCCAGGACAAGGAGGAACACGATACATGGTGTCCAACCAGCGAGAATGAGGAGAAGTGGTGAGAGGAGTCTCCCATATGCCCAACATGTGATCATAAAGAATCTCATGTATTGGTAAAGTGGCTGCCTCTTTAGGAGCCTTAGGATATTGTAAAATATCTAATTTTTTGGCTCTAGGCTCTGTCTCAGGGGCCACTGAGATGGAAAGACCCCTGGTCACTTCCCCAATGAAGTCTTGAAAAGACAAGTCTTCTGGAGGAGACATTCTCCTTTTTGGAGAAGAGGGCTCCTGAGGATGAATCACCGATGCTTCGACAGAGACCTCTGATTCATCAGAGTCCTCAGAGGAATCAAAGTATCGCCTGTCTGGATGCTCCTGCAGAGCCCGATACGTGTACCGGGTGGTATCGACATCGGGAGTGATTGGTACCGGTTCGGTACCGATGGGCATCACAGAACAGTGTACCACTGCAGTCGACACCGAGGCGGATGTCGATGCAATCGCTACCAGCACCGGAACAGATGTCGGTACTGGTGCCGGAGTCGGTACCGGCAACGGAGTTTGTTGTGGTACCGAAGGCATCGCAGCTTGTATAAATGCTGTGATGGCACGCTGAATGGTCAGGATATTCTGATCCATTGACGCAACCAATGTCTGGATGCCGGTACCAGTGGGAACCACCGGTACCCCAGAACATGGCAACAGGTGATCGGTCGAGGCCGAGCCATCGATGTCATAAGAACATAAGATATGAAATACTGGGTCACACCAAGGTCCAAGCCCAGTATCCTGTTTCCAACAGTGGCCAATCTAGGTCATATGTACCTAGCAGTTTCCCCAAGAGACACAAGTTCCACAATGCTTGTACTGGGTCAAGCATTGATATCCTGGGTCCCTTCTTAATAATGGTTTATGGACCTTTCCTCCAGGAACTTGTCCAAACCTTTTTAAACCCAGCTACACTAACAGCCTTTACTACATCCTCCGGTAACAAATTCCAGAGTTTGATTACACGTTGAGTGAAAAAATATTTTCTTTTATTAGTCTTAAATAGTTTACCCTGTAGCTTCATTGCATGTCCCCTAGTCTTTCTATATTCAGATAACGTAAACAATCGATCTACGTTTACCTGTTCCACTCCGTTCATTAATTTATAGACTTCTATCATATCTCCCCTCAGCCGTCTCTTTTCCAGGTTAAAGAGCCCTAACCTTTTTAGCCTTTCTTCATAGGAGTAATCCTTCCATCCCCTTTACCATTTTGGTGGCTCTTCTCTGAACCTTTTCTAAAATCGCTATATCCTTTTTAAGATACGGCGACCAGAATTGCACACAATATTCAAGGTGCGGTCTCACCATGGAACGATATAGAGGCATTATAATATCTTTTGTTTTATTTTCCATTCCTTTCCTTATCATACCTAGCATTCTATTTGCTCTCTTGGCCGCCGCTGCACACTGGGCCGAGAGTTTTAACATGGTATCCACAATGATGCCTAAATCTTTTTCCTGGGTGGTGGTTCCTAATGTGGAACCTTGCATCGTGTAACCATAGTTTGGGTTGTTCTTCCAACCTGTGACCCCAAAGATAAAGCTTTGGAAGCCGGAGCCTCCCGCCGGAGTAATTTTGCCGGTGCGCATTCCTCGAGGGCAAGCCCGGAGGCATCTCGATACTTAGAGGGAGATCTACCCTTCGAGGACCGGCTGGATTTAAGTTTGGTTACCTGAGATCCATGTGAGGAAGAAGCAGCCCTGGAAGACGTTGATGCAATCGAAGATGCATCCGAGGGAAACAGGGTACTGAGCTTAGCTGCTCGATTCTGTAGACCTCTTTTAATCATGGAGCAGGACTCACAATCCACAATGGAGTGGTAAGGACCTAAACATTTTAGACACCATTCATGGGTGTCAGTGACAGAAATAGTGCCGCTGCACTTCATGCATTTTTTAAACCCAGAGGCAGGCTTTTCCATGAGGAAAAATGTCCTAGGCCTAAGGCCAAAGAAGAAAATGCACTGAAGTGAGAAAAAACAGTTTTGTTTTGTTTTTTTAGAAGAAAGAAAGAAAAGACCAGCGGTACTGGTCCAGCATCGAGAAGGCAGACGCGTGACCAAAGAAATAAAATAAAATAAAGAAATTCTTCAGCGGTGACAGGAACACGACCTGCTGGCTCCGCGGAAAAGAAGAACTGGAGAGAGGCAGTTAGGAAAGGCGGGAAGGCAGCGCGCAGGCGCTGTGGGATGCTCCCAAAAGCTTTCCTTTTTGACACTGGTGAGCGTTCCCGCGCAGGCTCCGTCGGTACCGACGATACCCATATGTGAAGACTTATTCCTGCTTATTCCTGGAGATCAGCAACATCTAATGGCTGGATCTAAGGCCCATAATTACCCAGAATAAGCCTTAGTGCATGAACTTCAGCTGAGGACTATTACTGCGATAACTGGGCTAGGGGAATTGGGAGGGGATGTCTTCACTTTACTTCATTTTGCTTGTGACAGCTGGTGCACTTTACAGTGTTTCATCGCTGTTGTATGGCTTATAAATAAGATAAAATGTAATGCAGATAGAGTATGCATCTTAGGAAATGCCAGACAGTATAGTGTGGTAAACTTTTACAGGTAAGGCTAAAAATCAGCACTTATGGTCAAGTGTTAGTTGCTTTTTTCTCAATTTTCCATGTAAACGGTACAAGATAAAAATGGTATGTCAAAGAATAGGTGGCAGGTGTAAGCACTAATGGGTGGCAGTTAAACCAGCTCACTGACTCAAAGGCGGGGCTGAATACTACCACGCAGAGGACTTATAACTATCTGGGTCAAGTCTTCCATGCCTCTGGTCAGAAAATGATTAACCATTTTATTAATAGCCACCCTAAAGTTTCTTCCATCTAAGCTGAACTCAACAGGTAATGCAATACTTGCAGAGCTCCTACTGCTGGCATCACAGAAGCCTTCACCTTTATACAGAAACGCACAATATTTAGACTTTAATGCATACACATTTTCCTTGTGTACCATGAAAACAGTGACTGTGCAAGAGAAGTGTTCTCTTCATGGGCAATTATCCTCACACATTTAAGAGTTTGGGTGTACCTTACTATTTTGAGAGAAGAAACCTTCACCAGGGATTCCACAGGAGAATCGAGTGATCCTGTACCATCTTATAAAATGGCAAGAATTTAGTCTTCTGCCGTGTGTTCATGATCATGTATGAAAAGGAATATGAGAAGCCCGAGTACTTAATTTCTTGTGAAGATTAAACAGCCAGGTAAAGGCTTCATAAATGTTTAAACCTTCTTAGCTTTCCCTTTCCCCTCATTGAAAGGATAAGATTAAGTCTTGGGCTATGCACACCTCCGGCCATCTTTATTATTCCTCTATGATGAATCTTTGGGAGCTAGGAGAATGCCACCTTTATCAGTAAGTGGATTTATTAGGGTACTGCACCCTCTATTCTGAGAAATTCTTGTTCTGTGCACGTGAAGGAAAAGGCCTTTGTCTTTTCAGAAAGTTCTGGAGGACTTCGGTCAGTTTGGTGCTGAGCACAATCATGTGACACACTTATATGAAATCTTCAGAGAAAGCACAGTTACTTACCTGTAACAGGTGATCTCTGGGAACAGCAAGAATAAGTCTTCACATATGGGTATCGTCGGTACCGACGGAGCCTGCGCGGGAACGCTCCCCAGCGTCCAGTAAGAAAGCTTTTGGGAGCATCCCACAGCGCCTGCACGCTACTTTCCCGCCTTTCCCAACCGCCTCTCTCCAGTTCGAGTTTTAAAGCTGAGACAAAGAGAGAGAGAGGAAAGGAAAGATAGACAGAGAGATACAACTCCTAGGGGAGGTGGGTGGGTTGTGAAGACTTAATCCTGCTGTTCCCAGAGATCACCTGTTACAGGTAAGTAACTGTGCTATCTCCAGGAACAAGCAGGAATGAGTCTTCACATATGGGGACTCTCCAGCTGGAGATGCCAGGGAGATCCCCAAGGTTGTGAGTCCCTGAGAAGGGCTCTACCTTCCCCCCATGGATCTCGGGCATCCAACCAGGGATGGGGGTAGGAGTTGATTAGGTATGGAACAGGTGTTTGAGAACAGCCTGACCAAACGAGGCATCCCGGTGGGAGTCCTTGTCCAAGCAGTAATGGGCTGTGAAGGTATGAACCGAGGCCCAGGTGGCCCCTCGACAGATTTGGTCGATGGACACAGTTTAGATGAGCCATAGAAGCTGCCATGGCTCTCACATTGTGAGCTGTGACATGGCCCTCCAGAGAAAGGTTCTTACTCTGGCAGGCGAAAGAAATACACTGAGCAATCCAATTTGACACAGTGTTCTCTTAGAGACTGGAAGTCCTAAATGAGAGGGATCAAAAGCAACAAAGAGTTGAGAGGACTTTCTATGTTGCTGTGTCCTTTGTAAGTACAAAGCGAGCGCTCTCTTACAATCCAGGGTATGGAGATTCCTCTCTGCACTTGATGCATGAGGTCCTGGAAAAAAGACAGGTAAATACACCTCCTGGTTCAGATGAAAAGGTGAGACCACTTTAGGCATAAAGTGTGGATTGGTCCTGAGGACTACCTTGTCATGATGGAACCTTGTATAAGGAGGATTAGCCACCAAGGCTTGCAGCTCACTGATGCGGCGAGCTGAGGTGACTGCAATGAGAAAAATAACCTTCCAGGAAAGGAATTTCAAGGAGGTAGTGGCTAAGGGTTCAAAGGGTGGCTTCATAAGCTGACCAAGAACTAGATTCAAATCCCATGCCACTGGAGGTGGTCTAATGGGAGGTTTAGTTAAAAGAAGGCCTCTCATGAATCTTGCAATAAGAGGATGAGAGGAAATAGGCTGTCCATTGAGAGGCTTAAGGGATGCTGAAATAGCACTCAAATGGACTCTTACTGAATTCGTTTTAAGGCCTGCATGGGATAAATGCAACAAATACCCTAGTAAAGAATTCAGAGGTATTGCAAGGGGGTTAAGACCCTTCTTTTCACACCAAATGGTAAACCTTTTCCATTTGAAAGCATAGGAACGTCTAGTGGAAGGCTTTCTGGAAGCATGAAGGATATTCTTCACCTGCTGAGAAAGATGCAAATCTTGAAGGACTAGGCCTTCAGCAACCAGGCCCTGAGATGTAGAGACTGGGGATTTGGATGCCATAACGTTCCCTCCTCCTGGGACAGGAGGTCTGGAGCAGATCCCAAGTCCAGAGAAGGAGCTTGAGAGAGATGCAGAAGTAGAGGGTACCACACTTGGCGTGGCCAACGTGGTGCTATGAGGATCATAGACCCTCGATCTCTCTGAAGCTTGAAGAGAGTTTTGGGGATTAGGGGAATGGGTGGAAAGGCGTAAAGGAAGCCTTGACCCCAGTGAAAGAGGAAGGCACTCTTGGCCTGAACTCCCTGACACGAAATTCTGGAACAGAACCGGGAAAGTTTGGCATTCCACAGATTTGCAAAGAGGTCTATGTCCGGGGTTCCCCAAATCTGAAAGATTCTGGCTATCTGGTCCATATGGAGGGACCACTGGTGTGGAAGCAGAACTCGACTGAGTTTGTCTGCCCAAGAGTTTTGAACGCCTGGAAGATATATTGCCAGAAGATGAATTTGATGCTCTCTGGTGAAAAACCACAATCTCAAAGCTTTGTTGCAAAGCGACAGGGAGCCAGTCCCAACCTGCTTGTTCACATAGAACATGGCTCCTTGGTTGTCCGTGTGGATGAGGACTGTCCTGCAGCTGAGCAGGGTGTGGAAGACTCAGAGCTAGAAAAATTGCTCTGAGCTCCAAGAGGTTGATATGTAGAGAAGACTCCTGTGGAGACCAGATGCCCTGGGTGGAGAGATCTTGTAGATGAGCTCCCCAACCCCTTGGAGAGGCATCTATTCTAAGGCTTGCTTGGGGTAACTGTTGAAAAGGGGACCCCAGCAACAGGTTTTGAGTGGACTTCCACCACTGGAGAGACCAAAAAAGGCGACAGGAGGTTGTTATTTTGTCTGATAGGCACCCTGATGCCTGGGTCCATTGGGTGGATAAAGTCCATTGAGCTGCCCTCATGTGAAGGCGAGCGTAAGGAACCACATGCACGGTGGATGCCATGTGGCCTAACAGTTGTAACATCTCTCGAGCAGTTAAATGGGACTTTAACTGAATCTGGGAGGCTAACTGCACCAAGCGTAGGCAACGGGCCTGGGGAAGATAGGCTCTTGCAGTTGTGGTATCCAGCAAGGCCCCTATGAACTCTAGTGACTGAGTAGGGGTGAGATGGGATTTTGGGATGTTTATTACAAGTCCCAGATACTGAAGAACACGCCTTGTGCAGGCTAGGGAAGTCTGGGCCTCTGATTGGGATGGAGCTCAGATGAGCCAGTCGTCCAGATATGGGAATACGAATATTCCTAGAGTGCGTAGAAATGCAGCTACTACTGCCATGCATTGTGTGAACACTCTTGGTGCAGAGGCCGGACCGAAAGGAAGCACTCTGTATTGGTAGTGCTTTCCTTGATAAAGGAAACGAAGGAACCTTCTGTGTGTTGGATGGATGAGGACATGGGTGTATGCATCCTTGAGATCTAGAGAACAAAGCCAATCCTGACTCTGAAGGTATGGAAGGAGAGCACCGAGAGAAATCATCTTGAATTTCTCTTTGCATAGAAACTTGTTCAATTCTCTGAGATCTAAAATGGGACTGTAGCCCCCTGTTTTCTTTGGGATAAGAAAATAGGGGGAGTAGAACCCTGAGCCCTGTTGAAGAAGGGATACTTCTTCTATTGCTTTTTGGGCAAGAAGGGTAGCAATCTCCTGACCCAGAAGGTCGAGGAGAGATGTTGGAGAATTGAACTGTCTCACTATGTGAGGAGGAAGGTTTAAGAAATGAAGCTTGTACCCCTCCCTTATGATGGAGAGGGTCCATTGCTCTGCTGTGATTTCTTCCCATCTGGGAGCAAAGTGAGCTAACCTTCCTGGAATAGTGAGAGGCTCTGGTTCTTCTAGAGCCAGAAAGTCTAAGTTCTCTAGTTGTAAGTCAAAGGCCCTGAGGAGGCTGAGGCTGTTGGGCCGTAGCAGTCCTTTCAGCCTTAGGCTTGGCCTGTTTAGGTTGTTGCTGACGCTTTGCAGCAAAACGACCTGCAGAAGAGGTCTGCTGACCATAAACAGGATAATATCTCCCTTTTTTGGGATAAAAAGCCTTTTTGAACAACTTTTTTTTTTTTTTTTTTTTAACAGGAGCAGAAGTAGACTTTGAAAGTCTATCTAAAGCAGAATTTTCAGCATCCATCTGAGTGGCCTTTGCTTGCCATTCCTTTCCAAAAAGGTTTTCACCTGTACAAGGAAGATTTCCTAATCCATCTTGGACCCAGGGTTCCAAATCAGAAGCTTGTAACCAAGCAACTCTGCGTGCAGCTATGGCAATAGCCGAGGCTCTGCTGGCACACTCAAAAGAGTCAAAGGCTGCACGGTTGGAAAATTTGGAAACATCCTGGGCATGTTTAAGCCAGGTGAGAAACTCCTCCCTTTTATCTTCTGAAATAAAAGGGGCTAAAGTCTGCAGATGATCTGTAACTTATTTTAGAAACATCCCCATATAGAGACTATAGGAGTTGATTCTGGCAGTAAGCATGCTGGCCTGGAAAATTTTCCGGCCAAAAGCATCTAAGGTTCTGCATTCTCTTCCTGGAGTATTAGATGAGTGCCTTTTTGCACTCTAACTTCTTCATGGCAGACTCCACCACAATAGAGTGGTGAGGAAGTTGAGTCTTATGAAAGCCAGGACAGGGAGGAACACGGTACATGGTGTCCAACCTACGAGAATGAGGGGAGGTGGTGAGAGGAGTCTCCCATATGCCCAACATGTGATCATAAAGGATCTCATGAATTGGTAAAGTAGCTGCCTCCTTAGGAGCCTTAGGATATTGCAAAATATCCAGTTGTTTGGCTCTAGGCTCTGACTCAGGGGCCACAGAGATAGAGAGGCCCCTGGCCACTTCCCTAATGAAGTCTTGGAAAGACAAGTCTTCTGGAGGAGACATTCTCCTTTTTGGAGAAGAAGGTTCCTGAGGAAGGAGTACCGATGCTTCGACAGAAGCCTCTGATTCATCAGAGTCTTCGGAGGAATCGAAGTATCGCCTGTCTGGATGCTCCTGCAGAGCCCGATACGCGTACCGAGTGGTATCGACATCGGGAGTGATCGGTACCGGTTCGGTACCGATGGGCATCCTAGGACAGGGTACCGCTGCAGTCGACACCGAAGCCGATGTCGATGCAATTGCTGCCGGAACCGGTACCGACAACGGAGTTTGTTGCGGTACCGGAGGTGTCGCAGCCTGTATGAATGCCGTAATGGCATGCTGCATGGTCAGAATATTCTGATCCATTGACGCCACCAACGTCTGGATGTCGATACCAGTGGAAACCACCGGTACCCCAGAACATGGCACCAGGTGATCGGTCAAGGCAACGCCATCGATGTCAACCTCTGACCCCATAGATGAAGCTTTGGAAGCCGGGGCTTCCCGCTGGGGTAATTTTGCTGGTGTAGAATCCTCGAGGGCAAGCCCGGAGGCATCTCGATGCTTAGAGGGAGATCTACCCTTCGAGGACCGGCTGGATATATGTTTGGTTACCTGAGATCCATGAGAGGAAGAAGCAGCCCTGGAAGACGTCGATGCCACCGAAGCTGCATCAGAGGGAAACAGGGTACTGAGCTTAGCCGCTCGGTTCTGTCGACCTCTTTTAGACATCATGGAACAGGATGCACAATCCGTGATGGAATGGTCAGGACCCAAACATTTTAGACACCAGTCATGGGTGTCGGTGACAGAAATAGTACCGCTGCACCGTGCACTTTTTAAACCCGGAGGCGGGCTTTTCCATGAGGAAAAATATTTCCTAGGCCTAAGGCCGAAGAAAAAAATTGCACAGAAATGGGAAACGGTAGGTTTTTTTTTTTTCTTTTTTTAAAAAGAAAGAAAGAAAAGACGGGCGGTACCGGTCCGACGTCGAAGAAGGCAGACGCGAGACCAAAGAACTAGAAAAAAAAAAAAAGGAAAGAAATTCTTCAGCGGTGACAGGAACACGACCTGCTGGCTCCGCGGAAAAGAAGAACTGGAGAGAGGCGGTTGGGAAAGGCGGGAAGGCAGCGCGCAGGCGCTGTGGGATGCTCCCAAAAGCTTTCTTACTGGACGCTGGGGAGCGTTCCTGCGCAGGCTCCATCGGTACCGACGATACCCATATGTGAAGACTCATTCCTGCTTGTTCCTGGAGATAGCACAGTTACTTACCTGTAACAGGTGATCTCTGGGAACAGCAGGAATAAGTCTTCACATATGGGTACATCGGTACCGACGGAGTCTGCGCGGGAACGCTTCCCAGCATCCAATTAGAACGCTTTGGGGAGCATCCCACCATGCCTGCGTGCTGCCTTCCCGCCTTTCCCAACTGCCTCTCCTCAGTTAAGTTTTAAAGTTGAGACAAAGAGAGAGAGGAAAGAGAGAGAGAGAGAGAAATACAACTCCTAGGGGAGGTGGGTGGGGTTGTGAAGACTTATTCCTGCTGTTCCCAGAGATCACCTGTTACAGGTAAGTAACTGTGCTATCTCCAGGAACAAGCAGAAATGAGTCTTCACATATGGGGACTCCCAAGCTAAGATGCCTGGAGGAGTCCCAGCATGTTGCGAATCAGAGAAGGCCATGCTATTCGACAGAACCTCAGGGGATGGAGGGTAGGAGTTGAACTAAACAGATATGCTATGGACCAACTGGACCAAACAGGATGCCTAGAGAGGAGGTCCTGTGTAGATAATATCTAGTAGTAAACATTGAACTAGAATTCAGCGATATGGACCTCACCATGAGGTATTGAAAAATTTTATGGAGGTTCATATGGGAATGCTAATATGAACCAGCAGAATATCCTCAAGGAATACCTCAATATAGAGCAGAGGTAATAACTGTGCAAAAGACAGGTTGAGTTCAGAACCTTTAGGGTGAGAAAAGTCCCAGTGGAGACTGGGGTAGTTCAATGGGGCAGGACGTTTGTGGGAAATGCGGACGTCCCTATTAGATAAACCCGAAGTCCTTTTGACCCTAAAGAGACATAGTTCTTATAGGAGAAGAGGGGCTTTAAAGACCCCTATATCCGACAACAAAGGAGGACAGAAGTATGAGGCATTGTAGCCTCCTATTTACTGAAAATTCAGAATGTCCTTCTTAAATGAAGTTACTTAGGAAAAAAGATGGTACATGGAGAACTTCAGATGTACCTAAACTGAAGGTCATAGTGGAAAACCTTTAACTACCACAGGGAAGTGGTTGGTTATGTAGAATCCTGAACATGCTGGAGTAGCATCGAAAAGGATAGTGACTATCTGTCGAGGCCGTACAGGAAAAATATATATATGCATATAAATATACATGAACCTAGGCAGACAGACAAAGAAATATTATATATATATATATATATATGGGTACAGACATGCAAATGTCTATATACATGCATGCATAAATATATATACCCATGTCCCCACATAGGGATATGTGAAGAGAGAAAGATTCATCTAATAACAAGAAGGGAATACCTGCTTGAGGAGATGTTTAGAGAATCCATTCTCCCTTCTTGTGAATGGGAGAGCTAAGGAAGTGCTCCCACTGACAAGGGAAGTCTAGAGTATTCTAAGAACTATAGCCCTTGAAAAACCAGAAATGGAGGATGTTTAAATCCGCTGACAGTAAGTCTGGATCCATCCATAACTCCAGCATGACAGCTGGAGAAGAAGATGCAATGAAAAAAAGATACCATATATACCCTTCTAAGAGGGCAAAATGAGTATGATTCATTCTTGCGCTCAATATAAATTACTCCATGAGGAATTGAGGATGGAAGGAAATACACAAAGACTGGCTGTCAGTGAAAGAAAACCATCCCTGAAGGGGTCCACTGGGAATGTGAACCAACCCAGGGGATTGGATAATTCTTTAGGTCTTCACTTAAAGCATAGTTACTCACCTGTAACAGGTGTTCTCCAGGAGCAGCAGGAATCAGTCCTCACTTATGGGTGACGTCGGCGCCGACGGAGCCCTCGCGGAGCAATTTTCCCCAGCTTTCGCAGAAAGCCTTTGGGAATTGCAACGCGCACGCGCGGTCCCCTTCCTGCCCAAGGATGCCATCTTGCTCAGTCGGATGACATAGCGGAAAGACAGCAAAGGTTAGCAAAAATATGCAATAAGAATGACTGCAACTCCAAGGGGAGGAGGGAGGGTAGTGAGGACTGATTCCTGCTGCTCCTGGAGAACACCTGTTACAGGTGAGTAACTACGCTTTCTCCAGGACCAAGCAGGAAGTCAGTCCTCACTTATGGGACTCCCAAGCTTAAGGCTACCGGAGACCTCAAGCCTAAAAGAGCTCCCTCAAGCTCAACAGTACAGAGGGAAGGAATCTTCTCTGAATACGAATCCGGCCGGTAGCCCAACACCAGGGCCGGAGGGTAGGAGTTGCCTAAACCTCAAAGAGATTGTGGAGGACTGCCTGTCCGAAAGCACTGTCCCTGCGGGAACCCCTCTCCAGGCAGTAATGAGCCGCAAAGGTCTGGCTTGTAGACCAAGTAGCGGCCCGGCAGATGTCTGCCAACGGAACAGAGTGAAGATGAGCCACGGGCGCAGCCTTCGCCCTGACACGGTGAGCCGTGACTCGACTCTCCAAGGAGAGGCCGGCTGCCCCATAAGCCCAGGCGATACAGTCAGCTACCCAGATGGACAAAGTACGCTTAGAGACAGGTACCCCCAACCGATTGGGGTCAAAAGATACGAAAAGCTGGACAGCCTTTCTATGCTCCCGCGTACGGTCAAGGTAGAAGGACAAGGCTCTTCTACAGTCCAGGGTATGCAGAACAGTCTCAGCTCGGCTGGTATGCAGCCTGGGAAAGAAGGTCGGAAGAACCACCTCCTGGTTGATGTGAAAGTGGGAGACCACCTTCGGAAGAAACTTAGGGTGAGTCCGCAGGACAACCCTATTCCTGTAGAACCTAGTGTATGGGGGCTCCGACACTAGGGCCTGTAGTTCGCTTACGCGCCTAGCAGAAGTAAGGGCTACCAAGAAGAGCGTTTTCCATGAGAGGAAACGAAGAGGGCAGGTAGCCATGGGTTCAAAAGGCGGACAGGTAAGCCTTTGCAGAACCAAATTGAGGTCCCAGTCAGGAGCTTGCGGACGCAACGGAGGCTTAAGCAGAAGGAGGCCTCTGAGAAAACGCGCCATCAAGGGGTGCGAGGAAAGAGGCTGGCCTTCAACCGGTGAATGATGTGCAGAAAGAGCACTGAGGTGGACTCTGACAGAATTGGATTTGAGACCTAGATCGGAGAGGTGAAGCAAATATTGCAGTACCACCGATACTAGACAGGCGAAGGGGTCCTCAAATCGCTGAGAACACCAGATCGAGAAGCGACGCCATTTGAGGGCGTAAGACTTCCGGGTGGAAGGTCGCCGAGATGCTAGGACGACGGCTTCCACCTCCGGGGGTAGCTGCAGTGGGACTAGGACTACCCTTTCAGCAGCCAGGCCATCAGGTGCAGGGCCCTGAGGTTGGGGTGCAGAAGAGTACCCTGATCCTGGGTCAGGAGATCGGGCTGAAACCCCAGGGGAAGAGGGGTGTCCACCGCTAGCTGTAGAAGCAGAGGGAACCACGGTTGTCTTGGCCACCGGGGCGCTACCAAGATCAGGGAGGCCCTGTCCTGGACAACTTTGAACAAGGTCCGGGACACCAGTGGTGAGGGAGGGAAGGCATACAGCAGACCCATGGACCACGGGATGAGGAAAGCATCCGGCGCCTCTCGAAGAGGGTGAGGGTGCCGGGAGCAGAATCTGGGAAGCTGCCTGTTCAGGGGACTGGCAAAGAGATCCACAGTGGGAGAGCCCCACCGGCGGAAGATCTGCTGGGCCACCGCGGGGTTCAACTTCCATTCGTGTGGCAGCAAAATCCGGCTCAGTTTGTCTGCCAGGCAATTGTCCTGCCCTGGCAGGTAAACCGCTTTGAGGAGGATGTCGTGATCGACAGCCCAAGAGCACAGCCTCCAGGCTTCCCGACATAGGAGGGAGCCCGTGCCCCCTTGTTTGTTCACATAGAACATGGCAACCTGATTGTCCGTCTGCACCAGTACGGACTGACCGAATGTCAGGTGAGAGAAGGCCCGCAGAGCTAGGCGGATCGCCCGTAGCTCTAGAAAGTTTATCTGCTGGGCGGCTTCCCAAGGTGTCCAAAGGCCTTGAGTGCATGTCCCCCGACAATGCGCCCCCCAGCCCAGGAGGGAGGCATCTGTCGTGAGCACCCAGGATGGCGGGGGCGACTGGAAGGACATGCCGAGCACTAGGTTGGGCAAGTGAAGCCACCATTGCAGGGAGGAGACAAGACGGTCGGAAATCTGTATCAGGTCCGACAGTCTCCCTGTGGCCTGATGCCACAGAGTGCGAAGGCTGCACTGAGCAGGTCTCATATGTAGACGGGCATTCGGAGTGACATGGACCGTGGAGGCCATGTGTCCGAGCAGTTACAGGAACTGTCTGGCAGGGGCCGGCGACTCGCTGTTGAACCTGCCGGCTAGAGCCATAAGTCTGTTGGCCCGTTCCAGAGGCAAGAAGGCACGAGCCTGCCGAGTGTCCAGCCTTGCCCCTATGAACTCGAGGTCCTGAGAGGGAAGCAAAGCGGACTTCTCGAAGTTTATGACGAAGCCCAAGTGCTGAAGCAGAGCCACCGTACGTTGGGTGGCCTGGGCAACCTCTGGAGCAGACGATGCTCGGATGAGCCAGTCGTCCAGGTATGGGAAGACGAAGAGGCCTTGAAGCCTTAGAAAGGCTGCCACCACTGCCAGGCACTTCGTGAACACCCTGGGAGCAGAGGATAGGCCAAAGGGCAGTACACGGTACTGATAATGGTTCCCTGCCACCACAAACCTTAGGTATTGTCGGTGGTCCGGGTGAATAAGGATGTGGGTATAAGCATCCTTTAGATCCAAGGAGCATAGCCAATCTCTCTGCCGGAGGTAGGGCAGTAGGGTTCCAAGGGTAAGCATCTTGAACTTTTCCCGCTGCAGGAACTTGTTGAGGTTGCGTAAGTCCAGAATGGGTCTGAGGCCTCCTGTTCTCTTTGGCACCAGGAAGTACCTCGAGTAGAAACCGTGACCGCACAGATGCTGGGGCACTGGCTCCACCGCCCGTTCCTGAAGCAGACTTTGCAGCTCCTGAAGGAGTACGTCCTGGTGCAGCGGGGGTCTGGGAGGTTCCCCCGGGAAGTAGGGGGGGGGGCACCTGGTGAAAATGTAGGAGGTAGCCCTTTTGAACCACCCGCAACACCCAGGCATCGGATGTTACGGCTGACCACCTGTGAGCAAAGTGGGTCAGCCGGCCCCCCGTGCTGAGCGAGGGCCCCTGGGGAGGAGAGGTTATGCTGGCATAGTCAAAAACCCCCACCCTGCTGGGCCGGGGCCTGCGTGGTGGGCTTGGGGGCTTTCTGCCTCCGGGATCCGTTACCCTGCCCCTTAGGCTGCTGCCCCTGATGAGGGGTTGTCGAGGCCTGATAGTGTGGGTGGTGCTGCTTATAAGCGAACATCTTCCTCGGGTAAAAGGGCTTTTTTCCCCGAGCCCTTCTTCCTCTGAGAAGGAGCAGAAGTTTTTCTGGAAAGGAGAGTCCTGGTGAGAGTTTTGGACTCGAGCTCCGCCGCCTTGTCAGCCATGGGCTTGCCGAAGAGGTTTTCCCCTCTGCAAGGGACATCGACCAACTTGTCCTGCACCCATGGCTCGAGGTCGGAGGACTGAAGACAAGCTTGGCGGCGAGCCCCGATGCCTGCTCCAGCTACTCGAGCCGATGCTTCGAAGCCATCATAGGCCGCACGAGAAATGAACTTCGAACACTCTCGAATCCCTGTGGACAGGGCTTGGAACCGCTGCAAGGGTTCCTCGGAGAGACCGGTGGAAAAACCGGCCATTTCTTTCGCCAGGTCGCGGAGATACATACCCATATACAACTGATATGTCTGGACCCGACAAGCAAGCATAGAGCCCTGGAAGCACTTCCTACCGAGGGCATCCAGATTCCGGGCCTCCTTACCCGGAGGCACCGAGGAGTGCATCTTTTGACTCTTAAGTCGATGCATGGCCGATTCCACAACAATGGAGTGGTGCGGGAGTTGCGCCTTCTGGAACCCGGGGCTCTTGCGGATTCGATACATGGAATCGACCCGCTTGCTCAACACCGGCGTCGAGGCCGGGCTTTCCCACATGCGGAAGAGAAGCCGCTCCAGCATCGGGGGAACCGGTACAGTAAAGGCCTCCCTGGGGGGGGGAGTCATACTGAAGGGCCTCGAGCTCTTCGGCTCGGGGTTCCTCCTCCGGATCCGCGGGAAAAGCCAAGGCCTTGGCCATATCCCTCACGAAATCAGAGAACCGGGTATCCTCCGGGGGAGACCGCCTCCGAGGCTCCGACTCGGGCGAGTCGGAGGGGACGCACCGGGTCTGAAAGGAACCGGGTGACTCATCCTCCTCCGTGTCCCAGCCCGACTCCTCCGAGGAGTCGTCGAGCGGCTCCGTGCGCGCAGGGCCCAGGGACCTCCTTCCCGACACCGAGGCCGGCGTCGAGGACCTCGGTCCCAAACGGGAAGCCGAGGGATACCTAGGTCGAGGATCGACTCGAGCTCGTATGGACTCGAGGATCGACTCGGCCTCTGGGGTCGACTTGGGCGTCGACGTCCCGGTGGTCGGGGCAAATGCACTGGCGAGGCCGGTGATCAACGCCCGCTGCTGGTCCATGAAGGCAGAGATACTGCGCTCCAAGGTCGTCAGTCTGAGACCAAGCTCAGAAGACCCAGCATCCTCCGACTCGGGCCCCGACGGCGTCGGGCCCGACGTCGGATCATCCGTGGGGGAGTCCAGGACGACTATATCACTCACGTGTCCAGGAGTCTCCACTTCGAGATGAGGAAGCTTCGAAGGCCTCTCCCCCTCCGAGGGCCCGGGGAGTCGGGCCGGGCTGAGCGACCTGGCCCTCGAGGAACCAGGATTGCCGTCCGGCTCCACCCTCGCGGGCCTCTTCTCCCGCCGGTGTTCCCAGCCGGGGGAGCCCTGTTCAGAAGAACTCTGACGAGGTCCGCGCGGAATCAGAGAAGATACGATCCCTTTGCAACTGCCGACTCCTCAGGGCATTCGAGGACATCCTGCTGCACGGGCCGCAACTCATAGGGTCATGCTCGGCCCCCAGGCAGCGGAGGCAGCAGTCATGCGTGTCAGTAAGAGACATGAGTCTGACACAACGGTCACACTTTTTAAACCCGCTGGCAGCCATCGGGGGAAAAAGGACCCCTGCAAGGTCGAAAGACCGCGCTGCCAGGGAAGAAGGAGAAAGTGGCGGGAACGCCAGTTGGAATAAAATAAAATAAAAAACGTGAATGGGTTCAAAAGCCCGGCGGGAAGAGGACACACGAATCGAGAAAAATTTAACGAGAAATTAACTAAAGAAATCAACTTTTTCAGCGGCGGTAACAAACTACGTCTGTAGGGCTCCGCGGAAAAAAGAAGACTGAGCAAGATGGCATCCTTGGGCGGGAAGGGGACCGCGCATGCGCGCTGCAATTCCCAAAGGCTTTCTGCGAAAGCTGGGGAAAATTGCTCCGCGAGGGCTCCGTCGGCGCCGACGTCACCCATAAGTGAGGACTGACTTCCTGCTTGGTCCTGGAGAATTAAAGGCGTGTGTCCTTTATTGAAGACGACCTTAATGGAAATGGTAAGGGTAGGGAAGAACTCAATTAAGTCCTTCCTAACCATCTGGAATTATTTGCTCTCTAGCAAGGCCCATAGTGCAGAGCTGTTCTGTAGAAATGCAGAGAGCATGTTGCAGGTTGGCTAGAAGAAAAAACTGGTTGTTTAAGAGCCAGTATGTGACCTGAACTACTCCACCAACGCCAAGGATTGGGGAAGGCTAAGGATAGAAGGTATGCTGCAACAAGAAACCTGAGAAGGTTCCAAGTCTGTCTGGGACTTAGTACTAAGGCCAGAAAGATTGATATTAGAAATCAAGCCCTGGGTGCTTGGTTAGCAGTTAGTGGTTTAAACACTAAGAGCCCCTGCATTCTAACTATTGTTAGAGCGACAGAACAAATCTTAGGTCTCAAGATTAGAAAAGACCTACAAACGTAAGTAGGAGTGGTAAAAATTCCATCATTGTCTGAGAAGCTGCCACAAGCAACAAGAATGCAAGATGGCGATAACTCTGAAAAGAAACTTCGGGCTTAGGGATAAGCCCTTAGTTAAGCAGTATACTCTTACAGACCAAAATGTCTTAGTAAGAGGGGCAGAGTTGAAAAAGACCTACGATGGAGTAAATCCTTGAAAATAGTAGTATGAGACATACTGATACAGGAGAAACTGTCAAGATAAAGGTATAGAGGACCTTATTGACAGTTGTTACTCCTCTATGTACTTAGAAGGAAGAGGAGTAACGTTATTACCTGTTAAGCATAATTATGCTAAGGAGCTCTATGAGCTAAAAGTCAGGATGTCTCTTTAATGTAAAGTTTGGGATGGAACCGATATAGATGCTTGCAAGAAAAGAAGCAAACTACAGGTTCTAAACCTCAAAGCAGGAAGAAGGATTCAGTGAAGAATCTATCAGCAACCCTGCGACTGCTGGGTTTGCTGAAGTGGTTGAGGTTGTGGTTGTGGTTTCTTTAGCCTGGTTTGATGTTTCCCCTGTTTGGAAACAGCTGTATGGGTAGAGAAAGGATAAAACTTTTTCCCCCTGGAGGAATAAACTTTGGTAGATGATTTCTTACCAACTGGGATAGAGGAAGGTGTAGACCATCCCTTGAAAGCAATAGTGCCAGTGGTTAACTGAGCAACTTGGCATAAAGTCTCTGTGTTAAAGAGATTCTCCCCAGTACAAGGAGTATTTCCCAGCCTTTCTTGTACCGATTTTTCCAAGTCAGAAGCTTGGAGCCAGGCCATGGTCGTGCCCCTATGGCTATAGCAGAAGTTCTGTTAACAGACTCAAAACTGTCCAGAGTAGCATGAGTAAGAAACCTAGAGATATTTTGAACATGACTAACCAGTAAAGAGTAGTCTGCTCTTTTGTGATCCTAAAGAAAAGGAGTCAAAAACAGCAAACTGGTCGTGAGCTCTTCAAGAGATAGTCCCATATAGAAAATATATGAGAGAATTCTTGTTGAAAACATGGATGCCTGGAAGCTTTTAAGTCCAAAGGCATCTAAAGTTCTAGCCTCACGACCTGGCGGATAAGAAGAGTGCCTTTTAGCACTTTTCACACGACTCATTGCTGATTCCACAACAAGAGAATGATGTGGAAGTTGAGTCTTTTGAAAACCTGGAGAAGGGGGCACCTTGTACAGAGAGTCAGTGGCCCTTGAAGGTGGGGATACCTTTAAAGGAGTTTCCCACATTCTAAGTAAAAGATCCTGTAAGGTTTGATGCAAAGGGAGCATGATAACCTTCTTTGGAGCCTAAGGGAGACACAGGAACTCTGAATCCCTTGGAGCAGGATCTTGAGCAGGTATAGAAATGGCAAGTAACCTTGCCATATCAAGCAAGAATGCTTGAAAAGAAATTTCCCCAGAAGGGGATCCTGAATTATGAGGAGTAAAGGTCAGATCTGTTGAAGATCTAGCCTTAGCACTAATGGATTGATCCATTAGAGTCACAGACCCAAAAGGGTGGAGCATCGGGTTGTCCTGAAAGGATAGTCGGCGGTACCGCTCGAGGTCGATACCGCAACGAATCGGTGAAAAACTATCCATGCCAGGGATGGACTCCAAGCTCGGTACCGAAGGAAACGAGCTTGTGGAAGTAAGCATGGCAGGCACCGGTACCGATGCAAAGGTAGAAAACGGAACCGGCAGTGGTATCGCAGCCGGTACCGACACCGGATGATCAGTCTGAAGTGGCTCTAACGGTACCGAAGGTACCGAGAGCGGTACATTTTGATCTCCATGACAATGTCTTCGGCACCGAGCGAGGTCGATACCGAGACGAGTTGGTACCCAATCGTCCAGGCTAGAGATCGATTCTAGACTCGGCATCGAAAGCAACGAATCAATCGAAACAGACCTGGAGGGTACCGACATGGATGCCAGAATCGGTACCAGGATCGATACCGATGCTGAAAGATCGGTCTGTAGCGGCTCTAGCGGCACCGAAGATACCGAGAACGCTAGACTGCGATCATCGGTGTGGAGTGTTTCATCCAACACCGTTGCCGATGCCGGGGTACCGGCACCGCTCCCAGCAGATACCATCACCGAGCATGGCTCAGGTATTTTCGCGGAGGTGAAAACCCCAGAAATAACCTGAAACCCCGTTAGTGCTTTGGAGGCCGAAGACTCCCGCCGGGGTTTTAAAGCCAAATTGTCCTCGAGGGCAAGGCCGGAGCCAACTCGATGTTGAACGTGAGATCTACCCCCCCAAGGACTGGCTAGTCTTTACAGACTTTTGTGGGGTTACATGATCCTGTGAAGAAGTTGTTGTAGCTGGTACCTCAGAGTTGACGGGAACCACGTATCGAGTGGAGCTCGATGCTGAAACTTCTTTTGGAAAAAACACTGCAGGAGGGACACGCCAGCGGATAGTGGTCAGGACCCAAACATGGAAGGCACCAGTTATGGGTGTCTAAGACTAACTTTGTACCGCCACAGTTGAAACATGTTTTTGGGATAGTGGCTGACGTTTCCATGAAGGAAGTGGAGAGGCCTAGTAGGCCGAGAACCGTCAGGCACTAAAACAGGGAAGAACTCCCCTACCAAGGAATAATTTTGTTCATGAAAAGAAAAAGATAAAACATCGGCGGTACCGGTGCGTCGAGGGAAGGCAGACGCGACCACAAGAAAAAACAAAAATAAAGTAAAAATTTTCTGCGGTGACAGGAGTATGTCCTGCCGGCTCCGCGGAAAAATGAAAACTGAGGAGAGGCAGTTGGGAAAGGCGGGAAGGCAGCACATGCAGGCGTGGTGGTATGCTCCCAAAAGCGTTCTAATTGGACGCTGGGAAGCGTTCCCGCGCAGACTCAGTCAGTACCGACGTACCCATATGTGAAGACTCATTCCTGCTTGTTCCTGGAGATAGCAGTTACTCACCTGTAACAGGTGATCTCCGGGAACAGCAGGAATTTAGACTTCACGTATGGGTATTGTCGGTAGCGACAGAGCCTGCACGGGAACGCTCCCCAGCATCCAATAGGAAAGCTTTTGGGAACATCCCACAGCACCTGCGTGCTGCCTTCCCGCCTTTCCCAACTGTCCCTCTCCAGTTGAGTTTAAAGCTGAGATAAAGAGAGAGGGAAAGAGAGAGATATACAACTCCTAGAGGAGGTGGGTGGGTTGTGAAGACTAAATTCCTACTGTTCCCAGAGATCACCTGTTACAGGTGAGTAAAGCACAGTTACTTACCTGTAACAGGTGATCTCTGGGAACAGCAGGAATTAGTCCTCACATATGGGTACGTCGGAACCGACGGAGCCTGTGCGGGAAAGCTCCCCAGCTTCCCAGAAAGGAAGCTTTTGGGGCCTCCCACAGCGCATGCGCGCTGCCTTCCCGCCTTCCTGACCAACTCTCCTCAGTTCGAGTTTAAAGCTGAGACAATAGAGAGAGGAAAGGAAAAGAGAGAGAGATACAACTCCTAGGGGAGGTGGGTGGGTTGTGAGGACTAATTCCTGCTGTTCCCAGAGATCACCTGTTACAGGTAAGTAACTGTGCTATCTCCAGGAACAAGCAGGAATGAGTCCTCACATATGGGGACTCCCTAGCTAAGATGCCGGGGAGACCCCCTTCCAATGGTTCTCCATCTTCATATGGATCTCAGGCATCCATTAAGGGAAGGTGGGCAGGAGTTGTTTAAGAATGGAACAGGTGTCTGAGGACAGCCTGACCAAACAAGGCATCCCGGCGGGAGTCCTTGTCCAAGCAGTAATGGGCTGTGAAGGTATGAACCGAGGCCCAGGTGGCTGCTCGACAGATCTGATCGATGGATACAGAATGAAGATGAGCCATAGATGTGGCCATGGCTCTCACATTGTGAGCAGTGACATGGCCTTCCTGAGAAAGGTTCTTACTCTGGTAAGCAAAAGAAATACACTGAGCAATCCAATTGGACAGTGTTCTTTTTGAGACTGGAAGTCCTAAATGAGAAGGATCAAAAGCAACAAAAGGTTGAGAAGACTTTCGATGTTGCTGTGTCCTGTGGATGTAAAAGGCAAGAGCTCTTTTACAATCTAACGTATGTAGGTTCCTCTCTGCACTGGATGCATGAGAAGCTGGAAAAAAGACAGGTAGATATACCTCTTGATTAAGATGAAAAGGTGAGACCACTTTAGGCATAAAGTGAGGATTTGTCCTAAGGACTACCTTATCATGATGGAACCTTGTATAAGGTGAATTAGCCACTAAAGCCTGTAGTTCACTGATGCGGCGAGCAGAAGTGATTGCAATAAGGAAAATGACCTTCCAGGAAAGAAATTTCAAGGAGGTAGTGGCTAAGGGTTGAAAGGGTGGCTTCATAAGCTGACCAAGAACCACGTTTAAGTCCCATGCCACCGGAGGAGACCGAATGGGAGGTTTAGTTAAAGTTAGACCTCTCATAAATCTTGCAATAAGAGGATGAGAGGAAACAGGTTGTCCATTGATAGGCTGAAGAGATGCTGCAATAGCACTCAAATGGACCCTTACAGAATTTGTTTTAAGTCCTGCATTGGAAAGATGCAGGAGATATTCGAGTAAAGAATTCAAAGGCAGTGCTAGAGGGTTAAGAGCCTTTCCAGCACACCAAATGGAAAATCTTTTCCATTTAAAAGCATAAGAACGCCTGGTTGAAGGTTTCCTAGAGGAATGGAGGATATCCTTCACCTGTTGAGAAAGATTGAAGTCTTGAAGGTCTAGGCCTTCAGTAACCAAGCTCTGAGTTGAAGGGACTTGGGGTTTGGGTGCCACAAAGTCCCCTCCTCTTGAGACAGAAGGTCTGGAGCAGCTCCCAGATCCAGTGAGGGTGCCTGGGAGAGATGCAGAAGTAGAGGGTACCACACTTGGCGTGGCCAGGGTGGAGCTATGAGGATCATTGATCCTTGATCCCTCTGAAGTTTGAATAGAGTCTTGGGAATCAAAGGAACGGGTGGAAAGGCATACAGGAAGGCCTGACCCCAATGAAGGAGGAAGGCATCCTTGGCCTGAGCTCCCTGACACGGAATTCTGGAACAGAACCGGGGAAGTTTGGCATTGCACGGACTTGCAAACAGGTGTATGTCCGGGGTTCCCCATTTCTGAAAGATTCTGAGTACCTGATCCATGTGCAGGGACCATTCGTGTGGAAGCAGAACTCGACTGAGTCTGTCTGCCCAAGAGTTTTGGATTCCTGGAAGGTATACTTCCAGGAGATGGATTTGATGCTCTCTGGCGAAGACCCACAATTTTAGAGCTTCGTTGCAAAGCGACAGAGAGCCAGTCCCTCTTTGTTTATGTAGAACATGGCTACTTGATTGTCGGTATGAACAAGGACTGTCATGTTGATGAGGAGGGTATGAAAGACCTTGAGAGCAAGGAAAATTGCTCGCAGCTCCAAAAGGTTGATATGAAGGGTGGTCTCCTGTGGAGACCAAGTGCACTGAGTGGAGAGGTCTTGGAGATGAGCTCCCCAACCTGTTTGGGAGGCATCCGTAGTGAGAGTTGCTTGGGGTAACAAAGGTTGGAAGGGGGCCCCCAACAACAGATTTTGAGTGGATATCCACCATTGGAGAGACCAAAAAAGACGTTTTGATGTTGCTATTTGGTCTGAGAGAGCTCCTGATGCTTGGGTCCACTGGGTGGACAGAGTCCATTGAGCTGCTCTCATATGTAGGCGAGCATAGGGCACCACATGGACTGTGGATGCCATGTGGCCTAGCAGTTGTAGCATCTCCCTGGCAGTCAAATGGCTTCTGGACTGAACTTGAGAGGCCAAGTGCACTAGACGGTGACAACGGGCCTGAGGGAGATAGGCCCTTGAAGTGGTGGTATCTAGCCATGCCCCTATGAATTCTAGGGACTGAGTAGGGGTGAGTTGAGACTTTGGCAGATTGATGACGAGTCCCAGATACTGCAGTATGCGTCTGGTGTGGTCCAGGGAAGTCTGAGCCTTGGACTGAGATGGAGCTCGGATGAGCCAGTCGTCCAGGTATGGGAAGACAAAGATTCCCAGAGTGCGTAGAAATGCAGCTACTATTGCCATGCATTTGGTAAACACCCTTGGAGCAGAGGCTAGACCGAAGGGAAGTACTCTGTATTGGAAATGTTTTCCCTGGAACAGAAACCGTAGGAATTTTCTGTGGGATGGATGGATGAGTATATGGGTGTACGCATCCTTGAGATCTAGAGAACAAAGCCAGTCCTGACTCTGTAGGTATGGAAGGAGAGTGCCTAGAGAAAGCATTTTGAATTTCTCCTTGTATAGAAATTTGTTCAATTCTCTGAGATCCAGAATGGGTCTGTACCCCCCTGTTTTCTTGGGAATGAGAAAATAAGGGGAGTAAAAACCTGACCCCTGTTGAGGAAGAGGAACCTCTTCTATTGCCTTTTGGGCGAGAAGAGTGGTCACCTCCTGACCCAACAGGTACAGGAGAGATGGCGGAGAATTGAATTGTCTCACCATGGTATTGGGGAGGAAGGCTGGAGAAATGTAGTTTGTAGCCCTCTCTGATGATAGAGAGGGTCCAGTGCTCTGATGTGATTTGTTCCCATCTGGGAGCAAAATGAGTTAACCTTCCTGGAATGGTGAGAGGCTCTGGTTGTTGCAGAGCCAGAAAGGTTACGTTCTCTAGAATCAAGTCAAAATCTCTGAGGGAGTTGGGACTGCTGGACTGTAGCAGTCCCTGTAGACTTTGTTCTGGCCTGTTTAGATTGCTGACGCTTAGGAGTAAAGCGAACTTGGGAAGATTGCTGGCCAGTATTGGTGGAAAATCTGGTCTTTTTATAGAAAGGCTTCTTAAAAGGTTTTTTCTTGGCAGGGGTAGAGGTAGACTTAGAAAGTCTATCTAAAGCAGCATTCTCTGCATCCATTTGAGTGGCTTTGATTTGCCACTCCTTGCCAAACAGATTTTCAACTGTACAGGGCAGATTGCCCAAGCCTTCTTGTACCCAGGGTTCCAAATCAGAGGCCTGGAGCCAAGCAAGTCTGCGAGCAGCTATGGCAATGCCAGAGGCTCTGCTAGCTCCCTCAAAAGAGTTAAAGGCTGCTCTGTTAGAGAACTTTGAAACATCTTGAGTTTGCTTTAGCAAAATAAGGAACTCCTCCTTTTTATCCTCTGGGATAAAGGGGAGAAAATGACGTATCTTCAGTGCAATCTCTTTCAAAAACATGCCCATATAAAGGCTGTATGAATTGATTCTGGCAATAAGCATGCTAGCTTGGAAGATTTTTCTACCAAAAGCATCTAGAGTCCTACATTCTCTTCCTGGAGGGGTAGAAGAGTGCCTTTTGGTACTCTTTATCCTTTTCATAGCAGACTTCACCACAATAGAGTGGTGAGGGAGCTGAGTTTTTTGAAAACCAGGAGAAGGAGGAACCCGATACATGATGTCCAAACGTCGAGAATGTGGAGATAAAGTGAGAGGAGCCTCCCACAAGTCCATCATGTGTTCTTGAAGAATTTCATGTATGGGTAAGGTGGCTGCCTCTTTGGGAACCTTAGAGTATCCTAAAATATCCAATTTTTTTGCTCTAGGTTCTTTTTCAGAGGTTACAGATATGGAGAGTCCTTTAGCTACTTCAATAATGAAGTCTTGAAAGGACAAATCCTCTGGAGGAGACATTCTCCTTTTTGGAGAAGAGGGCTCCTCAGGAAGAGTAAAAGAGACATCAGCAGAATCATCTGAAGTATCAGAATCTTCAGAAGATTCAAAGTATCGTCTATTAGCCTCCAGAGATCGATACGCGTACCGACCGGTATCGACATTGGGCGTACCGGGAATCGGATCGGTATCGAGAAAGTCTCCGGAACCGGCATACTACTGGAAGTAGATGCTCTGGGTACCGGTAGTGGTACCGGAACCGGCATCGGAACCGATTGTCGCGGTACCGAGGGCGTTGCAGCGTTAATGAAAGCCAGTATGTCTTGCTGCATGGATTGTACCGTAGTACCCATAGACGCCACAGCTGCCTGGATGTCGGTACCGGTGTTAGTCGGTATCCCAGAGCAGTCTAACAGGTGATCGGTCGAGGCCGTGCCATCGATGTCTACCTGTAACCCCATAGGAGGAGCTTTGGAAGCCGGAGCTTCCCGCCGGGGTTGTTTGGCTGGGGCAGGGTCCTCAGGGTCATACCCAAGGGCCTCTCGCTGCTTAGAGGGAGATTTGCCCTTTGAGGACCTGCCTGAAGAATGTTTGGTTACCTGAGATCCATCAGGAGAAGAAGACCTGGAAGATGTTGATGCTGGAGTATCCGCAGAAAACAGCATATGAAATTTGGCTGCTCTGTTCTGTAAACCCCGTTTGGACATCAGAGAGCAGGATGGACAATCCGGAATGGAATGGTCAGGCCCCTAACATTTAAGACACCATTCATGGGTATCTGTGACTGAAATAGTACTTGTACACTTGGTGCATTTTTTAAAACCAGAGGCTGGTTTCTCCATGAGGGAGAATCTGAGAAGGCCTAGAGGCCTCACAGAAAAAACACACCAAGTGAAGAAAAAATATATATTTTTTTTTTTTAAAGAAATAAAGAAATAAAGACCGGCGGTACCGGTTCGGAATCGGGGAAGGCAGACACGCGGTCAAAGAAAAATTAAAATAACAATTTCTTCAGCGGTGACAGGAACACGACCTGCTGGCTCCGTGGAAAAAGAAGAACTGAGGAGAGAAGGCCCCAGAAGTTGTGTGCCCCTGTGAAAGGGCTCCACTTCACCCCATGGATCTCTGGCATCCTACCAGGGATGGTGGGTAGGAGTTGATTAAGTATGGAACAGGTGTTGAACAGCCTGACCAAACAAGGCATCCCGGCGGGAGTCCTTGTCTAAGCAGTAATGGACTGTGAAGGTATGAACCGAAGCCCAAGTAGCTGCTCGACAGATGTCGTCGATAGACAGAGTGAAGATGAGCCATAGAGGCTGCCATGGCTCTCACATTGTGAGCTGTGACATGGCCTTCAAGAGGAAGGTTCTTACTCTCATAGGCAAAAAATATACACACTGCAATCCAGCTGGACAGTGTTCTTTTGGAGCCTGGAAGTCCCAAATGACTAGGATCAAAAGCAACAAAGAGTTGAGAGGACTTTCTATGTTGCTGTGTCCTTTGCAAGTAAAAGGCCAAAGCCCTTTTGCAGTCCAAAGTATTAAGATTCCTTTCTGCATTTGAGGCGTGAGGCCTTGGGAAGCATACAGGAAGGTAAACCGCTTGGTTTAAATGAAAAGGTGACACCATCTTTGGCATAAAGTGTGGATGAGTCCTAAGGACTACCTTATCAGGATGGAATCTTCTATAAGGAGGATCAGCCACCAACGCTTGCAATTCACTGATGCGACGTGCTGATGTGATTGCAATAAGAAACATGACCTTCCAGGAAAGGAATTTCAAAGAGGTAGTAGCTAATGGTTCAAAAGGCGGCTTCATGAGCTGTCCAAGAACCAGATTTAAGTCCCATGCCACCGGTGGTGGCTTAATGGGAGGCTTAGTTAAAAGAAGGCCTCTCATAAATCTCGCTATGAGAGGACGAGAGGAAATAGGTTGTCCATTTAGAGGCTTGAAAGAAGCCACAATAGCACTCAAATGAACTCTCACTGAATTAGTCTTAAGCCCTGCATTAGATAAATGAAAGAGATACTCCAGTAATGATTCCAAAGGTATCGCAAGAGGGTTAAGACCCGTCTGCGAGCACCATATGGTAAACCTTTTCCACTTGAATGTATAAGAGCGTCTTGTGGAAGGCTTCCTGAAAGCATAAAGGATATCCTTTACCTGCTGAGAAAGGTTAAGACCGTGAAGTTCTAAGCTTTCAGCAACCAGGCCCTGAGATGCAGAGACTGGGGATTGGGATGCCACAGCATCCTGTCCTTCTGAGAAAGGAGATTTGGAGCAGATCCTAACTCAAGAGGCAGAGCTTGAGAGAGATGTAGGAGCAGAGGGTACTCCACATTTGCCGTGGCCAATGTGGAGCTATGAGTATCATATGACTGTCTCTCTGAAGCTTGAAGCTTGGGAATTAGGGGAATGGGTGGGAAGGCATACAGGAAGTCCTGGCCTCAATGGAGGAGGAAAGCATCCCTGGCCTGACAACCCTGAACCGGAATTCTGCAACAGAACTGGGGAAGTTTGGCATTCAGCGGACTTGCAATAAGGTCTATGTCCGGGGGTCCCCAAATTTGAAAACCTTTGGCCATCTGGTCTGCATGGAGAGACCATTTGTGTGAAGCAGAACTCGACTGAGTCTGTCTGCCCAAGAGTTTTGAATGCCTGGAAGATACACCGCAAGGAGATGAATCTGATGCTCTGGCAAGGGCCCATAGTCGCAAGGCTTTGTTGCATAGCGACAGAGCCTGTTCCGCCCTGTTAGTTCACATAGAACATGGCTACTTGATTGTCTGTTTGAACTAGGACCGTCTTGTAGCTGAGCTGGGTGTGAAATACTCGAAGAGCAAGGAAGATTGCTCTGAATTCCAGGAGATTGAAGTGTAGATAGGCCGCCTGTGGAGTCCAGGTACCTTGCAGGTGGGCTCCCCAACCCATCTGTGAGGCATCTGTTAGAGTGGCTTGGGGTGGGGGTTGCTGAAAAGGAGACCCCACCAAAAGGTTTTGGGGTGACTGCCACCATTGGAGGGACAAAATAAGGCGATCTGAGTTTGCTATTTTGTCTGACAGGCAACCTGACGCCCGAGTCCACTGAGTGGATAAAGTCCACTGGGCTGCCCTCATATGGAAGCAAGCATAAGGAACCACATGCACAGTGGATACCATGTGGCCTAGCAACTGTAACATTTCCCGAGCAGCGAGGTGAGGTTTGAGCACTGCTTGGGAAGCTAACTGCACAATGCAAAGGCAGCGGGGCTGTGTACGGTAGGCCCTTGTCTGTCTGGTATCCAGCAGAGCTCCTATAAACTCCAGGAACTGAGTGGGAGCAAGGTTGAATTTTGGGAAGTTTATGACAAGTCCCAAATACTGAAGGATGCGCATTGTGCGAGAGAGAGCAACCCTGACTTCTGGCTCTGAAGGGGCACGAATGAGCCAGTCGTCTAAGTAAGGGAAGATGAATATTCCTAGGGTGCGAAGAAATGCTGCCACCACAGCCATGCATTTTGTGAACACCCTTGGTGCAGAGGCCAGGTCAAAAGGAAGAACCCTGTATTGGTAGTGCTTCCCTTGAAACAGAAAGCGAAGGAACTTTTGATGAGTTGGATGCATGAGAACATGAGTGTACTCATCCTTGAGATCTAGAGAAAGCCAATCCTGACTCTGAAGGTATGGCAGCAAAGTTCCCAGAGAAATCATTTTGAACTTCTCTTTGAACAGGAATTTATTCAATTCTCCGAGGTCTAAAATGGGTTTGTGTCCTCCTGTTTTCTTTGGGATAAGGAAATAGGGGGAGTAAAACCCTGTACCCCGTTGGGGAATGGGTACCTCTTCTATAAGCCCTTGGGCAAGAAGCACAGTGATCTCTTGACCTAACAGGTCACTGAGAGAGGTCTGAGAATTGAACTGTCTTACCATTGTAGGAGGGGGCATGCTGAGGAAATGAAGCTTGTACCCCTCTCTTACAACAGAGTCCAAATTTCTGCTGTTATCTGACACCATCTGGGGACAAAATGACATGACCTTCTGGGATGGTGGAGGGTTCTGGGCCATTCAGGGCCAGGAAGGCAAAGTTCTCTAGATAGGAGTCAAAGCACCTGTGGAGGCTGAGTCTGCTGAGCAGTTTGAGGCTTAGCTGCTTTTGACTTTCTTTGTATAGGTTGTTGCTGCTGTCCCTTTTGGGCAGACTGACCTAAACGATGCCCCTGTTGGGTATAGGAGGGATAAAACTACTTCTTCTTACTGAAGAATGGTTTCTTAAAGGATTTTTTCCTCGCAGGATCAGCAGTAGATTTGGACAATGTATCCAAAGTGATATTGTCAGCATCTATCTCATTAGCTTTTTCCTGCCAATTCTTGCCAAAGAGATTCTCTCCTGTGCAAGGAAGATTCCCTAGTTTGTCCTGTACCCAAATTTCCAACTCAGATGCCTGGAGCCAGGCAATTCTATGTGCACCTATGGCAATGGCAGAGGTTCTGCTTATGCACTCAAAGCAGTCAAAAGCTGCACGATTCACAAACTTGGAAACATCCTGAGCATGTTTGACAAGGGCGAGATAATCTTGCCTCTTATCAGGAAGGAGAGGGCTCATAAGATCTAAATCTCCTGTGACCTCCTTAAGGAACATTCCCATATATAAGATATAGGAACTGATCCTAGCAGAAAGCATGGAAGGTTCGACATCCAAGGCGTCAAGAATCCTACACTCACGTCCTGGAGGATTAGATGCATGCCTTTTTGCACTCTTGATCCTTCTTATTGCTGACTCCACCACCATGGAATGGTGTGGTGCGGTAATTGAGTCTTCTGAAACCCAGGACAGGGAGGAACTCGATACATGGTGTTGAGTCTTCGAGAGTGAGGAGATGTGGTTAGAGGTGTTTCCCACATCCTTAACATGAGATCATGCAAGATCTCATGAATAGGTAAGGTAGCTGCCTCTTTGGGAGCTTTAGGGTACTGCAGGATTTCTAATTCCTTTGCCCTAGGCTCTTTTTCAGGAACCACTGTGATGGAAAGACTGAGCCACATCTCAGATAAAATCCTGAAAGGACAAATCCTCTGGTGGAGACATACTACGCTGAGGAGAAGAGGAATCCTCAGGAAGAAGTACTCTGGTATCGGCAGAGCTTTCAGAGTCTTCAGACTCATCCGAGGATTCGAAGTATCTCCGATCCGGGTGATCGTGCAAGGAATGGTACCAGTACCGATCGAAGTCGGCATCGGAGTGGTCCGGTACCGACCTGTCGATACCAGATGGATACGCATGACCCGGTCCCGGTAGAATATTTGCCGATGTTGGTGCCTGTACCGGTTGAATTGTCTGAAGTGGTTTTAAGGGCGTCAAGGCCATGAGAAGAGCCGCCAGACTGTGTTCAATAGCAAAGAATCTCTGGTCTATCGATGCTACCGATGCTTGGGTATCGGTACCGGAAGAAGCAGCCAGTACCCCAGAGCATGGCACCAGTAGTTCTGCCGAGGTTGAAGCCTCGAGAACGTCCTGGAGCCCTGTTACTGCTTTGGAAGCCGAAGCCTCCCGCCGGGGCAATTTTGCCGGTGAAAGTCCCTCATGGGCAACGCCAGAGGCATCTCTGTCTATAAGGAGATCTAACCTTTGAAGACCAGCTAGATTTATGTTTAGTTACCTGATATCCATGGGAGGAAGACGAAGCCCTGGACGACGTCGATGCCACGGAGGCTGCAGAGGAGGGAAAAAAGGGTGCTAAGTTTAGCAGCTCGGTTCTGCCAGCCCCTTTTCGACATCATCCCACAGGCCACACACTCTGAAATAGAGTGGTCAGGACCTACACATTTGAGGCACCACTCATGGGTGTCGGTGATGGAGATGGTACCGCCACACTTAGAACACTTTTTAAAACCCAAAGCAGGCTTTTCCATTCTGAAGGAAAAGTTGGACCTAGTGCCCAAAATGGTGCATGGCACCTGAGAGAAAATTACTGGAAAGACTCCAGAAGAAAGGGTTTTTTGATTTTTTTTTAAAAGAAAAGAAAGAACCACCACCGGCAGTACTGGTGTAGCGTTGAGGGAAGGCAGACGCAACCACAAAAAAGAACAGAAGGGATTTTTTTCTGCGGTGACAGAATGTGCAACCTGTCAGCTCTGAGGAAAATGAAAAACTGGAAAGGGACAGTTGGGAAAGGCAGGAAGGCAGCACACAGGCGCTGTGGGATGCTCCCAAAAGCTTTCCTATTGGACGCTGGGAAGCGTTCCCGCGCAGGCTCCGTCGGTACCCACATGTGAAGACTACATTCCTGCTTGTTCCTGGAGATCTGAAATTTCTCAAAGTAACCTTGACATACATCAACAGCTCACCAACTAAAACACATATCACTAGTCCAATGCATTGGCAATTTCATACCTCTCACCTTAGCAAATTCTAATTTCTTTTGAGAGTGTCAAAGCTTTGCATGTTTTCAGTTTTCTTAACCATTACCATTCTTTATTGTTTATATTCCTTTGTCTCACCATTTTATTCTCCATTTTATATTTTGTTACTTCCATTCTTTTTTTTGTTTTTATTTTCTTTGCCAAACATTCATTTTCCTTTCTGTATTGCTCTCCTGGCTAATGCTCAACTCCTCTTTCTTTTTCTTCTTCATACTACCATTTTTTTTTATTATTTTAAACCATACCTGGGCTACACCACCTCTCCTTTTTCATCACCTCAATCCTTCATCTTGGTTTTTCTTTTATTTGGTACATTTTATACCACTCTTGTAACTATTTTCTTCATACCCCACTGAAGTCTGTCTCCCCCTTCAATACCCCCTCTACCCGGGTTCCCTTTATTTTTGCAAATGCTTTATTCCTTCTGCTTTGACAAATGGTCATTACAACAGAGCTGCCAGATCTAGGAGGGTGACCTCAGGCCAGTCCTGGATGTCTGTCAATTCTATCCTGCTGCATTATGGCAGCTTCAGCACCGATTTCAGCAAGTATAATCAGAGACTACAAAAATACATACCAAAACAGTATGGTACATGCAAATAAGGACTGACACAACCAAAACTAAATAACCTGGCAGCCTTGTGTCATTGGGTGCTCAACTGAGCTAGACAGAAGAGCATTCATACCCCCCTCCTTCCAATATTGTACACATTCTCTACTACTAATCATTTGTATAGAGCTACAAGGTGTACACAGTGCTGTACATATAGATGTAAGAGACCATCCCTGCTCTCAAAGCTACAATCTAATCAAGACAATACACATAGCAAAATTTGGGACTAGAGTATGGTAAGATACACAAGTGGACAAGAGAATGAGGAGCATCAGGATCCAAAAGTGGCTTCAAAGAGGTGGGTTTTTAGCCTCAATTTGAATAAGGCTAGAGAAAAAGCCCAGCGCACAGACTCAGGTAGTTTGTTCCAGGTATATGGAGCAGCAAGATGGAATGAACAAAGTCTGGAGTTGGCAGTGGCAGAGAAGAGCACAAATGAAAGGGATCTACCAGAGGAGTGGAGTTCCTGAGGAGGGGTGTAGAGTGAGATATGAGAGGAAAGGTAGTGAGGAGCCTCAGAATGAATACATTTGTAGGTCAGTAGAAGCAGCTTAAACTGGACATGGAAATTGATAGGAAGCCAGTGAAGTGACTTAAGAGGGGTTACATGAGCATAGTGACACTGGCAGTAGATAAGCCAAGCAGCTTGAGTTTTGAACAGATTGAAGGGGAGAGAGATGATTCAGAGGGAGACCAGAGAGTGGCAGGTTACAATAGTCAAGACGGGAGGTGACTAGCAAGTGGATATGGGTCTTAATAGTATGAGAAGAAAGGAAGAGACAAATTTTGCTGATGTTATAAAGAAAGAAGCAGCATTCTCAAACTCAGCCAAATACCTAGGTGTCCAGAAAGGGATAAAAGTCAATTCATAGCACCAACTGGACACAAGTGGTGATGTTTCATTCAAAAGCAAGGATCCTTGAGTTCAGGAAAACTAACTTTGTCAAGATATAGGAATACTTCAAGGAGCAGTTAATTGGATGGGAAAGTCTGAGAAGTAGAAGAGGTGCGCAAAACCGAAAGGAGAAATTTCAAGGGAAACAAACTTCTTTTGTTAGGAAAGTTAATAGAAGTAAAATGAGGCTGTTAAGGTTTTCAAAACTAGTAGCAGAAAAGGTGAGGGGAAAAAAAGTTAGCATTCATAAACTATAAGATTGCAGACACAAAAGGGAAAGGAAAAGAATATGTAGAGGCCAAGTAGGATAAAGCAGAATTAAAGTATTTCTGTTTTGGGTTCACAGATGAAGGGATCTGGAATGCAATCTCAGAAAAAAACACACACAAACAGAAGTGGAAGTAAGTATTTTCAGAAGGCTGTGTTCCTGAGCAACTAAACTGAAAAGCAAAGCAATGAGGCCGGATGGGATAAACCAGAGGGTATTGAAAGAAAACCAAGAAGCTCTGGTGGTTCCTTTACCTGACCTTTTCAATGCTTCTTTAGAGTCTGGCGTGACCCTAGAAGGCCTGGAGATGGGCAAATGTAGTTCCTGTTCACAAAAGTTGAAGGAAGAGGTTGGGAACTACAGGCCAATTAGTCTGACTTCTGTGGTGAGTAAATTAATAGAAACGCTAACGCAGAAGATAGCACAGTTTCTGGAATCCAAGGGGATTATAATTTCCGAGACAGCAGGGGTTTACTAGAGGGAGGTCTTCTTAGACTAATCTGAACTATTTCTTTGACTGGGTGACCAGAGAATTATTCTTCTTTAATCATTAGCTGATGTTTGGGGAGCAAGTCGTCCTCTCAACCAGAGAATTGGAATTGAGGAGAGCACTAGTTGTGGTATACTCAGATTTCAGCAAGGCCTTTAATAGCTGTTATTCATTGGTGACTTAGAAATAAATTGAGCGCCTATGGGATGGAGCATAAAGTGACTTGACTGGGTTCGAAACTGGTTGAGTGGGAGGTAACAAAGGGTAGTGGCACTTTGAGGATAAGGATATTATCAGTGATGTGCCTCAGAGATTGATCCTTGATTGGGCCTCAGGCTTTGCAGGCACTACTTATGAGTGTCCAGCACTTTTAAACCCACTGGGGAGTTTCTGGGACATATCATGCGGAAAATAGCTGCAGCAAAATCAAATGTTGACAAAAATTACCTGACTGAGGCACCAGACTTCAACTCAGCCTATAAGCAGCAGTGACACAAAAAGAAAGAAAACTTAACACACATCTAAAAAAAATCTAAGAGGGGAAAAATTACCAGGTGAAAAAGGATTCATGCAGCAGGAGGAAAGAAGAAGATAAAGATTCGAAAAAGTACCACCAAGCAAAGACCATGGACAAGATGCCTGTCCGGCTCTGTGAAAACAAAACAGCTCTCTCATGGCATGAACAGGCCCAATACAATCATTACAAAAGCTTCCAAACGTTACTGGGAACTGGTTGATGATGATGTCACTCATATACAAGGACATTACCTTGCTTATCCATGGAGAAACAGATGAAATTTACTTCCAGCAATTCTGTCCTTGCAGTGTGGCTGGTACTGTCTTCTGTAGAAATTCAGTTGATGTTTACAAGGTGAGTCTATTATGAGTGACTTTGTCAAATGCTTTCTGAAAGTCCAGATACAATGTATCAGCCAACTCACATTTATCCATATGTTTATTCATGCCCTCAAAATCGTAGTAGATTGGTGAGGCAAGACTTCCATGTTCACTTTCCCCCTTTAAACCATGACTATCAATATGTTCAATAATTTTGTTCTTTATAATAGGTTCTATTTGTTTGCCCAGCACCGACATCAGACTCGCTGGTCTGCAGTTTCCCAGATCACCCCTAGAAACCTTTTAAAAACTGGTGCTACATTGGCCACCCTCAAAATCTTCAGGTATCATAGATGATTTTTAATTATAGGTTATAAATTAATAGCATATCTGTAATTTCATTTTCAAATTCATCCAGCACTCGGGGGGAGATGGAGTGGCGCATGACATCCAAGTCCAGGTGATTTGCTCCTCTTTAGTTTGTCATCTTGCCTAGTACATCTTGGAGTTCCTCTGAATCATCACACTAAATACCATTCCTAGCATGGATGTACATCTTCCTCAGTATAAACTGAAGCAAAGAATTCATTCAGCAACTATAGCCTTCTCCTTCCTGGGTTACCTCTTTCACACACACATCTCCCCCCCCCCCCCCCACCCCCGATCATCTAATGTCTGACTGACTCCTTTAGAGGCCTCTTGCTTCAAAATGTCTGTGGCATGCTTCTTTTCAAATAACCTTTTTGCCTTCCTTATCAGTAATTTGCATATAACTAGTCAGTGCTTAGGCTGTTTCCTATGTTTCTTAAGTTTCATGAATTCTACCCATCCCCTAATCACAGGAGCTGACATCATTTTTCAGCCCTGTCAACTACTTGAATGAGACTTCGGTCCCAATAATGAAAAGGAAACCAGAAATTCCTCAAAAGATTTACCACCACTATCAAACTCAAAAAAACGTATTCTACCAGTGGTGGCATATACATATTTTTTCTAATTTCTAAAAATACCCTTTGGGAAAGATGAGATTTTAGCCAAAAATGTGCCAAAACCCTGTCTTTTAGCATGCCTGCATAATTTCTTATGGTACATGCTCTTCCTGCAAATATGCTGATGCAATAACCTCCCAGATCCAGCAAGAATGAGAGATCTTAGAAGTAACCTCTCCCTTCCTGGGCCCACTAAACAGGACAAACAGCTGCTTCAAGCACCAAAACACCTCTATAACCTTCAAATAGTGCTTTAGCGACAAGTCATACGTCCAGCCAAAGAATAATCCTGGACTCTGCCGACATCTGAGAACCTACGAAGGCTGGTAACACCATTACCTGGTTCAAATGGAAGGGTGAAATGACCTTGGGAAGAAAGGAAGGCACCAGCCGAAGGACCACTTTTTCCTCTGAAAACACCAAGTAAGGCTCCCGACATGACAGAGCCTGCAGTTCAGAAATACTACAAGCAGAACAGATAGCCACCAGGAACACCACCTTTAATGTCAACTCCTTCAGGGAAGCCCTCCTAAGAGGCTCAAACGGAGGCCCCCCAAGTGTAGAGAGCATGGTTTATGGTTTAGGCACTTCATATACCGCCCTTTACTGTATGTATCAGAGCGGTTTACAGATATATACCAACAGGCACTTTTTATTCCCTTATCCCCGAAGGGCTCACAATCTAAGTGTATCTGAGGCAATGGAGGGTTAAGTGGCTTGCCCAAGGCCACAAGGAGTGGCTATGGGACTAGAGACCCCAGTCCCTCCGGCTTGAGGTTACTTGTCCCTACTTTCCATCAAATTGAGATCCCAGGATAGGAACACAGGACAAGGTGGCTACAAGCATGACACCTCACAAGAAGTGAACATCATCAACATGCAAAGCTATAGTCTGACCCTGCATGCAACCCCAGAAGCAGGCCAAGGCCACGATCTGCATATTCAAGGATCTCTCTAGTCTGGCTTGCAAGAAGGCCAAAATCTCTGGAAGAGAAGCCCCAAAGGCCGCATTTCCCACTTGCCGCACCAAGCCTCAAAAATGTGCCAGACCTCGTACATAGGCTAGCGACAGACAGCTGCAGGGCCCACAGCAAGGAATCTGTCACAGGCGCAGAGTAGCCCTTTCGCCTCAACTGCATCTGCTCAAGAGCCAGGCTGTGAGAACCAACTCACATCCAACATCCTCATTGGTCCCTGCGTCAAGAGTCAATTCGCCCCCGGATGAGGGAGGAGGCCCGGCACCAACAACCGCACCAGATCCATGTACCATGGATGCCTGGGTCAGTCCGGGACAACTACCACCACATGCCCTGGGTGACCCATTGGAGTAGTCAGCCGATAAGCGGCTATGGGGAAACACACACAGGAGCCCATCTCTGGCCAGGGCTGAACCAGGGCATCAAGCATTTTTCCATGTGCTCTCTGTGCTGGCTGAAGAACCAACCCACCTTGGAGTTTGCTAGCGTTGCCATCAAGTCCATCACAGGAACACCCCAGTGCTCCACAATCAACTGAAATGCAGACTCCAACAGTGACCACTCCCATGGGTCTAACAAATGCAGACTCGGATAATCCACATGCACATTCTCCTTCCCCACTACATGCACTGTCGGCAACGACAGAAGATGAACCTTTGTCCACTGCCACCAGCAAGCTCCATGTTCCACCATGGTGACTGATATAAGCCATCATCAATGCACTGTTGGACAAGATGTGCACCAGGGGAAGAAAGGCTTCCAGGGCCAGACACACTGCTCGCATCTCCAAACAACTAATGGATCACCGGCTCTCCTCTGGCACCAACCTCCCTGAGCCACCAGCAAGAGATGATGATCCCCTCCCCTCCCTCCCCAGCCAAGGAGACTGGCATCCATTTTCACTATCACCCAATCTGGGGACTCCAGAAGCATGTCCACAGAGCCACATCCAGCCACCAACACAGACTCACTCAAGCCATGCCCCACAGTGCGAGCTGAAATTCCAGAGACTGATTGTGGGGACCATCGCACCAGCAACACCGCCTGAAAAGGCCTCATATGAAAGCAAGCCCAAGGCACCAGCTCCAACGCTGTCGCCATGGAACTGAGCACCTGCAAGTAGTTCCACACTCTCGGGCGAAGAACTTTCCTCAGCTCCTGTGCCTGCAATTTGGCTATCCTGCCCTCTGGCAGACAGACCAACCCCTGCAGAGTGTTGAAGTGGGCTCCCAAATACTCCAGGGACAGAGGGAGTCAGACTGCTCTTTCTAAAATTGACTACACAACCCAAGTCTGGAGCTGAAAAATAACGTGGGCTGTCACCTCATGACTCTCCTGAAAGGACTTTGCCTGAATCAACCAATCGTCTAAGTATGGGTGGACCAGGATGGCCTGCTTACACAGCATCGCTGCCACTGCCACCATCACCTTTAACACCCATAGGACCGTAGCCAATCCAAAGGGCAGAGTCTGGAACTAAAACTGTCCCTGTGGAACCGCAAAATACAGAAACGATTGGTGCTCAGGATGGATGGGAATATGCAAATACGCCTCAGTCACATCCAACAACGTTGTGAAGCACCACTATCACAGACCGCAGAGCCTCCATATGGAAAAGGGGAACCCTGAGGGCTCTGTTTACCCCTTTCAAATCTAATATGGGACTCCAAGAGTCCTCTTTCTTCAAGAACACAAAATAGGTTCAGTAGTAACTGGAGCCCCACTCGTCCTGGGGCACCAGAATCATGGCTTTGAGCCATAGGAGCCAGGCGAGAGTGATCTGCACTGCTGGTGCCTTACCCATGGCCTGGAGGGGAGAGACCATAAAAGCGACCAACTAAGGCCGGGCGAACTTGAGTGTGTAGTCTTCTCGAATCATCTCCAAACCCCAAGCATCCGTAGTGGTTTGGGCCCAAGCAAATAACTGGAGTTGTCCTCCCATAGGGTTGCACCTCTGCCTGGACCCGTAAACCTTCATTGAGAAGACTTGGCTGCGCCACCACTGGCGGGGACCCCATCTCAGCCATTCCGATGACCCCCACAAAAGGAACCCCTGAACAAAAAACACAATCTTTGCAGACTCGTTTCCCTAGCTAGATGAAACTTCTGTGAGTCTCAACCTTGACTTCGAGTGGAGGTCCCTCGGCCAGCCCTATACCTCTACTCAGTAACACTGCTCTTCTGGCAGATCCCTTCTATCTGTGCCCTTCTCTTCTACTACCAACTCCACACTTCAATCCCTCCACCTTGCTGCTCCTTATGCCTAGAACAAACTACCTGAGTCTGTGCGTCAGGCTTCATCTCTGGCCCTTTTCAAATCCAGGCTGAAAATGCACCTTTGAGGCTGCTTTTGGATCCTGATCTGCTTAGTCTCTTATGTGTCACCTTAACATTCCCCTGGACATATCTTTGTCCTCAGCTGTTGTGTTGTCTGTCTTGACTAGATTGCAAATTCTAATGAGCAGAGACCATCTTTTACATGTGTCTGTACACCTTGTAGTGCTATACAAATGATTAGCAGTAGTAGTAGCCCCTTTGAGCTTATCCTCTGGAAGCCTAGGCACCTTAGTGTCGCCCAGGTCTTTCACCAACTTCTCAAGATATTCACCAAACAACCACCCAGCAAAGGGAAGCTTGTTTAGTTGCGTCTTGGATGCCACATCCGATGACCAGTTACACAACCACAAGAAACGCCAAGCAGCCACCACTGTAGCCATCAGCATGGCCGAGGATCGAAGCAGATCATAAAACAAGTCAGCCAAAAAGGCTGTCCCTGACTCTAGTCAAGCTGCCTCTTCCCAAGCTGTAGCCTCTCCTGGAGACGTCTCTGGGACCACCTCAAACATGCCCAAGCCACATAGGAGCCACAAGCAGTCCCCTGCAGGGCCAGAGTAGAGGTCTCAAAGGTGTGCTTGAGCAAGGCTGCCATACAGCGGTCCTGTGGGTCTTTCAATGCCGCACCCCCTTCAACCAGAATGGTAGCCTTCTTGGTGACCATTGTCACCAAGGCATCCACCCAAAGAAGACACTCATTCCTCCAGCAGAACAGGGTAAAGCTTGGCCATACTGCAGTCAACACGCAACTCCACGTCCGGAACCTTTCAGTCAGCAATTATGTCCTTCGATACTCTGTGGACCAGAAAGGACCTAGCCAGCTTACGAATGCCTTCTAGCAACAGATCTTCCTCTGGCTCTGACCTCTGAGCCTCCACAATCTGCAAGGCTGCCAGAGTCTGCACTATGAGGGCAGGGAGCTCATCCCTGTGGAAAATTCACACACCAGACAAATCCTCATCTGTGGGGAACTCTCCCTCTTCCAGCTCTTCCTGGAATTGCTCCTCCAAAAAGGTCCAAGGAACCCTCCAACAGGCCTTAAAGACTCTAGGGATCCAACAGACTCCCCATCATACTCATCCAGCAACCTCTCCTGTCGTGGGTACTTGCCCCTGGCCAAGAGAGCCTGCCCTCTTGCCAGAGGGAGCAAAGCCAGTAAGGGGAACCCTGCACCGATCCGGTTTCAAATAAAAGGCCTGATGCAATAAGAGCACGAATTCCAGAGAAAAGGGTTCACCCCCTCCCTCAAGTTCCCAGCTGGATCCGTGGACATGGACTGCAAAACCGGAGGCTCAAATAAAAAAATAAAAATAAGTGGTTCATTTAACATTTCTTATATACCGCCTTTCATAATATCAAGGCGGTTTACATCGAACCAACTGAAATTACATTGAACAGGGCATTATAACTTGGAGATAACTATTTTACAGGGAACATGGGCAATGGAGGGTTAAGTAGCTTGCCCAAGACCACAAGGAGCACCTGTGGGACTAGAAACCCCAGTCCTTCCGGCCCAAGGTTGCTTAGTCAGAGATGAGCAGGCTGCTCCTAAAATGATGGCCGTTCCTGCCAAAATAGAGAGAACACCAATGCTGATGGTCATGCGATCACACTCCTTTGGGCCATCACAAACTGCCTCTGATGCTCTCAGGGCACTAAGGCTGTGACCGCAGCAGCCTCTGAAAGCTGAGCCTGGCGGCTACCACATGCTGCACATTAGGTGTGTGCACCGTCAGACATGTGTGCAGTGGTCTGGGGCTTCACTCACCAGCAACTCTCCAGTGTCGACTGTTGCTCTGATCTGCCGCTACTCCCCTCCTTACAGTCCCCACTCGTGTGTGTGTGTGTGTGTGTGTGTGTGTGTGCGTGCGTGCGTGCGTACTCTGGCCCTTCCCAAGGGTTGGGGAGGAGGAAAGATTGAGCTTCCACCAGCCTACTTTTCCCCAAGGGGCACAATGAGGGGTGGCTGAGGGAGAAGTGGGGAAGGGACCCAGCACCATCAGATTTGAAACCCTAATGCAGCCTAGCACCCTATTACAACTCAGGTCCTCAGCACAGGCTATGCTGGAGACTGAGAAATACTGACATGGCATGTGGGCACAGGCTACTTAAGGAGGAGTATTGCAACTCAGTGTGTTCGCAGTCTCAATCAGTTGGTGAATGAGAACCACCCACACATCTGGACTGAATGGAGAGAATTTTATACTGGATGTGTGCTGTAACTGGAAGCCAATGTGATGAATTAATAATGGTGGAATGTTATCATTCCTACGGGCTTTGGAGAGGAGCTGAACTGCCGTAATTTGAACAGTTTGAAAACATTTAAAAGTATATTCAGAAAGACCAATGTAGACAGTACTGCAATAGTCCAACCAGGATATTGAGAGTCTCAGAATGACAGTGCCCTGGGCCAAGGAGTCGAGATAAAGGCGAATGGCACAGAAAAGTCAGAGGGTACTAAAGGAAGATCATACTACGAAGTAGACTTGTTGAGAAAATAAAAAAAGCTTAGAATTGATAATAATGCCAAGGTATTTAAAGGAAGGAGTAAGTTTAATTGTAGAACCATTTAGTATGACTAGAGGAGTGTGCGAAGAACCTGTAAATCAGGTAGCTGTGGTTTTCCTTGGATTAAGCTGAAGACAATTATTTGAAAGCCACTGGGCTACTTTCTCTAGGCAGGAATTTATCAGAGAAATCTGTGCTTATAGAGTCAACATTTATTTATTTTTTTATTTACCTTCTCTTATATACCACGCTATTCTGCATCAGTGCGGTTTACATTGAACAAACTGAAATTACATTGAACAGGGCATTGTAACTTGGAGATAACTATTTTACAGGGAACATGGGCTATGGAGGGTTAAGTGGCTTGCCCAAGACCACAAGGAGCACCTGTGGGACTAGAAATCCCAGTCCTTCCGGCCCAAGGTTGCTGTCCTCTAGTGGGATTTGAACCCCCGACCTTCCGGCCTGAAGTACCTTGCCCCAACCACTAGGCCACTCCTCCACTCATGGATAATAATCAAAGTGTCATCTGCATAAAGATAGGAAGTGATTCCCGATTCCTGGATCAAAATCGGCAAGGTGCGCATGAAAACATTAAACAGAAGGGGGGAGAGAACAGACCTATAGGACTCCACAGAGGGGGGAAAAGTTGGGGAAAAAGAGGACTATGAAGAATCTGTGGAAATTTTGAAAGAGCAGCTGGTTAAGAATGATTGGAATAGTCTAGGGGCTTGTCATGGAGGCCAATATCAAATAGGCAGGTGAGTATAAGATCATGATTGACAAGGTCAAAGGCACAAGAGATCTAAAAAAACTGCATCCTCCCACCTGCCTCAGACATAACCTATACCATTAAAGAAATGAGAGCTCATGTAATTTTTGCAATCTGTTAGTTCTTTCCTGCTCTTTCAGCTTCGAACTCTGATCAAATCCTGACCTGAATTACAGGGCTATAAGCCATAATCAAACCATAAAACACAAATACCTGGGATTTTTTTTGAGGCGGTGGAAGAGGCATGGTTTATTTAACCCACGGGTAAACCCAGACCTCGGGACACATCTAGAGTGTCAAGTTTTCAGGATAAACACAATGAACATGCATCAGAGCAAATCTGAGCCATTAAATTGCATGCTCTTCTAGTGCTGTGATATCAATAATAAAAAAGGTACAATCATCCAATTTAAACATTATAATTATGTGATATAGTTGAACCAATTCATACAATTAACCACTTTATATACACACAACTTGGAATTGCAACTTGCATAATCTACTGGCTGGCAACTTATACAACCTTCTACAATTTCCAATCACAACGCCTAGTAAATCTTATGGGTTGGTAAACATCTAATGCAGTTTTTATTGATGCCCCTTTCTCGTCCACCCTCTTTCTTGAAATGTGCTAATTAACATGCTTCCTACTGACATCTACAATCCCAAATATTAGTTTCAGCTATCAGGCCCTAACATTTTTTTCCCTACAACTGAAATTATTATTTATGCCTAACTTTCTTCTCCTTGACCTCCTTCAATTTTTCCCTTTCGGAACTAAACCACAAAATTTTTATTTCAGGTTTTTGATACTTAGTTCACTCCATTAATTTCAGAGCCGATTCATTCAGACTGCAGCACCATTAGATTGCACTTTACCCAAGTAGTATAGTATTGGTCTCTTCTGCTATTAATTTCTATGTCTGTTTCAAATAAATTAAATAAAAATCTTTTGGAATGTAAAAATATGATTTCAGGTTTGAAGGCAGGAAGAAAAAGCCTTACAGAGGAACAGGTGGTAACATTTTACCTATCAGCTAAAGTCCTTTTCTTGAGTCCTGCTAGACCAGCCCAGACAAGTGGGTTGTGTTCCCCTATCAGCAGATTGGTGGAGACAAAGAACCAATAAAAAGGAAAGGTTTCAATGACATCACTCCTATGCCTCCATTCACCTCGGTCACCAGGTCTCTTCAGTATTCATCCCAAAGCATATGGAAGAAACATGGCAAACCTTAAACAACTTTAATCGTGGCCAACCATGAGTAATCAACAGTACTATGCACAAGAAAGCACAAACAGAAGGCTGTCAGAAGAAGATGAACTGCAGAGCCAAGTATAAAAATCACAGCAGATTCAAGGGTACCGAAGCAGAAGAACAGAGTAAATACATACAGGGGCAGACCCTGGACTGGCCTAGCGGGACTCAAGGAAAGGACATTAACTGGGAAGTAAAATGTCAACTTCCATATTATCCTGCTAGACCAGTCCAGACAAGTAGGATGTACCAAAACTACAACTCCACTGGGTGGGAAGAAGACAGGAGCTCGCAAAACCCTTAAGCCAAAGGCCATGTCGGCCCATTCGTGGACATCTAAGCAGCAATGCTGGACAAAAGCAGAAAGTGATGCCCATGTGCCGCCCGACATGTCTGCCGGAGCTATCGAACTCCACTCCTCCCATGAGGATGCTTGTGCTAGGGAAGAATGGGCACGCAAACCCTCTGGAACCAGTCAGTTCTGGAACAGATAGATCAAGGCAATGGCCTCCTTCATCCAGTGCCCCAAAGCCGAATTAGCTGCCACGTCACCCTTGCACGGGCCAGCAAACAGCATAAAAAGATGGCTGGACTTACGAAAAGAATTCATAACCTCCAAGTACCAGAGAAGCACCCTCCAGACATCCACAAGGTGAAAATCGTTATCCTTCCTCCAACACTGCTCCTTAGAGGAGGAGGACAGGCAGATCATCTGGTTCACATGAAAGGGAGAAATCACCTTAGGCAAGAAGGAAGAAAGGTACAAGCCAAATGGAAACCGTCTCCTTCGAAAAAGACAGATAAGGATCTTGGAAAGAAAGCCTGCAGTTCGGATATCCACCTTGAGGAACAAATCGTAACCAAGACGACCAACTAGAGCAGTGGTTCTCAACCCAGCCCTCTGGAACCACCAGGCCAGTAGGGTTTTTCAGGGTATCCACAATGAATATGGATGAGATAGATCTGCATACAATGGAAGAAGTGCATGCAGATCTCATGCATATTCATTGTGGAAACCCTAAAAGCCCAACTGGTCTAGGTGTCCCAGAGGACTGCGTTGGGACCCACTGATCTAGAGTGTCAAATCCTTGAAAGTAGTGTTTCAATGGCTCAAGGGGTGCCAACATCAGGGCCTTGAACACCAGACACAAATCCCAGGAAGGGACCACAGACTGGAGCGGAGGACACAGATGCTGAACCCCCTGGAGAAAGTGTGAGACATTAGAGTGCAAGGCTGGAGATTTACCAGCCACTGGACCTTAGAAACAGGCCAAAGCTGCCACATGAACTTTCAGGGGACTAAAGAAAAGGCCCTTCTCCAAACCACCCTGTAGAAAAAGCCAACAGAGATGACACCTTGACCGCCTCAGGAGGCGTCTGCAGAGCACCGCAGCATTGCTCAAAGATGAACCAGTCACTGGACCTTAGAAAAGAGAAATTAGACTTACCTGCTAATTGTTGTTCCTTGAGGAACTCCAGTTCAGTCTTTCACCGCTGGGTTGTGTACCTCCTCCTGCAGCCTGGAAAATGGAACTTTCAGAATCATGACATCACTGGAGGCATTCCGCTGGTCTCTCCCATCTCCCAGTGTTCTATTGACAAAGCAAACTCAAAGGAGCAACAAATAAGTAGCTATAGCAATAATCATGCAAAAACTAACACATATCTATTTTTTTAATTGAATTAAAATAACTCCCTCTGAACTGAGGAAACTCCTCCTTTCTTTTCCTATTTAAAAACACAGAGAAAAGATAACTGAAAGAATATAACATCTATTAAAAAACTTACATAAACCAACAAATCCCCGGGTGGGTATCGGGACTGAACTGGAGTTCCTCAAGGAACAATTAGCAGGTAAGTCTAATTTCTCTTTCCTTATCATCCCTCCAGTTCAGTCCCTCACCGCTGGGATGTAACAGAGCAGTAATTATTGGGAGGGACCTGTCCACCCAGACTGCAAAACCGCAGACCCGAAACAGGCATCATTTGCCGCCTGAACATCTCGGCGATAATGTTTACTGAAAGTTTGAAGAGAAGACCAAGTGGCTGCTTTGCAAATTTCCACCGACAGAACCAAACTATGTTCAGCCCAAGAAGCCGCTTGTGCCCTAGTAGAATGAGCCCGTAACCCCACGGGCACCTGATGCCCTCATAAAATATATGCTGACGCTATTGCCTCTCGTATCCATCTTGCAACTATTGCCTCTCGTATCCATCTTGCCGCCTCACCTTTACGCAGACCCCCAAAAAGCACAAACAAGCACTCCAATTTCCGAAAAGACTCCGAGACCTTCAAGTATCTACGAAGGACCCTCTTCACATCCAAATGCTACACACTACAATCCGAAGCATCCTCCCCCGTAATACCCAACACAGGCAAAGAAACCACCTGATTCACATGAAAAGGTAAAACCACCTTAGGTAAAAAAGACGGAACCGGTCTTAATACAACTTTTTCCCCTAGAGAAAGAAAGAAACGGTTCCCGACAGGACAACGCCTGCAACTCCGAAATTCGACGAGCCGAACAGATGGCCACCAAGAACACCGCCTTTAAAGTTAAATCTTTGACAAAAGCCAGATTCAAAGGCTCAAAAGGCTCCCTCATCAAAGCCCCTAGAACCAAGTTGAGATCCCACGGAGGAGAAACCAGCCTATGGAGAAGGTCGTAAATGGGATACTGCTTTCAAAAAACGAATCACATCGAGGTGTGACCCCAATGGTACTCCTTGAACCTTACCTCGATAACATGAAATAGCTGCCAGTTGAACCTTAAATGAAATGGCTGCCAAACCCTTATCAAAACCATCTTGCAAAAAAACTTAATACCGTAGGCACTGAGACCTTGGATGATCGAAATTGATGCTTAGCGCACCAATCTTCAAAAATACGCCAGAGAAGTGGGTCTTTTTCTAGCCATCAATAAGGTATCAATCACATTTCCAGAATAACCTTTTTTATTTAACCGAGCCCTTTCAATGGCCAAACCGTAAGCGAGAACTGATCCACCTGAGGCATCTGCAGAGGACCTTGAACCAGAAGGTCCGCTGTCACCGGTATTCGCCAAGGCTTTCCGTCGAGAAGACGTACCAGATCCACATAACACGGACGTCACGGCCAATCCGGTGCTACTAACATCAATCTCCCCTGGGGAGCTTCAATACGCTGAACTACCCGACTATGAGCGCCCACGGGGTAAGATATATAGAAGGCCCTGCTTGGGCCATTGTTGCATCAAAGCATCGATAACTTCTGACATTCCCTCTCGTTTTCGACTGAAAAACCTTCTCACCTTGGCTGATCAGAAGGTTACCATAACCGGCGGCCCCCACCTGATGACTATCTGAGCAAAAACCTCCGGATGAAGTTCCCATTCTCCGGCATCCACTTGAACTCTGCTTAGAAAATCTGCTGTTACATTGTCCGTTCCTGCAATGTGAGCTGCCGACAGAGCCTGAAGCCGAGACTCTAACCAGGTGAACAAGATCTCTGCTTCCTCCTCTAGAGCCACGCTTCCCATACCACCTTGACGATTGAGATAAGCCACTGTCGCAGCATTGTCCGACAGTATACGCACTGCTCGGCCCTGCACCGAGTTTTCGAACGCCCGAAGAGCTAGCACAACCGTCCACAACTCCAACCGGTTAATCGACCATTTGGCCTCCTGCTCGTTCCAACATCCCTGTGCATACAAATCTCCGCAATGAGCTCCCCAGCCTGCAAGACTTGCATCTGTTAACAACGGAATCCATTGCGGTTGCTCCAGTGGCATGCTTGCGGTCAGATTCTTCGTGCAAAGCCACCATTGAAGAGACTTTCTGACCTCCAATGGGCAAGGAAGCCGTTTGCACATGGAATCATTCTGATGCGACCAACGCCTGAGTAATGACCTCTGTAACGATCGCATGTGCATTCTAGCCCAAGGAACTACGTCTACTGTCGCCGCCATTGTCCCTAGAACTTGAAGGTAACTCCAGGCTGTGGGCGCTGGAGACCTTAAAAACGTGTGCACCCGATGTTGAACTGTCCGAACCCGCAGATCTTGCAGAAACACTGCCCCCAAACTGGTGTCAAATCGTACTCCTAAGTACTCTAGGACTTGAGATGGACTTAAATGACTTTTGGATACATTGACTACCCAACCGAGACTCTGAAGAAACGGCACCACTCTGCTTGTTACTCGAACACGTTCCACTTCGGATTTCGCCCGTATCAGCCAATCGTCAAGATAAGGATGCACTTCTTTTCGCAGAGCCACCACTACCACCACCATTACCTTGGTGAAGATATGCGGAGCCGTTGCTAGACCAAAAGGCAATACCTGAAACTGAAAATGCCCGCACGGAAGAGCAAACCTTAGGAATCTCTAATGCCTGGGCCTGATAGGAATGTGTAATTATGCCTCGGTAAGATCGAGTGACGTCAAACACTCTCCCTTTCGAGCTGCCACTATTACCGACCGCAGTGTTTCCATTCGAAAATGAGGTACTCGCAGAGAGTGATTCACACCCTTGAGGTCCAAAATAGGCCAGAATGACCTGTCCTTTTTTGGAACCACGAAATAAGAGTATCGACCGATGCCATAAAACTCTCGTGGAACCGGAATCACTGCTCCCAATTGAAGACGACGCTCCAAAGTCTTCCGTACCGCAGCCGCTCTTTCCTACCCTCTGCAAGGAGAGAGAACAAAAGAGTCTACTATTGGACAAGCAAATTCCAGAGCATAACCTTTGCGAATGATCTCCAACACCCACTGATCGGATATTATCTGGAACCAGGCCGGAAAAAACTTTTGAAGCAGACACCCCACCGGGTGAATACCTGCCCGGGCCCGCCTCGCTTCATTTTGACTTTCTAAGCACTGTGGCAGAGGAACTAGCAAAATCCTCTGCCTGCCCCTCGAAAGCCCCGAAAACCTTGACCTCTTGAAGCAAATCTTCCTCTTTGAAAACCTCCAAACCGTGAAGTACGAAACCACCTGAAGTCCCGAAAGTGACCTCGCACAGCCGGTTGAAAACTACCTTGCTTTGGCTTATCTTCTGGCAAGCGTCCACCTTTAGACTCCCCCAAATCCTTGACTAATTTGTCAAGATCCTCTCCAAACAACAACTTCCCTTTAAAAGGCAGTTTACTAAGACAAGACTTGGAGGAACCATCTGCCGCCCAATTTCTTAACCAAAGATAACGACGAGCGGCAACCAATGAAGCCATACTATTTGCTAAAGCTCTGATTAAATCATAGTGAACATCAGCCAAGTAAGCCAACCCAGACTCAAGTCGTGCCACTACAGCTAAACTCTCCAGAGACTGCAATGTCGGCTGCTGTAAACACTGCGACCACCTTAGACAAGCTCTAGCCACCCAAGCTCCACAAAAAGAAGCTTGCAGCGACAGAACATTAGCCTCAGAAGCCTGCTTTAACAAACCATCCACCTTCCTATCTTGCACATCTTTCAACGCCACACTGCCTTCAACCGGAATAGTCGTCTTCCTTGTGACCGCGGAGAAGGAAACATCTCCCTTTCTGGGTCAGCCAAGGGGTAAAGCAGATTCATTGACCTAACACCCCTCAAACCAGCCTCTGGTAAATCCCATTCACCTTGGATCATTTGTTTAACTACTCGATGCACCGGAAAAACTGCTCGAGTCTGATGCACTGCTTGGATAAGGGGATCCTCCAAACCCTGATCCTCCTTTGGTTGAACGGAAGAAAGAATTGAGTGCCTGAAGGGACTCAGTAATAAGGGCTGTCAACTCCTCTTTCCTAAAAACTCTTATAATCCTCATCTGATCTTCAGGCTCCTGAATTTCGCCTTCCTCAAGATCCTCAACTCCTAGATCTGGATCTAAGTCAATATCATCTGCATCCGGGCAATCTGAATCCAAATGCTGATCCTCCAAAGACCGTGTCCTCTTAAGAGGTCTCACCAGACCCCTTACCAGCTTGTCTGAAGCTGACCTTGCCAGTGATGATTGATCCTGCTGACGAAAGCAATAAGCCTGATGCATTATCAAAAGAAAATCTGGAGGAAAACTCCCTAAAGCCAATGCCTGGCCTGCCGGAGCACCAGTATTAGATGACGCTGTCGGATTCTCCACTAAAGGTGTAGATGAAGAGTCCAAAAGAGATTCTTCCTCCACCGCTCCAGGCAGAGTCTGAATCTTCACCTGAATCTCCTGCTCCATATTGTTTGACTCAGCAGCACAGCCACGACAAACCCCGGCGTCCGAAACTGCACCCCTACGTGACCCACACACAAGACACTGAGGACACGACGGCATTAGCCACTAGCAAACAGAACTCAGCTCAGAAAGAAAAATAAACCCTTTTTTTTGTGTATGTACCTTCAAAAACAGACGGAATAAATACATTTAATAGCCAGAAGAAACCACTGCAAACACACAAAAAACTCTTATTAAATAAATTAAGAATAAGGTAATAGACAATAAAAAACTGCCCGCAAAGCAACGAACATTAAAAAACGCGAGTACAACGGAGCTCACACCAAAACACCGTGAAACAGCCTACCCAATCGCTGGCGACTGTCCCTGAAACCTAAAATCAGCTCCGAATCAATTTTCGCCATTAAAAAATGGCAGTCATGACATCCACGGCGCTGCTAAAGGCGGCCCGAAGCTGCTGTCACCGTGAGGACCGACAGAAGGCTAATCAAAAGAAAACCGCCGCTGCCTTGCCTGAAGTCCCGAAACTGAAGACAGCTGTTTGAAACAGCCTGCACAACTCCCCTCCATCCACACAAGGAGGGGAGAACATATCAAATGGTAAACTTCACTGAAAATAAACCAGAGGAAAGAGGAAGGAAATCCCTCGGTTTGATCCCTCCCCTGATTTTTTTTTTTAAAGAAATTTAAAGATATATCGCCCCAGAAAGTAAAATAAATTACAGGGAAGTTAAATAAAAGTAAAACCTGACTAAAACTAGATCCTCCTGATGCATGGAGACGGGACACACTGGGGGTTGATGGGAGAGACCAGCGGAATGCCTCCAGTGATGTCATGATTCTGAAAGTTCCAGTCTCCAGGCTGCAGGAGGAGGTACACAACCCAGCGGTGAGGGACTGAACTGGAGGGACGATAAGGAACAGGCCAAAGCTGCCACCTGAACTTTCAGGGGGCTAAGGAAAAGGCCCTTCTCCAAATCACCTGTAGAAAAAGCCAACAGAGATGACACCTTGACCTCCTCAGGAAGCAACTGCAGAGCACCGCAGCATTGCTCAAAGATGAACCAGATCTGCACGTATGCTAGCTTAGACCATCTCTGGGCTCTGAGTAGAATGGAAAAACCATCACCGGAGAGTAGCCCATACGCACTAAGTATCCTTTTAGGAGCCAAGTCGGACGCAACCAAAGAGGCGGCACCTGCAGGGGCCGCATCTAGTCTCCGAACCACACTCTACTCGGCCAATCCAGTGCCACTAGGACAATCCAGCCCAGTTGACATTCTATAAATACCATGAATATTATTATGTTTACAGTTAAAATCAACTAAGCATACCCAAGCTTATTACATCTATTCCTGTTCCTTATCTTTGTTGTACAAAATTGATCATTCAATGTAAACACTGTTTGATTTGTTTGAAGTTCCATGTAAACCGCTTTGACCTTTGTGAAAAGCAGTATATAAATCCAGCCAAATAAATAAACAATCACACGCCCTACAAGGGGCCACAGAGGAAACACGTACAGCAGGTGCTGACTTGGCCAAGGCTGGAAGCACAAGAAGGGAACACCCCACCTGCAGTGACTATAGGACAGCAAAAAGATAAGGACATACCATGCCGTGCAAGGAGAGTTATTGAATATCCACAAGGTCTCCCTACACGTTTTTCAGCCTAAGCCTTCTTCAGGGGATAGTGACCTCTCTAAACAAACATCATAATACAATAAATACATAAATCTGATGAAACTCATAACCAATATTATACATGCAATAAATACATAAATAAGAATACATATGGATTAAAACAAAAACTATATCAAACCAAGGACACCATTAAAAATGACAACAATAAAAAGTGAATCACAATCAACTGTCATTGCTTAAAATCAAAACAAAGTTTAAAATTACATTAAAAAAGGAGTAAACGTAAATGACAATTTAAGAACGTGGAGTGACAAAGCAGAGTAAAAGGACAATCATCCATAGTAGTGCAAAACAATGGAAACTACGAGAGGTAACTAAGAGTACCTATAATAAAACAGTAACATACCCACAGTGTGGATACTAAAGATACACTATCTCCAAATAAACTGTATGTAAAGCCTATTAAAAATATATATAAAGGTGAACTAAAAATAGCTATTCACTAATAGTTAACACAAAGCGTTTAGTGTCACATTTGTAACTGAATCTCCTATTTTATAAAATATTCCATTGTATGAAGTGGAGCCATCAGGGAGACTTACAGTGTAGTGCTATATCAGTAAAAGAAGGGCAAACACTATTGTGGTTCAAATTGAAACTAAAAAGTGTCAGTTTGTTCAATGTAAACTGCCTTGATATCATGGAGAGGTATATAAGGATGGATAATCTAATATAGATAGATAAACCCCCAAAACAAATATATTCTGAAAAAACAGATGTGTAAACGTGGATTGATGCACATAGTATCGGAAAGTTAGTAAATTAATGGTAATCCCATCCTAAAACCAGAGTCTGGATACTACTTAAAAGAAAATAAAAGCACAGAGATAAAAGTTACATGGTAAAAATGCTTTTAAAGGTTACCACCACCAGAGGTGGATACAGAAGCTTTAAACGATGTTGAGAAATGCCCGACAATAGAAGATCGCTGTATTATAAAATTAACATTGGGGTCAATCTTCAACATTCAGTTGTATGTTAAAAAAGGGGGGGGGGACACATAACCAGGAATATGTTCTTCAGGCAGGCAGTCAGCCAGCAAAGTAACCTCCGAGGAAAAGGAATTGGTGCCAAAAAGTGTTTGATTTAAACTGGGAACCAGATGTTTTTTTGATGTCATACCAAGCAGACTCCGCATAGCAAGAGGTCAAATAGAACACCACAGCCCGGATCACATACAATGCATAGCATTTTCATCAGTGTATCAGTATCATGATATATAATTATCCCACGGTGCACAGTGAAGCACAAGGAAGTAAAGGGGAAGTCCTGTTGTATCGGACATAAAGCACAGTTACTTACCTGTAACAGGTGATCTCTGGGAACAGCAGGAATTAGTCATCACATATGGGTACGTCGGTACCGACGGAGCCCGCGCGGGAAAGCTCCCCAGCTTTTCAGATTAAAAGCTTTTGGGGCCTCCCACTGCACATGCGCGCTGCCTTCCCGCCTTCCTGACCAGCTCTTGTCAGTTCGAGTTTAAAGCTGAGACAATAGAGAGAGAGGACAGGAAGATAGATAGATAGAGATACAACTCCTAGGGGAGGTGGGTGGGTTGTGATGACTAATTCCTGCTGTTCCCAGAGATCACCTGTTACAGGTAAGTAACTGTGCTATCTCCAGGAACAAGCAGGAATAAGTCATCACATATGGGGACTCCCTAGCTAAGATGCCTGGGAGATCCCCCTCCAAGGGTAAACCATCTTCGCATGGATCTCAGGCATCCATCCAGGGAAGGTGGGCAGGAGTTGTTTTAAGTATGGAACAGGTGTTTGAGGACAGCCTGACCAAACAAGGCATCCCGGCGGGAGTCCTTGTCCAAGCAGTAATGGGCTGTGAAGGTATGAACCGAGGCCCAAGTGGCTGCTCGACAGATCTGATCTATGGACACAGAGTGAAGATGAGCCATAGAAGTGGCCATGGCTCTCACATTGTGAGCTGTGACATGGCCCTCCAGAGAAATGTTCTTACTCTGGTAAGCAAAAGAAATACACTGAGCGATCCAATTGGAATGTGTACGCTTGGTGACTGGAAGTCCCAAATGAGAAGGATCAAAAGCCACGAAAAGTTGGGAAGACTTTCGATGTGGTTGAGTCCTGTTGAGGTAAAAGGCAAGAGCTCTTTTACAATCCAGAGTATGAAGGTTCCTCTCTGCACAGGATGCATGAGGAGCCGGGAAAAAGACAGGTAGATATACCTCTTGATTAAGATGAAAAGGCGAGACCACTTTGGGCATAAAGTGGGGATTCGTCCTAAGGACCACCTTATCATGATGAAACCTAGTATAAGGTGGATGAGCCACTAAAGCCTGCAGTTCACTGATGCGGCGAGCCGAAGTGACTGCAATAAGGAAAACAACCTTCCAGGAAAGAAATTTGAAGGAGGTAGAGTCCAAAGGCTCAAAAGGTGGCTTCATAAGCTGACCTAGAACTAGGTTCAAATCCCATGCTACCGGAGGAGATCGGATGGGAGGTTTAGTTAGAGTCAGGCCTCTCATGAAACGTGCAACAAGAGGATGAGAGGAGACAGGTTGTCCATTTATAGGTTTTAAGGATGCTGCAATAGCACTCAAATGGACCCTTACTGAATTCGTCTTAAGGCCTGCATTTGAAAGATGCAGGAGATAGTCCAAGAGGGAATTTAAAGGAAGTGCTAGAGGGTCAAGACCCTGCTGAGCACACCAAATGGAAAAACGTTTCCATTTGAAAGCATAAGAACGCCTCGTGGAAGGTTTCCTAGAGGCATGAAGGATATCTGTCACAGGTTGAGAAAGATTAAAGTCTTGAAGACTTAGGCCTTCAGTAACCAAGCTCTGAGATGTAGGGATTTGGGGTTTGGGTGCCACAAAGTCCCCTCCTCCTGAGACAGAAGGTCTGGCGCAGCTCCCAGGTCCAGGGAGGATCCCTGGGAGAGATGCAGAAGTAGAGGGAACCACACCTGGCGTGGCCAGCGGGAGCTATGAGGATCATAGTCCCGTGATCCCTCTGGAGCTTGAACAGAGTCTTGGATATTAGAGGAATGGGTGGAAAGGCATAGAGGAATTCCTGACCCCAATGCAGGAGAAAGGCATCGTGGGCCTGAGCTCCCTGACACTGAGTTCTGGAACAGAACCGGGGAAGTTTGGCATTCCACGGACTTGCAAAGAAGTCTATGTCCGGGGTCCCCCATTCCTGAAAGATTCTGCGTATCTGGTCCATATGTAGGGACCATTCGTGTGGAAGCAGAACTCGACTGAGTCTGTCTGCACGAGAGTTTTGAACTCCTGGAAGATACACTGCAAGAAGGTGAATTTGATGCTCTCTGGCGAAGGCCCATATTCTGAGAGCTTCGTTGCAAAGCGACAGAGAGCCTGTCCCTCCTTGTTTGTTTATATAGAACATGGCTACCTGATTGTCTGTCTGAACTAGGACAGTCAGGTTGACAAGGAGGATATAGAAGACCTTGAGGGCAAGGTAAATTGCTCGCAGTTCGAGGTTGATATGAAGGGTGGCCTCCTTTGGAGACCAAGTGCCCTGAGTGGAGAGGTTCTGAAGATGAGCTCCCCACCCTGTCTGGGAGGCATCTGTTGTGAGGGTTGCTTGGGGCAACAAAGGTTGGAAGGGGGCCCCCAACAACAGATTCTTGGTGGATGTCCACCATTGGAGGGACCAAAATAGACGGCTTGAGGTGAGTATTTGGTCGGAGAGCGCTCCAGATGCTTGAGTCCACTGGGTGGCCAAGGTCCATTGAGCTGCTCTCATATGCAGACGAGCGTAGGGCACCACATGTACCGTGGAGGCCATGTGGCCCAGAAGTCACAGCATTTCCCGGGCTGTCAAATGACTGCTGGACTGAGCTTGGGAGGCCAAACTCAGCAGGCGTTGGGCCCTGACCTGAGGCAGGTAGGCCCTTGCAGTGATGGTGTCTAACTGGGCCCCTATGAACTCGAGAGACTGAGTAGGGATTAGTTGAGAATTGGGAAGGTTTACTACCAGTCCTAGATACTGCAGAAGACGCCTTGTGCGGTCCAGGGAAATTTGGGCCTGGGACTGAGAGGGAGCTCGGATGAGCCAGTCGTCCAGGTATGGGAATATGAAAATTCCCAGGCCTCTTAGAAAGGCAGCTACGACTGCCATGCATTTGGTGAACACTCTTGGAGCAGAGGCTAGACCGAAGGGGAGTACTCTGTACTGGAAATGTTTTCCCTGAAACAGAAATCGAAGGTATTTTCTGTGGGATGGGTGGATGAGTATGTGTGTATACGCATCCTTTAGATCTAGAGAACAAAGCCAATCCTGACTCTGAAGGTATGGAAGGAGAATGCCCAGAGAAAGCATTTTGAATTTCTCCTTGAAAAGAAATTTGTTCAATTCCCTCAGATCCAGAATTGGTCTGAATCCCTCTGTCTTCTTTGGTATTAGAAATAGAATCCCGTCCCCTGTTGAAGAAGAGGGACCTCCTCTATTGCCCCCTGGGCAAGGAGGGAGGAGACTTCCTGACCCAAGAGGGCCAGGAGAGATGGGGGAGAATTGAACTGCCTCACCATAGTATAAGGAGGAAGGTCGGAAAAATGGAGTTTGTAACCCTCTCTGATGATAGAGAGGGTCCATTGCTCTGATGTAATTTGCTCCCATCTGGGAGCAAAGTGAGCTAACCTTCCGGGTATGGTGAGGGGCTCTGGTTGTTCTAGAGCCAGAAAAGTTAAGTTCTCTAGGGGCAAGTCAAAACCCCTGAGGGGGTGGAGCCTGCTGAGGCGTAGCAGACGCCGCAGGCTTTGACCTTGCCTGTTTAGGTTGCTGACGTTTAGCAGCAAAACGAGGCTGAGAGGATTGTTGGCCAGTATTTGTAGAAAATCTGGACTTCTTGTAATAAGGCCTCTTAAAAGACTTCTTCTTGGCAGGAGTGGAGGTAGACTTAGAAAGTCTATCTAAGGTGGCATTTTCTGCATCCATTTGAGTGGCCTTAATTTGCCACTCCTCACCAAATAAGTTCTCACCTGTACAGGGCAGATTTCGTAAGCCATCTAGGACCCAAGGTTCTAGATCAGAAGCCTGGAGCCAAGCAAGACGTCGGGCTGCTATAGCAATGCCCGAAGCCCTACCAGCACCCTCAAAGGAATCAAAAGCTGCCCTGTTGGAGAACTTTGAAATATCCAAAAGGTGTTTCACTAAGGAAATGAACTGCTCCCTCTTATCCTCAGGGATAAAGGGGGCAAAATGCCGAACTTTTAGAGCGATTTCACTGAGAAACATGCCCATGTAAAGACTATAGGAATTAATCCTGGCTATAAGCATAGTAGCCTGGAAAATTTTCCTGCCAAAAGAGTCTAGAGTCTTACATTCTCGCCCTGGAGGAGTAGAAGAGTGCCTTTTGGTACTCTTTATCTTCTTCATTGCAGACTTCACCACAATAGAATGGTGAGGCAACTGGGTTTTTTGGAAACCAGGAGAAGGGGGGACACGGTACATGGTGTCCAACCTGCGAGAAGAAGGAGACAATGTTAGAGGAGCCTCCCATAAGTCCATCAAGTGTTCTTGAAGGATTTCATGGATAGGCAGGGTGACTGCCTCTTTAGGAGACTTAGAGTATCCTAAAATATCCAGTTTCTTTGATCTGGGTTCCTTTTCAGAGGATGAAGCAATAGAAAGACCTTTAGCCATTTCTATGATGAAGTCCTGAAAGGACAAATCCTCTGGTGGAGACATTCTCCTGTTAGGAGAAGAAGGCTCCTCAGGAAGATCAAGGGAGAACTCATCAGGATCATCAGAGGAGTTAAAATCCTCTGAAGAAGCAGAGTATCCTCTATGTGCTTCCAACGCACGATACGCATACCGTTCGGTATCGACATCGGGCGTACCGGGTATGGGATCGGTACCGGGCAAAAGCCCGGATCCGGCATGCGGAACCGATCTGCGTTTGGAAGACGATGGCCTCGGTTCCGGTATGGAAGCCATTACCGGAACCGGACCCGGTACCGCTGCTGCGGTACCGAGGGCGTAGCAGCATTAATAAAAGCCAGAATGGCCTGCTGCATGACTTGGACAGTAGTGCCCATAGACGCCACTGCTGCCTGGATGTCGGTACCTGTATGGGCCGGTACCCCAGAGCAGTACAACAGGTGATCTGTCGAGGCCGCGCCATCGATGTCAACCTGTGACCCCATGATTGCTTTGGAGGCCGGAACCTCCCGCCGGGGTTTTTTGGCCTGGGCAGAATCCTCGAACTCAGAATTGAGAGCCTCTCGATCTTTAGAAAGAGATTTGCTTTTAGAGGATTTGCCCACTGGAGTTTTGGTTACCTGAGATCCATCCGGAGAGGAAGACCTGGATGACTGTGATGCTTCTGAAGGAAACAGCACATGGAACTTGTTGGCCCGGTTCTGCAATCCACGTTTCGACATCTGGGAGCAGGATGGGCAGTCCGGTATGGAATGGTCAGGTCCTAAACATTTAAGACACCATTCATGGGTGTCTGTAAGAGGAATGACAGCACTGCACTTGGTACACTTTTTAAAACCAGGAACTGGCTTCTCCATGAGGAGAATTTGTGTAGGCCTGAAGGCCTAACAAAGTACCAAGCTGTGCTGAAGAAAAGAAAAAAATTTTTTTTTTTTTAAAAGAAAGAAAGAGAGACCGGCAGTACCGGTTTCAGAATGGGGAAGGCAGGTACGCGGTCTAAAGAAAACAATAAAATTAACAATTTCTTCAGCGGTGACAGGAACACGACCTGCTGGCTCCGCGGAAAAAAAGAAACTGACGAGAGCTGGTCAGGAAGGCGGGAAGGCAGCGCGCATGTGCAGTGGGAGGCCCCAAAAGCTTTTAATCTGAAAAGCTGGGGAGCTTTCCCGCCCGGGCTCCGTCGGTACCGACATACCCATATGTGATGACTTATTCCTGCTTGTTCCTGGAGATTTGTATCAATCTTCATTCAGAGAACAAAAAGCAAAAAAAAGAAAAAAAAAAAGTTGGGGAGTACAGAACCTTTAATCCAAGATTAAAATATAGAGAGGAATTATAGGGAAAGATATCCCTAATCGTTAAGAACCATGCACTACTATCTACCGATCCTCTGTGAGTGTGCTAGTAATGTATAAACCGTGAAACAGTGCACCGGGTCCCCCTTTTCAGTATGACAAAGAAACATCATCGGGTTCCCCCTTTAAATCAAATCCTTTTTGGCACCAATTCCTTTTGCTCAGAGGTTACTTTGGTGACTGTCTGCCTGAGGTACGTACTCCTGGTTTAAATGTCTCCCCTCCCCCCCCCTTTTACTGAATGTTGGAGATTGATATTTATGCTATTAATTTTATAATTCCCCGATCTTCTATTGTCAGGCTCTTCTCAGCATCGTTTACAGCTTCTGTATCCAACTCCGGTGTTTTTAACCTTTAAAAGCACATTTATCATGTAAGTTATCTCCACGCTTTTATTTTCTTTTAAGTGGTTCCCAGACTCTGGTTTTAGGATCAAATTACTATTAATTTACTAACTTTCCGATACTGTGTGCATTGATCCATGTTTATACATCCGTTTTTTTAGAATATGTTTGTTTTGGGAGTATGTGTGTCCACTGACAGTTTCAATTTGGACCGCAATAGTGTTTGCCCTTCTTTTACTAATATGGCACTACACTGTAAGTCTCCCCGATAGCTCCACTTCATACAATGGAATGTTTTATAAAGTAGGAGATTCAGTTACAAATGTGACACTAAATGCTTTGTGCTGTTAGTGAACAGCTATTTTTTAGTTCACCTTGTGATAAGGAAGCTTATCATAGTTCAGGAAGAAGTAATACAAGAGGTGAATTGGCTCTGAATAAGCAACCTGTGCTGGTTAGTAAAAGCATTAAAACAGAGTGTTTGCTTAAAAGACTACCAGACCCAGAATGCACTGGTTTACAGAAAGCCTCTAGGAGAGCTGAAGTGGGGAAACATGTGCCTAATCAAGGAAGCTATGAGGTAATCCCTAATCACCCATCTCCTAGGGCAGGGCTTGATTCAGAACACCTGGACTGTGCTAGGGTGGAGTGTCTCTCTAGGCACTTTAAAACTAAAAGAAAGTCTTCACACAGACAGAGAGAGAGAAAGGAGAGCTACAGCAAGGCTGGCAACGGCAGGAGGAGAGACAGCAACAGCAACAGCAGAGAGAACACAGAAGGAGGAACAGCAAGACGTCCAGGAGGTCTAAGAAAGGAGCCCAAAGCAGTACGTATGTTGGGAGAGATTCCAGGGGCAAGCATTCTTCATTGGACTGGAAGAAACCAGAGGCTCGGAGATATAGAGCCAGGAACCCCCAGAGAGCACCTGTAAAGGAGACGGCTGCATCTACAGAAGGAAGGAGCTCCAATACCTATTTAAGGAGGTATGGAAAAGAGACCTAAAGTCCAGAGATTCTGACTGGAGAGCTGGGCACAGAAGCTTTGCTACCTACTGGCTAAAATACCCAGAGAGGAAACCTAATAGCAACGTGATCTCAGGTGTGAACTCTGATCTGTTCCCTAGCTTTTCACAAGGAAGACAGCAGGGAAACAAATGCTATCCTGAGAGTGATCAGTTAGAGAATTCCTCTGAGCCAGTGTATGAAAATGATTCCATGATATTTCAGAAGGGGAAATATCAAATGAGCAAGTAGAATGCATGGATTGCTCTCTGTCTAAGCTGCTGTTTTAAAGTAATCCTCAGTAAAGCAACAATCACCAAAAGGAACTGTACTGTGTTTGTTTTTACTACCCAGAAAAGTTTCTGTGTGAGAAAGCTTTAGGGTAAGTTGGAGCCACGTGGAGAGTGGACCAGCAAGGGTTTTCAGCTGGTTGAGCACCTGTGATTAAGCCAGGCACAAGTGCACGTGAGCTCTGGAAAGAAAACTTCTTCACTGTGTGAATGGAAGAAAGTTGTGGTGTTTTTTATTTTTTTGGATAAAGAGCATTTTCCTTTTGGGTTTATTTTTTCATTTAAGCACTGCTAAGAAAGTTAGCAGGGGCTAGAAGACAGACCTTTTCTGTTCCATCAAGGTCTTTATTGAGTTGTTGCCTAGGTATTTCAGTTGCCTTATACAGTTGTTTTGTTTTCCTGAATACAATTCCTAAAGAAAGTATCCTGTTGATGTTACCAAGCATATCTGTGCGAGGGAATAACTCCCCATAAATAAAATCTGTTTTCTGCTTACACTCGAGCAACTACAATTCATTATTTTTGTTGAACAGCTGATTTTGTGTGAATGAACTACAACACCCACAATCCTTTGCAAGTCATAAATTCCTGTCTTTGCAAAGATTGTGGAACTTTCACAACAAGCACCTCCGTTTACAACCTTTATATGTATGTTTAATAGGCTTTACATACAGCTTATTATTTGGAGAGAAAATGTGTTTAGTATCCACGCTATGGGCAAGTTACTATTTTATTATAGGTGCCCTTAAGTCACATCTCTTGTAGTTTCCCATTGTTTTGCACTACTATGGATGATTGTCCTTTTGCACTGTTTTGTCACACCATGTTCTTAAATTGTGGCATTTACTTTTATCCTTTATATAATTTTAAACTTTGTTTTGATTTTAAGTGATGACATTTGATTGTGATTCACCTTTTATTGTTGTCACTTTTTATGGTGTCCTTGGTTTGATATGGTTATTTTGTTTTAATACAGATTTATTTTATGAAAATTTCTATACCGCGTTTTCCATAGGATCAATGTTTTTTTATTTATGATTTATTGCATGTATAATATTGGTTATGAGTTTCATCAGATTTATGTATTTATTTGTATGATGACGATTGTTTTAGAGAGGTCATTATCCTCCGAAGTCAGCTTAGGCCGAAACATGTGTAGGGAGACCTCATGGATACTTAAAGCTCTCCTTTGCATGCCACGGTGTAATGTGTCCTGCTCTTTTTGCTGGCCAAGGCTGGGCCAGGACATCGATGCTCTCGGACCTCCATCTCTGTTTGGCGACTGAAGAAGAGTCAAGCTTTAGCATTACAGCGGGTCACTATCAGATCCATTTTGGGGCGACCCCTGAGGCACAGAATCAACTGAAATGCCTCCTGAATCAACTCCCACTCTCCCGGATCCTGAGTGTGCCAGTTTTAGCAAGTCCACTTCCGCATTGTCCATCCCAGCAATGTTCAAACAGACAAGGCCAGAAGGCTCTTCTTCATCCAGGCAAGCAGGAGCGCCATCTCCAGAGCAATCTTGGCACTCCTTGTGCCGCCTTGACGACTGACATGAGCCTGCCTGAAAACACTCAAACCGCCTGGCTACCAACCAGGGGCCTGAAGCACCAAAGAGCCAATTTGATGGCCCTCACCTTGAGGTGGTTGATGGACTATATAGCTTCCCTGTGGTTCCAACGGCCCTTTGTTGTACAGTACTTGCAATGGGCTACCACAGTCAGAGAGACTGGCATCAATAGAAGGATCCAGGAGAAATCATCCAGCAGCATGACCTTCCTCAGATGACAGGGCTGCTGTCACCACCACAGGCTGGACGTCTTCAGCAATGGGAGCAGGAGCCTATACTGGAACTCCTGAGAATTCAGGGACCACGGAATCAGCAAGGACTGCTGGAGTGGTCGCATGTGAGCACGCGCCCATGATACCATCTGAAGATAATCCCAGACTCTTGGAGCCTGCTGCGCACAGAGCAGTGCCAGGCAATCCAATAGTTTTTAGACTTTCTCCTCTGGCAGAAGGACACTGCCCATTCAAGTGTCAAAATGTGTTCCCAATAACTCCAGGGACTGGGAAGGCAACAGCTGGCTCTTTCTACGTTTGATCACCCAGCCAAGGCTTTCCAAAAAGGACACTGCTCAGGACGCCACCCAAGATGTTTTTGAAAGGGAAAGGGCCCAGATGAGCCAGTTGTCCAGATATTGATGGGGCAGTTTCCTTTGTGCCACCGCCGCTCTCACCATGATCTTGGAGAACGTCCTCGGGGCAATGGATAGCCTGAAAGGGAGGCAGCAAACTGATAACAAGGGCCAAGCACAGCAAAATGCAGATACCTTTGCTAATCCACCCAGGATTTGAAAATATGCCTCTGGCAGATCCAGAGAAGTCAAGAATTCCCCTCGACACACTGCTTGAATCATGGAGTGCAAGGATTAGGAGTCCGGAAACTCTCTTGGAAATGATCACCCAATACCTGGGGGGCACAGACACCGCAGACCCCCTAGATGACAAGCAGTAGTTCAAAACACGGTCGCCAAACCCTCTGGGTGGCTGGATATCCTTACCTAAAGCACCATCCATCACCTCCTGCCCTGAGACAGGAAAGGCCAGACTAACTGCAACCCCCTGGCTAATAAGAGGGGGAGCAGGCCCTCCAGGGATGATTCAGAAGCTGCCATGCAAAAAGAGCAAAGTCCAGAATCCAGAGAAGCAGCACCTTGCTTGCCACAGGCCAAACAACATTTCCTGGAAGATGACAGAGTTAAGGCGAGTATAAAAGCAGCACACGCAAAGGCTGCGGCTCAAAGATACGCGTTAACTGCACTTTTACTGCACTTTTACTGCTGCACACGTTACAGGCACAACCACCAGGCACAATAGGAGAAAATGCTACTAACGCATGGAGAAAACTGCAGGAATCCTCCACCCTGCGCCATTGGTCATCTGCAGTTTACCCAGAGTTGCATCTCGCACAGACAGAATCAGGAGCCCCCAACAAGGACAATGACTAGGTCAAATCTTGGTAATCACTCCCATGATACCGTTTCACTGGCTTTTGCAGTGCTGCGTTTAAGGTAGCTGTCAGGCAGATTTCGGAGAGCCTTTCTGCAATCTTTGGGAGAGAGCAGAGGGGACAGAGGAGGGAGGGGGCATCAAGATTGTGTGAGGCTACTGCACTCTTCCAGAGCCTTCCAAATCCTTTCAATTTCTGGTTGCTCAGCAGGCTCTTATCATAAGTGTGTGGAGCTGAACCAATTTTCCCTTTTCCTGTGGCTAATGGAGCTACAAGAGTCTAGTGGAGCCTCCCACGTCATGCCCAAGTGAGTCACCCTCAAGGTGACTGCTCACGAACATTTAATCAATCTTTTCCTCTCAATCTTCAGAGAGGAGAAAATCATCCACCATCTGCTGGAGAAAGAAATACTGACGAGACCTCTGGTGGCTGAGGCAAATAGAGGCATGGAGTGATGTCACTGAAACCTGGGCTTTTCACTGGTTCTTTGTCTCCACCAATCTGCTGGTAGGGGAACACAAGCCACTTGTCTAGACTAGTCTAGCAGGATGATGTGGAATAAGATGTTAATTTACAGAAAGTTAATTTTAACTGCCTAGACTGGATATTTAAGATTTATACTACAAAACCATGTCCTGCTAGACTAAGAGGTGTATTTTAGAAGCATTTCAATGTTCAGAAAGCAGCATTAGGAATTTTATAATCTTTTTGCAGCCATGGGAATGTTCATTATGTCTACCTGCCAGGGGGAGTGGGTGGCAGCAGGGCCTACAATGCAAATGTGTCACTTCTTTCTCTATAACATCAGCAAAATTCTCTCCTTCCTTTCTGAACACATTACTACTAAAACACTTATCCACTCTTTAATTACCTCCCATTTAGACTACTGCAACCTCCTCCTTGCTGGTCTCAGAGTCTTCTCTCTCCCCTTCAATCTGTTCAAAAGTTGGCTACGTGACTAATCTTTCATCAGCCTCAATATGCTCATATAACCCCTCTTCTTAAATCACTTCATTAGCTGCCTATCCAGTTCAAATTTCTCCTACAGACCTATAAGTGCACTCATTCTGCTGCTCCTCAATGCCTTTCCTCTCTTCTCTCTCCCTATACCCCTCCTTGGGAACTTCGCTCTTCTGGTGGATCGCTTCTGTCTGTGCCCTTTTCATCCATCCATTGCAGGCTTCAGTCCTTTCACCTTGCTTTTCCTTATGCCTGGAACAAACTACCTGGGTCTGTACATCAGGCTTCACCTGTGGCCCTTTTCATGTCCAGGCTGAAAGGTCACCTCTTCGAGGCTGCTTTTGGATCCTGATTCACTTAGTTGCCTATGTGTTTCCTTGCCATACCTCTAGATGTATTCTTGTCCTCAGCTGTTGTGTTGTCTTAGCTAGATTGTAAGCTCTGATGGGCAAGGACCGTCTTTTACATGTGCCTGTGCAGCGCTGCATACACCTTGTAGTGCTATACAAATAGTACCACTAGTAATTCCCCATTTTATATAAGGAATCTACATTTGGAAGAAACAATGTAGACATCAGCATTTAAACTTGCCTCCAGGCACAAATAAGTGCCTAATGACATCAGCCCCCCAGACCTAGTTAATAATTACCCCCTTCCCAAGTCAGTTCGCCAATCGCCATTCCCTCCCACTCCCTGAGTCAGTCAGCAGCAGAAACTTCCCTTCCCCAAAGACACCCACCCCCCAACCAAATACCAGTATCAGTCAACTTACTCCAGGGGAGGCAGAAACTAATTACTGGGTTGGGGGGGCAGCTGGGGGGGAGAGGGAGGAGCTAGGGGGGGAGGGGGCCAGACCTGTGGTGCTGCACCAGTATGCTGCCTCTACTAGTGCAGCAATTTTAGGAGGCTGCTCCCCTGTCTAAGTGAGGGAAGGGGGGGGGAGTGTTCCACGTTTCTTTCCTCCATGCAGCTTCCTGGAAAAAAAAAAGTTATTCCTGCCAGATATGGAGAGGCATTCCCATTCAGTCCTGCAGCTATTTTACAAAGGGCTCTGTTTTGCAGAACCTCTTGTAAAATACTGCCTTAATTCTCAACGTCCTGAGAAAGACATGGGAAGTTCCCTCTTTATGTCCTTTATAAAATGCTACTGTGTGTGAGCTACACCAGGTATGAATTTATAGGTTCATACTTTCCTGCTACAATATGTATGTCCAATAAATATTCACATTCCACTTAGAGAAATGCTTACAACAGGCCAAATTTGGATTGATTTTCTTGCTCTCATTCCAGTTTCCACCAGATCAATGTAGAATGGGTGTGACATCAGAAAGCTGCCCCATCAATCGAGCTGACATTCAATTGCCTTATAAGGCCACAAAAAAAAATCAGAGTGCTTTAAAGTTGTGCCAATGGTGAGGGTAGGTTTAAGGTTGGGGGGGGGGGGGGAGTCAGGGAGAAAATGAATATGTATGCTGAAGTTGTTTGTTGACGTGTTATTTTTCAATAAAAATTTAAATTTAAAAAAATATATATATTTGCGCCAAAACATTTATAGCACAGCCAATTGCCTGGTAGCAAGTAACTGATGCATGTTAGTACACATTTTTTCTAACCCAATTAACCTTTTGTAATGTTAAGTGTATAGCTTCCCCTTCCTCCTCCCCCAATGAAAGCAAGAGAAAAAAAAAGATCAGGGAGAGGATAGGTGAAGAAAAAGAAAAAGGAAATTCTCTTACCAAGAAATCCACTGGCTAATGTCCTCAGCGAAACCCCACCTAGCAAAGTCGGCACCATGAAATTTCAGGTCAGGGCAGCCTCAACCACACTTCCCTGATAGTCAGGTAATAAAAGGCAGTAATTAAAATATGCACAGACACTTGTACATTCTGGACAGCATCTGAACGTTCTATGCTTAACAATGGCATACTTGGAGCTTCTGGTAACCAGGACATGAATGATTAAACAGCTTTACCAGAGAACAGAAACTGCAGCATATTCCATGTTCTCTGATGCTTATTTTGTTTAAAAGACTTTTAAAGTGATAAAACATGAAAACCATAGTTATGCTCCAATTTGGCTGTTGGAGGCAAAGGATCCAGGCAAAGTTAGCTGCATCTTGTAAGAAAAAGATAGTGTGCCCAAGACCTTCCATTTTAGTACAGTAAATCAAGTTTGTTGCTCATGTACAAATAGCCATAGTTAGCAGAAGCTCTGATATGAAATAAGCAAACAAATATTAAAAATGGTACATTCTTTCTACAAGGCTCTTAGGAGAGATACAATTTTATCCCTAAATTTGGTGCAGTTATTTCTGTATTTTTTTCACCTGTCATTTTAAAAATAGGACAGTAATTATATTTGAAGGACCCAGCTCTCAGAAATTCACCTATAGCAGTCACGGTTGCTCTAATTTTATAATACTCTAAAGCAGTATGCAATGAACCGGGTGATGCCTAGTAGCAAGGGCAAAATGCTAACTTCAAAATAAGGAATTCCCCTCCCCCAGCACAAACAGGTTAGGAATTGAACTTTGTTCCATGCATATATAAATATTAGTGCTCGTATGTGTTGTACAGTGCAATTGTTTAAAAATACTAAAACCTTAGCCGACTCAAAGTCGGCTAAGTTGAAAGGCTCCCTGTGTATGAATGGTACTAACTTACAGCACTATCTGCTAGTTACTGAAGCGTATTACTATATTTGCAGGCGCTAGTGCAATTAAGAAGAAATTTCACTTACCGTTAACTTCCTTTCCTGGAATCCTGCTAGGCCCAGTCCGTACAAGTGGGTTATATCCCCCTGCCAGCAGATGTTAGAGACAGAGAAAATACCAAATTGGGCTTTGGAGAGCATGCCCTAGTACATGTAGCTGTACCCTAGGGGTCGCCTTCAGTATTCTCTTGACAGAGCAGAGGAACCGCCCATGCAATGCATCCTCAATGAGACAGAACATTTATGCAACTCGGAAAAACAGCCAGAAAACCATGACAGCTACAGAACTATGTACAGCGAGTACAGCAATGAACTCTATAGGAAGAGAACAGCAGAGCAGTTATTAAAAATAGTTCTTCTGAAATGGCTCCCTGAAAACAGGGGCTCGCAGCCAGCGAGAGCTGGTCATGGACTGGTCTAGTAGGATTCCAGGAAAGAAAATTAACGGTAAGTGAAATTTCTCCTTCCAACTCATCCTGCTAGACCAGTCTGTACAAATGGGAGGTACCCAAGCTACTCATCCACCAGTTAGGACGATACAGCCACTGTAACTACTTGAGCTCTAGATCAGGCCACTTCACAGACCTGGATATCAAGGCGGTAATGACGGGCAAAGGTAGCTAGGGAAGACCAAGTAGCTACCCGACAAATGTTTAGGAGAGCAACCTGAGAGCGCTCCGCCCAAGAGGTTGCTTGAACCTGCATAGCGGGGGCACAGAGGTCGAAAGGCACTGGACGCCCATGCAAAATATATGCAAACTCAATAGCACATTTTATCCAACGGGCAATTGTAGCCTTAGAGGCTGCCAAGCCCTGACGGGGTCCTGCGAAAAGACAAAGACAGATGGTTTTGCGGAACGGTTCAGCTACCTGGAGATATTGGCACAAACCATGCTGACATCCACGGCCCAGAGGCCTGCGCCTGCACAGACACACACCTCCTTAGAAAAGGAGGGGAGAGAAACTGCCTAGTTAAGGTGAAAGGGAGACAATACTTTCGACAAAAAGGAGGGGACCGCCTGAAAGCAGACCCCTTCACTAGCAAAGGTGAGATAAGGAGCTCGGCAAGACAAAGCTTGAAGCTTGGATACTCTCCTAATCGAAGTGATTGCCACTATAAAGGTCACTTTAAGGGACATATCGTGGAGAGTAATGTCTTTAAGAGGTTCAAAGGGAGGCTGCCTGAGGCTATGAAGCACCAGCGAAGGTCCAAGGAAGGGATGACGGGACGTAGAAGGGGACATAAGGAGTGAACACCACAGAGAAATAGACTGACATCCACATGGGATGCCATGAAGCGGCCGGCAATGGTCTTCGAAAACATGTCAGGGCTGCCAAACGAACCTGCAAAGAGTTACGTGATAAGCCCTTATCAAAGCCATCTTGCAGAAAGGCTAGAATGACTGGAATTTGAGTGCACCAAGGCAATACACTACGTTGGGATCACCAAGATCAAAAAAGTTCCAAAACCGAGTATACGCTAGGGAGGTGGAGGGACAATGGGCCTTGAGAAGGGTGCAGACCACCCGAGGGGAGTAGCCCCTCCGCGTTAGGTGCCACCACTCAAGAGCCAAGCTGCAAGCGAGTAAGGCGTTGGATCGTCCATCAGCACAGGACCTTGTCATAGAAGGCCCCTGTGCATCCCGAGCGGAAGAGGAGGTGCGACAAGGAGCCGCATCAGGTCAGCATACCAGGGGCAGCAAGGCCGATCGGGTGCCATGAGAATCACCTATCCGGGATGAGCCTCTATGCAGCGGAGCGACCACCCGATCACAACCCAAGGAGGGAAGAGAGAGCAGCGCCTTTGTCAGCCAAGGCTGGACCAGAGCATCCAGGCTACTGGAGCCGTATTTGCGTCAGTGACTGAAGGTGGCAGGCGCTTTTGAAATTGCTGCTCTGGCCATGAGGCTGAACAAAGGTTGATCCCCTGATCCACAGTTTTCCTGAAGGCCCAGGAGGCGAGTTCCCACTTCCTGGGATCTAGCGAGTGGTAACTGAGAAAATCTGCTTTGACATTTTCCATGCCCGCTATGTGCTGGGTGGATGTAAGTTGATATCCACCCAAGGGAAGAGAAGAGACATATCTCGGGCTACTCAGACATTTGGTGCCCCTTGACGGTTGAGATACGCTACCGCTGCTGCACTGTTGAAGAGGATTCTAACAGCTTGCCCTTGAAGCAGAAGGAACTGAAGCACGGCAAGGCATGATCACAGATTGGAATCAGACCATGAGCAACAAAGCTTACGCACCCCTCCTCCCCACATTTCTCCTGCAAAACACAAGCCAAAAGCAATATGGTACACTGATGCCTCAAAAGGGAGCTCTGAAGAATCAAAAGAAAATGCCCAACTTCCAAACATCCAGAACTGTAGGTGAGCTTCATGCAGAAACTAAAATTATATTGCAACATTATAAACAATGCAAAGAAGGATAACCACACAAGAGTGCTACTTACCTCCTTAAACTGTCCAAGAGAACTATTTAGCATTGTCAAAACACTAACCATAATGCCTAACCACGAGAAACTAAGTGACTACCCTCATCCACAAGCAATAGCAGAATTCTTCGAGAACAGAATGGGTTCCATCAGCATCACACCCTTCACTCCATGAGAAACTGCTCCCCATAAGAACCAATGGAATACTCTCAACTCCATCTCCAAGGATAACATAGAACATATCAGCGGCATCAATACCACTACTTCCCCGCTTGATCCTTGCCCTGTCAGCCGGATCAAAATGGCCAAAACTGAACTATTATCTACCATCTAGCACAATGTTCACTTAACCAAGGTATCCTTCCAAAGGAACTGAAAACAACCTCCATACGACCTATCCTAAAAAAAATTCCACAGCTAACAAAACAGACCCTGTATCTTACAGACCCACCAGCAGCCTGCCCTTCATCTCCAAGATTACAGAACACATAGTCCTCTAACAGTTGCAAAATCATGTCGACAAGCATTCGCCATTGGATGCACATCAACATGGCTTCCGGCCACCTCACGGAGTCAAAATGTTCCTCATATCACTTATAGATACATTAACATGAGGCACTGACAACATAAACCAGGCCTACATCCTCATCTTTCTTGACGAAACTGCAGCATTCGACTCAAAACCACACAATCTTCTGCTCAGCAGACTTCAATATATAGGAATTGTTGGCACCCCAATCAAATGGTTACAGTCATATTGGACAAAACATCAACAGGTACGTGTACGTCCAATCAAATCTACACCATATCTACAACACAAAGGAGTTCCACAGGGATTTGCATTTTCATCATTACTCTTCAACAGCAGGTTGGACCCCTCCTTGATGGAATCGTATAGACCCATCTCCAGCATTCCTCTCCTTTCGAAAGTCATCGAAAAGATTACCCAACGTCAACTACAAGATCATCTTGACTCCAATTCACCCTTGCACCCATGTCAGCACGGATTTCGTGAGTCACACGGTGTCGAAACCCTACTGACTTCCCTGTTCAATACTCTAACTATAGGCCTAAACAATATCAGACAAGGTTTTGCTTTAATCTTCATGGACATTGCCGCGGCGTTCGACACTGTTGATCATGAAGTTCTCCTGTCACGTCTTAGAGAGAAGGGAGTTCATGGATCCGCCCTCTCCTGGTGTTCCTCATATCTCAGAGACCGTTGGCAACATGTTCGTTCTGGATCTTCAACCTCTGACCCCTTCCAGCAAACCAAAGGTGTGCCACAAGGCTCCTCCCTTTCCGCCTTACTTTTCAACGTTTATATGCAGCCTATCTGTGACCTCATCCACTCTTTTAACATCAACTGCCTGGTCTACGCCGATGATGTCCTTATGTATATGCCATTCTCAACAGATCTCCTTGACCTCTCCCCACTAATCGAGTGCTTCGATGCAGTTACAGACTGGTTAAAATCACAAATGCTTAAGATAAATTTTAAAAAGACTGAAGTCCTCTTTGTGAACAGAAACCCTGCATTCACTCCACCAAGGTCCATCAAGGTGCGTGACGCTGAGCTCATCTGCAAGACCATAGTTAGATACCTAGGGGTTACTCTCGATCAACAGCTCAACATGAAGGCTCACATCAGCAACGTAACGAAATCTATCTATCATAAAATCCGGACCCTCCGTCATTTGCGTCAGTTGCTTGAACCTGATGACTTTCGTTCAGTCTTTCAAGCCTTAATAATGCCCCACTTGGACTACGCCAATGCTATCCTCCATGGCCTACCAAAGAGCACGATTAACCCCTTACAATTGGCCATGAACTCGGCTGCAAGAATCCTTTATGGAGCCTCCAAGAGAACCCACATCACTCCAATACTGAAACAGCTACATTGGCTTCCGATGCAATCCAGGATCTCTTTCAAGATACTAACCTTGACTCACAAAGCGATTAACAACAACTCCGCATCTTCCATCACCGACCTGATATCAATTACACCCCCTAATCGTGCAAGGAGATCAACTGCCTCTAACTCCCTTGTATTACCTAAGGCAATCACGAAGTGCTCTCAAGCCACTAGATCCAGAGCCTTCTCTTACTTCGCACCATTATGTTGGAATGCCCTACCAACAGACATCAGAACCATCAGTGACCTTTCTCAGTTCAGGAAGGCACTGAAGCACCACCTGTTCTTGCTTCACTACAATGTTTCCGACACCGTCTCACACCAACCCACCTCTACATCCCAGGTCAACACGTTAAACCCATGCGCTCTATAGTCTTAACACGAAGAGCGGCAATCTCACCTTGCTTCCGCTCTCATCAGGAATCATATAGCTGCACTTAGCGGCCTTGTATATAGTTGCCTTTTGTACATAGTTTATTATGTTCGCTGTTTAAGAAACCTGTTTAATGTAAATCTGTTTAATGTATTGCCCTGTTCATTGTAAGCACTGATCAATGTTGTGAAGTGTAATTTCTGTTCACTGTAAACCGCGCTGATGTCGAATAGCGCGGTATAAAAGAAACTTTAAATAAATAAATAAATAAAATAAACATATTCATTCAACCTATATGTGCCACCTTCCATACATACAATGTTCACTACAGGATCTACACCGATGACATCATGATGTTTACATCCTATGACATCTCTAACCCAGATCACAACAAAATATCCACCTGCTTCCAGGACATCTCGCAATGGCTACATGAACACGGGCTTCATATAAATCACAAAAAAATCTGAGGTCCTCAACATATCCAGAAAAACCTCTCTCCCTCTGCCACAAATCAAGATACATGACTCCCTCCTCGAGACAAGGCAGGAGATGAAATATCTGGGCATAACCATTGACCAACAACTCACCTTCTCCAATCATATCTCAAGAACAACAAAAGCAATTTACTACAAGATAAAAACACACTGCAACTTTCAACCACTGCTTTCCACCACAGACTTCCGCTCTGTATTTCAGGCTCTGATGTTCCCATCGTTACACTACTGAAACAGCATATAACCAAGGGCTTCCTAAACAATCCCTCCACCAACTACAAATGGCGCAAAATTTCGCAGCAAGCACCCTCATCAGAGCAAAAAAATCTGACCACATTACACCTCTACTAAAAGACTTGCACTGGCTACTATTCACAGCAGAATCAGATACAAATTGACCACGAACATATTCAAAGCTCTCCATAACCAATCCTCTTCATACCTAAAGGCCCTAATCCGTGCACCACCAACCAACAGATCAAGGCGCAAATGCAACACAAATCTCCTCAGCTTATCAATGCACAAGTATCACCAAAACACTCGTAATAGGGCATTCTCTACCTATGCACCAAACTTATGAAACAAACTTCCCAGCGACCTCAGAGAAATACACAAACTCACCGACTTTTGCAAAAATCTCAAAACTTTACTCTTCAATGAATATTACATCACAAAGATGGCATACACAGCATGACAACAATAACTTAACGCCTATGTCCAACCCCCATCTCCCCCTGCTCCTCCCTCCCTTTACAAGCCATGCAAATATGTTCAAAATAACTACATTATACCAATCTTACTCTCCAACCCCCTTCCTTCTTTCACTCCTCCTCCCTTACAAGTCATGTATATATGTTCAGTATAACCATATTATGCCAACCTTACTTTCCATGTTAAGTTTACCGTTCAATGTATTCTCTTACCAAGGAGGGGTGAGATTAGAGATAGATAGCTAGATAGATATAAAAAGGCAGACAGCTTGAGCTATGAGCCGATTGATGGGCTACCTCATTAGAGGGCTCCAGGTTCCTTGTGCCATCTATCATGGCAGTAGACTCCACAGCCAGACAGGCTGGCGTCGGTCATGAGAAGACCAGTGCGGGGTGTCCAGTGGCATCCCTCGTTGCGGGTGTGTCGGGGAAAACAATCATTGAAGGTTGCAGCGCACTGTTCAAGGTAACGGTAGGCAAATGTTGTAATTCTGAGACATGGAGACCAGCGGACCAGGAGAGAGCTCTGCAACTGTCTCATGTGAGCGCCTGCCCATGGCACAACCTCGATGATGGCTGCCATGGTCCCCAGCACCTGAAGGTAGTCCCAGGCCTAGGGCCTGGCCTGCATCAGAAAGAAATGAAGTTGGCCTAAGAACTTCTGAAAGCAGTCAAGAGTGAGGAACACTTCCCTCGTGAGTATCAAATTGAGCCCCGAGGGACTTGAGGGACTGAGAGGGGCAAAGGATGGTAGGATTGACTACCCAGTCAAGCCTCTCAAGGAAGCAGACTACATGGGAAACTGCTTCGAGAGCCTCCGCATGCATCTTTTCTCGAATGCACCAATCATCCAGATATGGATATACTCGAATCCCCTGAATTCAGGAGTGTGGCAGCAACCACTACCATAACCTGTGAGGTGGTGCAGGGTGCTGTAGCAAGCCCGAAAGGCAGAGCACGGAACTAGTAATGGCCACCTGTAATGGCAAAGCGGAGAAAACACTGTTGATCCTCACGGGTGGGAATAAAAGTAAGCTTCAGTGAGGTTGAGGGAGGCAAGGTACTCCCCTCCATGCACCGCCTGGAAGACAGAACGGAGAGTCTCCATCCAAAAACGTGGAACAGGAAGAGAGCTACTAACACTCTTGAGATCCAGAATGGGTCCTTCTTTCAGGATGACAAAATATGCAGAGTATCGCCCGGCACCCCTTTATGACTCAGGGACAGGAACAATAACTGGCAGAGTAACAGGTGCTGAAAAATGGCTTGTACCGCCGCTCGCTTGGCAGCAGACCCACAAGGTGATACGAGAAAGGCTTCCAGAATAGGCCTGGCACAATCAAGGTTGTAGCCATACCAAACAATATCAAGCACCCATTGCTCAGCAGCGATCTGTGCTCATTCTCCGGAGAAAAGGGAGAGCCAGCTGTCCACCGGTAGCACCCCAGAGCAGGCTGGGGTCTATCAGCGGGAACCCCAACTGGCTCCATAGAACTTAGCCATGGAGGACTAAGAGTCCTTGGTGTGGTAGAAACCTTGAAAGGGCTGAGACAGCCCCTGACCTGCCGGCTGAGGTGGACTGGGAAGATTTTTCAGGGTGATAGCACCAGGAATCGCGAAATGGAGAATGAAAGGATGAAAGGAAGGTGATTAGCGGGGTGCCCCAGGGGTCGGTCCTGGGCCCGTCACTGTTCAATATATTTGTGAGTGATATTGCTGAAGGACTGCATGGAAAAGTCTGTCTATTTGCAGATGACACAAAAATTTGCAACAGAGTGGACTCCCCCGAGGGAGTGGTTAACATGAGGAATGATCTACAAAAGCTGGAAGAATGGTCTAATGCTTGGCAATTAAGATTTAATGCAAAGAAGTGCAGAGTCATGTACTTGGGAAGCAAAAATCCAAGGGAAATGTATGCGATAGGGGGCAAGAGAGTTGGTGTATACGGATCAGGAGAAAGACCTTGGAGTGATTATTTCTGAAGATCTCAAGGTGACAAAACAGTGCGACAAGGCGGTGGAAAATCAGGAGGATGTTGGACTGCATACAAAGAGGAATTAACAGCAGAAAGGAAGAGGTACTTATGCCACTGTACAAGTCACTGGTGTGGCCTCACTTGGAATACTGTGTTCAGTTTTGGAGACCATGTCTTGCAAAGGATGTAAAAAGACTGGAAACTGTTCAGAGGAAGGCGACCAAAATGATTTGGAGCCTGCGTCAGAAGCCTTATGAGAAGAGACTTGAAGACCTAAACATGTACACTTTGGAGGAGAGGAGGGACAGGGGAAATACGATTCAGACCTTTAAATACTTAAAGAGAAATAAAGAACAAACAAACCTCTTCCAAAGACAGAGAAGTTGCAAAACTAGAGGGCATAACATGAAGCTACAAGGTAGTAAATTGAAAGGCAGTGTCAGGAAATCCAATTCTAATGCTCGGAGACTTTAACATCCCCTCCTTACCAGCCTCATATGCCTCCCTCTTCATAGAATCAACAGTAGACATGGATTTTCACCAAATAATAAACACTAGCACGCATGGAAAAGGTAGTATCCTTGACATGGTCTTCCTACCAAATGTACTCTACCAACTCTATAACCCCACATCCCTCAATTGCACACCGATCCCATGGTCAGATCATTACCTCATCAACTTTAATATCACAATAAACAACACAACAGTTAAACGAATACCAACTAATGCACCTACCTCAAGATTTAAAAAATACAATGAAGAAGAATTCCTTGTCCTCATAATCCCTAATTTATCAACCTCACCACTAAACCTAGATGCAGCAGTAACGAACTGGCACAAAACCATCAATAACGCTGCAGCTAAAAAACAAATAATTAAGAAAAACACGCACTCTAAAGTTGGTCAAACCCCCTGGTACAATAAAGATTTAAATCTAATGAAAAAGAATTTAAGAAAAGCCGAATATAAATGGAGGAAAAATAAAAACGCAATTACAAAAGATTCATACCTCACGCTCCTTAACAAGTATAAAGACGCAATAAACAATGCCAAGAAAAATTACCACGCCTCCATCTTAAACAACGCAATAAATAGACCTAGAGAACTTTTCTCAATAGTCCAAAAACTGACAAACAACATTCACAACTCCAGCAACGAAATCACAGACATTACCCCACAGACACTGGCAAATTACTACATGAACAAAACAACGTCTCATCCCCTACTACCTAAACCAGCAGATACTTCTCAAATACTTAACACAGACGAATGGTCTGTATTTCAACCCTTAACCAAGGTTGAGCTCAAGTCCATCATCACAAACATTAATACTACAACCTCACTACTTGACCCTTGTCCAGTAACCTGGATAAAGAACTCTCTACCTGTACTCTCTCAGTTCATCCTCCCAATAATAAACCTTTCCTAAAAAACGGATACCTACCCTCTACACTAAAACACGCACAGATCCGCCCAATCCTAAAAAACACTACCCTGGACAAATCATCACCTAAATCCTACAGACCCATATCGAGTATTCCGTTTATGGCCAAATTAATTGAAAAAGCCGTACAAATTCAAACACAAGAGTACATTGATAGTTCAGCCCCACTTGATGACCAGCAGTACGGGTTTCGCCCCAGACACGGAGTAGAATCACTCCTAACAGTTCTAATCGATACACTAGTGAGGGGAATAGACAAATCAAAACAAGCATTCTTACTCATATTCATTGATGTTTCTGCAGCCTTTGACAGCGTTCACCATTCAACAATGATTAATAAACTCAAATAGGTATAAAATCTACTGTTCTAAAATGGTTTACTTCTTATCTAACAGACCGAACTCAAACGGTACAAATCGGAAATCTCACATCAAAAACATACAAACAAGAACTAGGCCTCCCACAAGGTTCAGCACTGTCAGCGTTACTATTTAACATATATTTAAAACACATCTGTAAAATCTTTAAAAAATTCAATGTCCACTATCACCTGTATGCGGACGACATTATGATGTATGTCCCATTCAAAATTCCAAATATCTCTATACAACTCATTAACGACTGCCTCACTGAAATCAACATCTGGCTAAATGAAAACAATCTGTACATCAATCACTCAAAAACAGAAGCTCTAATAGTAACCAAATGCACAACATTCATTCCCCCCTCTCATATTACATTGCAAAATAATGATATCATACTAAAATCTGAAATACGCTACTTAGGTGTTATACTGGACAAACACCTCAGCATGGACACACATGTAAGAAATATAACAAAAAAAGTTTACTATAAACTGAAAATATTAAAGCAACTCCGCCCCCTAATGCACTTACAGGATTTTCAACGAGTCATACAAGCAATCATAACCCCACATTTTGACTTCACAAATCAAATCCTACTTGGTGTAACTAAGGAAGCCTTAAAAAAACTTCAATTAGCACAAAACGCAGCAGCAAGGACCATTACGAAGGCCCCACCTTTCCAACACATAACCATGATTTTAGAATATTTACACTGGCTTCCGATTCAAAGCCATATAGAATACAAAACTATCTTAACCACCTACAAAGCCATAATTAAAACAGCACCCCTGTCCATAAATAACCTCATCAAAATAGAACCTACCCATAATCTCCAAAGGAGAGACCAGTTAAATAAATTAACCCCACCAAAAGAATTCATTAGGGCCAATAAATCCACAAACAAGAAAGCCTTCTCCCACGCAGCCCCCATCTTGTGGAACACAATCCCAATAGAATTAAGACAATTACCTGATATAATGGAGTTCAGAAAAAAACTCAAAACACACTTATTTACAAAGCATTATGGATCTATGACCAGCTCATCTCTCACCTCTCAGCTAGATAAAGGATAATCCTACCCCAGGTAATACATTTTTCAAAGGAATGAAGTGCTGTAGCCCAAAGACAAAGTGATTAAGAAATATGAAAAACAAAAAGCTATGTACCGTGTTTCCCCGAAAATAAGACCTACCCCGAAAATAAGCCCTAGCAAGCTTTTCAGTGATTTCTGTAATATAAGCCCTACCCTGAAACTAAGACCTAGTGCAGATCAACGACGGACGGACAGATTCGGTACCTGGGGGGGAGGAGGGGGGTCCCCCTGCCAGGGAGGAGCTTTCCTCCTGCTCCACTCCCCGACGCGATCAGCTCTGCCGGTGCTGTGCTGCGCTGCGCTGCGGGCCTCTTCATTCCAAGGGGCTGTATTTCCTTTTTTGCTGCTGATTGGCTTTGGTGGGAGGACCGGGGAGGAGCTTTCCTCCTGCTCCACTCCCCGACGTGATCAGCTCTGCCGGTGCTGTGCTGCGCTGCAGGCCTCTTCATTCCAAGGGGCTGTATTTCCTTTTTTGCTGCTGATTGCATCGGGGAGTGGAGCAAGAGGAAAGCTCCTCCCCGGTCCTCCCACCAAAGCCAATCAGCTGCCGGTGCTGTCTCTGCGCTGCGGGCCTCTTCCTTCTCTCCAAGGGGCTGTCGCTGCCCGCATCCACTGCTTCCCTGTGCGCTCTGTGGTAACACTTCACTGATTGGCTGACTGTCAGGAGATGGCAGCCAATCAGCAAGTGCTACCGGTATCAGTAAAAAAAATAAGCCCTACCCCGAAAATAAGCCCTAGTGCTATTTTTGGAGCAAAAATAAATATAAGACCCGGTCTTATTTTCGGGGAAACACGGTATATAGTTTAATTCTGTTCAATTGTACATAGTTCACTAATTGTTAATTGTTAACTGTAATTACCTAGCTACAAACTGTTATATGTAAAAACAGCTCGCCCTGTTTATTGCTGTTATATGGAAACCACACCTGATCAATGGAAGGAGTGGTATATAAAAAAATCTGTTAATTAAATTAAATTAAGGAAATACTTTTTCACTGAAAGGGTGGTGGATGCTTGGAATGCCCTCCCGATGGAAGTGGTGGGGGGCAAATACGGTGACGAAGTTCAAAAGGGCATGGGACAGACACAGTGGATCCCTTTACGGCAACAAGAAAATATCAAAATAATCTGAAACATCTAATTCCTTAACAAATAGGGGTGTACTACAAGGAGTGGTGGGATCACCCCTAAACAAAGACATGGGGAAGGGGGGCCTGCACAGAGCGGCAGGTGTACCTATACTCTTGACATCGTTCTGGGCAGACTAGATGGACCATACTGGTCTTTATCTGCCGTCATTTACTATGTTACTATGAGAGGAAGAGACTGACCCTGTTCCTGATCCAAGTGAAGAGAGGCCACCTCTGGCCGGTTCTCAGGAAGGCACTCGGAGGTGACCTCACAAAGCTCCTTCATTAGCTTCTCAAGGTCCTCTCTTAAGAGAAGCCTTCTGGCCAGCCTAGCCTTGGAAGTCAGGTCCACCGACCAATGACACAGCCACAGCCCGCGAGGAGCAATAGTAACCACTGCCACTGAACGGGCTGAGAGACAAAGCAGATCGTAAAGTGCATCCACCAAAAAGGCCATGATGGAATCCAGCCATGAAGCCAGGATCCTCAGGCAGGAGCTGAATCCAATGCAGGAGGGCCCGGGCAGCCAGCCCCCCACAGGAGGCAGCCTGCAGAGCGAGGAAGGATGCAGAAAAGGCTGTTTTCAAGGGACCCTCGACCTTATGGTTTTGTTGATTATATAGGGCTACTCCGCCTTCCACCGGAATGGTAGCATGCTTAGCCAATGCTGCGATGATGGCATCCACCTTTGGTGTACTGGAGTCACATGTCAAGATCTTCTGGGGGCCAGCTGCAAAAGGAGGCCCAGACATCTGGCTGCACGTAAGGAAGCATCTAGGGAATTCTATTTGATAGAGACCATTTGTTGGAGCTCCAACGGGAAAGGAAAGGATCTGTAGAATTTACGGATTCCCACCAGAATAGGGTCCGCCTGAAGTCTATCTGGTGCAGGTGGTGGAGTATTGGGCAATGACAGAAGTCACAAGACTTCTACTACTTGTGTGAGGGATGAAAGCTCCTCCTTGCGGAAGAGGCAGACTTTTTGAGACACATTCACCTCCTCAGATATGTCCTCTGGCGGAAAACATTCCCCATCCTCATGGTCCAAACCGCTTCCAGTGGAGTACTTCGAGGAGAGATGCTCCCCCTCCTCCGAGGGAGAGGCAGCCCTATCTCCTGAAGCCCAGGAAACCGCCATTGTGCGGGACCTGTCAGAGGAGGGAGTGATGTTCCCGACACGCTTTCTGTAAGAGCATTTCTTGGCCACATGGACTAGCTGAGGCAGGTGAGCTTGAGTCAGGGTCCGATTTCCAAAGCTCCTACGCCTGACAGACGAGTCTCAAACTGATCAGAGCTCTGATCAGAAACCTCCATTATGAGGCTTGAGGCTTGCTGTGGCAACAGAAAGGGAGGGGGTGGGGGCTCCAAAGCCCACATGAAGGGGGCAGCACCCTGTTCCTGCCCTGAAAGAGGCGGCAGTGGCTCCACGGGGACAGAGCCGTGTGCCACTATGGAGTGGACGTCCTGTGCCATCTGCGATGACTGCCCCAGGTCCTCTAGGCATGCGTTGAAAAGCCAGTCTAACAAATACTGGCATTTGTGGCCACATGACAAATAGCGTGGTAACAAAGCACACATAGTACCCATGTGAGAAAGCATATTAGGCACTCCAAATCATGGTGACAGAGTTGAAAATGCAGTCCCCCGAAGTCATGGCACATTGAAGAGGCCAGACAATGCTTTTTTTCAAAATGGCCACCGTAACTGTGTAGCTCTCCCCTAATCAGCAGGAAATGGAAGGAAGACACAGTAGCAATGGCAGCTGAGTTCCAAACAAGGGCAAAGCTCTTAAATCTTACTGAGAGTAACCCTAGGGACCGGAGAACGACAGACAGGATGGCAGAGTGCGGGGAGAGGGGTGTAAGATAACTCACTGTGTTCTGACACTGAAAGGAGAGCCGCAGAGAGCCACAGTACCACGATGCAGTTCTATGAGCAGGTGAGTTGTCTGTAGAAGTTGTCAGAATTTTTTTGGAACTCTATGTATAAAACAAAGAAAGGGGCTGGTTCTAACCGTGAAGAGAGTACTATTGGCTTCCAGTATGGGTTTGAATGCTCCTCAGGAGCCTTCCCCCCACCTATGCGCAGGCAGCTCCACTGATGCTCGTGATCAGCAGCAGAATGCTGACCAGTGGGAAACACTTGAGGTAAAACACCTCATATGTATTCTGGAGACTCCACCCAGTAGAAAAAGGAAATGCACAACTGACGACAGGGAACCCTCCAGGTGACTGTCAGGAGTAAGTTGAAATGCTTCCAACATCTGCTGGAGACAGAGAAAATACTGAAGGCGACCACTAGGGGTTCAGCTATATGTACCAGGGCATGCTCTCTGAAGCTGTTGGTATTTTCTCTGTCTCCAACATCTGCTGGCAGGGGGACATAGCTCACTTATATGGACTGGTCTGGCAGGATGAGTTGGAATGTGCATTAGTAGTAACCAGATCCCACTGCATAAAATGGGACCTGTGGTAAAAATGCACCTTAATGGCAATAGTGTACGTTTTTAAACTCTAGCTTTACATAGCTTCCGGGGATTGGGGGGGGGGGGGGAATGGTTCTCTTATTTTCACCATAGCTGAAGAATTGAAATAGTGGAGTTTAATTTCCTGAACAGAGCATGAGGTTTTTGCTTGACTGCTCAAGAACCATGGCCTGCATGCAGAAGTCCTGGAAATCAAAAGAGGGACAGAAGGCAAACAAACACCGGGAATAACTGCCTTGAAAAAAACATTTTCTTTCTTAAAAAAAATAAAATGAAATAAAATAAATAAATCCCAAGAATGTATTACATATTTTAGTGCCAACACCCTCAGGAAGCTTGCGAGCTTAAGTGAATTGGGGAAAGACAGTGCAGTCTTCCCAACAGCAAAAATGATCCCCTTTGTAGCCCCCACTTATCTACTGCCAAGCATTACTATACATATGCCCTCTCCTCACATTCTCCTTAAAATACAAGCTTAATCTAAAATGACAGAGCTGCTCCATTAGCCTGCCTATCAAAACGGCTCCTGCCAGGAACCATGAGACAAAGAAGCACATGTCTTGCAGCCTAACATCTAAGCAGCTGATCCACAAAGGAGCCATCGTAACTCATCATAACCACCACAGAGGAGCTAGAATGACTCGAATGTTCTTTCACAACTCCTGATTAGGCCTGGCGATTGGCTACTTCCTGCCTTTTGTGCATGCACAAGATTATCACCGGGAATAGCCTTGTGGTTAGAGCACTAGCTTGGTAACCCAAGAGACCTTGGACAAGTCACCTAACCTTCCACTGCCTTGAAAAGAAAGGGTGGCAATCTACTTCTGGTCACACTACCAAGAAAACCCAGGAGCTGTTGGGTTCCCAGGTCCACACTGCATTTTTTATTTATTTATTTTTAGTACCAAGTCAGTGCTGACTCCTGACAACTGGAAGTAGATTCCCAGGCCTTTTCTTCCAAGGCAATGGAGAGTAAAGTGACTTGCCCAAGGTCACAAGGAGTGCCAGTGGGAATCAAACCCTTGATCTTCTGGGTAAGAGGCAGTTGCTAGCTAAAAGACAGCAATGAAGAAGCCGAAAAAAGTACTAGATCATCACTAAGGGAATACGTTTATTAAAACAAGGCACAGATTTAAAAAAAAAAGTTTTCAAACTTGCTTATTTTATACAGGCAACATACTGTAGGTGCCTATGTAACTTTAGGAAAGAGTCCTACAATAACTGCTCAATAGCAGACAAATCTCTCTCAGAAATTTATACCTCCCCAGATGTATAAATTACACAGAAGCATCACATAACTCTATCCCTGCTGTGCCCAAACTACTGAGAAGACCTACACACAGATCATATAAATTAAGTATTAGGTTACTGTGTGCCTCCTTTTTACATGTGCATATTCCCATGCAATTTTATAAAAGCCATTTTCCATGTGCAAAACATGCTTTATAAATTACTCCAGGCACCGATGAGAATAAAATCATGGCACAAATGTTAGCATAGTTTAATCTGAATGGCCCCTTCATGTATCTGGATAACAAGGCTATTTACCTATAACAGCTGTTCTCTGTGAACAACAGGATAAAGCTTCACGTTCAATCTGTTTTGAGTGACAACTCCAATAGAGACCCACATGGGAACTTGCCAAGCTCCTTTTAGAAGCTTTGGAAAGTTCACTGCACAGGCATACTTGTTCCCATCTGCTGCTGCCATCCATGCCTGAGAGCCTCATGCATGCAAGTAGACAAGCCAAACAATTCTAAGGGAAAGAGGGTGTGTTGCGAGGATATATCCTGCTATTCATGACCACCACCTGCTACAGGTGCATAACCTCATTTTCTCCACAGACAAGTCCTTATGTATGGAAATCCCTAGCTATAGCCTACCCCAAGAAAAGAAAAGGAAAAACCAATGCATCACAAAAAGCTGATACAAACATGTCAATTTGATATTTTTTGAGGGGGGGGCAAAGCCTCAGTGTCTTATGAGGACTTTTTTTTTTTTTTTTTAAGAGGCAGTCTAGTACAAAAGAAAATAATGGGCTTTCGAAGGAATAGAGTTGTATTCTAAACAGCAAACTAATTGGCTGAAACTACTGTCACGTCTGAAATCCCTTTCTAAATAGTAGCGAGATGTGAATGTGTGGACAGAGATCTACATCAGAGCCTTGCTTCTCTCTTCCATGGAAGCAGACCTCAAGTGGGCTATTGATGCAGCTATGGCTTAGATATTACAAGCTGTGACATGACTCTCAAGCACCAGACTGTCCGGATATAAGTGAAAGATGCAGCCTACTAGCCAAAATATATTAGTGTGCATTTAACTATGGCAGTGCCCAACCCTATTGGGATCGAAACTAATGAAGAGCTGGGTGGACTTTTCTAGGGCTTTAGTCTTCTCCAGACAGAAGACCAAGAATCCTTTGGAGCCCAACATGTGTAGCATGCTTTAACCTTTATTAGGATGAAGTCTTGGGAACAATGATGGCAGGACATTGACTGAGGTGGAAGACCGAAACCACTTTTGCAAGAGATTGGAGGGATGAATACATATCCTATTGTGAAAAAAAATGTAGTCTAGGGTGGGTCTATTACTAGAGCCTACAGCTTGCTAACTTTGTTACTGCCACCAAAATTAGGACCTTTCAGTCAAGTACTTCAGTCCACAGATATCTAGCAGCTCAAAGGGGAGGAGTAACCTAATGATTAGAGTAGAGTAGTGTAGTGGGCTAGACCCAGGGAAGCCAAGGTTCAAATACCACTGCTGCTCCTTGTGATCTGGGTAAGACACTTAACCCTCCATTGCTGCAGATACAAACAGACTAAGCCCTCCGAGGGCAGGAAAAAATACTTACTGTACCTGAATGCAGGTTGCCTTGAACTTCTGAGAAAAAGCATGAGCTAAATCCAATTTACTTTCATCAGCTGAGTTAAAACCACAGTAAGGTCCCAAGACACTACGGACGGCTTTAGGAGAGGCTTCAACAGAAGCAAGCTCCACATGAAAAAGAACCTGAAGGCTGTACAGAGATAGGTTTCCCTTCTACCCGGTTATGATAAATACCAATTGCGACCAGACTCAGAGGTGCAGATGCTATTCAAGAAGTTTTTATGTGGGACATAAGAAGGAATTCAAAGTCTGTCTCACACACCGGATGGTAAAACTCCATCATTTGAAACCATAAGATCTTCTGGAAGCCAAAAGGAGATTGGCAATTCCAACTGTCAGGTTCAAAGAGTCAAACTCTAGCCTCTCAATAGCCAAGATGTGAGGGCTAGGGACTTGATGCTCAGATACAAACATTTCCTCCAATTCTGCAAAAATTAAGGTCAGATTGTCATCTAGACCTATCACCCTTCTGATGGAAAGGTCCTTGAGAAGAGGAAGCCATTGTTGTCTGTCAGTAAGACACAATGAAAATCATGGTACGTTTGTCATCTTGGAGTTTCAAGAGTTTTCAATTTCCAATTGAGAAAGGCTAATTTTCCATGTGATCCTACCATGGAGCAGAACAGAGGGACTTGTCTGCTCTGGGGAATTCAAAGGGGTCTACATCAAAGGGGTGTACCACTCAAAAAAAAATATTTAGTACTAACTCCTTGTCCAGAGTCCATTTGTGCAGTTGAAAGACAACTGTCTATGCTGCTCTCCTATCAGGTATGTGGCCCTGATTCATCCCATGAGAGATGGCAAAGTTCCACATCCTGATAGATTCCCATTGTTCTCTGCTTGTTGATATAGAACATGAAAACCTGGCTACCCGTTTGAATCATTACAATTTGGTTGGTCAACCAGTCTCTGAAAGCCTTTATAGCATTGAAAATCTCTCGCAGTTCCAAGAAACTGATCTGAAGGAGACTTTCCTGGTTGGAGCACAACCCCAGAGTGTAGAACCTGTCGAGATGGGCTCCCCAGCCCAGTTGGAAATATCTGTGATTATCAATTTTTGCTAAGGGGTCTCCTGAAAGGCAGACCCTTGACCAGATTCAAGAGGACCACCCACCAGGGCAGAGACTCCCAAAGTGGACTGGGTGATCCTGATCTGCTTAGTCTATGTGGTTCCTTGCCATTCCCCTAGATGTATCTTGTCCTCAGCTGTTATATTGTCTGTCTTTATTAGACTGTGAGCTCTGATGAGCAGGGACTCTCTTTTACAAGTGTCTGTACAGTGCTGCAAACGCCTTGTAGGGCTATACAAACGATCAGTAGTAGTAGTAGTGGGTAACAAGAGATTACCATTGCTGATCTGTTGAGTACCCTGCATCCACTGCATGCTCAGGGTCCATCGTAATTGTCTCAAATGTAGATGTGCCACGGGAGTGACCTGAATTGTCAAAGCCAAGTGCTCAACATTTTCAACACCTGCTGACATTGCTGACACCTGCTGACTCTTTTGTACCTCCCTCCACTATCTCCACCAAGTGAGCGAGGCTGTCCTTGGGAAGAAAGGCTTCTGCCAGAGTTGTGTCTAGCAGGGTTCCAATTTGGAATTAAATTGGACTTGGGATAACCAATTACAAACACAGCCATGTTCCCATGCATCCAGGAACTAGTAGCTCCAGTACCTGGATAGTGATGCATACATATTCTTGAACTCCCTCCAGAGTGGTGCTCTTGAGGAGCTAATCATTCACGTAGGTAAGCATATGTACTCCCAGTCTACATAGATATACTATGACTACAGTTAGACAGTTGGTAAAAACTCACATGAGCAAGGATGCAAGGCCAAAGGGCAGAATGCAGTATTGTAAGTGGTGTTTCCCTATATCAAATCTGAGATATATCCCAAACAAAGAAAGTATCAGGATATGGGTGCAGATGTCCTTCAGGTCCATAGCCAATCTCCCATTTTTGGAGAAAAAAAAAAAGTAGGGTGCCAAGTGAAAGCATTCTGTTTTTTCCCTGAATGAGATATTTATTCAGATGTAGTATAGGATAGAATCCCTTGGCTTTTTTGGCACCAGTTAGGACCTAGAATAAAACCCCTGCCTTTCTTGTTTCTGTGGTACAAACCCTATGGCATTCGCCATGCGAAGAGTGGAGATTTCCTGAAGTAGATGCTCCTGGTGCTACAAAATACTCACTCTTACACATAGGGTTCTCTCTTTGCTGAGACACCCCGCTATCTCACCTCATCAATCTCTCTACATGCTCCTGCTAGAGTCTTACGGGCCTTTCACGGAAACAGTCTAAATCTTCCTCCAGTCTCTCTGGCACACCTGGAGAGTACCAGATGCTCAGCCACCTTCTTTGTAGCACCTACCCCCTATGGAGTACATTACCAATGACTCTGTGTAATGACTCCTTCAAGAGTTTTAAAGGGGGCCTAAAAACCCACCTATTAACCTTGGCCTTTGGAAAATGGGTGAAGGGGACGACATGCTGTCTGGGTCCGGTTGTGAGGGGAAACCACCTGCACACCACTACCTCTCACTATTTCCTTTCCTATTATTGTAGTTGTTTCCTTTCTTAGTATATTTCATTTTATTTGTAAAACATCTTGCTGGAACTTCGAGAGATGATGTATTAAATTCAATAAACCATAAGGGTGAGTTTGGTTGGTGGGCGGAGGGGGGATTGGCAGGAGCTTGAATAGATGCAATCTGTACCCACAGTGGACTATTTAGGGTCAACAGTTCACAAAGATGGTAAACATCACTTTGATGGGTAGGCTACCAACTCTGGTACTGGTAGATGCGCTACGTTCTCTAGAAGCCAGTCAAAACCTCATTTGTGGTTTTGTTTGGGACACAGACTGACCTTAATGAAATCTCTGCTGCCTGGGACAGGAGCAAGGGAACTGTTTTGTCCGAGAAGAGCAGGAAGGAGGAAGACACCTACGCCTGTACAAGTAGTAGGATCTCCTCTGCTCTCCACTCCGTAACCTCCTGGAAGAGGAGGCTGGGTCAGAAGTGGGCCTAGAGAGAGTTTAAGATATCGTTATGCTGCTTGATCATGGTTACAGATTCCTGTACTTGTCCCTGAAGAGACCCTCTCCATGGCATAGCATGACATGCCAGTAAGATGCTCCTGTTCATTGGGCTGAAGTCTGAGGCCTAAGCCATGAGTGTCTCCAGGTACCATAATCATTGCAATTCTTGATGCTATTCTGAAAATATCATAGGTGCTCAGACAATGTATTTTCCACACTCCTTCCCCCCTTGGCTCACGAGGGAGTGGAATTGTGAAACCTTCCCTGGAGGGAAAAATCCACAAACTTCTCTAGGCTGCGCATAGTGTTTTACAAATGAATGCCTATGAAGAGCTGGTAGGATGCCATGTGGAATGTGAGCAGGGCGTTTTGCTAAGATTTTCTCTTATATGAGGCCAGGGTGCTAGCCTCTCTTCCAGGGTGCCAAAGAGTGAAATTTGGGAGTTTCTGGCCCTTTTGAGAGCTGATTCAATGACAGTGTGTGGAAGCTGGAGCTTCTTGACTCCAAGAACCTTCTAGGATCTGCACAGAGTTGACAGTCTTGATAACTGGAGGCACAGATCCATATTCTTAGCTACAGTCTCTGAAGAATGTTGTGCACCCCTAGTCAGCCAGCACCGTCATGACTTCTTTAAGAGGATCTAGACATTGGAGGATTTCCATTTCTTCATCTCTGGGCCCCTCTTCTCCACCTCCTCAGGAGGAAGCTTGCACCACTTCTGATGTGGTGTGGGAGTTGAAGGGTGCTCTGGAGACCTCGTCACCAAGAAGTATTCAGTCATAATTTGTTTCCCAGGAGTGCCCTCAGGCTGAGACAGGTACTTAGAGACATACGAGTCTCTGCCTGGACTCTGCTCCATATTGGAGTCAGATCTCATCCAGGAGCATTAGCATACCAATGGGCTTCAATGCCTCGGTGATAGATTCCCCCTTCCTGATGCACTCGATACAGATACCGGCCGGCACATGTTGGTGTTGAGGCCCTACGAGGTCTCGATGATAACTTGTCTCTTGCAGGCAGGCATAGAGTTTCAAGGATGAGTCCAATGCTGCTGTTTCAGAGCCATCCTCACGCATAAAAAAGTGTCATCATGAGCTTCTCCTCCATTCTCCTGGCAAGGTGCTCCTCAAGGGCTGCCATGGAAGCCTCAGCAGTCTTAGTTAATGTCTGCAGTTTCTGCTGTGGAGTTTGCAGTGTCATTTCCGATGACAGGATGAATGGCTCTCATATTTATTTATTTATTTATTTAACAGGTTTTTTATACCGCCTTTCTTACAATCAAAGCGGTTACAAGACTACATCAGGTTAACATAACTTACAAACATACAAACATCAGACTATACAAACATCAGACTATACAGACCAATCAATAAATCCAGTTTATACCACCTTATCAAAATATCAAAGTGATAAGCAATGGATCCATAGGTGACAGGGAAGGACCACATCATGTTAACATATAATACAGACATACCTCTAAACGGAGGAGCGGTCTAAGGGAGAAACAGAAAGAGGACATTATACAAAGAATACTTTTTGCCACGGGCCCGCGCCTAAGGGCCACGCCAAAGGGCCCTCTGGCGAGGCCCTCAGGCGCGGGCCCGACAGGTGCGGGCCCGCCTGTCGGCGGCTACTTTTATATGGAGCTGCTTTTTCCCTTCCACAGCCCCGTTCGGGCCGGAGGCAGTTGGTTGCTCACGCGCCTCTCAGGGGACCGGCTCTGCTGATGTTCCCGCCGTCGGCGGCTGCTTTTATATTTGGGCTGCTTTAGGGGTCATGAATCACTCAAGTTCCCGGTGCTCCCGGCATTATACTCTGATGAACCTCGATGCTGATGCAACAAAGCCTCTGTCCTGATGTTCGATGCCTTTGAATAGGAAGGATAAATACTTCTATTCCTTGAGGTGGAATGGATGGAAGTCCTACTGTTGCACAGTTCTGAGTGCCTGTCCTGTCAGCATCTGGTGCAGCTCCGGGGTCCATGGTGACCAATGGCAGTAGGCCAATTTAATTAGTACCAAAAATTTGACTGTGCTTCTCTTTTCTACCCTAACCCCTATTTTGTCACTTGTAAATACAAATGACAAAGAGGTGCTATGATCAAGCCTCGAGCACCATAAGCACAATTACTGTTACAGACATGGTCTTGCTGCACCAGGTGCATCTTTTAAACTCACTGGTGAGTTTTTGGGATCTAGAAGATGGAAAAATAACTGCAACAAAATCAAACGGCTTAACTGTGAAACAAAAAGAATATCAAGGAACCTGGCCAGGTACACTTAAGACCTAAATGTGGTCTACACAGTGTTGAGAAAAAGATAGAAAACATAAAACAATAGAAAAACCTGCCTAAAAGGTACTAACAGGAAGAGACAGACAGCCCGGCGTGGCAGCAGGCAGGAAATCATATACAGAACTGATGAAAAAAATTAAGCATGGGACAGGAAAGGATGTCTGAACATCTCTGCAGAAAAGCAAAGACTGAGGCTCTCAGGTGCAACAACGGCATGTGGGAACAGGCGCACATGTGTGGTGAGCTTTTCAAAAACTTCTAGTAACTGGAAGGGTCCCGCACGGGGCTATCAGAGACATCATCCAGAACAAAAGACTATATGTGAGGACATATCCTGCTTGTCCCCAGAGAAAGTTTTACATTTAAAAACCCACTTATTCATTTAAAAAAATAGGTAATATACTGCATGAACTGAAAAAGGTATAAATAATTTAATGCAGAACTTTCACCAAGAACTGAAATGAAGAACACTAATTATAAGTTACTCTGTGAAAAAATGACTGCCCCAATTTTTTCAGAACATAAGTTTCCTACACATAGTAGGCATTACTAGAGAATTAAAGGAGATTCTTAAGCACAGGAAAGCCATTGTCTCTTTAAATTGTTATACTGAGAAAGCATCTGAGGTAAGTATAAAAAAGCCAGTCAGCATATCTGAAAACTGTTTCATGCTGCTGAAGCCAAAAGAATAAAATGGGCCTTGGGGGCACTTAACATGCACTAACATATGTTAGGTCTGTCAACTGGCTGAAATGTCTTTCCCTACCCACTTTAAGAGATCCACATTTTATTTCCTTCAAATTAATTTACAGGGTACACTGCTATGGTAAATACTGAGAACTAGCAGATGACTTAGGACTATCTTGAAAGAGCAACACAAATGTATTTCCAAATTCAAAGTTTTCATATTTTTGCTCTGCGACAAATCTCAAGCTTAAATATATTAAGGTTGCCTCTACCCAAAAGGTTACACCCTTGCTTCTACTCTTCCCTAGCAATTTCAACTTTAAGATTAACAATAAAAGCCCCTGAACACAGACAAATAGCTGCACACTTCCTTCAAAATAAAAAAAAACTAACACCAATGTTTCTGCTACACAAAGAGGTGCAGTATAGGAAATGAAGTTGGATTCACAGCCTTACAGGGCTCCTACTCCAAGATCTATCATTCTCTTCCCCTCTTTACCTTGGCAATTTCCTCCTACTTCTGGACTACCAGATTTGAAATTAGCAGCTGTTGACCAGTATGCAAAAAAACCCTTCTCAATGATACTGCAGTACTGATAGACCATTAAACATCACCACCATGCAATATACACTCCTTCCTCCCAAGGTCCTGACTTCTGCCTAGAACTCCAACATTACCCAGGTTTGGGAGCCAAATACTGCTCTTTCATATCAGTGAGCTGGTTTCACTCCACCTCTCCCCCCACTGAAAAAGTAGCAGGGTTTACACACAAAAAAGAAAGCCCACAAGATTTTGAAACTTAAAAATCAATCTGTATGGGCACTCCATGGTTGCCAAGGGGCTTCTTTTAAAAACAAAAGGGGAGACCCAGTGTTAGAAGATATGAATGTTTTAAATACGCTAAGACATTTACTTTGAACACAGTTGCTGCTGGGGTTCTCTCTTTAGTTATACTGCAAAATTCATATGGATTAGACAGGAAGTCAGCTAAGCAGCAGTGTTCACAAGGGATGTCAAAATGCTCAAGAGAGATAAGCTGCTATATAAGCAGAGAACCCCCCAAAAAAACCTTAGGGGGGGGGAGAAGAAAAAAAACCTTGAAGCCACTCAAAGCAGAAACAATTACTTCTAACAGCTTTAATGCTCTTAAATAGGTGCTTTTATGGATTTTTCTTCAACAAAGATGGCTCATGATGTCATACTATGTTCCTATCCAAAGTTAATAGAACTATGACATACAAGTTGAACAAGTCAAGCCAATTGCAGCATTGAACAAGCTTCTCTAGGATGCGTAAGGTTACAGATCTATGGTAAATTCCGTATTAGAGAGGACAGAGAGAAAACCGTTAGTTGGATAAAATACAGAGATTCATTTTTAGGTTATACAGTTCTATACACAGCACTGCTTAGAAGTGACCATCTCTGGAGTGTCCAATGCTTTAGAGAGGCAATAAACACAGTGCTAAGGGATAATATGAATTTAAAAGGTCTCACATAGTAACTAAGCAGTCGTTTATAGAAATGTAAATGGGTCCCATGCTTGCTAAATGCCTACTGCTTTTTTTTTTTGGAAGAATCTAGAGATTCTGCTGCAGAATCTCACTAAAATGGTTTTATTAGGCTATATCTCAGGACACCCCTAGTGAGCCAGCTTTTGAAGATACCCTAAATGAATATTCATGAGATAGATTTGCATTCGATAGCAGCAGTCATGCAGATCTCACTCATGAATATTCATTTAGGGAAACCCCAAAACCCAACTGGCTAGGGGTGTCCTAGACATTTCGTAGTGGAGAAGTAGCCTAAGGGTTAATGCAGTGATCTAAGAACCAGGAAAGCCCAGTCAAATCCCACTGCTACTCCTTACGACTTTGTGCAAGTCACTTAACCCTTCACACTGCCTCAGGTACAAACTTATATTGTAAGCCCTCTGGAGACAGTACCCGAATGTAACTTGCCTTGAACCCCGAGAAAGGCATGAGCTCAATCAAATCAAAACCATTTTGGTGAGCTGCAGGAAAGCACACACATGCAGAATGATAGTTTGGGTTTTTTTTCATGACAGATTTCTCCCTGAACTTTCTCCAAGTGTATGATACACTGAATTGCTTTTGTAGCCTTATAGAAAGAGTGCAGTTCAAAGCACAAGTGATCGTGATTTATTGTGCAGAAAGGTGCAGAGAGAACAAAGATGCAACAGCTTTATATAAAATACAAATAGCTAGTTACATAACATTACAGGGATACCTGCTCAGATCCAAGTTAAATTTGATCATTTTTCAATATGTATTTTCACAAAAACGTGCACCCAGTTATTAAAATCAAAACGCCTATGTAACCAAACACAGAATTTTGTATCGTTTACTGTAATATCTATTTGCATAGTTTCAGTGCTTTGTTGTCCTTTGAAGTTTAATAAAGGTGCACAATAAAAATAATTTTACAGAATGGGCTTCTGCTATGCAATGAATGAATTTACTTTATCAATATTCATAAGCAAAAAGTTAAAGCTTACACATTTCGTGGAATGAACATTTTCCTGGACAGAGGATGACCTCTGCCACTATAGCAAAAATAAAATTTAGTGCAAGAAATACTAGCTCTGTGGAAATTTCAGCTAACATGGTATCCTGTATACCTTTAACAAATATTTTCACAGAGCTGCTAAAGCCTATGATGAACAGAAGAGAAGCAGAGAGAAAGAGAGAGAGACCTTGGCAATGTGTAGCTAATACTACATTAACAATTACAAAAAAAAACAAAAAACACACTGTAAAAAAAAGTTTAAGCTAGTAAATGTTTGGGAGGATTAAATTCTGGTGAAATCACAGATTTTTTTTCCTGACACCTTTATTTTGACAGTCATTAAACTACTGCTTTAAATGAGTGATCAAATTAAATTTCAAATTTCAAAAAATTTCAAGCATTTGAATTCTCCTCCTTTTGAACAAAAGAACATCAAGTACCACCAATTACAAGGATACCAATGAATTTTTCAATATACAAATTGTAAATGATTGAATACAAACTAAAGGAAGCAGGCTTAGAAAAGTCAGTTTCTCTTCTTGGGCTTTATAGTAAATTTTTGGATATAAGTTCTCCAAGAGCCCAGTTCCACAAACTTTTAAGGGGAGCCAGGGTGCCTTATGGACGTGCAAGTGCCAAGCCAGCATAGTAAATATGCGTTAAAATACCTTCCAAAATCCATTTTTTTGCCAGATTGGCATAAGATAAAAACCAATAATGCTGTCCAGAGCATTCGCACAACAATATTCCACTGATGTACTGTTATTAGCAAATCTCTTGATTGATGAAGTACTAAACTGTATTTTTTAGTATTCAGATTTAATTGTATTTTCTTTTCTTTAATTCCCCCTTCCCCCCAGGGAAATCAGTTACAGTGAAAGTTGTGTATTGAGGGCAGTGATAGAACTAATCATTTTGCCTTTATTACAGGTATCATTAATAAGGAAGCAATTATAGATGCAAAATGTTCCTAACAGTGTCCTAATTCCACAAATTCCACTGTGTTAAGAGACTGGTAGGGAAATACAGGTTTTAAATGTTATACAGACAAGTAAAATTCTTAATTTCTGATTTCAGATATGTAACAAGTTTTTCTCTAAAATAAATATTATAATACACATATGCAACAACTGGAGTCTGGATTAAATTTTTCCCCTAGAGTTTTCTGTCCTGAAAGGTCAAACATGGGACAAAAACCTAATAGGACCGGGCAAATGGCAGCTTGCAAAGAAGTGATTTGTGTGAAGAGAATCAAAAAAGGTCCGTTCCAACATATGAACTATGTAGTTCCGTTTCAATAGGTCAGCCAAATTTTGAAAATCCACAGCCAAAATAAAAGATCTAGCATTTGTTGCACTGGCTCTCCTATGCTTGTAGATATAGCTCTTTGTAAACTGAAAAGGCACATGCTGTGAATTAATGGCTTCCTTGGTTAAAATTTGCCTGTTTGGTTTAACTAAACGTTAACTGCAATGTGCTCTTATAGATGCATCCATCAAAAAACTTAGGTCTTCAAAGTCTCTCAATTTAACCCCACAAAAAATGTCTACAATATTTTAATTCAATGTTGTCCTATAAGTGTCTGCTGGCAATGGTGCGAGAAGCTAATTTTTCCTATACTGCTTAATGGTAAAGGAGTGTAACAGAAAAAGATGGAAAAAACTCAATTCCTCTCAATGCATTGCTCATATTCTTCCAATTTTGGCCTAAATTAGAGAGACGTGGAAATATTTGGCTCACTCAGATTCAAAAGTGGGGTTTTTAGGTTAATATTAGAACAAAATGCAATGATTCTGAATGACACCAAATCACAACAGAGTGGCAAAACAAAACTACAAACTGAACAGCTAAACTAAGTCTGCACTGAATTCAGGCAAACCCAGAGAAACGGAAAAAAGTTGTATAACAAAATTTGAAAACCACAAAAAGGTACAATTTATGGAACATTTTTCAGACTAAATTTACATTTTTCATTGTTTATCTAGTTTCCAATGCAGCAACATAAAAACTGTCACTAGGTGGAGATGTGACTTTTTAAAAAAAGATGTTCTTGTATTTTCCTTAAATTGCGGTCAAATTAAAAATAAAAATGATATAGGGGAGAAATCAATCTCCAACAGAGATCTATTATAGGCAGAGAAAAAGCAAAACGGACTCTGAAAAAACTATGGACATTTTTAAACTCACGAATGCTCATGTGAAATGTATTGTCCTTGCAGAGCATGAACTGTCACAAGTAAACCAGAACATGCTATATTATAGGAAATAAAATCTATGAAGCTGCAAATGAAAAGATGCAAGGAATACTAATGATTTGTGTCCCCTACAGCAAACATGCAGGAAGAATACCAATTTTTGTCTCTTCCAAATTGGGTTCACTGGGCTTCAAAGTCTGAGATTCCATAATGCTACCTGGAATACTAATTTGAAAAAAAACAAAACTGTATCCCACCTGTATGGTTTTGGTTTTGAAAAGGATTGCACAAAATCAGAGTGTGCTGGATCATTTCGGCACAATCGAAGAGAGTTTAAGGAAAGGGAAAGCTTAGTCCTTGGTACCTGCACAGCATCAATTAGAGCCATTTAGCTTAACATCTGTAAACAGGTCCAATTTTGAGATGGTTGCCTGCAATAAATTATCCACAAATATGCAACAATTCCTAGGTTTTCATTTTTTTTTGCACAGATTTGATCACTCACATAGGCAGTTTAGGATTTTTTTGTTTTGTTTTGATATTTTGGTTGATTTGGCCAACAAAGATTATTGCATGTGAAATGTTTTAGAACACAATGGAATTTGAAATAGGTAAAATGTTTTCAATAGATTTTTGAGTTTTATTGAAATCTTACATGAACAAGAAATTGTAAATACAATCACATCAAGGAACAAATTGCCACGGTTTTTGACGGCTGAAGCCAAACAAATTTTTGTAGGGCAGATTTTCAAAAAGGTGTGATGTTATAACAATTTAAAAAACACAGCCTACTTCTAGGAATGCAAAACATACAATTGCTGTTTTTTTTTTGTAAGTACAAGAACTTAAAATTGTTTGTTTTTTTAATCTCTTAAAACTTCTAAGACAAAGCACTAGCTTTTACTTTTATGTACAGCATTCTCTTATGCAGTGTATCCCAACTCCAAAACAAACTGTCCAAAACAGTTCCTGCAAAAAACCATGATTGAACATTATGCCACCCCATCATCCTCAATCTGCTAAAACAATAAAAGTACTGTATTCCCCAAGAAGCCAGGGGAATCTGACAGCTCATTAACGTCCAAATTCATTTACGAAAAGAGGAAAATAAAAAACCCTCATGTATATATACAAGATAGCGATTCTTCAGCCCAATCTCAATGGAAGCCAACTGCTACCGAAGGATGTATAGTTAAGCTATTTTATTGTTTGTTTGTTTTTGTTTTTTGTTTTGTTTTGAAGAATAAGGTATAGCCAATCAGAATTCATCAATACTGTCAGGCCCTCACTTGTCTACTTCCACTGCTGCCCATAAGTATCCTGATAAAATTCTTGGTTGTCATTATTGTAACCATAGTTACCAGTGTAGTCACCACCTTGCTGGAGCGGCTGCTGAGCGATGGGTTGGGAGCCCCAGTTCTGCTGGTTGTTGGTCTGGCGGCGCTTGGAATCTGGCTGGTTATATCCATCCGACTTTCGTTTGCCTCCAACATTGCCACCACGATTGCCTCTGGATCCACGAGCGCCACGTCCTCTCTGCTGCTGTGCTGGACCCCCTCTCCCACCCCGGGTTCCTCTTGGTGGTCCCATGGGTGCCCCCCTTTGTGAATAGCCAGCTCTACCTCTTGGTGGTGGTGCTCCCCTCCCCCTAGGTGGTGGAGGGGCACCTCTCCCACCCCTTCCTCCTCTTCCTCTGACTGGATAGCCATCATCGTAACCGTAGTAGGGATCTTCATAGCCACCCCTATAATCATGGTAATCATAGCCATAGTAATCATCATAATAATCTTCATAGCCATAGTAATCTGGTGGGTAGCCATATCCCCCTCTCCCACCACGCCCTCGACCTCGCATGGGAGGTGGCATACGAGGCGGAGGGTAGTAGTAATAGTCTTCATACCTAATAAGGAAAAGAGATGAATTAGTGTGCTCCTAAAAAGGTCAGATGTGAAGTTAACTCAACTCTTGGAAAAACTGCCCTACATTTGTACATTCCATGAAAAATATTAAGCTACAAATCTTATTACAAGAAGCTTCAAGTAAATCTGCATACATATTTTACCACATACTTGAAAACAACAAAAAGTAGCTTTATCTCAGTGCAAAAAAAGCTAATCCAAAATAATCAAATAATAATCAAAAGCACAAGAAAATGTATAGCTAATCCTAAACAGTCCAAAGAAGACAGAACATTCTATCAGGATACACTCAAAAATGATTCATAAAATGCTTTAAAGCATTCTCTCACATTTCAGTTATTTTTCAACTTTCCTAAACGTAATACAAAGTTGTGAAATGCTTTAAAGCACTTTTGAGTGTGTATCTGTTAGAGAATCTGTTTAAAAAACTGCACATCAATTTTAAGACTATTGAGCCCTTTTGCAACGTGTGCCATTGCTTCAGATTGTATGTTTGCACTAATATGAAGCTGCATAATTCCCCTTTCAACCTACTGCGTTTACCTCTGGTAGATTCACATTACAAAATGCAAATCCAGCCTGAGTGAAAATACAGAAAGGTGAAATTATCAAGTATGAGGTTATGATATAATGTAATTATTTTAGAGCATACTAAAAGTAAACTATTTACCCTACTGCCTTGAAGGATCAGTTGAAAAACATAGCTAGTGTCTCAATATAGTTTTCCACATTAACAATTTAAAGAAACTAAACTATCCTAGTATGTTAGAGTGCTTATATATACTGGAAGACATATAGCTAAAACTTACGAAGTGGTTCTGGAAGCTTGCCTTGCAGCCTGGCGTTCTTTTCGTTTTTTATCTGGTGGCTTTGCTAAGACTATTTCAATCTCCTCCCCTTCCACCTCCTTCCCATTCATTTCATTCATGGCCTACATAAAATATACATACATATAATATATATATATATAAATACTTAAGTGCTCAAAATTTCAAATCCCCTTTCTCCAGAGACTGGCTAGATCACCATAAATTTTCTATCACAAAATGTTAGCAAAAAGCATATAATGGTTTAAACAGACAAAATTAGTGATATTTTAACTATGCCATCTATGTAAAACACAAGGCAGGAGCACGTAAAGAGGAAACAGAATTATTCAACCAATTTCTAATGTGATGATACAGAGGACGTTGTAGTCGTTGTATACAGAGCACTCTTTTAAAGAGCGTACACTCTAGCCTTAATACTGAATTACATTTAGTCCAGACAATATGAAGCTTGTGAAGCAAGAAAAAAAATTTACTGGGTGAAATGGTTTCAATTTTTGCGCTATGAGACCAGCAGCAGAACAGGGAGCTCGCATATGCAAAACTGAATGGCAGCAAGAGAACAGATTTCTCCGATGTCACAGAGGTTTTGACCCAAAGAGAAAGAGTAAAAACCTCCTCTCTTGACTGATATGGCTGAAAAGCAATGCATTTATCGCACTCTGATCTAAAATTCTTGTCTCAAGATCACTCATCAGCTGGTCAGTTACTTATAATTGGCAGGTACTAGCTTAGGTTTCTGACAAAATCAGCACAGCATATTTTGTAGGCCCAATGTAAAAGGGGCAACTAGTTAGCAAGTGTGACTGAATGTGTGGATTTCAAAGAAACTTAAAAACTTTCTTCTCAGAAATAAAACAAAAACATCTTATTCAATCTTGCTCTCATTTCCTAAGAAGCCACAGAGAAAGCATAGTTACTCACCTGTAACAGGTGATCTCCGGGAACAGCAGGAATTTAGTCCTCACATATGGGTATCGTCGGTACCGACGGAGCCTGCGCGGGAACGCTCCCCAGCGTCCAATTAGAAAGCTTTTGGGAGCATCCCACAGCGCCTGCGTGCTGCCTTCCTGCCTTTCCCAACTGCCTCTCTCCAGTTGAGTTTTGAAGCTGAGACAAAGAGAGAGAGAGGGAAAGGGAAAGAGACAGATACAGAGATGAAACTCCTAGGGGAGGTGGGTGGGTTGTAAGGACTACATTCCTGCTGTTCCCGGAGATCACCTGTTACAGGTGAGTAACTATGCTATCTCCAGGAACAAGCAGGAATGTAGTCATCACATATGGGGACTCCCTAGCTTTAGATGCCAGGGAGAGACCCCAGAAGTTGTGTCCCTGAGAAGGGCTCCACTTCCCCCCATGGATCTCTGGCATCCTACCAGGGATGGTGGGTAGGAGTTGATTAGGTATGGAACAGGTGTTGGAGAACAGCCTGACCAAACAAGGCATCCCGGCGGGAGTCCTTGTCCAAGCAATAATGGGCTGTGAAGGTATGAACCGAGGCCCAGGTGGCTGCTCGACAGATGTCGTCGATAGACACAGAATGCAGATGAGCCATTGAGGCTGCCATGGCTCTCACATTGTGAGCTGTGGCATGGCCCTCCAGAGAAAGGTTCTTACTCTGATAGGCGAAGGAAATACACTGAGAAATCCAGTTAGAGAGTGCTCTCTTGGAGACTGGAAGTCCCAAATGAGAAGGATCAAAAGCAACAAAGAGTTGAGAGGACTTTCTATGTTGCTGTGTTCTTTGCAAGTAAAAGGCTAAAGCTCTTTTACAGTCCAAGGTATGAAGATTCCTCTCTGCATTTAATGCATGAGGCCTTGGAAAAAACACAGGTAGGTAGACTGCTTGGTTCAGATGAAAAGGCGAGACCACCATTGGCATAAAGTGTGGATGAGTCCTAAGGACTACCTTGTCATGATGGAACCTTGTATAAGGTGGATTAGCTACTAGCGCTTGCAACTCACTAATGCGACGTGCTGATGTAATTGCAATAAGAAAGATAACCTTCCAAGAAAGGAATTTCAAGGAGGTAGTAGCTAAAGGTTTGAAGGGTGGCTTCATGAGCTGCCCAAGAACCAGGTTTAAGTCCCATGCCACCGGTTGTGGCCTAATGGGAGGCTTAGTTAGAAGAAGACCTCTCATAAATCTTGCTATAAGAGGATAAGAGGAAATAGGCTGTCCATTTAGAGGCTTAAAGGAAGCTGTAATAGCACTCAAATGGACCCTTACTGAGTTAGTCTTAAGTCCTGCATTGGATAAATGAAGGAGATATTCCAGCAATGATTCCAGAGGTATCGCAAGGGGGTTAAGACCCTTTTTCGAACACCATATGGTAAACCTTTTCCAACTGAAAGCATAAGAGCATCTTGTGGAAGGTTTCCTGGAAGCAAAAAATATCTTTTATTGGCTGAGGGAGATTAAGATCATGGAGATCTAGGCCTTCAGCAACCAAGCCCTGGTATGCAGAGCCTGGGGATTGGGATGCCATAACATTCCGTCCTCCTGAGATAGGAGATCTGGAGCAGACCCTAACTCCAGGGAGGGAGCTTGAGAGAGATGTAGAAGCAGAGGGTACCACACTTGCCATGGCCAATATGGAGCTATGAGAATCATATGGCCTCTGTCTCTCTGAAGCTTGAACAGGGTTTTGGGAATTAGGGGAATGGGTGGAAAAGCATACAGAAAGTCTTGACCCCAGTAGAGGAGGAAAGCATCCCTGGCCTGAGCCCCCTAAGCCGGAATTCTGGAACAGAACCGGGGACGTTTGGCATTCAACGGACTTGCAAAGAGGTCTATGTCCGGGGTTCCCCAAATTTGAAAAATCTTGGTCACCTGGTCTGCATGCAGAGACCACTTTTGTGTGGAAGCAGAACTCGACTGAGTCTGTCTGCCCAAGAGTTTTGTATGCCTGGAAGATACACTGCCAGATGAATCTGATGCTCTCTGGCGAGGGCCCATAGTCGCAAAGCTTTGTTGCAAAGCGACAGAGATCCTGTTCCCCCCTGCTTGTTCACACAGAACATGGCTACTTGATTGTCCGTATGAATGAGGACTGTCTTGTAGCTGAGCAGGGTATGGAGCACTCGAAGAGCAAGGAAGATTGCTCTGAGTTCCAAAAGATTGATATGTAGATGAGTCTCCTGTGGAGACCAGGTGCCCTGAGTGGAGAGGTTTTGCAGATGAGCTCCCCAACCCATCGGAGAAGCATCTGTTGTGAGAGTTGCTTGGGGTAAAGGTTGTTGAAAAGGGGACCCAGCAACAGGTTTTGAGTGGACTTCCACCACTGGAGGGACAAAATAAGGCGACTTATGTTTGCTATTTTGTCTGAAAGGCATCCTGATGCCTGGGTCCATTGAGTGGATAAAGTCCACTGGGCTGCCCTCATAGGGAGGCGAGCATAGGGCACCACATGCACGGTGGATGCCATGTGGCCTAGTAGTTGTAACAGTTCTCGAGCAGTGAGATGAGACTTTAGCACTGCTTGAGAAGTTAACTGCACCATGCGAAGACAGCGGGCCTGGGGGAGGTAGGCCCTTGCCTTTCTGGTATCCAGCAAAGCTCCTATGAACTCCAAAGACTGAGAAGGAGTTAGACTGGATTTTGGGATGTTTATTACGAGACCCAAATACTGAAGGATACGCATTGTGCAGGATAGAGATGTCCTGGCCTCTGAGTCTGTTGGGGCTCGAATGAGCCAGTCGTCTAAGTAGGGGAAGACGAATATCCCTAAAGTGCGGAGAAATGCTGCTACAATAGCCATGCATTTCGTGAACACCCTTGGTGCTGAGGCCAGGCCAAAGGGAAGCACCCTGTATTGGTAGTGCTTTCCCTGAAAAAGGAACCGAAGGAACCTTCTGTGGGTTGGATGGATGAGAACATGGGTGTACTCATCCTTGAGATCTAGAGAACAAAGCCAATCCTGACTCTGAAGGTATGGCAGCAGAGTTCCGAGAGAAATCATCTTGAATTTCTCTTTGACAAGGAATTTGTTCAATTCTCTGAGGTCCAAGATAGGTCTGTATCCCCGTTTTCTTTGGGATAAGGAAATAGGGGGAATAAAACCCCGTACCCTGATGAGGAATGGGTACTTCTTCTATCGCTCCTTGGGCAAGGAGGATAGAGACCTCCTGATCTAACAGGTTGATGAGAGGTATCGGAGAATTGAACTGCCTTATTATTGTGGGAGGGGGCATGCTTGAAAAATGAAGCCTGTACCCCTCCTTTATGATGGAAAGTGTCCAATGCTCTGCTGTTATCTGCCCCCATCTGGGGGCAAAGTGACATAACCTTCCTGGAATGGTGGAAGGCTCTGGTCCTACGAGAGCCAGGAAGGCTAAGTTCTCTAGCTGAAAGTCAAAGGCCTTGTGGAGGCTGAGACTGCTGAGATGGCTGAGGCTTAGCAGTCTTTGCTTTCCTCTGCTTGGGTGGTTGCTGAACTTTCCTGCCAAGCTGACCTGCAGAACGTCCCTGCTGAGCATAAGCAGGATAATATCTTTTCTTCTTAGAAAAGAATGGTTTCTTGAACGATTTCTTTCTAGCAGGATCAGCTGTGGACTTGGATAATCTATCCAAGGTAGAGTTGTCAGCATCCAACTCATTGGCCTTTTCCTGCCAATCTCTACCAAACAGGTTCTCACCAGTACAAGGGATATTTCCCAATTTGTCTTGTATCCAGAGCTCCAGATCAGATGCCTGGAGCCAAGCAATTCTACGTGCACCTATGGCAATGGCAGAGGTTCTGCTTATGCACTCAAAGCAGTCAAAAGCTGCAAGGTTGCTAAATTTGGAAACATCCTGGGCATTTTTGACTAATGTGAGAAAATCCTGTCTTCTATCCTCAGGAAGAATAGGACTCAAGGCCTCTAAATCATCTGTGATCTCCTTCAGGAACATTCCCATGTAAAGATTATAGGAACTGATCCTGGCAGAAAGCATGGAAGCTTGGAAGACACGACGTCCAAAAGTATCCAGGGTTCTGCACTCACGTCCTGGAGGATTAGAGGCATGTCTCTTTGCACTCTTGATCCTTCTCATAGCTGATTCCACTACAGTAGAGTGGTGAGGAAGCTGAGTTTTCTGTAAACCAGGACAAGGAGAGACTCAATACAGGAGTATCCAGTCTGCGAGAATGAGGAGAGGTGGTAAGAGGTGTTTCCCACATCCTTAACATGAGATTATGCAAAATCTCATGAATGGGCAAGGTAGCTGCCTCCTTAGGAGTTTTGGGATATTGTAAAATTTCCAACTCCTTAGCTCTTGGCTCTGTTTCAGGGGCCACAGTAATGGACAGACCCCGAGCCACCTCCCTGATAAAATCCTGGAAGGAAACATCCTCTGGAGGAGACATCCTGCGCTTAGGGGAGGAGGGCTCCTCTGGGAGAAGCATTCCTGCATCGACAGAACTGTCAGAATCCTCAGATTCTTCTGAGGACTCGAAGTACCATCTGTCCGGATGCTCTTGAAGAGCCCGATACCTGTACTGATCGAAGTCGGTACCGGGAGTAATCGGTACCCAAGGGCATCGGATGACTGGGTACCGGCAAAGCAGACACCGATGTCGATGCTATCGGTACCGACACCGATGCCAGGGCCAGCCGGATTGTCTGTCGCGGTTCTGAGGGCGTCAATGCCGCAAGGAGAGCTGCCAGACTGCGCTCAATAGCCAGGAATTTCTGGTCTATCGACGCTGCCGATGGCTGGATGTCGGTACCGGAGAAGATTGCCGGTACCCCAGAGCATGGCACCAGTAGTTCGGCCGAGGTCGAGGCCTCGAGAACATCCTGGAGCCCCGATAATGCTTTGGAAGCCGAAGCCTCCCGCCGGGGCAATTTTGCCGGTGCAGAATCCTCAAGGGCAACGCCAGAGGCATCTTGATGCTTATGAGATCTACCATTTGAGGACCAGCTGGACTTATGTTTAGTTACCTGAGATCCACGGGAGGAAGAGGAAGCCCTGGAAGACGTCAATGCCACCAAAGCTGCATCAGAGGGAAACAGGGTACTGAGCTTAGCAGCTCGGTTCTGCCGACCTCTTTTAGACATCATGGCGCAGGACATACAATCCGTGATGGAGTGGTCAGGACCTAAACATTTTAGACACCATTCATGGGTGTCTGTGATGGAGATTGTACCACCACAATTGGTGCACTTTTTGAAACCTGAGGCAGGTTTCTCCATAGTAGGAAAAACATTTTGGGCCTAAGGCCCAAAAAAGGCGCGTGCACCTGGGAAAAATAAGAAAAGTCCTAGTATATTATTATTAATTTTTTTTAAAGACAGAAAAGAAGAAAAAAACAGCGGTACCGGTAAAGCATCGAGGAAGGTAGATGCGACCACAAAAGAAAGAAATAAAGAATTCTTCTGCGGTGACAGGAATGACCTGCTGGCTCCGCGGAAAAAGAAGAACTGGAGAGAGGCAGTTGGGAAAGGCGGGAAGGCAGCACGCAGGCGCTGTGGGATGCTCCCAAAAGCTTTCTAATTGGACGCTGGGGAGCGTTCCCGCGCAGGCTCCATCGGTACCGACGATACCCACCTGCTTGTTCCTGGAGATAAACTATATCCCATGTGTCTTTCCTCTCACCTCATCTGTGTCTGAGCCCAATCCTCAAAAGGAGCCAGACACTGTATACTTTCTCTCAGTCCTAAAGACACCTTCCTAACCCAAAGGATTCTTAGCCCTGACTCAGAGAAAGCTATTTATGCTTTTCAGACTCTTCATAAAATCTTGGTTGGATAACAAATTTCAGCTTCAAGCTGCAGAAATGTCCTGGGGCTCATCTTATGTCAGTCATGTTCAGTGTTGCAGTCTGTTAAAACTTTGAAATGGTAACAATGTACTAGCTATTAGTTTTCAGAACTTGTCACTCACCACCATGACTTCCTGGTTAGGTTCTGGACTGGTCTGGCATGACTAAAGGAAAGGAAACTAACAGCAAGTTTAAATTTTACTTTCCTTATCATCCATGACAGACCAGTCCAAGACGAGTGAGCTCTTCCCTAGCTCTACCCAGACTGGATGGGCAGAAGCCATGATAGCTCTCATGACCCCTGCATCTAAGACATGGTCCCCGTAAACCTGCATACTTACACTGAGGCACTTCGAGCAGGGTGCAATGGAGGCAAGGGCATTGCCCTACCATTATCCTTTGGAAGGAAAAATTACTATTTACTGGCTTATTTTCTTTCCTCGAGTCTTACCAGATCAGTGGGATGTTTTTTCCTAGGGGCATTTAGAGACATTAAAACCAAAAATGTGGACTCTCCATCCCTATAAAGCTTGTGCCCACATTCCTCCTATTCAGCATAATGTAACCCATATACCTACCAACTAAACTGTGGGCTTTCAGAAAAGGCCCCAACAATTAACCAACAGAATCAACATCTGCCATCCTGAAGATACCTAGAATCCTGACACTCAGATGCCTGCGAGAGTCGTGTGCATCGGGTTCTCTAACAATCAACAAGGTGCCAATAAAGGCTGTACTCTACAGAAGCCTTTCTACTCACCACCTGCAACCCAACTAGGGAGGGCCTTAGACTGGCCTGGTTAAGACTCAAAGAAAGGAAATTAACTGGTAAGTTGAATTTTCTCCTCTCTCATCTGCTATATCATACAAATGGGATGTACCCAACTCCCCTCCCCTAAACTATCGAACAGGGGAGAGGGGGGAACAGAGTGGCTCCAACAACTCCTCAAACTGGCATCCGATCTAGTAACACCATCAAGCAGATAAAGTTTCAAGAAAGAGTAAAGCGATGACTACATTGCTGTGTTGCAGATAGATATCCACCGGAGGCACCGCCCTGGACTTCTGGCTAGGATGAAGCTTGGTCTCTTGAAGAGTGAGCCCAGAGGCTAATGGGCACCGTTTTTTGTTTTCAGATATATGCTAAGTGATAGTCTCCTGAATCCAGTGCACAATACAAGCCTTGGAAGTAGCTTAACTTTTTCTGGGACCTCCAAACAGCCTGCTCATCTTACAAAAGGCATTGGGCATCTTCAGATACTTCAGCAATACCTTTATGCACAACAAGATAATGCAAGGCTATGGTACTGCCCTGATACTCCTTCCTAAATACTGGCAGTACAACCACCTGGTTCAAATGAAAGGAAGAGACCACCCTGGGAAGAAATGAAGCACCAGTCTGACAGAAACAGACGCCATGGAAAACATCAAAAAGGGATCCTGGCAAGGCCTGCAACTCTCAAACCCATCTGGCCAACCAAAACATGGCCTGGAGATAAATCCTTCAAGGTCGCCACATACAAAGATTTTAAGGGAGACCAAATTGAAGTCCCAAAGGGAACCACCCCCCTAAAGGGAGGGCAGATACAACTCACTCACTCAAGAAATCTGTCAACATGGTTGTGTAGAGCCAAGGGCCCATCCTGAACCCTGCCATGAAAAATGGAAAACACTGCAAACTGTACTTTAAATAGAGCTAGGTGTCAAGTCCCACTCCAACCCAAGCTGAAAGTCTAGAATATCAGCCATGGATGACTTCATAGGTATGAGTAAATCATGCAAACACCATGTTTAAAGACCCACCAGATTTTGGCACAGGCCAGGTGCATCCATTTCTTTCTAGTACCCAGCAGAGCAGAAACTAACTGAAGAATACCCCCCCACCCCCGAGCTTGCCCCTCTCAAGAGACAAGCCATAGAAGCAGGTTCCCACGTTTTCCAGCAGGATCAGGCCCCAATGAAGCAAGCCCATCTGCACCAGCAACTAAAGGGCTCATTCACCAGAACTCACGTGAGATAAACATACCAAGGTCTTTGCAGCCAATCCAGTGCTATGACAATAACCCTTGAAGCCTGCATATGAGGAATCCCATTCAGCCAACAATTTCTTGTATGGGCTGAGGGAAAGGTGAAAGAGCATGACTGCTCGTGAATGCCAGTAAGGATTTGATCTGCCTTGGGCTTCTCTGGAGCCTTATCTCCTCCAATGTCCAGAAAGCTATTTACCAGACTGATGAGGGCCCCAACTCCTCCTTGTGGAACAGCCTCCACTAGAGAGGGACCTATCGTCGCATTAGAACCTAATTCCCCTTCTTCAAGGTCTCTAAACCTAAATCCTGGTTTGGAGCCTCTGTGACGAGCCAAGAACCCCCTTTCTTTAGAGAGCCTGGGCATCTTAGACATTGGAGGGCCCCTAATGATGAGCATCCAAAAAGAAGAGACTCCTCCCCTGAGGAAGCACCACCACTGGACAATGTTCTTCATAAATGCAGAACCCACCAAGCACAGCTTACATCACATGACTTCCTTACTGTCAGAAAGCCTGATTCTGCCAGAAGTAAAACACTATCCTCAAAATGAGAGGAGTACTGGGCACAGAAAGATCCTTCCCTTTAAAAATGACCCAAGGCTCCCTAAGGAGACCGATCCCTGCCACAAAATCTAAAGAGATACTATCCAGTAAGGCTACCTTACCTGCTAATTGGCAGTCCAGTCCAGGAAAGGATACGAACGGGGTTTCCCCCTCCTTCAGCAACTGAGGACTGAGCATGTTAGAAGTCTGATGTGATAGCCTAAGAGTTCCCCCTCCAGCTAAGACTTCAGTATACTATTGACAAAGCAGAAACAGGGAAAACACACAAAACCCACAGCACAACTTTGCAGGCCTTAAACAACCTGCTTCCACTGCAAACAGTTTATGCAATAGCTAGACACATGCCCGAAAAGAAAAGAAAAATGCAGATACTCACAGAAGCTATTGTAGACTGCACAAGCGCATTACCCCACATAGGAGAACAAAAAGAGAGCAAACTGATCACCTGTGGACTCTTCAGATGATCCATTCATCTCCCCCACAACTGGACTCGCTGTACTCGAATACAATACAAAATGAAAGAAATCTTAGGGTGGGACCTGGACTGGATGGACTCGAGGAAAAAATTAGCAGGTAATGTCTAATTTCACCTTCCATATCATCCCTCCAGTCCAGTCAAGGATATGAACGGGACGTACCAGAGCAGTACTAATGTTGGGAGGGACCTGTGAGTCCGGCCTGAAGCACTGATGCTCCAAACCACACAGCCACTGATGCCTGCACATCCAACCAATGAAGATGAATGAAGGTATTCAGCAACACCCAGGTCGCTGCCCTGCAGATATCCCCCAGAGGAACCAGACTACATTCAGCCCATGACGTCACCTGAGACAGAGTAGAATGAGTCTGTAACCCTGCAGAGACTGATCGACCCTTTGAAACATACACAAACTATAGCCTCCTTTACGCAACGCGCTATCAAAATTTTGGAGGCTGCTTCCCCTTTGCGCAGACCACTGAACAATACAAACAAATGGTCGGACTGCCGAAAAGACTGCATTCTCTTTAAATACTGACATAAAACTCTACGGACATCCAGCTTATGCAGTTGTTTATCCTCCAGTGTTTCCCCCAAGCCCGAAAAGGCTGGTAGTGCCAAGGCCTGATTAATATGGAAACTGGACACCACCTTGGGAAAAAAAAGGCACTGGCCAGAGAAAAATCTTTTCCTTGGTGAAGACCAAATACTGTTCCCGGCACAACAACAATGCCTGCAATTCAAATACTCGACATACTGAACAGATCACCACCAAGAAGGCTGCCTTCAGTGATAAGCACTTCAAGGACACCTGCGCCAAGGGCTCAAAAGGATCCTCTGCTAAGGCTGACAAGACCACGTTAAGATACCACGGCGAAACCACTGCCTGAACCAGCAGATGTATTTGTTTCACTGCTCTAAGGAAACTGACAATATCCAGCTGCATTGCAAGCAATCGTCCCTGCACACTGCCTCGATGACATGAGAGCTGCAACCTGCACTCTCAACGAGCTGAGAGCCAACCCTTTCTCCAAGTCCTCCTGTAGAAACAGCAAGACATCTGACAGAGAGGTTATAAATGGCTGAACCTGGTTGGTCTCGCACCAATGCTTGAATATCCACTAAATGCAAAATGTAAGCCAAAGAAGTAGACCTTTTACAGGACTTGAACAGTGTGGCAATGAATGACAGAGCATAGCCCCTTCTTAGTTGTGCTCTTCAGGCCATAGCAAAAACAGACTCACCTGTGGCATTAGAATCGGCCCCTGCGCTAGCAGATTGACTGTCTGGAAGCCTCCATGGCTCAGCCACCAGAAGCCGAATGAGATCCGCACACCATGGCCAGCGTGGCCAATCCAGAGCAATCAGAGTGACTGTCCCTCTGTGGTTGCCTATGCATTACAACAAGCGCCTGATGCGGGACAACGGTGGGAAGACGTACAGCAGTTCGTCTGTAGGTCAGGGTTGTGCAAGAGCATCGAATCACTTAGACATGTGGTCCAGTCACCTGCTGAAGAAACGGGCTGCTTTGGTGTTCATCACAGTTGTTGTCAGGTCCATGATTGGAACCCTCCCCCCCCCCCCAGCAACAGACAAGGTCCTGGAACACTGTCGCATTCAACTCCCATTCGCCAGGGTTCAAGTAGCTTCTGCTGGGAAAGTCTGCTTGCACATTCTCCCTGCTGGCCATGTGCATTGCGGATAGTACGCTGAGCCATTGCTCTGCCCAGACCAGCAAAAGTCAAACCTCCCCCGCTGTGCTGCCCTGGTGGTTGATGAATGCCACAGTGGACGTGTTGTCTGAACACACTCTGACCGCTCTGTGCTTGACTAGCAGGTGGAATGCCTAAAGAGCCAGAAAGACTGCATTTCCAGCCGAATGATGTATTTCCTGCATTTCCAGGCGACTGATGGACCATGAGCGCTCTTCCATGGACCACTGCCCTTAAGCTACCTGGCCCAGGCAATGGACTCCCAATCCCGAGAGGCTGGCATCAGTCATCAGTAGAACCCAAGGCGGTGGTTCCAATGGAACTCCTGCTCCAAATTGCTGACCTGCATCCACCAGTGTAGGTTGGCACACGCGTCCTCCAGACAGATAAGCTTTCGAGCCAGAGAATGAGTTTGAGGTGACCAGCGGGACAACAGCACCAACTGCAACGGACGTATATGAGCTCCAGCCCAAGGGACCACTTCCAGAGCTGCTGCCATGGAATCTAGCCGTTGCAAAATGTTCCATACTGATGGCACTCACATTGCCAGAAACTGGAGTTTTTGAATCCTATTCCCCGATAGCAAGACGCACCCACAGCCCGTGTGTCGAACTGAGTTCCCAAGTAAACCAGCTGTCGGACAGGCTGCAACTGACTCTTTGCCAGGTTGATCACCCAGCCCAGACTCTGCAGCAACCACACCACCTTCTGAGTTACCTGTACAGACTCCTCCTCTGACTTTGCCCGGATGAGCCCTCGTCAAGGAAGGGATGTACTAACACCCCCTCCTTCCTCAAAGCCACTGCCACAACCACCATGATTTCTGTCAATGTGTGCAGTACCATAGCCAAACCGAACTGAAAATGCTCCACTGGCAGAGCAAATCGCAGGAACTTGTGATGTTCCAGCTGAATGGCAATATGGAGGTATGCCTCCGTGAAGTCCAAGGACGTCAGAAATTCCCCTTGTCGGACCACATGGATGACCGACTGCAACATTTCCAGGTGGAAATGGGGCACCCATAAGGCCCCATCGACCCACTTGAGATCGAGAATCGGATGGAAAGACCTGTTTTCTCGGGCACTACAAAGGATACGGAATATCATCCCCTGCTGCACTGGTCTGGGGGCACTGGTTCCATCTCTACTTCTGCAGTTGGACAAGGGGATGGCAGAAAGGCATCAGAAAGAGGGTGTGCGAACTCCAAGGCGTACCCTTCCCGAATGACCTTCAGCAGCCACTGGTCGGTTGTAATGTTGGCTCAGGCGGAACAGTTTCATTGTGGTTTCTTGGAGGTGGCCAGAGGGGAATGGGGAGGTGAGTAGAAGCCCCTCCCAGAACCTCTAAAGCCCTGAAAGGACTGTCCCCACGGAGAATACCTCTCCCTTTGAAATGGAGAGAAATGACTGGACTGAAACCTGCAAAAGTCCCTAGGCTGTCCCTGCTGTTGCGCCAACGCTTACTGCCTTTGGGTCGATCCTTGGATAAACGACCACCCTTGGAGTCTCTCAAGTCCTTGACAAACTTGTCCAAGGCCTCTCCGAACAGCAACTTCCCCTTGAAAGGTAGTTTACTAAGCCTGGTTTTTGAAGAGACACCCGCTACCCAATTCCTTAACCACAAACACTGCTACGCGCAATGCAATTGTCTTGGAAGAGGAATGCACCAAATCATATAAGGCGTCCGCTAAATAAGCCACTGCAGACTCCAGCTTGGCTCCCTCCTGAGCCACCGGCTGTGCTGCTAGCTCCAAAGATGCCAGAATCTGGAGCCAGTGAAGAGACACCCTCGCTATGCACGCCCTATATATGGAAGTTTGCAACGTGAGGGCACGGATATCGAAATATTGCTTTAGGAGAGATTCAAGCTTATGGTCTTGAAGATCCTTCAATGTTCCTGCCCCCTCCACCGGAATGGTGGTCTTCTTGGTCACCCCCTGAGACAACCGCACCCACTTTAAGCATCTGAAGGAGCTCTTTCTCACCTGCAGAATGGGGTACAGGCGACCCACCGCCCTTTCCCCTTTGAGGTTCGCCTCTGAGACCTCCCATTCTGTTTCTATCATCTTCTTGATAACACGATGCACTGGGAAACAAATCTTGGAACGCTGGAACCCTTGCAACAGTGGATCCTCCAATGGTTCCTCCGCCGAGGTACAATGTTCAATGCGGCAAGCAAATGCTTAATTAAAGCCACTAGCTCCTCTCTTGAGAAGACCCTGACCACGTTAGGGTCATCCTCGAAAGGGATTTCGTCCTCCTCTAAGTCTTGCACTATTTATTCTCCCCAAAGGTCTGAGGGCCCTACAGGAAGGATGCTCCCACAGCTGCTGAGGACTAAGAATACTGAAGTCTGAGCTGGAGGGGGAGCATCAGACTTCTGACAAGTTCAGTCTTCAGTTGCTGAAGGAGGGGGAAAACCCATTTGTATCCTTTCCTGGACTGGAGGGACGATATGGAATACTATTTTGCTTTGAGCGATCTTTTATCTGCCCAAAAACAGAATACACAGACACATCAAAGGCTGTATCACTTGACACCAAGTGTTTTTACTATGCAGTCTGATACGGCTGCAAAATAGAGAATGGACAAGATTTTCCAGGAAGGAATTTAATAATGTATTTGCATTTAGCTTATGACTTGTTTGTAGGTGTTAGTGTAGCTGGGTTTTATAAAAGGCTTGAGAGAGATGTAGAAGCAGAGGGTACCACACTTGCCGTGGCCAATGTGGAGCTATGAGAATCATGTGGCCTCTGTCTCTCTGAAGCTTGAACAGGGTTTGGGGAATTAGGGGAATGGGTGGAAAGGCATACTGGAAGTCTTGACCCCAGTGAAGGAGGAAAGCATCCTTTGCCTGAGCTCCCTGAGCCGGAGTTCTGGAACAGAACCGGGGAAGTTTGGCATTCCACGGACTTGCAAAGAGGTCTATGTCCGGGGTTCCCCAAATCTGAAAAATCCTGGCCATCTGGTCCACATGTAGGGACCACTCGTGTGGAAGCAAAACTCGACTGAGTCTGCCTGCCCAAGAGTTTTAAACACCTGGAAGATAAACTGCCAGAAGATGAATTTGATGCTCTCTGGCGAGGGCCCACAGTCGCAAAGCTTCGTTGCAAAGCGACAGAGAGCCTGTTCCATCCTGCTTATTCATGTAGAACATGGCTACCTGATTGTCCGTGTGGATAAGGACTCTCTTGCAGCTGAGCAGGGTGTGGAACACCCGCAGAGCAAGAAAGATTGCTCTGAGCTCCAAGACATTGATATGTAGACAACTCTCCTGTGGAGACCAGATGCCCTGGGTGGAGAGGTCTTGCAGATGAGCTCCCCACCCCATTGGAGAAGCATCTGTTGTGAGAGTTGCCTGGGGTAGAGACTGCTGAAAAGGGGACCCCAGCAACAGGTTTTGAGGGGAGTTCCACCACTGGAGGGACAAAATGAGGCGACTTGTGTTTGCTATTTTGTCTGACAGGCAGTCTAATGCCTGGGTCCACTGAGCTGCCCTCATGTGAAGGCGAGCATATGGTACCACATGCACGGTGGATGCCATATGGCCTAGTAACTAACATTTCTCGAGCAGTTAAATGGGGCTTTAACTCTGCTTGAGAAGCTAACTGCACCAAGCGAAGGCAACGGGCCTGGGGGAGATAGGACCTTGCCCTTGTGGTATCCAGCAACGCCCCTATAAACTCCAGGGACTGAGTAGGGGTTAAATTGGATTTTGGGATGTTTATTATCAGCCCTAAATACTGAAGGATACGCATAGTGCAGGATAGAGAACTCTTGGACTCTGAGTGGGAGCTCGAATGAGCCAGTCGTCCAAATAAGGGAAGACTAATATTCCCAGAGTTCGCAGAAATGCAGCTACCACTGCCATGCATTTCGTGAACACTCTTGGTGCAGAGGCCAGACCAAAAGGGAGCACTCTGTATTGATAGTGCTTCTCTTGAAAAAGGAACTGAAGTAACCTTCTGTGAGTTGGATGAATGAGAACATGGGTGTACGCATCCTTGAGATCTAGAGAACAAAGCCAATCCTGACTCTGAAGGTATGGTAGCAGAGTTCCCAGAGAAATCATTTTGAATTTTTCCTTGACTAGGAATTCGTTCAATTCTCTGAGGTTTAAAATGGGTCTGTAGCCCCCTGTTTTCTTTGGAATAAGAAAATAGGGGGAGTAGAACCCTGTGCCCTGTTGAAGAGGCACTTCCTCTATTGCCCCCTGGGCGAGAAGGGCGGCAATCTCCTGACCCAACAGGGTGAGGAGGGAGGTCGGAGAATTGAACTGGTTCACTCTTGTGTGAGGGGGCAAGCTTGAAAAATGAAGTTTGTACCTCTCTTTTATGATGGAGAGTGTTCAATGCTCTGCTGTAATTTGTCCCCACCTGGGAGCAAAATGACATAACCTTCCTGGGATGGTGGAGGGCTCTGGTCCTTCCAGAGCTAGGAAGGCTAAGTTCTCTAGCGGAAAGTCAAAGGCCCTGAGGGGGTTGAGGTTGCTGGGCCGGTGGAAGCCTAGCAACCTTTGCTTTGTTCTGTTTGGATGATTGATGACGTTTGGTAGGGAACCGAGCTGCAGAAGATGCCCACTGACTATAAGCAGGATAAAATCTTCCCTTTTTAGAAAAAGGTGCTTTCTTGAACAACCTTTTCTTAACAGGAGCAGCTGCAGACTTGGATAGTCTATCCAAGGCAGAACTTTCAGCATCCATCTGATTGGTAAAGATTGGCAAGCAAAGGCCAAACAGGTTTTCACCTGTACAAGGGATATTTCCCAATTCATCTTGTACCCAGATCTCCAAATCAGATGCTTGAAGCCAAGCAATTCTACGTGCACCTATGGCAATAGCCGAGGCTCTGCTTACACATTCAAAGGAGTCGAAAGCTGCACGGTTGGAGAATTTGGAGATATCTTGGGCATGTTTGAGCCAAGTGAGAAAGTCCTGTCTTATCTTCAGAAATGAAAGGACTTAAAGTCTGCAAATGATCAGTGACTTCTTTTAGGAACATTCCCATGTAAAGACTATAGGAATTAATTCTCGCAGCAAGCATGGAAGCTTGGAAGACTCTACGTCCAAAAGCATCCAGGGTTCTACATTCACGTCCTGGAGGATTAGAGGCATGTCTTTTGGCACTTCTAATCTTTCTCATAGCAGACTCAACCACAATAGAGTGGTGAGGAAGCTGAGTTTTATGGAAACCAGGACAAGGAGGGATACGATACATTGTATCTAACCTGAGAGAATGAGGAGAGGTGGTAAGAGGTGTTTCCCACATCCTCAACATGAGATCATATAAAATCTCATGAACAGGCAAGGTAGCTGCCTCCTTAGGAGTTTTAGGATATTGTAAAATATCTAACTCCTTGGCTCTGGGTTCTGTCTCAGGGGCCACCATGATGGATAGGCCCCGAGTCACCTCCCTGATGAAGTCTTGAAAAGACAAGTCCTCTGGAGGAGACATCCTTCGTTTAGGAGAGGACTCCTCCTGTGGAAGAAGCATCACTGCATCGACAGACGCCTCAGAATCCTCAGAGTCTTCAGAGGAATCGAAGTATCGTCTGTCCGGATGCTCTTGCAAAACCCGATACCCGTACCGACCGGGATCGGTATCGGGAATAACCGGTACCGGGGTATCGGTACCGGAGGGCTTCAGAGGACAGAGTACCGGCATAGCGGACACCGATGCCGATGCCACTGGTACCGAGATCGGTACCGATGGCGGTGCTAGAGCCGGTGCTGGTGGAGTAGTCTGTTGCGGTACCAGGGGCATCGATGCCACAAGGAAAGCCGCCAGACTGCGTTCCATGGACAGAATCCTCTGGTCCATCGACGCCACCAATGCTTGAAAGTCTGTGCCGGTGGAAGCCACCGGTACCCCAGAGCATGGCACCAGGTGATCTGTCGAGGCCAAGCCATCGAGATCATCCTGGAACCCCGATGATGATGCTTTGGAGGCCGAAGCCTCCCGCCGGGGTAATTTTGCCGGTGCAGAATCCTCGAGGGCAACGTCAGAGGCATCTCGATGCTTAGAAGGAGATGATGAAATTAGACTTACCTGCTAATTGTTGTTCCTTAAGGAACTCTAGTCCAGTCCCGGAACCATAGAGTTTAGAATCTCCTCCAGCAGCCTTGGAGACTGAAATACATCATCGCTTTGCTGGCACCAGTATAAGTAGGCAAGGACCGCTCCCTCCATCCAGTACCTATTGACAAAGCAAACTGAGCAGAGCAACAAAAACAAATTGAACAAATAGGAATACAAACAGTAAAGCAGCCGAACCTCCTTCGGGAGTAACAGCCTTCATCCAATTGGCATACTAACAAAATTTATTTTCATATATTCTATTTCTTTTTTTTCTTTTTCTTTTTTTTTTAAACAGTGCAACGAACAGGATCCCCACCATGGCTCCACCTGACGCCTGCGGAGACCCCCTGGAGACCACATCTGTACCGACTATCATGCACTTCAGGCTGACGAACCCCAATACTCAGGGTGGGCTCCGGGACTGGACTAGAGTTCCTTAAGGAACAACAATTAGCAGGTAGTCTAATTTCATCTTCCTTAGCGTCCCTCTAATCCAGTCCCGGAACCATAGAGGATGTAAGAGCAGTGAATACTAGGGAGGGACCTGAAAGTCCAGCCTGAAGCACCGCCGAACCGAAACTCGCATCCCCCGCCGCCTGCACATCTAGCCTATAGTGCTTTACAAAGGAATGCAAGGACGACCACGTCGCCGCTCTACAAATGTCATCAATCGGAACCAAACTGAATTCCGCCCAAGACGCCGCTTGCGCCCTAGTCGAGTGAGCTTGTAGTCCCCCCGGAACCAGCTTCCCTTTCAAAAGATATGCTGAAGCAATCGTTTCCTTCACCCAATGGGAAATAGAGGACTTAGCCGCCGCCTCCCCCTTCCGCGGGCCCGCGAAAGACACAACCAACCTATCCGATTTGCGGAATGGAGCCGTCCTTCCGAGATACCTCTTCAGTACCCGCCGAATATCCAACTGATGCAACTTGCCCTCCGACTGTTCGTTTTGTCGGTCCGAAAACACCAGAAGCGATACCACCTGATTAACAAGAAACGCGGAGACTACCTTTGGTAGAAAACCCGGAACCGTACGGAGAACCACCTTATGGATCGAAAAAAGACAAATACGGCTCTTGACAGGATAGCGCTTGCAGCTCAGAAATCCTCCTCGCGGAACAAATAGCCACTAGGAAGACCGTCTTCAACGTCAGATCTTTTAGCGAGGCCTTGGACAATGGCTCAAACGGCGCCTCAAGCAAAGCCGCCAACACCAAGTTCAAATCCCACGCCGGCACAAAGCAGCGCCTCGGCGATCGCAAAAGCAACATGGCCCGCAAAAAAAGTTTCACATCGGCGTGAGCTCCTAAGTGCTGCCCTTGTACCTTACCTCGGTAACAGGAAAGAGCCGCCAATTGCACCCGCAAAGAACTCACTGCGAGACCCTTATCCACACCATCTTGCAGAAAAGAAAGGATCTGCGAAACCAAGGCTCCCAAAGGCCGCAGACTATGCTCCGCACACCAGGCCTCAAAAATGCGCCAAACCCGAATATACGCTAACGAAGTTGACCTTCTACGCGCCTTGAGCAATGTAGAAATGACCGCTGCGGAATAACCTCTAGCCGTCAGCCGAGCCCTTTCAAGAGCCATGCCGTAAGCGAGAATCGATTCACCTGGGGCATTTGCAACGGGCCCTGCCGCAACAAATCTGCTTGCTGCGGCAGCTGCCATGGCCTGTCCGCCAGTAGCCACACCAAATCCGCATACCAAGGTCTTCTGGGCCAGTCGGGCACCACCAGTAGCACCAACCCGCGATGACGCTCTATCCGTTGCACTACCCGGCCTATGAGCGCCCAAGGCGGAAACACATAGAGAAGACCCCCTTCCGGCCATCGCATCAAGCCCCTCCATATCGAGTCCCTCCGTTCCCGCTGAAAAAGCGCTCTACCTTCACTGCCTCGAAAGTTGCCATCAGATCCATCAGCGGGAGCCCCCAGCGGCGCACTAAAAGTGAAAACACGTCCTGGTGCAGGACCCACTCTCCTGGGTCCACCCTGCGCCGACTGAGAAAATCCGCTTCGACATTGTCCACTCCGGCCACATGCTGTGCCGAAAGACCCGTTAGATTTCGTTCGGCCCACTCCAAGAGCCAACTGGCCTCCGCTTCCAGCATCGCGCTGCCGGTGCCGCCCTGGCGATTGATGTAGGCCACGGTCGTCGCATTGTCTGACAAGACCCGCACCGCCTCCTGCCTGAAGCTTCCCTGAAACTCTCGCAGGGCCAAAAATACCGCTCTCATCTCCAACCGGTTGATGGACCAACCCTTTTCTTCGTGAGACCATCGACCTTGAGCAAACCGGCCTTCGCAATGCGCCCCCCACCCCAGAAGACTGGTGTCCGTCGTCAACAGTTTCCAGGATGGAGGCTCTAGCGGCAACCCCGCCGACAAACTCTCGGGCTGCAACCACCAAAGAAGATCCTGACGCACTTCCTGCGGAAACACCAGCCGCTGAGACAACACATCCCGCTGATGAGACCACCGCCGAAGAAGCGCACTCTGCAACAGCCGCATATGAGCCCGAGCCCTGGCCCACGGCACCACTTCGATCGTGGCCGCCATCGTCCCGAGCAATTGAAGATAATGCCACGCAGATGGCGCCAGTCTCACTAGAAACCGCCTTACGAGCTCCCGCAACTCCTGAGCTTGCTGGGCCGGAAGAAACACCGCTGCCTGCTGCGTCTCGGAATGTGCCCCCAAGTACTCTAGGGACTGCGAGGGAACCAGGTTGCTCTTCGCAACGTTGACCACCCAGCCCAGGCTTTCCAACAGCTCTACCACCCGAGCAGTGGCTGCGGTACTCTTCCTGTGACTTTGCTCGAATCAACCAATCGTCTAAGTACGGATGCACTAGCACCTTCTCCTTGCAGAGCGCCGCCGCTACTACTACCATGATCTTGGTGAATGTCCGAGGCGCCGTGGCCAGCCCGAACGGCAACACTTGAAACTGAAAATGCCCCATCGGAACCGCAAAGCGCAGGAACCTTTGGTGCTCCTGCCGAACCGGGATATGGAGATACGCCTCCATCAGATCCAAAGAGGTCAGGAACTCCCCTGCCCGTACCGCCGCTATGACTGAACGCAGCGTCTCCATACGGAAATGCATGACCCGGAGACACCGATTTACCCTTTTTAAGTCCAGGATCGGGCGAAACGTGCCTTCCTTCTTTGGCACCACAAAATAAATGGAGTATCGACCGTATCCGCACTGATCTACAGGCACGGGCACCACTGCCTTGAGCTGTAGCAGACGTTGCAGGATTTCCGAGACCGCCTGGAACTTTAGCGGAGCCTTGCAAGGTGACTGAACAAAGGAATCTAACACGGGTCGATGGAGCTCTAACGCATAACCCTCTCGAATGACTTCCAGGACCCACTGGTCCGACGTAATTTGGACCCAGGCAGGGTAAAACTCCCACCAACGACCTCCAACCGGGATCACCTCCACCTGAGTCCGCCTCATCTCATTGCGCCTTTTTAATGGCTGAGGATTGGTAAGGGGCAAAACCACTACCGGCTCCTCGAAAATCGCGGAACCCCTGGCTTCTCGTCGGAAATCTCCCTCGCTGAGACTGGAGAAAGTGAGAGGAACGAAACCGCCGGAAATCCCTGGAAAGCCCCCGGGGCCCCGCCGAACTCTGTCCCAGCTTAGGTTTGTCCTCCGGAAGACGACCCCCTTTGGACTCACCGAGATCCTTGACCAACTTTTCTAAATCTTCTCCAAACAAAAGCTTACCCCTAAAGGGCAGTTTGCTGAGGCGAGTCTTAGACGAAGTGTCCGCCACCCAATTACGCAGCCAGAGGTACCGCCGGGCCGCTACCACCGAGGCCATACCCTTAGCTAAGCCGCGAATGAGATCATAATGAATGTCTGACAAATAAGCGGCCCCCGGTTCCAGACGCGCTACATCCTCCAACTGCCCATCCAGGTTGTCCCCCTGCAACCTCTGAGACCACCGCAAACAGCCTCTCGCCACCCACGCCCCCGCTATCGAGGCCTGCATCGAGAGGGCGCACACATCGAACACCTGCTTTAACAAAGTATCCAATTTCCTGTCTTGTACGTCCTTTAACGCCACGGCCCCTTCAACCGGAATCGTAGTCTTCTTAGTAACCGCCGATACTGCCGCATCCACCTTTGGAGAGTGAAACAGATCCCTATCTTGATCTGACAATGGGTAAAGCCGAGCCAGGGCCCGAGACCCCCTCAGCGCCGACTCTGGGGAGTCCCACTCTTCTTGAATCATACTGCGAAAAACTCTATGAACGGGAAAAACTCGTTGGGACGTCCGAACCGCCTGCAGCAACGGATCCTCCAAGGACTCCTCCGCAACCGTCCCTTCCGAAGGCATATTCAAAGTCTTAAGAGTTTCAGTAATCAAGGCCGGTAACTCTTCGCGCCGAAAAACCTTGACTACTCTGCTCTGCTGCTCAGAGTCAGGCAGCTCACCCTCCAACTCTTCCCCCGAAAACTCTCGCGACGCGGTGTCTATGCCTCCCAGGTCTTCCCCAAGGCGAGATCCCGGGCTTTCCCCCCCAGCCACCCTGCTTCTCTTGGCCGGAGGAGCACCCTCCACCGCCTGATCCCAAGATCCTCGCCGCTTCTGCTCTTGCGGAGTCGCCATTGCGGGTTGCAGCAGAGCAAACGCCTGCTGCATAAGGGTAAAGAAATTTGGTGAGATCGCCGAGCGGGCCCACCCAGACCTTGCTGCCGCGACCGGAAGCCAAAAGCACCCCAGCAGAGGCTCCGCTGGATCAAGGAGCAGGGGCAAGCCATCTGTCCCTTCTGGCGGAACAGTCTCCCAGACCCCCGAGGACCCCTCCGACGGTCCCTCCATGACCTGTGCCTCACGGGTGCAAGCTCCACACACCCCTGAGTCTAGCACCGTGCTGCGCTTTGCGCCACACACCAAACACCGGAGCTTCGCCGGCATACCACTGCACCCCCAGAGAAAGCGCACCTGAGTAACTGAGGAGAAGCTGCTCAGCCAAGCAGAGCCCAGAGCTCAGGCTTCTGCCAGCCGCGGGACTCCCTATAGCTGTATATTCTTTTTCTTTTTTTTTTTTTTACTCGTGTGCAGTACACCTAAGGCCCCCAGGCCAGGTTAACCCAGTTTCCTGCAAAAACTAAGCTTTCTGACTCGAAAAATCAAAAGGAAACACAAAAAGAAACCCAAAACCTGAACGCGGTTTTTCTTTAAAATGGCCGCCGCCACCGCGTTTCCCGTGCAGAGACACACGGCGGGCCTTACTGACCAAAATGACAAGTCGACGATCTACAGAATCCACCGATCGTGGCCACTTGAAAGAAAAACAAAATTTGCGCTTACCAGCTCACTCACCGCAACTGTTCCCCGGTGAAGAGAGAGACGATGCAATCGCGTCGGAGCTCAGCCGAACTGCGGCTTCAGCTCCGACGCTTTCACTCCCCTGAGGGCAAGGCTGATTAGCCGTTCGGCTCGCTGTCGCTGAGCTGAAGCCTTCCACCTGCTCCTCACCCTTTATCGCGGGTTCGGGAGCAGGGAGGCAATAAAACTACCGGGTAAACCGTGCCTGCCCCTTTAGAGCTGATTCTGCTCATTTATACCACAGGGAAGGGGGGAGGGAGGAGGGAGAGAACAAGCAGGAGAGAGATGGAGCCAAAAGAAGGAGCTCCCAGCTACAGCACTGCCCCTGCAAAACAAAGAGCAAAAAACTCAGAATCCCCAATCAAAGAAAAAACACCCCTTAAATTTAAAAGGGACCTAGCCATTCCAGCTCTGCTAATTTGTTTTAACTGAGCCCAGTCCCGGGCTCAGAATCTCCTTCAGCTGCTTGGAGACTGAAAGTACTGGATGGAGGGGGCGGTCCTTGCCTACTTATACTGGTGCCAGCAAAGCGATGATGCATTTCAGTCTCCAAGGCTGCTGGAGAAGATTCTAAACTCTATGGCTCCAGGACTGGACTAGAGGGACGCTAAGGAACTACCCTTCGAGGACCGGCTGGATTTATGTTTAGTTACCTGAGATCTATGTGAGGAAGAAGCAGCCCTGGAAACGTCGATGCCACCGAAGCCGCATCATAGAACAGGACATGCAATCTGTAGTGGAATGGTCAGGACCTAAACATTTTAGACACCAGTCGTGTGTGTCGGTGACGGAAATGGTACCGCCACATTTTGTGCACTTCTTAAACCCTGAGGCAGGCTTTTCCATGTTAAGGAAAGCACAGTTACTTACCTGTAACAGGTGATCTCTGGGAACAGCAGGAATTAGTCCTCACATATGGGTACGTCGGTACCGACGGAGCCTGCGCGGGAAAGCTCCCCAGCTTCCTAGAATGGAAGCTTTTGGGACCTCCCACTGCACATGCGCACTGCCTTCCCGCCTTCCTGAACAGCTCTCCTCAGTTTCGAGTTTATAGCTGAGTCAATAGAGAGAGGACAGGAAGATAGATAGATAAAAGATACAACTCCTAGGGGAGGTGGGTGGGTTGTGAGGACTAATTCCTGCTGTTCCCAGAGATCACCTGTTACAGGTAAGTAACTGTGCTATCTCCAGGAACAAGCAGGAATAAGTCCTCACATATGGGGACTCCCTAGCTTAGATGCGTGGGATCCCCTGTCAAGGTTCGCCATCTTCGTATGGATCTCAGGCATCCATCCTGGGAAGGTGGGCAGGAGTTGTCTAAGAATGGAACAGGTGTTTGAGGACAGCCTGGCCAAACAAGGCATCCCGGCGGGAGTCCTTGTCCAAACAGTAATGGGCTGTGAAGGTATGAACCGAGGCCCAGGTAGCGGCTCGACAGATCTGATCAATGGCAACAGAGTGCAGATGAGCCATAGAAGTTGCCATGGCTCTCACATTGTGAGCTGTGACATGGCCTTCCAGAGAAATGTTTTTACTCTGGTAAGCAAAGGAAATACACTGAGCAATCCAATTGGAAAGTGTACGCTTGGAGACTGGAAGTCCCAAATGTGAAGGATCAAAAGCCACGAAAAGTTGAGAAGACTTTCGATGTGGCTGAGTCCTATTAAGGTAAAAGGCTAGAGCTCTTTTACAATCCAGAGTATGAAGGTTCCTCTCTGCACTGGAGGCATGAGGAGCCGGAAAAAAATACAGGTAGATATACCTCTTGATTAAGATGAAAAGGCGAGACCACTTTAGGCATAAAGTGGGGATTCGTCCTAAGGACCACCTTGTCATGATGAAATCTTGTATAAGGTGGATTAGCCACTAGAGCCTGCAGTTCGCTGATGCGACGAGCGGAAGTGACTGCAATTAGGAATAATACCTTCCAGGAAAGAAATTTCAAGGAGGTAGAAAATAACGGCTCAAAAGGTGGCTTCATAAGCTGACCAAGCACTAGATTCAAATCCCATGCGACCGGGGGGGGGGGGGGGTCTGATGGGAGGTTTAGTGAGGGTCAGGCCTCTCATGAATCTTGCAACAAGAGGATGAGAGGAGATAGGTTGTCCATTTACAGGTTTCAGGGATGCTGAAATAGCACTTAAATGGACTCTTACAGAATTCGTCTTAAGGCCTGCATTGGAAAGATGCAGGAGATAGTCTAAGAGGGAATTCAAAGGAAGTGCCAGAGGGTCAAGGCCCTGCTGAGCACACCAAATGGAAAAACGTTTCCATTTGAAAGCATAAGACCGCCTCGTGGAAGGTTTCCTAGAGGCATGAAGGATATCTTTCACAGGTTGAGAAAGATTAAAGTCTTGAAGACTTAAGCCTTCAGTAACCAAGCTCGGAGATGTAGGGATTTGGGGTTTGGGTGCCACAAAGTCCCGTCCTCCTGAGACAGAAGGTCTGGTGCAGCTCCTAAGTCCAGGGAGGATCCCTGGGAGAGCTGTAGAAGCAGAGGGAACCACACTTGGCGTGGCCAGCGTGGAGCTATGAGGATCATAGAGCCGTGATCTCTCTGGAGTTTGAACAGAGTCTTGGGAATCAGCGGAATGGGTGGAAAGGCATATAGGAACGCCTGACCCCAATGGAGGAGAAAGGCGTCCGTGGCCTGAGCTTCCTGACACGGAGTCCTGGAACAGAACCGGGGAAGTTTGGCATTCCACGGACTTGCAAAGAGGTCTATGTCCGGGGTCCCCCATTCCTGAAAGATTCTGGTTATCTGGTCCACGTGTAGGGACCACTCGTGTGGCAGCAGAACTCGACTGAGCCTGTCTGCTCGAGAGTTTTGAACTCCTGGAAGGTACACTGCTAGCAGATGAATTTGGTGCTCTCTGGCGAAGGCCCATAATCTGAGAGCTTCGTTGCAAAGCGACAGAGAGCCCGTTCCTCCTTGTTTGTTTATGTAAAACATGGCCACCTGATTGTCTGTCTGAACCAGGACAGTCAGGTTGGCAAGGAGGGTATGGAAGACCTTGAGGGCAAGGTAAATTGCTCGCAGTTCCAGGAGGTTGATATGAAGGGTGGCCTCCTGTGGAGACCAAGTGCCCTGAGTGGAGAGAGTTAGCAGATGGGCTCCCCACCCCAATTGGGAGGCATCTGTTGTGAGGGTTGCTTGGGGTAGCAAGGGCTGAAAGGGAGCCCCCAACAACAGATTCTTGGTGGATATCCACCAATGGAGGGACCAAGACAGACGGTTTGAGGTTTGTATTTGGTCTGAGAGTGCTCCCGACGCCTGAGTCCACTGGGTGGCCAGGGTCCATTGAGCTGCTCTCATATGAAGACGAGCGTAGGGCACCACATGTACTGTGGAGGCCATATGGCCCAGGAGGCGTAGCATTTCCCTGGCTGTCAAGTGAGTACTGGACTGGGCTTGGGAGGCCAAGCTCAGCAGACGCTGACCCCGAACCAGTGGAAGGTAGGCTCTTGCAGTGGTGGTGTCCAACTGGGCCCCTATGAATTCTAGAGACTGAGTAGGGCTGAGTTGAGACTTGGGAAGGTTTACCACCAGTCCCAGATACTGCAGAAGGCTCCTTGTGCGGTCTAGGGAAATCTGGGCCTGCGACTGAGTTGGAGCTCGAATGAGCCAGTCGTCCAGATATGGGAATACGAAAATTCCCATGCTTCTGAGAAATGCGGCTACGACTGCCATGCATTTGGTAAAGACTCTTGGGGCAGAGGCGAGACCGAAGGGAAGTACTCTGTATTGGTAATGACTTCCCCTGAACAGAAAGCGAAGATATTTTCTGTGGGAGGGATGGATGAGTAGATGTGTATACGCATCCTGCAGGTCTAGAGAACAAAGCCAGTCCTGACTCTGAAGGTATGGAAGGAGAATGCCCAAAGAGAGCATTTTGAATTTCTTCTTGTACAGAAATTTGTTCAATTCTCTCAGATCTAGGATTGGTCTGAATCCCCCTGTCTTCTTTGGAATGAGAAAATAGGGGGAGTAGAAACCTGACCCCTGTTGATGAAGAGGAACCTCTTCTATGGCCCCTTGGGCAAGCAGAGAAGAGATCTCCTGATCCAACAGGGCTAGGAGAGGAGATGGAGAATTGAAGGGTCTCACCATGTGATGAGGAGGAAGGCTGGAGAAATGAAGTTTGTAACCCTCTCGGATGATAGAGAGGGTCCATTGCTCTGTTGTGATCTGTTCCCATCTGGGAGCAAAGTGAGCTAACCTTCCAGGTATGGTGAGAGGTTCTGGTTGGTCCAGAACCAGGAATGGCAAGTTCTCTAGGGGCAAGTCAAAACCCCTGAGGGGGTGGAGCCTGTTGAGCTGCAGTAGCTGCTGCAGGCTTTGCTCTTGCTTGTTTCGTTTGCTGACGTTTAGCCGCAAAACGAGGTTGAGAAGATTGCTGGCCAGTATTGGAAGCATATCTGGCCTTCTTATAATAAGGCCTCTTGAAAGACTTCTTCTTAGTGGGAGTAGAAGTGGACTTAGAAAGTCTCTCTAAGGTGGCATTTTTAGCGTCCATTTGAGTGGCCTTAACTTGCCACTCTGCACCGAATAAGTTCTCACCTGTACAGGGCAGATTCCGTAAGCCATCTAGAACCCAGGGTTCCAGATCAGAAGCCTGGAGCCAAGCCAGACGTCTGGCTGCGATAGCAATGCCAGAGGCTCTGCTGGCTCCTTCGAAGGAATCAAAGGCAGCTCTGTTGGAGAACTTAGAAACATCTAAAAGTTGTTTCACAACAGAAAGGAAGTCCTCCTGTTTATCCTCAGGGATAAGGGAGGCAAAATGCCGTACTTTCTTGGCAAGTTCCCCTAGGAACATGCCCATATAGAGGCTGTAGGAATTAATCCTGGCTATAAGCATACTAGCCTGGAAGATTTTCCTACCAAAAGAGTCTAGTGTCTTACATTCCCTTCCTGGAGGTGTAGAAGAGTGCCTTTTAGTACTCTTGATCTTTTTCATTGCAGACTTTACCACAATGGAGTGGTGAGGCAATTGAGTTTTCTGAAAACCAGGAGAAGGAGGGACCCGATACATGGTGTCCAACCTACGGGAATAAGGAGACAGAGTTAAAGGGTTCTCCCAGAAATCCATCAATTGTTCCTGAAGGATTTCATGGATAGGCAGAGTAACTGCTTCTTTAGGAGACAGAGTATCCTAAAATATCCAATCTTTTTGACCTTGGTTCCCTTTCAGAGGAGGTAGTGATAGAAAGGCCTTTAGCCATTTCTAAAATAAAGTCCTGAAAGGACAAATCCTCTGGAGGAGACATTCTCCTTTTTGGAGAAGAAGGTTCCTCAGGAAGGTCAAGGGAGAGCTCTGCAGACTCATCAGAGGAGACAAAATCCTCAGAGGAATCGGTGTATTCTCTAGTTTCCTCTAACGCACGATACGCATACCGATCGGTATCGACATCGGGCGTACCGGGTATGGAAGCGGTATGGAGCGAAAGCCCATACGGTACCGATTTGCGTTTATAAGAGGAAGGCCTGGGTTCCGGCATGGCGGAAGATACCGGAACCGGGACCGGAACCGCTGGAAGCGGTACTGATGGCGTTGCAGCTTTAATGAAAGCCATGACGGCCTGCTGCATGGATTGGACAGTATTGCCCATAGACGCCACGGCTGCCTGGATGTCGGTACCGGTATGGGCCGGTACCCCAGAGCAGTCCAACAGGTGATCTGTCGAGGCCGTGCCATCGATGTCAACCTGTAGCCCCTGTATTGGCGTTTTGGAAGGTAGGGCTTCCCGCCGGGGCTGTTTGGCTGGGGCAGGGTCCTCAAAACTAAGAGCCTCTCGATGCTTTGAAGGAGATTTGCTCTTTGAGGACTTGCCCACAGAAGGTTTGGTTACCTGAGATCCATCCGGGGATGATGACCTGGATGACTGTGATGTTGGATTCTCTGAAGCAAACAGCACATGGAATTTGTTGGCCCGGTTCTGCAGCCCACGCTTAGACATTTGGGAGCAGGAAGGGCAGTCCGGAATGGAGTGGTCAGGCCCCAAACATTTAAGACACCATTCATGGGTGTCTGTGACTGATATTACGGCAGTACACTTGGTACACTTCTTAAATCCAGGGGCTGGCTTCTCCATGTGGAGAATTAAAGTAGGCCTGAAGGCCTAAGTGAAGTGACCAAGTGCTGAAAAAATAATAAAAGAAAATAATTTTTTTAAGAAAGAAAAAGGAAGACCGGCGATACCGGTATCGGTATGGGAAGGCAGGTACGCAGTCTAAAGAAACAAAACAAAAAACTACAATTTCTTCAGCGGTGACAGGATACACGACCTGCTGGCTCCGCGGAAAAAGAGAAACTGAGGAGAGCTGTTCAGGAAGGCGGGAAGGCAGTGCGCATGTGCAGTGGGAGGTCCCAAAAGCTTCCATTCTAGGAAGCTGGGGAGCTTTCCCGCGCAGGCTCCGTCGGTACCGACGTACCCATATGTGAGGACTTATTCCTGCTTGTTCCTGGAGATAAAAAATTTTGGGCCCAAGGCCCAAAACGCAAGGGAAGAAAAAGAAAAGGAAATAGTTTTTTTTTGTTTTTAAAAGAAGAAAAGAAGGACCGGCGGTACCGGTAGAGTGTCGAAGAAGGCAGACGCGATACAAAAGAAATAAAGAAAATAAAGAAATTCTTCTGCGGTGACAGGAACACGACCTGCTGGCTCCGCAGAAAAAGAAGAACTGAGGAGAGACAGTTGGGAAAGGCGGGAAGGCAGCACGCAGGCTCTGTGGGATGCTCCCAAAAGCTTTCTGATTGGACGCTGGGGAGCGTTCCCGCGCAGGCTCCGTCGGTACCGACGAAACCCATATGTGAGGACTCGTTCCTGGAGATCGTGTTTTGTACTATACTTCGTCAGGGGTTATTTGGGCACACTAAAAAACATATAAAAAACAAATAAATAAATGGTAAATAAAAAAGTACAAATTATTAATTATAACATCCTAGACTAAAAACACAAATGTGTTTAGTATAATAAATATGAAACATTAAATATAATAATACATATCATAAAACATTAACTCGGTAAACAGCGTGAATATGAACAAAGTCGATAATAAATAAAATATAATAAAAAATGTATCCATAAAAACACATATATAAACATTTTAAATAAATAAGCATTATTAAAACATTAGTGACAAAGAATTGCAAAGTAAAAGCACAAAAACAGATAAACAGGTATAGTATAAAAACATATCATTATACAGGATGGAGGTACATTTGTGTTGTGATACAGAGAGATATATATGTGAGATGAGGAGGAGCAAATACTAGAGTATCAAGGACCTGAAAAACATGAAAATACTAGGAGCAGGAGTGAATCGGGAAAAACAGTTATCTCAATGATGCGTGAGCACCACAGAACACATTTATTTATTTATGTTTTTATATGTTTTAGTGTGCCCAAATAACCCCTGACGAAATATAGTACGAAACACGGTCCTGTGTTGGGTTTTGGCCCCTTATTTTAAAATTTAAAAAAGCAACAATTTCAGAGGACATGAGTCCAGCGGCTTGAACAGGGTCCGCTGGGCGAGTACCACATTGAGATTCCAAGCCACCGTAGGGGGCTTAAGCAGAGTCTGAGAGGAGCATGCAGCGAGCCACGAGAGGTTTGGCTGAAATGGTATGCCCCTATCACGCAGAGGTGAATGCGCACTAAATTTGACTTTAGGCCTGAGTCCGAGAGGGGCAGGAGATACTCCAGCAGCTGATCCATGGCACAAGAGAAGTCCAGCACCCTACACGCACCAGGTGGCAAACCTCCATCACTTTAGCATGTAGGCCTTACCCACCGAGTCCTTGCAGGATGCCAGAAAGATGTTCCCAACACTTTCAGGAAGACAGAGCTCTGAGAGGACCACCCACTCAGCATCCACGCCATGAAAGCCAACAAACAGATGTTGGAGTGCAGCAAGGTTCTGTCCTCCTGCGAGATGAGATCCGGGGCAGATCCCAGATGGAGAGGCTCCCTCAGCAAGAGCTGCAGCAGTAGTGGGAACCATGAATGTCGAGGCCAATAAGGAGCGATGAGGATCATGCAGTCCTCGTTGACCTGGAGCTTCAGGAGGGTTTTTGCCACAAGTGTATCATGGAGATATGCATAGAGCAAGCCCTTCCCCCAGTGGAGGAGGAAGGCATCAGCAGCAAGGTAGTTGCTGGCCGGCCTCTGGGAGCAGAACCGAGCCACCTGAGCATTGTGTGCCATGGCAAAGAGATCCACTGCAGGAGTACCCCACTTGGAAAGATCCCATTCACCACTATCCTGCTGATGGGTCCACTTGTGTGGCTAAAGGCTGAGCTGGTACGCTAGGCCATTGAGCTTGCCAGGCAGGTAAGTCGCTCTGAGGTCCATGCCATGGAGCAGGGTGAACTTCCACAACTGAACTGCCTCCTAGCAGAAGAAGTACGAATCTGTGCACCCCATGCAAAACATCACCACTTGGTTGTCTGTTTAGATCAGGACTACCTGATTGGCCAGGTGTGCTTCGAAAGTGCGAAGGACATTGGCAATCATCCAAAGCTCAAGAAAGTTGATCTGGAGTAGGCTCTCCTGCTCAGATCTCAGGCCCTTCATATGCGCAGGCCATCCAGGTGAGCCCCCCCCCAACCAAGCTTGCACGCATTCGTTGTGAGCATCTTGCGGGGGACAGGCATCTGTGCAGGTTCTCCAGCTCAAGCTACCAGTCGAGAGACCGCAACAGAGGCACAGTGACTGCCACTCTGTCCTGGAGACGGCCCTTTGCTTAATTCCATTGCGTGTTCAAGGTCCATTGGGCCTGTCGCATGAAGAGACAAGCCTGAGGGGTGACATGAACCATGATGGCCATATGGCCAAGGACCTGCAACATCTCTCAGGCCAAAGTGTGGCGCTAGTGCTGCTCTGCACCCATCACCACCAGCTGCTGCATGTGCTCTTTTGGCAGAAAGGCCTGTATCCAAGCAGTATCAAGGGCCTCAATGAATTTTAGCTGCTGCGTGGGCTGCAGATGGGACTTTGGGTAGTTGATCACAAAATCCAGCCGCTCGAGCACTTGAATGGCAAGTTCAGCAGACTGCTGGACCTTTGATGAGCCAGTCGTCCAGGTACAGAAAGATGAAGACCCCCTCCCCGCCATGGTCTGGAGGTAGGCAGCCACAACCGCCAGGCACTTCCCGAAGACCCACTGAGCTGAGGCCAGCTCGAAAGGAAGCATTCAGTACTGATAGTACTGGCTTCCCAACACAAACCATAGACACTGTCTGTGACATGGGTGCATCAGGATGTGTGTGAACGCATCCTTTAGATCCAAGAAGTATAGCCAATTGCCCTGTAAAAGGTACAGTAGCAGAGTCCCCAGTGAGACCATTTTGCATTTCTCGTGCACAAGGACCTGGTTTAGGTTTCACAGGTCCAGAATGCCCAGAATCTGCCAGTCTTCTTGGGAACTAGAAAGTATATGGAATAGAAACCCCACCCGACCTGAGCCAGAGAAATCAGCTTGATGGCTAGGTCAACTAATAGAGTGGAGACTTCTTCCTGCAGCAGGCCCCAGTGTGCAGAGTCCATGGGGTACTCCCCTGGGATGCACGGAGGTGGCAGTTGGGCAAGGTGCAGCTGGTATCCACTCTGGACAATCTGCAATACCCAGGCGTCCAAGGTGAAGAGGGTCCAACTGCAGGCGAAGTGGATGAACCGACCCCCCTTCGCTTACCTGAGGGAATACCCTGGTATACAGTGGCTGGCTGGCTATGCTCCTGAAGGACCCATCAAAAGCCCGCCCCTGGCTTGTTGGTGGGGCAGGCTGAGCCTTTGGGGCTTTCTCCCTCTACCGCTGGCGGTGGGGGCCTGCGTCTTTGGCTGGGCCTACCGCCGCTACTCTGCCTGCAGACTCTAAAACACCACAGGCATCATGTACCATGAATTTGGAACAGTCCTTGCCCTGGCCCACAAGATCCAAAAGGCCTCGCGACTGCCCTCTGGGACAAGGGCAGCAAATTCTGCCAGGTCCAGCATGATGTCTGAGAAACATGCTTATATAGGTCTAGTAGGCCAGGACCCTGGCAACCAGCATGGAACCCTGATAGCATTTTCTCCCAACTGAGTCCAGGATTTGAGCCTCATGGCCCAGGAGCACAGAAGAATGAGTCTTGGCGCTTTTAACCCGCTTCAAGGCCGACAACCAGTTGTGGGGTAATTGAGGCTTCTCAAAACCTGGGGTCTTCTGGACCTGGTACAGGAAATAGAGTCTCCGGCAGACAATGGGAAATGTAAGAGGGGGTTTTCCACAGCTGCAATAGCAGCCTTTGAAGGACATGATGCATGGGTACCAGGATCACCTCCCCGGGGGCCAAGTGGTACTGGAGACACTCTAGCTCCTCCACCCTCTGTTCCTTCTCCGATTCCAGGGAGAAAAGGATGGCCTTTGGCATGTCCCCGATGATGTCCTAGAAGGACATGTCCTCCAGGGGGCGACTTACACCGCTTGGGGGAGGCAATGGGTCAGACAGGTATGTCAAGGGACCGGAGGTCCGAAGCAGTCTATTCCACCTTGGTTTCCCTTTCTGATTTGGATTCCGTGAGGAAGTTGTAGTGGTGCTGGGTCTCCTGCATCACCAGCTCTCTGACGGAGGAGAGGGTGGACACCAGTGGCCCCCGTGCCTCCCTGTGTGCGGTTGTCAGTGCCCCTGGGCATCAGATTTAGACACATTGGACAAGGAAATAGCCATCAGAACCAGTGTCGATTCCAGCCTCCCACCCAATGCATCTGCCACAGTGGGCAAGGCATAGGTCTGCAGAAAAGGATGGACGGAGTGTGGTGACGACACCGGCGCCGCAATGCCTCGTGTTTCACATGGCTACAACTGCCAACTGAGCTTCAAGGGCTCAAAGGCGTTCCTCCAGAGCTACCACCTGCAAGGGGGCCGATGCCGCAGCCACGGTCACTGGTGTCAACACCTCAAGAGGGACTCCACAATAATTGGTGCATTGGAAGACAACTGGCTGCTCTCCTGGGCAATGGAGGTCGACCCCTCGGTTCTGGGGGTTGATTCCTCCCACTGGGGAAGTTTGGCTAGCTGCTCCCAGTCATCGCTCTTTGCATCATGACAAGAAGGGCTGCGATGATGCTGCTTCCAGACTTTCTCCCAGTGCTTGCCCTTCGACAGGATCTCAGAGTCTCCTCTTGCTGCTCAGGCCCCCTGGCTTCAACTAGGCATGGAGTTTCCACCCCGTGGACACCGCAACAGTAACCCTGGAAAGGCCTTGACAACAGGGTCGGGGCCAAGGATGTTGAATCCAATAGGCCAAAGAGGGATTCCTGTTTTTCCTGCCCCCTCAGTCCCCGTTGCATTATCTGCAGACAGATTGAAGGCATTGTAGGCACCATTTGTGGCAGTTTGTGAAAGATGGTCCTGCCACACTTGGTGCATTTTTTAAGCCACTGGCTAGCTTAAACATGTCAAAAAATACCACAACAGCCAAGTTAAACTCAATAGCTGCCGCAGGCAGGAAAAATTCCAAAAGGGGACAAAAGCCTCCAAAAGTGAGAAAAAGGAAGAAATAACCTAAGTCGACCGAGACCGACTGAGCTAACGAAAGGCAGCAAGGAAAGCAAAAACAAACTAGCCAACGAGTGCCAAAAAGGAAAACGTTTTGCCAGCATGCAGGAACACGTCCTAAGGGCTCCATGAAAAAAAAAAAAAAAAAAAAAAGAGTCAAGAAGATGGCATCATGGCAGGTGGGAAGGTAGGTTAGCATGCAAGGTGTGCCTCCCAAAAGCTTCCTTTGGAAGCTTTTGGAGCGTTCCCATGTGGAGTTCCGTCGGTGACACCACCCATATGTGAGGACTTATTTCCCTGCTTGTTTCTGAAGATGGCCTTGTCCCCCTTGGCAGGGAGGCAGGCAGGCAGGCAAACAATGTGGATCCTTCACCTAAGCCCTCTTTCAAAAGAAATGTCCGATGAAACAAAAATACAAATTCAGAGGGAAAAGGAGGGTTTCCCCCACTTCCAGCTAGCCCCTCATGGCTCCTGCAGTCATGGGCTGCAGAGCTGGAGGCTCTGATCGCTCTGGAGCAGGAAAATTAGAAGGTCCCAAAATGGAAGTCGCTCCTGACAAAACAGTCGAGCTGCAGACATTATCCATGTGACCACGGTCAGCCAACCCCCCCAGTGCCAGCCTCTGAGTTGACAGCCAGCCGATCGACAGCAGCCTCCTTCAGAATTGGCCATGTGCACCGCAGTCCAGGCGAACACGCTGCTAAACTCAACTCCTAACCAGCACCTGAAAGTCAGCCATTCCTGGGGCTCCAACTGTGCTGCTGCTGCTGCTTCTCCCCGCTGAACTCCTTTGCCTGTCTTTTTTTTCCCCCCTCCAAAAGTTTTAACGGCAGGAAAGACAAGGGCTCAACCTCTGACCCCTCCCAAATGTTCAGGAGGAGGAAAAGAGGGAGCTGCCACCAGCTTCCCACACCAAAAGCCAAACTGAGTGGCAGCTAGGGGAGAAGAGGCAGAGGGACCTGGATCCACTGTGTTCTGCACCCCAACCATCTGTGGCCTAGCACTCAAACAAGATCCAGGCAGCACAAGCAATGCTCATCCATCTGCTGGAGTCTGAGAAATACAACTGCCTTGATTCCCAGAAAAGGCAGTATAAAACAAACAGATAAAATAAATAAGGGCACAGGCTACTTAGGAGGGAATATTTCAACTCTGTGTTTCTCAGTCTCCATCTGCTGATGGAGGAGCATAACCCATTTGTCTGAATTGGACTGGAGGGATGATTAAGAACATCTCTCTTTAATGGCCCTGTAAAGCAGGAAGGATTTGAGAGGCTTCCGGATACCTCCAGAAGCGGATCCTCCAGCAGATCTGATGCAGCAGAGTGGTCCTCAAATGTTCAGGCTACTAAAGCCTGTGAAATAAGGTAGGGCAATTCATAATAACGAATATACACATCATGGGATCCTACCCAGCTAGGAGTTCCCCTTCTAACAGCTCGAGTTCAGCAGCACCTTACAGAAGGTCCAAGGGACCCTCCAGCGAGTCCACTGAAATCAATAAGGCTCTGTCTTTCATATTGTTCTCCCGATCTCTGCAAGGCCACTTCACTCCTGCAGACGCATCTGAAGCTCGGAGAATGAAGCTAGCTCTGGACCCCTCTCCAGGCTTTGCTTCGGGCAGATTATGCTTGATGAAGCATCAGGACGAATTCAGGAGAAAAAGGGGGGGGGTTGCCACCACGGAAGCCCCATCTCAGATGTTCCCTGCAGAATAGGAAGGAGGCTCAATCCTTCCATGGGAGTAAGGGCTACAGGCTCAGGCCTGATCTCTGCAGTAACACCTGCTTTAGCATGAATGGCAGCAGTTCTTGCCAAAAAGGTGAAATTAGGCCTTAGCTACTAATTTTCTTTTCTTGAGCTTCTCCAGTCTAGTCCAGATGCATGGGTTATACCCTATCACCAGCAGATCGAGACTGGGAATCACAGGTTTTGATGATGTCACAGTATAAGGGTTCTTTGCACCTCCTCTCACTCTAGTATTCTCAGTCTCCCCCAGATGGTCATGAGCTTCTGTGCAATCTGGACTCCACTGACAGAACATCAAGAGGGGGAAAAAAAAAATAAAAAGGAAAAAGATGAGATAAATGGCTGAACAAATGGAGATGACTATTTTACAGAGAACCTAATCTACTGAGTCAGTGGAAGGTTCCTCTAAAGGGGTGTTAACACCCTGGTGGTCCAGGTCTCTCCCCCAGTGGAAACGAGCTGCCTACCCTGAGGGGGGAGGGATCCTGTCCCTCTCTCAAAAGATGGTGAGGTGAAGCATGGGTCTGTTAGCCCTTCAGTGCCATAAGGGGGGGGGGGGAGCATACAGAAGAGCTGCGTGCTCCACAACCAAGCAGGAATGGCACAGGGCACTCTGGTTCGTCAATGGTTCAGGTGAGCCAGATTAGTTTGGGGCTTCTCAGACACAGTTTTCTTTGTTTTTGTTATTTCTTGGCATCCATGTGTTAGGCATGCCAGCAGGGGAGGTGCTGTGTGCCGTGTGTGGAAGCCAGCGGAGGACCGTGTGTGGAAGCCAGCGGAGGACCGTGTCTGCGGCAGGGTTTTGCTGTGCTTGCATAGGCGAGGGCCGGGCCACAGAGGACATTTTTAACAGTGGGAAATCCACAGTGGGGGGACTCCCAGGCAGTGACAGAAAGCACCTTGCAGTTATCTCAGTCTACACAGCTGCAGGAGCCTGTGCCTTTGGCAAGAACCGTGGCCATTTTGAATGCAGGGCAGAAAGGAGAGGCTATCGCCTCTACAGGACAGCAGCCATTTTCCACTTCAGCAGGGAGATGGGGAAGAGAGATCCCAAATCTTAGGAACAACCTGGAGTGTCTGCTTTTTCTCTGGATTTTGTGCTGCTTCTCCACCAGACCTATTGGATGAAGCAGGGCCTGGTGGGGCCTTCCAGGAACACCTTGGCACCTCTGGGGAGTATTTCTGAGCAGAAGACCCATCGGAAGCCATCTGCTGGTGACAGGGCATAACCCATGCATCTGGACAGGGGAGGGAGACAACAAGGGTCTCCTGTCTTTCTGCAATTACAAATCAAACCCTCCTCCATCACTGTAGCTTACCTGCAACTGCTTTCCAAAAGCACTGTGGCCACAATCTTCTCCTGCTCACAGTTGAGACAAACACAGATGTCTGCGGCCCAGTAGTTGCACTCCAAATCACTGACCATATGCACCAAGTCCCTTAGACACTGTGCAACTCAACTGGCCGCAGCACAAAAGTCTAACCTCCCCAAGAATCAGGATTCTGCAGCCTTACTCCTGCTGCGGTACCGCTATGGATTTTTTTTCTCACTAAAACTTTAATGCCTGTCCAGCCTGCCACTCAACCCCTGGCCCTCTCTGAAGGGCTGGGGATAAGGTAAGAGGGCGCCAAGTCTCAGCCTCACTATAATATGAGAGGCAAGGGTAGGGGGAGAGACCTGGCACCAGTGGGTTCTGCATCCCAGGTCCCTTCAAGCCACGTCCACAGGTCCTAGTAAGAGCCACCCCAGCACTTGCCAGAATCTGTCCACAACAGCAAGACTGCAGAGGATTAGACTTTCTCCATCTGCTGGAGACTGAGAAACAGTGGGTGGTTTCAGGCTGCACAGGACTCTTATAGGGTAATGTAATCAAATCAGAGGCTCCCAGTCTCCATCTTCTGTCAGAACAGTAAGAGTAGTTACTCACCTGTAACAGGTGTTCTCCAGGAGCAGCAGGAATCAGTCCTCACATATGGGTGACGCCCGTGCGGAGCATTTCCCCAGCTTTCATAGAAAGCCTTTGGGAATGCAGCGCGCATGCGCGGTCCCCTTCCCACCCAAGGGTGCCATCTTGCTCAGTCTGATGACATAGCTAAAAGACAGCAAAAATAGCAAAAATAAATCATATGACTGCAACTCCAAGGGGAGGAGGGAGGGTTGTGAGGACTGATTCCTGCTGCTCCTGGAGAACACCTGTTACAGGTGAGTAACTACTCTTTCTCCAGGACCAAGCGGGAAGTCAGTCCTCACATATGGGACTCCCTAGCTTAGGACTACCAGAGGCCCCAAACTGAAAAAAATGAGCTCCCTCTAGAGCCTCAGCATGCAAGAACAGAATCTTCTCTGATAACGCCCCCGACAGGTAGCCCAATACCAGGGCCGGAGGGTAGGAGTTGCCTAGAGCCAAAAGAGATTATGGAGTACCGCTTGCCCGAAAGCACTGTCCCTGCGGGACTCCCTCTCAAGGCAGTAGTGGACCGCAAAAGTCTGGCTGGAAGACCAAGTAGCGGCCTGGCAGATGTCTGCCAACGGAACAGAGCGGAGATGAGCCACTGACGCAGCCTTCGCCCTGACACGGTGAACCGTAACTCGACCATGCAACGAGAGGCCGGCTGCCCTGTAAGCCCAGGCGATGCAGTCAGCCACCCATATGGACAAAGTACGCTTGGAGACAGCTAACCCCAACTTATTGGGGTCATAAGAGATGAAGAGCTGAACCGCCCTCCGGTGCTCCCGCGTACGGTCAAGGTAGAAGGACGACCTCCTACAGTCCAGGGTATGCAAGACCATCTCAGCCTGGCTAGCATGAGGCCTGGGAAAGAAAGTCGGAAGAACCACCTCCTGATTGAGGTGGAAGGAGGAGACAACCTTTGGAAGGAACTTAGGGTGAGTCCGTAAGACTACCCTGTTCCTATAGAACCTAGTATAAGGTGCTTCTGATACCAGGGCCTGAAGCTCACTCACTCGCCTTGCTGAGGTAAGGGCTACCAGAAATAGTGTTTTCCAGGACAGAAAACGCAGAGGGCAAGTAGCCATAGGTTCAAATGGTGGGCAAGTAAGCCGTTGCAAGACCACATTTAAATCCCATTCAGTGGCAGGTGGACGCACTGGAGGCTTAAGCAAAAGCAGGCCTCTGAGGAAGCGAACTACCAAAGGATGACTGGAGAGAGACTGACCCTCCACCTGTGAGTGGTGTGCTGAAAGAGCACCAAGATGAACTTTAATAGAATTGGACTTAAGGCCTAGGTGATGCAAATACTGCAGCACCACAGGTACCAGGCATGAGAAGGGATTCTCATTGTGTTGAGTACACCAAGTAGAAAATTTACGCCACTTAAGGGCATAAGACTTTCTGGTGGACTGCCTCCTAGAGGCCAAGACTACGTCCTCCACTTCCCTAGGCAGTAGTAAAGGCGCTAGAACTACCCTTTCAGCAGCCAGGCCATCAAATTGAGGGACTGGAGATTGGGGTGCAAGAGGGATCCCTGCTCCTGAGACAGGAGATCGGGTTGCATCCCCAGAGGAAGAGGAGTGTCCACCGCCAGTTGCAACAGTAGTGGGAACCAGGGTTGCCTTGGCCACCTGAATCACTGAGGCCTTGTCCCGGGTCACCTTGAATAGTGTCTTGGACACTAGAGGCGTGGGAGGAAACGCATATAGTAGGCCTGTAGATCATGGAATGAGAAACACATCCGCTGCTACTCTTAGAGGATGCGGTTGTCTGGAACAGAACCTGGGTAGTTGACGGTTCAGAGGACTGGCAAAGAGATCTATGGTTGGAAGACCCCATCTCAGGAAGATCTGTTGCACCACTAAAGGGTTCAACTGCCATTCGTGCGGCTGCAGGATCCTGCTCAATCTGTCCGCCAGGTAATTCTCCTGACCTGGGAGGTAGACTGCTTTGAGAAGAATGCCATGATTGACTGCCCAGGAGCACAGTTTCTGCGCTTCCTGACAGAGAAGGCGGGACTCTGTGCCCCTTTGTTTGTTCACATAGAACATAGCCACTTGATTGTCCGTCTGAACCAAGACGGACTGGTGAGATGAGATGAGAGAAAGTTCTCAGGGCTAAGCGGATAGCTCTCAGTTCTAATAGATTGATCTGCTGTGCGGCCTCCCAAGGAGTCCACAGGCCTTGAGTACATGCCCCTTGGCAATGTGCACCCCAACCTTGAAGAGAAGCATCGGTTGTCAGCACCTGAGAGTGTGGAGGTGCCTGAAAAGGCAACCCTTGCACTAGATTTGGAAGATGAAGCCACCATTGCAGAGAAGACTGTAGTAGGCTGGACACCCGCACTTTGTCCGTGAGGCTTCCTGTGGCCTGGTGCCATTGAGTCCTGAGGTCCCATTGAGCTGGCCTCATGTATAGACGGGCATTTGGAATCACATGGACCGTAGATGCCATGTGGCCTAAGAGCCTCAGGAATTGTCTGGCGGAGACCAGAGAATTGCTGTGGAATAGCCTGGCTAGAGCCATCAATCTGTGGGCCCTGTCCACTGGTAGAAAGGCCTTTGCCTGAAAGGTGTCCAGTCGAGCTCCTATGAACTCCATGTTCTGGGAGGGTTGCAAACTGGACTTTGCGAAGTTTATGACAAACCCCAGGTGCTGAAGCAGAGCGACAGTGCGAAGGGTGGCTTGATTGGCCTCTTGCAGGGATTGACCCCTGATGAGCCAATCGTCCAGATATGGAAAGACAAAGAGGCCTTGAACCCTGAGGTAGGCTGCTACCACCACCAGGCACTTGGTGAATACCCTGGGGGCGGATGTAAGGCCGAAGGGCAGTACTCTGTACTGATAATGGTTTCCTCCCACTACAAATCTGAGATATTGTCTGTGGTCTGGATGAGTAAGGATGTGAGTATAAGCATCCTTTAGATCTAAGGAGCATAGCCAATCTCCCTGCTGGAGGGTAGGGCAGCAGGATTCCAAGGGTAAGCATCTTGAACTTTTCCCTCTCCAGGAACTTGTTCAGGTTTCACAAGTCTAAGATGGGTCTGAGGCCTCCTGTTCTCTTTGGTACCAGGAAGCACCTGGAATAGAAGCCGTGACCTCTCAGGTGGTGGGGCACCGGTTCCACTGCCTGTTCCTTTAGAAGACCTGCCAACTCCTGCAGGAGTAAGTCCCTGTGCAGAGGGAGTCTGGGAGGCTCCCCTTGAAAATAGGAGGAGGGTACCTGGTGGAAGTGGAGGAGATAGCCCTTTTGGACTATACTGAAAACCCAGGTATCCCTTGTGACGGCTGACCACCTGTGGGCGAACAGGGCCAGCCTGCCTCCAGTGCTGATGGGGGCCAGCTGAAGAGGAGAGGCTATGCCAATGCAGTCAAAAACCCCCTCCCTGCTGAGCAGGAGCAGGAGTAGGAGGCTTGGGGGCTTTCTGCCTACAGGGCCCATGACCCTGCCCTTTGGCCTGCTGACCCTGTTGGGGAGCTACAGAGGCCTGATAATGAGGGTACTGTTTATAGGCAGATGACTTCCTCGGGTAAAAGGTCTTTTTTCCCGAGCCCTTCTTCTTCTGAGAAGGGGCAGAGGTTTTTCTGGACAGCCTTGTCCGGGTAAGAGTCTCGGTCTCGGGTTCGGCAGCCTTGTCAGCCATGGGCTTGCCAAAGAGGTTTTCACCTCGGCAGGGGACATCGACCAACTTGTCCTGCACCCATGGCTCGAGGTCCGATGACTGTAGCCAAGCCTGACGGCATGCACCGATGCCGGCCGTGGCTACTCGGGCCGAAGCCTCAAAGCCATCATAGGCTGCTCGAGATATAAACTTCGAGCACTCACGAATATGAGGACAGAGCATTGAACCTCTGCAAAGGCTCCTCAGATAGACCAGCAGAGAACCCGGCAATCTCCTTTGCCAGGTCTCAAAGGTACATGCCCATGTACAGCTGGTAGGTCTGGACACGGCAAGCAAGCATAGAGCCCTGGAAGCACTTCTTACCGAGGGCATCCAGGTTTCGGGCCTCCCGGCTGGGAGGCATCAAGGAGTGCATCTTCTGACTCTTCAGATGATGCATGGCCGATTCCACAACCATGGAGTGGTGCGGTAATTGTGCCTTTTGGAACCCGGGGCTCTTGCGGACTCGATAGATGGAATCGACCCGCTTGCTTAAAAACGGCATCGATGCCGGCGCCTCCCACATGCGGAAGAGCAACCGTTCCAGCATCGGAGGAACCAGAACAGTAAAGGCCTCCTTCGGAGGAGAGTCATACTGTAGGGCCTCGAGCTCCTCGGCTTGAGGTTCCTCCTCGGGATCCGCAGGGAATGCCAAAGCCTTGGCCATGTCCCACACGAAGTCTGAGAACTGGGTATCCTCCAGGGGGAGGGGGGGGACCTTCTCCGAGGTTCGGACTCGGGCGAATCCGAAGGAACGCACTGAGTCTGAAAGGTGTTGGGCAACTCCTCATCCTCCGTCTCCCAGCCGGACTCCTCGGAGGAGGAATCGAGCGGCTCCGGTCGGACAGGCATCGATGCCATCTGCTCCAACGCAGAGGGTACCGGCGTCAACAACCTCGGTCCCAAATGGGAGGCCGAGGGGGACCTTGGTCGAGGATCAACTCGAGTTCGCATGGACTCGAGGATCGGCTCGGCCTCCGGGGTCGACTTGGACGTCGATGTCCCGGTGGTCGGGGCAGATGCACCGGTGAGACCGGCGATCAGTGCCCGCTGCTGTTCCACGAAGGCAGCCAAGCTGCTCTCCAAGGCCGTCCAACCTGAGTCAGAGTTCAGGAGACTCAGCAGCCCCCGACGCGGGCCCCGGTGGTGCCAGGCCCGACATCGGCTCCCCTGGAGGTGAGTCCACGAGGACTACAGTACTCACGTGACCCGGGGACTCCATCTCCACATGAGGTTGTTTTGCAGGCCTCTCTGACTCCAAAGACCCAGGACGGCGCTCGGGGCTTTGCGACTTGGCCCTCGAGGAGCCAAGTGCGTCCACTGACGCCGCCCTCACGGGTTTTTTCTTCTTACGATGCTCCCGCAAGGGAGACCACCTTTCAGAGGAGCCTCGACGCTGCTCGGGGACGGAGTCCCGAGATGTCAAGGCCTCTGACGAGGTCCGGGCCCTACCGGACGCGGAGTCAGAGAAGATTCTTTCCTTTTGGTGCTGCCAACTCCTTAACGCCTTAGAGGACATCTTCCCACACGGACCACAGATCATCAGGTCATGATCGGGTCCAAGGCACCGGAGGCAGCAGTCATGCGTGTCGGTGAGAGACATAAGTTTTACACCGATCACACTTTTTAAACCCGCTGGCAGCCATCGGGGGAAAAAGGGCCCCTGCAAGGTCAAAAGACAGGGCTGCCAGTGAAAAAAGAAAAAATGGCGCGAACGCTAGGCACGAAGGACAAAAAACGAAAGAGAGATCCGGGCTCAATACCGACGTATCGGGCCCAGGCGGGAAAGGGAAACCGGCGTCGAACCGAAGAAAAACAGGTTAACGCAGGGAAAATCAACTTCTTCCTCGGGTGAAATGAATATACATCCGTCGGGCTCCGCAGAAAAAAGAAGGCTAAGCAACATAGCACCCTTGGGCGGGAAGGGGACCGCGCATGCGCGCTGCATTCCCAAAGGCCTTCTATGAAAGCTGGGGAAATGCTCTGCAGGGGGGCTCCGTTGGCGCCGACGTCACCCATATGAGAGGACTGACTTCCTGCTTGGTCCTGGAGAATAAACCCTTGCATCTGGACTGGGATGACAAAGAAATGTTAACATTTCAATGACAACCTCTGTTCTTTCCACAAGACACTGGCTGAAAAGTCAGCCAACAACTCACTATACATGAACAGGAAAGGAACAGCATGAGCTTTAGATGCTTGTTTTAAGCACAGTAATTATTGAAATGCTGCAATAAATAACTATAGGACATATGACTGAATAGATAAATGACTTAAAAAAAGCATATGCCCATGTAAAGTCACCTTTTTAAAGATATGGTATTTATTTAATACTGCCCTTGTTTCAAAGTTAACAACAAAACATAACAACTAATTTAAAAAAATCAAGTCATGTACTACACTTCTACAGTATGTAGCTTATGATCAGAAGTAATACATATTACTAAATAAAAGCACATACGCTTGAAATTTAACACCCGTTACCTCTATCTCCTGCAAGAGGCTACAAAGCCTATTTGCCCGTTTCTCTTTAGCGCATGTAACTTAGACACCTCTCCAAGTTTGATGAGCATTACCTTTACTGCTGCATCTCTGTCCTCAAAATGCACAAATGCATAGTCCTTTAGTTTCTTTACTCGCTCCAGTTTTCCAAAATGCGAAAAGGCCTTCTCCAATATTTCTTCTGTCACTGTGGTGGCCAAATTCCTCACAAATAAAACTTTAACCTAATAACGAGAATAAAACAAAAACATGGAGCATGCCTTGAAAGCAAGATCTTTGTAAGGTGAGAAGTATTTTAAGTTTGTCGAGTTCCTTCATTCTGCTGCTATATTCAAGCTCTTCCCTGGCCTCCTCCCATTGCCAAAGAGAGAAGAAGTAAAAACAGGATATCATCTCAAACTTACTTTATTTTTCTATACTACTTAATCTATAAATCAAAGAGGTTTACAGGGAAAGCGTAGTTACTCACCTGTAACAGGTGATCTCCAGGAACAGCGGAAATTTATCTTCACATATGGATGACATTGGGTACCGACTGAACCTGCATGGGAAGCTCTCCAGCTACCAATAGAAAAGTTTTTGAGAGCACTCCACTGCACCTGCACTACTATCTTCCCACTCTTCTAACTCCCTCTCCTCAGTTGGGTTTGTAGCTGAAAAAACATAGTATAAAAGAAAAAAACAGAACCCTACAACTCCAAGGGGAGGAGGATGGGTTGTGAAGACTAAATTCCTGCTGTTCCCGGAGATCACCTGTTAAAGGTGAGTAACTACGCTATCCCTAGGAACAAGAAGGAATGTAGTCTTCATATATGGGACCTCCATAGCTCCCAGATTTCTGAAGAGTTAGATAAGATCAGGTTAGTCTCGACGTCCCTGCCATGGCGATCTGGTAGGAACACTGGAACAAAGACAATTCCTACCCCCCACCCAAAGAGATGTTGAAGGACCGCCTGGTCCTGGCAGAAGTCCTTGTCCAAGCAGTAATGGGCGGCAAAAGGTGTGGATGGAGGACCATGTTGCAGCTCAACAGATCTCATTGATGGCTACTGAAATTAAGTTCACCACAGATGTTGCCATGGCTCAGACATTATGAGCAGTAACATGCCCGGTGAGGGTAAGTCCTGCTTTGTCGTATGCCAGTGGATAAAGTCTGCTATCCATCTGGAGGGCATGCGTTTCATTACAGGGAGACCCCCAGTGGTTAGGATCAAAAAGGACACAAATAATTGAGAGGATTTCCTGATATCCTGCATCCTTTGGAAATAGAAGGCTAGAACCCTTTTGCAAAATGTGTGCAGGGTTGACTCTGCACGAGATACATGTGGTCTCGGGAAGAAGACTGGAAGGATTACCGATTGATTGATGTGGAAAGGTGACATCACCTTTGGCAAAAATTGTGGATGTGTCCGAAGGACGACTTTGTCATGATGGAATCTGGTATATGGTGGATGCACCACTAAGGCATGCAGCTCACTGATATGCCTGGCTGAGGTCAGGCAATGAGGAATAGAACTTTTCAAGATAAGTATCGCAAGTGTGTAGTTGCTAAGGGCTCAAACAGAGGCTTAAGGGGTTGAGCCAATACCACATTAAGATCCCACGCCACTGGGGGTAGTCAAAGCGGTTTAGGGGGTTTGTGGAGATTGGTCGACCATCGACAGGTTTATGAAAATCCGAAATAGCAATGAGATGCACATGTACTGAATTCATTTTGAGTCCTAGAGAGGACAAATGCAAAAATTATTGAAGAAGCGTAAGTACCGATGCTTCAAAGGGATTGTGGTTGTTCTGAGAGCACCATGAAGCTATCTATGCCATTTAAAAGAGTACATCTTCCTGGTGGAGGGCTTTCTGGAAGAAAGGAGGACATCTTTCATGGCTGTTGATAGTGGTAGATGTTGAAACATCATGCTCTCAGCATCCACACAGTCAGTCAAAGAGACTGCAGATTGGGATGCAGGACTGTTCCATTATCCTGGGAAAGAAGACCCAGCTTGGACCCTAATAGAATCGGAGAAGTCCGTGTCAGCTGAAGCAGCAAGGGAAACCAGCGAGGGGCTATGTGTATCATAGATCCTTTGTCTGCTTGGAGCTTGAGTAGGATCTTTGGGATTAGGGGTATGGAGGGAAACGAATAAAGCAGTACCCGACCCCAGTGAATTATAAAGGCATCTGATGCCAGATTGAATTTGGATGGTATCCTGGAGCAGAACTGTGGAAGTTGAGAGTTCTATGGAATGGCAAAGAGATGTATGACTGGGATTCCCCCGGCTTGGAAGACTTGTGCTAGCTACTGTCTTCGGATCTAGGGTCCACTTGTGCGGCTGTAAGATCCAACTCAGTTTGTCCACCAAGTGATTGATCTCTCCTGGAATACAAACTGCACGGAGATGCATGTGGCGTAGAATAGCAAAGTTCCGTAGGCAGCAGACTTCCTAGCAGAGAGGAAAAGAGCCTAACCCCCCTTGCTTGTTTACATAAAACATTGCCACCTGATTGTCTGTCCTAACCATGACCTGGCTGTTGGAGAGGTGGTGCTGAAAAGCTCAGAGGGCATTCATGATTGCTTGAAGCTCGAGGAGGTTGATTTGTTGAGTTGATTCCTGAGCTGTCCACAGTCCTTGAGTGGAGACGGAATATAGATGGTCTCCTCAACCTAGCTTGGATGCATCTGTAGTCAGGGTATGTTGAGGCTGGGGCTTCCGAAAAGGTGACCCTTTGAGAAGATTTGATGGGGTGCACCACCAGAGGAGTGACTGGGTCAGAGGGCGTGTTACTTGAATATCATCTCAGATTCCCTGTGGCTTGGGTCCACTAGGTTGAGAGGGTCCATTGTGTTAGTTGCATGTGCAGTCTCGAATAAGATACTATGTGCACTGTGGATGCCATGTGGCCTAAGAGGCACAGAAAGGTTTGAGCCATTGCATTCTGCTACTGGCACATGTAGGTGGCTAGGTTCACCAATCTGTCCATGCTGTCCGTAGGAAGGCAGGCTCTGGATTATTGAGTGTACAGTACAGCGCCTATGAACTCTAATCTCTGCAACAGTGCAAGAGTCTGCTGAAGAGATGAGCAGAGATCTCCAGAAGAGTCTGTCTTTATTAGCCAGTCGTCTAAGTAAGGGAAGACGAAGACTTTGTTGTTTTGAAGATATGCTGCAACTATGGCCATGCACTTTGTGAAGACTCTTGATGCAGATGCAAGGCCGAAGGGAAGGACCCTGTATTGACAATGGGTGCCCTGACAGGTGAAGCGAAGATACTGCTTGTAGTCTGGGTGAATCAGAATGTGCGTGCAGGCCTTTGAGGTCTAGGGAACGGAGCCAGGCATGTTTCTGCAGGTAGGGAAGAGGGTTCCCAGAGAGATCATTTTGAATTTCTCCTTGACGAGGAGGTTAAGAATGGGTCTGTAGCCCCCTGATTTCTTTGGAATGAGGACGTAGGGGGGAGTAGAAGCAGTTGGTTTTGAGGAACTGCTTCTATGGCTCCTTGGGTAAGGAGATCGTTGACCTCCTGTTTGAGCAGGGTGTTGAGGGGAGGCTGGGTGGGGAAATTCCCCCTGAAGCGATGAAGAAATTTCTGAAAATTTAACTGGTAACCCTTATGAATTATGGACAGGGTCCACTGTTCTTTGGTGATGGTGCCATCAATGTGAAAAATGGCAGTCTCTCCCTGGAATGGTAGTGTGTTCCTGAATGTGTAGGAACGGACTGGCTGGGCTCTCTAAGTGGGAGTCAAAAACTAGGTGCTGCCGGCACCTGGGTTGCTGGCTGTAGTTAAGCTATCCTGGGCTTTTTGCTTGCTTAGGACCCTGTTTTTGATGGGGCTGAGAATAGAAGGTGTAGAACCTCCTCTTCTTTGGGTAGAAGGACCTTTTAGCTGCTGCTGCCTTCTTCAACTGGTCATCAGTCTTTCTGGAGAGCCATTTCAGCATTGAGTCATCTGTTTCCGGCTCTCCAGCCTTCTCCCTCCACTTCTTACCGAAGAGGTTTTCTCCTGTACAGGTGATATTGTCAAGGACCCATTGGCCCAGGTCTGATGCTTGGAGCAAGCTAATCAGCATACACCAATGGCAATAGATGAGGTTCTACCAGTGGATTTGAAAGCATCGTATGCTGCCCTGTTTACAAATTTTGATACATTTTGGCTTTGTGCAAGTAGAACTTGAAAAGCAGGTCTCTCTTCCTCAGGAAGGAATGAAAGGAAACCCTCCCAGTCCTTAAGTTCTTTGAGGAACATTCACATATACAGATTGTAAGAGTTGATTCTGGTGGCTAGCACAGATGCTTGAAAGGATTGGCAGGCAAAGGAATCTAGAATCCCGGATTCTCTTCCTGGAGGGATGGAAGAGTGTTTTTTGCCACTCTTGATGCGATGCATCGCTGATTCAACCACCGTAGAGTGTTGTGGAAGTTGTGGTTTCTGAAAACCAGGACACTCCGGTACCCTGTACATGGTATCAAGCCGATGGTTAATTGGAGATACCATGAGAGGTCTCCCATATATTGAGCATCAAGTTGTGGAGTACGCAATGCATCGGAAAGATCGCAGCCTCCTTCGAGGTTGTAGAGTACTGGAGTATTTCCAGCTCTTCCACCCTCTGTTCCAGTTCTAGTGCAGCCGGAATCGATAGCCCTGCCACCATGTCTCAGATAAATTCCTGAAAAGACATGTCTTCAGGTGGAGGCGAAGGCTCAGAGGCAACATCATGGAGGTCTGTGGAATTGAAGGAGCTGTGGTCAGAATCTAACATATCCACGATGCTGATGCCCATATGAACGGTGTAGATGCTCCTCGATACCTTCGGGGGTCGAGAACTGCGGTTCTGACCCATGGATTCTCGGTGGCCAATACCAATATGTCTGTGTTGGTAAAGAGGCCTACATTCGACACAGACAAGATCGGTGCCGATGGTGGTACTGATGTCTATGTCTGGATCAGTGTTGATGGGATCACCAGCGTTAATGCCCCAGAATGCGGATCCCCAGCCGTCGGGGCAAGAGGAACCAAAGCTGTGAGGAGGGCTGCCAAAGTCCTCTCCAAAGACAGCATACTCTGATCCAAGGTGGTTGCTTGTGTCTGGTCCAATGTAAGAACGGGGCTTGTCACCACCGTACCAGAGCAAGGCATCAGGGGCTCTCCAGAGGTCAAGGCCGAGGCCGCCTCCTGATTCCCCACTAAGGCTTTGGAGGACAAGTCCTCCCGTCAGGGATGCCTGGGCCGATGGCCAGAGTCAGAAGAGGTCCTGGAAGACTCCCGGTATTTAGAATGGGATCTTTCCCTCGGTTCCCATGACTTGCCCGAGAAACAGGAGAGGTTCCTCAGGATTGGAGAATGGCTGATGTCGTACCTCTACACAAAAGTGGTGACAGGGAAGAAGTGTCAAACTACAGACCCGTGAGCCTTACCTCAGTGGCGGGAAAAGTGATGGAGGCGCTCCTGAAAGAGCGAATAGTGAACTTTCTCAAAACCAACAGGTTGCAGGATCCGAGGCAACATGGTTTTACTGAAGGACGGTCTTGCCAAACAAATTTGATTGAGTTCTTTGACTGGGTGACTAAGGAACTAGATCAGGGGCATGCGATGGATGTCATCTACCTGGGATTTCAGCAAAGCCTTTGATACTGTTCCTCATAGGAGGCTTGTCAAACTCAGTAGCAAGTCCCAAGATGGTAAACTGGATTAGAAATTGGTTGACTGACAGACAAAAGGTGATGGTACATGGAGCTCACTCGAATGAAAGGAAGGTGATTAGCGGGGTGCCCCAGGGTTCGGTCCTGGGCCCGGCACTGTTCAATATATTTGTGAGTGATATTGCCGAAGGACTGAATGGAAGGGTCTGTCTTTTTGCAGATGACACAAAAATTTGCAACAGAGTGGACTCCCCCAAGGGAGTGATTAACATGAGGAAAGATCTACAAAAGCTGGAAGAATGGTCTAAGCTTGGCAATTACGATTTAATGCGAAAAAGTGCAGTGTCAAGCACTTGGGTAGCAGAAATCCAAGGGAAATGTATGCAATAGGAGGCGAGAGGTTGGTGTGCATGGTTCAGGAGAAAGACCTTGGTGTGATTATCTCTGATGATCTCAAGGTGGCAAAACAGTGCGACAAGGCGGTGGCAAAAGCCAGGAGGATGTTGGGCTGCATACAAAGAGGGATTACCAGCAGAAAGGAAGAGGTACTTATGCCACTGTACAGGTCACTGGTGAGGCCTCATTTGGAATACTGTGTTCAGTTTTGGAGATCATATCTTGCAAAAGATGTAAAAAGACTGGAAACTGTTCAGAGGAAGGTGACCAAAATGATTTAGAGCCTGCGTAAGAAACCTTATTAAAAGAGACTTGAAGACCTAAATATGTACATTTTGGAGGAGAGGAGGGATAGGGGAGATATGATTTAGACCTTTAAATACGTAAAGAGGAACAGTGAACAAACAAACCTCTTCCAAAGACAGGGAAGCTGCAAAACTAGAGGGCATAACATGAAGCTGCAAGGTGGTAAATTGAAAGCAATGTCAGGAAATATTTTTTCACTGAAAGGGTGGTGGATGCTTGGAATGCTCTCCTGATGGAAGTGGTGGGGGCAAACATGGTGACGGAATTTAAAACAGCATGGGACAAGCACAGCGGAATCCTTTACAGCAACAGGATAAAAGCAAAATAAACTGAACCATCTAACTTCTCAACAAATAGGGGTGTCCTACATGGAGTGGTGGGTCCACCCCTAAACAAAGACATGGGGAGGGGTGGCCTGCAAAGAATGACAGGTGCACCTACTCTTGCCGTATTGCTGGGCAGACTGGATGGACCATGCTGGTCTTTATCTGCCATCGTTTACTATGTTACTATGAATCCTTGGACCTTTCTTTCAATTCCTTTGACTTCTGAAGATTCAAGGCTTTGCTTTTCCTTTGAAGACCTCTAAGGAGACTTGGGTCTTTTAGTCTTTTTCTCCGAGTGTTTGAAATCTTTAGACTTCTTGGAGCCTTGAGAGAATGAGGATGCTCTGGAAAAAGTTGAGGCCAATGACAGAGTCTGATGAAAATAGTTCTCCAAACATTTTGGTCCAGTTCCCTAGGCCTCTCGTCGTCATTGGTTTGCAGAGTGAGTAGGCTTGGGGTACATGGTCGGGACCAAGACATTTCAGATACTAATCATGTTTATCTGTCACCGAAAAAGTGCTGGAGAACTTGGTGCATTTTTTGAACCCACTCAAAGGTTTTTCCATTGTGAAGATGGTGGGGCAAGGCCCGGTGGGCACAAGGCCCTGAGGAAAAGTTTTGAAAAATAAAAAGGGAAAAAAAGAATTTTAGAGGAAAAAATAAAAAAAGGAAAATGATACCAGAAAGCTAACTACTCACCAGTAACAGGTGTTCTCCGGGGACAGCAGGAATCAGTTCTCACATATGGGTGACGCTGGTACCGACAGAGCCCTTGCAAAAGCATCCCCGCAGCTTTCAAAGAAAGCCTTTGGGAGATGCTACCACGCATGCGTGGTCCCCTTCCCACCCAAGGGGTGCCATCTTGCTCAGTCAGATGACATAGTTAAAAGACGGCAAAATAAAAGATGGTAAAGGAGCAACTCCAAGGAGAGGAGGTTGAGTTGTGAGGACTGATTCCTGCTGTCCCTGGAGAACATACGTTACAGGTGAATAACTACGCTTTTTCTGGGAACAAGCAGGAAGTCAGTCCTCACATAAGGGACTCCCCAGATACAGGCTACCAAAAGCCCATAGCGAAAAACACGGACTCCCTCACAGGGAGCCACGAGCAGCAGCAATTAAGTCCGTGTCCACAGACTATAGTAGGACCCCTGTGTCCGATGAAAATCAGCACTCCAGTAGCTTGAACACAGAAGGGTCGAAGGGTAGGAGTTGCCTAAACCCTGAACAGATTACGGAGCACTGCCTGGCCGAAGGCACTGCCCCGCCAGAACTCCCTTTCCAGGCAGTAATGAGCTGTGTAGGTATGGACTGAAGACCAGGTGGCAGCCCGGCAAATGTCCACCATCGGGACAAAGCCAAGTTGGCCACAGAGGGCGCCGTGGCCTTGACACAGCCTTCCAGCAGGAGCCACGCCTGCTCGAAGGCTAGGGCAATACAGTCCACCACCCAGGTGGACAGTGTATGCTTGGTCATCGCCTCCCCCAGCCTACTAAGGTCGTAGGAGACGAAAAGCTGAGCAGCTCTGTGGTGGCCCTGAGTGCGTTGGATATAGAAGGACAAAGCCCTCTTACAGTCCATGGTGTGAAGGACTGTCTCTGCCCGACTGGAGTGAAGTCTTAGAAAGAAGGTAGGGAGACCACTTCCTGGTTGAGATGAAAAGGGTGACACTACCTTCGGCAGGAATTTGGGGTGCGTGCGAAGCACAACTCTGCCCTTGTAATACTCGGCATAGGGCGCCTCTGCCACAAGGGCTTGAAGCTCGCTAACTCTGCGAGCGGAGGTAAGTGTGACCAGGAATTCCAACCACCTTCCAAGAGAGGTAGCGAAGGTGGCAGATAGCCAGAGGTTCAAAGGGCAGGCGAGTGAGCTACCCCAACACTACGTTGAGGTCCCAATTCAGTTGCCGGAGGGAGAACTGGAGGCTTCGATAAGAGCAGGCCCTGAAGAAAATGGGTCACCAATGATTACACTGAAAGGGGTTTACCATCCACCGGATGGTGGTGCGCCCAGACGGAGTTAGACTTGAGCCCAGACCGAGAGAAGTGGAGAAAGTACTGTAACAGAGCCACTGGGCAGGAGAATGGTGTGCTGAACATGGGGCTGACCCTAACAGAGAACCTGCGCCATTTGAGGGAATAAGTCTTCCTAGTAAAGGCCTTGCGAAAGGACAGTAGAATGTCTTCCACCTCAACCGGACTCAGAGGAGTCGTCGAGCGGCTCCAGCCGTGTGAGCCTCGGTGCCACCCGCCCCGATGCCGAGGGCACCGGCGTCAACCTCAGCCCCGCACAGGAGGTCGAGAGGGACCTTGACTGAGGATTGACTCGAGACTTGATGGACTCGAGGATCAGCTCGGTCTCTGGGGTCGACTTAGACGTCGAGGTCCCGGTGGTCGGGGCAGATGCACCGGTCAGACCGGTGATCAGCACCCACTACTGTTCCATGAAGGCAGCCAAGCTGCTCTCCAAGGCCGTCAGCCTGAGTCCAAGCTCAGGAGACTCAGCAGCCCTCGACTTGGGCCCGACGTCGGTTCTCCCGGAGGAGAGTCCACGAGGACAACAGAACTTACATGACTCAGGGACTCTGGCTCCATGCGAGGTAGTTTGGACAGCCTCTCTGACTCCGAGAGCCCGGGGCGGCAGTCAGGGCTATGCGAACTGGCCCTCGAGGACCCAGCGGCCTCCACCAACGACACCCTCACGAGCTTCTTCTTCCTTTTGTGCTCCCGAGTGGGAGACCCCCTCTCAGAGGAACCCCGACGGCGCTCGGGGTCAGACTCCCGAGATGTCAAGGCCTCTGACGAAGTCTGGGACCGGCCGGATGCAGACTCTGAAAAAAATGCTTTCACGTTAATGCTGACGGCTCCAAAGTGCCTTCGACGACATTTTGCCACACGGGTCACAGACCAGCGGGTCATGGTCGGGCCAGAGGCAGAAGTCATGTGTGTTGGTGAGAGACATAAGTTTCTTACACCGATCACATTTTTTGAACCCGCTGGCAGCCATCGGGGGAAAAAGGGCCCCTGCAAGGTCAAAAGACCGGACTGCCAGTGAAAACAACAAAAAAGGTGCGAACGCTAGTCACGAAGGACAAAAAACGAAAAAAGAAATTACGGACTCGATACCGGTGTACCGAGCCCAGGTAGGAAGGGGAACCAGCATCGAACCGGAGAAGAAAAAGCAAAAATCGCAGAAAAAAAATGTACTTTTCCCGGGTGACACGAACTCACGTCCATTGGGCTCCGCGGAAAAAGAAAGACTGGATCAGAGGGGCTTAGCGTGGTGCTTTTGAAGATCAGGCGTATCATGGCTTGCTTGAGGGATTGCGGCATATGTCCTTGCTGGAGGGATTCCTTAATGATTTTGTGGACGTAATGGGCTAGTTGGCTTCTAGTAGCTTTAATCCACATCATTGGGCATGGGTCAGATGGCAAGGTCGTTGTGTTAAAGGCGCTCACTATGTCCTCTATTTGCTGTGTTGAGGGTATGCTAAAGTTCTCCCAGGTTTGCTGAGACTCCGTCACTTTCAGGTTGCATGCCTGGGGGAGAGGGGTGTCTGATGATCTTAAAGTAGCTAAACAGGTAGAAAAGGCGATGGCAAAAGCTAGAAGGATGCTTGGGTGCATACGGAGAGGAATGGCTAGCAGAAAAAAGGAGGTGATAATGCCTCTGTATAAGTCTTTGGTGCAACCTCATTTGGAGTATGGTGTGCAATTCTGGAGACCGCACCTTCAAAAGGATGTGAACAGGATGGAGTCAGTGCAGAGGGTTGCTACTAAAATGATTAATGGGCTTCATTATAAAGCATATGAGGACAGACTTAAGGATCTTAATATGTACACCTTAGAGGAAAGGCGGGATAGAGGTGATATGATTGAGATGTTTAAATACCTCCGTGGCATAAATGTTCAGGGAGAGAGCCTCTTTCAATTGAAAGCAAGTTCTGCTACGAGGGGACATGGGATGAGGGTGAACGGAGATAGATTCAGGAGTGATATGCGGAAATATTTCTTTACGGAAAGAGTAGTGGATCCGTGGAATAGTCTCCCAGTGGAGGTGGTAGAGATGAGGACAGTAACTGAATTCAAAAAAGCATGGGACCAACACAGAGGATCTCTAAAGGTAAAAAGTGGACTGTTGTAGTTGTGGTTAAGGAAGGACAGACTAGATAGGCCATGTGGTCTTTTTCTGTCATCATGTTTCTATGTTTCTATGTCCTCCTCCGACTCGGTCAGGAACGCCAGGGCCTTAGACATGTTCTTGACAAAATCAAGGAATCCCATATTCTCGGGCAGGCAGAGTACCGGTGCAATACCAGAGGCGAGTATGAAACTCGGAGAGAAAAATCAACTTTTTCCGGGGACAAGTCAGACAAATGTCTGAAGGGCTCCGCAGAAAAAAAGGACACTGAACAAGATGGCACCCTTGGGCGGGAAGGGGACCATGCATGTGTGGTGGCATCTCCCAAAGGCTTTCTTTGAAAACTGGGGGGATGCTTCTGCGAGTGCCGACGTCACCCATATGTGAGAACTGATTTCCTGCTTGTTCCCGGAGAATACAGAATAAAACCAAGAATATTATAATGCTCTGTATCGTTCCATGGTATGACAGCACCTTGAATATTGTGTGCAATTCTGAAAGCAATATTTTAAAAAGGATATAACAGAATTAGAAAAGGTACAGAGAAGAGGTAAAAGATAAAGCGAAAGTAAAGTGAATGGAAGGATACCCCTATGACGAAAGGCTTAAAAGGTTAGGGCTTTTCAACTTGGAAAAGAAAGAGCTGAGGGGAGATATGATTGAGGTCTATAAATTAATGAATGGAATGGAACAGGTAAACGTAGATTGGTTGTTTATGCCATCAAAAGGTAGAAAGACTAGGGGACACGCAATGAAGCTACAATGCAACCAATTTCATCAAACTCAAATTCATTACCGGGGAATGCAGTGAAGGCTGTTAGTGTAGAGGGGTATTAAAACGGTTTGGACTAGTTCCTGGAGGAGAGGCCCATAAATGATTATTAAAGAGGACCCAGGAAATAGTGTAGTGGCACCCTCCGATGATGAAGCGGAGGTATTGACTGTGCCGGGGGTGGACCAGGATGTAGGTATAGGCATCTTTGAGATCCAAGGAACATAGTCAATCTCCCCCACTGGATGAAGGGCAGACATGTTCCAAGGGACAGCATCTTGAACTTCTCCTTGACCAGAAAGTGGTTTAGGTCCTGCAGATCCAGGATGGGCTGAAAGCCCCCTGTCTTTTTTGGGAGGTGGTGGTACCGGTAGTAAAGCCCCATTCTCCAGAGGGGCCGAGGGACTAGCTCTACCACCCGATCCTTGAGTAGGGTTTCTAGTTCCTTCAGGAGCTCTCTGTGCAGGGAAGTCATAGGAAGTTCCCCTGGGAAGAAGAGAGGTGGTGTCTGGTCAAAGTGCAGAAAGTAACCTTCCCGCACCACCTGCAGCACCCAGACGTCCATGGTGATGCCCAGCCAGAAGTGAGCTTAGTAAACCAGACATGCTCCCATGTACCTTGGGCCCGGTCCTTGGGGGAAAGAAGGGCTATGCCCAAGGAGTCAAAAGCCCCCCACAGGCTAACTGGGGCAGTTTGGGGCTTGGGGCTTTCTACTTATGGGGACTCTGCGCCTGACCCTGAAAGATCAGCAGTCTTCCGGGACAGCCTAGTCCTGGTCACAAAATCTGATTCAAACTCGGCAGCCTTATCGGTCATGGGTTTGCCAAAGAGGTTCTCTCCTTGGCAGGAGACAACAGCCACTTTGTCCTGTACCCATTGCTCCAAGTTCAACGACTGTAGCCACGCCAGGTGGCAGGCACTAATGCCCACTGCAGTCGCACAAGTCATGGACTCAAAGCAGTCATAGGCTGCTCGAGTCTGGAATTTGGAGCATTCCTTGACCGAGCATACGAGGGCCTAGAAGTGCTCGAAAGATTCGCCTGCCAGCCCAGCTGAGAACTCTGAGCGCCTTCGCTAGATCCCTCAGGTACAAGCCCATATACAGCTGGTAAGCCTGCATAGAGCCCCAGTAGCACTTTTTGCCAAACCTGCCAAGATGCGGGCCTCTCTACCAGGGGGCACCAAAGAGTGCATATTCTGACTCTTTATACAACACATGGCAGACTCCACCACCATGGAGCTGTGAGGCAGCTGTATCTTCATAAAGCCTGGGCTCTTACCACCTCGATACTGGGAATAGAGTCGCTACCTCACTACTGGCATCACCGGGCTCTCCCACATCCTGAGCAGTAAGCGCTCCAAGATGAGAGGTATAGGCACTGTCAGTGCCTCCTTTGGAGGGGCTTCGTACTGGAGGATCTCCAAGTTCTCAGCACGAGACTCCAGCTCTGTCAGGGCCTTCCACATTCCCCAGACAAACTCGAGGAAAGCGTAGTTACTCACCTGTAACAGATGATCTCTGGGAACAGCAGGAATTTAGTCTTCACATATGGGTATCGTCAGTATCGATGGAGTCTGGGTGGGAACGCTCCCCAGCGTCCAATAGGAACGCTTTTGGGAGCATCCCTCAGCACATGCGCGCTGCCTTCCCACCTTTCCAACTGTCCCTCTTCAGTTAAGTTTGTAGCTGAGTGAAAGAATAGAGGGAGAGAGGAAAGAGACAGAGAAATAGAGACAACTCCTAGGGGAGGTGGGTGGGTTGTGAAGACTAAATTCTTGCTGTTCCCGGAGATCACCTGTTACAGGTGAGTAACTATGCTATCTCCAGGAACAAGCAGGAATGTAGTCCTCACATATGGGGACTCCCTAGCTGAAGATGCCGGGGAGATGGCCCTAGGAAGCTGCCACCTATAGTGAGGTGGGCCATGCCTCCTCCAAAGGATCTCTGGCATCCTACCAGGATTGGTGGGTAGGAGTTGAATTAAGTCTGAAAGAGATGTTGAACAGCCTGGCCAAAGAAGACATCCCGATGGGAGGCTTTATCTAGGCAGTAGTGGACAGTGAAGGTGTGCACCGAAGCCCAGGTGGCTGCTCGACAGATGTCATCGATAGACACAGAGTGAAGGTTAGCCATAGAGGCTGCCATGGCTTTCACATTATGTGCTGTGACATGGCCTTGAAAAGGAAGAGTCTTACTCTCATAAGTAAAAGATATGCATTGTGCAATCCATTTAGATAGAGTTCCTTTGGAGACTGGAAGTCCAAAATGACTAGAATCAAAAGCATCAAAAAGTTGAGAAGACTTTCTATGATGCTGTGTTCTTTATAGGTAAAAAGCCAAGGCTCTTTTACAGTCCAAAGTATGAAGGTTCCTTTCTGCATTAGAGGCATGAGGCCTCAGAAAGTATACTGTAAGGTAAATCGATTGATTTAAATGAAAAGGCGAAACCACCTTTGGCATAAAATGTGGATCAGTTCTGAGAACAACCTTATCCTGCTGAAACCTTGTATAAGGTGAATCAGCCACTAAAGCTTGCAATTCACTAATGCGACGTGTGGAGGTGATTGCAATTAGGAAGATGACCTTCCAGGATAAAAACTTTACAGTGGTAGTGGCTAAAGGTTCAAAGGGCGGTTTCATGAGCTGCCCGAGAACTAGATTTAAATCCCATGCCACCGGTGGTGGCCTGATGGGAGGCTTTGTTAATAGACCTCTCATAAATCTTGCTATGAGTGGATGAGAGGAAATTGGCTGTCCATTTAGAGGCTTATAGGAAGCTGCAATTGCACTAAGATGGACTCTTACTGAATTTGTCTTTAGACCAGAATTTGATAAATGAAGTAGGTACTCTAGTACCGATTCCAAAGGTATCACAAGGGGGTTTAAGCCCTTTTGAGACCACCATATAGTAAAACGTTTCCACTTGAAGGCATAAAAACGTCTTGTGGAAGGTTTTCTGAAAGCCTGAAAGACATCCTTTACCTGTTGGGAATGGTTAAGATCCTGCAGGTCTAGGCTTTCAGCAACCAGGCCCTGAGATGCAGGGACTGGGGATTTGGGTGCCATAGCATCTCGTTCTCTTGAGAGAGGAGGTCTGGAGCACACCCTAACTCCAGAGGAGAAGCTTGAGAGAGATGTAGAAGCAGGGGATACGACGTTTGTCGTGGCCACCGTGGCGCTATGAGGATCAGACAACCTCTGTCTCTCTGAAGCTTGAAGAGTGTTTTGGGGATGAGGGGAATGGGTGGGAAGGCATAGAGGAAGTCCTGACCCCAGTGAAGGAAGAAGGCATCCCTTGCCTGGCAAATGTGAGCCGGAATTCTGAAACAGAACGGGGGAAGTTTGGCATTCAGTGGACTTGCAAAGAGATCTATGTCTGGGGTTCCCCAGATGTGAAATATCTTTATCACCTGGTCTAGGTGGAGAGACCACTCGTGAGGCAGCAGTACTCGGCTGAGTTTGTCTGCCCAAAGGTTTTGAATGCCTGGAAGATATACCATGAGAAGGTGAATTTGATGCTCTCTGGTGAGGGCCCATAGTCGTAAAGCTTTGTTGCATAACGACAGAGAGCCTGTTCTGCCTGCTTGTTCATGTAGAACATGGCTACTTGATTATCCATTTGGACTAGGATTGTCTTGTAGCTGAGCTGGGCATGGAATACTCGAAGAGCTAGATAGATTGCTCTGAGTTCTAGGAGGTTTATGTGAAGACAAGTCTCCTGTGGAGTCCAGGTTCCCTGGGTGGAGAGATGGTGCAGGTGTGCTCCCCATCCCACCTGTGATGCATCTGTTAGGGTGGCCTGGAATAGGGGTTGTTGGAAAGGAAACCCCACTAAAAGATTCTTCAGTGACTGCCACCATTATAGGGACAAGAGCAGTCGTTGTGAGTTTGTTATCTTGTCCGACAGACGTCCTGTGGCCTGTGTCCACTGTGTGGATAGTGTCCACTGGGCTGCTCACATGTGGAGGCGAGCATAGGGAACTACATGAACTGTGGATGCCATATGTCCCAGTAATTGCAGCAGTTCGAGCAGTTAGGAATCACTTTCCCGCTGCTTGAGAAGCTAGTTGCATTATGCGAAGACAGCGGGGCTGTGGGAGGAAAGCCCTTGACCGTCTGGTATCCAAACAAGCTCCTATGAACTCCAGGGTCTGAGAAGGAACAAGTTGGGATTTTGGGAAGTTTATGATCAATCCGAAGTATTGGAGAAGTCGGATTGTTTGAGACGGTGCAGAGCTGGCTTCTGGAATCGTGGGGGCTCGAATGAGCCAGTTGTCCAAGTAAGGGAAGACGAATATCCCTAGGGTTCGCAGGAATGCAGCTACTTCTGCCATGCATTTCATGAATATTCTTGGTGCTGAAGCCAGACCAAAAGGAAGAACCCTGTATAGGAGGTGTTTTCCCTTGAAAAGGAATCATAAGAATTTCCTGTGATCTGGATGGATCAGAATATGAGTATATGCATCCTTTAGATCTAGAGAGCAAAGTCAATCCTGACTTTGAAGGTATGTCAAAAGAGTTCCCAGAGAAATCATTTTGAACTTTTCTCGGAACAGATATCTGTTCAATTCTCTGAGGTCTAGAATGGGTCTGTGTCCTCCTGTTTTCTTTGGAATAAGAAAATAGGGGGAGTAGAAACCTGTACCCTGCTGGGGAATGGGCACTTCCTCTATTTCTTCCTGAGCAAGGAGTGTTGAGACCTCTTGATCCAGTAGATTGTCTGGAGAGGATTGGGAATTGAACTGTCTTACGATTGTAGGAGGGGGCATGCTGTGAAAATGAAGCTTGTACCCCCCCCCCCTCCCCTACAATGGACAGAGTCCAATTTTCTGCTGTTATTTGGTGCCATCTGTTGACAAAATGACACAACCTGCCTGGAATGTTTAGGGGTTCTGGACCCTTCAGAGGCAGGAACGCTAAGCTTTCTAGGAAGGAGTCAAAGCCTTTGAGGGGGCTGAGCTGTGGAGCTGGTTGAGCTCTCAGGCCTTTTGGCTTCTTCTGCTGTCTGCATTGTTGCTGTTGTCCCTTTTGGGCAACTTGACCCTGAGCTTGTTCTTGCTGGGTATAGGATGGATAAAACTTCCTTTTTTTGCTGAAAAAGGGTTTTTTATAGGGTTTCTTTTTGGCTGGAGCGGCTGTAGATTTTGACAATCTGTCTAAAGTGAGATTGTCAGTATCTAATCTCATTAGCATTTTTCCTGCCAATTCTTGCCAAAGAGGTTTTCTCCTGTGCAAGGGATGTTTCCTAATTTGTCCTGTACCCAAGTCTCCGATACCTGAAGCCAGGCAATCCGACGTGCACCAATGGCAATAGCAGAATTTCTGCTGATGCATTCAAAGGAGTCAAAGGCTGCACGATTTACAAACTTGGAAACGTCTTGAGCATGCTTGACAAGAGTAAGGAAGTCTGGTCATCAGGGAGAAGGGGGCTCATAAGCTCCAAGTCTCCTGTGACTTCTTTGAGGAACATCCCCATATATAAAATATATGAGCTGGTCCTAGCTGAAAGCATGGAAGCCTGAAATGTTCGACACCCAAAGGCGTCAAGAGTCCTGCATTCACGACCTGGAGGATTGGATGCATGTCTTTTTGCACTTTTCATCCTACGCATGGCTGATTCCACTACCACTGAATGGTGTGGCAGCTGAGTCTTTTGAAAACCAGGACATGGTGGAACTCGATACATGGTATAGAATCTCCTAGAATGAGGAGATGTAGTCAGAGGTGTTTCCCACATTCTGAGCATCAAATCATGAAGAATTTCATGAATGGGCAGGGTAGCTGCCTCTTTGGGAGCCTTAGGGTATAGAGTAGTTACTCACCTGTAACAGGTGCTCTCCAGGAGCAGCAGGAATCAGTCCTCACTTATGGGTGACATCAGCGCCGATGGAGCCCCCGTGCGGAGCATTTCCCCAGCTTTCAAAGAAAGCTTTTGGGAATACTGCACGCATGCGCGGTCCCCTTCCCGCCTAAAGGTGCCATCTTGCTCAGTCAAATGACATAGCTAAAAAACAGCAAACAAAAATGTAAAAATGAACTATGTACAACTGCAACTCCCAGGGGAGGAGGGAGGGTTGTGAGGACTGATTCCTGCTGCTCCTGGAGAACACCTGTTACAGGTGAGTAACTACTTTATCTCCAGGACCAAGCAGGAAGTCAGTCCTCACTTATGGGACTCCCCAGCTTCAGGCAACCGGGGACCCAGAGCTGAAAAATGAGCTCCCTCTAGCCTCAGTATCAGAGAAAGGATTTCACTGAAACACACCCCCACCGGCAGCCCAACCAGAGGGCTGGAGGGTAGGAGTTGCCTAAACCTCAGAGATTCCGGAGCACTGCCTGACCGAAAGCACTGTCCCTACGGGACTCCCTCTCCAGGCAGTAATGGGCCGCAAAAGTCTGGCTCGAGGACCAAGTTGCAGCCCTGCAGATGTCTTTCAACGGTACAGAGCAGAGATGAGCTACTGAGGCAGCCATTGCCCTGACACGGTGGGCCGTGACCCAACCCTGCAAAGGAAGGTCAGCTGCCCTGTAAGCCCAGGTGATACAGTCAGCCACCCACCCAGATGGACAAGGTACGCTTGGAGACAGGTACCCCCAAGTTATTGGGGTCAAAAGATACGAAGAGCTGAGTAGCCCTCCTATGCCCCTGCGTACGCTCAAGGTAGAAAGATAAGGCCCTCCTACAGTCCAGGGTATGCAGGACTGTCTCAGCCCGGCTGGCATGGGGCCTAGGGAAGAATGTTGGAAGAACCACCTCCTGGTTGAGATGGAAAGAGGAGACAACCTTGGGGAGGAACTTAGGATGAGTCCGAAGGACTATCCTGTTCCTATAGAAGCGAGTGTAGGGTCTGTCACAGACCAGGGCTTGAAGTTCACTCACTCGCCTGGCTGAGGTCAAGGCCACTAGGAATAGTGTCTTCCAGGATAGGAAGCGTAGAGGACATGTAGCCATTGGTTCAAAAGGTGGGCGAGTAAGTTGCTGCAAGATCACATTCAATTCCCACTCAGGGGCCGGTGGACGGAGAGGAGGCTTGAGCAATAGTAAGCCTCTGAGAAACCTGGACACCAAGGGATGAACCGACAAAGAGTGTCCCCTCCACCATTGAGTAGTGAGCTGCCAGAGCAGAGAGGTGGACCCGAACAGAATTGGACTTAAGGCCCTGACTGGACAAGTGCAGAAGGTACTGGAGCACTACTGGCACAGTGCAGCCGAAAGGATCTTCCTTGCGTTGCTGACACCACAAGGAGAACCTCCCCCACTTAAGGGCATATGTTTTCCTGGTGGATTGCTTTCTAGAGGCCAAGACCACCTCTTCTACCTCCTGAGGCAGGCCCCAGGGAGCCAAAACTACCCTTGCAGCCTCCAGGCCATCAGATTGAGAGATTTGAGATTGGGGTGCAAAAGGGAACCCTGATCCTGAGAGAGAAGGTCGGGTTGGAACCCCAGAGGCAGTGGTGTCTCCCCTGCCAGTTGAAGCAGCAGTGGGAACCAGGGCTGTCTCGGCCACCTGGGAGCAACAAGAAGTACCGAGGCCTTGTCCCTGAGAATCTTGAACAAGGTTCGGGCCACCAGAGGCGTGGGAGGAAACGCATACAGCAGGCCCTGGGACCAAGAAATCAGGAAGGCATCCACCGCCACCCTTAGGGGATGCGGTTGCCTGGAACAAAACCTGGGCAGTTGGTGATTCAGGGGACTGGTAAAGAGATCCATGGATGGAAGTCCCCATTTCAGGAAAATCTATTGAACCACCAAAGGGTGCAGCTGCCATTCGTGGGGCTGCAGAATTCTGCTTAATCTGTCCGCCAGAAAGTTCTCTTGGCCAGGAAGATAAACAGCCCTCAGCAACATCTGGTGTCTGAGGGCAAAGGAGCAAAGGGCCTGTGCTTCCAGGCATAGGGGTCTGGACCCAGTGCCGCCCTGTTTGTTCACACAGAACATGGCTACTTGATTGTCCGTCTGAACTAGTACTGACTGGTGAACCAAAGTGTGAGAAAAAGCCTTGAGGGCTAAGCAAATAGCTCGCAACTCTAGTAGGTTGATCTGTTGCGTGGCTTCCCAGGGGGACCAGAGGCCCTGAGTGCAGCTCCCTTGAAAGTGTGCACCCCAGCCCTGTAAGGAGGCATCTGCTGTCAACACCACTGTGGGGACAGGCACCTGAAAAGGCACCCCCCGAAGCAAGTTGGGGGGGGTGTAGCCACCACTGAAGGGAAGTCAGGAATGGTTTTGACACCCTGACTTTGTCTGCTAGGTTCCCAGTGGCTTGTTTCCACTGAGCTCTGAGGCACCACTGTGAAGGCCTCATGTGGAGGCGGGCATTGGGAGTCACATGTACAGTCGATGCCATGTGTCCTAGGAGCTGCAGACAGAGCCTGGCAGGAACCCTTGGCAGGCTGAGAAACCGGGATTCCAACTCCATGAGCCTTTGAGCTCTGTCCTCTGGCAAGTAAGCCCTTGCTTGCAGAGGGTCCAGCCGTGCCCCTATGAACTCTAGGTTCTGGGAGGGGAGCAAAAGCGTAGTTACTCACCTGTAACAGGTGTTCTCCAGGAGCAGCAGGAATCAGTCCTCACATATGGGTGACGTCGGCGCCGACGGAGCCCTCGCGGAGCAATTTTCCCCAGCTTTCAAAGAAAGCCTTTGGGAATTGCAGCGCGCATGCGCGGTCGCCTTCCCGCCCAAGGGTGCCATCTTAGCCAGTCAGATGACATAGCTAAAAAAGACAGCATAAAAATTTGCAAAAAAAACTTAAGCAGATGATTGCAACTCCACGGGGAGGAGGGAGGGATGTGAGGACTGATTCCTGCTGCTCCTGGAGAACACCTGTTACAGGTGAGTAACTACGCTTTCTCCAGGACCAAGCAGGAAGTCAGTCCTCACATATGGGACTCCCAAGCTTAAGGCTACCGGAGACCCTAAGCACAAAAATGAGCTCCCTCTAGCTCAGCAGCACAGAAGGAAGGAATCTTCGCTGAATTATTACCCACCGGTAGCCCACATCCGGGATGGAGGGTAGGAGTTGCTCAAACCTCAAAGAGATTACGGAGGACTGCCTGTCCGAAAGCACTGTCCCTGCGGGACTCCCTCTCGAGACAGTAATGGACCGCAAAAGTCTGGCTCGAAGACCAAGTAGCGGCCCGGCAGATGTCTGCCAGCGGAACAGAGCGGAGGTAAGCCACTGACGTAGCCTTTGCCCGAACGCAATGAGCCGTGACTCGACCTTCCAAGGAGAGTCCGGCTGCCCCATAAGCCCAAGTGATACAGTCCCCAACCCAGATGGACAGAGTACGCTTGGAGACAGGGAGCCCCAATTTATTGGGGTCAAAAGACACAAAAAGCTGAGCAGCTTTACGGTGCTCCCGCGTACGGTCAAGGTAGAAGTTCAACGCCCTTCTACAGTCCAGGGTATGGAGGACCGTTTCAGCTCGGCTGGAGTGTGGTCTGGGAAAGAAGGTCGGAAGTACCACCTCCTGATTGATGTGAAAAGGGGAGACCACTTTTGGGAGAAATTTTGGGTGAGTCCGCAGGACTACCCTATTTTTGTAGAACCGAGTGTAAGGGGGATCAGACACGAGGGCCTGCAATTCACTTACGCGTCTAGCGGAAGTGAGGGCTATCAAGAACAATGTTTTCCAAGAAAGAAAACGGAGAGGACAGGTAGCCATAGGTTCAAAAGGCGGACAGGTGATCCGCTGTAAAACCACATTCAGATCCCAGTCAGGCGCTGGCGGGCGCAAAGGTGGTTTAAGCAGAAGGAGACCTCGGAGAAACCTCGCCACAAGAGGGTCGCTGGAAAGAGGTCTGCCGTCCACCGGCACATGATGTGCTGAAAGAGCACTGAGGTGAACTTTGACGGAGTTGGACTTAAGTCCCAGATTAGAGAGGTATAGCAAGTACTGCAGGATCACCGACACCGGGCAGGAGAAGGGATCCTGAGACTGTTGGGTACACCAAACGGAAAAGCGACGCCATTTAAGGGCGTAGCATTTGCGGGTAGTAGGGCGCCGAGAAGCTAGGACGACCTCTTCCACCTCTGCCGGCAGGAGAAGGGGAGCAAGGACTACCCTCTCAGCAGCCAGGCCATTAGATTGAGAGATCTGAGGTTGGGGTGTAGCAGAGACCCCTGATCCTGAGTGAGGAGATCCGGTTGTAACCCCAGAGGGAATGGATCCTCTACCACTAATTGCAGCAGGAGTGGAAACCACGGCTGTCTGGGCCAGCGAGGGGCCACCAGGATCATGAAGGCTTTGTCTCGGAGAACCTTGAAAAGAGTTCGAGAGACTAGCGGGATGGGAGGAAAAGCATACAGAAGGCTCTCCGACCATGAGAGTAGAAAAGCGTCTGCCGCAACCCGAAGAGGATGTGGCTGACGAGAGCAGAAGCGAGGAAGTTGCCGGTTGAGAGGGCTGGCAAAGAGATCCATCGTGGGGAGGCCCCACTTTAGAAAGAGCTTCTGAACTACCAAGGGATCCAGGCGCCACTCGTGTGGCTGGAGGATCCTGCTGAGTTTGTCCGCCAGGCAATTTTCTTGGCCTGGGAGATAGACTGCCTTGAGAAGGACGCCGTGACTGACGGCCCAAGAGCAGAGCTTCTGTGCTTCCCGACAGAGAAGGAAGGAGCCCGTGCCCCCCTGCTTGTTCACGTAGAACATGGCAACTTGATTGTCCGTCTGGACAAGGACGGACTGGTGAGAGGTCAGGTGGGAGAAGGCCTTGAGAGCCAGGCGGATCGCTCTGAGCTCCAGGAAGTTGATCTGCTGAGCAGACTCCCACGTGGTCCAGAGGCCCTGAGTACGTGCCCCTTGGCAATGTGCTCCCAAGCCCAGGAGGGATGCATCTGTTGTCAGCACCTGGGCCGGCTGAGGTGACTGAAAAGGCATGCCGAGTACCAGGTTCGGCCGATGAAGCCACCACTGGAGAGACGAGGTCAGCGGCTCGGAGACGCGCACTAGGTCTGCTAGGCCGCCTGTGGCTTGTTGCCACTGCTTGCGAAGACACCATTGAGCAGGCCGCATATTCAGGCGGGCATTGAGGGTCACATGGACGGTGGAAGCCATATGGCCGAGTAGTCTCAGGAAGCGCCTGGCGGAGACCAGGGGCTGGCTGCGAAAACGGTCGGCTAGGTCCATGAGCCGTTGAGCCCTGTCGAGCGGTAGGAACGCTCGTGCCTGAGGAGTGTGCAGCCTTGCGCCGATGAACTCGAGATCCTGTGAGGGGAGCAAAGTGGACTTTGCGAAGTTTATAACAAAGCCCAAGTACTGCAGAAGAGTCACCGTGTGGCGTGTGGCGCTGGTGACCTCCGGAGCGGACGCTGCTCTGATGAGCCAGTTGTCGAGGTACGGAAAGACATAGAGGCCGTGAAGCCGGAGATGGGCCGCCACCACCGCGAGACATTTTGTGAAGACTCGCGGTGCGGAGGACAGGCCAAAGGGCAGTACTCTGTACTGGTAATGATTTCCTGCCACCACAAACCTTAGGTATTGGCGGTGGCTTGGGTGGATGAGGATGTGCGTGTAGGCATCCTTTAGATCCAAGGAGCATAGCCAATCTCCCTGCTGGAGGTAGGGCAGAAGGATTCCAAGGGTAAGCATTTTGAACTTTTCCCGCACGAGGAACCTGTTGAGGTTGCGCAAGTCCAGGATGGGTCTGAGGCCTCCTGTCCTTTTTGGTACTAGAAAGTACCTGGAATAAAAGCCTTGACCTCTCAGGTGGTGGGGCACCGGTTCCACCGCCTGTTCCTGTAGAAGACCTGCTAACTCCTGAAGGAGTAAGTCCCTGTGCAAAGGGAGTCGTGGAGGTTCTCCCGGGAAATAGGAGGGAGGGACCTGGTGGAAGTGGAGAAGATAGCCTTCTCTTACGACTTGAAGTACCCAGGCATCTGAAGTGACGCTGGACCACCTGTGGGCGAAGTGAACCAGCCGGCCTCCGGTGCTGGGAGGAGCCAGCGGAGGGGGAGAGGCTATGCTTAAGGAGTCAAAAACCCCCACCCTGCTGAGCAGGGGCTGGTGGTGCAGGCTTGGGGGCTTGCTGCCTACGGGACCCGTTACCCCGTCCCTTGGCCTGCTGGCCCTGTTGGGGAGCTGCAGGGGCCTGATATTGAGGGTAGTGTTTGTAGGCAGCCGCCTTTCTCGGGTAAAAGGACTTCTTTCCCGAGCCCTTCTTTTTCTGGGAAGGGGCGGAGGTCTTCCTAGAAAGCCTAGTCCTGGTGAGAGTCTCCGTCTCAATTTGTGCAGCCTTTTCAGCCATGGGCTTGCCAAAGAGGTTTTCGCCTCGGCAGGGGACATCGACCAACTTGTCCTGCACCCAGGGCTCAAGGTCAGACGACTGAAGCCAAGCCTGTCGGTGGGCACCGATGCCGGCTGCGGCCACTCGAGCCGATGCTTCAAAGCCATCATAGGCTGCTCGGGATATGAATTTTGAGCATTCCCGAATGCCAGTGGACAAGGCCAGGAACCTCCGCAAAGGTTCCTCGGACAAACCAGCGGAGAATCCGGCTAGCTCTTTAGCCAGGTCTCGGAGATACATGCCCATGCATAGCTGGTAGGTCTGGACACGACACGCAAGCATAGAGCCCTGGAAGCACTTCTTACCAAGGCCATCCAGGTTACGGGCCTCCCTGCCAGGAAGCACCGAGGAGTGCATCTTCTGGCTCTTAAGACGATGCATGGCCGATTCCACTACCATGGAATGGTGTGGTAGCTGTGCTTTTTGGAAGCCAGGGCTCTTGCGGACTCGATAGATAGAATCGACCCGCTTGCTCAGGACCGGCGAGGAGGCCGGACTCTCCCACATGCGGAAGAGTAGTCGTTCCAGCATGGGAGGAACCGGTACAGTAAAGTGTTCCCTGGCGGGAGAGTCATACTGGAGGGCGTCGAGCTCTTCGGCTCGAGGCTCCTCCTCGGGATCCGCAGGGAAGGCCAAAGCCTTGGCCATATCCCTGACGAAGTCCGAGAACCGGGCATCCTCCGGGGGGGACTGCTTCCGAGGTTCGGACTCGGGTGAGTCCGAGGGGACACACCGAGTCCGAAAAGAATCAGGTGACTCTTCCTCTTCAGACTCCCAGACCGACTCCGACGAGGAATCGGTGGGGTCGGCCCGGGCAGGCCGCGGCGCCTGCCGCCCCGACGCCGAGGGAGTCGGCGTCGGCGACCTCGGTCCCGAACGGGAGGCCGAGGGTGACCTCGACCGAGGATCGACTCGAGTTCGCATGGACTCGAGGATCGGCTCGGTCTCCGGGTCGACTTAGACGTTGACGTCCCGGCGGTCGGGGCAGTGGCGCCAGCGAGGCTAGCGAGCAGTGCCCGCTGCTGGTCCATGAAGGCAGACAGTCTGCTCTCCAAGGCCGTCAACCTGAGTCCGACCTCAGGTGACCCAGCAGCCCCCGACTCGGGCCCCGACGGCGTCGGGCCCGACGTCGGCGGTCTCGGAGGCGAGTCCAGGAGGACCACAGGACTTACCCGAGCAGGCAGCTCCGACTCCAGGCGAGGTCGCTTCGAGAGGTGCTCCTTCTCCAAGGACCCGGGACGGCTATCGGGGCTATGCGACCTGGCCCTCGCGGAGCCAGGAGCGTCCACCGACGCCGCCCTCGCGGGTTTCACCTTCCGTCGATGGTCCCCGGAGGGAGAACCCCTGTCGGAGGAACTCCGGCGACGGTCCGAACTGGAACCTCTGGACACGGAGGCCTCCGACGAGGTCCGGGTACGGCTGGGGTCAGCGAAGATCCGATCCCGCTGATGCCGCCGACTTCTCAACGCTTTGGAGGACATTTTGCCGCAGGCTCCACAGATCATTTCTTCATGATCCAGGCCCAGGCAGCGGAGGCAATTGTCGTGTGTGTCAGTTAGTGACATATTTCGGTCACACTGACCACACCGCTTGAAACCACTGGCAGCCATCGGGGGAAAAAGGGCCCCTGCGAGGTCAAAGGACCGGGCTGCCAGGGAAAAATCGAAAACGAAACTGACTAAGTCAGAAAAACCGAAAAAGAAGAAGAGGACTCGTGACCGGCGTCGCGAGTCCGGGCGGGAAAAAGACCGGCGTCGAACCGAAGGAAAAAAGAGAAAATTATTAAGAAAATCAACTTTTTCGCGGGGACACGACGGGTATGTCTGTAGGGCTCCGCGGAAAAAAGAAGACTGGCTAAGATGGCACCCTTGGGCGGGAAGGCGACCGCGCATGCGCGCTGCAATTCCCAAAGGCTTTCTTTGAAAGCTGGGGAAAATTGCTCCGCGAGGGCTCCGTCGGCGCCGACGTCACCCATATGTGAGGACTGACTTCCTGCTTGGTCCTGGAGAAGTGGACTTTGCGAAGTTTATGACAAAGCCTAGGTCTTGAAGAAGTGATACAGTCCTGAAGGTGGCCTGCCTGGCCTCCTAGTAAGTCTGACCCCTGATGAGCCAGTCGTCCAGAAAGGGGAAGACAAAAACACCTTGAGTCCTCAAGTAGGCCGCCACCACAGCCAGGCACTTTGTAAAGACTCTGGGGGCGGAGGTTAGGCCAAAAGGCAGTACTCTGTACTGGTAATGGTTTCCTCCCACCATGAACCTGAGGTACTTTCTGTGGTCTGGATGAATGAGGATGTGAGTATACGCATCCTTTAGATCTAAGGAGCATAGCCAATCTCCCTGCTGGAGGAAGGGCAGAAGTGTTTCAAGAGTAAGCATCTTGAACTTCTCTTTCTCCAAGAACTTGTTGAGGTTCCTGAGGTCTAGGATAGGCCTTAGGCCTCCGGTTCTCTTCGGCACCAGAAAGTACCTGGAGTAGAAACCGTGCCCCTGTAGGCGAGGAGGTACAGGCTCCACTGCCTTGTCCAGAAGCAGACTTTGAAGTTCTTGGAAGAGGAGGGATGTGTGCAGGGGAGGCCTTAGAGGCTCTCCTGGGAAGTAGACAGGAGGTAACTGCTGGAAATGAAGCATATAGCCCTTGTGGACTATGCTTAATACCAAGCATCCCCTGTAATGGGTGGCCACCTGTGGGCAAACAGGGCTAGGCGACCTCCTGTGCAGGAATGGGGCAGCAGAGGTGGAAAGGCTATGCTGTGGGAGTCAAAAACCCCCTCCCTGCTGGGTAGGAGCAGGAGCCGGAGGTTTGGGGGGTCTTCTGCCTACGGGGCCCATGTCCCTGCCCCTTGGCCTGCTGCCCCTGTTGGGGAGCTGGGGAGGCCTGGTACTGAGGGAAAGGTTTGTAGGCAGTCGCCTTCCTCGGGTAAAAGGGTTTTTTACCAGAGCCCTTCTTTTTGTGAGAAGGGGCAGAAGTCTTTCTGGACAGCCTTGTCCTAGTCAGGTGCTCGGTCTCGAGCTCAGCCGCCTTCCCGGCCATGGGCTTGCCAAAAAGGTTTTCACCTCGGCAAGGGACATCGACCAACTTGTCCTGCACCCAGGGCTCGAGGTCCGATGACTGCAGCCATGCCTGGCGTCGGGCTCCGATGCCGGCTGCCGCCACACGAGCCGAAGCCTCGAAGCCATCGTAGGCTGCCCGGGACATGAACTTGGAACAGTCCTGGATTCCTGAGGACAAAGTCTGGAACCTCTGCAAAGGTTCCCCGGAGAGGCCAGCAGAGAACCCGGCAAGCTCTTTCACTAGGTCTCGTAAGTACATGCCCATGTACAGCTGGTAGGACTGGACACGGCAAGCATCGAGCCCTGGAAGCACTTTCTGCCGAAAGCATCCAGGTTCCGGGCCTCAATGTCGGGGGGCACCGCAGCATGCATCTTCTGGCTCTTCAGACGATGCATGGCCAATTCCACCACCATGGAATGGTGTGGCAGCTGTGCCTTCTGGAAGCCAGGGCTCTTACGGAGTCGATAGATGGAATCGACCCGCTTGCTTCAGACTGGCGCCGAGGCCGGTGCCTCCCACATCCGGAAGAGGAGCCGTTACAGCATCGGAGGAACCAGCACAGTAAAGGCCTCCTTCGGAGGAGAGTCATACTGGAGGGCCTCGAGCTCTTCAGCTCGAGGCTCCTCCTCGGGGTCCGCGGGAATCGCCAATGCCTTGGCCAAGTCCCGCACGAACTCCGAGAACCGGGTGTCCTCCGGGGGGGGGGGGGGGGACCTACTCTGGGGATCGGACTGCGGTGTGTCCGAAGGGACGCACCGAGTCCGGAAGGTGTCAGGGGACTCCTCGTCCTCTGTCTCCCAAGCTGACTCATCCGAAGAGTCGTCGAGGGGCTCCGATCGTGCGGTTCGAGGTGGCACCCGCCCCAATGCCGAAGGCACCGGTGTCGACGCCCTCGGTTCCGAATGGGAGGTCGAGGGGGACCTTGACTGAGGACGACTTCGAGCCTTCATGGTCTCGAGTATCAGCTCGGTCTCCGGGGTCGACTTCAACGTCGATGTCCCAGTGGTCGGGGCAGATGCACCAGTGAGGCTGGCCATCAGTACCCGCTGCTGATCCATGAAGGCAGACACTCTGCACTCCAAGGCTGTCAGCCTGAGTCCAAGCTCAGGAGACTCAGCAGCCACCGACTCGGGACCCGGGCCCGACGTCAGCTCCCTCGGAGGGGGGTCCACGAGGACTACAGGACTTACGTTCCCGACAGTCTCCGGCTCCACACGAGATACTTTGGACGGCTTCTCCTGCTCCAAAGGCCCGGGACGGCGGTCGGGGGTCTTAGACCTGGCCCTCAAGGAACCAGGGACCTCTTCCGACGCCGCCCTCACGAGCCGCTTCTTCCTCTTGCGTTCCCGGTCGGGGGACCCCCTGTCCGAGGAACCCCGGCGATGCTCGGGATCAGACTCCCAAGACGTCGAGGCCTCAGACGAGGTCCGGGCCCAGCCGGAGGCAGAATCAGAGAAAATCCTTTCCTTCTGATGCTGATGGCTTCGAAGTGCCTTGGTGGACATTTTGCCACACGGGCCACAGATCACTGGATCATGATCTGGGCCGAGGCAACGAAGGCAGCAGTCGTGTGTGTCGGTGAGAGACATTAGTTTCTTGCACCGATCACACTTCTTGAAACCACTGGAAGCCATCGGGGAAAAAAGGGCCCCCGTGAGGTCAAAGGACCGGCCTTCCAGGGAAAACAGAAAAAAGGGCGCGAACGCCAGTCACGAAGGGCAAAAACCGAAAAATAGAAGACGGGCTCGATACCGGTGTACCGAACCCGGCGGGAAGGGGAACCGGTGTCGAACTCGGAGAAAAAGACGTCAACTTTTCCAGGTGACTCGGACAAACGTCCGATGGGCTCCATGGAAAAAGAGAGACTGAGCAAGATGGCACCTTTAGGCGGGAAGGGGACCGCGCATGCATGCAGTATTCCCAAAGGCTTTCTTTGAAAGCTGGGGAAATGCTCCGCACGGGGGCTCCATCGGCGCCGATGTTACCCATAAGTGAGGACTGACTTCCTGCTTGGTCCTGGAGAATGGAGTATTTCATTTCCTTTGCTGTAGGTTCCTTTTCAGGAGCTACTGTGAATGATAGGCCTCGGGCCACATCACGAATAAAATCCTGAAAAGATACGTCCTCCGGAGACATTCTGTGTTGAGGAGGAGTCTTCCGGAAGAAGTACTCTGGTACCGACCGAGTTATCAGAGTCATCGGAATCGGAAGATTTGAAGCATCTCTGATCCCAATGTTCATGCAAAGCACGGTATCGGCATCAATTGAAGTCGGCACCGAGTTGGTCCGGTACCGATCTGTTGATGCCTGAAAAAGTCGGCATGGGCAGAATTCCCACCGGGGGCCCGATACAGTCGGTGCTGGTACCGGTATCAGTACCGGTGCTGGTGTCGGTACCGGTGCCCATTGAACCATCGGTAGCGGTGTCAACGGTACCGCAGCTGTAAGGAGAGCTGCAAGACTGCGTTCGATAGCGAGGAATCTCTGGTCTATCGACGCTGCCAATGCCTGGGTTTCAGTACCGGTAGAAGCTGCCGGAACCCCTGAGCATGGCACCAGTAGTTCTGCCGAGGTTGCGGCCTCGAGAACATCCTGGAACCCCGTTACTGCTTTGGAGGCCGAAGCCTCCTGCCAGGGCTGTTTTGCCAGTATAGTTTTCTCAAGGGCAATGCCAATGGCTTCTCGATGCTTGGAAGGATATCTACCCTTTGAGGACCGGCTCTTATGTTTAGTTACCTGAGATCCATGGGAGGAAGACGAGGCTCTGGAAGACGTTGACGCAATGGACATCGCATCTGAAGAAAAGAGGGTACTGAGCTTTGCTGCCCGGTTCTGTCTTCCTCTTTTAGTCATCCCCATACAAGAGGAACACTCCGAAGGAGAATGGTCAGGGCCTAAACATTTGAGACACTAGTCATGGGTGTTGGTGACGAAAATGGTACCGCCACACTTAGTACATTTTTTTTTTAAACCACTAGCAGGTTTTTCCATTTTTCAGGAAAATGGGGCCTAAAGCCCAAAATGGCACCTAGCACCAAAAAGAAAAAGTTTCTGAAGAGAAACACTTCAGAAGTATTTTTTATTTTTTTTTTTAAAGAAGAAAAGAGAACCGGCGGTACCGGTAGTCGTCGAGCAGAGGCAGGTGCGACCACAAGAAAAACAAGTTTAAAAGAAGAAATTTTCTGTGGTGACAGGGTATGTGACCTGTCGGCTCCGCGGAAAACGAAGAACTGAAGAGGAAGAGTTGGAAAGGCGGAAAGGCAGCACACATGTGCTGAGGGATGCTCCAAAAAGTGTTCCTATTGGATGCTGGGGAGCGTTCCTGTGCAGGCTCCGTCGGTACCGACGATACCCTTATGTGAAGGCTACATTCCTGCTTGTTCCTGGAGATCATGAGGTCCTCAGGCAAGAACCTCCGGTCCTCCTGAGGAGGAGATGGGTCAGAGGGGACATCTCTGTGTATCCCGGTGTCAGGTGACTAGTCGTCTGTCTCCCAGCCCGACTCTGAACCAGACGAGACTTTGAGCCCCGGAGAGACACTGGAGTGATGAGCAGCAGGTACCAAGGTGTTAGGGGCAAGTTGCAACTTGAGCAGGCGGCTGACTGACATGGCTCCGTGCAAGCCACGAACTGCTCCAGCACAGGCAGGACGTCCTCCAGGGAGGTCCTCGCAGTGGAGGGTCTCCGATGTCGGCACAGATGACCCGGAGGCTCCAGGCATCGGGCCCCACTGAGCCTTGAAGAACTAGCCAGGCTGCATTCCTACATCCTGGCTTCTATGCCAGTAGGCTCCGCAGCTCCCTCAAAGGAGAAACACCAATGGTAATAGTGTCAGAGGACCGAGCCCGATCCCCAGATGCAGTGAGGTCTCTTCCTGCCAGGGCAGCTTCGAGGGCCGCTCCCGGTCAATGCCCTTGGCATCGGGTCGAAGACTGCAAGGCTGGGGACCAGAGGTCTTACCCCTGGCTCCAAGATCAGACTTTGACTTGGACGACATCTTGGACCCACAGGGGAGATCCTCAGAGGATGATCCCTGGTCTGACGGTCTGAGGCTCCCATTGGGCATGTGCACGCGACACCGAGTCATTGGACACAATCTCCTACAGCAGCGACTCCAGGCTTGATGCTGGAACCGCAGCAGAGGCCTTCAAGCCAAAAAGCTCCCCCTACTGCTTTTCACAATTCCTCTGCCTCTTGCTCGACATCTGCAGGCAGAGCGTGCAAGTGGAGACATCGTGATCCACACCGAGGCACCTGATACATCAACTATGGTGGTTCATGATGGACACAGTACAGGGGCATTTGCCACACTGCTTAAGTCCGCTGACTGAAGACATAGCAGGGAATACGGCACCCGCAAGGTCAAACACAGACATCTTTCAGGCTAAGCACAAGAAAAGCCTATGCACCGGAAAAAGAAAAAGGACCCGAGAAAAATGTGACACCAAGGGTATACACCAAGGGTGGACTCAGGTAAAATAAAGCTAAGAGTAAGGGAAGAAAAAGAGACTTATCAGTGACGACAGACACAATGTCTGCAGTGCTCCGTGGAAAAAAAGAGAGGTAAGGTGGCACCTTTTGGCAGGAGGTAATCACGCATGCGCGGCCTAACTCCCAAAGGCTTTCTTTGAAAGCTGGGGAGTGATTACTGTGTGGGCTCAGTCCATGGCGATGTCACCCCTATGCGAGTGCTGACTTCCTGCTTGTTCCCGGAGAACCACTGCTTACCCCAGGACAAGCACTGTGGAATCTGTGTGCCTTTTTGGGAACCTGCCAGGTAGTTGTGACCTGGATTGGCTACTATTGGAAACAGGATATTGGGCTTGATGGACCTTGGTCTGACCCAGTATGGCATTTCTTAGATTCTTAAGGACCCTAAAGAGCAGCTCTACAACTAGTTCAGCGGAGAATCTCATTTCTTTCAACCTAGTTGCTCATCTTTCTTCCCTTGGCTAAAGGTAAAGCCATCATTTAAGATGGTATTAATAAAGAAACATAACTTAGAACATAATACCTTTGCCATGACATCTGGATCTGGTTCTTCAACAGGATCAGCCCATTCTACAGTCACAACGTTGCCCCAGACCTTCACTTTTCCACTCATTAACCTGCGCCGTGCCTGTGCTGCAGATTTATGATCTTCATACTCCAGAAAGCAGAATCCACGGTTCTTCTTCTTGTCATCAGGCTGATGATATAAAATTACATCAACCAAACCCTCTGTCAGAGAAAAATTTGAATTAACCCCAATCTGTCATAGAACAAACTGTAAAGTATTCACTCAGAACTTCCAAAAGCCACGAGAACTACTACATATAACTAGTGTATATTTTGTCTATTTTCAATGGTAAAGCATAGTTACTCATCTGTAACAGGTGTTCTCCAGGGACAGTAGGAATCAGTCCTCACTTATGGGTGACTTCGGCACTGATGGAGCCTTCGTGGAGCAACTCCCCAGCTTTCAGAGAAAGCCTTTGGGATTGCTGTCACGCATGCGTGGTCCTCTTCCTGCCCAAGGGTGCCATCTTGCTCAGTCAGGTCCCTTAGCTCGAGCCCTACCAAGCAGATGGCAAGGGAAGGACAAAAATCCAGCAACTCATCAGGGGAGGTGGAAGGGTAGTGAGGACTGATTCCTGCTGTCCCTGGAGAACATCTGTTACAGGTGAGTAAGCACGCTTTCTCCAGGAACAAGCAGAAGTCATTCCTCACTTATGGGACTCCCCAGCTACAGGCTACCGAACTTGTAACCAAAAAACGCCTCCGCAAAGGCATGAGCAGAAGCCAATGCCCGAGGGAGCCAGAGTCCTCGGGGCAAAATTCTCAGTAGCCATCAAGAAGGGTCGGAGGGCCGGAGTTGCTTATACCCCGAACAGATTACGGAGTACAGCCTGGCCAAAGGTGCTGTCCCAGCAAGACTCCCTCTCCAGGCAGTAGTGCGAGGCGAAAGTGTTCACTGAAGACCAGGTCACAGCCTGGCAGATGACTGTTAGAGGCACTGAGCGCAGCAAAGCTACCGAAGCCGCCTTGGCCCAGACACCGTGTGCAGTGACCCGCTGATCCAGTGGGGCGCCCGCCTTTGCGTGAGTGAAGGCGATACAGTCTGTCACCCAGAGGGAGAGCGTGCGTTTTGTGACTGCCTGCCCCAGGCGATTTGGATCGTAAGACACAAAAAGCCAGCCAGACTTGCAATGAGGCCAGGTGCGCTGCAAGTAGAAGGCAAGAGCCCTCTTGCAGTCGAGTGTTTGCAAAACCGCCGATGCCTGGTCGGCATGGGGTCTCGGAAAGAAGGTCAGTGATTGAGATGGAAACCCGAGACGACCTTTGGCAGGAACGTGGGGTGAGTACGGAGTACCACTCTGTTCCCATAGAACCTGGTGTAAGGGGCATCAGCCACGAGGGCCTGGAGTTCACTGACTCAGCAGGCCAAGGTCAGAGTCACCAGGAAGACCACCTTCCAGGATAGGTGCCGAAGTGAGCATGTCGCCATCGGCTCGAAAGGTGAACACGTAAGCTGCATAAGCACTACATTCAGGTCCCACTCCACCGGGAGAGGCCTGATGGGAGGTTTCGAAAGCAAGAGACTACGCATAAAGTGGGAGACCAAAGGCTGCTCCGAGAGGGGTTTACCCTCAACAGGAAGGTGATTCATCTCGGTGCACCCTGACCGAGTTCGACTTGAGCCCTTCCTTTAAGAGGTGAAGGAGGTACTGGAGGACCCATCAGGTAGGACCAGACTGAGAAGTGCATCATTTGAAGGCATAGGCTCGTCGAGTCTTTTCTTGATGTAGAGGAGGACCTCCTTGACCTCCTCCAGGAGGTCTAGCTGGGCTAGGGTTACCCACTCAGCCGCCAGGCCATGAAGGACAACGAGACCAGGTTCGGGTGGAACACCTGCCCCTCCTCCTGTGTTAGCAGGCCCAGAGCAGAGCCCAGGGGAACTGGGGGCTCGGACAAGAGCCAGAGCAGGACTGGGAACCACAGCTGTCGAGGCCTCGAAGGAGCAACGACGATCACAGACACTTGGCTCCCGCTGAACCTTGTAGAGGGTCCTCGCAATGAGAGGAGTGGAAGGGAACGCATAAAGAAGCCCAAAGGTCCAACTCAAGAGGAACGCATCTGGGGCCTCCCTGCTTGGGTGTGAGATCGGTCCGCAGAAGTGGGGGGAGCTGCGTGTTCGTCAGGCTGGTGAATGGGTCTATGGTCGAGGTCCCCCACCGATGAAACAAAAGGCCAGCCACCTCAGGGTCCAGCCACCACTTGTGAGGGCGTAGGATCCTGCTGAGTTTCTCTGCAAGGACGTTCCCATGGCCAGGAAGGTAGACCGCTCGTAGGGTCATCCCCCGATGGAAGGCAAAGGAGCAGAGGAGGCGGAAGCCCGTTCCCCCCTCATTGTTGATGTAAAACATTGCTACTCAGTTGTCTGTCTGCACGAGTACCAACTTCCCTCTCAGATGGTCCTCGAAGGCCTTCAGGGCCCATCAGACCACCCGAAGTTCAAGCACGTTTATTTGCTGTTGGGACTCTTTGGGTGACCATTGGCCCTGAGTGCACAGCGCACCGCAGTGGGCTCCCCACCCCAGCAGGGAAGCATCCATCGTCAGGACGAGCTCGTGCTGTGGGGTTTGGAAGGACAGTCCTCGGAGGAGGTTGCGGTGGTCCTGCGAAGGTTGTGGGAGAGTCAAATGGGGTCTCCGATGTGACCTGAGGCCAGGCTCCACTGAGTACTGAGGCACCACTGGGCCGTCCGCATGTGCATGCGGGCGTGGGGGACCACATGGATGGTGGAGGCCATGTGCTCCAGGAGGCGCAACATAGTCCGTGCCGTGACCCGAGCATTGCTCTGGACCTGAGCTGCCAGGGCTTGGAGGTGGGCTGCATGGTCTGCCGGCAGGAAGGCGGTCACCCGCTGAGTATCGAGACGTGCACCAATAAACTCCAAGGCCTGCACTGGCTCAATGTGTGACTTGGGGTAGTTGACCAGGAACCCTAGATGCTCGAGAAGGATCGTGCGCAATGCCGCCGATAGAGCTTCCCCAACCGAGGGCCCCATGACAAGCCAGTTGTCAAGGTAAGGGAAGACCAGCACGCCCTACCATCTGAGGGAGGCAGTGGCCGCGGAGACACACTTTATGAAGACCTGCGGAGCAGACGCAAGCCCAAAGGGGAGCACCCTGCAGTGGTAGTGTTCCCCTTGCACCCCGAAGCGCAGATACTGCCTGTGCTGGGGGTGAATCAAGATGTGGACGTAAGCATCCCTGAGATCCAAGGAACATAGCCAATCATCCTGCTGGAGGAAGGGCAGCAGTACGCCAAGCATAGCATTTTGAACTTCTCCTGTACCAAGAACTTGTTTAACTTTCTGAGGTCGAGGATAGGCCGCAGCCCTCCCGTTTTTTTTCGGGATGAGGAAGTACCAGGAATAGAAACCCTGACCTCTGAGGTGTGTCGGTACTCTCTTGACTGCCTGCTGGGCGAGGAGGTTGCCCAGTTCCCGCTGTAGATATGTCTGGTGCGTGGGGAGTCAAGATGGCTCCACTGGGGAGAAGGGAGAGGGAGAGGGAGAGGGAAGCCTGTCCAGGCAGAGGCGATACCCATCTCAGATTACTCAGAGGACCCAGGTATCCGATGTAATGGATGCCCACCAAGGGGCGAAGAGGGACAGGTGTCCCCTCCCCCCCCTGGCTGTAAAGCTGCTAGAGGGCAAAAGGCTACGCTGCTGGCATCAAAAGCCTTGGACGGGCTGAGGTGACGCCAGGGTTTGGGGCTTGGGCCCTTCAGGCTTGCGGTGGCTGTGGGGTGCCTTTCCCTGCATCACTGTGGCCGGCGCGGGAGTGGGGAGGGGGGGTATGGTGGGTAACCCCAGTAATGTAGGCCCTTCCTCGGGAAGAACGGCTTCTTAGCTGGTTGTTTCTTCCGAGGGAAGGAGGAGGTCTTGTGTGAGAGGCGGGTTCAGGTTACAAACTTCGTTTCTATCTCGGCAGCCTTATCCTCCATAGGCTTACTGAAAAGCTGCTCGCCAAGGCAGGGAACGTCCAGGAGCTTTTCCTGGACCCACTGCTCCAAATCAGAGGACTGGAGCCATGCCTGTAGTCAGGCCCCAATACTGGCCGCCGCCACACGGGCTGAGGATTCAAATCCGTCGTAGGCAGCACGGGAGAGGTATTTTGAGCACTCCGCGATGAACCGAAGAAGGGTCTGGAACCGAAGAAGGGGTTCGCCCGTGAGGCCCGCGGAGAAACCCTCGAGCTCTTTGGCAAGGTCGCGCAGGAACATGCCTATGTACGGCATGTAAGCATGGACCCCTGATAAGCCCTGCACCCTAAGGCGCCAAGAGCTCTCGACTCCCTACCTGGCAGAACCATAGAGTACAACTTCGGACCCTTTTGCTTCCACATCGCCGATTCTACCACTATGGAGGTGTGGGGAAGCTGGGTCTTCCTAAACCTGGGGCCGCGCTGGACCCTGTACATCGCGTTGAGGCGCTTACTCACAATGGGCACCGAAGCAGGTGTGTCTCCCACATGCGGAGTAGCAGCCCGGACAGAATGGAAGGAACTGGGACAGTGAGAGACTCCCGAGGTAGAGACTCGTACTGCAAGATATCAAACTCGTCGGCTCGATGCTCCTCCTCGGTCTGGGTAGCCAGGTTGAGGGCCCATGCCATATCCCGCACAAACACCAAGAAAGTGTCTTCAGGCGGTGAACGCCTCTGAAAGGTGGGCAGGGATGGGTCTGAAGGGAGGTCCCTGTGGGCGCGGGTCTCCGGGGAGGTATCCCCATCTGACTCCCAACCCAAGAGATCAGAGGAGTTAATCGAACTCTGGCTGATCGCCCCGTCCGGAGGCAGAGGTCCGCTTGGAGCCAGAGGCCCTGGAGGATCTCACCCCCGAGGAACAGGAAGGCGAGCGAGACCGGCGCCGAGGACCCTCACGAGGCCCATGGCTCTCGGGGGTTTCCAGGGCAGGTTTTGAAGTCCCTCTCAAGGGTACCTCAGTCTCCGGGCAGCTAAGGCGGCAGAAATTCTGCGCTCCAGTGCCAGCATATGGAACTCCCACACGAGCGTGGGGCTCTGCAATGCCGACACCGGGGTCACCGGGTCGGGCATCAAGGAAGAGAGGGAGTCCTCATCAGGACGACCCTCAGGAGAACAAGCAACATCACCGGAGGCCTCCGTATCTGTACGAGGTACCTTACGAGGCCGCTCCTTGTCCAACTCTCGGGAACACCCAGGGGGGCTGAGCAACCGAGCGTGGGAGCGCTTGCGCTTGTCCGGAACCCCTGACACCGACTTAAGATAGTCGTCTTCTTATGCTGCTCCACTTCAGGAGACCCCTGGTCGGAGTGCCGCCATGAGCGCGGGGCCAAGGTGGAGGTTTCCACCGGAGGAGAGATGACCGAGGGCACCATCGGGGATTCCGAGGTGGCCTTACAGAAAATGTCATCTGACTTCTGCTTACAACTTAGCAGGGCCTTAGAGGACATTTTCTTACAAAGCGAGCAGAGCTCCAGATCATGGTCAGCTCCGAGGCACCACAGACAGTAGTCATGGGTGTCCATAAGTGACATGTTCTTGGAGCACCTGTCGCATTTTTTAAAACCGGTGGCCATCGGGGAAAAAGGGCCCCTGCGAGGTCAAAGACCCGCGCGGTCAGCAGTAGGGGGAAAAATAGGGTGCGAAGCCTGCGAAGGAAAAAAGGCTATGAAAAGCATCCCCCTTTTGCTCAAAAAGTAAAGGAGCATGGGAGGGACGGGTAGAGGACCGGTGCAACCGGAAAATAGAGAAGCCTGTAAGGTGAAAAACCAAAACTTTTTCCGAGGGACGAGGACGCGCATCTGAAGGGCTCCGCAGAAAAAGGGAGACTGAGCAAGATGGCACCCTTGGGCAGGAAGAGGACCACGCATGCGTGGCAGCAATCCCAAAGGCTTTCTTTGAAAGCTGGGAAATTGCTCCGTGTGGGATCCATCGGTGCTGACGTCACCCATAAGTGAGGACTGACTTCCTGCTTGTTCCTAGAGAAACTAGTATACACTAATACATTATCAAACCAGATAGGACAACAGATGAGTGAGGATAAATGTTACAAATAATTTCATAACAAATTAATTGTAAAGTTATGCAAATTAAAGCAAATAAGGGAAAAAGATAGAGATTTTGGATTTAGCTCACACTTCTTTTCAGCAGTAGCTCAAAGTGAATACCTTTCAGGTAGTGTAGGCTCTGGATAGAGATTATTTTCCTATTCTCAAAGGGCTTCCAATCTTATTTTGCACCTGAAGCAATGGAGGTTTAAGTTGCTTGCCCAAGATCACAAGGAGCAGCAGTAGGATTCAAATCCTGGCATCCCTGGTTTTCAGCCCAATGCTTTGTTGTCCATTAAGCTATTCCTCTTAGCAGCATTTAAGCTGAGGAACAGATATCCTCCAGGGCCATAACCCAGTCAGGTTGTTAGATTTCCACAAATACGAAAATATATCTCATACATATTGTAGAAATCCAGAAAATCTAATTGGATTGTGGCCCTCAAGACCAAGTTGGGGGGGGGGGGGGCCTCCAGCTATAAAGCAAAGAACACCAATGTTAGAAGTAAACGGGAATGAAGCAGAATCCACATCTGCAGAAGATGCCAGACACTGCAAAACTGTCCTTTGAAATTGTGATTAATGTTCAAATAAGAAATTAGTTCTTACCTGCTAATTATCTTTCCTGGAGCTTTCTCCGGGCCAGTCCAGGGACAGGTAGGGTTGTCAATCCTCTATAGCAGCTGAGGACTGAAGACTTCAAGTTTTGATGAGAGGTGAAGCCACTCCCCCTTAGTGTTACCCAGCAGTCTTCTTATGACAAAGCAACTAAACGAAAGAACTGAAAATACTAGATGAACCCTGAAAACACTGATAAAGTTCTATAGTCCTTGCAAAATGTAGAAGCCATGAAATAGGCTTTTAAAATGGTATTAAATTTGTTTTTGTTTTTTTTAACGAGGAGAACATAACAGTAGTCCGCACTGAATGAAATCTGAAAGCCCCAATGATGACCCCTGTCACGGACGAATGACTGAAACTGTATAGCTGTGTAGGAGACGAACAAGAAACCCTATAACCAGAAAGAGGTGGGACCCTGGACTGGCCCGGAGAAAGCTCCAGGAAAGATAATTAGCAGGTAAGAACTAATTTCTTATTCCTAATCGCTTCTCCAGGCCAGTCCAGGGACAGGTAGGGCAGTACCAAAGCAGTACCTAAATATGGGAGGGACCCGCGAGCCCTGCGATAAGAGTCGCGGCCCCCACTTTTGCATCGTCCCGGGCTTGAACATCCAATCGGTAATGCTTAGTAAAAGAATGTAAGGACGACCAAGTAGCCGCTCTGCAGATATCTATTGGTGGAACAAACGCAAACTCCGCCCAAGAAGTGGCCAGAGCTCGAGTAGAATGAGCCCGTAAACCCAGCGGCGGAGAAAGCCCTTTAGCAGCGTAAGCCGCTACAATAGCACTGCGAACCCAACGCGCTATGGTGGATTTGGAGGCTGGTTGACCCTTACGAGATCCGGCGTATTGGACAAAGAGTCTATCCGTTTTTCGAAAGGGCTTGGAAACCCGCAGGTATGTACGTAAAACCCGTGCAAGATCCAAACGCTTGAGAGCCCGATCCATTGGCGAACTGGAAGAATCTGTAAACACGGGCAAAGCCACTGTTTGATTAACATGGAAAACCGACAGCACTTTAGGCAAATAGGAAGGTACTGTCCGTAGGAGCACACGCTCCGGCAGAAATTGAAGATAAGGCTCCCTGCAAGACAAGGCCTCCAAATCGGAAATCCGGCGAGCCGAACACAGAGCGACCAAAAAGGCCATTTTCCAAGAACACTCGCGGATCTCTCGAGAACTGAGAGAAGCTAAAGATGATTGAGAAAAAGCCTCCAAAACCACATTCAAATCCCAAGGTGGAACTAAGGGACGTACTGGAGGACGGAGAATTCACGTTGCCCGTAAAAAACGTTGGACATCTGGAAGCGCCGAAAGACGCCGATGGCGAACGCACCCTCGAAAACAAGCAAGTGTGGCTACATGAACCTTAAGGGTACTGAGAGCCAGACCTTTGTCGAAGCCATATTAAAGGAAAAGGAGAAGCTGAGGCAAGGTAGACGACATAGGAAGAACATTACGTTGAGCACACCACGACTCAAACAGACGCCAGACGCGCACATAAGCCAGAGAAGTCGTCGGCCGTTTAGACTGAAGCAAGGTGTCTATTACGGAATCAGCATAACCTTGACGCTTTAAGCGAACCCTCTCAAGAGCCAAGCCGTAAGCAAGAAGCGATCCACCTTGGGCATGAGAATCGGCCCTTGATGCAGCAGATTGATACGAGCCGGAAGAGGCCAAGGCAGAGCTATGAGAAGTCGAACTAGATCGGCATACCAGGGACGACGAGGCCAATCCGGAGCAATGAGAATCACTCGGCCTCGGTGATGCGCAATCCGCTGAATGACTCGACTTAACATTGGCCAAGGAGGGAAAACGTACAAGAGGGAGTCTTGCGGCCATGGCTGAACGAGAGCATCGAGCCCTTCTGACATGTGTTCTCTGCGTCTGCTGAAAAAACGGCTGACTTTGGCATTGGCCAACGTTGCCATCAGATCCATCACCGGGGACCCCCAACGCAGAGTAAGATCGTGATAAACTGCTGCGTTCAGCTCCCATTCTCCGGGATCTAGGACATTGCGGCTGAGATAATCGGCCTGGACATTGTCTTTGCCAGCGACATGTGCCACTGAGATCGCTGTGAGATGTGATTCCGCCCAAGCCATTAACTCCTGACATTCGGATAGGAGAGGGAGAGACTTGGTGCCCCCTTGACGATTGATATACGCGACTGTCACCGCATTGTCCGAGAAAATCTTGACCGCCTTGCCCTTGAGCAGGCCCGTGAAGCGAAGCAGGGCGAGACGAGCCGCTCGTAGCTCCAGACGGTTGATCGACCACGAACGCTCCTCTGGAGACCAGAAACCCTGAGCGACCTGCGTTTGACAATGTGCTCCCCAGCCGGAAAGACTGGCATCGGTGGTAACCAAGACCCACGAGGGCTCCTCTAAAGGCACCCCTGCCGTAAGATGTTCGGGAAGTAACCACCACTGCAGACTGCGTCTCACCTGATCTGGACAGGGAAGGCGCTGCGAGAGCGGGTGAAGTTGCGGTGACCACCGGGAAAGAAGCGCCTGCTGCAAAGGCCGCATGTGAGCTTTGGCCCAGGGAACCAGATCCAGAGCAGCCGCCATGGACCCCAAAACCTGCAAATAGGTCCATGCTGACGGAGCTTGAAGAGACAGGAAGGCTCGAACTTGTTGTAAAAGCTTTTGCACCCGCAGACTGGGTAAGGAAACGGTCCCCCGCTCCGTGTCGAAGCAGGCCCCGAGATAAGTTAACTGTTGCCGTGGCCTCAAATGGCTCTTGGAGTGATTGATCACCCAACCGAGCTGCTCGAGAAGCTGAACGACGCGTGCTGTCGCCGTCACAGAAGCCTCTCGAGAATCGGCCCGGATCAACCAATCGTCGAGATATGGGTGGACCCGAATACCCTCTTTCCGAAGCGCCGCCGCCACGACCACCATCAGTTTCGTGAAAGTACGCGGAGCCGTCGCGAGACCGAACGGCAAGGCGCGAAATTGGAAATGTCCCATGGGAAGTGCGAAATGTAAATAACGCTGATGAGATAGTCTGATGGGAATATGAAGATAAGCCTCTGTGAGATCTATGGACGAGAGAAATTCTCCCGGCTGCACCGCCCGAATCACTGTGCGCAAGGTTTCCATGCGAAAGTGTGGAACCCGCAAAGTACGGTTTACACCTTTGAGATCTAGTACGGGATGAAAAGAATCCTCCTTTTTGGGAACCACAAAATAGATTGAGTATCGACCGCAGCCGTACTGGTCTAACGGCACGGGAACAATCGCCTGCAGTTGCAAAAGGCGAACGAGCGTCTCGGAAATGGCTTGCATCTTCATCCCGGGCGCACAAGGGGACAGAACGAAAGCGGGTTGTAACGGGCAAGCGAAGTCCAGGGCATAGCCTTTCTGAATGACTTCCAGAACCCATTTGTCGGAAGTGACTGCGGTCCAGGCCGCTAGAAAATTCTGTAAACGACCGCCTACCGGAACTAACGCCTGGACCTGCTGACCTTCATTGCGGCTTTTTAAGGGAAGGTTGCGAGGCCGTTCCGTAAGACCGGCCAAAACCTCTGGCTCCTCGAAAGGACTGACCACGAAAACTGGAGCGGCCCCTAGAATAAGGCGCAAAGCGGGCTCCCCGAAACCTACGGGACTCCCGAGCGGAGCCCCGAACCGTTCCACCACCACGCAGTGGCTTGGGCCTATCCTCAGGCAAACACCCGCCTTTGGAATCTCCTAAATCTTTCACAATTTTCTCCAAGGCTTCTCCAAAAAGCAACTTTCCCTTAAAAGGCAATTTACTAAGGCGAACCTTCGAGGAAACATCCGCCGACCAGTTACGTAACCAGAGGAAACGCCTGGCCGCTACCATAGAGGCCATGGTTTTAGCCGCAATGCGTACCAAATCATAAAAGGCATCCGCTGCATAAGCTGCAGCTGATTCCAACTTAGCTGTATCTGGAACCTCCGAAGCGGACTCCCCCGCCGCGTCCCCCTGCAGCCAGCGAATGGATGCCCGAGAAACATAAGCTCCACAAACTGCTGCTTGCAATGCTAAAGCGCTAGAATCAAAAGCCTGCTTGAGCAGCACCTCCAATTTCCTATCCTGTAGATCCTTAAGCGCCGCTGCGCCCTCCACAGGGATGGTAGTTTTCTTAGTGACCGCTGACACTAAGGCATCTACCTTAGGCATACGGAATAAATCCCGTTCCTCTTGAGGAAGGGGGTACAGGCGCGCTAAGGCGCGACCTCCTCGCAGAGTAGCTTCGGGACACTCCCATTCCGAATCAATCATTTGCCTAATAACCCGATGCATGGGAAAACAGCGCTGCTGAGACTTAAAGCCCTGTAACAAGGGATCCTCTAAAGGTTCTTGAGAGGAGGAAGGAGGAAGCAGATGTAGAGCCGCCAAAGATTGGGCAATGAGAGCAGCGAGCTCCTCTTTACGGAAGACCCTGAAAATATTGGGATCTTCTCCAGGAGCTCTCTCTCCCTCCTCCAACTCATCAGTATCCGGATCCAAGGAGGGATCTGCTACATCCTCTGAGTCAGCCTGACCTAGAAGTAAAGACTCTGGAGACAAAAAAGGGCCCAATGGATCTGCTAGACCCTCTTTAGCCTTAGAAGACCCTTCTCCAGGATCTTCTGCACCCGGCACTCCATGGGAGAGGACGCCTAAAGAGGAAAACGCTGCAGCCTGTTCAGGCTGAGCTGACTTCAGCAAGAACGCCCTGTGCATTGCCAAAATAAATTCGGGCGAGAAAAAAGAAGCTATGTCCCCCTGAGCCATTAAATTGGGCTGTGCAGGCTGAACGACAGGCATAGGCTCCTTAGATGACTTCGCCTTTCGTTTGTGTGGCCGAGGCTGCTCTGTCGGAGAGCTGACAGGCGCCGTCAAAATGGCCGACTTTCCTGCCTTTTCGGCGGGTAACGAAGGCTCCTCTAATTTATGTCCTGGCTTGTCTGTCATGCCGAAAAACGAGGGGAAAAAGTAAAACCGACCTCGTGAAAAACAAATGATGTCTGCTGAAGCCGGAAAGCGCCGCAAAATGGAAACGCTGACAGGAAAACTCAGAGCCGGAAAGGGCGCCAGAAAAAGAAAAACACAGAGACTCACCACAACAGCAATTACCAGCGGAGCCAAGCAGGTAGTCCCGCAGCTAGCGGGAAACCGCCTACCGGAGCAGCGTTCGCGGCAGAGGTACCAACTGGGGCTCCCAGAAATAATCCTCTGCCGACTGAGACGGAGTCGGTGAAGGGAGACAGGCTCTGCCTCTCACCGGGGGATTAACTCACTCAACGTCTTCACGCATCTTAAAGCTGCAGCGCCCCAAAGTTTTGACACAAGGACTCAAGAAAAATATCAGCCCTGCTAGAGCCAATATATATTATAGAAAATAATAAAGAAAACCAAACAGCAGAAATCAAATTGAGGGAGAAACATAGATTCGATCCTCTTTAGCTGCTGAGGACTGAAAGACTGCTGGGTAACCCCTAAGGGGGAGTGGCTTCACCTCTCATCAAAACTTGAAGTCTTCAGTCCTCAGCTGCTATAGAGGATTGACAACCCTACCTGTCCCTGGACTGGCCCAAAGAAGCGATTAGGAATTAAGCACTATTCTTTGTTGCTCCCAGACACACATCTTGATTAAAAGAAAGAAAAACTCTTCTTGCCTGTGACTTTACTGAATTCATCTAAGATATTTTCCTTTGTCTTGTTCTTTGGAATAGATCCAACAAACAGCCTGTTGTTGGCCACAGAGATGCATACTCCCAAGTGTTTTCCAGGACGTATTTCATAGTTATCACACTAAGATTAAAAAAAATAAATAAGTTACAGATTAGGACAAGCTCTACTCAATTCAATGAGGAACAAAACTACATTTCAAAGAGTGTCCATGGGGCTCTGTACTAGGTTAGGGGAAACAATGGAAATTCCACACTGTTCTAGTTCCTCATACAAAACATCCAGACAGAACAAAAAGAGCTACCTGGATGGGCCGGAAGGTTCTCTTTTTCTAATACCTACTTTTACTACTAATCTTTTCTAGAGTGCTATCAAATGTGCGAAGCATTGTGCACGAACATAAAATACACAGCTCCATACTCCATGGAACTTACAGACTAGGCAAACACAAAACACTTTCACTTTTTAGATTAACAAATTCCTCACAATTGGCTTTCCTTCTTAAATGTTTCTTTCTAAAATCAGTACTCTTTTGGAATATGAGCTATGAACCTTTATATGATCACAGTCCAGATTTATAAAGTTTCTTATCCTAGAAGGATACAGCTATGAACTACCTATACAAACACCCCACAACCCCAAGTATAGCAGCTCCTTGATGTACTAAGGTTCAAAGTGATGTGATGGGACCGACTTGATCAACGAAAAGGTACAGAGCCTTTAAATATTGGGAGTTTTTCAAATGGGGGGGGGGAGGATACTTTGATTGAATTGCTTATTGATTTCTCTAAAAGCCTTTAAAACCCAAGTCAATTTCTATTTATAAAGCAATTTGAATTTGGGAGAAGATACAGCGGAAGGGCTGTCAGGTAAGGTTTGCCTCTTTGCAAATGATACCAAAATCTGTAATAGACACCCAGGAAGGTGTAGATAACATGAGGAGGGATCTAGCTAAGCTTGAAGAATGGTCTAGAATTTGGCAGCTGAGATTTAATGTTAAAAAATGCAGAGTCATACATTTGGGCTTCAGCAATCCAAGGGAGCGATATAGTATAAGCTAGAAGGATGCTTGGGTGCATAGGAAGAGGAATGGCCAGCAGAAGAAAGGAGGTGATAGCGCCTCTGTATGTGTCTTTGATGTGACCTCATTTGGAGTATTGTGCGCAATTCTGGAGACCACACCTTCAAAAAGATATAAACAGGCTGGAGTCAGTACAGAGAGTGGCTACTAAAATGGTTAGTGGTCTTTATTATAAAGCATGAGGACAGACTTAAGGATCTTAAAATGTACACCTTAGAGGAAAGGCGGGATAGAGGTGATATGATTGAAACGTTTAAATACCTCCATGGCATAAATGCACAGGATAGCCTCTTTCGATTGAAAGCAAGCTCTGCTACGAGGGGACATGGGATGAAGATGAAAGGGGATAGATTCAGGAGTGATTTGTGGAAATACATCTTTACGGAAAGAGTGGTGGATCCGTGGAATAATCTTCCAGTGGAGGCGGTAGAGATGAGGACAGTATCTGAATTCAAAGAAACATGGGACCAATACAGAGGATCCCTAAAGGAAAAAAGGGGACTGATGTAGTGGTTGATTTGGAATGGCAGACTAGATAGGCCATGTGGTCTTTTTCTGTCCTCATATTTCTATGACTTTGGAGATAGTAGGCAAGAGTATTAATAGGGTCGTTTATTAACAGTGTGCACAAATTTACCACCAGGCTTACCATATAAAATAGGCCTTGTTGCAAGTAATGCAGGTTAAGCGGCATTCTCATGCGACTTGCTCTTTGAAATTACAGTGCTCACCAGTTTGACTGCCTCCTGTGCAGCATCTTTGCCACAGAATGTGATGAAAGCATAACCTCTGTTTTGACCAGAGAGAGGATCCATCATCAAACGAAGATCCCATATAGGACCAGCTTTTTCAAAGAGGGGCACCAATTCATCTTCATAGAGATCTCGTGGGATCTTGCCAACAAATACCTTTTGAAAAAAAACATCTAAACTTGTTAATCAATACACAATGGTACATCCGACTTACTCAGACCATCTGAAAAAAAGACTGGGAAAAAAGGTTTTTAATGCAGGCTATATCAAAAAATACATCTAAATGCATAAAGATTTAGTTTTGCACCATAGTGATACCAAAACCCTGTGAACATGTTTATTATACTGGAGTTTATTTTGATCATTTAGAGAGTGGAGGACTTCTGCATTCCTGACTATTATTCAATCTCCTCCTCTTCCCCCTCCCCTATTAGGCAACCCAAAGATTCTTTCATTCGTTAATAGTTCAATTTAGTAATGCTGTTAATATGCCTTGTAAATGTGCATGACTCATGGTTTCCTCTCCAAAGCAGCTGTGATACACTGAATGACCACTGCCACAACCGGACAGGTTCTTTTAACTGTATCTAGTCAGATATATAAGACATTATATTAAAAGGAAAGCTCTCATGAGTTATTCAGCAGATAGAGAAATGCTTGTGAACTTATATGTGTCGGAGATCTAGACAACATAGACAATTTCCCCTTTGAAGATAGGGAAGTAGGTTACCTAGAGAAATCTGAACGTCTCAGACCAAATACTTGTTCAGATCTCTCAGGTCCCCCATTTTCTCGGGCACCAGGATGGATCTTAAGTAATGAGAGAAAGTCCTGGAGAAGGACCACCTGTGATTGACAAATATACAAATGGCAATGGAGTAGATACCACACCATTCACAAAAGATGTGTTAGAACAGCTTGCAAAACTGAAAGTGGACAAGGTCATGGGACCAGATGGGATACACCACAGGATACTAAAAGAGCTCAGAGAGGTTCTTGCAGGGCCTCTGAAGGATGCTTTTAATAGATCTTTGGAGACAGGAGAAGTTCCACAGGACTGGAGAAGGGCTAATGTGGTACCTTACCTCAGTAGTGGAAAACGTAATGGAGGCGTGCCTGAAAGCACAGTTACTTACCTGTAACAGGTGATCTCTGGGAACAGCAGGAATTAGTCCTCACATATGGGTACGTCGGATCCGACAGAGCCTGCGCGGGAAAGCTCCCCAGCAAGGAAAGCTTTTGGGGCCTCCCACAGCGCATGCGCGCTGCCTTCCCGCTTTCCTGACCAACTCTCCTCAGTTCGAGTTTAAAGCTGAGACAATAGAGAGAGAGAGGAAAGGAAAGAGAGAGAGATACAACTCCTAGGGGAGGTGGGTGGGATGTGAAGACTAATTCCTGCTGTTCCCAGAGATCACCTGTTACAGGTAAGTAACTGTGCTATCTCCAGGAACAAGCAGGAATGAGTCCTCACATATGGGGACTCCCTAGCTAAGATGCCGGGGAGATCCCCCTTCAAGGGTTCCTCATCTTCCTATGGATCTCAGGCATCCATTCAGGGAAGGTGGGTAGGAGTTGTTTAAGAATGGAACAGGTGTCTGAGGACAGCCTGACCAAACAAGGCATCCCGGCGGGAGTCCTTGTCCAAGCAGTAATGGGCTGTAAAGGTATGAACCGAGGCCCAGGTGGCTGCTCGACAGATCTGATCGATGGATACAGAATGAAGATGAGCCATAGAGGTGGCCATGGCTCTCACATTGTGAGCTGTGACATGGCCTTCCAGAGAAAGGTTCTTACTCTGGTAAGCAAAAGAAATACACTGAGCAATCCAATTGGACAGTGTTCTCTTGGAGACTGGAAGTCCCAAATGAGAAGGATCAAAAGCAACAAAAAGCTGAGAAGACTTTCGATGTTGCTGTGTCCTGTGGAGGTAAAAGGCAAGAGCTCTTTTACAATCTAAAGTATGTAGGTTCCTCTCTGCACTGGATGCATGAGGAGCTGGAAAAAAGACAGGTAGATATACCTCTTGATTAAGATGAAAAGGTGAGACCACTTTAGGCATAAAGTAAGGATTTGTCCTAAGGACTACCTTATCATGATGAAACCTTGTATAAGGTGGATTAGCCACTAAGGCCTGCAGTTCACTGATGCGGCGAGCAGAAGTAACTGCAATAAGGAAAATAACCTTCCAGGAAAGAAATTTCAAGGAGGTAGTGGCTAAGGGTTCAAAGGGTGGCTTCATAAGCTGACCAAGAACCAAGTTTAAGTCCCATGCTACCGGAGGTGGCCGAATGGGAGGCTTAGTTAAAGTTAGGCCTCTCATAAACCTTGCAATAAGAGGATGAGAGGAAACAGGTTGTCCATTGATAGGCTTAAGAGATGCTGCAATAGCACTCAAATGGACCCTTACAGAATTTGTTTTAAGACCTGCGTTGGAGAGATGCAGGAGATATTCAAGTAAAGAATTCAAAGGTAGTGCTAGAGGGTTAAGACCCTTTTGAGCACACCAAATGGAAAATCTTTTCCATTTAAAAGCATAAGAACGCCTGGTAGAAGGTTTCCTAGAGGCATGGAGGATATCCTTCACTTGTTGAGAAAGATTGAAGTCTTGAAGGTCTAGGCCTTCAGTAATCAAGCTCTGAGGTGAAGGGACTTGGGGTTTGGGTGCCACAAAGTCCCCCCCTCTTGAGACAGGTCTGGAGCAGCTCCCAGATCCAGGGAGGGGGCCTGGGAGAGGTGCAGAAGTAGAGGGTACCACACTTGGCGTGACCAGCGCGGAGCTATGAGGATCATAGATCCTTGATCCCTCTGGAGTTTGAACAGAGTCTTGGGAATCAAAGGAATGGGTGGAAAGGCATCCAGGAAGTCCTGACCCCAATGAAGGAGGAAGGCATCCTTGACCTGAGCTCCCTGACACGGAATTCTGGAACAGAACCGGGGAAGTTTGGCATTCCACAGACTTGCAAACAGGTCTATGTCCGGGGTTCCCCATTTCTGAAAGATTCTGAGTACCTGATCCATGTGCAGGGATCATTCGTGTGGAAGCAGAACTCAACTGAGTCTCTCTGCCCAAGAGTTTTGGATTCCTGGGAGATATACTGCCAGGAGATGGATTTGATGCTCTCTGGCGAAGGCCCACAGTTTTAGAGCTTCATTGCAAAGCGACAGAGAGCCAGTCCCTCCTTGTTTGTTTATGTAGAACATGGCTACTTGATTGTCGGTATGAACAAGGACTGTCATGTTGATGAGGAGGGTATGAAAGACCTTGAGAGCAAGGAAAATTGCTCGCAGCTCCAAAAGGTTGATATGAAGGGTGGACTCCTGTGGAGACCAAGTGCCCTGAGTGGAGAGGTCTTGGAGATGAGCTCCCCAACCTGTTTGGGAGGCATCTGTTGTGAGGGTTGCTTGGGGTAACAAACGTTGGAAGGGGGCCCCCAACAACAGATTTTGAGTGGACATCCACCATTGGAGAGACCAAAAGAGACGTTTTGAGGTTGCTATTTGGTCTGAGAGAGCTCCTGATGCTTGAGTCCACTGGGTGGACAAAGTCCATTGAGCTGCTCTCATATGTAGGCGAGCATAAGGCACCACATGAACTGTGGATGCCATGTGGCTTAGCAGTTGACGCATTTCTCTGGCAGTCAAGTGGCTTCTGGACTGAATTTGAGAGGCCAATTGCACCAGACGGTGGCAACGGGCCTGAGGAAGATAGGCCCTTGCAGTGGTGGTATCTAGCCAGGCCCCTATGAATTCTAGGGACTGAGTAGGGGTGAGTTGAGACTTTGGCAGATTTATGACAAGTCCTAGATACTGTAGTATGCGTCTGGTGTGGTCCAGGGAGGTCTGAGCCTCGGACTGAGATGTAGCTCGGATGAGCCAGTCGTCCAGGTATGGGAAGACAAATATTCCCAGAGTGCGTAGAAATGCAGCCACTATTGACATGCATTTGGTGAACACTCTTGGAGCAGAGGCTAGACCGAAGGGGAGTACTCTGTATTGAAAATGCTGTCCCTGAAACAGAAAGCGTAGGAATTTTCTGTGGGATGGATGGATGAGTATATGTGTGTACGCATCCTTTAGATCTAGAGAACAAAGCCAATCCTGACTCTGTAGGTATGGAAGGAGAGTACCTAGAGAGAGCATCTTGAATTTCTCCTTGCACAGAAATTTGTTCAATTCTCTGAGATCTAGAATGGGTCTGTATCCCCCTGTTTTCTTGGGAATGAGAAAATAAGGGGAGTAAAACCCTGACCCCTGTTGAAGAAGAGGAACCTCTTCTATTGCCCTTTGGGCAAGAAGGGAGGTCACCTCCTGACCCAACAGGTACAGGAGGGATGGGGGAGAATTGAACCGTCTCACCATGGTATGGGGAGGAAGGCTGGAGAAATGTAGTTTGTAGCCCTCTCTGACGACAGAGAGGGTCCACTGTTCTGATGTGATTTGCTCCCATCTGGGAGCAAAATTAGTTATCCTTCCTGGAATGGTGAGAGGCTCTGGTTGTTTCAGAGCCAGAAAGGTTAAGTTCTCTAGAATCAAGTCAAAAACCCTGAGGGGGTTGGGACTGCTGGACTGTAGCAGTTCCAGCAGATTTTGTTCTGGCCTGTTTAGATTGTTGATGCTTAGGAGCAAAGCGAACTTGGGAAGATTGCTGGCCAGTATTTGTGGAAAATCTGGTCTTTTTATAGAAAGGCTTCTTAAAAGATTTTTTCTTGGCAGGTGTAGAGGTAGACTTAGAAAGTCTATCTAGAGCAGCATTTTCTGCATCCATTTGAGTGGCTTTAATTTGCCACTCCTTGCCAAACAGATTTTCACCTGTACAGGGCAGATTGCCCAAACCATCTTGTACCCAGGGTTCCAAATCAGAGGCCTGGAGCCAAGCAATTCTGCGAGCAGCTATGGCAATGCCCGAGGCTCTGCTAGCTCCCTCAAAGGAGTCAAAGGCTGCTCTGTTAGAGAACTTTGAAACATCCTGAGTATGTTTTAGCAAAAGAAGGAACTCCTCCTTTCTATCCTCTGGGATAAAGGGGAGAAAATGACGTATCTTTAGTGCAATCTCTTTCAGAAACATGCCCATATAGAGGCTGTATGTATTAATTCTGGCAATAAGCATACTAGCTTGGAAGATTTTCCTGCCAAAAGCATCCAAAGTCCTACATTCTCTTCCTGGAGGGGTAGAAGAGTGTCTTTTGGCACTCTTTATCTTTTTCATAGCAGACTTCACCACAATAGAGTGGTGAGAGAGCTGAGTTTTTTGAAAACCAGGAGAAGGAGGGACCCGATACATGGTGTCCAAACGACGAGAATGTGGAGATAGGGTAAGAGGAGCCTCCCACAAGTCCATCATGTGTTCTTGAAGAATTTCATGAATGGGTAAGGTGACTGCCTCTTTGGGAACCTTAGAGTATCCTAAAATATCTAATTTTTTTGCTCTAGGTTCCTTTTCAGAGGTTACTGAAATGGAAAGTCCTTTAGCTACTTCAATAATGACGTCTTGAAAGGACAGATCCTCTGGAGGAGACATTCTCCTCTTTGGAGAGGAGGGCTCCTCAGGAAGAGTAAGAGATACTTCAGCAGAATCATCTGAGGTATCAGAATCCTCAGAAGACTCGAAGTACCGCCTGTTAGCTTCCAGAGATCGATACGCGTACCGACCGGTATCGACATCGGGCATACCGGGAACCAGATCGGTATCGAGAAAACCCCCGGAACCGGCATTCTACTGGAAGTAGATGCTCTGGGTACCGGTATCGGTTGTGGTACCGGAACCGGAGTCGGAACAGACTGTTGCGGTACCGAGGGCGTTGCGGCGTTTATGAAAGCCAATATGGCCTGCTGCATGGATTGTACAGTAGTACCCATAGATGCCACGACTGCCTGGATGTCGGTACCGGTATGGGCCGGTACCCCAGAGCAGTCTAACAGATGATCGGTCGAGGCCGTGCCATCGATGTCAACCTGTAACCCCATAGGAGGAGCTTTGGAAGCCGGAGCTTCCCGCCGGGGTTGTTTGGCTAGGACAGGGTCCTCAGGGTCAAACCCAAGGGCCTCTCGCTGCTTAGAGGGAGATTTGCCCTTTGAGGACCTGCCTGAAGAATGTTTGGTTACCTGAGATCCATCAGGAGAGGAAGACCTGGAGGATGTTGATGCTGGAGTATCTGTAGAAAACAGCATATGAAACTTGGCTGCTCGGTTCTGTAAGCCACGATTGGACATCAGAGAGCAGGATGGACAATCCGGAATGGAATGGTCAGGCCACAAACATTTAAGACACCATTCATGGGTATCTGTGACTGAAATAGTACCACTACACTTGGTGTATTTTTTAAAACCAGAGGCTGGTTTCTCCATGAGGGAGAATTTGTGAAGGCCTAGAGGCCTCACAGAACAAACACACCAAGTGGGGAAAAATAAGATTTTTTTTTTTATTTATTTTTAAAGAAATAAAGGAAAAAAGACCGGTGGTACCGGTTCGGAATCGGGGAAGGCAGACACGCGGCCAAAGAAACAAATTAAAATAACTTCTTCTTCAGCGGTGACAGGAACATGACCTGCTGGCTCCGCGGAAAAAGAAGAACTGAGGAGAGTTGGTCAGGAAGGCGGGAAGGCAGCGCACATGCGCTGTGGGAGGCCCCAAAAGCTTTCTTTTCTGGGAAGCTGGGGAGCTTTCCCGCGCAGGCTCCGTCGGTTCCGATGTACCCTTATGTGAGGACTCATTCCTGCTTGTTCCTGGAGATAGAGCGAATAGTGGACTTCCTCGAAACCAACAGGTTGCATGATCCGAGGCAACATGATTTTACCAAAGGACGATCTTGCCAAACAAATCTGATTGAGTTCTTTGACTGGGTGACCAGAGAACTAGATCAAGGGCATGCGATGGATGTGATCTACCTAGATTTCAGCAAAGCCTCTGTTACTGTTCCTCATAGGAGGCTTATCAATAAGCTCAACAGCTTGGGGATGGGTCCCAATATGGTGAACTGTATCAGAAATCGGTTGACTGACAGATGACAGAAGGTGAAGGTAAACGGAACTCACTCAGATGAAAGGAAGGTGATTAGCGATGTGCCCCAGGGTTCGGTCTTGGGACCGGTATTGTTCAATGTATTTGTGAGTGATATTTGGTGGTCAACCAAGAATACTTTATTAAAACCTGAGAGCCCGACACAGGCCGTGTTTCGTATTTATCACTTCATCAGGGGATACAGGTTTGCTGCAAATGCAGAAACATTACAACTATAACATTAAAACTATAACACTTCTACACAAAAAAACTTAAAACCATAAAACTAATATAATAAGTAATAAAAAATAAGAATAAAAGTTATTAATACATATTCAATAAACCAATAAGATCATAAATACTATATAATAAATAAAATAAATAAATTATCTATAACATGAAAAGGTGTGTGATATTACATATAGAGGAGGATACATATGTTAAAAACCATGCTATATGTAACAACTTAAACAGGAGCAGGAGTTGAGTGATTAGAATAACTTATAATTAAATATTAAATCATTTATAACCACAAAATATAAATCCATATATATAAATAGAACTAAAAGGATATTATTATATCTATAAAGATAAAAACAAATATAAAACTATAATGACGAAAATCACATGTATAAAACCATGTAAACATTTACTTAACCAGGAGCAGGAGCTGAGTGAGTGGAACACCTGGTAATAGATATTAAATCAATTGTGCCTTATAAAACTATAAATAACTAAAATAAAATTATTATATGGAAAAGTCTGTCTTTCTGCAGATGACACCAAAATTTGCAACAGAGTGGACTCCCCTGAGGGAGTGGGGAACATGAGAAAAGATCTAGAAAAGCTGGAAGAATGGTCTAATGCTTGGCAGTTAAGATTTAATGTGAAGAAGTGCAGTGTCATGCACTTTGGAAGCAGCAATCCAAGGGAAATATATTAGATAGGGGGCAAGAGATTGGTTTGCATGGACTAGGAGAAGGACCTCGGTGTGATTGTTTCCGATGATACCAAGAGTATTAATGGACAAACAAATCTCTTCCAAAGATGGGGAAGCTGTAAAACAAGCGGGCATAACATTAAGCTGCAAGGGGGTAAACTGAAAGGCAATGTCAGGAAATACTTTTTCACTGAAAGGGTGGTGGATGCTTGGAATGCCCTCCCGATGGAAGTGGTGGGGGCACACACAGTGACAGAATTCAAAATGGCATGGGACAGACACAGTGGATCCCTTTACAGCAACAGGACAAAATCAAAATAAGCATAGCTATCTCTTATACCTGAACAAATAGGGGTGACCTACATGGCGTGGTGGGTATACCCCTAAACAAAGGCATGGGGCTAGGTGACCTGCACGGAGCGGCAAGTACACCTACTCTTGCCGCCTTGCTGGGCAGACTAGATGGACCATACTGGTCTTTATCTGCCATCATATACTATGTTACTATATAAGTAAAACCCCTGCCCATACTGCATGGCTGAACAGCTCTATAGCTTTTTCAATCTGAAGCGTGGCAGCCTCAGGAAGAAGTAGCTCCTGATGCTGAGGGTGAAAGGAATGAGCCCTCAGTGGGCAATTTGGAGAAAGTTCGAATAGGTGAAGTCTGTAGCCCTTTTGGATGATTTGTAAAAACACAAGACTCGCAGTTTATAAGGGGCTGCCTCTAAGCAAAGAATGAGTCTCCCTCTGATTGGCAGGTCCTCCACAAGTGCTACAGATAGAAAGGCTATGCTCTGTAGAAAATCAGTCAAAACCTTGCCCCTGTATTGGCTGAGGTGTGGGTTGGGTCTTCTGAGACTTCTCCTGCTTAGGAATGGGTCAACAAAATCGGAGCCCTTCCACCAAGATCAGGGTGTTCCTCAAGGCTCATCATTATCATCTCTCATGTTTAACATTTACGTACAACCTGTCTGCAACATCATCAGATCTTTCAATGTCCAATGTCAGATATACGCCGATGATATCCTTCTTTACATGCCATTCTCCACAAAGCAAATGGACCTCTCACCTCTCATTGAATGTTTTGATGCAGTATCAGAATGGTTTCTATCTCAAAACCTCCGTATTCAACATAAGAAAACGGAGGTACTCTTCATCACAAGAAATCCGAATTTTACCCCACCACCTCATATAAAAGTGAGAGAAGCTGAACTCCAAACAAAGTCTACAATTCGATACTTAGGAATTACTCTAGATCAACACTTGGACATGAAGCTTCACATATCCTACATTGTCAAAGCCGTATATTTCAAGATCCGGACACTCAAACACCTCAGATCTTTATTGGACCCAAGTGACTTCCGGACTGTATACTAAGCTCTTATCCTACCCCACTTTGATTTCGCCAACGCCATTTTCCAAGGCCTCCCACAGTCTACTCTGAACCCCCTTCAGCTAGCCATGAACGCCGCTGCTAGAGTTCTTTCTGGAGCATCGAGATTTGACCACATCACACCCATCTTAATTCAACTCCACTGGCTCCCAACACACGGAAGAATACTATTCAAGACTCTGACGCTTACCTTTAAAGCCATCAACGGCATAACCGCTTCACAACTAGTGGATCTAATTCAGCCCACCCCACCTAACAGATCCAGAAGATCCACATCAGCAAACACTCTAACTATCCCAAGTGCATCAACAAAATGCACACTAACAACGTCAAACAGGGCTTTCAGTCTTTATGCTCCCAAGTGTTGGAACATATTACCACCAGCAATCCGAGCCATCACCGATCTCACACAATTCAGGAAAGCACTAAAACATTACTTATTTATACAACATTACCAGATCAACCATACTCCACCATAGCCACATCTTCCTTCCAGAAACCTCTGCATATTAGTCCCTATACTTAATATCTTTCTGTAGGTTCATAACCCACTATGCAAAGATTACTGCTACATATGTAAATAGTTGATGTGCATGTTTCCCTAAGTTATCCAAGTTGTATTTCCTTGTTCTCTGTAAAACTAACGTTTGTTCATTATGTTTCACTGTTCCATGTAAACCGCGCTGATACTAAATAGTGCGGTATATAAGAAACTAAAATAAATAAATAAATAAATAAATAATGGGAGGTAAGGAAATACTACACATCCGGAAGAGTAGGATTTCCTCTGACCAGCACTTTGGAACCTCCTATGGACAGGTGGGACGCACACAGAGTTTTCATAGCATGTTAGAATTCTTTTCTATGGGCGAAGCCGCTTCGTGAACTTTTTCTCCGATGAGATTAGTCTCCATGACACAGGTACATCAGAGAGCTAGAACTGCACAGACTGTTGCAAATCCGAAGCTCAGAACCATGACAGTCTCCGAGTGCCAATACTCATGGAGGATGCTTTTGATACTGTATCGAAGGTATATGTCGCTCAAACAATGTACTTCAATCAATCAGTCCTTCCTGTGTACCTTTGTACCTCTAGGGAATTATATTGTTTTGAGTTTCTCTTGAGGAAAGAACACGGGCATATCATCCAGGCTGCATATGTCATCTTGTAAGAAAATACCCAAGTAGAGTTAGTAAGAAACCACGTGAGAAGTAAGCATGGCATTCTGAAAAAGCTTCCTCCCAAAAGAGACCAATGTTTGAGCCTCTCTCCCTGGGGGTGCTGAGGAATGAGACTTGGAACGCTTGGCCTTTTTGAGGGTGGATTAGACCAGCGTTTTTCAACCACTGTGCCGCGGCACACTAGTGTGCCGTGAGATATTGTCTGGTGTGCCGTGGGAAAAATTCCAATTTCATCCGTAGCATGTGGCCTCGGCTCACAAATTAGGGTTGCCAACCGGCCGGTTTTCAGCCGGCCTGGCCGGTTTTTCCATGGCCAGGCCGGCTGCCGGCACAGTTGTAAAACCGGCCATTGAAAAGCCGGTTTTTTGCTCTGGCCGCAAGATCGGGAGCGGCCAGAGCAAAAAACCGGCTTTTGTGCCGAAGTCCGCGGCGCGAACGCGATTCCCTATAGCAGTGCAGCCGCTGGTTCTGCTTTGTACAGAGCAGCGGCTGCACTACACTTACATTGAAAAGTAAAGAGAAACTGTGTCAGGAGCCCTCCGATCATGCAGAGCCCGAGGAAGTGATGTCATGGGGGCGGGCTCCTCACAGGCTGTCTTTCCTTTTCAAATTAACTTTAGCTGCAATAAAGTTAATTTGAAAAGGAAAGACAGCCTGTGAGGAGCCCGCCCCCATGACACCACTTCCTCGGGCTCTGCGATGACCGGAGGGCTCCTGACACAGTTTCTCTTTACTTTTCAATGTAAGTGTAGTGCAGCCGCTGCTCTGTACAAAGCAGAAGCAGCGGCTTGGGCAGAGGGGGGTGTGTGTGTGTGTGTGTGTGAGAGACAACCAGCAAGGGGGGGGGGGGGGAGTGTGAGAGAACCAACAAGGGGGGGGGGAGTGTGAGTGAACCAGCAAGGGGGGGGGGGGGGTGTGAGTGAACCAGCAGTGGAGGGAGGGGTGGTGTGAGTGAACCAGCAAGGGTGGGGGGGGGGGCAATGGTGTGAGTGAACCAGCAGGGGAGGGGGGGTAAGTGAGTGACCCACCCAGCAGGAGGGGTGAGTAAGTGACAGGGGGGTGGGTGAGTGAACCAGCAGTGGAGGGGGGGGGTGGTGTGAGTGAACCAGCAGGGGAGGGGGGTTGGTGTGAACCAGCAGGGGAGGGGGGTTGGTGTGAGTGTTTGATTCCTATTCAAGAGAATTACTTTATATATAGTCAATATAGGCACAGAGGTAAATTTTTTTAACATTTTCTAATGGTGGTGTGCCTCGTGATTTTTTTCATGAAAAAAAGTGTGCCTTTGCACAAAAAAGGTTGAAAAACACTGGATTAGACCACCAAAAGAGTAGTGCAGAAGCTGGAACTTCTCTAATCCTGGAGCCTTTTGAATTCTGTACTTACAGTCAACCTTTCTACTGACTGGAGGCAAAGAGGAGGGTAGGGTCTTGTACGTTCTCATCTGTAACCGCTGAAGGATGTGGTGCATGGGTACTGTCACCACCTCCTTGAGGGCTGAAGAATATTGGAGGATTTCAAATTCTTCTGCTCTGGGTTCCTCCTCCATCTCCAAAGAAAACAGTATGGCCTTCCTTCAGAAAGTGGTTCTTCAACCCTGACATCGCCAAAGGCACAGGGGGTGCAGCAAGACCACCGATGTTCCCGGAATCTTTCGGGGAGTATTGGCTGGCTGGTCTCAGCTATGGGTAGGCTGTCGCTGCCTGTCAGTATTTTTATTTATTTTTTTTTTTTTTTGAGGACAAACCTTCCATCCTTCCTTCAGGGCAGCTTGGAGGGGTGTCCTGCAAACTTTCAATGCTATCATCTTACACCAAAGAGCTCCGATACTGACACATCTGCACTCCTTGCCCAATGTCTGATGTCCCAGATTTTCAATGCTGATGAAGACGTGGTCGAATCCGTCCCCATCCTCATGGAAGTATCAATGGATTACCAATCCTCAGGAGTCATATGGGTGCTCAGCTTTGAATGGGCTTAAGAAATCCTTGATGACAATGCACCGCCAGCATTTGGTGCAGCCTCTAAAGCCATTGAGATCAATGGTGCAGATGCAATGCTGCACTGGATTCAAAAGCGCTAAAAATCCCTTTGTGCTGTTTTTTCTCAGCCCTTACCCCCGCTTGTTATCTGTAGACACAAACTATAAGGCTTATGATCGGCTCCTGAAGGCATCATTTGTGGGTGTCCATAATGGCAATAGGTCCTCAAGCACCTGGTATACAGTTGTGGTCAACATTATTGGCACCCTTGCAATTCAGCCCCTTAATGTCCAATATCTCCTAAAAGAAGGGACAGTGAAATGGCTTTGAACTATATATGAACACATCTGACACACAAAAGAATCAAACAAAACAAGACCAATTAAAAAAGGAAATAGTATAAAAACTGGGACATTTCCAGGACATTACTACTAAATCTTCATTGGCCTAACCAACTAAATAGAAATCTCCCTCCAATAGTTTTTATGTTAAAACTTTTTGTGTCGGACAATGACAATAACTGTGTGACCCACTAAGGCAAGTCAGGTCCATTTTAATCATGTGCAGTAAAACTTCAGCTTTTAAGCCGTACATTATAACTTGATTCACTTGGTTCACTTATCTGAATAAAGAGCACAATATATAGCAAACAGCACTTCAGAAATCAATCTGCGACACAGCACCATGTTTCAGGTTGAAGTGTATTTCTCAAACCCTGCATCAGTCAGGCTGAAAATCCCCATATGAACGCTCCATTAACAATGAGACTGAAATTGGGAGAACCTCTTAAAGCCATGTGTCTGACATTACTGGAAGCTGATTGCTTACTGCTGAATCAACGGGGCGGAGAACAATGTAATCACCCCTACCAGAGTGATCAGAGGGGCCAATGAAGATTTAGTTTGTACATCGGGCGAGCCTTTCCTTGTTAGCCCTTAGAGTCAAGTTTGTTTAGTTTCACCAGGACATTATTACTGGCACCCTTATAAACAATTCAAATCAGTCTGAACAGAAGAACTACATTACCATTGCAGTAAAATTAGACACACCTGTGATCAACTATCGGTACTCATATGACTTGAATCAACCATGAATGATGGCTCTGTTTAAAAAGGCCACAAATCATTCCCTGTTCCATTTTCACAGTGGTGAAGATTAGAGTTGCCAGAGACTATCAGAAAAGTCATCACCACCAAACAGCAAACTTAAAAGAGGTACAAGGTCATCTCCAAACACCTTGGGATTCCTGTGTCTACAGTTTGCAATGTTAAATTTTAAGCTCATGGAACTGTCAGGAGCCTCCCAGGATGTGGTGGGAAGAGGAAAATTAATCCAAGAAGTCTTCAAAGGTTAAGTGTGAACTGTTAGAAAAATACCACGTATGACATCCAAAGAGCTTAAGGCTGGCATACAGCAATCTGGAATGGGGGTTTCAACCTGCACCACATGCCGTGCATTAAACAAAGCAGGAATTCATGGGCAAAGGCCAAGGAGGACACCACTGCTCAAAGAGAGACATAAAAAGGCACCCCTAGTCTTTGCACAAACCCACCTTGAGAAACAACAATCCTTCTGGGAAAATGTGTGGACAGATGAAACCAAACTTGAGCTCTTTGGCAATGCAGACTAATGATAAATTTACAGGAGAAGAAAGCATAATTACTCATCTGTAGCAGGCGCTCTCCATAAACAGCAGGAATAAGTCCTCACATATGGGACTCCCAATCTATAGGCTACCGTAACCTGAGGAGATGAGCAGCCCAACCAGACAACAAGAATTGGAGAAATCAGAAAGACCAGTGAGGAAGTCCTGCCAATGGACTCATCTGATTCAGTATCCTCAGACACTGACCAGAGAGGAGTCTGGGCAGGTAGCCTGGATGGACAGAAGGGTCAGTGGGTAGAAGTTGACTCTAAGACCCAAAGAGATACCAGAGCACGGCCTGGCCAAAATGTGCTGTCCCATCAGGAATACCCATCCAGACAGTAGTGTGCTGTAAAGGTATGGACCGAAGACCACATCACAGACCTGCAGATAGTGAATGGATGTTGGCCACCAATGCGGCCATCGCACAGACATTGTGAGCCATGACATGACCCTCAAGAATCAGCCCAGCCAGAGAATACTCACAAGTGATGCAATCCGCTAGCCAGAGAGATAGTGTATACTTTGAGAAAGCAACACCCAGCCTATTAGGGTTGAAGGAGGAAATGAACAGCTGGGTGGATTGACTGTGTGCCTTCGTGCGCTCCAGATAGAAGTCCAACACACGCTTACAGTTCAGCATGTGCAAAGCCGCTTCACCTTGGTTCATGCGAGGCCTGGGAAAGAACGTCAGAAGGACAAGGGATTGGTGAGGTGAAACGTCGAGACCACCTTTGGCAGAAAGTCGGGATGCATATGGAGCACCACCCGGTTCTGGTGAAACTGGAGTATGGCGAGTGAGCAATCAGAGCTTGGAGCTCGCTGGCAAGATGGCCACCAGGAAGAGGCCTTTCAGATCAAGAACTTCAGTGAGCACGAGCATAAAGGCTCGAAGGGGGCCCACATCAAATGGCCAAGGACCATATTGAGGTCCCAAGCAACCGTAGGGGGACCTAAATGGAAGCTTCAAGAGCAGCAGGCCCCTCATGAACTGGGCCACCAGAGGCTGTACTGAAATAGGCCTTCCAAAACAGCCATGATGGTAAGACTCCAATCGCGCCAAGTCATCGCTGCACTGAGTTAGAATTCAGCCTGGCATTGGAGAGGTGCAGGAGGTACTCCAGCAGCTGCTCTACTGGAGAGGAGATATGGTCCAAGGCCCTATTTGCACACCAGATGGCGAATCGCTGCCACTTGAGCGCATAGGCCTTGCATGTTGAGTCCTTGCAGGATGCCAGCAAGACGTCGGTGACACCCTCGAGGAGCTCAAGCTACGCAAGAACTATCCTCTGCATCCATACTGTGAGTGCCAGGGAGAGGAAGTTGGTGTGCAACAGGGAGCTGCCCTCCAGCAAGGTGAGGTCTGGGTCGGAGCCCAGGCAAAGAGGATCCCTCAGCGAGAGCTGCAGCAGCAGCACAAACCAATATTGTCGAGGCCAGTATGGGGGGGCAACAAAAATCATGGAGCCCCCTCTTGGACTGGAGGGCCTGGAGCTTCAGGAGGGGATTTGCAACGAGCGGTATCGGGGGTAGGCATACAGCAGGCCCCCCCCCTCCACCTTGTGAAGGAGAAAGGTATCAGCAGCCAAATGACCACTGGAGGGCCTCCAAGAACAGAACCAAGCCACTTGGGCATTCTGCTACATGGCAAAGAAGTCCACCACCAGAGTGTTCATATCATCACACGATATGCCATACTGGGTCAGACCAAAGTCCATCAAGCCCAGTATCCTGTTTCCAACAGTAGCTAATCTAGATCACAAGTACCTTGTAGTTATCCCAGAAGACTCAGGTTCCACAATGCTTGTATTGGGATTTCCCAGGTCCCCTTTAATAATGGTTTATGGACCCTTGCTCTAGGAACTTGTCCAAACCTTTTTTAAAACCAGCTACACTAACAGCTTTTACTACATCCTCTGGTAACCAATTCCAGAGTTTGATTACGCGTTGAGTAAAAAAAATATTTTCTTTTATTAATCTTAAATGGGTTACTGTAACTTCATTGCATGTCCCCTAGCCTTTATACATGTTGAAGGTGTAAACAATCAATCTACGTTTACCCATTCCACTCCATTTATTAATTTATAAACCTTTATCATATCTCCCCTCAGCCATCTATTTTCCAGGTTGAAGACCTCTAACCTTTTTAGCCTCCTCATGAACTTCCAGCAGTCTTTCCCATGAGCCACTAAGCCCCGAAAGGACTTGCGACGGTCCTCAGGAACAAGAGTGGCAAAGTCCTCTAGGCCCAGCAAGACATCTTTGAGGAACATGCTCATATAGGTCTGGTAGGCCAGGATCTGGGTAATCAGCATGGACCCCTGGAAGCACGTCCTCCCGAAGTAGTTCAGGATCTGAGCCTCGTGACTTGGTGGGACAGAGGAATGCATTTTAACACTATTTGTGGGTTTCAGGGCTGACTCAACCATGATGGAATTAGGGGGTTAACTGTGACTTTTCAAATCCCATGGCCTTCTGGACCCAGTACAGGGAACTGAGCTGACGGCTAAACGATGTGCTGCGTGAGCAGCAACTTCCAGAGATACAGCAGCAGCCACCGCAGGACATGGTGGACGGGAACAGTCACTACCCTCCCGGGGGGCTGAATGGTACTGGAGGTGTTCCAGTTCCTCCACCCTCGGTTCCTCCCCTGACTCCAGGAAGGATGGAATGGCCTTGGTTATGTCTCAAATGAAGTTCTGGAAGGACATGTCTTCTGGGGGCGACCTGTACCACTCAGGCAAGGGCAACTGATTTAATTTAATTAATTTAATGATTATTTATATACCGCTCCTTCCATTGATCAGGTGCGGTTTCCATATAACAACAATAAACAGGGTGAACTGTTTTTACATATAACAATTTGTAGTTAGGTAATTACAGTTAACAACAATTAACAATTAGAGAACTATGTACAGTTGAACAGAAGTAAACTATATACATATTTTTGTTTTTCATCTTTCTTAATCATTTTGTCTAAGGGTTACAGCGCTTCATTCTTTTGTTGAATAGTGTATTACCTTGGGTAGGATTATCCCTTATCTAGCTGGGGGGTGAGAGATGGGCTGACATTTAGTCCCTGCACCTTCTGTTCAATCATGATCATCATGATTGAACAGAAGGTGCAGGGACTAAATGTCCATTGCCATCCACTGCACCGCAGTCTCCGATATGGATTCCTAGAGGAAGTCAAAATAGTGTTGAGGCTCCTTGTCCTGCTGGTTCCCACGGCTTGGGAGAGGGAGGGCGTTTACGATTCTCACGCAACCTAACATACCAACAGCAATGCCCTGGGCCTCTGACTCAAATAATGGAGAAGGAGATGGCTCTGGCGACCAGGGTCAATAACGATCTCCCACCCGATGTCCCAGTCTCCACAGGCAGTGCAAGGGTCTCCAGGATAGGCTGGAAGGAATGCAGTGACGATGCATTCCACGCCACAAAGTCTGCATTTCACACAGCTTCCACTGCCAAGTGAGCTTCCAAGGCTTAAAGGCGTTTCTCCAGAACTGCCACCTGCGATAGGACCAAAGCCACAACCATCGGCAATGCCACCTTGGGTGGGGACTCCATGATGATAGGAGCATCAAGAGACACCCAGCTGCCCTGCTGTGCACTGCGAGTGGACTCCACCATTCTGGTCAGATCCTATCGCCGGGGAAGCTTGGCCAGTTGCACCCAGCCATTGCTGTTTGCATCTCATTGAGAAGGCTGCAGTGGTGCTGCAGGCAGAACTTTTCCCGGTGCTCACCCTTCAACGTCGATGGGGGGTCTTTGCAGGGAGCCTCCCCTCACCACTCAGACCCTTCAGTTCCAACTAAGCACGCTGCTCCATCCCCTTGCCCATCTCCGCACCTTTTGCAGGCATAAACAAAGGGGGGGGGGGTTGGGGCTAAGGATGCTGAATCAGATGAACCAAAGGCAGCCTCCTCCTGCATTTCCCGACCTTTCAGTCCTCTGCGCATCATCTGCAAGCAGAGTTCATAAGACGCAAACTTGTGGTCAGGACCAAGGCATTACCAGCACCAATTATGACAGTGTGCAACAGAAATAGTCCTGCCAAACTTGGTCAATTTCTTAAAGCCACTAGCTGGTTTAGACAGGCTGAAAAAGACTGCCTCGGCAAAGTCAAACTGAAAAAACTGCCATGGGCAGGAAACCAACCCTAAGGGGGAAAAAACGAACCTTCCAACTCTGGGGATGCAAGCCCCTGGGATCCACCTAATAGTGGCTCTGGAGACATAGGCTCCACAAACTGAGGCCTGCAGCACTAAGGCACTGGAGTCATGCACTTGTTTCAGAAGTGACTCCAACCTCTGGTCCTGAAGATCCTTGAATGCAGTCTTTTTTGTCACGGCTGATACCAAGGCATCCACCTTAGGCATCCGCAGGAGATCCCTCTCCTCCTGAGTGATTGGGTATAGCCACCCAGAGCTGGGCCCCTCGCAGGGTGTCCTCCGGAAATTCCTATTCAAACTCAATCATCTTTCTGATGACCCTGTGCACTGGGAAACAAACCTGTGCCCCTTTAAACCCCTGTAATAAAGGATCTTCAAGGGGGTTCATCGACCTGAGCTAGGGGTGTCACCATGTTAAGCACAGCAAATGACTGGGACGTGAGAGCAGTCCCTGAACACATTAGGGTATTCCCCCAGTGAGATCTTCCTTTCCTCCATCTCCTGCTCCCCTGGGTCTCCCCAGAAGTCTAAGGGGCCTGCTCCCAGATCCTCTGATGCCTGGACAGTCAGGCCCCCGCATCTCCCTTACCCTTTTTTGCCAGAGGGGTTCCCATTATGGGGTCCTCCTAGTGAAGGCAGTGCTCCTTTGTCTCCTTTCCGCAAAGCTGAGGACTCCCCAGCCTGGGACTGCCTCCACTTTAAACAGTATGCTTTATGTAGAGACAGGATGAAATCTAGAGAACACCCGCTTCAAGCCTTGAGAGAGAAACCCCGTCTCTGACTGCAGTTCTGTAAGACCCGGGCTTCCTCCTTTGCTCTTCTTCTTACCGCATTTAATGGCCGTCTCCATGGAAATGGCTGCCTGCAAGGAAAAGGCAGACTGCCTGCCAAAAATCTCTGTGTTGTCTGAGGCCTCCTGTCTGCCCCCGATGTTCTATCGTTAATGGATCAGGCTCCATTGCTGCTCTAGTGAAGTCCCTGCTGCCGCGATGAAAGCAGAACAGACAAAAGCTTGATACCATCAAACCGCAGCTGCCTGCACAAATCACACAGACCGGCCGCCACAGCAGCATGCACCCCCAATCCCCTCCCAAGCCTGCTCATGCTGGAGGGGAGAAACCGTGAGGGAACCTGTTGGGAATTGGACCCCAGGCAGGATAGTGCTTCTGTAGCTAGGCCTGTGAAGCAGACCTAGATACAGGCCTGCCTGGACCACTGACTACAGTTAGGCCAACAAAAGAATCAGGGGAAGGATGGATTGCTGACAGCATGAGAAAATCCTGAGATTGAAACGAAATGTTACTAATCCAGTGTGCTTTGCTAAGGAAACCAGATAACACAAAATGAAACGAGACATGAGGGGGAACCAGGGAATAAGATCTGTCTAGGCACTGGCCTTGGGAAGGTGACAATGTTCTTTATGCTACTTGAACCTTGGGAAAGTGAAATTATGCCAATCCTATGCAGAAAAAGTATCTTTAGAATCACAGCTGCAAAGAAAGAACTAACCATTGTTATTCTGTCAACCTTTCAGAAAAATTGTATAAAAACAGACTGTGACAAAGGAGAAACTGGGTAGTTTATTGAGCCCTGCCACTGAGGTGTCAGAGTGCTGAATTGCCCCATTAACCTTTCTCTTCTGTCTATCCCTATACAGTAGCTATCTTGTACCTGTAAGTAGAATTTGTGTGTGTAGAATTTATGCTGAGAAAAGGATATTCCTGTAATAAAGATTTTGTGAGTATTACTGAAAAATTGGTCTCTGTGTACTTCCTTCATGTAGGGTGAAATAGTGGCCCCTATGGCCCGGTAGGCCCCCTACAAACCCTGCTGAGGAAAACCCTGCACAGAATGCTGCAGTTACCAGCATAGCTCCCGCCCATGGGGAGAGATAATGCCGTCAAGGCCAGGATCCTGCTACCCTTCAAGTTACCAGGTCCTAGAGTTCTCCAGCTAACACACATATAGGAGCAGGCCGGTAAGAGGAAACCCAGTCTCATATAGCCAACAGGTGCTGGGATACCCTGCTAACAGGGGAAAGGGACCTGGAACGCCACGGTAGTTTAACCCCTGACAGACCGCTACCCTTAGGAATTACAGGGAGGGGGGCAGGCTCTACCCCCTTGTCTGTCCCAATCCTCCTACCAAATAGCAGGAAACTCAGCCACTCCGCAATGCTCAATCCTCACCTTTCCTGTGCAGAGTATCTTAACTCCTTCACTTTTTTTTTTTTAAATATAGGAAGCCTAAATGTCCCTACAGGTAACCCACTGAAGAGAGTTCTTCTTCCAGCTGCTGAGAACTGAGAGACTGGAAACTGAGGCACAAGGGGGAGCTCTTCTACTGGTCTCTCAGAATCCTGACATGCTCAGTTCTCAGCTGCTAGAGAATGGTGATTACCCAAGCGTAAATGGACTGGCCTAGAGGGACAAATAGGAAAATACAAAAAGAACGGTTAAAAAGGAACAAATGGACTGCTTTAAACTGGCCAGTCTGATCTCAATCCAGTCGAGAACCTCTGGAAATAGTTGAAATCTGGCATTGGTAAAAGGAATCCTGGAAACACTCATGAGCTGGAACAAACAACAGCTGAGGAGTGGGAGAAACTACCAGCAGACAGATGTACAAAACCTATAGATGGCTACAGGAAACATTTGGAGGCTGTCATCACTACGGAGGGTTGTGCGACCAATTAGTGAAGGGTGACATTAAACCTGTCCAGGTCATATTTTGTTTTTTTTCTCAGAAATTACTGTCTAAGCTGCACAGAAATCGTTTCTTTAGTTGTATACCTTTGAACATACTATTAAAATAGTTTGATGACATACAGTTGAAATATGTCTAATTATTTTCTCAAGATATTGTACACAACATACCTAAAATGTAAGGGTGCCAATAATGATGACCACAACTACTTCTTAAAACCGCTAGCAAGCTTTTGGGACATACCATCCAGAAAAAAAAGCCGCAGCAAAATCAAACAGCTCAATTTTGATAAAAAGATCTTGGCTGGACCAACAAGTATCTAAGGGGGCTGAGGCATCACAGAAAATAAAGAAAAATTAAAACTGGTCAAAAATTCTTGCTGAGAAAAATAAAGAAGAAAAGGAAAAAAATGCAGGATAAATACAAAAACAAGCAGGGACCGGGTCTCTAAAAACTGAGTAAACTGAATAGAATCTATGAGGCTCCGCGGAAAAAGGACTAAGGATAACAGGCACTGTGGCAGCAGGCAGTAAGACGCACACATGCAGCTAGTCAAGCTTCTAAAAGGACTTGGGAATGCTCCCATACAGGACTCCGTCAGATGACTTCACTCATATGTGAGAACGTTTTACCTGCTTGTCCATGGAGAACTCTTTTGTATCAAAATGTTGTCCTTGAAAATATTCCAATAACTTGGTAGACAGCTTTTTTTCCCCAATTTCAAATATTTGTCATTAACCACCTATGTACAATTTTAAGAGGTTACAACATAATAAATAAAATCTGACATCCTGCTGCACTGCTTTCCCAACACATACTTGAACCACTCCTATTCAGATAATACACACAAACAGAAATTAGACTTACCTGCTAATTGTGGTTCCTTGAAGAACTCCAGTCCAGTCCCGCACCTCGGGGTAGTACACCTAATCCAGCAGCTTGGAGACAGAGTATGTCATTTTTTATGACACCAGCATACTTATACCACTGGCAACAGCTACCAGCCCCAGTAACCTATTGACAAAGCAGACAAAGGAGCAACAAATAAGCAGTAAAACACCACGAAACATTATCCTAACCTTCGACATCTAAATAAGTTGACCCCCTCACCACCTGGGAAGGAATCCCTCAACCTTCTCCTCCCGAATGAGGAGGCTTACCTGTGAAAGACACCATACCACTGGACATGAAAAACGGACAGCTCACCTGGTCCATCCTCATTTGCCTCTTATTCCCAGTACCCCCTTGGTCTCTCTTTCAGCAAGATCACCAGCTTCAGGGTCAGAGTAACCTACCTACGTAACAGAAATTTGCACTCCAGGAGGGATCCGGGACTGGACTGGAGTTCCTCAAAGAACCAATTAGCAGGCAAGTCTAATTTCTCTTTCCTTATTGTCCCTCCAGTCCAGTCCCGCATCCCCGGGATGTAACAGAGCAGTTAAACTAATAGGAGGGATCTGCACAAGCGGCCTGAAGCAACACTGAACCAAAGCCAGCATCCCCCGTTGCCTGGAGATCTAGGCGATAATGTTTAGCAAAGGCATGAAGCGAAGACCAGGCCGCCGCCCTGCAAATCTCCACTGCCAACACTAGTCTGTAGTCCAGCCACAAAGTCACCTGAGCTCGCGTGGAATGGCATGCAACCCTGCCGGCACCACTCTACTCTTCAAGATGTACACCGACATGATTGCCTCCCTGTTCCATCTGGAAATGGAGGCCTTTGCCACTGCCTCAACCTTACGCAGCCCCCCAAACAGAATGAATAAACGATCCAATTTCCTAATGGACGCTGTCCGTTTCAAATACCACCGCAAGACTCTTAATGTCCAAGCAGCTTAAGAGCAAATTGGCCGCGGACCCTTCCACGTCCATAGGAGCCAGCAATGGAACAGTTTGGTTTAAATTAAACACCCAAATCACTTTGGGCAAGAATGAGGAGGCTGGTCTAAGGACCACTTTCTCTCTTGAGAACAAAAAGAATGGCTCCCGGCATGACAACACCTGAAACTCAGAAATTCTGCGTGCTGAACAGATTGCCACCAGAAAAGTCTTCAGAGTCAAATCCTTCAGCAAGGCCTGGCTCAACGGTTCAAATGGCTCACCCGTGAGTGCCGTCAGTACCACCTTGGAGGATGGTTGTGACTAACCGCCCTCACAAACCTTAGGACGTCTGGGTATGATCCTAACGGTACCCCCCGATAACAGGAAAATCGGTGCCACCTGCACCCCCAAGAAACTAGCAGTCAGACCCTTACTGAAACTGGCTTGAACTCCAACACAACTGGGACCGAGGTAGTGGATGGGAAAGCCTTCCTATATCCACAGCACGATTCAAAAAATGCACCATACTCTAATATACACCAAAGAAGATCTCTTCCTGGCCTTTAGTAAGGTTGTGATCACCTGCCCCAAATAACCTCTCTTTTTTAGCCTCACCCTTTCAAGAGCCATGCCATAAGCGAGAATCAATCCATCTGTGGCATGAGAGGCGGTCCCTGCGTCAAGAGATCCACTTGAACTGGAAGCTGCCATGGCCTGTCTGCCAGGAACTGTACCAGGTCGGCATACCACAGGTGCCTTGGCTAATCCAGAGCGATCAGAACTACCATCCCCCCGGTGAACTATCTTCTGAAAAACTCGACCTATGAGTGTCCACAGAGGTGGCCTTCCACAGACCACCTCTGCACTAGAGCATCTAGGCCCTCTGACATTCGTTCTCGTCTCCTACCATAGAAACGACCAGCTTTTGCCGACTCGAACGTCGCCATCAGGTCCATGACCAGAGTACCCCAGCAGCGCATCACTTGTTCAAACGCTCCCTGGTTTAAACATCCACTCACCGTAGTCCACTTGTACCCGACTGAGGTAATCTGCTGTCACATTGTCAATCCCTGCTACATGCATCACCGATAAAGCCTGGAGATGTCTTTCCACCCAGTTGAACAACATTTTGGCCTTGTCCTCCAGGGTTGCACTCCCTGTGCCCCCTTGGCGGTTTATGTTGGCTACCGTGGTTGCGTTGTCGGAGAAAACCCGAACCGACTTTCCTTGCAACCGGGTTCTAGAATCTGCGGAGTGCTAGGACCAATGCCCGCATCTCTAGCCGGTTGATGGACCAAAGAGACTCCTGGTCGGTTCCACTGCCCCTGCGCAATGCGTCCCTCCCAATGGGCTACCCAACCAGACAGGCTGGCATCGGTCATCTACAGGATCCACTCTAGCGATTCAAGAGGCATGCCCCCTTCTAGATTTCCTGAGCAAAGTCACCACCTGAGAACCTTTTGCACTCCTCTGACAAGGGAATACATGGGTCAAAGGCTGACTTTCGTGCAACCACCAATGAAGCAGAGCTCTCTGTAACAGCCTCATGTGCACTCTCGCCCATGGGACCCATTCGAGAGTGGCCGCCATGGTCCCTAGGACCTGTAGATAATGCCAGGTCGATGACTGACATCTGCAGAAATTGGCGCACCAAACATCGCAACCCCTGTGCCCGCTGAACAGGCAAGATGACTTTCCCTGCGCAAGTGTCGAAGCGCGCTCCCAGATACTCCAGCTCTTGAGACAGAATCAAGTGACTCTTGGCCACACTGACCACCCAACCAAGACTTTTTAGGAACTTCACTACCCGCATTGTTGCTCTTGCTCCTGGACTTTTCACGCATAAACCAGTCATCACAGTACAGGTGCACCGCCACTGCCACCGTCACCACCATCAACATCGCTAGGCTGAACGGTAATGCCCAAAACTGAAAATGCCCCATTGGCACCTCGAAGCAGAGAAATTACTGATGCTCTGGTCGAATGGGAATGTGCAGATACACCTCTGTCAGATCAAGAGACGTCAAGAACTCTCCGCTTCTTACTGCCACTATGACGGATCTCAGTGTTTCCATGTGAAAGTGTGGCACCCGCAGACAGCGGTTCACACCCTTGAGATAGAGAATCAGACAAAAGCTGCCTTCCTTTTTTGGGCACCACAACATAAATGGAGTACCAACCACAGCCGTACTGGTCGTTGGGAACCCTGCACCAGAGCCTTTAGCTGCAGGAGCCCTACCAGGGTTTCTTCCACTGCTGCTGCTTTGCCCGGCACCTTGCAGGGGGATTGAACGAAGGAGTGGGTCACTGGATGAGCCCATTCGAGAGCACAGCCCTCCTAGGTGACCTCCAGGACCCACTGGTCTGAAGTGATTCGGGCCCAAGCAGGGTAAAAATCCCACAGTCGACCTCACATGGGAGGCACCCCTGCCTGGGCCCTCCTTGCTTCACTGTGATCTCTTGGATCCCGAGGATAAGGCTGCACCAAAGCCCCTGCCCACTCCTCGAAAGCCCTGAAGCCCATGTCCCCTAGAGGGAAACCTACCTCTTTGGTAGGGGGCAAATTGGGAAGTACGAAATCGCTTAAAGTCTCCTGGCTGGCCCAGACTTGAAGGTGAGTAGCGAATCTGCTTCTGCTTATCCACAGACAGGCAACCTCCCATGGACTCCCCCAAGTCCTTGACTAGCCTATCCAGCTCCTCCCCAAAGAGAAGCTTACCCTTAAAGGAGAGTTTGCTAAAGCCAGTCTTGGAAGAACTGTCAGCCACCCAGTTCCGAAGACACAAATAGCGGCGAGCCGTCACCAGTGAGGCCATGCTCTTGGAAAGTCCTCTAATGAGATTGTAATGGGTATCCGCAAGGTAGGTGGCCCCTGATTCCAATATGGCCACCTCTCTTGACAGGTCCCATGCCGGCTCCTCTGGCTGCTGGACCTGTTGCGACCAGCACAAACATACTCTAGCCACCCTGGCCCTTCAAGTGGAAGCCTGCAGCGAGAGGATGTTGATGTCAAAGCCCTGTTTCAACAAGGTATCCAACTTCCTATTTTGAACATCCTTGAGAGCCGCACTCCCTTTTACCAGGATTGTCGACTTCTTTGTAACAGCAGACACCGCCGCGTCCACCTTAAGCGATCACGAAAGAGTTCTCGCTCTTGTTCAGATAGCGGGTATAGGTGCGACATGGTGTGCACCCCTCTGAGGCCGGCCTCCGGAAGATCCCACTCATCCTGGATCATCTGTTTGACCACTCTGTATACCAGGAACACTTTTTGTGATTTGCGCACTACCTGAAGCAGAGGGTCCTCCAGTGTCTCATCCTCAGTCGGGAGGCCAGGAGGCCTATTCAGTGCTTTCAAGGATGCCCCGATTAGCGCTGGCAACTCCTCCCAGTGGAACACTTGCACAATCCTCGATTGGTCTTCTTGTTCCGGGATCTCTCCTTGTTCCAACTTCCCCTGCACATCTAGCTCCATATCTAGGTCTTCGCCTGCCCCTCAGATAATGTAGAATGCTGCCAGTCCTCTGAGGTCCTAAGTCTTTTTGCAGCTGTCATCCCCGTCTTGCCACCTGCAGAGACCACTGCCCGCTTGATAGCACATTACGGTGCAGCGGGGTCGCTTGACACCCCCTGCCGGCGCAGGCAAACGCCTTGTGTAGAAGCAGGACAAACTCCGGTGAAAAATCACCTAGAAATCCCCTATTTCCCCAGACTGCGGTGTGGAGGGGCCAGGAGGTGCCAATGGATCGGGAACTGGCTCTGCTGATTGCAATGTGGACACCTCATCTTCTTGGGCTTTCCGAGAAGAAGGACTCCCCTGTCTGGGCTTTTTCTGTAGGTTCTGCTCCACAAAGGTTGCTTCTTGTGTGCAGCCTAGGCAAATGCCTGCATCAGAGACTGCCTTTCACCCGCCTGGTACCGCATACCAAACACTGCGGGTCTGGCTGGTATCTTGGGATGGGCCCGACTGTCCCCCGCTGTGCTCAATACGCACATGGGAGTGCAATGACCTGCAAGGCAGCAAACCCCAAGGGAAAAAACTTAAAAGGCACCTGGCAAAAGAGCACTGCAGCCCAAGACCAAGGGCTCCAAACTGAAGCAGTCTAAGGGGAATAAAGCAGCATAAGGTAAAATAAAAGAAAATATCCTAAACTATCGTGGCCTTAGTCAAACTAGCAGACATCAGGGCTTTTCCCTCTGTTCTTGCCCCTGAAAAGCAGGCTGCCGCCGACTCTGCTCCCCTGATAAAAAGCAACCACATTAAGCATAGTTACTCACCTGTAACAGGTGATCTCCGGGAATAGCAGGAATTTAGTCTTCACATATGGGTATCGTTGATACTGACGGAGCATGCGCGGGAACGCTCCCCAGCGTCCAATAGGAAAGCCTTTGGGAGCATCCCACAGCGCCTGCGTGCTGCCTTCCCGCCTTTCCCAACTGTCCCTCTCCAGTTGAGATTATAGCTGAGACAAAGAGAGAGGGAAAGAGAGAGATAGAGAGATACAACTCCTAGGGGAGGTGGTGGGTTGTGAAGACTAAATTCCTGCTGTTCCCGGAGATCACCTGTAACAGGTGGGTAACTATGCTATCTCCAAGAACAAGCAGGAATATAGTCTTCACATATGGGAACTCCCTAGCTGCAGATGCCAGGGAGAAGGCCCCAGAAGTTGTGTGCCCCTGTGAAAGGGCTCCTCTTCACCCCATGGATCTCTGGCATCCCACCAGGGATGGTGGGTAGAAGTTGATTAAGTATGGAACAGGTGTTGAAGAAAAGCCTGACCAAAGAAGGCATCCCAGCAGGAGTCCTTGTCTAAGCAGTAATGGGCTGTGAAGGTATGAACCGAAGCCCAAGTAGCTGCTCGACAGATGTCGTCGAAAGACACAGAATGAAGATGAGCCATAGAGGCTGCCATGGCTCTCAATTTGTGAGCTGTAACATGGCCTTCAAGACGAAGGTTCTTACTCTCATAGGCAAAAGAAATCACTGTCCAGCTGGATTGCACAGTGTTTCTTTTGGAGACTGGAAGTCCCAAATAACTAGGATCAAAAGCAACAAAGAGCTGAGAGGACTTTCTACGTTGCTGTGTCCTTTGCAAGTAAAAGGCCAAAGCCCTTTTACAGTCCAAAGTATGAAGATTCCTTTCTGCATTTGAGAAGTGAGGCCTTGGGAAAAATACAGGAAGGTAAACCGCTTGGTTTAAAGGAAAAGGTAATACCACCTTTGGCATAAAGTGTGGATGAGTTCTAAGGACTACCTTATCATGATGGAACCTTGTATAAGGAGGATCAGCCATCAACGCTTGCAATTCACTGATGCGACGTGCTGATGTGATTGCAATAAGAAAGATGACCTTCCAGGAAAGGAATTTCAAAGAGGTAACATAGTAACATAGTAAATGACGTCAGATAAAAGACCAGTACGGTCCAGTAGCTAATGGTTCAAAAGGCGGCTTCATGAGCTGCACAAGAACCAGATTTAAGTCCCATGCCACTGGTGGTGGCTTAATGGGAGGCTTAGTTAAAAGAAGGCCTCTCATAAATCTCGCTATGAGAGGATGAGAGGAAATAGGTTGTCCATTTAGACGCTTGAAAGCAGCTGCAATAGCACTCAAATGAAATCTCACTGAATTGGTCGTAAGCCCTGTATTAGACAAAATGAAGGAGATACTCCAGTAATGATTCCAGAGGTATCGCAAGAGGGTCAAGACTCTTCTATGAGCACCATATGGTGTACTTGAAGGAATATCAAAGACAGAGTACTTGAAGGAATATCAAAGACAGATCACATAACCCCAGTCCTAAAAAGACTCCACTGGTTACCAACCAACGCAAGAATTCACTACAAGATACTGATCACTACATTCAAAGCCATAAACAACCAAGCACCATCAACTGTCACCAACCTTGTACATTTACAGACCCCCAACAGATCCAGAAGATCAACTGCTATAAATACATTAATAATCCCGAAACAAACAGTCAGATACACTAAGGAAACAACTAAAAGAGCCTTCAGTATCCATGCCCTAATAACCTGGAATGCCCTCCCACCAGAACTGAGAGCTATAACCAGCCTAACACAATTCAGAAAAAGCCTCAAACACTACCTCTTCCTAAGCTATTTCCCAATCTAATCTTTGCACATGAAAATACTACAGACACTTTTTCTGACCAAGACATTCCCCAAACGATATCCAAATGTGACTAATGTATTTGAATTTTCTGTAAATAGTTAATTAGCCTATATAGTTTACCTTTTTAATCCCAAGTTCAAAAACCCTGTTACTTGTAAAATGCATTACAGTTCTCTGTATGTATATGTTTGTTCCATGTAAACCGCGCTGATGACAATAGTGCGGTATATAAGAGATGTTAAATAAATAAATAAATAAATAAACCTTTTCCACTTGAAAGCATAAGAGTGTCTTGTGGAAGGCTTCCTGGAAGCGTAAAGGATATCCTTTACCTGCTGAGAAAGGTTAAGACCGTGAAGTTCTAGGCTTTCAGCAACCAGGCCCTGAGATGCAGAGACTGGGGATTGGGATGCCACAGCATCCAGTCCTCCTGAGAAAGGAGATCTGGAGCAGATCCTAACTCCAGAGGCGGAGTTTGAGAGAGATGTAGGAGCAGAGGGTAAGCACAGTTACTTACCTGTAACAGGTGATCTCCGGAACAGCAGGAATTAGTCTTCACATATGGGAGACGTCGCCGACGGAGCCCGCACGGGAATGCTCCCCAGCATCCAATCAGAAAGCCTTTGGGAGCATCCCCCGCGCCTGCGCGGTGGCTTCCCGCCCTTCCTACTGCCTCTCCCCAGTTGAGTTTTATGGCTGAGCCAGAAGGAGAGGAGAGGAAGGAATAGAGAGATAGAGACACAACTCCTAGGGGAGGTGGGCGGGTTGTGAAGACTAATTCCTGCTGTTCCGGAGATCACCTGTTACAGGTAAGTAACTGTGCTATCTCCAGGAACAAGCAGGAATGAGTCTTCACATATGGGGACTCCCTAGCTGAGGATGCCTGGGGAGATCCCATAAGCGCAGCCCAGGACAGGATGGCAGTTCCCCAACCTGGATCCCCGGCATCCCCTGAGGGATGGAGGGTAGGAGTTGAGAGAGAGGAACAGCAAAAACCCAAAGGCTACGGGGAGAGTAGTCTTTAGAATGCATGAGAAGTATCATTAAGCATTTAATGAATTAATGACCTAGTACCATGTAGAGCTTACCTACTGGGTTGTAGGAAGTGGAGCTGTGATGAAGGTACTGCAGACGCAGTAGCGAGGTCTTCAAGGGAACTTCACAACAGCAGGGAGGAAGTTCCAAATCCGGAAGGACAGGAGATCCAGGTGTCAACTGGGTCAGGAGAAGGACGGCAGGTCTTCAAGGAAGCTTTATGCAAAAGCTGAGCACTCCCTTAGGAGCAGAGTCCATAACTCAGAGGACTAACAGTAGAAGACTGGCCGGTCTGGATAGCCTAGTCCGGAGAAGAGTAGGGGAGTACCCTGGAGCAGAAGGAGTACACAGTCATCCCTAGCTAGGGGATAAGGAGACAAGGGTCTGAACCTCCGGGAGGAGGGCATAACTAAAAGTGGAAGCTGTTGACTTCACAGCAGTACGCAGAGTGCAACCAGTCTGAGGGTCGATCCGAGGAGATAGGCAGGCGGACTGGCCGGACCCCGGAGGGGGGGGGGGGGGCGTGAGTACCGGCCATCGGGGAAATGGGCGGTAGAACACAGGCACTGTGGACATCTCCCAATATGCGCCTACCGAACAGGTGATATCTGAAATATCTAAGCCGTTGGGCATGGAGAACGCCCACCCAGGCACTAGCGCAGGTATGCCAAGGAACCTACCTCCATGAGCATAACATTGATAAGGCGGACCTGCCATTGATCCACAGAACGTCCACCTGGGGAGGTGGCGTCAAGATCCGTCCGGGAGAAGGGATCTATTCCGGTGGAGCAGGGGCAGATCGGCGAATTAACCACACGGTAGCGTGAAGGACAGAGGATAATATCAGTCCTGTAAGAACACATCAGGGGTACTCCAGGTCCTAGATGTGTCCCCAGGACCTTCACGCAGAAAAACCCCGCCCCCCGCACTAATCAGGGAACAATAAGGTATAGTCCTAGGTAAGCAGTGGGGGACTATAGCAGGGTGGGTTCTCCTGCCTGAACAGAGAAAACAGACAAGGGGGACAGCTGATCCGGCCTTGCCGAGGAATTGTGCAGCACATGCTGCGAGGGACAGCAAACAAAGGTCTATACTGGAAGGAGAATTCCGGTACGGTAGCAATCAGCAGGGGAACCCTGGCAAGGAAGGGTTCGGGGAACGTACCTAAGGGTAAGTCAGTTGAGGGGTAGGATGTCCATGGGCCAGAGCAATAATGGAATAGAGGTGATCTCCCTCTTCCAACGGAAGGAGAATACCTGAACCCCTGGAGAAGCATCCGAACCATTTGCCCTACTGAACGAACCCCAGAGTAGAGCTCAATTTTAAGCTTCTGGCAAGAGAAGGTTAATTACAGGCAGCCGCACACAGGAGCCTAAAACTGCTTGGTATGAGTATCCTGGCGTGGGCCCGGGAACTTCAACCCAGAGTGAGAGGTCCCTTGCTTGGGCGCACCTGGCGGGTGGGCGGAGGGATGACATTTCCTCTTCCTAAGGAAGGTCGGTCTAGTGAGGCATTTTCCACCCCCAGGGGGAAGACGGGACCTAGGATGGCTGCTAACGCTGGGAGGGTTAGCGAAGCACTGAGCAACCTGACGTAAGGCTTCGCTATTGAAGAGGTGGTCTCCAGCACAGGGAGAATTACCCAAGTTATGTTGTGCCCGTCTACACAAATCTGACGCCTGCAACCATGCTGTACGACGTGCTCTAATGGCAGTAGCAGAGGATCTGCTGACCGACAGGAAGGAGTCCAGAGAAGCATTCGATTCAGTAAACCACAATACTCTACTACAGCGCCTCCAAGACAAGGGAATCCAAGGACTAGCCCTGAAATGGTGTAAATCCTACTTATCTGATAGACAGCTGCAAGTCAGAACAGGAGAATCAACGTCTGATCTATTCCCCCTTAAACAAGGTGTCCCGCAGGGTTCCTCATTGTCCGCCTTAATGTTCAATATTTATATGCAGCCAATCTGCGATCTCATACGCACCTTCAACATACAATGTCTTGCCTATGCTGATGACATCCTGATGTTTGCCCCATTCAACATAAAACAACCAGATTTTACACCAATAGTTCACTGCTTTGAAGCTGTATCCAACTGGCTCCTCAATCAGAATTTACGGATAAACCATAACAAAACAGATGTTCTATTCATTACACGGAACCCAACATTCATACCACCTACCTCTCTCCAGGTAAACAATATTGAGTTGAAAGCACAACCCACAATTCGATACTTAGGAATTATATTAGATCAACAGCTTAATATGGCAGCCCACATTAAGAAAACAACGAGTGCAATCTACCACAAGATACGATCATTACGTAATCTCCGACCTTTACTTAACTACTCCGACTTCCGTACCATATTCCAAGCCCTGGTATTACCACACTTGGATTTCGCCAATATCATTCTACACGGTCTCCCGCAATCCACCATAAATCCCCTCCGTCTAGCCATGAATGCAGCCGCGAGAATCCTCGTAGGTGCTCCACGATCAGAGCACATAACCCCAATATTGATGAGCTTACATTGGCTACCCCTACAAGCCAGAACTCTATACAAGACCCTGGTCATGACTTTTAAAGCATCAAAGTGCCCATCTCAATCACCTCTCAGCAATATGATTCATATCACCCCAAATAACAGATCCAGGAGATCTGTTACATTAAACTCCATCGACCTACCAAAAGTCATCACAAAATGTTCTAAATCAACAGCCTCTAGAGCTTTCTCTCTGTTTTCACCCAGAGCCTGGAATGCCCTTCCACCCGAAATCAGAGCTATCTCAAGTCTGATTAAGTTCAGAAAGGCACTGAAGCACTATTTGTTCCTAACATACTACCCCGAAGCTACTCCATCCGAAGCTACTCCATCTGAAAACAGCTCTCATGCAGATCTTTCATATTTGACCCCTGTAGAGAATGGATAATTACGATGATTATTACCTGCTCACTATTGGACATATTTATTCTCACTATATTTAGCATATTTACTCTTTAATTTAATTAACTTCTTATCCACGGCATTAATAATTAACCAAAATATCCATGTATATAGTTGCCATGTATATAGTTATTTATATATAATTACCATGTTTTACCAAGTTTATTTACCTTGTTCATTGTAAAAAACCAATGCTGTTTGTACCATTGTGTTTATATTTGTTCATATGTAAACCGCACTGATTTAAGAGCGCGGTATATAAGAAAAATAAATAAATAAATAAATAAATAAATAAACCCAGAGATGTTCCTGCAGTGATAAAGAAGCAAGGACTATTCAGAGGCCTTGGTTGCAGACAAAAAGGGAGACAACAGAGATAATCGCTCGGTGACCTCCCGGAGTGTAAGGCTCATATAAAAAATATATGAAATAATTCTGGACGCCAACATGGACGTTTGGAAGGTTTGACGCCCTAGGGTATCCAGCGTTTGAGGCGCGACCTGGAGGACGAGAAGAATGCTTCTTTTTGCTTCCCACCTTCCTCAGCGCCGATTCCACCACAATGGAATGATGCGGAAGCTGGTGCTGCTGGAAACCCAGGGAGGGGGGCACCCGATACAGCGCATGCATCGCTGTCGACGGTGCAGGAACCCTCAAAGGCGACCGCCAAGCCCCCAGTAGAAGGATCCTGCAGGGAAGGATGAAGAGGAAGCATTACGGCCTCCTGTTCCGCAGGACCTGGACGTAGGGAAGGACCCTGGATGGGAATAGCAAGCAGGTCCGCCATGTCAAGAAGAAAATCCTGAAAAGACGCCTCTCCTAGAGGGGCTATGCCGTGAGAGGCGGTGGCGGGAGGGGCCGCCAGGGCGCCAAAAGGCCTATCGGACTGATGTCCGCTGGGCAGAGGAAGGTACCAACAGTCCCGGATCGGGGCAGTCAGCATGGCGTCGTCGGTTCCTGGAATGGATTCCAAGCTAGGCATCGAAGGGGTCGATGGCACCGATGGAACCACAGGAATCGGCTTCGGCCCCGACTCTGGGGGCGGTACTGCCCCCAGCGATTGAAGCGGTTCCAAGGCAGCCGGAGGGCAGTGGTCAGTAATGTCTGCTCTGCGTCGCGGGAAGGGACAGGGGCCGATCCCGAAACATGTCGTAGCCAAGCCTTCGAGGCTGGATACCGATTCTAGGCTGGGCATCGAACCGAGCGAGGAGATCGACTCCCTCCTAGGAGAGTCCCGGCGGCGGCGGCCGTGCCGGCGATGCTGATCCCGGGGAGCAAATCGGAACCGCGACGATCGGTGTTGCAGGCATCGAGGGCCCCCGAGAACGAAGCTCGGTGGAGAGGGGGGCATCCGACACCGGCGCCGATGTCGGGCGGCAGGCACTGCCAGACGCCGGGCCCCCTCTCGAGCCCGTCTTACCCGGAGGGAAATCCTTCCGGGGCGTACGACCCGTCCCCGAGGGTGCCCAGGCAACCCGACGACGAGCCCCTGTGGGGGGGGGGGGAAGCGCAAAACTCCAGCGCCGACGCCGGGGTACCGGTGCCTCTCGACGCTGGAACTAACCCCCTGGCAGGCCGGGACGATGGGAACCCAGGCTGGATCGAAGCGATCGAGGACACCGGGGTCCCCTTTCTAGCAATGGGCAGGGCCCTCGACGGCCGTGTCAATGCCGGGGGATCGCCCGTCTGGGATTGATCGACAGACCCCGAGGACACCGGGGAAGGCCGACGGCGGTCCCTGGAGACGAGTGGAGCGCTCGACGCCCCTGCCGACTCCGGGGGAGCGGTGCCGCTCAAATCCGTTACCACCCCCGCGCAGGGCTGGGATACCGGCAAACCACCGCGGGTCGACGCCATTGGCCCCGAAGGGAGCGAGGGCACCAGATGACAATCCCCGGCGAAGAGTGGAGCCCTCGACGCCGACGCTGATGCTGCGGTGCCGCCCGAAGCGGGTACCACCTCCACGCATGGCATGAATGTAGGATCGCCAGACTGGGTCGAGTCGATCGGCCCCAGAGGTGCCGAGGACAGCCGCTGACGATCCCCGGTGAGGGATGGAACGCTCGACACCGACGCCGATGCCGAGGGGTCGGTATCGCCCGAAGCAGATACCACCCTCGCGCATGGCCGGGGTGTAGGAACGCCATACTGGTTCGAGTCGATCGGCCCCGGAGGTGCCGAGGACCGCGGCTGACAATCCCTGGTGAGGGATGGAACGCTCGACACCGACGCCGAGGGGTCGGTACTGCCTGAAGCGGATACCACTCCCGCGCATGGCTGGGATGTAGGGAAGCCAGACTGGGTCGAGTCTATCGGCCCCGGAGGCGCCGAGGACACCAGCTGACGATCCCTGGCAAAGAGTGGAACACTCGATGCCGGTGCCGATGCCGGGGAATCGGCACCGCTCGAAGCGGATACCACCCTCGAGCATGGCTCGGGAATGTTCTGTGAGGAGCGAACCCCAGGAACAACCCGAAACCCCGTGGATGCATTGGAGCCCGAAGACTCCCGCCGGGGTATATTGGCCAAGGGGGGCTTGAGGGGTTGGCCAGAGCCGTCGCCATGCCGCGCATGAGACTCGCCCCTCAAGACTTGGCTAGTCTTAACAGACTGTTGTGTGGTTACCTGATCCTGGAGAGAAGAAAAAAACGATGACCGCGCCTTGGGCAGGAAGACGTCATCGAGGGATACCCGAAAAAGGGAAGGTCTTCTCACGATACTGTAGCCCGGAGGACCAGGGAGGAAAGGGTCAGGCCCCAAACAAGAGAGGCACCTGGCGTTGGAGTCTAGGTGGAAAACTAAGTCCCCGCAGTGAGGGCACTTCTGGGGGGAAGAAGGCTCCATGCTGTAAGCCCGGTAGGCCTCAACGACCGGAGGGAAAGAAGGGGTTCCCTCTAGGTGACGAAGAATAAAGAAAGTAAAAGAAACAAAAGGGGGGCACGGAAGGTGCCGTTGTCAGCGGGAAAAAGGCCGTGACCACAGAAATCAGAAAAAAGGAAAGTTTCTGCGGTGGCAGGAGGGACGTCCTGCCTGCTCCGCGGAAAACGAAAAACTGGGGAGAGGCAGTAGGAAGGGCGGGAAGCCACCGCGCAGGCGCGGGGGATGCTCCTAAAGGCTTTCTGATTGGATGCTGGGGAGCATTCCTGTGCGGGCTCCGTCGGCGACGTCTCCCATATGTGAAGACTCATTCCTGCTTGTTCCTGGAGATCCACATTTGCCGTGGCCAATGTGGAGCTATGAGAATCATATGACCTCTGTCTCTCTGAAGCTTGAACAGGGTTTTGGGAATTAGGGGAATGGGTGGAAAGGCATACAGGAAGTCCTGGCCACAATGGAGGAGGAAAAGCATCCCTGGCCTGACAACCCTAAGCCAGAACCCTGGAACAGAACCGGGGAAGTTTGGCATTCAGCGGACTTGCAAAGAGGTCTATGTCTGGGGTTCCCCAAATCTGAAAACTTTTGGCCACCTGGTCTGCATGGAGAGACCATTCGTGTGGAAGCAGAACTCGAGTGAGTCTGTCTGCCCAAGAGTTTTGAATGCCTGAAGATACACCACAAGGAGATGAATCTGATGCTCTCTGGCGAGGGCCCATAGTCGCAAAGCTTCGTTGCAGAGCGACAGAGCCTGTTCCACCCTGCTTGTTCACATAGAACATGGTTACTTGTTTGTCCATTTGAACTAGGACTGTCTTGTAGCTGAGCTGGGTGTGGAATACTCGAAGAGCAAGGAAGATTGCTCTGAGTTCCAGGAGATTGATGTGTAGATAGGTCTCTTGTGGAGTCCAGGCACCCTGGGTAGAGAGGCCTTGCAGGTGGGCTCCCCAACCCACCTATGAGGCATCTGTTGTTAGAGTGGCTTGGGGTAGGGGTTGCTGAAAGGAGACCCCACCTAAAGGTTTTGGGGTGACTGCCACCATTGGAGGGACAAAATAAGGCGATCTGAGTTTGCCATTTTGTCTGACAGGCAACCTGACGCCTGAGTCCACTGAGTGGATAAAGTCCACTGGGCTGCCCTCATATGAAGGTGAGCATAAGGAACCACATGCACGGTGGATGTCATGTCGCCAAGTAATTGTAACATCTCCCGAGCAGTGAAGTGAGGTTTTAGCACTGCTTGGGAAGCTAACTGCACAATGCGAAGGCAGCGGGCCTGTGGAAGGTAGGCCCTGTCTGCTATCCAGCAGAGCTCCTATAAACTCTAGGGACTGAGTGGGAGCAAGGTTGGATTTTGGGAAGTTTATGACAAGTCCCAAATACTGAAGGATGCGCATTGTGCGGAAAAGAGCAAACCAGGCCTCTGGCTCTGAAGGGGCTCGAATGAGCCAGTTGTCTAAGTAAGGGAAGATGAATATTCCTAGGGTGCGAAGAAATGCTGCCACCACAGCCATGCATTTTGTGAACACCCTTGGTGCAGAGGCCAGGCTAAAAGGAAGAACCCTGTATTGGTAGTGCATCCCTTGAAATAGGAAGCGAAGGAACTTTCGATGAGTTGGATGGATGAGAACATGAGTGTACGCATCCTTGAGATCTAGAGAACAAAGACAATCCTGACTCTGAAGGTAAGGCAGCAGAGTTCCTAGAGAAATCATTTTGAACTTCTCTTTGAAAAGGAATTTGTTCAATTCTCTGAGGTCTAAAATGGGTCTGTGTCCTCCTGTTTTCTTTGGAATAAGGAAATAGGGGAAGTAGAACCCTGAACCCTGTTGTAGAATGGGCACCTCTTCTATTGCCCCTTGGGCAAGAAAGCACAGTTACTTACCTGTAACAGGTGATCTCTGGGAACAGCAGGAATTAGTCCTCACATATGGGTACGTCGGAACCGACGGAGCCTGCGCGGGAAAGCTCCCCAGCTTCCCAGAAAGGAAAGCTTTTGGGGCCTCCCACAGCACATGCGCGCTGCCTTCCCGCCTTCCTGACCAACTCTCCTCAGTTCGAGTTTAAAGCTGAGACAATAGAGAGAGGAAAGGAAAGAGAGAGAGAGAGATACAACTCCTAGGGGAGGTGGGTGGGTTGTGAGGACTAATTCCTGCTGTACCCAGAGATCACCTGTTACAGGTAAGTAACTGTGCTATCTCCAGGAACAAGCAGGAATGAGTCCTCACATATGGGGACTCCCTAGCTAAGATGCCGGGGAGATCCCCCTCCAAGGGTTCCTCATCTTCCTATGGATCTCAGGCATCCATTGAGGGAAGGTGGGCAGGAGTTGTTTAAGAATGGAACAGGTGTCTGAGGACAGTCTGACCAAACAAGGCATCCCGGAAGGAGTCCTTGTCCAAGCAGTAATGGGCTGTAAAGGTATGAACCGAGGCCCAGGTGGCTGCTCGACAGATCTGATCGATGGATACAGAATAAAGATGAGCCATAGAGGTGGCCATGGCTCTCACATTGTGAGCTGTGACATGGCCTTCCAGAGAAAGGTTCTTACTCTGGTAAGCAAAAGAAATACACTGAGCAATCCAATTGGACAGTGTTCTTTTTGAGACTGGAAGTCCCAAATGAGAAGGATCAAAAGCAACAAAAAGCTGAGAAGACTTTCGATGTTGCTGTGTCCTGTGGAGGTAAAAGGCAAGAGCTCTTTTACAATCTAGAGTATGTAGGTTCCTCTCTGCACTGGATGCATGAGGAGCTGGAAAAAAGACAGGTAGATATACCTCTTGATTAAGATGAAAAGGTGAGACCACTTTAGGCATAAAGTAAGGATTTGTCCTAAGGACTACCTTATCATGATGAAACCTTGTATAAGGTGGATTAGCCACTAAGGCCTGCAGTTCACTGATGCGGCGAGCAGAAGTAACTGCAATAAGGAAAATAACCTTCCAGGAAAGAAATTTCAAGGAGGTAGTGGCTAAGGGTTCAAAGGGTGGCTTCATAAGCTGACCAAGAACCAAGTTTAAGTCCCATGCTACCGGAGGTGGCGGAATGGGAGGTTTAGTTAAAGTTAGGCCTCTCATAAATCTTGCAATAAGAGGATGAGAGGAAACAGGTTGTCCATTGATAGGCTTAAGAGATGCTGCAATAGCACTCAAATGGACCCTTACAGAATTTGTTTTCAGGCCTGCATTGGAAAGATGCAGGAGATATTCCAAGAGAGAATTTAAAGGAAGTGCTAGAGGGTCAAGACCCTTTTGAGCACACCAAATGGAAAATCTTTTCCATTTAAAAGCGTAAGAACGCCTAGTGGAAGGTTTCCTAGAGGCATGGAGGATATCCTTCACTTGTTGAGAAAGATTGAAGTTCTGAAGATCTAGGCCGGTAGTAACCAAGCTCTGAGGTGAAGGGACTTGGGGTTTGGGTGCCACAAAGTCCCCTCCTCCTGAGACAGAAGGTCTGGAGCAGCTCCCAAGTCCAGGGAGGGGGCTTGGGAGAGATGTAGAAGTAGAGGGTACCACACTTGGCGTGGCCAGCATGGAGCTATGAGGATCATGGACCCGTGATCCCTCTGAAGTTTGAACAGAGTCTTGGGAATCAAAGGAATGGGAGGAAAGGCATAGAGGAGGCCCTGACCCCAATGAAGGAGGAAGGCATCCTTGGCCTGAGCTCCCTGACACGGAATTCCAGAACAGAACCGGGGAAGTTTGGCATTCCACGGACTTGCAAAGAGGTCTATGTCCGGGGTTCCCCATTTCTGGAAGATTCTGAGTACCCGATCCTTGTGCAGGGACCATTCGTGTGGAAGCAGAACTCGACTGAGTCTGTCTGCCCAAGAGTTTTGAATTCCTGGGAGATATACTGCCAGGAGATGGATTTGATGCTCTCTGGCGAAGGCCCATAATCTGAGAGCTTCGTTGCAAAGCGACAGAGAGTCAGTCCCTCCTTGTTTGTTTATGTAGAACATGGCTACTTGATTGTCCGTATGAACAAGGACTGTCATGTTGATGAGGAGGGTATGAAAGACCTTGAGAGCAAGGAAAATTGCTCGCAGTTCCAAAAGATTGATATAAAGGGTGGTCTCCTGTGGAGACCAAGTACCCTGAGTGGAGAGGTCTTGGAGATGAGCTCCCCAACCTGTTTGGGAGGCATCAGTTGTGTCCCCCCTAACTGGCCTGTCTGTATGTATGTATGTCCCAACCCATATGTTGTCTACTGGTTAGTTACCTTATTTCTTATGATTGTTGGTATGATTTGATACTACTCTGTCTACGTAAAATTACTTGTAAATTTTTATGATTTTTTGTTGAACAATCTCTTGTGTGCTATCTATTTCTTTCCCCTACTGGCTTTCCTGTCTACCTTTGGCGTTCTTTTCCTGGTTTGAGGTGCAAATTGTTTTTAATTGTACACCGCTTAATGCTATTGCTCAAGCGGTATATCAAATTTTTAATAAAGATAAAGATAAAGATAAAGGGTTGCTTGGGGTAGTACCGGTTGGAAGGGGGACCCCAGCAACAGATTTTGAGTGGACATCCACCATTGGAGAGACCAAAAAAGATGTTTGGAGGTTGCTATTTGGTCTGAGAGAGCTCCTGATGATTGAGTCCACTGGGTGGACAAAGTCCATTGAGCTGCTCTCATATGTAGGCGAGTATAAGGCACCACATGAACTGTGGATGCCATGTGGCCTAGCAGTTGAAGCATTTCTCTGGCAGTCAAGTGGCTTCTGGACTGAGTTTGAGAGGCCAAGTGCACTAGACGGTGGCAACGGGCCTGAGGAAGATAGGCCCTTGCAGTGGTGGTATCTAGCCAGGCCCCTATGAATTCTAGGGACTGAGTAGGGGTGAGTTGAGACTTTGGCAGATTTATGACAAGTCCCAGATACTGTAGTATGCGTCTGGTGTGGTGCAGGGAGGTCTGAGCCTCGGACTGAGATGGAGCTCGGATGAGCCAGTTGTCCAGCTATGGGAAGACAAATATTCCCAGAGTGCGTAGAAATGCAGCCACTATTGACATGCATTTGGTGAACACTCTTGGAGCAGAGGCTAGACCGAAGGGGAGTACTCTGTATTGGAAATGCTTTCCCTGAAACAGAAAGCGTAGGAATTTTCTTTGGGATGGATGGATGAGTATATGTGTGTACGCATCCTTTAGATCTAGAGACCAAAGCCAATCCTGACTCTGTAGTTATGGAAGGAGAGTACCTAGAGAGGGCATCTTGAATTTCTCCTTGCACAGAAATTTGTTCAATTCTCTCAGATCTAGAATGGTCTGTGCCCCCCTGTTTTCTTGGGGATGAGAAAATAAGGGGAGTAAAACCCTGACCCCTGTTGAAGAAAAGGAACCTCTTCTATTGCCCTTTGGGCAAGAAGGGTGGTCACCTCCTGACCCAAGAGGTGCAGGAGAGATGAGGGAGAATTGAACTGTCTCCCCATGGTATGGGGAGGAAGGCTGGAGAAATGTAGTTTGTAGCCCCTCTCTGATGATAGAGAGGGTCCACTGCTCTGATGTGATTTGTTCCCATCTGGGAGCAAAATGAGTTAACCTTCCTGGAATGGTGAGAGGCTCTGGTTGTTGCAGAGCCAGAAAGGTTAAGTTCTCTAGAATCAAGTCAAAACCCCTGAGGGGGTTGGGACTGCTGGACTGTAGCAGTTCCTGCAGATTTTACTCTGGCCTGTTTAGATTGTTGATGCTTAGGAGCAAAGCGAACTTGGGAAGATTTCTGGCCAGTATTTGTGGAAAATCTGGTCTTTTTATAGAAAGGCTTCTTAAAAGATTCTTTCTTGGCAGGTGTAGAGGTAGACTTAGAAAGTCTATCTAGAGCAGCATTCTCTGCATCCATTTGAGTGGCTTTGATTTGCCACTCCTTGCCAAACAGATTTTCACCTGTACAGGGCAGATTGCCCAAACCATCTTGTACCCAGGGTTCCAAATCAGAGGCCTGGAGCCAAGCAATTCTGCGAGCAGCTATGGCAATGCCCGAGGCTCTGCTAGCTCCCTCAAAGGAGTCAAAGGCTGCTCTGTTGGAGAACTTTGAAACATCTTGAGTATGTTTTAGCAAAAGGAGGAACTCCTCCTTTCTATCCTCTGGGATAAAGGGGAGAAAATGACGTATCTTTAGTGCAATCTCTTTCAGAAACATGCCCATATAGAGGCTGTATGAATTAATTCTGGCAATAAGCATACTAGCTTGGAAGATTTTCCTACCAAAAGCATCCAAAGTTCTACATTCTCTTCCTGGAGGGGTAGAAGAGTGTCTTTTGGTACTCTTTATCTTTTTCATAGCAGACTTCACCACAATAGAGTGGTGAGGGAGCTGAGATTTTTGAAAACCAGGAGAAGGAGGGACCCGATACATGGTGTCCAAACGACGAGAATGTGGAGATAGGGTAAGAGGAGCCTCCCACAAATCCATCATGTGTTCTTGAAGAATTTCATGAATGGGTAAGGTGACTGCCTCTTTGGGAACCTTAGAGTATCCTAAAATATCTAATTTTTTTGCTCTAGGTTCCTTTTCAGAGGTTACTGAAATGGAGAGTCCTTTAGCTACTTCAATAATGAAGTCTTGAAAGGACAGATCCTCTGGAGGAGACATTCTCCTCTTTGGAGAGGAGGGCTCCTCAGGAATAGTAAGAGATACTTCAGCAGAATCATCTGAGGTATCAGAATCCTCAGAAGACTCGAAGTACCGCCTGTTAGCTTCCAGAGATCGATACGCGTACCGACCGGTATCGACATCGGGCGTACCGGGAACCGGATCGGTATCGAGAAAACCCACGGAACCGGCATTCTACTGGAAGTAGATGCTCTGGGTACCGGTATCGGTTGTGGTACCGGAACCGGAGTCGGAACCGATTGTTGCGGTACCGAGGGCATTGCAGCGTTAATGAAAGTCAATATGGCCTGCTGCATGGATTGTACAGTAGTACCCATAGACGCCACGACTGCCTGGATGTCGGTACCGGTATGGGCCGGTACCCCAGAGCAGTCTAACAGGTGATCGGTCGAGTCCGTGCCATTGATGTCAACCTGTAACCCCATAGGAGGAGCTTTGGAAGCCGGAGCTTTCCGCCAGGGTTGTTTGGCTGGGGCAGGGTCCTCAGGGTCAAACCCAAGGGCCTCTCGCTGCTTAGAGGGAGATTTGCCCTTTGAGGACCTGCCTGAAGAATGTTTGGTTACCTGAGATCCATCAGGAGAGGAAGACCTGGAGGATGTTGATGCTGGAGTATCTGTAGAAAACAGCATATGAAACTTGGCTGCTCGGTTCTGTAAGCCATGGTTGGACATCAGAGAGCAGGATGGACAATCCAGAATGGAATGGTCAGGCCCCAAACATTTAAGACACCATTCATGGGTATCTGTGACTGAAATAGTACCGCTACACTTGGTGCATTTTTTAAAACCAGAGACTGGTTTCTCCATGAGGGAGAATTTGTGAAGGCCTAGAGGCCTCACAGAACAAACACACCAAGTGGGGAAAATAAGATATGAATTTTTTTTTTTTTTTTTTTTTTAAGAAATAAAGAAAAAAGACCGGCAGTACCGGTCCAGAATCGGGGAAGGCAGACACGGGGCCAAAGAAACAAATTAAAACAACAACTTCTTCAGCGGTGACAGGAACACGACCTGCTGGCTCCGCGGAAAAAGAAGAACTGAGGAGAGTTGGTCAGGAAGGCGGGAAGGCAGCGCGCATGCGCTGTGGGAGGCCCCAAAAGCTTTCCTTTCTGGGAAGCTGGGGAGCTTTCCCGCGCAGGCTCCGTCGGTTCCGACGTACCCATATGTGAGGACTCATTCCTGCTTGTTCCTGGAGATGCACAGTGACCTCTTGATCTAACTGGTTGTTGAGAGAGGTCTGAGAATTGAACTGTTTTACCATTGTAGAAGGGGGCATGCTGAGGAAATGAAGCTTGTACCCCTCTCTTACAATAGACAGAGTCCAATTTTCTGCTCTTATCTGACCCTATCTGGGGGCCAAATGACATTGCCTTCCTGGAATGGTGGAGGGTTCTGGACAGTTCAGAGCCAGGAAGACAAAGTTCTCTAGATAGGAGTCAAAGCCCCTGTGGATGCTGAGTCTGCTGAGCCAGTTGAGGCTTAGCAGCTTTTGTTTTTCTTTGCCTAGGTTGTTTCTGCTGTCCTTTTTGGGCAGACTGACCCCTGCTGGGTATAGGAGGGATAAAACAACTTCTTCTTACTGAAGAATGGTTTCTTGTAGGATTTTTTTCCTTGTAGGATCAGCTGTAGATTTAGACAATCTATCCAAGGTGATATTGTCAGCATCTATCTCATTAGCTTTTTCCTGCCAATTCTTGCCAAAGAGATTCTCTCCTGTGCAAGTAATATTCCCTAGTTTATCCTGTACCCAAAGTTCCAAGTCAGATGCCTGGAGCCAGGCAATCCTACGTGCACCTATGGCAATAGCAGAGGTTCTGCTTATGCACTCAAAGCAGTCAAAGGCTGCATGATTGACAAACTTGGAAACATCCTGAGCATGTTTGACAAGGGCGAGGTAATCCTGCCTCTTATCAGGAAGGAGAGGGCTCATAAGCTCTAAATCTCCTGTGACCTCCTTAATATATAGGAACTGATCCTAGCAGAAAGCATGGAAGCCTGGAAGGTTCGACGTCCAAAGGCGTCAAGAGTCCTACAATCACGTCCTGGAGGATTAGATGCATGCCTTTTTGCACTCTTGATCCTTCTCATAGCTGATTCCACCACCATGGAATGGTGTGGTAGCTGTCTCTTCTGAAACCAAGGACAAGGAGGAACTCGATACATGGTGTCGAGTCTTCGAGAGTGAGGAGATGTGGTTAGAGGTGTTTCATACATCGTTAACATGAAATCATGCAAGATCTCATGAATAGGCAAGGTAGCTGCCTCCTTGGGAGCTTTAGGGTATTGTAGGATTTCTAATTCCTTTGCCCTAGGCCAGGGGTAGGGAACCCTGGTCCTGGAGAGCCGCAGACCAGTCAGGTTTTCGGGATATCCCTAATGAATATGAATGAGATATATATGCATTAGAGATATCCTGCCAACCTGACTGGTTTGTGGCCCTCCAGGGCTGGATTTGGAGACCCCTGCCTTACACCTCTGTCATTTAAGATTGTGAGTGGGCAAGGTGCAGATGTCCTAGACATCGAAAGGGTATATAGAATGTGTCACATTCCTCCTCGATTCTCACCACCACCAAAAAGTTGTCTAATAGACAATATTTTGGTGGTGGTGGTGAGAATCGAGGAGGAATGTGACACATTCTAAGAACATAAGACATGCCATACTGGGTCAGACCGAGGTCCATCAAGCCCAGTATCCTGTTCCAACAGTGGCCAATCTAGGTTATACGTACCTAGCAATATCCCCAAAAGACACAGGTTCCACAATGCTTGTACTGGGTCAAGCATTGATAACCTGGGTCCCTTTTTAATAGTGGTTTATGGACCTTTCCTCCAGGAACTTGTCCAAACCTTTTTTAAACCCAGCTATACTAACAGCCCTTACTACATCCTCCGGTAACAGATTCCAGAGTTTGATTACACGTTGAGTGAAAAAATATTTTCTCTTATTTGTCTTAAATAGTTTACCCTGTAGCTTCATTACATGTCCCCTAGTCTTTCTATACTATGATAGCGTAAACAATTGATCCACGTTTATCCGTTCCACTCCATTCATTAATTTATAGACCTCTATCATATCTCCCCTCAGCCGTCTCTTCTCCAGGCTAAAGAGCCCTAACCTTCTTAGCCTCTCTTCATAAGAGTAGCCTTCCATCCCCTTCACCAATTTGGTGGCTCTTCTCTGTACTTTTTCTAATAACGCTATGTCCTTTTTAAGATACGGTGACCAGAATTGCACACAATATTCAAGGTGCGGTCGTACCATGGAGCGATACAGAGGCATTATAATATCCTTTGTTTTGTTCTCCATCCCTTTCCTTATGATACCTAGCATTCTATTTGCTTTCTTAGCCGCCGCTGCACACTGGGCCGAGGGTTTTAACATGTTATCCACAATGACTCCTAAATCTTTTTCCTGGGTGGTGGTTTCTAATGTGGAGCCTTGCATCGTGTAACTATAGTGTGGGTTGTTCTTTGCTAGGTGCATAACTTTGCACTTGTCCACATTAAATTTCATCTGCCATTTGGATGCCCAGTCTTCCAATTTATCCAGATCCTCCTGCAGTTTTCCACAATCCTCTTGGGTTTTAACAACTTTAAACAGTTTTGTGTCATCTGCAAATTTGATAACCTCACTAGTTATTCCGTTTTCCAGGTCATTTATGAATATGTCAAAAAGCAGCGGACCCAGTACAGATCCCTGGGGTACTCCACTATTCACCTTTTTCCATTGGGAATATTGGCCATTTAGCCCTACCCTCTGCTTTCTATCTTTTAACCAGTTCCCGATCCACAATAGTACACTGCCTCCTATCCCATGACTTTTTAGCTTCGCCAAAAGTCTCTGATGGGGGACTTTGTCAAAAGCTTTCTGAAAGTCCAGATACACTATATCAACCGACTCACCTTTGTCTACCTGTTTATGCACACCTTCAAAAAAACATATCAGATTAGTAAGACAAGATCTTCCTTGTCTAAAGCCATGTTGGCTGTCTCCCATTAGGCCATGCCTATCTACATGCTGTGTAATTTTGTTCTTTATGATGGTTTCTACCATTTTCCCTGGTACTGACGTCAGGCTCACCGGTCTGTAATTTCTTGGGTCACCCCTGGAACCCTTTTTAAAAATTGGTGTTACGTTGGCGACCCTCCAATCTTCAGGTATTACAGATGATTTTAATGAAAGTTCACAGATTACCAATAGCAGGTCTGCAATCTCATATTTCAGTTCTTTCAACACTCTGGGATGTATACCATCCGGTCCAGGTGATTTGCTACTATTCAGTTTATCAAATAGTTGTAATATATCTTCCCGGTGTAGCGATATTTCTCTCAATTCCTCTGCAGTATCACCTTTAAATACCACTTCAGTCTTGGGTAACATCCCTACATCTTCCTCAGTAAAGACCGAAGCAAAGAATTCATTCAGTCTCTCTGCTATAGCCTTGTTTCCTCTTACTGCCCCTTTTACCCCTCTATCATCTAATGGTCCAATTGACTCTCTCACAGGCCTTTTGCTACGAATGTACTTGAAAAAGTCTTTATTTCGTGTTTTTGCTTCCGTAGCAAGTTTCTTCTCAAATTCCCGCTTTGCCTGCCTTATCAATGCTTTGCATTTAAGGAAAATCATTTTTATTATTAGTTTAACATAAACCAACAGAGATTAAACAGCACACAGTAAATACAGCAGTACAACACCCTGCAAGAAACTGCAAGAAACAACAACCCCCAGACAAAAGCACAGGTACACTCCCTGCGGCCCAAGGAGGGGGGGACAAAGTGAAGCTGCTACAAAGCAATATGGGCAACAACAACCACAGTACAGCAAGCCACCCAACCCCAGCCTGTTATCGAACAAGACAGCTTCCCCCCCGACTGCTACAAACACCTCAACAGCCCCCCAACCCTACCCCCCCACCCTCCCCCCTCCCCACCCCACCACCCGGGCCCCCCCGCCCTCCAACTACCCCACCGAAGATGCCTACTGAGCCAGGCCCCTATCCACCACTACAGACCGCTGCCTCCCACCTCAAGGATCTGCAAAGAAAGACCACATTTCCTGACACCCCTCCAATCTCCGCCCCCCCAGAAGACGCGCCGTGCGGAGTTCCATGCCCCGCAACTCCCCCATGGAACCCTCCCAGCCCTTAATCTCAGGGGGTTCAGTGGACAACCACTGTCGAAGTATACATAATTTTGCGATCATGAATCCCCGCTCACATAACTGCCGCTGCGGCAATTTCAGGGCGACCCTCCCACTCGCCACACCCAACAACCCCCATTCCGGCGAGAGGGTATCCCAACTCCGACCATCGCCCCCCAATCGCAACCAAACAGCCTTCCAGAAGGGTCGTATCCGGGGGCAGAATCAGAATCTATGGGACAGCGTTCCCCGCTCCTCCTTACAAAGCCTACACGCATCTGTCCGAGCCAGACCAGCTCGCGCAGCCCACACATCAGGGACATAAGCCCGCCATAGCAACTTAAATTGGAGTTCCTGTAACCGCACCGACTCTAAGACCAATTTAATGGCCTGAAACGCTCGTTGCAACTTCACCGCCGTCACTCCCGGAAGCTGGTCTTGTTGCCACCGCCGAGCCAGTGCCTCGAAATATTGCGGCCTGTCCGAAACCGCCAAAACCCCCAATAACCAAGACACAGTAATCTTCCCCGGAACAGTCTGCCACAAAGCCAACATCCCACCGTGACCATCAAGCCCCGGACCGTCCCGCTGTAACTGCTGAGCATAATGGCGTGACTGCAGATAAAAATAAAACTGGGAGCGGGGTAGATTAAACCTCCGCTGTAAATCCACAAATGAGGCAAACCCCGAGCCCTCAGACATACGCAAATGCCCCACATATTCCACCCCCCGCTCAGCCCAGACACGCCCCACGCTACCCCACATGCCCGGGCTAAAGCCGGGATTACCAAATAGGGGAAGACAGTCGGTCCGCCTCCAACAACTACCCCGCGAAGTACACAGAGCCCGCCAGGCCCGCTGTATCCCCCGCAAACAAACCGAGTGCTTCCACCCGGGAGGCAATGCTGACACAGGGTGATGTAGACAATATACGCGATGCCATGGCCGGCCCATCTGCTCAATCAGGCTGACAGGGATCGTATACTCCGTTCCCTTAAGGAGATCGCGAATCATCCTCAGCAAGTAAGCTAAATTGTACGTCCTGAGCGGGGTCAACCCCAAACCCCCGTCCTCGCGAGATCGCGTCAGGACAGAGAAAGCAATGCGAGGCTTCTTGCCCCTCCACAAAAACTTCGAGAGATGCCGCTGCAGCACCAACAAGTCCTTCTGTAACAACCACACCGGAAGCTGGCGCAACACATAAAGCCACCTGGGAAGTTCAACCATCTTAAAAAGGGCTACCCGACCCATAAGAGAGAGCGGCAGGTCCCGCCACTTCCGCAACCGCTCAAGCGTGCCCGTCAAAAGCGGGGTCATATTCACACTATAAAGGTTCACCAACCGTTCTGGTATCTGGATACCTAAATAACGTATCTGTCCCACCGCCCATTGTAGGGGAAAAACCCCCGTCCAAAGAGGCCGAACGTTCCCTCCAACATCCAACACCTGAGATTTAGCTGTATTCACCCGAAGGCCCGAGAACTCGCCAAAGTCCTCAATCAGCCTGAGCGCGATTTCCAGAGAAGCCTGTGGATCCCGAAGGCACAACAAAATGTCATCGGCGTAGGCACTGACCTTAAGACCTCCCCCAGGCCACTCCACCCCCTTAATCTCAGCGCTCTCACGTAGAGACACCAAGAGGGGCTCTAGTTGCAACACGAATAAAAGAGGGGAAAGCGGACAGCCCTGCCGGGTCCCCCGACGGAGCAAAAAAGGTTGAGAAGTCACGCCACCCAGAGAAATGATAGCCAAGGGTTCAGTATAGAGGGCCTGCATCCATTGCAGATAAGGTCCCACGAAACCAAAGGCCTGCAAGGCCTCGAACATATACCCCCAGGACACCCTGTCAAAGGCCTTTTCCGCGTCTAAACTTACCAGAAGTAAGGGGTCATTCTGGGACATGCACCAATCCATACTTAAGAGTATTTTGCTAATATTCAAGACGGCCCTCTCTCCCCTTAACAAAACCCGACTGATGTGTGCCAATAAGTCTTGGAAGAATAGGTTGGACCCGAGCCGCCAGCACGGATGCCAATAATTTCAGATCATAGTTAATAAGGGAGATCGGTCTATACGAAGATGGCTCTTCTAGATTTTTACCAGGCTTCGGAAGGACCGTTATGGTCGCAGTCCGCATATCCCTGGGAAACACACCCGTCTCCAACACCGCACCATACAAGGCCGTCAGAGTAGGGACCACCTGCCGCTCCAAAATCTTGTAGAACTCCACACCGTAGCCATCCGGCCCCGGGGCTTTGTTCGGCACCCCCTTCCGAATAACCTGCTGAAGCTCCGCCCCCGTCAGAGGCCGGTTCAGGTCTTCGACATCCTGGCCTGTCAGCCCCGGTAAACGCACTGTATCCAAAAAACGGCGAGCAGCCTCCCGGTCCTCCCTCTCCGGGGTATACAAGGTTTCATAGAAATGCCGAAAGACTCGCAAGATTTGACCTGAGTCCCGATGCCGAACCCCTGCGGCATCTCGAATCACTGCTATCATCCTATTCCCACCCCCTCGCGCACCAACCGTGCCAAAAGCTTCCCTGTCCGGTCCCCATAACGAAAAAACTGACGACGGTAATATTGTAGGGAATAAACCGCTCTATCCTGAAGCAGTTGATTGAGGCTCCGTTGCATCTCCAAATATATCTGCAGACTACCAGAATCCTTCCTCCTCAAAGACACTCTCTTATAAACTTGAAGCTCCTGGGCCGCTCGTACAATCTTATCATTCAGGGTCCGCCGCTCCCGTGCCACGTACGCAATAATAAGACCACGCAGCACGGCCTTCCCCGCTTCCCAGAACACCGCCACACTACTGGCCTGAGACTCATTAAAAGCCTGATATTCCTCCCAATGCTTCACTAAATACTGCCTAAAAGCCTCATCCTTCCACAGATGCCGCGGAAAAGACCAGCTACCCCGCCCCCCTCGGCTGCCGTGCCAATCAAGCACCACCATCGCATGGTCAGACACCACTATCGGTCTGATCTCAACACTCCGAACTTTGCCAAAGGCAGCCTGGGAAACAAGAAAGTAATCAAGGTGGGACCAGGTCTGATGAGCTCGGGACAGATGCGTGTAGTCTCTCTCTCCCATATGTAATAGCCGCCACCCATCCACCAAGCCTCCCACACTACACAAGTAGCCAATCCCCTTCCCCTTCCACCCCCCTCCCGCAGAGGTCCTAGACTTATCCCACTCAGGGTCGTGCGGGCAATTGAAATCCCCTGCTAAAATGATGGGTACGTTCGGGGCACCAGCCACCCTCTGTGCCACAGTCTGAAAGAATGAATGGCTATAAACATTCGGGGCATAGATATTTCCTATGAAGAGCTCCTCACCCTGTATCCGAAGGTGCAGGAACAGATACCGTCCCTGCAGATCCACCTCCTCCCACAGAAGTTCCACCTGCAGGCCTTTTTGCACCAAAACTGCAAGTAAGGCCTCAAGCTGCGCCCGCTGTGCCTCCGTCTCCCGCGTCGTGCGCCCTTCTGTGTCCTCCAAAGCGGACACGCGCTGCTCTAACTCCTCGACGCGATGACCCACCTCCAACATAGCAGATCCCATATCCTCCAACTTCTGCATGATGCGGTCAAATTTCGGGTCCAAGAGAAGGGCCACCTCCCGCGCCACATCCTCCGTAGCAGATGCAGCACTTTCCGATCCCGGGGAGCGCGGCTGCACCGCCGCCGATGCAGTAGGCCCGGTCTTAGCACTCTTCTCCTTTTCGCGCTTAGGCAGAGGCGGCATCTCAGGCAAACTGCCCTCCCGAGCTTCCCGCAGAGATATCGGAAGCGGCCGGTCCACACAGAAGCTATTTGGAGCACAATAAACGTCTAAAGAGCGATTATTTAGTGTGGGGCAGCCCCGGAGCGAGCAAGACACGTCCTACTCCCTCATGTGTCACGTGGGATCCTCTCAATGCTTTGCATTTAACTTGCCAGTGCTTGTGCTGTTTCCAGTTTTCATCATTTGGCTCTTTTTTCCATTTCCTGAAGGTTGCTTTTTTGGCAGCAACAGCCTCTCTGACCTCACCTTTAAACCATGCTGGCAGTTTTTTGGACTTTCTTCCACTTTTCTTAATGCGTGGAATACAGCTGGTCTGGGCTTCGAGGATAGTATTTTTAAATAACACCCAAGCTTGCTGTAAGTCTTTAACCTTTGGAACCGCTCCTTTTAGTTTTTTCCTAACTATATTCCTCATTCTATCATAGTCTCCCTTTTGAAAGTTAAAAGGTAGTACTGTGGATGCCTTTACTATCTGTCCTCCACTAATTAAATCAAACATGATCATACTATGATCACTATTGCCAAGTGGTCCCAACACCCTTATTTCTTGCACCAGATCTGGCGTTCCACTAAGGACTAGGTCCAGTATGGCTTCCCCTCTGGTCGGTTCATGAACCAGCTGCTCGAAGCAGCAGTCATTTATTCCATCTAGAAACTTTCTCTCTTTAGCTTGTCCTGCTGTGACACTGACCCAGTCGATACCAGGGTAATTGAAATCACCCATTATTACTACTCTGTTGTGACTTTTGTTAGCTTCCTTGATTTCTTTGAGCATTTCATCATCCATTTGTTCATTCTGGCCAGGCGGTCGATAGTATACTCCCACTGCCATCACCTTCCCCTTCATAAATGGAATTTCAATCCATAGAGATTCTACAGCAAATTTTGTTCCCTGCAAAACTTTAATCCTTTCTGACTCAATGCCCTCTCTAACAGAGCGCAACCCCTCCACCAATTTGATCAGCTCTATCATTACGATATAGTTTGTATCCAGGTATCACAGTGTCCCACTGGTTATCCTCCTTCCACCATGTCTCAGAGTGCAATCATATCTAACCTCTCATTTAGTGCTATATATTCTAACTTTCCCATCTTATTGTTTAGACTTCTAGCACTGGCATACAAGCATTTTAGAGACTGTATTTTATTCATATTAATCTGGCTATTGGTAGGCAGGGGTAATTTGGAATCTTTATGCTCTGTCTGCTCCTTACTCAAGGGCATTTGGGCTACTATACTCCCTTTTGGAACCTCACTGCTTTTGGTAGTATCCTTCAAGGATACCTTCGTCCGAACCATGCACTCCTGGGTGACTGTCAGCTTTCCCCTATTTCCTAGTTTAAAAGCTTCTCTATCTCTTTTTTAAAGGTTAATGCCAGCAGTCTGGTCCCATCCTGATTAAGGTGAAGCCCATCCCTTCGGAAGAGCCCCCCCTTTCCCCAGAATGTTCCCCAGTTCCTAACAAATCCAAAACCCTCATCCTTGCACCATTGTCTCATCCATGCATTGAGACTCCGGAGCTCTGCCTGTCTTTTGGGTCCTGCACGTGGAACAGGAAGCATTTCGGAGAACGCTATCCTGGAAGTTCTGGATTTCAACTTCCTACCTAAAAGCTTAAATTTAGCCTCCAGAACTTCCCTACCACATTTTCCCATGTCATTGGTACCAACATGTACCAAGACAGCAGACTCCTCTCCCCAGCATTATCTATGATCCTATCTAGGTGGTGCGTGAGGTCTGCTACCTTCGCACCAGGCAGGCATGTTACCAGGCGATCCTCACGTCCACCACCCACCCAGCTATCTACATTCCTAATGATTGAATCACCAACTATAACAGCTGTCCTGACCCTCCCCTCATGGGGACATGGCCCTGGAGAAACGTCCTCGGTGCGAGAGGGTTTTACATCACCTGGAGGACAGGTCCTAGTTACAGGATCACATCCTGCCACACCAGGGTGATGCTCTCCTGTCACGTGACCTCTCCCCTCCATGGCAACAGGGATGCTGCCAGACTGGAGGTGGGACTTCAGGACTATATCCCTGTAGGTCTCATCCATGTACTTCTCTGTCTTTCTTATGTCTTCCAGGTCTGCTACTCTAGCCTCTAGAGAACGGACTCGTTCCCTGAGAGCAAAGAGTTCTTTGCACTTAGTGCATACGTAAGACCTCTCACCAACTGGGAGAAAATCATACATGTGACACTCAATGCAAAAGACCGGAGAACCCCCATCTCGTTGCTGGACTTCTGTCTGCATCTTAGTTTAAAACTTGTGTTTAGGTCTTTTAAATTCTGTATATAATAAGGATTGGTGTGGATGCTTATACCAATAAAAGTGTATCTAATACCCCTAATACACCATGTGTACCTGAAGCTTAAGTAATTAATCTCAGGTCCTCTGTGTATGACTGATTTGGATAACGAGCTGCACCTGAGAGCAGCCCCTTTCCTCTAAGATGTGCAAGTACCTATAAAACTACAATTACCCCAGGGGTGGGTGGGTGCCGGGGAGGGAGGGAGGGAGATAAGTCCTATTAAAGAGGGCAGTTACAAGGTACCCTGTCCTGAACCCTCAGCAGGGGGGAGGGGGGTACCACACAAAGCCCAGTTAGTTGAGAGAGAGGCAAGGTAAGTTATAACTGAGAAGGCTGAACTAGCACACCACTAAGACAAACAATAAATAATTAAATAAACAGTTAGACAAACAAATAATTAATAAACAGCTAGAACTCACAGCAAAGTGTCACAGGAGGCAATATCCACTTCTCTAGCAGAGCACTGTAAAAAGCACTGCTCTTCTCTGATCAGAGAAAAGCAGACTAAAACAGACTATGCACACGTGGAGGAAACAAGAAGGCGGCTATATACCCTTTCGATGTCTAGGACATCTGCACCTTGCCCACTCACAATCTTAAATGACAGAGGTGTAAGGCAGGGTCTCCAAATCCAGCCCTGGATGGCCACAAACCAGTCAGGTTGGCAGGATATCTCTAATGCATATATATCTCATGCATATTCATTAGGGATATCCCGAAAACCTGACTGGTCTGCGGCTCTCCAGGACCAGGGTTCCCTACCCCTGCCCTAGGCTCTTTTTCAGGAGCCACTGTGATGGAAAGACTTTGAGTCACATCTCGGATAAAACCCTGAAAGGACATATTCCCTGGTGGAGACATCCTATGCTGAGAAGAAGAATCCTCAGGAAGAAGTACTCTGGTATCAGCAGAGCTTTCAGAGTCTTCAGACTCATCCGAGGATTCAAAGTACCTCCAATCCGGGTGATCGTGCAAGGCACGGTACTGGTACCGATCGAAGTCGGCATCGGAGGGGTCTGGTACCGACTTGTCGATACCAGATGGATAAGCATGACTCGGTCCCGGCAGAATACCTGCCGATGTTGATGCAGTCGATACCGGTACCAGAGTCGGTGCCGGTACCGGTTGAATTGTCTGAAACTGTTTCAAGGGCATCGAGGCCGTGAGAAGAGCCGCCAGACTGCGTTCAATAGCCAAGAATCTCTGGTCTATCGACGCTGCCGAGGCTTGGTACCGGATGAAGCAGCCGATACCCCAGAGCATGGCACCAGTAGTTCTGCTGAGGTTGAGGCCTCGAGAACATCCTGGAGCCCCGTTAGTGCTTTGGAAGTCGAAGCCTCCCGCCGGGGCAATTTTGCCCGTGAAAGTACCTCAAGGGCAATGCCAGAGGCATCTCTATGCTTAGAGGGAGATCTGCCATTTGAGGGCCGGCTAGATTTATGTTTAGTTACCTGAGATCCATGGGAGGAAGATGAAGCCCTGGAAGACGTCGATGCCACAGAGGCTGCATCGGAGGGAAAAAGGGTGCTAAGTTTAGCAGCTCGGTTCTGACGGCCCCTCTTCGACATCATCCCACAGGCAACACACTCCGAAATAGAGTGGTCAGGACCTAAACATTTGAGGCACCACTCATGGGTGTCGGTGAAGGAGATGGTACCGCCACACTTGGAACACTTTTTAAAACCCTTAGAGGGTTTTTCCATTTTAAAGGAAAAGTTGGGCCTAGTGCCCAAAATGGCACGTGGCACCTGAGGAGAAAATACCTGGAAAAGACTCCAGAAGAAAAGTTTTTTGTTTTTTTTGGGGGGGGGGGGGGGTTTGGAAAAAAAGAAAGAAGAACCGGCGGTACCGGTGTAGCGTCGAGGGAAGGCAGACGCGACAACAAAAAAGAATAAAAGGGAATTATTTTCTGCGGTGATAGGATGTGCGACCTGTTGGCTCCGCAGAAAACGAAGAACTGGAGAGGGACAGTTGGGAAAGGCGGGAAGGCAGCACGCAGGCGCTGTGGGATGCTCCTAAAGGCTTTCCTATTGGACGCTGGGGAACGTTCCCGTGTGGGCTCTGTCGGTGCCGACGATACCCATATGTGAAGACTACATTCCTGCTTGTTCCTGGAGATAAAATAAAAAACTACAGGCTGCGCTGAAGGGCTGAGGAGAGAAGAAATAGTGCCTCTTTCCGCGCAGGCAGGGTCTTCCTCCATGCCAGATCCCTCGTGCCTGCTATATGAAACACCAGCTTCACTTACAAAGATTTTTGTCGCCCAGCCCCTTCACAGTGGTTACCTTAGATTTACTGGTGCCTCCTGGACCGCTATTGACAGCACTGCTCTTTCCCTTGTGCTCAGCCTTTACTGCAGGCTTCAGCGCCGAGAGATTGTCCAGGGAGCTCTCCGAATGGGTTTTCATGTTTGTGATGGCTCTTCACCCGGTAACTGGTTTGGGAGCCACCCCCAGTCCTGGGATGTCGCTGCCACTCAAAAAATTCTCCGCACACCAGAAGGTTGGGGGAGGGGGGGGGAGATGTCTTCCTCTATCATTGCCACCTTAGGCGGGTTTACTTTTTATTCCCCCCCCCCCCCCCAAATTTCCTAACAAAATAACAATCCTACCAAACTGTAAGGAAAAAGGTTTCTCTATCTAAATCCTATGCTCCTTAGTTGTCCCTTCAGTGAGTCCAACATCTTGGCTCACTACTTCCAACTGCTTGGAGTCTGAGCATACTGGGGCTGGTAGGCGGTGCCAGTGGTATAAGTATGCTGGTGTCAAAAGATGACATGCTCAGTCTCCAAAATGCTGGAAGAGGTGCACTACCCAGAGGTGCGGGACTGGACTGGAGGGACAATAAGGAACTCAGTATTCAGATCTAGATGAAATTAAGCCAGGAACTGATTTGAGTTTCAGCAAGCATCAATTTAAATTGTGTTTTTATAAATTTCTTGATGAGGTTACCATGGCAGAGAAAGGAGCACGTCCAGATGAATACTAACCTCTGTTCCAACTCCAGGTTGTGCTCCAGAATAAACATTGTCAGGTGGGGGGCCGCCATATTTCCTTTGTCCTGTTGTTACATCCAGAGTATATCCTGTTCTCTCTAGCAATACCTTGAAACGATTAAAAGAAATTACTCCTTATCAAGTGTCTCATCAACTGCATGTTATATAAACCATATTGACTGACACATTGAAAGGCCCATTTTAGATAGCATATAGAGATTGGAACAGAGATGCCAAGGTTGCGACACACACTATTCTGGCAATATTTTAGAAAGGTCTCTGCTGAATGCAGTAACTTTTATAAAATAGTGCAGGAATGCATGTGCATTTGCTGATACGTGGGGCCAGAGGAGTCAATTTAGAAACTATATTGGGGGGGGGGGGGGGAGAGATAACAGGGCAAACGTGCCAACTTCCATTATGTAGATACCGGCAATTTACACATGGAAGTTGTATTTCACAACTTACAAATATATATGTTGTCAATTATCTACAGCTGTCACTATCTTTTTCTAATTTTAATTTGAAGGGGGGAGGAGAGGGAATAAACAATGGGGAATTGAGGAGGATAACACCCTTAATACTTCCAGTAAAGAGCTGCCTGAAAACAAGCAGTTTTTAAAAAACTAAATGTGCCAGGGAGCAGCTGTAAATCCTCAAGTAGATAACTGCAGTCACACATGTATTTTCTATATGAAATGGGGAATACAACAGAGTAGATGCCTGACCTGCCCAGGCCATTCCCTAACCATGTATCCCTTGCAATTTCTATGAAGTACATGTACATGACAATTATAGAAAGGACTGACTTTACATTTCCATGTGGAAATTGCAAATAAGAATACTAAAATAACCTCATAAAAGGTTTAATAAGTCTCTTTGTTACAATGTACATTATTGCCTAAATGACAGAATCTTTCACCCTGAAGACTGTCTTATCAAACACTCTTTTTGGAGTTTGTGTCTATGTGTACTTACACACACATTTTATTTTTGCGAGAGCTCAGAATTTATTTAAATAATTTAGCCCTTGTGCCCTCAGTCTGTTGCCCCTGCCCCACTCTAAATTGGTCTGCCTGGGATTCTGTCACAGGACTAGAAGGAATGCACCTCTAAGATGCACCATCAACACAGATTTTGATCATACCTGATAATTTCCTCTCCTTGAATCCTAGACCAGTACAGACAAGTGGCTAATGCTCCCTAACCAGCAAGTGGAGGCAGACTTGAACAGCTTTCAGCTATGTCATCACTTGATATATCATCTGGTACAACACAGAGAGAAGCCAGTACAATACTTCCCAAACTGTAAGCAAAACTGAAAAAAAAAACCTCAAGAAAACACTTAGATTGTATTATTTGCCATGAAGAACATGAGCAAGTATTTGACTCTTACTCCAAGGAAACTGGAGCTAGACCACAAGGTTGATTAGACCATCCACAGCAGTCAGAAACCCCCAAACCTGCAGATAGTGATTTCACAGCCTGGGAGAGACTAATGTGACCAAAAGACAGCAGGCTTTCCAACCTCCAAAAGGATGGGTCCAAAAGGGTCCAAATGAACCAGTCAAGGCGAGTGGGATGTACCCAAGCAGTCAGAACCAGAGTGGGAGGAAGACGACAATCAGACAGACTACCCTGTCAAAAGGAGTCATCTGAATAACCTCCACAAGTGCCCTGTAGGGCCTCACAAAGGTGATCGATGAAGGCCAGGAAGCCTTAGAACTGTCCCTCTAGGGACATCCAAGCAGACTCCATCCAAGAGGGTTGTGCTCCAGGGAGTGAACTGTGACTCACTCCTGAATGTGCTTACCAAACAGGATACATCTTACCTCCAGTGGTCTCCAGGGGACAATAGAGGATTTGACCTCAGCAGGCACACCCCTCGAACTGCCAAAGACAGAAGGTCCAATTCCAGATGCAGTGAGAAGTCTGCTTGAAGATCCTTCCCTATGGCAGGCATGATCACAATTCAGTCAGGATGAGAAAGGAGGGGGGTAGCCTCCTTGAAGGAAGAACAGCAAAGGCTTTATGATGGAAGGAGCCATCCAAAAATCCAGAAAGATGCACTCTGAGCCAACGGCTGCAGCAAGGACAATATATGGCAAATGCCAGAGTCCCCCCGGAATGGATCCTAAGAAACCAATTTACCAGGGAGGCCTTACAAATGGACCCAAATGAGGATTCTTCCACGGATCTAACAAAGGAACCCACTGAGTTCTAATGGGACGCTTAGGCGGACAGAACTGCTTCACTCCCACTGAAGGAGGCGAAGCTGAGAAGCATTGCAAAGGATTCCTCGAAGGAAATTCCTGTGTCCGAACAGCCCACCACTCGAACCCTGAGGGTTCAGGGCCATGCCGTGGTCCAGATCGAACAGCTAAAAAGCTAGAACATCCATTAAGGAGATAGAAATTTAACAGGTCCCAAGCAGGATGGTTAACAAGCATCTCAAACCAACTAGCATGCACCTGCAAGGACCAGGTCTATGTGAGAGGATGCTAGGAAACCACCTTTCTCAGATCCCCCTGCTGTGTTTCTCCTGTAGGCCTGTATCTTGAAGAGGACGAGAAAGGCCACACCATTTGACACAAGAGTCCACATAACACGATACACACGTTCAATCCAGGGCCCCTAAGATCACCAGGATCAGATGGACTGATAACTTGTGCAGAAAACAGGTTGCCCAAGATCACAGAGGAGTGACACAGCATCTCTCCCCTAGGCCACTTCAAAGAAAGGGACACCATGCCATCCATGGAATCTCCCTCCATCCAAAACAGCTCCACAACTGGCAACCCTGGAGTGGTCAATACATGGGGCCTTCGCACTATGAAAGTCCATGTAGAAGGGCTGAACTGTCATTTCATCCAGACCCACAAAATTCCCACACATTCAGGACTAATAACAAAAGCTTATATTATGTGCTGCAGCTAAGGCAATTATATGCTCCTCTGACCTAACAGCCTAGATGTATGGCCACAAGAACTGCTCTGGACCCATGAGCTCTGCAGCTATAAAAGACATGCATGTCTGTCAAGGCTGTATCCAAAAACATGCAGCTTGCTGCTTCCATTAAGGAGGCACGAGTCTCCACAGGATCACTGTGATCTCTGGCCTCCAGGCAGAAGATCCCTCAGGGGGTGGGGGGACAGAGTTCCTAGGTCTCGCATCTCCAACCCTTCCTGCTGAAAGCAAAGGTGACAAGCATCTCCTCAGATGCTTCTCACACCTTCCCAGTCATGAGGTGGTACGGCAACTGCTACCTCACCTGCTCCTTGATCTCCCAGGAGAGAGGAAGAGCCTGGCTGACCAACAGGGAACTTGGAAACTAGAAGATTAGGCAGTGTCTTTTAATCTAGTGCAATAGAACCCTAGACCAGAATCTGGCCCCAAGGATGATGCTTTGTACCCAAGGGTCGGAAGAAACTCAGGACCACAGAAGTGACAGAAAATCACCTGCTCTGAGGTTAGAGCAAACCCTCCATTGTGAGAAAGGTGAACTTGGGTGAGAACTCCCCAAGAGCTCAACATCACGAAAGAGAATCAAGCTGCTGTCAGGACAGCCTATTCCCCCAGTCTGCATCGCCTTTAGACAATCTCAAAGACACTAAATGAGCCACAATCTCAAAGACACTAAATGAGCCAATATAAAGTCCAGGCATGGGCAATCGGGCTCTCTGCATACAGAGAGATGCTACTACCACTCCTATCACCTCAGTAACAGGTATAGGGCGCTGCAACTAGGTCCAAGGCAAAGCCTGAACTTGAAGAGGCGGCATGTAATGCAGATATGGAGAAACAGTGAATGCTGTTCACCTTCAAAGCAACAAATGTCACAAAGAGGTCTAGGTGCTGTACCCTACCTGACTAGACCAATATGGAGTCTGAAGATCGCTGGCTCTAGGTCCATGACATACCAGAAGGAACTTCCCTTCACGGATCTGCATGTATCAAGGATAACATCTCCAGTCCCACTGCAGAAGGGACAGGAGAAACAACCTGCACTGCCAGAAGCATCAAAGAAAGTACCCCCCCCCCCCCCAACATTCCTTACCTGAGCAGACAGCTTCAGGGAGACTCCCCAGGGAAACTTTGCAAGCTCTGATGTAAGTCACCTAGTGTGTATCAGAAGCCTCAGGCTGGCTTGGACCAACATTCAAGGGACCAAGGACAGGTGTGTAGGGCTGGTACCCCTGCAATTCTACATGCAAATCTCCGGCCTGCTCAACAACTCAGGCCTGAACCAAACTGAACAGACAAGATGGATCCTTCACTACACTTTTGCTGTGTTCAGCTACAAACCTGACCTCCAAGCAACTGCTTGCGCAGCGTTTCTAAGTGTGCATACATACAGAAGCTATTGTCCGTGGCTAATTTACTGCCCGCATGCAAGGACATCTGCTGCTTCAGTGTCCTTGGACACTTGTACATATGCCCAGAAGTTACTTCTTACTATGGATCCTTTGTTTGCAAGAAGATGCCCATCATCTACCTCCTGATTCGCTGAGAACACCTCAGACTGCCTGGTGCCAACCAATCATCGGACCTATGACGGAGGATTCTTACAGAGAATAATGCAGTCTGCACTGGAACTTTAGTAAGAAGAGTTGGGGGCTTTTCCCACCTGTTCATACAGACTTCTGCACCGGTTCCTTCCTGCTGTGCACTGCGTACCTGATTCCTGCGACCTGAGCCTTCCGCAAGACGGCCACTAAGTGTGGGCTAGGCCGTCCTCCAAAGGTCTGAGATAAGACTTTCACAGATACCTCCGGTTCGGACTTACTGCGGCTCGCCTGACGGGGCTGGAGCCTGCATTAGCTAGGAGCTGCCTCCTTGGACTGTGCTGTTCCTGAGTGCCCGACGAAGCTAAGGTACTGGCTTATCTCTCCTCTCCTGGATGGGCAAGGGGTTAGCAATATATTTCTTACTTTTCCTCAGTGCAGAGCGAATCAGTGACGTCTGGTTACTAATTAGTGATTTATTACGTTGTCCAATTGTACATCTGTACTATAACAAATTTCTACCTCATGTTTCTAATTAGTTATATGTATGTTTCTATATTTTTCTACCTGGTTGCCTATAATAAAGTCTAATATATATCTGCAGACCAGACTTCTTTTGTGGCTCATTGCCAGAATAACTCACCGAACTTTGGGCTGGGTAATAGTAGCCATTCCCCCTGGACAACAGAGAGTCTAACTTATTTTTGTGCTACTAATAATCCCTACAGGTGGCCTCAAAAGAGAGCTGACAAACTCCTCCCTCACCTAAGGATACCGAAACTCACTAGTTTAATATGATATGGGTGCACTCAGAAGAAAGACCAAGTTACACTCCAAATGACTGGACCTTGGGAGGACTGACAGCATCTAAAGAGGAGGATTAGAGGCTCCCAAAGACGTTATGAAGGAGACTCGAGCCAAAATAGGCCTTCCCCTACCGCAATGGAGGTCTCGAAGCACACACGCTCTCCAGTGGCAGCTCCAGGCTTTAGGTATTGCCTTAGAAGGTCCCTTGGTATGGTCTCTGCCTGTCTTCCAGAAGTCTGTATGGGCACTCAGAGACAAAGCAATACTTAAGGGGAACTGCTTTGCTACAGACCAGAGCTATCATCGGAACAATGCCAGTACTAGAAACTGGCCCATATCTCCACTGCCATGGAGCAGGGAGAGACACTACTAGAGCATTAACAAGCAGCAGTCTCCTAGAGAGAGTGCTGCAAGTCTCCCAGTCCCTGGAAGCAGACTGAGCTAAATGACTATCTGACCCCACCCAAACCAGATGTTCTCATGAACAGGATCTGCAACTTTAGGAGCAAAGGGCCAAAGCCACCAGACCACCTGCTGAGGGTGGAGCCATCATCCAAAGGCTAGCCTCTAGTCATGCACACAGAAACATCAAAGCGCCAACCACCTGTTGCCAAGATGATCATGTCTGTCTGTCATTGCCATGAAACAGACTTCCACCCTATGAAGCCAAAGGGCATTAATCATCCCCTCTTGGTCGAGGGGTTAGGCGAGACAGGACATGAACTCCCAAACTGGGCAGAGTTATATTCTCTCTAAAAGCCCATGCGCTAACCAAGCCAATGAAGTGGTAATGTAGCAGAGCAGCAGGCCTACCCTTTAGCTTCCAGACATTAATGTAAAAAATCAGTGGAATCCTGAAAATCAGACAGTTGTCAATCCTAACCCTCCTGGGTATGAAGCACACTTGATAGGGCCTCCCTAAACCTTTGACACTAGATATGTTCCTAGCTTGCCAATTTTTTAATCTAGACCTATCCATGGCTACAGAATTATTTGCCAGTACACATAGTAACCCTGATAACCCTGCACAAAAGCCAGCTCGCAGCCTGCAGAGCCACCATAATATCCTGTGAGGGACTAAACAGGCCTAGCAGAAAAAAAGCACATCCTTCAGGGATCCTAACCAGCTCCTTGGGGGAACTAAAATTCCGCCCTCCTCAGACTTACTTTCTGACAGCCAGCACTTTCAAGTCCCAAAAGGTATGCCTGGAACTCAAATCCATCCACCCATAAAGGGGGCTGTCAAGCAACTAGCTAACCGTATACAGCCCAAGGGCTCTTTCAGGACTTGTTGGAGAGCTGTTTGGCAAGCTTGCCAAAAGGTAAGGGCCACTGGGCATACAGCTAGTGCCACCCCACCATGCTCCGCTGTAACCAGGCCCAAGCTGCCAATCATAATGGCTGCAGAACTTACCAGTGGAATAAAAAGCAAAGAAACAGTGGCAGGGACCACAGATCCATGCAGGTGGGTCTCAGGATGCCAGCCAAAGAAATGCCTTTGGGCATCACAACCCTAAATGGGGGTAAATAAAGAACAGCTGTGGCAAAAAAACAAACAAAAACAAAACACACAAAAAAACTGCTAGGGACTGCAGGCTGCATTCCTGAAAACCACAGTGGCAAAAAAAAGATGCAAAAGAATACACCCTGAAGAAAGGGCCACAGAGCCATGGCAAAAAGAGTCGTGAAAAAAAGATTTCTGTGGCCTGTCAGGCTGACTAGGGAAACCCTATTCAGGATGCACCAGATGCCTACACAAGCCTAAGTGTTTTTTTAAGCTGCTTTCTTCAAAGCAGAAGCACCAATTGTCTCCCACTGAAATCAATGGGGAAACTTCCATATTGAAACAAATATGGCACCTCAATATCCTCCTGGCAAAGCAGCCAACCTCATGCACAGAGCTGTCAAGATTCTAAACCACACTCTGGAGAGAATACAGCAACTGATAACTCCCAGAATCACTGAAAGTCCCAGCCTTCCTGAGGAGAGCCATATACCAAGCAGGAGGAGTAGCAGATGCATACCTACTCAACCCCTTCTTCGAACCCCCCCCCCTCCCCCGCCATAGAAAATCCAATTCCAATTCTACTTCCAGTTGACCTGCACATCTGTTTTTTTCCCTTTTTTAAATTGTATTTATTTGTTTGTTTGTTCTATAAGCTGCTGAATGAGCTCTTGATAAGAGACCTTCAGGACCGACCTCTGAGTCACACTTGCACACCAAGATCTACGAAGGTCCATTAACACTGTACCTCTGCAGGCTCGCTAACTTCCAGAAATCTAACTTGAACAATAGGGCGGGTCCTGGGTGAAAAGACTTCATGAAAGAAAATTAGCAGGTAAGATCTAATTTCACTTCAGATACACGAGCCATTGAGACAGGGATATCTTGCTTTTGAAGGCACTGATGAATCACCCGGAAGATGATGACCTTCGCTGTCACCTCCCAGCTCTCCTCCCATGATTTTGCCCATAAATCAGCCAGTCGCCCAAGTAGGGGTGCACCAGAATGCCCTGCAGTCTGAGGGCTGCAACCACCACTACCGTCACCTTGGTAAAGGTGCAGGAGACCATCGTCAGGCCAAATGGCATTGCCTGAAATTGAAAGTGTCCCCTCAGAATGGCAAACCACAAGAACCGCTGATTTTCCGGCCGGATGGGAATGTGCAAGTATGCCTCCTTGAGGTCCAAGGCCATCCGATACTCGCCTATTTGCATAACTCCTCCTTCTTGGGGACCACAAAATGGAGTATCGACCGGTGCCACATTCCTCTCTTGGCACCTCTACCACAGCCTCCAATGCCAGCAACCACTTCAGAGTCTGCTCCACTGCTTATGCTCTCACCATGTGGTGGAAAACACAAACGCGTCTCCGAGTGGACAAGCAAATTCCAGGGCATATCCATCTCTGACGACATCTAGGACCTAGTTGGTTCCACGTGACATGGACCGATCAGCTGATCCTCCCTCCTGGGCCTGCCTCGCTTCAGTGTGGCTTCTTGGAGAGGGTGGCACTACCCACGTAACTCCCACGGGTCAATCCCCATCCCTAAAAGAACTGACCCTTATAAGGGGAAATATCTCCGCTGAGGCAGGGCAAACCGGGTAGTCCTGAATCACCAGAAGTCCCTTGCACCCCCCTCAAGCTGACTGCTGAGATTTAGCCCCACGGGACTTGTCCTCTCGCAGTCGCACCCCCTTAGTTTCATCCAGCTCCTTCCCCAACTCCTTCAACACGTTGCCAAACAGCAGCTTCCCTTTAAACGGAAGTTTGCAGAGATAAATCTTAGAGGACACATCAGTAGCCCAACTGCATAACCACACAAAGCGCCATGATGTAACCACCAAGGTCATACTCTTGGCTGAGGTATGCACCAAATTGTAGCAAAGGTCTGCCAGGATAGGCTGAAGCTATCTCCAATTCGGGGAGTTCTGCTGGTCAGCCCGCAACCTTGGAGTCATCTTTGACTCCTTCCTTTTCTTCTCTACACATATTTAACAGATTGCTAAAACCAGTCATTTCTTTTTCTATATTAACAAAATTCACCCCTTCCTCTTTGAACACACAACTAAAACTCTTGTCCACTCTTTAGTTACCTCCCGTCTTGGCTACTGCAACCTTCTCCTTGCTGGTCTTCCTCAGTCATCTCTCTCCAATCTATTCAGAACTCTGCTGCATGGTTAATCTTCCGCCAGCCTCAATTCATTCACATAACCCCTCTTCTCAAATGACTTCACTGACTCACCTTCCGTTTCCGTATCCATTTTAAACATCTCCTTCTAATCTATAAATGCATTCACTATTGCCTCTCCTTACCTCTCTTCTCACACCCCCCTCGTGAACTCTGCTCCTCCTCGGGCCTTCTTATCTCTATGACCTTATCTTCTACTGCCAATTCCAGATTTCGTTCTTTTCACACCTTGCTGCTCCTTATGCCTGGAACAAACTTCCTATATCTTTACATCAAATTTCATCTCTCTCCCTCTTCAAATCCATGCTTAATGCTTAAGGCTTACCTCATTGAGGCCACTTTTATCACAATCTAGTCAAGACAGACAACACAATACAGTCTGTCTTTACTATGTTACTATGTTATTTCTCTTGTATTGTGTTGTCTGTCTTAACTAGAATGTAAGCTCTATGAGAAGAGACTATCTTCCATACATGTTTGTGCAGAGCTGCTTACACCTTTAACACCATATAAATGATTAATAATAGTAGCAATAAGTTCCTCTGATATGGCTTGCACCACATAAGCCCCACAAATGGAGGCCTGCAGCACTAACGCATTCAGGGCTGATCCACCTTTCACAAGAACAACTGTTTTCTTTGTGACCACCGCAACCAACGGGTCCACCTTTGGAGTGGAAAATAACTTCTCCTTCGCTGGAGGGACAGGGTACAGTCATGTCATTGCTAAACCCCCTTTCAGTGGCTTCAGCACCTCCCACTCAGCCTCTATCATCTACATGATGGTCCTATGCACAGGGAAAGAGTTTTGCGTAGAGTGCATACCCTGCAACAGGGGGTCCCCTCCAGGGACGCGTCCTCTTACACCGCTTTGAAGGGGATGTTCAAGGCCACCAAAGGACTGTACAATCAATGGCAACAGCTCTTCCTTCTGGAAGAGACAAACTACTGGGGGAGCTCCACCTGGGGAGTACCTCTCTCCTCCAATTCCAAAGCCTCAGACGCCTCATAAGGGATCAAAGGACCCTCCAGGGGATCCTCTGAGCCCCCTGAAGCCTCTGAAAGCTGCTAGGTGCCTCAATGAACTGACACCCTACTCCACTTGCTGGGTACTGAGTTGGCATTCCATGTTTGAGTGCCAAACCCTTCTCCCACTCCCCCCTACCCGAAATGAAAGGTGGGTACCACCTTGTTTGTCCCTTTTCCCTTCTCCAAATTGGCAAGCTCGATGGAGGAGCAAAATAAACTCAGGGAAGAAGAGAGGAATCATCAGTCATGGGGCCCTCTGCTTCATCTCTGTCCAGTTGAGCTCCACCAGATGTGTCAGATTCTGCTCATGGCCCCAGAAAGCTTAAAGTGACTGCGAGATCATCAAGAGCATCAAGCAAAACGGCCACTGAAGCACAGGAAAGCATAGTTACTCACCTGTAACAGGTGATCTCTGGGAACAGCAGGAATTTAGTCTTCACATATGGGTATCGTCGGTACCGACGGAGCCTGCGCGGGAACGCTCCCCAGCGTCCAATTAGAAAGCTTTTGGGAGCATCCCACAGCACCTGCGTGCTGCCTTTCCCAACTGCCTCTCTCCAGTTGAGTTTTAAAGCTGAGACAAAGAGAGAGAGAGGGAAAGAAAAGCAAAAAAAAGAGATACAACTCCTAGGGGAGGTGGGTGGGTTGTGAAGACTAAATTCCTGCTGTTCCCGGAGATCACCTGTTACAGGTGAGTAACTATGCTATCTCCAGGAACAAGCAGGAATGTAGTCTTCACATATGGGGACTCCCTAGCTACAGATACCAGGGAGAGACCCCAGACGTTGTGTGCCCCTGTGAAGGGGCTTCCCTTCCCCCCATGGATCTCTGGCATCCTATCGGGAAAGGTGGGTAGGAGTTGATTAAGTATGGAACAAGTGTTGTAGAACAGCCTGACCAAACAAGGCATCACGGCAGGAGTCCTTGTCTAAGCAGTAATGGGCTGTGAAGGTATGAACCGAGGCCCAAGTAGCCGCTCGACAGATGTCGTCAATAGATACAGAGTGTAGATGAGCCATTGAGGCTGCCATGGCTCTCACATTGTGAGCTGTGACATGGCCTTCCAGAGAAAGGTTCTTACTCTGATAGGCAAAAGAAATACACTGTGCAATCCAGTTGGACAATGTTCTCTTGGAGAATGGAAGTCCAAAATGAGAAGGATCAAAAGCAACAAAGAGTAGGGAGGACTTTCTATGTTGCTGTGTCCTCTGTAAGTAAAAGGCAAGTGCTCTTTTACAGTCCAAAGTATGAAGACTCCTTTCTGCATTTGAAGCATGAGGCCTTGGAAAAAATACAGGCAGGTAAACCGCCTGGTTTAAATGAAAAGGTCAGACCACCTTTGGGATAAAGTGTGGATGAGTCCTAAGGACTACCTTATGATGGAACCTTGTGTAAGGAGGATCAGCAACTAATGCTTGCAATTCACTGATGCGACGTGCTGATGTGATTGCAATGAGAAAGATAACTTTCCAGGAAAGGAATTTCAAGGAGGTGGTAGCTAAAGGTTCAAAAGGCGGCTTCATGAGCTGCCCAAGAACCAGATTCAGGTCCCATGCCACTGGAGGTGGCCTAATGGGAGGCTTAGTTAGAAGAAGGCCCCTCATAAATCTCGCTATGAGAGTATGAGAGGAAATAGGCTGCCCATTTAAAGGCTTTAAAGAAGCTGAAATAGCACTTAAATGGGCTCTTACTGAGTTAGTCTTAAGTCCCGCATTAGATAAATGAAGGAGATACTCCAGTAATGATTCCAGAGGTATCTCAGAGGGGTGAAGACCCTTTTGCGAACACCATATGGAAAACCTTTTCCACTTGAAAGCATAAGAGCGTCTTGTGGAAGGTTTCCTGGAAGCACAAAGGACATCCCTTACTTGTTGAGACAGGTTAAGACCATGAAGGTCTACGCTCTCAGCAACCAGGCCCTGAGATGCAGAGAGTGGGGATTGGGGTGCCACAACATCCTGTCTTCCTGAAACAGGAGATCTGGAGCAGATCCTAACTCCAGAGATGGAGCTTGAGAGAGATGCAGGAGCAGAGGGTACCACACCTACCGTGGCCAACATGGAGCTATGAGAATCATTTGGCCTTTGTCTCTCTGAAGCTTGAATAGGGTTTTGGGAATTAGAAAGGCATATAGGAAGTCCTGACCCCAATGGAGGAGGAAAGCATCCCTGGCCTGACAACCCTGAGCCAGAATTCTGAAACAGAACCGGAGAAGTTTGGCATTCAACGGACTTGCAAAGAGGTCTATGTCCAGAGTTCCCCAAATTTGAAACATTTTTGCTACCTGGTCTGCATGGAGAGACCATTCGTGTGGAAGCAGAACTCGACTGAGTCTGTCTGCCCAAGAGTTTTGAATGCCTGGCAGATACACCGCAAGGAGATTAATTTGATGCTCTCTGGAGAGGGCCCATAGTCGCAAAGCTTCATTGCAAAGTGACAGAGAGCCTGTTCCTCCCTGCTTGTTCAGATAGAACATAGCTACTTGATCGTCCTAATTCAGACGGACAGTCTTGTAGCTGAGCTGGGTATGGAACACTCAAAGAGCAAGGAAGATTGCTCTGAGTTCTAAGAGATTGATATGTAAGTGGGTCTCCTGCGGAATCCAGGTGCCTTGGGTAGAGAGATCCTGCAGATGAGCTCCCCAACCCACTTGTGAGGCATCTGTTGTTAGAGTGACCTGGGGTAGGGGTTGCTGGAAAGGGGACCCCACCAACAGCTTTTGGGTTGGCTGCCACCATTGTAGAGACAAAATAAGGCGACTTGTGTTTGCTATTTTGTCTGATAGGCAGCCTGATGCCCGAGTCCACTGAGTGGATAGAGTCCATTGGGCTGCTCTCATATGGAGGCGAGCATAGGGAACCACGTGCATGGTAGATGCCATGTCGCCTAGTAGTTGTAACATTTCCCGAGCAGTGAGATGAGTTTTTAACACTGCCTGGGAGGCTAACTGCACAATGCGAAGGCAGCGGGCCTGTGGAAGATAGGCCCTTGGCTTTTCTGGTGTCCAGCAAAGCTCCTATAAACTCTAGAGACTGAGTGGGAGTTAGGCTGGATTTTGGGATGTTTATGACCAGGCCCAAATACTGAAGGGTACGCATTGTGCAAGATAGGGAAATTCTGGCCTCTGACTCTGATGGGGTACGAATGAGCCAATCGTCTAAGTAGGGGAAGACGAATATTCCTAGAGTGCAAAGAAATGCTGCCACTACAGCCATGCATTTCGTAAACACCCTTGGTGCTGAGGCCAGGCCAAAAGGAAGCACCCTGTATTGGTAGTGCCTTCCTTGAAAAAGAAAACGAAGGAACCTTCGGTGAGTTGGATGGATGAGAACATGAGTGTACGCATCCTTGAGATCTAGAGAACAAAGCCAATCTTGACTCTGAAGGTATGGCAGCAGAGTTCCCAGAGAAATCATCTTGAATTTCTCTTTGAACAGGAATTTGTTCAGTTTTCTGAGGTCTAAAATGGGTCTGTGTCCCCCTGTTTTCTTTGGAATAAGGAAATAAGGGGAGTAAAACCCTGTACCCTGTTGGGAAATGGGTACCTCTTCTATTGTCCCCTGGGCAAGAAGTAAACTGACCTCTTGACTCAACTGAGTGTTGAGAGAAACCTGAGAATTGAACGGTTTTACCACTGTAGGAGGGGGCATGTTGAAGAAATGAAGCTTGTACCCCTCTCTTACAATGGAAAGAGTCCATTCTTCTCCTGTTATCTGCCCCCATCTGGGGGCAAAATGGCACAACCTTCCTGGGATGGTGGAAGGCTCTGGCCCGTTCAGGGCCAGGAAGGCCAAGTTCTCTAGATGGAAGTCAAAGCCCCTGTGGAGGCCGAGTCTGTTGGGCCGCTTGAGGCTTAGCAGTCTTTGATTTCCTTTGCTTTGGGGGCTGCTGTCCCTTTCGGGCGGACTGACCTGCAGAATGCACCTGCTGGGCATAGGAGGGATAAAACCTCTTCTTTTTAGAGAAGAATGGTTTCTTGCAGGATTTTCTTCTTGCAGGATCAGCTGTAGCCTTGGATAGTCTATCCAAAGTGGTGTGTTATCAGCATCCAGCTCATTAGCTTTCTCTTGCCAATTTTTGCCAAAGAGATTTTCGCCTGTACAAGGGATATTCCCCAGTTTGTCCTGTACCCAGAGTTCTAAGTCAGATGCCTGGAGCACCTATGGCAATGGCAGAGGTTCTGCTTATGCACTCAAAGCAGTCAAAAGCTGCACGATTAACAAACTTGGAAACATTCTGGGCATGTTTGACAAGTGTAAGATAATCCTGCCTCTTATCATCAGGAGGGAGAGGGCTCATAAGCTTTAGATCTCCTGTAACCTCCTTAAGGAACATTCCCATGTATGAGATGTAGGAACTAATCCTGGCAGAAAGCATAGAGGCCTGGAATGTTCAACACCCAAAGGCATCAAGAGTCCTACATTCATGTCCTGAAGGATTAGATGCATGTCTCTTTGCACTCTTGATCCTTCTCATAACTGACTCCACCACTATGGAGTGGTGTGGCAACTGAGGTTTTTTGAAATCCAGGACAAGGAGGTACTCGATACATGGTAGCCAGCCTACGGGAATGAGGAGAGGTGATAAGAGGTGTTTCCCTCATTCTTAACATGAGATCATGCAAGATCTCATGAATAGGCAAAGTAGTCGCTTCCTTGGGAGCTTTAAGATATTGTAAAATCTCCAACTCCTTTGCTATGGGCTCTGTTTCAGGAGCCACTGTGAGGGAAAAACCCCTAGCCACCTCCCTGATAAAATCCTGAAAGGATATATCCTCTGGAGGAGACATTCTACGTTTAGAAGGCGGCTCCTCAGAGAGACGTACTCCGGCATCAGAGCTGTCAGAGTCCTCAGAGTCATTGGAGGATTCAAATTACACAGGTACACTACTAAAAAACTGCCTCCAGTTTTGCAACTGATTCCTATAGATTTTGGGGTGCTGAATCCAGGAAAAATAGCCAAAATGTTCCATCACGTCACGTTTTCCTGCAAAATTCGATTTCTTACCCATATAAGGAATGTTCACATAATTTCTTTTTAGCCGACTGCAGTTTATTTTCTTGGCCCAAAATAGAGGTTGTAATGGTTAACTAACTAGAAACACTCCTTCATGATATTTTAGAGTGTTTTGTATTCATTTTATACATTAACAGGACAATTGGGAGGCAGGGGGCTAAATCCAGTACTCGCGCTGGCGCATGTTCTTTCCTGTTCGCCTCGCCTCGTTCGCTCGCTCAAACACGGTGGTTGCGACATGAACGTTCCTGTCAAATTTCAGTTTCTTGCAAGTTCATTATTACCTTTTGTTTGCTCAGGCGTAATCCAGCTTTATTCCAAAGTGGTTCACTACAGTTGTAGTTTGCAGTGCTGTGTATTTGTGATGGCTCACAGAGCCAGAGGTTGCGTCAACTCTCCGGACAGTTTTTGTTTTATTTGTGGGGAATATACCGTGAAAAAGCGGCAGAGGAACATTTCTGCATTTATTAAAAAAGTATTTCTCGCCTATTTCGGTTTGAAGTTAGGCGATCAAGACAAACCGTGGGCTCCTCACAAAGTGTGCAAGACATGTGAGGAAGATCTACGCTTATGGATGAAAGGTAAAAAAACAAGCATTTCGTTTCGGAATACCTATGATGTGGCGTGAACAAAGAGACCACAGCAGTGACTGCTATTTTTGCTCTTGCATTGTGAAGGGATACAACTTAAAAAACAAGAACGTAATAAGTTACCCCAACCTTCCCTCAGCAATTAGGCCTATGCCTCATAGCAACGAAGTACCTGTGCCTGAACCACCAAAATCTTTGGATCATATTTGTGTGGACGGTTCTGATCATGATGAGACTCATCAGATGGCTTTTCCCGATGAGTCCAGTACTTCCGAGTTTGAAACTGAACCAGATCCAAAACCTGAACTTTTCTCTCAAGCTGAATTGAATGATTTAGTCCGGGATTTAGGACTCCCAAAAGATGCTGCCCAACTGCTAGGTTCTCGGCTTAAACAGAAAAATCTATTGTCACCAGGAACAACTTTTTATTGGTACCGCAACCGCGAGACACAATTTTTGAAGTATTTCAGCAAAGAGGAAGATTTGGTATTTTGCAACGATATATACGGAGTGATGGAAACGTTTAAACTCAAGTATGATCCTGCTGAATGGCGGCTGTTCATTGATTCGTCAAAAGACAGCATAAAAGGTGTTCTTCTTCATAATGGCAACACATTCGCTTCAGTTCCTATTGCTCACTCTGTTATTCTCCAAGAAAAATACGAGAATTTGGCCCTGATTCTTCAGAAGATTCGTTATGATGAGCATAAGTGGATGATTTGTGGAGACTTTAAAATTCTATCCATGCTATTAGGGCAGCAATCCGGTTTCACCAAATATCCCTGCTTCCTTTGCTTGTGGGATAGCCGGGCCCGCGACCTACACTGGGGGAAAAAAGACTGGCCAATTCGGGAGTATTTGAGACCCGGTGAGAAAAATGTTCTTCATGAGAGCTTGGTACCTCGTGATAAAATTTTATTACCACCTCTCCACATTAAGTTGGGTCTCATTAAGCAATTCATCAAGTCCCTTCCAAAAGATGGGGAGTGCTTTCGGTACCTTTGCTCAAAGTTCCCCCGACTTTCTGAAGCAAAGCTAAAGGAAGGAGTGTTTGTTGGCCCTGATATAAGGAAACTCATTTCAGATGGAGCATTCGCTGAAACGATGTCTGAGAAGGAAAAAGAAGCCTGGGATTCCTTCAAGGATGATGTTCTCAAATTCTTGGGGAACAGGCGGGATGAGAACTATAAGGATATTGTTGCCAGGATGCTCAATGCCTTCAAAGAACAAGGCTGTAACATGAGCCTGAAAGCACAGTTACTTACCTGTAACAGGTGATCTCTGGGAACAGCAGGAATTAGTCATCACATATGGGTACGTCGGTACCGACGGAGCCCACGCGGGAAAGCTCCCCAGCTTTTCAGATTAAAAGCTTTTGGGGCCTCCCACTGCACATGCGCGCTGCCTTCCCGCCTTCCTGACCAGCTCTCGTCAGTTCGAGTTTAAAGCTGAGACAATAGAGAGAGAGGACAGGAAGATAGATAGAGATACAACTCCTAGGGGAGGTGGGTGGGTTGTGATGACTAATTCCTGCTGTTCCCAGAGATCACCTGTTACAGGTAAGTAACTGTGCTATCTCCAGGAACAAGCAGGAATAAGTCATCACATATGGGGACTCCCTAGCTAAGATGCCTGGGAGATCCCCCTCCAAGGGTAAACCATCTTCGCATGGATCTCAGGCATCCATCCAGGGAAGGTGGGCAGGAGTTGTTTAAGTATGGAACAGGTGTTTGAGGACAGCCTGACCAAACAAGGCATCCCGGCGGGAGTCCTTGTCCAAGCAGTAATGGGCTGTGAAGGTATGAACCGAGGCCCAAGTGGCTGCTCGACAGATCTGATCTATGGACACAGAGTGAAGATGAGCCATAGAAGTGGCCATGGCTCTCACATTGTGAGCTGTGACATGGCCCTCCAGAGAAATGTTCTTACTCTGGTAAGCAAAAGAAATACACTGAGCGATCCAATTGGAAAGTGTACGCTTGGTGACTGGAAGTCCCAAATGAGAAGGATCAAAAGCCATGAAAAGTTGGGAAGACTTTCGAGGTGGTTGAGTCCTGTTGAGGTAAAAGGCAAGAGCTCTTTTACAATCCAGAGTATGAAGGTTCCTCTCTGCACTGGATGCATGAGGAGCCGGGAAAAAGACAGGTAGATATACCTCTTGATTAAGATGAAAAGGCGAGACCACTTTGGGCATAAAGTGGGGATTCGTCCTAAGGACCACCTTATCATGATGAAACCTAGTATAAGGTGGATGAGCCACTAAAGCCTGCAGTTCACTGATGCGGCGAGCCGAAGTGACTGCAATAAGGAAAACAACCTTCCAGGAAAGAAATTTGAAGGAGGTAGAGTCCAAAGGCTCAAAAGGTGGCTTCATAAGCTGACCTAGAACTAGGTTCAAATCCCATGCTACCGGAGGAGGTCGGATGGGAGGTTTAGTTAGAGTCAGGCCTCTCATGAAACGTGCAACAAGAGGATGAGAGGAGACAGGTTGTCCATTTATAGGTTTTAAGGATGCTGCAATAGCACTCAAATGGACCCTTACTGAATTCGTCTTAAGGCCTGCATTTGAAAGATGCAGGAGATAGTCCAAGAGGGAATTTAAAGGAAGTGCTAGAGGGTCAAGACCCTGCTGAGCACACCAAATGGAAAAACGTTTCCATTTGAAAGCATAAGAACGCCTCGTGGAAGGTTTCCTAGAGGCATGAAGGATATCTGTCACAGGTTGAGAAAGATTAAAGTCTTGAAGACTTAGGCCTTCAGTAACCAAGCTCTGAGATGTAGGGATTTGGGGTTTGGGTGCCACAAAGTCCCCTCCTCCTGAGACAGAAGGTCTGGCGCAGCTCCCAGGTCCAGGGAGGATCCCTGGGAGAGATGCAGAAGTAGAGGGAACCACACCTGGCGTGGCCAGCGGGGAGCTATGAGGATCATAGTCCCGTGATCCCTCTGGAGCTTGAACAGAGTCTTGGATATTAGAGGAATGGGTGGAAAGGCATAGAGGAATTCCTGACCCCAATGCAGGAGGAAGGCATCGTGGGCCTGAGCTCCCTGACACTGAGTTCTGGAACAGAACCGGGGAAGTTTGGCATTCCACGGACTTGCAAAGAGGTCTATGTCCGGGGTCCCCCATTCCTGAAAGATTCTGCGTATCTGGTCCATATGTAGGGACCATTCGTGTGGAAGCAGAACTCGACTGAGTCTGTCTGCACGAGAGTTTTGAACTCCTGGAAGATACACTGCAAGAAGGTGAATTTGATGCTCTCTGGCGAAGGCCCATATTCTGAGAGCTTCGTTGCAAAGCGACAGAGAGCCTGTCCCTCCTTGTTTGTTTATATAGAACATGGCTACCTGATTGTCTGTCTGAACTAGGACAGTCAGGTTGACAAGGAGGGTATAGAAGACCTTGAGGGCAAGGTAAATCGCTCGCAGTTCCAGGAGGTTGATATGAAGGGTGGCCTCCTGTGGAGACCAAGTGCCCTGAGTGGAGAGGTTCTGAAGATGAGCTCCCCACCCTGTTTGGGAGGCATCTGTTGTGAGGGTTGCTTGGGGCAACAAAGGTTGGAAGGGGGCCCCCCAACAACAGATTCTTGGTGGATGTCCACCATTGGAGGGACCAAAATAGACGGCTTGAGGTGAGTATTTGGTCGGAGAGCGCTCCAGATGCTTGAGTCCACTGGGTGGCCAAGGTCCATTGAGCTGCTCTCATATGCAGACGAGCGTAGGGCACCACATGTACCGTGGAGGCCATGTGGCCCAGAAGTCGCAGCATTTCCCGGGCTGTCAAATGACTGCTGGACTGAGCTTGGGAGGCCAAACTCAGCAGGCGTTGGGCCCTGACCTGAGGCAGGTAGGCCCTTGCAGTGATGGTGTCTAACTGGGCCCCTATGAACTCGAGAGACTGAGTAGGGATTAGTTGAGACTTGGGAAGGTTTACTACCAGTCCTAGATACTGCAGAAGACGCCTTGTGCGGTCCAGGGAAATTTGGGCCTGGGACTGAGAGGGAGCTCGGATGAGCCAGTCGTCCAGGTATGGGAATATGAAAATTCCCAGGCCTCTTAGAAAGGCAGCTACGACTGCCATGCATTTGGTGAACACTCTTGGAGCAGAGGCTAGACCGAAGGGGAGTACTCTGTACTGGAAATGTTTTCCCTGAAACAGAAATCGAAGGTATTTTCTGTGGGATGGGTGGATGAGTATGTGTGTATACGCATCCTTTAGGTCTAGAGAACAAAGCCAATCCCGACTCTGAAGGTATGGAAGGAGAATGCCCAGAGAAAGCATTTTGAATTTCTCCTTGAAAAGAAATTTGTTCAATTCTCTCAGATCCAGAATTGGTCTGAAGCCCTCTGTCTTCTTTGGTATTAGAAAATAAGGGGAGTAGAATCCCGTCCCCTGTTGAAGAAGAGGGACCTCCTCTATTGCCCCCTGGGCAAGGAGGGAGGAGACTTCCTGACCCAAGAGGGCCAGGAGAGATGGGGGAGAATTGAACTGCCTCACCATAGTATAAGGAGGAAGGTCGGAAAAATGGAGTTTGTAACCCTCTCTGATGATAGAGAAGGTCCATTGCTCTGATGTAATTTGCTCCCATCTGGGAGCAAAGTGAGCTAACCTTCCGGGTATGGTGAGGGGCTCTGGTTGTTCTAGAGCCAGAAAAGTTAAGTTCTCTAGGGGCAAGTCAAAACCCCTGAGGGGGTGGAGCCTGCTGAGGCGTAGCAGACGCCGCAGGCTTTGACCTTGCCTGTTTAGGTTGCTGACGTTTAGCAGCAAAACGAGGCTGAGAGGATTGTTGGCCAGTATTTGTGGAAAATCTGGACTTCTTGTAATAAGGCCTCTTAAAAGACTTCTTCTTGGCAGGAGTGGAGGTAGACTTAGAAAGTCTATCTAAGGTGGCATTTTCTGCGTCCATTTGAGTGGCCTTAATTTGCCACTCCTCACCAAATAAGTTCTCACCTGTACAGGGCAGATTTCGTAAGCCATCTAGGACCCAAGGTTCTAGATCAGAAGCCTGGAGCCAAGCAAGACGTCGGGCTGCTATAGCAATGCCCGAAGCCCTACCAGCACCCTCAAAGGAATCAAAAGCTGCCCTGTTGGAGAATTTTGAAATATCCAAAAGGTGTTTCACTAAGGAAATGAACTGCTCCCTCTTATCCTCAGGGATAAAGGGGGCAAAATGCCGAACTTTTAGAGTGATTTCACTGAGAAACATGCCCATGTAAAGACTATAGGAATTAATCCTGGCTATAAGCATAGTAGCCTGGAAAATTTTCCTGCCAAAAGAGTCTAGAGTCTTACATTCTCGCCCTGGAGGAGTAGAAGAGTGCCTTTTGGTACTCTTTATCTTCTTCATTGCAGACTTCACCACAATAGAATGGTGAGGCAACTGAGTTTTTTGGAAACCAGGAGAAGGGGGGACACGGTACATGGTGTCCAACCTGCGAGAAGAAGGAGACAATGTTAGAGGAGCCTCCCATAAGTCCATCAAGTGGTCTTGAAGGATTTCATGGATAGGCAGGGTAACTGCCTCTTTAGGAGACTTAGAGTATCCTAAAATATCCAGTTTCTTTGATCTGGGTTCCTTTTCAGAGGATGAAGCAATAGAAAGACCTTTAGTCATTTCTATGATGAAGTCCTGAAAGGACAAATCCTCTGGTGGAGACATTCTCCTTTTAGGAGAAGAAGGCTCCTCAGGAAGATCAAGGGAGAACTCATCAGAATCATCAGAGGAGTTAAAATCCTCTGAGGAAGCAGAGTATCCTCTATGTGCTTCCAACGCACGATACGCATACCGTTCGGTATCGACATCGGGCGTACCGGGTATGGGATCGGTACCGGGCAAAAGCCCGGATCCGGCATGCGGAACCGATCTGCGTTTGGAAGGCGATGGCCTCGGTTCCGGTATGGAAACCATTACCGGAACCGGACCCGGTACCGCTGGCTGCGGTACCGAGGGCGTAGCAGCATTAATAAAAGCCAGAATGGCCTGCTGCATGACTTGGACAGTATTGCCCATAGACGCCACTGCTGCCTGGATGTCGGTACCGGTATGGGCCGGTACCCCAGAGCAGTACAACAGGTGATCAGTCGAGGCCGCGCCATCGATGTCAACCTGTGACCCCATGATTGCTTTGGAGGCCGGAGCCTCCCGCCGGGGTTTTTTGGCCTGGGCAGAATCCTCGAACTCAGAATTGAGAGCCTCTCGATCTTTAGAAAGAGATTTGCTTTTAGAGGATTTGCCCACTGGTGTTTTGGTTACCTGAGATCCATCCGGAGAGGAAGACCTGGATGACTGTGATGCTTCTGAAGGAAACAGCACATGGAACTTGTTGGCCCGGTTCTGCAATCCACGTTTCGACATCTGGGAGCAGGATGGGCAGTCCGGTATGGAATGGTCAGGTCCTAAACATTTAAGACACCATTCATGGGTGTCTGTAAGAGGAATGACAGCACTGCACTTGGTACACTTTTTAAAACCAGGAACTGGCTTCTCCATGAGGAGAATTTGTGTAGGCCTGAAGGCCTAACAAAATACCAAGCTGTGCTGAAGAAAAGAAAAATATATATTTTTTTTTTTTTAAAGAAAGAAAGAGAGACCGGCAGTATCGGTTTCAGAATGGGGAAGGCAGGTACGCGGTCTAAAGAAAACAATAAAATTAACAATTTCTTCAGCGGTGACAGGAACACGACCTGCTGGCTCCGTGGAAAAAAAGAAACTGACGAGAGCTGGTCAGGAAGGCGGGAAGGCAGCGCGCATGTGCAGTGGGAGGCCCCAAAAGCTTTTAATCTGAAAAGCTGGGGAGCTTTCCCGCGCGGGCTCCGTCGGTACCGACGTACCCATATGTGATGACTTATTCCTGCTTGTTCCTGGAGATAGTCCATTTCTTGCACTCCCATGTGAACTACTTTCCCGAAAACTTGGGGGCGTACAGTGAAGAACAAGGTGAAAGGTTTCACCAGGACATCAAGGACGCAGAGAGAAGGTACCAAGGAAGATGGAACACCACTATGATGGCTGATTTCTGCTGGTTGCTGCTGCGGGAAACCCCAGATGAAAAATACGCCAAGCAGCGCACCAAGAGAAGCATTCGGGGGAAGAAGAAACGGGCCCACCAGGAGATTGATTGACCCAAGAATGACTTTAAAATCTAAACTGTGTTGACAAATATTGTGTTTTTACTAAACTTTGAAATAAAAATTTGCTAGTTATTACCACAGTGTCGGATCTCATTTATTAGAATTTTATTTTCACACCATCGGGTGTTTGTCTTCATGTATTGCAATGGTGCGGTTTGCGTTTTCTATTCTTACATACATACCTGTACAACATTTTTTGCACATTTCTTTGCTTTGCTTTGTGTCTAACCTCGCTCTTATATGCTCAATGTTTGTGCACATGTATGTGGCTGTTTTAAGTGCAGACAATTTTGCTACCATCACAGTGTGTTTTGTTGACATTACTCTATTCTTATGTGCTGCCTTGTTACAATTTTCTTTATTCTTATTTGAATAACTACTAAACAATTAGTATAAAGAATTCATCCAAGAAACTTTTATCTCGATCGCACTCAATCTGAAACGTTCACCTCAAACTGCTAACCCAATGTAGCAAAAAATCTGTACGTGATGGAGCAAATTGGTTACCAGATTTGGATTCAGCGCACCAAAAAACGTAAAACTCAATCGAAACATTAGAGGCAGTTTAAAAAAATTTTTTTTTAGTGTACCTGTGTTATCTTCTGTCCGGGTGCTCTTGTAAAGCACGATACCGGTACCGATCAAAGTCTGGTACCGGCCTGTTGATACCAGAGGAAATAGCATGACTCGGTGTTGGTAGCATACTCACCGATGTCGATGCTGTCGGTACCGGTATCGGTGCCAGAAAGGGTGTTGGTACCGGTTGAACTGTCTGAAGCAGTCCCGAAGGCACCAATGCCGCAAGGAGAGCCGCCAGACTGCGCTCAATAGCCAGGAATCTCTGGTCAATTGACGCTGCCGATGCCTGGGTGTCGGTACCAGACGAAACGGCCGGTACCTCAGAGCATGGCTCCAGTAGTTCTGTCGAGGTTGAGGCCTCAAGAACATCCTGGAGCCCCAATAGTGCTTTGGAAGCCGAAGCCTCCCGCCGGGGCAATTTTGCCGGTACAAGTCCCTCAAGGGCAACGCCAGAGGTATCTCGATGCTTGGAAGGAGATCTACCCTTTGAGGACCGGCCAAGATTTATATTTGGTTACCTGAGATCCATGGGAGGAAGATGAAGCCCTGGAAGACGTCGATGCCATGGATGCTGCATCGGAGGGAAAAAGGGTGCTAAGCTCAGCAGCTCAGTTCTGCCGACCCCTCTTCGACATCATCCCACAGGCAACACACTCCGAGATGGAGTGGTCAGGACCTAAACATTTGAGGCACCACTCGTGAGTGTTGGTGACGGAGATGGCACGCCACACTTGGAACACTTTTAAAAACCCGAAGCGGGTTTTTACATGTTGAGGAAAAATTGGGCCTAGTGTCCAAAATGGCGCGTGGCACACGAGAGAAAAAGGGCTGGAAAATCCAGATAAAAGATTAGAAGATTTTTTTTTTTTTTTTTTTTAAGAACGAACCGGCGGTACCAGTATAGCATCGAGGAAGGCAGACACTACCACAAAAAAGAATGAAAAATATGGGAAAATTTCTGCGGTGACATGAAAACGACCTGCTGGCTCCGCGGAAAACGAAGAACTGGAGAGGCAGTTGGGAAAGGCGGGAAGGCAGCACGCAGGTGCTGTGGGATGCTCCCAAAAGCTTTCTAATTGGACGCTGGGGAGCGTTCCCGCGCAGGCTCCGTCGGTACCAACGATACCCATATGTGAAGACTACATTCATGCTTGTTCCTGGAGATAGAATGCATTGGGGCCTTCCCTGCTTGCAGAGCAGGTCCTCCAACGATGCGGCACACGACTTGTCAGGCTGCTGCTGCTTGAGGGCACAGCTCTCTGCCTCGCACCCCTTGCAACACTTGGCTGCCAAAAACAAAACTCCTCTGTGTGCCATGTATCTGCTTGGTTCAAGTCATGGTACCCTCAACCGGTGCCTTTCACCAGCAAAGGACACGTCCCTGTGCCCCGTCAAACTGAAACTAAAAAGATTACTCTATGTGCTGGGAGGGCTTGTGCAGGAGAACAAATGCATAGGAGCCCCCGGGAGCAATTAGCCCCCCTTCCTCCTGCACAGAGCCACCGCACGCCAACCCAACGGGTCACAGCGCTCCCACAGAAGCCTGAGCTACCCACTAAAGGGCTCTCCCCAAGACCACGGCACTGAACTCACTTTTAGACTTTTTTTTTTTTTTTGCAGTCTGCCCCATGATCAGTTCTGTGCTCTCAGTGAGTACCAACACAATTCTCCCAAAACAAATCACAAAGCTAAAATCCGTTGGGATGTCAGGTGCCAGGAGGAGCTCAGGGACTCTTATCCAGTGACATCATCAGGCATTTGAATATTCAGTTTCCAGCTGCTGGTGGACGGACAGAAGCCATCTATCTGGATTGGACTGGAGGGACAGGAACCAATGTACTAATTTTTGCAGTCTTTATTGGTTTTGGTATACAGGTTAAGTCTATGGTCTAGTGTATGAACTAGCAGCCTGGTATAAGTGTAGGGTAGGCTAGGCTAATTTTGTTTGTCTTATTTTGTTTTAGTTTTTGATTTTTAAAAAAATTCATTTCTATTCCCTGCAGGTATTCCTCCTCTGAGTATATATTTGATATACAACACATTTATATGTTTGCCAATGTTTTTATATGTTTTACATGTTGTAAATGTACACTCTTGAAGCATGCAAAAGCCAAAACATGTTGGATTAAAAAAAATTCTGTATGTGTTCATGAAGTATGTAAACAGAGAGAAACAAACATGACAGCAAAAAAAAAAAAAAATGGCCATATGGCCTTCCTATTCTGCCCTTCCATATCAAATACTATAGTCCCTTTCCCCCCCCCCCCCCCTTTAGGGATCTTCTGTGTTTATCCCATGATTTACTGAATTCAGATACTGTCCTCATCTCTACTACCTCCATTGGGAGACTATATCACGCATCTTCCGCTTTTCCCATAAAGTCAGAGCTACTGGGTTTTCTTGGCAGTGTGACTGAAGTAGATTGACAGGCCTTTCTTCCGAGGCAATGGAGGGTTAAGGGACTTGCCCAAGGCCACAAGGAGTGCTAGTGGAAATCAAACCCTGGTTTCTTGGTCACCAAGTCAGTGCTCTAACCACTAGGTTACTCTTCCACTCCAGTTTTTGGATGGGACTGGTTTTGTGTTGTGGCTATTTTATGAGACTTTAATAAAGTCATTATCCTATCTGTTGTGGCCTGTGGGACTGCAACATTGTTTTACACTTGTTCCCTGTGCTAAGAATTGCTTCAGTTTGTTGTGCTGTCTGAAAAATGTCTTCCTCTCCCCTACTAAAAATCTACACATGGGTTTTCACAAAAATTTATTTTTACTTTAAGCTAGATTAAAGGGAAGCATGTTTTGGGTGGGACTGGAACAGTATTAGATCGTTATTTTCATATTTACGCACTTAATACTCGTTTAATATGGAAAAATATGCCTACATAAAAAGGCAAGCATAAACTAGTGAGTATTTTTGATCTGTGGATCTCCTAAGTAATTCTCAAAATATATCTACCAGGTCCATGAGGTCTTTGCTTCTAGGTGGGTGGTTTCAAAACTGCCTCCACAGCACTGTAACACTACATGGGAGAATTTTATAAAAGTTACTTGAATTCATGCTTTGACTGTCAAATGCTCAAAGTTGCTAATCTACAGACACAAACATAAGTACTCTGAAGCAATGCAGGTCACTTAAGTTGAAGGGTTTTTTTTGTTGTTGAAGTCCTGCTTTTCCTAATCCTTAGAATGACTTGGCTTCATTCTCAATTGAACTAATCAGAAAATAGTCATTCAAGATTTTCCTCTGTGGTATGCAAATATACCACAGAGAAAAAAAACCCACAAACTACCACACACACTTAAGAATAAAAAGGGCATACACATTTTTCAAAAACTAACCTTAATTTTTGCTTCATCTGGTCCTTTTGTTGACTCCTGAGCTTTGCTGCCCTGCTTCTCTCTTTGCCTGTAGGTTTTCATAACTCCACATAAAAATGCACTTTTGTTCTGAAATTAGAGTTTGTAAAAATTAAGCTAACACATATTAAAGAACAAAGCCTTGATGATTTTAAAACCTGGACAGGAAAAAAAAAAAGAAAGAACAAACAATCAAGTATCAATAAATAGGTTTGGCAATTTCTATATAAACACGCAGATTATTCACAAGTTTTAATTACTTATTAAAATCAGCATAAAAATTATTTTGGAATCCATTGGTTGAAGAAAAAAATATCTAGAAAAATTAAGCACCATCCAAAATACCTAGGCGCGCAAATAATTTTCTCCCCTATTAAAAAAAAACCCAAAACACACACAAAACCCCTTATTGTTTTATTTCTTTACCTTTTTTAATACATTTCTGTCCACTGGGTCTGTCTATCTTTTTGTTTGCACTATTTTGTGGCATTTCTTTTGGCTAATTTAGGGGCCTGTTTAATAACTGAAGTGTGGTAAGTTAAACAGCAAGCCTGGGTGGCAACTGTTGCAAGGTGTGGCGGGCATCAGTCCTGCAATTACCAGACAGAACAGACAACTGCGTAGTAAATGCACCAGTAGATGACAAGTAGTGAAGATGCACTTACTATGCAACGCCTTTACCATGGCCTCAATGCATTAAATGATCCAGATACCTTTAGCAGCAGCCCAACCGCTCTGATACCGTTCTCGTATGCCAGCATCACCTCTCCTACTCTCAGCGACCCTGTAAGAGACAGCCAACTCTCCCCTACAACCTACTGGGTATTTCTATGATGGTACAGTTGTGGTCAACATTATTGGTACCCTTGCATATTAGGTATGTTGTGAACAATATCTTCAGAAATAATTGGAAATATTTAAACTATAGTCATAACATTTTAAAAGTGTGTTCAAAAGGTATACAATAAAAAAGAGAGAGATATCTGCAATTTAAACATAGTAACTTCTGAGGAAAAAACACACAAAATATGGCCTGGACAGTATTAATGGCACCCTTCACTAATATTTGGTTGCACAACCCTTGATAGTGATGACAGCCTCCAAACATTTCTTGTAACCATCTATAAGTTTCGTACATCTGTCTGCTAGTAGTTACTCCCACTCTTCAATTGCAATTTGTTCCAGCTCATAAATGTTTCCTGGATTCCTTTTACCAATGGCAGATTTCAGGTCTTTCCAAGGGTTCTCGATTGGACTGAGATCAGGATCTGATTGTTGGCCAGTTTAAATCAATCCATTTGTTCCTTTTTAACCATTCTTTTGTACTTTTGGATGTATGATTTGAGTCATTGTCCTGCTGGAGGACCTTCAACCCAGACCCAGCTTTCTGACACTAAATAGAACATTTTGCTCCAAAATACCTTGGTAGTCCCTCTGACTTCATGATTCCTTTAATTCATTCCAGGCCTCCAGTTCCTGAGGCAGCAAAAAGTCCCACAACATTATGCAACCTCCACCATATTTAACTGAAGGAAGGGTGGTTTTTTTTCCTTATAAGCATCATTTCTTTGCCTGTAAATGTATCGCTGGTCTGCACTGCTGGAGAGCTCAAGTTCAGTTCCATCAGTCCAAACAGCATTTTCCCAAAAAGATTGTGGTTTCTGAAGGAGAGTTTGGGCACAGATCAGGCGTGCCTTTTTATGTCCGTCTTTGAGCAGTGGGGTCTTCCTTGGCCTACGCCCATGATGTCCTCCTTTGTTTAGTGCACAGCATATGGTGTGGGTTGAAACCATCACTCCAGATTGCTCCAGGTCAGCCTTAAGCTCTTTGGATGTTGTCATGGTGTTTTTCCAACAGTTTGCGCCAACCTTATAGGAAAAATTTAATCCAAGAGGTTTTCGAAGGTTGGTGCAAACTGTTGTAAAAACACCATGTACAACATCCAAAGAGCTTAAGGCTGACCTGGAGCAATCTGGAGTGGTGGTTTCAACCCACACCATATGCTGTGCACTAAACCAAACACCACCACAAGCATTCACAGCTTACAACTGCCCCAGAACCCACAAACGAGGAGGCGGAGTACTAATCCTTGCCCGATCAGAATTAAGGCTCAAGATATCATCCTCCAAACACTCCAAACAATGTGAATTCATCAACATTGAAAATGAACACCTATCCATTTGTTTAATGTACCGACCCCCAAACGCCCCAACAGAGGACACATCCGACATCCTGGACATGATATATGCAGCCAACTCACCGCACCGACTCATTGTGCTAGGAGACCTAAACCTCACATCTGCATCTTCCTCAACAGCAACTAAACTCACATTTCACAAAGCGATGGAATCCATTCAACTCAAACAAATCTTAATTGGGCCCATCCCATCACTCTGGCTCCACACCAGACCGAATATTCGTCCCAATACCCTTGACAAAGATCTCATACCACCACCTAAAACTACACCAATACCATGGTCAGATCACCATGCCATATCATTTGAACTCCACCTCAATACCGATCAGGCAGCTCGGAAAACGGAACAGCCAACAAGACGATTCAAAGCTTTTAACAAAAAGCAATTCCTCAAAGATATCATGCAGTCCCTTCCCCAAGATATCACTGACCTGGACGAAGCCATCAACTCATGAAATACTACCATACTAGCTGCATCTCAACTAACACCTCATATGAATTCTCACCATAACAAAAACAGGACCAGATCTACACCATAGTACTCTAACACAATAAGACAATCCAAAAGAAAACTGAGGCAACTGGAACGTCGCTGGAGACGCAACAAATCAGAAACTACACTGAAACAATACCAGAAGATGCAAAAAGATCACAATAACCTAACAAGCATAAACAATACCACACAAACCTTGTATTAAAAGCCTGTAATAAACCTAAAGAACTCTTCAACATCGTTCATACCCTAACGAATAACCCAACAATGAAAGATGAAAGTACAATAAACCCACAAACCTTTGCTGATTACCTAACAGCCAAAAACAGCACCATCACACACCATAACATCATCCCCCTCATGGACACACCAACAGATGACACTACAACTACCAATCAATGGAAGAACTTCAGCATTCCATCAAAAAAAAACAAATAGAACAAACCATCACTGCTCTAAACACCACCACCTCTCCATCGGACCCCTGCCCAGTAACTTGGATTAAATCCACCAAGGAAGATCTCAAAACATTCATCCAAAAGATAGTGAGCACCTCTCTCACCCAGGGCTACATGCCAAAAGCCCTCAAGCAATCTACTATCCGCCCCATCCCTAAATCTACCTCATCCAACAGTACCGACCCTTCAACCTACCGGCCAATATCCAGCCTCCAATTCCTGGCCAAAATAACTGAAAAAATTGTTCAGAGACAGCTCCAAGACCACATTGACGAATTCTCCCCACTAGACCCCCACCAGCACAAATTCTGCCCAAAACATGGCATTGAGACACTACTCATATATCTATTCAATAACATAATCAAAGGAATAGACAAGATAAAGCAAGGCTTCCTACTAACATTTATCGACATATCAGCATTCGACACAGTTTCACATCACATTCTATTGAAGCGCCTAACGGAGATTGAGCTACAAGATATCACAATTAAATGGTTCCAATCATAACTTGAAGATAGACATCAAAGAGTAAAATCTGGGAATCTCACCTCAGAACCATTTAAGACTACTCAAGGAGTTCCCCAAGGATCATCATTATCAGCTCTCCTCTTAAACATCTATATTCAGCCCATATGCAAAATATTTAACAAACACAAGACACAATACGCCATATATGCTGACGACATCATGGCATATACCCCTATTCAACTGGACTCCCCAGACTATACCACAATATCAACATGCATTCAAGAAATGACAACCTGGCTAACTAACAACTTGAACATCAACGTAAAAAAACTGAAGCAATTATCACCACAAGAGAGACTCCACATTCACTCCTCCCACTATCATCAACATAGCCAATACACCGATTACAATAAACATGAGGTCAGATACCTTGGAGTGATTCTAGACAAGCAACTCACCCTCCAACCACATATCAACAAGATATCTAGAACAGCCTTCTTCAAACTCGCAACACTCCAGAGACTAAAACCCCTCCTCAATAAAGAACATTTCCGTACAGTATGCCAAGCCATCATTACACAGCTGCTGGACTACTGTAACATACTATTCCAAGGTCTGCTTAAACAAACCAGCCACCCCCTACAAATAATCCAGAACACTGCTGCCCGCATGATTACCAGCACTTCAATACAAGAACATAACACGCCAATAATACAAGATCTACACTGGCTGCCAATCTTCTCACGGGCAAAATATAAATCAGCGCTCACCATCTTCAAAATTAAAAACATCTCAGCAGGACTACTACAGGAAAGAGTAGTTAATCACCTGTAACAGGGGTTCTCCAGGAGCAGCAGGAATCAATCCTCACATATGGGTGTCATCGGCACCGATGAAGCCCCAGCGGAGCATTTCCCCAGCTTTCTATGAAAGCCTTTGGGAATGCAGGCACGCATGCGCGGTTCCCTTACCGCCTAAAGGTGCCATCTTACCTCAGTCAAATGACATAGCTAAGAACAGCACACAAAAATGAAAAAATAAACTATGTACAACTGCAACTCCCAGGGGAGGAGGGAGGGTTGTGAGGACTGATTCCTGCTGCTCCTGGAGAACACCTGTTACAGGTGAGTAACTACTCTTTCTCCAGAACCAAGCAGGAAGTCAGTCCTCACATATGGGTGACTCCCTAGCTCTGGGCTACCGAGGAACCCAGGCTGAACAAGAGAACTCCCTCTAGTCCCAGCTGCAAAGAAAGGGTTTTCAAGGACGCAACCTCCACCGGTAGCCCAACAGAGGGCAGGAGTTGCCTAAACCTCAAAGAGATTCCGGAGTACTGCCTGACCAAAAGCACTGTCCCTACGGGACTCCCTCTCCAGGCAGTAATGGGCCGCAAAAGTCTGGCTTGAAGACCAAGTTGCGGCCCTGCAGATGTCTACCAAGGGCACAGAGCGGAGATAAGCCACTGAGGCAGCCATTGCCCTGACACGATGGGCCTTGACCCTACCCTGCAAAGGAAGGTCAGCCGCCTCGTAAGCCCAGGTGATACAGTCAGCCAACCAGATGGACAAGGTACGCTTGGACACAGCCAACCCCAACTTATTGGGGTCAAAGGATATGAAGAGCTGAGTAGCCCTTCTATGCCCCTGCGTACGGTCAAGGTAGAAGGATAAGGCCCTCCTACAGTCCAGGGTATGCAGAACTGCTTCAGTCTGGCTTGCATGAGGCCTAGGGAAGAATGTTGGAAGGATCACCTCCTGATTGAGATGGAAAGAGGGGACAACTTTTGGGAGGAACTTTGGGTGAGTCCTGAGGACTACCCTGTTCCTATAAAACCTGGTGTAAGGCCTGTCACAGACCAGGGCCTGAAGCTCACTTACTCGCCTAGCCAAGGTAAGGGCTATCAGGAAGAGTGTCTTCCAGGAGAGGAAGCGTAGTGGACAAGTAGCCATCGGCTCAAAAGGAGGGCGAGTCAGTTGCTGCAAGACCACATTCAGCTCCCACTCAGGGGCAGGAGGACAGATGGTAGGCTTGAGGAAAGCAAGCCCCTGAGAAAGCAGGACACCAAAGGGTGACCAGATAGAGATTGTCCCTCTACCAATGAGTGGTGAGCTGCTAGAGCTGAGAGGTGGACCCGAACAGAATTGGACTTAAGTCCCTGATTGGATAAGTGCAGTAAGTACTGAAGAACTACTGGCACAGTACAGGAGAAAGGATCCTCTGTACGTAGGTGACACCACACAGAAAACCTCTTCCATTTGAGAGCATAGGTTTTCCTAGTGGACTGTTTCCTAGAGGCTAGGACAACCTCCTCAACTTCCTGAGGTAGGCCCCAGGGAGCCAAAACTAACTTTGCAGCCTCCAGGCCATCAAATTGAGAGACTTGAGATTGGGGTGCAGAAGGGAACCCTGGTCCTGTGTGAGAAGGTCGGGTTGCAACCCCAGAGGCAGTGGAGGATCCACCGCCAGTTGAAGCAGAAGAGGAAACCAAGGCTGTCTTGGCCACCTAGGAGCTACCAGCAGGACCGAGGCCTTGTCCTGGAGAATCTTGAATAGGGTTCGGGCCACCAAGGGCGTGGGAGGAAACGCATAGAGGAGGCCCTGAGACCAAAATATCAGAAAAGCATCCACTGCTATCCGCAGAGGATGTGGTTGTCTGGAGCAGAACTTTGGCAGTTGCTTGTTGATGGGGCTGGATAAGAGATCCATCAAAGGGAGACCCCATTTCAGGAAGATCTTCTGAACTACTGAAGGATGCAGCTGCCACTCGTGGGGCTGCAGTATCCTGCTCAATCTGTCTGCCAGGTAGTTGTCCTGAACAACTGTATTATAAAAGGTATCCCTCTAGTAAAATAATCAAAGCTGATGTATCATAATCCCAAACTCCTTATTCTTATGCCAATTCGTTTATCTTATTATAAACCACTGGTCTCAGACTATAGCGTGCACTGCTCAGGAACATGTCTCAAGAGCGGAATGCGCGGCGTCTTTTGAGAGGGCTAGGCAGCCATATCAAGCACAAAGCTATCCGCACAAGCCTGATTCAGAAACATCCCAGTTCAGAGCCAATTTTTTGCAAGCCCCCTGAAGAAGCAACGAAACGTACATCGGATACCGAAGAGGTGGCGTTGGGGTAATTGCAATAGTGGCAAATACTGAAACTGGATCAATATTTAAGATAAGTCTGATTTTTTTAAGAATCCCAAAATTTGGTACATGACATCTTTTCAAGCCATACTTCAAAACATGATAACCTGGTCATTGATGTCACTGTAGCACGTAGCTCTTGAGACATGTTCCTGAGCAGTGCACGCTATAGTCTGAGACCAGTGGTTTATAATAAGATAAACGAATTGGCATAAGAATAAGGAGTTTGTGATTGTATCTAGTGGATTATGATACATCAGCTTTGATTATTTTACTAGAGGGATACCTTTTATAATACAGTTGTTTAGTAACTACCCTCTGAAAGCAGACCGAATACTTTTTAGGTAGTTGTCCTGGCCCGGAAGGTACACAGCCCTGAGGAGCACGTTGTGCTCGAGGGCAAAAGAACAAAGGTCCTGAGCTTCCCGACAAAGGATCCTGGACCCAGTTCCGCCCTGTTTGTTCACATAAAACATGGCAACTTGGTTGTCTGTCTGAATCAGGATAGACTGTCGAGCCAGGGTAGGAGTGAAAGCTTTGAGTGCTAATCAAATAGCTCTGATTTCCAGGAGATTGATCTGCTGTGCAGCCTCCCAGGGAGACCACAGACCCTGGGTGCACTTGCCCAGACAATGCGCTCCCCAGCCTTGCAGGGAGGCATCTGTTAGAATCACTGTGTAACCTGGAATCTGAAAGGGCACCCCTTTCAACAGATTGGGTGGGTGTAGCCACCAGTTGAGGGAGTGCAGAAATGGTCTGGACACCCTTATCCTGTCTCTGAGGCTGCCAGTGGCCTGTGACCACTGAGTCCGGAGGCACCACTGTGCAGGCCTCATATGGAGCCTGGCATTGGGGGTCACATGTACATTGGAAGCCATGTGGCGTAGAAGCCGCAGGCAGAGACCAGGGACCTGCTGAGAAACTGACTTGCCAAGGCCATCAACCTTCGGGCTCTGTTTTCTGGCAAGAAAGCACAGTTACTTACCTGTAACAGGTGATCTCTGGGAACAGCAGGAATAAGTCTTCACATATGGGTATCGTCGGTACCGACGGAGCCTGCGCGGGAACGCTCCCCAGCGTCCAAAAGGAAAGCTTTTGGGAGCATCCCACATCGCCTGCGCGCTGCATTCCCGCCTTTCCCAACCGCCTCTCTCCAGTTTGAGTTTTAAGCTGAGACAAAGAGAGAGAGAGAGGAAAGGAAAGATAGATAGAGAGATACAACTCCTAGGGGAGGTGGGTGGGTTGTGAAGACTTATTCCTGCTGTTCCCAGAGATCACCTGTTACAGGTAAGTAACTGTGCTATCTCCAGGAACAAGCAGGAATGAGTCTTCACATATGGGGCCTTCCCAGCTAGAGATGCCAGCGAGATCCCCAAGGTTGTGAGTCCCTGAGAAGGGCTCTACCTCCCTCCATGGATCTCGGGCATCCAACCAGGGATGGGGGGTAGGAGTTGTTTAAGCATGGAACAGGTGTTTGAGAACAGCCTGACCAAACAAGGCATCCCAACGGGAGTCCTTGTCCAAGCAGTAATGGGCTGTAAAGGTATGAACCGAGGCCCAGGTGGCCGCTCGACAGATTTGGTCAATGGACACAGAGTTTAGATGAGCCATAGAGGCTGCCATGGCCCTTACATTGTGAGCTGTGACATGGCCCTCTAGAGAAAGGTTCTTACTCTGGTGGGCGAAAGAAATACACTGAGCAATCCAATTGGACAGAGTTCTCTTAGAGACTGGAAGTCCTAAATGAGAGGGATCAAAAGCAACAAAGAGTTGAGAGGACTTTCTATGTTGCTGTGTCCTTTGTAAGTAAAAAACAAGCGCTCTTTTACAATCCAGGGTATGGAGATTCCTCTCTGCACTTGATGCATGAGGTCCTGGAAAAAAAGACAGGTAAACACACCTCCTGATTTAGATGAAAAGGTGAAAGCACTTTAGGCATAAAGTGTGGATTGGTCCTGAGGACTACCTTGTCATGATGGAACCTTGTATAAGGAGGATTAGCCACCAAGGCTTGCAGCTCACTGATGCGGCGAGCTGAAGTGACTGCAATGAGAAAAATAACCTTCCAGGAAAGAAATTTCAAGGAGGTAATGGCTAAGGGTTCAAAGGGTAGCTTCATAAGCTGGCCAAGAACCAGATTCAAGTCCCATGCCACTGGAGGTGGTCTAATGGGAGGTTTAGTCAAAAGAAGGCCTCTCATGAATCTTGCTATAAGAGGATGAGAGTTAATAGGCTGTCCATTGAGAGGCTTAAGGGATGCTGCAATAGCACTGAAATGGACTCTTACTGAATTCGTTTTAAGGCCTGCATGGGATAAATGCAGCAAATACTCTAGTAAAGAATTCAGAGGTATTGCAAGAGGGTTAAGACCCTTCTCTGCACACCAAATGGTAAACCTCTTCCATTTAAAAGCATAGGAACGTCTGGTGGAAGGCTTTCTGGAAGCATGAAGGATATCCTTCACTTGCTGAGAAAGATGCAAATCTTGAAGGTCTAGGCCTTCAGCAACCAGGCCCTGAGATGAAGAGACTGGGGATTTGGGTGCCACAACGTTCCCTCCTCCTGGGATAGGAGGTCTGGAGCAGATCCCAAGTCCAGGGAGGGAGCTTGAGAGAGATGCAGAAGTAGAGGGTACCACACGTGGCGTGGCCAACGTGGTGCTATGAGGATCATAGACCCCCCCGTCTCTCTGAAGCTTGAACAGTGTCTTGGGAATTAGGGGAATGGGTGGAAAGGCATAGAGGAAGTCTTGCCCCCAATGAAGGAGGAAGGCATCCCTGGCCTGAACTCCCTGACACGGAATCCTGGAACAGAACCGGGGAAGTTTGGCATTCCACGGACTTGCAAACAGGTCTATGTCTGGGGTTCCCCAAATTTGAAAGATCCTGGTTATCTGGTCCCCATGGAGGGACCATTCGTGTGGAAGCAGAACTCGACAGAGTCTGTCTGCCCAAGAGTTTTGAACCCCTGGAAGATACACCGCCATGAGATGAATTTGATGCTCTATGGCGAAGGCCCACAATCTCAGAGCTTTGTTGCCAAGCGACAGAGAGCCACTCCCTCCCTGCTTGTTCACGTAGAACATGGCTACTTGGTTGTCCGTGTGGATGAGGACTGTCTTGTAGGTGAGCAGGGTGTGGAAGACAGAGCTAGAAAAATTGCTCTGAGCTCTAAGAGGTTGATATGTAGAAATGTCTCCTGTGGAGACCAGATGCCCTGGGTGGAGAGATCTTGTAGATGAGCCCCCCAACCCTTTGGGGAGGCATCTGTTGTGAGGGTTGCTTGGGGTAACACCTGTTGAAAGGGGGACCCCAGCAACAGATTTTGGGTGGACTTCCACCACTGGAGAGAGCAAAAAAGGCGACTGGAGGTTGCTATTTTGTCTGACAGGCACCCTGATGCCTGGGTCTATTGGGTGGACAAAGTCCATTGAGCTGCCCTCATGTGAAGGCGAGTATAAGGGACCACATGCACAGTGGATGCCATGTGGCCTAACAGTTGTAACATCTCTCGAGCAGTTAAATGGGACTTTAACTGAATCTGGGAAGCTAACTGCACCAAGTGTAGGCAACGGGCCTGGGGAAGATAGGCCCTTGCAGTGGTAGTATCCAGTAAGGCCCCTATGAACTCCAGAGATTGAGTAGGGGTGAGATGGGATTTTGGGATGTTTATTACAAGTCCCAGATATTGAAGGATACGGCTTGTGCAGGCCAGGGAAGCCTGGGCCTCTGACTGGGATGGAGCTCGGATGAGCCAGTCGTCCAGATATGGGAATACAAATATTCCTAGAGTGCGTAGAAATGCAGCTACTACTGCCATGCATTTTGTGAACACCCTTGCGGCAGAGGCCGGACCGAAGGGAAGCACTCTGTATTGATAGTGCTTTCCTTGAAAAAGGAACTGAAGGAACCTTCTGTGTGTTGGATGGATGGAGGACATGGGTGTACACATCCTTGAGATCTAGAGAACAAAGCCAGTCCAGACTGGAGGTATGGAAGGAGAGTACCGAGAGAAGTCATCTTGAATTTCTCCTTGCATAGAAACTTGTTCAATTCTCTGAGATCTAAGATGGGTCTGTAGACCCCTCTTTTCTTTGGGATGAGAAAGTAGGGGGAGTAGAACCCTAAGCCCTGTTGAAGAAGGGGTACTTCTTCTATTGCCCCTTGGGCAAGAAGGGTAGCAATCTCCTGACCGAGAAGGTCGAGGAGAGATGTTGGAGAATTGAACTGTCTCACCATGGTGTGAGGAGGAAAGTTTAAGAAATGAAGCTTGTACCCTTCCCTTATGATGGAGAGGGTCCATTGCTCTGCTGTGATTTGTTCCCATCTGGGAGCAAAGTGAGCTAACCTTCCTGGAATGGTGAGCGGCTCTGGATGTTCTAGAGCCAGAAAGGCTAAGTTCTCTAGTTGTAAGTCAAAGGCCCTGAGGAGGCTGAGGCTGTTGTGCCGTAGCAATCCTAGCAGCCTTAGGCTTGGCCTGTTTTGGTTGTTGCTGTCTCTTTGTAGCAAAATAACCTGCAGAAGATGCCTGCTGACCATAAGCAGAATAATATTTCCCTTTTTTTGGGAAAAATCCCTTTTTGAACAACCTTTTCTTAAAAGGAGCAGAAGTAGACTTTGAAAGTCTATCTAAAGCAGAATTTTCAGCATCCATCTGGGTGGCCTTTGCTTGCCAATCTTTGCCAAAAAGGTTTTCACCTGTACAAGGAAGGTTTCCTAGTCCATCCTGAACCCAGGGTTCCAAATCAGAAGCTTGTAACCAAGCAACTCTGCGTGCACCTATGGCAATAGCCGAGGCTCTGCTGGCACCTTCAAAAGAGTCAAAAGCTGCACGGTTGGAAAACTTGGAAATATCCTGGGCATGTTTAAGTCAGGTGAGAAACTCTTCCCTTTTATCTTCTGAAATAAAAGGAGACAAAGTTTGCAGATGATCTGTAACTTCTTTTAGAAACATCCCCATATAAAGACTATAGGAGTTGATTCTTGCAACAAGCATATTGGCCTGGAAAATTCTCCTGCCAAAGGCATCTAAGGTTCTGCATTCTCTTCCTGGAGGAGTAGAAGAGTGCCTTTTTGTACTCTTGATCTTTTTCATAGCAGACTCCACCACAATGGAGTGGTGAGGAAGCTGAGTCTTATGAAAGCCAGGACAAGGAGGAACACGATACATGGTGTCCAACCTACGAGAATGAGGGGAGGTGGTGAGAGGAGTCTCCCATATGCCCAACATGTGATCATAAAGAATCTCATGTATTGGTAAAGTGGCTGCCTCTTTAGGAGCCTTAGGATATTGTAAAATATCTAATTTTTTGGCTCTAGGCTCTGTCTCAGGGGCCACTGAGATGGAAAGGCCCCTGACCACTTCCCTAACAAAGTCTTGAAAATATAAGTCTTCTGGAGGAGACATTCTCCTTTTTGGAGAAGAGAGCTCCTGAGAAAGGATCACCGATGCTTCGATAGAGGCCTCTGATTCATCAGAGTCTTCAGAGTAATCGAAGTATCGTCTATCTGGATGCGCCTGCAGAGACCGATACGCGTACCGGGTGGTATCGACATCGGGAGTGATCAGTACCGATTCGGTACCGATGGGCATCACAGAACAGTGTACTGCTGCAGTCGACACCGAAGCCGATGCAATCGGTACTGACACCGGAACAGATATCGATGCTGGTGTCGGTACCGACAACGGAGTTTGTTGTGGTACCGAAGGCGTCGCAGCTTGTATGAATGCCATGATGGCACACTGCATGTTCAGAATATTTTGATCCATCGACGCCACCAATGTCTGGATGTCGGTACCAGTGGGAACCACCGGTACCCCAGAACATGGCAAAAGGTGATCGGTCGAGGCCAAGCAATTGATGTCAACCTGTGACCCCATAGATAAAGCTTTGGAAGCCGGAGCCTCCCGACGGGGTAATTTTGCCAGTGCGGATTCCTCGAGAGCAAGCCCGGAGGCATCTCGATACTTAGAGGGAGATCTACTCTTCGAGGACCGGCTGGACTTAAGTTTGGTTACCTGAGATCCATGGGAGGAAGAAGCAGCCCTGGAAGACGTCGATGCCACCGAAGCTGCATCAGAGGGAAACAGGGTACTGAGCTTGGCTGCTCGATTCTGTAGACCTCTTTTAGACATCATGGAACAGGACTCACAATCCGTAATGGAATGGTCAGGACCAAAACATTTTAGACACCAGTCATAGGTGTCTGTGACAGAAATAGTGCCGCTGCACTTCGTGCACTTTTTAAACCCAAAGGCGGGCTTTTCCATGAGGAAACATTTTTGTAGGCCTAAGGCCACAGAAAAAAAAATGCACTGAAGTGAGAAAAACAGTATTTATTTATTTATTTAGAATAAAGAAAGAAAAGACCGGCGATACCGGTCCGGCGTCGAGAAGGCAGACACGCGACCAAAGAAATAAAAGAAAATAAAGAAATTCTTCAGTGGTGACAGGAACACGACCTGCTGGCTCAGCGGAAAAGAAGAACTAGAGAGAGGCGGTTGGGAAAGGCGGGAAGGCAGCGCGCAGACGCTGTGGGATGCTCCCAAAAGCTTTCCTTTTGGACGCTGGGGAGCGTTCCCCTGCAGGCTCCGTCGGTACCGACGATACCCATATGTGAAGACTCATTCTTGCTTGTTCCTGGAGATTGCCAACCGGGCCCCTATGAACTCCAAGTTCTGGGAAGGGAGCAAAGTGGACTTTGCGAAGTTTATGACAAACCCCTGGCGTTGTAGAAGAGCAATGGTCCTGAGGGTGGCTTGATTGGCCTCCTGACCTGTCTGACCCCTGATGAGCCAGTCGTCCAGAGAGGGGAAGACAAAGATGCCCTGATTTCTCAGGTAGGCCACCACCACTGCTAAGCACTTTGTAAAGACTCTGGGGGCGGAGGTGAGGCCGAAAGGCAGTACTCTGTACTGATAATGGTTTCCTCCCACAATGAACCTGAGGTACTTTCTGTGGTCTGGATGAATGAGGATGTGAGTGTACGCATCTAAGGAGCATAGCCAATCTCCCTGCTGGAGGTAGGGCAGAAGGGTTCCAAGAGTAAGCATCTTGAACTTTTCCTTCACTAGAAACTTGTTGAGCTTCCTGAGGTCCAAAATGGGACGAAGGCCACCGGTTCTTTTGGGCACCAGGAAATACCTGGAGTAGAAACCGTGACCTTGCAAGTGGGGAGGCACAGGCTCCACCGCCCTGTCCACCAACAGACCCTGAAGCTCCTGACGGAGAAGGTCTGTGTGCAGAGGAGGCCCTGGAGGTTCCCCTGGAAAATATGGGAGTGGCAGTTGGTGGAAATGGAGGGCATATCCCCTGTGGATGATGTCCAGCACCCAAATGTCCCCGGTGATAAGGGGCCACTGGTGGGCAAAGAGGGCGAGACGACGTCCTGTGCAGGGTTGGGAGAGCAGTGGAGGAGAGGCTATGCTCAAGGAGTCAAAAGCCCCCACCCTGCTGAGAGGTAACAGGGGCCTGAGTCTTGGGAGGCCTCTGCCTACGGGGCCCATTACCCTGGCCCTTGGCTTGCTGACCCTGAGGGGCAGCTTGGGCAGCCTGATATTGTGGGTACTGTTTGTAGGCAGTGACATTCCTCGGGTAAAAGGGCTTTTTACCCGAGCCCTTCTTCTTATGAGAAGGGGCAGAGGTCTTCCTCGACAGCCTTGTCCGGGTGAAGTGCTCGGTCTCGAGCTGAGCAGCCTTCTCGGTCATGGGCTTGCCAAACAGGTTTTCACTTCGGCAAGGGACATCGACCAACTTGTCCTGAACCCATGGCTCGAGGTCCGATGACTGCAGCCATGCCTGGCATCGAGCCGCGATGCCGGCTGCTGCAACTCGGGCCGAAGCCTCGAAGCCATCGTAGGCGGCGCGGGACATGAACTTCGAGCAGTCCCGAATCCCCGAGGACAAGGACTTAAATCTCTGCAAGGGTTCCCCGGAGAGACCAGCAGAGAATCCGGCCAACTCCTTGGCCAGATTCTGCAAGAACATGCCCATGTACAGCTGGTAAGACTGGACACGGCAAGCAAGCATTGAGCCCTGAAAACACTTTCTACCGACGCCATCTAGGTTTCGGGCCTCCCTGCCAGGAGGCACCGCGGAGTGCATCTTCTGACTCTTCAGACGATGCATAGCCGATTCCACAACCATGAAATGGTGTGGTAGCTGTGCTTTCTGAAAGCCAGGGCTCTTACAGAGCCGATAGATCGAATCGACCCGCTTGCTAAGAACCGGCACAGAGGATGGTGCCTCCCACATATGGAAGAGGAGCCGTTCCAGCATCGGAGGAACCAGGACAGTAAAGGCCTCCTTCGGAGGAGAGTCATACTGCAGCACCTCGAGTTCTTCAGCTCGAGGCTCTTCCTCGGGATCCGCCGGAATAGCCAAGGCAGTGGACATATCCCGGACGAACTCCGAGAACCGGGTGTCCTCCGGGGGGGACCTACTCCTGGGCTCAGACTGCGGTGAGTCCGAAGGGACGCACCGAGTCTTAAAGGTGTCAGGAGACTCCTCGTCCTCCGTCTCCCAAGCCGACTCATCCGAGGAAGAGTCAGGGTCCGACCCCGTGGGGCCCTGGAGCATCCGCCCCGACGCCGGAAGCACCGGCGTTGACGCCCTCGGTCCCAAACAGGAGGTCGAGGGGGACCGCGACCGAAGTCGACTCCGAGTCACGATGGACTCGAGTATCGGCTCGGTCTCCGGGGTCGACTTAAACGTCGAAGTCCCAGTGGTCGGGGCAGATGCGCCAGACAGGCTGGCCATCAGTGCCCGCTGCTGCTCCATGAAGGCAGATATTCTGCTCTCCAAGGCTGTCATCCTGAGACTCAGCTCGGGAGACGCAGCAGCCGACTCGGGCCCCAGTGGCACCGGGCCCGACGTCGACTCCCTGGGAGGAGAGTCCTCGAAGACTATAGCGCTTACGTGTCCAGCAGACTCTGGCTCCACACGAGGAACTTTGGCAGGCTTCTCCGGTTCCACAGGCCCAGGGCGACGGTTGGGGGTCTTAGACCTGGCCCTCGAGGAGCCAGGGACCTCTTCCGACGACGCCCTCGCGAGCCGTTTCTTCCTCTTGCGTTCCCGGTCGGGGGACTCCCTGTCCGAGAAGCTTCGACGGCGCTCGGATCGGAATCCCGAGATGTCGAGGTCTCAGACGAGGTCCGGGCCTGGCTGGAGGCTGAGTCTGAGAAAAGCCTTTCCTTTTGCTGCTGGCGACTTCGCAGTGCCTTGGAAGACATTTTTCCACAGGCCCCGCACGACTTAGGATCGTGGTCGGGGCCGAGGCACCGAAGGCAGCAGTCGTGTGTGTCGGTGAGACACATTAGTTTCTTACACCGATCACACTTCTTAAAACCACTGGAAGCCATCGGGGAAAAAAAAAAAAGAGTCCCCGCGAGATCAAAAGACCGGCCTTCCAGGGAAAAATAGAAAAAAGGGCGTGAACATCAGCCACGAAGGGCAAAAAACGAAAAAGAGGAATCGGGCTCGATACCGGTGTACCGAACCTGGCGGGAGGGGAACCGGCGAACCGGAAGAAAAAGAGCAAAAAAAAAAATCACTGAAAAATCTTTTAACCGGGAAAACTGGACACACGTCCGGTGGGCTTCACGGAAAAAAAGAGACTGAGGTAAGATGGCACCTTTAGGCGGGAAGGGAACCGCGCATGCGTGCCTGCATTCCCAAAGGCTTTCATAGAAAGCTGGGGAAATGCTCCGCTGGGGCTTCCTCGGCGCCGGTGACACCCATATGTGAGGACTGACTTCCTGCTTGGTCCTGGAGAACTCATTGGAACCAAAACAAGAAAGAGACCAGACAGAAACAGCACCAAAAACAATACACCAACACCTACTCTATTCACAAGAACAATCAAATCCACATTCATGCGAGCCTTCTCTTTTGCAGCCCCTGCTATCTTGAATGTCCTCCCAGATGAGCTAAAAATCAACAACAGATATAAAAGATTTCCAGAAGCTACTTAAAACCACACTATTCATTGAACAATTCAATGAAGACCAACAATCCACTGCAACGACACCACAAAACGAATGACACAAGAAATGACATCCACAACATCTAACCAGCCTATCATTCTTACTAAAATGTATATAGTCAAATGTAGATAGCTCAACCTGTAGATAATGCACCCCAATGTAGACAGATAAAAATTGATTTGGGGTGCAATATATACAGGCTAGGCTGAGCTATCTACACACTCATGAACACTACCTTCAGCGCCACTGTATGCCGACACCCCCTGCACTACCCTACTTGATTGGTTTGCAATGAAATCTGCTTTGATTCAAGGATAAAGTGGGATATAAATACTATTAAAAAATAAAATAAAATAAAAATAAACAAAAGGAGGACATCATCGGCGAAGGCCAAGGAAGACCTCCACTGCTCAAAGACAGACATAAAAAGGCACCCCTGATCTTTGCCCAAACTCGCCTTCAGAAACCACAATCTTTCTGGGAAAATGCTGTTTGGACAGATGAAACCGAACTTAATAAAGATCTTAATAAACACTGCAAACTGAAGAGACAGGAATCCCAAGGTCTTTGGAGATGGCCTTGTAACCCTTTGATGTTTGGTGATAATGGCTTTTCTGACTGTCTCAGGCAGCTCTAATCTTCACCACTGTGAAAATGGAACAGGGAGTGAATGTGGCCATTTTAAACAGTAGAGCCAACATTTGTTAATTGATTCAAGTCATGTGAGTACAGAGAACTGATCTTAAGTGTGTCTAATTTGACTGCAATGGGAATGTGGTTCTTCTGTTCAAAGACATTTGAATTTTTTTATAAGGGTGCCAATGATTTATTTATTTTATTTACTGTCTTTTTTTATACCATGCTTTTTAGAATCAGTGCGGTTTACATACAACAAAATCTGTGCAGTGCAGGCAGGCCTACACTGGACTTACAATGCACAGGAATTCAACAGGGTAACTATGGACAGGCAAGATAGTTGACCACGTAACCTGTAACGACAAACAACTATTTACAGGTTGGTTCAACTATATACAAATTGACAGGTCAAAGTATGGTTACATGCAACTTATCGAGGGTATCAAAATCTAGAGGGCGGGGGTGCAGTCATGCAGGGTGGGTATGCTGGGGATGGCACCCTGGTCCTTGAGTGTGACTGACTGAGTTGACATCTGCATCGGTATAGTGCTGGAGGAAAAGGTAGTGCTGGCACTGTTCCAATTTTTATACTACTTCCTACTATTTCCTTTTTTAAATTGGTCTTGTTTTATTTAATTCTTGTGTGTCAAATGATTGTGCATATATAGTCCAAAGCCATTTCACTGGCCTTTTTTTTTTAAGGAGATATTGGGCATTAAGGGGTTGAAATGCAAGGGTGCCAATAATGTTTACCACAACTATATAGTGGCAGGACAGGAGCAAACTCCAGATGTTCCTGGCACTTTGAGGGAGGAGTGGCCTAGTGGTTAGGACAAGGTACTTCAGGCCGGAGGGCCGGGGGTTCAAGTCCCACCTGGGGACAGCAATCTCAGGTCGGAGGGACTGGGATTTCTAGTCCTATAGGCACTCCTTGTGGTCTTGGGCAAGCCACTTAACCTTCCATTGCCCATGTTCCCTGTAAGTATTAGTGTATGTGTGTCATATCCCCTCGTGTTAAACGTATCTCCCAATTGACCGCTTTGACCCGGTGAAAAGCGGGATATAAATACAGCTAAAATAAAAATAAAATTTGCCTCCTGGGTTCAACATGGCAGCTCTGATAACTAGCAGTAGTCTTGCAGTAGTACTGCTAGATATCAAGAGATGCCATTTTGAATTTGAGAGGCAACATGACAAGAGCATCCAGGTATTGCTCATACCCCAGCAATATACCAGTATGAAAACTTCCAATAGATACAGGGGGGGGGGGAATCAGAGCCATTTAATACACTGGGTCAGTGCTAAATTCATCATCATAAACTCTGCAAATTCCTGTGTCTATGTATTAACTGTTCTGCATTTTGTAATTTACAGAAGAGACTTAAGTGATCTCAAAAGATTGACCCTTAGTGGTAGAGCATGCTTGACTACTTACTACCAGTCAGAGCAACCATTTTGAGCCTGGAAAGCAATAAGGTAGGAGAGTACAGAGATTGCTCCTTTCCCACCACTATACCACCATGTAAATGCCTGGTAGGTGCTGGGGGGAGGGGGGGTGATACTGGTACCTGAGGAGGGGATGAGAGGGAATTAGGTTTGTTAAAGTTACAGAAGCTCCATTAAATGCTGCCGATAAAAGGAGGCTCTAAGAGTACACATGTGCTATCTGCAGCAGTGATAATGCACGGTAAGTTACCTTGCACTAACTGCAACCACCATCTAGGCACACTCTCCATCCATAACAAACCTTGTTCCTGCCTGATATTGCTGTAAGCAGCTAGCAAGGGATTTTTAGTGCACCGACTGTTTTTACCACATGGTAGCAATTACCGTGGACCCACATTAAATGGTTAACGCAAGTGAAATCCCACATTCATTGCTCTGCACACTGATAAAATATGCCCATTAGCTCTTTCTGCTTTTTTCTTTTCACAGGGATAGGCAGATGGGATTCTTTTTTTTTTTTTGGAAGCTTGTTTACCTTTTACTTTGTTGGGGCTTTTAAGGGCTGTTGTATTGTTACCCATGTTTTCCTCTGCCTATGCCTCCCTCTTTCTTTCATTCAGTTTCCTACTCGCATCCACCACCCTCCAAATCATTGCTTCCATTTCCACCTAACCCCACTTCCAACCTCCACAGGGCTGCAGCTGTACTGTCTCTTCCTCATGTCCCAAGCAGTCAAGATTTTGCTAGGTATGGATGCAAATCTATGGTCTAGTACAAATTTTATTTAGTTTGTCTTTTCAGTAGTAGTTCAAGAAGAGTAAATCTAAGTTTGTACCCGAGGCAATGAAGGATTAAATAACTTTCCCAAGATCACAGTGAGTAGCAACAGGATTTGAACCTGGCTTCTCTTGTTCTCCGTCCACTGCTTTAACCACTAGGCTACTCTTCCACTCCAAAAGGCATTCCGAACAGGGTTTCCATTGCAAGCAGGCCTTCCCATTCAAAGCAAGCTCTTTGAACTCACTGACCTCATCAGGTGTTAGTGGTTTTAATTAGCTTGCAAAGCAGCTAGACAGCTGAGTGCTGTATAAAGGTCTACAGTGCTTTGCAAGTACTGGCATTCCTAACAGGGTCTCCATTACAAAGCAGCCTTCCTTCCATTCAAAGCAAGTTCTTTGAACTCCGACATCATTGGGTGTTAGATCCTTCCCCACCCACTCCATGTGAGAATTCTTGCAATATAGGGCATCATCATCCAATCTCCCTTTTTCCTTCATTTCTAAACTTAAGTATGAAGTCCTCCGCCACTGTCATGAATTTCTTTCCTCTCAAGCTCTTCTGGAACCTTTTCAATCTGGCCTTTCCCCCTTACATTCTACTGAAATGGCACTTGCCAAGGTCTCCAGTGACTTGTGCCTGGCCAAATCTAAGGGCCTCTATTCCATCCTTATCCTTCTTGACCTTTCAGCTGCTTTCGATACCGGTGACCACCACCTTCTCCTTAACACATTGTCATCACTTGGTTTTTGAGGTTCTGTCCCTGTCCTGGTTCTCTTCTTATCTCTCCCATCGCTCTTTCAGTGTTTGTTTTCTAATGGTTCCTCCTCCCCATACCACTCTCAGTTGGTGTTCCCCAAGAGTCTGCTCTGGGTTTCTACTTTTCTTTCTCTACACTGAGCCCCTTGGTTCTCTCATTTCCTCCCATGGATTTCAGTACCATTTTTATGCTGATGATTCTTAAATCTTTCTACTCCTGATATTTCTCCAGCTCTGCAGGCCCATATTTCTGCCTGTCTTTCTGACACCGCCACCTAGATGTCTCACCTGCCTGTTGAAACTTAACATGAATAAAACTGAACTACTTATCTTTCCTCCTAAATAATCCTCTCCCCTTCCTCCCTTTTCTCTCTCTGTTGACTCTCTTTGAGACTTTCCTGCTTCCTCACCCATAACCTTGGTGTCATTTTTGATTCCTCCCTTTCCTTCTCCTCACATATACAACAAATTGCCAAAACATGTTTATCTATAAAATTTACAAAATTTGCCATTCCTCTCTGATAACACTGCTAGAACACTTGTCCACTCTTTAATTACTTCTCATCTTAACTATTACAACCTCGTACTTGCTGGTCTCCCTCCAAGTCATCTCTCTCCACTTCAGAACTCTGCTTGCCAACTAATCTTTCCCCAGCCTCGTTTTACTCAAATAACCACTCTTCTCAAATCACTTCATTGGCTTCCCTTCTACTTCTGTATCCAATTCAAACTCCTCCTTCTGACATTTACCGTATATACTCGAGTATAAGCCGAGTTTTTCAGCACATTTTTTGTGCTGAAAAACGGCCTCCTCGGCTTATACTCGAGTCAACGTCTTGCAGATGTCTAGTAGGGGGCAAGAATGTTTTTTGCACAGGGCCCCGCGTTTCAGGGGGCCCCGCGCAAAAAACATTCTTCATCCCAAGTTAAAAAAAAAACAAACAACCCAGCTGCTTCTGCCGCGGCAGTATCAAGAGTGCCGCCGCCGCCGCCGCGGGGCCCCCCCGGCAGAGCCTCCCTGGATCGCCTCCCTGCATCGCAAGCCTATCCCCGAACGCGGGCTTCTTCCAGAGCCGCAAGAGTTTCCTTTCTCGCGGCTCTGTTAATCCCGCCGGGGCTGAGGGCAAAACCCACCAGCCCCGGCGGAATTAACAGAGCCGCGAGAAAGGAAACTCTCGCGGCTCTGAAAGAAGCCCGCGTTCAGGGATAGGCTGTGATGCAGGGAGGCTCTGCCGGGGGGGCCCCGCGGCGGCGGCGGCACTCTTGATACTGCCGCGGTACTCTTGATGCTGCCGCGGCAGAAGCAGCTGGGTTGTTTTTTTTTTTAAATTTGGGTTGATAGGGCGGAAGGGGGTTTAGGACTGGTAATGGGGGGGAGGCCAAGACTGGAAGTGGGCTGATAGGGGAGGGTTAGGACTAGTAATGGGCCATGGGGGGGGGGTGCTAAGACTGGAAGTGGGCTGATGGGGGGGGGTTAGGGCTGGTAATGGGCTATGGGGGGGCTGACTGGAAATGGGCTGATGGGGGGGTAGGACTGGTAATTGGCTATGGGGGGGGCTAAGACTGGAACTGGGCTGATGGGGGGGCTAGGACTGGTAATGGGCTATGGGGGGGCTGACTGGAAAAGGGCTGATGGGGAGGGTAGGACGGGTAATTGGCTATGGGGGGGCTAAGACTGGAAATGGGCTGATGGGGAGGTTTAGGACTGGTAATGGGTTATGGGGGGGCTAAGAATGGAAGTGGGCTGATGGGGAGGTTTAGGACTGGTAATGGGTTATGGGGGGCTAAGAATGGAAGTGGGCTGATGGGGAGTTTTAGGACTGGTAATGGGTTATTGGGGGGGGGGCTAAGACTGGAAATGGGCTGATGGGGGTTAGGACTGGTAATTGGCTATGGGAGGGGTTAGGACTGGTAATGGGCTGATGGGGGATTAGGACTGGTAATGGGCTATGGGGGGCTAAGACTGGAAATAGGCTGATGTGGGGGCTAGGCCTGGAAATAGGGTGATGGGGGGGTTAGGACGTAATGGGCTGATGGGAGGGGTTAGGACTAGTAATGGGCTGGGGGGGCTAAGATTGTTAATGGGCTGGGGGGGTTGCTAGGACTGGAAATGGGCTGAGTGGAAGGAGGGCTTGAACTGCAAATAGCTGATGGGGACGGGGGCTTGGAATGGAAATGGGTTGTGAGGGGGAGGGAGCTAGGACTGGAAATGGGTGAGTGGGGGGGGCTAGGACAGGAAATGGGCTGATGGAGGGGCTAGAATAGGACTGGAAATTGGCTGTTGGGGGGGTGCTAAGATTGGAAATGGGCTGTGGTGGGGGTTTGGATTGAAATGGACTCATGAAGGGGCTAGAACTGGAAGTAGGCTCATGGAGGGCTTGGATTGGAAATGGGCTGAGTGGAGGGGAGCTAGGATTTGACATGGGCTGATGGGCTCATGGGGGGCTGGGATTGGAAATGAGCTGATGGAGGGACTCGGATTGGACTGGAAATAGATGGGGGAGCTAGGACTGGAAATAGGCTGATGGTGGGTCTAGGATAGGACTGGAAATGGGCTTATGGGGGGCTAGGATAGGACTGGAAATGGGCTTATGGGGGGCTAGGACTGGAAATGGGCTTATGGGGGGCTAGGACTGGAAATGGGCTTATGGGGGGCTAGGACTGGAAATGGGCTGATGCGGGAACTAGAAGGGAGCGGATGCTGGGTGGGACTGGAACTAGAATGGAGCTGATGTTGGGGGAGGATTAGAATGGGATGGAGCTGGGAGAGTGAAATGGAGAGGGGAAAAATATTTTGTGTGGGAGGGAAGACAAATCTACAATTGGCCGGATATTGGGAGAGTAAGTGGGGATTGAGAATGGAGGGGTAAAATTTGAGTAGATGAAATAGGAATGAGGAAAGAGCAAAAGGAGAAAGATTAGTATGTTAAAGCAGATGTAGAGAGAGAATGGAAAAAAACTAGAAGAGAGAAGAAAAGACAAATGGACAGCAGACGATGGAGAGTTAGCGGAAGACACAAAGAAACCAGAAGAAAGTGACTGGAGCAATTGCAGCTGAAAAAAAATGCACAAAAGGTAGAAAAATATCTCTTTATTTTGAATTAATTAATTTATTTATTTAACATTTCTTCTATACCGCGCAATTAAAATCAGCGCGGTGTGAATCGAACAAAAATACTGCAATGTACAGAAACAACATTGAGTTTACAAAGAACAGGGAATTGAACATGGGATCGAAACCGGGGAAACTAAATACATGTTAACTCGAAACTATGTACAATACTCTAATATAAATGGGTGTTGCATTGATTTTGTGAAGATGAAGATTAGTGGTTGGTTGGGCTTGAGTGGGGACTACCTATTATATCTGTGGTATTGACGTTCAGGGGCGGCTGGGGTATGAGGGAAGCTTGCTGGTTGTGCTTCTATCACTGGAAGTTTCTGGGTAACATTTTGTGAACAGGTGGAGTTTTAAGGCTTTTCTGAATAGGAAGAGGCTTTTAATACCACGGATTTCATGGGGGAGTGCATTCCAGTTTAAAGGGGCGAATATGGAGAAGGCTCTGTTGGAGGTAGCCTTTGTGCATGTAGTTATTAGCTTGGGGACTACTAATGTGTTCAGTGCAGTAGACCTTCTGTTTCTATTTTCCAGGGTACCATGGACTAGCTTGCTGATTGGCGTAGGGGGGTAGTTATTTAGGGCTTTGAAGGTGAGGACCAATGACTTGTATTGGAGCCTGGCATGTAAAGGTAGCCAATGCAAATCCTTCATGATGGGCGTTATGTGGTCGGATCTTGACGATCCAGAGAGGACTCTTGCGGCTGCATTCAAAGCTAGGCGGAGCGGGTTTAAGGTTTGATACCATATTGTTTTTGTTGACCCCATTTTCCACTTACAGAGCTATTTTACTGTTTTTCGTTTAAATAAATATTCATGTAATTTTATTGGTCTCTATCTTTATTTTTTACATTGACTAGTAGGTGCCTCATTTCCCACCCTCGGCTTATACTCGAGTCAATAGTTTTGCCCAGTTTTTTGTGGTAAAATTAGGTACCTCGGCTTATATTCGGGTCGGCTTATACTCGAGTATATACGGTAAGTGCATTCATTCTGCTACTCCTTAGTATCTCTCCTCTCCCCCTACACCCCTCCTTGTGAACTTCGCTCTTCTACTGGCTTGCTCCTTTCCTTGCCCTTTTCTACCTTTGCTAAATACAGACTTTGGTCCTTTCATCTCACCGCTCCTTATGCCTGGAACAAACTTACTGAGTCTGCACGTCAGGCTTTATTCCTGGCCCTTTTCAAATCTATGCTAAAAGCTCACCTCTTTGAGGCTACCTTTGGATCCAGATCCCTTGTGTCTTCTTACCCTTCCCTATTCTATCCTCTAACTTTTGTCTTGTTTGTCTTGACTAGATTGTAGGTTCTAATGAGTAGAGGCTGTCTTTTTCTTTGCTTGTACAGCGCTGCATATGCCTAGCAACACTTTATAAATCACCACCACCACTTTCTCAATTAGCTTGACGACAAACAATTTGCCATTCTTCAAGGAGCTTTGATTAGGTAATTGTACAAAGGGAACACAATCTGTATTTTTCAGACACATTACTTTACATTAGTAACTTTTGATGATAACTGTCTTGCAAGGAAGTGGTGCTACACACAGGGACATAGAACAGTGCTAGTAAAACACACAAAAAAAGAGCTTAACTGTTTTTTCTCTTTAAAAGGACAGCTGAGGAAAAGTTAGGGACTTTGATAGGTCTCTCGTTTATTTTAACAGGTATCAAAGCTCCACCAACTGAATGATGGCTGGAAAAAATCATGTTGCCCGTTACAGCTTCTGCCTCTGGCCAATGAGCCCAATGCCAACTGAAGGGCCAGATCCATGTGTAGGATGTCTACAAGCTGAAGCCCTCATGAAACAAGTGAAGAAGCTCAAAGAAGAGGCAGCAAGGCTGAGAAGCATTCAAGACAGCGAGATCATCATCAATGAGATGCTTCTTGAAACATCCAAGCTCTCCAACAGAGGTGAAGATGGATGAAAAGAGTTGGACACAAGTCACCAGAGCCTGCAGAAACAACAATTTAACTCCTTCAGCCCTTGAACTGAAGAACCAGTAAGCAGTTGTGGAAGTGGAGGAGGGAAAGCATCCCAGGAAAGGGAAGAACCAGAACTCAAGCAGCCCAAAGATGAGGAATCAGTGACCACAAGGAAGCAAAGGGTAGTAGTGGTTGGTGACTCTCCAAGGGGTAGTGAGATGTCCATCTGACGACCGGACTTTATGTCCAGAGAGGTATGCTGTATGCCAGGTGCCAAAATCAGAGATGTTACGGAGTGTTTGAAGAGACTCATCAAGCTTAGTGACTATTATCTGATGTAGCTCACCCCTGTCGGCACAAATACTGCTATTTAGCCCCCTGAGCGCATCAAAAGTGACTTCATGGCTCTGGGACAGAGGATGAAGCAGATAAGTGCACAGGTGATGTTCTCTTCAATCCTCCCTGTTGAGGGTAAAGGCAGAGAAGCTTACATCCTGGAGATGGTGTCACAGAGCGTTTTGGTTTCCTGGACCATGGGATGATTTTTCAAGGGCTAAAGAGCAGAGATGGCATCCATCTGTCTAAGAAGGGTCGAAGTGAATTCCGCAGAAGACTGGCTAACCTATTGAGGGGGGCTTTAAACTAGATTCGTTGGGGATGGTTGAAGAAAGCCCCCAGGTAAGTGAAACAATTAATACTTCTGTAGAACCAGGTCTCCACAGCCACCATTAAATCAAAGTCAGCCTTTTCCATTAAAGCCTCAACATCTGGAAAGCGGAGTGTATAAATGCTCATGGCATGGGAAATAAAATCCCAGATGTTGAGGCTTTAATGGAAAAGGCTGACTTGGATTTACTGGAGGTTACGGAGACATGGTTCACGGACACCCATGACTGGGATGTAATTATACTGGGTTATACTTTATTCAGGAAGGACAGGGTAAGAAGGGGGAAGGCATGGTACTATGTGTAAAAAAAAAATACTAAAAGCTATAGAATTACAGGGTGTAAAAGAGAGTGAGGAGGCACTGTGGGTTAAACTAAAAAGGAGAGAGGAACCCAATTGCATTGGTGCAATATACAGAACTCCCTCACAGGTAGAAGAAGTGGACAGAGATTTAATAGAAAACATATGCAGTATTGCCATGAAAAGGAGAGTGCTACAAATGTTGATTGGCACATCCTTGCTGCAATGTCATCTAGAAGTAAGGAGATTCTAGATTCTCTATAGGAGAACTATTCCGGCAACTGGTAACAAACCCCACATGTGAATGGGTCATACTGGAATTAGTGCTTACCAATGGAGAAAGTGTTTCTGATGTCATTGTAGGAGATCATTTTGCATCCAATGAGGTTTACCATTAGAACTAAAGCTGATAAAATCCATTCAAAAGCAAGGGTCTTACACTTTATGAAAACTAAACTTTGCCGAGATGGGACAATATCTCAAGGAGTCGTTAGCGGGATGGAAACTGCTGGGGGATGTTGAAATGCAATGGGCAAAACCAAAAGGGAATATTTTAAGGGCAACAAACCTTTTTGTTAGAAAGGTAAATAAATGTAAAAGGAAAAGGAGGCTACTATGGTTCTCAAAAGAAGTAGCTGAAAAGGTGAACAACAAGAGGGTGGCCTTCATAAAACACAAGAGATCACAGAGAAAGGAAGACAAGCATCTATATTTGGAACAACTTAGAAAAGCTAGGAAAGTTGTCAGAAAAGCAAAGATACTAAAAGAAAAAATAGCCATGACAATAAAATGGGGGGATAAGATATTTTTTCAGATAGGTTAGTGAGAGGGGGAAGGGCAAAAGTGTTATTGTCAGACTCAGGGTGAAGAGGAGGAATATGTAGAAACTGAAGAGGATAACGCGGAATTGCTTAATATCTTTGTTTTGTTTTCACATATGAAAGGCCAGGAGCAGGACCTCAGAAAACATCCACAGAAGTGACAAGGATCTTGAACGATTTTCAGACGACTATGTTCGTGAGAAACTAGCTAAACTAAAAGTAGACAAAGAGATGGGACCAGATGGGATACATCCGAGAATATTGAAGGAATTTGGGGACGTTCTAGTGGCTCCACTGACTGACCTTTTCTATCCTATTTAGCATCAGGAGTAGCTGGTGAAAGGCACATGTGGTCCCTTTACACAAAAGCGAACTAAGGATGAGGGTGAACACTACAGGCCAGTTAGTCTAAACTTCTGTGGTGAATAAATTATTGGAAACTCTAAAACAGAGCATAGTGAGGTGCCTGGAGTCCAATGGACTGCAGGTTCTGAGGCAACATGGGTTTACCAGAGGCAGGTCTTGTCAGACAAATCTGATTGATTTCTTTGACAGGGAGTTGGACAGAGAGCCCTAGATGTGGTGTAGATTCCAGTAAAACCTATAATACTGTTCTGCAGAGGCAACTAATAAACTTAGCAACATAGAGATGAACCCCTAAAATGACTGGGCTAGACATTAGTTGAGTAGAAGGCGACAGAGGGTACAGGTAAATGGAGATCACTTGGAGAAAGATGTTACTAGTGGTGTACCGCAGGGACTCTGTCCTTGATCCAATTCTTTTTAACATCTTTGTTAGTGATACTGCATAAGGGCTGTCGGGTAAGGTTTGCCTCTTTGCAGATTATACCAACATCTGCAATAGAGTAGACACCCAGGAAGGAGTAGATAACATGGAAGAGAGATCTGGTAAGCTTGAAGAATGGTAAAGAATTTGGCAGCTAAGATTTAATGCCAAAAAATGCAGGGTCATGCATTTGGGCTGAAAAAATTCCCAAGGAGTGGTACAGTATAGGAGGCAAAGTAGTTCTGTCCAGAAAGAAGAATGGGACCTTAGTATAATGGTTTCTGATAATTTTTGAAGTGGCTAAACAGATAAAAAAAGACAATGGAAAAAACAGAAGGATGCTCGAGTGCATAGGGGTAGGAATGGCCAGCAGAAAAAAAGGAGGTGATAAAGTCTCTGTATAAGTCAACCTCATTTGACGTATTGTGTGCAGTTCTGAGATCACACCTTCAAAAGGATATAGGAGAGCTGTTTACTTGCTGCCTGCTGTGTGAAGGTGTGTCATCTGCCTGCCTGCTACTCCAGCAATGCTGTGGTCAGCTGGGCTCCACCCGAGGGCCCTATAAATCTCCTGTCCACCCATGGTGCGCGGTTCTGGTTACCTCTTCTTTATCACTGTTACTTCAAAGTTCTAGTCTTGGCCCATAAGGCATTACATACAAGTCTCTCTCTCTACTTTTCTTCTTTGCTTACACCCTATTGTCCATCCAGTTAACTTTGCTATCAAAACTCCAATTTGCTGGTCAGTTCCCCCCTCCCCCTATCTCTAGTTCTTGCCTTGAAGCTTCTCACTGTGTGGCTTTTTATTTTCTGGTCTCTACCCTCTGGAACGCGCTTCCTCTCTCTTCACCTGGCCTTGCTGAAGGTCCATTTCTTTAGCTGGGGGCAACATGAGGATGTTGAGCAGGTGCTGGCTGCTTGGCAATTTGCTCTTCATTTTTTCTCTCCTTTTCCTGCATTTTATTGTAGTTCTTTTCTTGCGTGTTGGTTTTTAGACTGTAAACCACTCTGGTACCATGTGACAGAGTGGTATAGTAAGTTTTTAATAAGCTCCTGAAGACTAAGCATTCTCCACAATGCTCTCAAAAAACAGTAGCTTCAGAACCCTTACAAATCCAGTTGCATCAACAATGGTTTCTGATCATTCACTTCAACTACTTTTTGCAAAATTGACTCTGCTCAATCCTTCAAAAACCATGGAAAAGAAAAGAAACACACACCACAATGGGAGTCTTCTGCAAGCACAGGGAATGTGGACTTGACAGACTTGCTGTGGCCAACCTCTGCTGCTGTTGGCATCTTCGGCCTGCTGTCAGAGACTAATCTGAAAAGGACTTCCATGAGGCTACTTCTACAAAAATGTCTCACAACCTCTAAGTCTGTGGAGAACATTCTACTCCTCCCCATTTCCTTGGCTCACAACCTTGGGGTAATCTGACTCCTCCGTCTCCTTCTTCACACATATCCAACAGATGGAAACAGGTTTTAGCTTTCTCTACATCAGCAAAATCCGCCCCTTCCTTTCTAAACACACCAATAAGACCCTTATCCACTGTCTAGTCTCTTCCCATCTAGACTACTACAATCTCCTCCTTGCTGGTGTTCCTCTGAATCATCTCTCCCCACTTCAATCTGTTCAAAATCTCAGCTGCATGGCTAATCTTCCACAGTGTCACTATGCTCATGTCACTCCTCTTCTCAAGTCACTTCACTGGCTCCCTATCTGTTTCTGCATCCAGTTCAAACTTCTACTACTGGCCTTATAAGTGTCTTCATTCAGCTACTCCTCATTGCCTTTCCTCTTCTTATCTCTCCCTACACCCCTCCTCGGAAACTCTGCTCTTCTGGCAGATCCCATCTCTATAAACTTCTCTTCCACTGCCAACTACAATCTTTCAACCTTCCTGCTACTTACGCCTGGAACAAACTACATGTTCAAATCCAGGCTAAAAACTCACCTCTTCAAGGCTGCTCTTGGATCCTGATCCCCCTAGTTTCCTGTTCACATCCTATGTGTTTTCTTACCAATCTCCTTGATATATCCTGATCCCCTGCTGTGTTGTTTGTCTTGACTTGACTACACTGTAAACTCTTATGAGTAGGGATTATCTCTTACACGTTTCTGTACAGCACTATGTATGCCTTATACCATACAAGTAATAGTAACCACTGAAAACTACAGCATTTAAAAACTCTCTCTAGAATGCAAGAATCAAATCACCAAGTTCTCTCTCTTTTCTTAAATATGGGGATTAGAAACAAATAGCACTCAGAAACCATCCTATGAATGGGTCAGTTTCCATTTGTAAAATCTTAAACAGTGTAGATCAGATACTAGTCAGAATTAAGCTACTGTCCCACATGACATGTGCAGTTTCCCCAGATAGTAAATCTATCCTGAAAAAGCTGGAACTAAAATCTCAATTCACTGTAAGCAGATGGTGATGTTTTACTTATCAGATAGTGTCCTTTCCTCGAGTCTTACTAGATCAGTCCAGACAAGTAGGTTGTATTCCCCTATCAGCAGATTGGTGTAGACAAAGAACCAATGAAAACCCATGTTTCAATGACATCACTCCTATGCCTCTATTCACCTCAGCCACCAGAGGTCTCTTCAGTATCATTACCAATTCACTGTGAGGCTTGCCATGTTCTCCCATACCCTCAACATGGGCAACAATGAGTAAACAGTAGAGAACTATGCACAAGAAAGCATAAACAGAAGGCTGTCAGTCGAAGATGAACCTGCAGAGCCAAGTATATAAAAGATAGCGGACCCAAGGGTACAATCGCAGAAGAACAGAGCAACAGCAATTCCAGGGGCAGGCCCTGGACTGGTCTAGCAGGACTCAAGGAAAGAACATTATATAAGTAAGATGACACATTCCATATTGTTTTGCTAGACCAGTCCAGACAAGTGGGTTGTACCAAAGCTATGCCTCCACTGGATGGGAAGATAACACAGTAGTTTGCACACTTAGAGCCAAAGGCAGTGCCCGCCCGAGCATGCACATCCAAGTTGTAATGCTTGACAAAAGTGGCTGCCCGACAAATATCTGCAGGGGTTATCGAGCTCCGCTCCTCCCATGAGGATGTAGGCGCTTGCGTAGAATGGGCACACAAACCCTCCAGAATCAGCTGGTTCTGTAATACATACACAGAGGCAATGGCCTCCTTAATCCAGCACCCCAATGTAGACTTAGCCACTGCATCATCTTTGCATGGGCCAGCAAAAGACAAAAAGATGATCAAACTTACGAAAAGAATTTGTAACCTCCAAGTGCTGAAGTACCCTCCAGACATCCACAAGGTGAAGATCCTTATCCTTCCCCTGACACTGCTCCTTGAAGGAGGGCAGGCAAACCACCTGGTTCACATGAAAGGGAGAAAGCACCTTAAGTAAGAAGGAAGGCATAGGCCGAATGGAAACAGCCTCCTCAGAAAAGATAAGGATCTTGGCGAGACAGAACCTGTAGCTTGGAAATCCACCTTATGGAACAAATCACAACCAAGACCACCATCTTGAACGTCAAATCCTTCAGAGTAGTGCGCTTCAATGGCTCAAGGGACTCCAACATCAGGGCCCTAACCACCAGACACAGATCCTAGGAAAGGACCACAGACCAGAAGGGAGGGTGCAGACACCAAACCCCCTAAAGAAAGCACAGAACATCTGAGTTAAGACTAGAGACTTACCAGTCACTGGACCTCTGAAGCAGGCCAAAGCTGCCACCTAAACCTTCAGGGAGCTAAGAGAAAAGCCCTTCTCCAGACCATCCTGCAGAAAGTCCAGAGATGGCACCCTAACCATCTCAGAAGCCAGCTGCCATGTGTCGCACCATTACTCAGAGGCACCAGATCCGCACATGTAAGCCAGATTGGTAGACCACCTCCAGGCTCTGAGCAGAAAGTAACTACTGACAGAGGGTAGCCTTCACACACTAGCCTTTTCCTTTCAAGAGCCAAGCCGTAGGCAAGAAGGGAACCAGGTTGCCCAAGACAATTGGTCCCCGACGCAGGCGAATGAAGAGGTAGTGCTTGCAGGAGTCACATCAGACCTCTGAACCATGCTCTCCTCAGCAAATCCATCACCACCAGAATAATCCTTCCTAGGGGGCATCCTATACGCCAAATCACATGACCCACCAGGGGCCACGGGGCAAACCACACACCAACATGGCCAAACCAGGGCCAAGGCGTCAACACCCTCAGACCCCCATCTCTGTTTGGTGACTGAAGCAGCGGCACACTTGGCCTTGAGCAAGTCACCATCAGATCCATCTCAGGGTGATCCCAGTGGCGCAGAATCAACTGAAACACCTGACTTGACTCCCACTCTCCTGGATACAGAGTGTGTCGGCTGAAGTCCACTTCCACTCTGTCCAACCCGGAAATGTACTGAGCAAAGACAGTTACAAGAGGTGGTTCTTCACCCAGGCATACAGGAGAGCCATCTCCAGGATTACTCCAAACTCCTTGTGCTGCCCTGCCGAATGACTAACTACTGCCATGGTGTTGTCTGAAAAACACTGACTGCCTGGACCTCAACCAGGGGCTGAAAATGTAGAACAACCAATCTGGAGGGGGAGGGGGGCACCAGTGAGTCCAAAGAAGATGGCCGTAGATTAAAGGAGCTCTCCTTACCTCTAATCCAGCTGATGGTTCAATTTCCTATAATGTTGACCCCTCATCATGATATTATGGCTCCATGTGTCCCCTAAACGAGGATGAGTGCGAAGCGTGGAGTTTTGTTGATATGCAAGTTCCCTGCTGTTTTTCCCGCTTCTGCCTCTTATGCCATGGCCTGCCCTTGAAGACCCGTGATGATTTATGTCGCCTGTGTGTGGCAGCTGGTTTTCCTGCACCTCCAGTTAGCAGGTAGCTGGCCTGTCACCCTTCTACTGCTCTGCTGATGGTAACTTTTGCTGCTTAATCTTAGCCCTTCGTACTCCTGAAAGTCTCCTCATCTACCATGGGACTAGCAGAAGTCATGGCGATCTGTGCTTGCCTCTGTGCACTCTTGAACTTATTGCGATTGGCTCTGTTGGTCTCTAGGCAACTGGAAACTGCCATAATTCCACTGAGAGCTGATCGTCCAGAAGCAGCGATTATTTCTCTCCTCTCCTTCTCTGCTTTTGTGCCCTGCATTAATGGCTGCAGTGCTTGCCCAGCTGGAGACACCATTCAAAGCCCTGTGAAACACATGCTGATAAGCAGACTGAGTGAGTCTGAGCAGGAAAACTTACTGTGGAACCTAACCTTTGTTGCCATTGCTCCCTTGGGTAGCCGGGAATGGTGTGGCTGATCCTGCTGGGCTGGCTTGTGATAATATACTGTAAGTCCTTCCGGGGAAAGGAATTTCAGCTATGAGAAGCACATTTACATTGGCTGTTGAGTCTTGATCTCTCTTCCACTGGGGGTATACCCTCATCCGCCCCTAGGCCCTGCTTGCGTAGGCAGTAGGCCTTATGGAGTAAAAGGATAAAGTCAGGGGAGAAAAATTCTCCGTCCCCTCCTGCACTCGAGAGGGGGGGCTGAGGGAGCAGAGGAGGAGTGGGTAGTTCAGAGGGGGTAGAGACTGAACTCTGGGACCCCCCTTCCCCTACTAGAGGGTCAGATGAACCCTGGGAAGGCTGCAGTACCTCCTGTTCAACTGATGCAGCCGCTGCAGCGCAGCTCCTGCAGATTCCTGCTTCTGCGGAGGTGCCCCTGCGCGTCCCACAAGAAGGACAGCGTGGCTTGGATGCCATGAGAAAGGGTTGGGGCTTATCTTGGTAGGCCCTAGCAACCAAAACCCAATTTCCCTTAGGACTCAACTCCTATAAATACCCCTAGGAGACTTAAAGGGATTTCTTATTGGTTAATGGCGATTAACATAAAACAGAAATCGAGCATGAAAACAAAGCAATAAAGAAACATCCAAATTAATCACAATTAAATCGAAAATAAATTGAAATTAAAAACAATTCGTGGCTATCACTCCTTGGTCCCCTAAGGGAGGTACTTGCTGTTTGGAGATTGCAAATCCTGGACCCGATGCTGCGAATCCCACCCGAGGGCTCTACACGTGGTAGGCCTCACCACGTGGAGCCTGCTCGGGGAAAAAGACTCTGGTGCCTGCCTGCACTCCCCCGCTGAAACCGGCGCTGAGCCCTTACCGCAGCACGGGTGCGATCGCCGTCTGATCGCCCCGTGGGAAACCGGAGCACCACGCGGTTCTCTCCCCGCGGTCAGCCGCGTCGGGGCAAGATGGAGACTTCCCTCAAGATGTCGTTGCAGCCTCTAGCGCTCAGCCACCTTCAGGGCTTCGGCGCGAGGCTGTTTCCCCCGAAGACGGCAGAGCAAGGTGGGCAGGAAGCCGGGTGTAGCAGAGCACCTCCTCGCTGCTACAAACCCGAGGCTTTGCTCGGTGCGCCGCGTCGGAGCCCGGGGGGAGGGGGGAGGGAGAGAGAGGAAAGCTAATTCTTAAAGGAGCAGAGCCCCTCAAAACGCTAAGGAAAAAAAAACCAAATTAAATAAATGAAATAAATGCAATCAGTAAAATTGATCACAAATAAAGCTGAAATTTAAGGGAAAACTAAACAAGTTCAAGGTAGGACTCCAGTAAGCCCCAGGCTTACGGAACCCTCCAGCTGCTTGGAGGCTGAGAATACTGGAATGGGTGGGTGGTCCCAGTGGTATTTATACCGCTCCATCCCACAAAAAGGTTGGGCTCAGCCTCCAAGCTGCTGGAAGGGTTGCGTAACCCAGAAGTGAAGGGACTGGACTGGAGTGACGATAAGGAAGCACATTTACATTGGCTGTTGACACAGCATGGAGAGCAGAGAGGATGTGAAGATAGGTGAGTGGGGAAGGAGCGGTGAGGGGGTAAAGGGACCCACAGTACAACAGGATCTACATTGCAGGGAAAGGATGAAGTAAGAACAGCCCCCAAAACAAGCAAGGGAGGCATCGAAAAGGGGGGAAAAAATATATGGCCAAAAAACAAACTAGCAATAGGGCCTACGAATATTTATCCCCATCACTATGGAACACCTTACCAGACAGAATAAGAAATATATCAGACCTGGTTACCTTCCGAACCCAACTCGAAAACATTCCTCTTCAATGAGCATTTTGGAGACAATGAACAATATAACACGGACCCAACATAAATACCAGAAACAAACTAATCTCCCGCAAATTCCACCCCATCTCCCCTTTCCTTGTCACAGTACACTGTGCAACAAGCAGAGAATATAAACTTGAAATACCATCCGAAATCCAAAATTGCATACTAAAAACTTGTAAATAAATTTTAAAGAGTTAAAATCTAATCTTATGTATTTCTGTGATTGTATTATACACCCTCATTTGTTACATGTAAAAGTTTAATATGCTAGAATGTAATACTGTTGTTCCTAATGTAAACCGCCCAATTACACGATAGGGCGGTATAAGAACTCACAAATAAGCACCACACACACAACACTGGGTAGCCACAGTATGGAGGTGAGAGCTCCCCCATGTAGGGTAAAAGGGAAAATATCAGTGTCTTCACTCTGCTGGATTGTTAAGAGACTCCTTGCCACCTTCTACTGCTCCTATGTTTCGTGGTGCTTTGCATCTGATCAATTTGTTCCCTCCAGAGGATCTTCCCTTGCAAGTTAGGATAAATCCCTCAAATACAATTTTTCTATTATGAGAAGCCTTGAAGTGCCCCTCTACACAGGCTCAGAGAGCTTATGTGGATTTGGCAGATAACCTCTTCTGGAGTAGGATAGAGGAAAGCCAGTGGAGTGGCCTGGCACCCATCCATCATTGAGGGCTGGACACACCATCCCTCAGGTTTGCGAAGTGGTGAGTGCGGAGGATGTCCAAATACCAGGGAAGGTACAGAATTGTCCCCTCAAGGTCCAGGTAACCAAGGGGCAAACAGTTTCAGACCCCATGGCCTTCAACTCTACCTCCCATTTTGAGGAGTTGGGCCCGATTACTGGTCCCCCTCCCCTGCATGGAGGCCACAGCACCAACACTGCATCTATTGGTCACCAACGCCGACCCAGAACCTGTTAGCATTGCTAAAGGGGAACCCTTAGGATACTCAGTAGGAAAATCATTCCCCTGCGTAGAGCTGACTCTCCAGATTATTGGAGAGGCCCCAGATTCTTGGAATCTCTGAAGGAGGGGAGACCCCCTCCCCAAGTGTGTAAGAACCTCACCTCGGGGGCTCCTGACCTTACAGTTTACCTGGCCTCATAGTGCTGCATCCACCCACTTAAGACAACACTTGCAAAGCGCCTTTGCCCAAAAGAATTAAAAAAGTGTTGCCAGAGACAGGAAAGTCTACTATGATCTGAGAACTACCTCTAAAGAATACCAGACTGGTGACAAGGTATTCTATTACAATTTTGGGAAGAATAGGGTCACAGAAAAGGAATGGTCCATATTCTATTGTGGATAAAGCCTCTCCTGTAGCTTATCAGATCCAAATAAAGATAGGAATTGAGGAGAAAGGCTCCCTTAAATGGGTCCACATCAATCAGCTACGACCATGTCATCCTAGGAAGCTTCTTCCAGAAGAATCTACCAATGGAGAGCAAATATTAACCTGGAGACAAGATAGTCCGTCTTGTTTTTCAGATGGAGAACCAAACCTTGAAGATCCCTCTTCCTGATTCTGGTATCGTGCTGCAGGATACACCTAGATTCCTGATCACACAGTTCCAGACTGTCACACAGAAAGTTTGTGTGTCACTGGATCCACAACATGTTTCACAGAAACACTAACATGTCTGACCCACACACCCCTAACACACAACAGTGGTTAAAAGCACACATGGAGTATGCCACTGCTGATACCAAGAATAAACATGACATCATTAATAAAGTGCCTCTATCCTACAAGTTTGCTTAATTGATGTTCCTAAGCACTCCACTGTTACTGTTACATAAGAACATAAGAACATAAGATATGCCATACTGGGTCAGACCAAAGGTCCATCAAGCCCAGTATTCTGTTTCCAACAGTGGCCAATCTAGGTCATATGTACCTAGCAGTTTCCCCAAGAGACAAGTTCCACAATGCTTGTACTGGGTCAAGCATTGATATCTTCGGTCACTTCTTAATAATGGTTTATGGCCCTTTCCTCCAGGAACTTCTCCAAACCTTTTTTAAACCCAGCTACACTAACAGCCTTTACTACATCCTCCGGTAACAAATTCCAGAGTTTGATTACACGTTGAGTGAAAAAATATTTTATTAGTCTTAAATAGTTTACCCTGTAGCTTCATTGCATGTCCCCTAGTCTTTCTATATTCTGATAAGGTAAACAATCGATCTACGTTTACGGCGTTCCACTCCGTTCATTAATTTATAGACTTCTATCATATCTCCCCTCAGCCGTCTCTTTTCCAGGTTAAAGAGCCCTAACCTTTTTAGCCTTTCTTCATAGGAGTATCCTTCCATCCCCTTTACCATTTTGGTGGCTCTTCTCTGTACCTTTTCTAAAATCGCTATATCCTTTTTAAGATACGGCGACCAGAATTACACACAATATTCAAGGTGCGGTCTCACCATGGAACGATATAGAGCTGGGGTCACCAACCTCCAGAGGGCCGCGGGCCGCACAGCCGACTACCGGGAAACTCGCGGGCCGCACCCCCCTTCTCCCCGCCCCCGCGAAAAAAAACAACAAACGCAAAATTATGAAAACAATGGCTGATCACCTTTATTGAATTTAATGAGATGGCTGATGATTCATGCTAGCAGACAAACGCTTAAAGTCCGGCTTCACAGATGACACTGACAGGAGAAGGGACGCTTGCAGGTGGTCGTCGGTGAGCTGAGAACGCGTGGATACAATGGCGGGAATCCTTGGCGGGCCGCACGTAATGTTAACCGGGGTAGAGCCTCGCGGGCCGCACGAAGGGACCTTGTGGGCCGCATGCGGCCCGCGGGCCGCAGGTTGGTGACCCCTGATATAGAGGCATTATAATATCTTTTGTTTTATTTTCCATTCCTTTCCTTATCATACCTAGCATTCTATTTGCTCTCTTGGCCGCCGCTGCACACTGGGCCGAGGGTTTTAACATGGTATAGCACAGTTACTTACCTGTAACAGGTGATCTCTGGGAACAGCAGGAATTAGTCCTCACATATGGGTACGTCGGAACCGACGGAGCCTGTGCGGGAAAGCTCCCCAGCTTCCCAGAAAGGAAGTTTTTGGGGCCTCCCACAGCGCATGCGCGCTGCCTTCCCGCCTTCCTGACCAACTCTCCTCAGTTCGAGTTTAAAGCTGAGACAATAGAGAGAGGAAAGGAAGAGAGAGAGAGAGATACAACTCCTAGGGGAGGTGGGTCTGTTGTGAGGACTAATTCCTGCTGTTCCCAGAGATCACCTGTTACAGGTAAGTAACTGTGCTATCTCCAGGAACAAGCAGGAATGAGTCCTCACATATGGGGACTCCCTAGCTGAGATGCCGGGGAGATCCCCTTCCAAGGGTTCTCCATCTTCATATGGATCTCAGGCATCCATTTAGGGAAGGTGGGCAGGAGTTGTTTAAGAATGGAACAGGTGTCTGAGGACAGCCTGACCAAACAAGGCATCCCGGCGGGAGTCCTTTTCCAAGCAGTAATGGGCTGTGAAGGTATGAACCGAGGCCCAAGTGGCTGCTCGACAGATCTGATCGATGGATACAGAATGAAGATGAGCCATAGATGTGGCCATGGCTCTCACATTGTGAGCTGTGACATGGCCTTCCAGAGAAAGGTTCTTACTCTGGTAAGCAAAAGAAATACACTGAGTGATCCAATTGGACAGTGTTCTTTTTGAGACTGGAAGTCCTAAATGAGAAGGATCAAAAGCAACAAAAAGTTGAGAAGACTTTCGATGTTGCTGTGTCCTGTGGATGTAAAAGGCAAGAGCTCTTTTACAATCTAACGTATGTAGGTTCCTCTCTGCACTGGATGCATGAGGAGCTGGAAAAAAGACAGGTAGATATACCTCTTGATTAAGATGAAAAGGTGAGACCACTTTAGGCATAAAGTGAGGATTTGTCCTAAGGACTACCTTATCATGATGGAACCTTGTATTTTTTATTTTATTTATTTATTTACATCTCTTATATACCGCACTCTTTGGCATCAGCGCGGTTTACATCAAACAAAAATTCAGCACCATAAGCAAGCGTCTGAGTTACAGTAAACAGGGGAATAAAACTTGGATAACAGGGTAAAATCAGTAAATGGGGTCATACAACCTGGTTAACAATGTGTTTAAGAATAACGGAAATATAACAGTGAACTATTAACATCTTAAGAGATAGCGCAGATGAGATAGAAGACAGGCACGTAGAACCTTCTACCAAAGGTCTGTGGAACCTTTCTATGTGGGGAATTCTGGTTCAATAGGTGAATCGGTGTGTCCATGATTCACAGAGAGGGGTCGTGCCTCTGCACTCACTGAGAAGTATTTAAGGAATAGGTAGTGTTTGAGGGCTTTTCTAAATTGCAGTAGGCTGTTGATTGCTCTGATTTCTGGCGGTAGTGCATTCCAGAGTTTAGGGGCACGAAGGCTGAAAGCCCGGTTTGCTGTTGCTGAGGTGCTTCTAGTAAGTTCGCGGGGAACCATTAGCGAATTTACTGCAGTAGATCTCCTTGATCTATTCGGGGCTATGGGTTTGATGAGTTCAGTTAATGATGTGGGGGAGAGACTATTTACTGCTTTGAATGTGAGTAGTAATGTTTTGAATATGATCCTGGCATGTATAGGAAGCCAGTGTAACTGCATTAGCAGGGGTGACACATGCTCACATCTAGATGCCCCATAGAGAATCCTCGCAGCGCTATTCATTGCGAGCTGTAGGGGGTTCAGGGTGGATTGAGGGAGGCCTAGTAAAATGACATTAGCATAGTCAAAGTGAGGCATGATCAGAGCCTGGTAGATGGTGCGAAAATCCTCAGGTTCGAGCAGGGGGCGAAGATGTCTTAGTGACCGGATTTTGTAGTATATGATTCTTACAGTGTTGGCTATATGTGCTTTCATGTCAAGGTTCTGGTCGAGTGTAACACCCAGATATCTTATGTTGGGTTTTGATTGTAGCTCAGCATCCTTCACCTTCAGGAACTGTGGGGGGCTGAAGCTCGGGTTCCTTGACATGAAGAGCACCTCTGTCTTTTTGTGTTGAATCTTTAGGTTTTGTGACAAGAGCCATTGCGATATGGCATCAAAGCAGTTACTTAGTGGGGATAGGTCCAATTTGTCTATGTTGAAAGGCATATAAAGCAGGACATCGTCCGCATATATCATGCAACTCACATTGAAGGACCTGATGATCTTGCAAATAGGTTGCATATAAATATTGAACAGTAAGGCAGAAAGGGAGGAACCTTGCGGGACTCCCTGTCCTTGGTGAAATGGATCAGACATCATTCCACCAGACCGAACGTGTTGCCATCTTTCAGACAAGTACGATCTGCACCATCCAAGGGCAGTTCCGCCAACACCTTTCTCTTTTAGACGTATTAGGAGGAGGTCATGGCTCACCGAGTCAAAGGCCGCGGCTATGTCCAGGAACACAAGTGCGAAACCTTGTCGGACATTGTTGATACCGGAAATTATGTTGTTGAGGAGAGATGTAAGGAGCGTTTCTACTCCGTGAGACTCTCTGAAGCCATGTTGGCAAGGGTCCAGAGGAGCCGTGGTATCAATATGGTCTTGCAATTGGCATTGGACCTCCTTTTCTATTAATTTCGCAAGAAAAGGAATACTAGAAATGGGTCTGTAGGATTCTGCCTTTTGAGGATCTAACTTACAGTTTTTTAACAATGGTCTGATGGACGTTTGTTTGAGGGCAGAGGGGAACGTACCAGACTTGAAGGACAGGTTTATGATTTTATTTATTATTGAGCTGAATTCGCAACGAAGTTCCTTTATCCAAAAAGCTGGACAGGGGTCCGTCTGAGCAGTGGTGGAGTTGAGAGACATGATCAGATCTTCAATTCGCTTCTCATCCGGCGTAGTGAAAATGCTTAGAGCTGTTGGGCAGTTATGGACAGTGGGGGTAAATTCTGAGGGGGGTTTACTTGTTTGTGTAAGTTTGGACTGCAGGTAGACCGCAAAATCTTGGGGATGGATCTCACATTGCTTTTCAGGGGTTGGTTCCTTTGATAGAGTCTTGACTATGTTAAACAAATCGTGGGGCTTATTTAAGGCCCGCTTCAGGGTGTCCGTGTGGTACTGCTTCATTTTATCAGAGATGGCTTTGCGGTGGATGGATAGCTGGTTGAGGTAGGCTGCCCGGTCTACGGAGGAGTGTGACCGACGCCAGCGCTTCTCGAGGCTCCGTAATTGGGATAGTGATAGTCTCAGATCATCGGTGTACCATGGTGCAGAAGCTCTTTTCCTAGTTGGTCTATTGAGAGGTGGTCGCAGTGCAATTGTATTAAGACTGTTGTTCCAGCATGCGATTAGGTCTTCTATCTCTAGAGGGGCTTCGTTATGAAGTGAGCAGGTTGCAGCAAGGATGCGCTCTCTGTTGAATGGAAGAAAGCTCCTGGTCAGCGATTTAAAGTTGTTATTTGGAGCAGTGTTGGTCTTTGAGTGTCTGAGATGAGTAGGGATCTGGAATGTAATGAGTCTATGATCTGACCACGGTACCTCAGATATCGATATCACCGAATTGTGTGATTGGTCATGTAAAGTCTGTGGTGCGAATATAAGGTCAAGGGTGTTCCCCTTCACATGTGTAGGTTCACGTACTAATTGTTGATATCCAAGGGATTCGAGGGCTTCGAGGAATGCAGTTGAATGGCTATCTTGGAGGGCTGGCAAGTTGAAATCACCAACAATCCAAACTGGAGTATTAGGATTCTGTGTGTTGGAGGCTAGGTCTATAATGTCTGGAAGGGCATCTTGGGCGGCTGAGGGTGCTCGGTATAGGAGGTTTATAGCGCATATCTTGTTGGAGATAGAGACTAACTCTAGGTGGTCCGTACTTGGGGCATTTATCAGTTGGAACTGAAGGTCTGATCTGGAGAGTATGAGCACACCTCCTCCGCGCTTGTTCTGTCTGTGACTAGTAAATACTGAAAAATTTGGTGGAAGGAGCTGGTTGAGTAGTACATTATCTTCTGTGGACAACCATGTTTCAGTAATCATAAGGATGTCAAGGTTGTGGAGGGATATTATGTCTGCGATCACAGGCCATTTCTTACGAATTGAGCGGGCGTTGATAAGGGCGCATTTTAAACTATGTGCATGTGCATGGAGGTTTTCATCCAGTTTGGCTCTCATCGTGTGTTGGAGTGGAATGTGAATTAGATGCTTGTGATGTGGATGTGGGTTCCAATTGTAACTGAATTTGGGTATATCTGACCATCTCTTCCCTTGGCCGTATAAAATAGGTATCCTTTTAGCTTCAAGGGATAGAGCTTGGGAGAATGAGAGGCAGACAGAGAGGAGTAGGTAGCAACCAGTTAAGGTGGTGGAGGGACCCATTTTACCCTCTCTGAAAGTAATCACAGAGATTGTAAGATGTTAACAGTGATTGAGGGAGATTTGTGAGAATTCGATCAGGTCTCGTTCCCACTGGCTTTGAGACTTGCAATTCCTATTAGTCTAGGTATAGACAGGGTATGGGATGTAAATCTATTGTCCCTGATAACAAAGCATAGACAAGCAATATATAAATTCACAGACTAGCAAGATAGTGGCAATAGTAAACTTCGTCAGAGTAACATACTACTAAGATTACTGGCAGTAGTGTAGTAACAATGTAGCAATGAAGTTGAGGGTTATACTTGCAAGGCAGCAGGAGGGAAAAGTCGTTTGGAGAACTCTGTTGCTTCAGGTCTTTGTGGCTTGGTGAGCGAGCTCGATCAAAGGGGAGCTCAGGCTGCTGGAAAGATGAGAGAGTTCAGGATTTTGTCCGCCTTAGGGTTGTAGAGGCCACTGCCGAAGGGCCACGCCAAAGGGCCCTCTAGCGAGGCCCTCAGGCGCGGGCCCGCAAGGCGCGGGCGCGCCCGGTGGCGGCTGCTTTTATTCCCGCAGCACTACCCCGATTGGGTAGCGGAGGTGATGGGACGTCCGGCGATGCAAGCCCTGGAAGCACGAGGCACAGTCCCTCCTGGGATCTGTGTGGGGCTGAAAAGGACGGTCCCAGAGCTGGCGGCTGCTTTTATGCTTGTATAAGGTGGATTAGCCACTAAAGCCTGTAGTTCACTGATGCGGCAAGCGGAAGTGATTGCAAATAAGGAAAATGACCTTCCAGGAAAGAAATTTCAAGGAGGTGGTGGCTAAGGGTTCAAAGGGTGGCTTCATAAGCTGACCAAGAACCACGTTTAAGTCCCATGCCACCGGAGGAGGCCGAATGGGAGGTTTAGTTAAAGTTAGACCTCTCATAAATCTTGCAATAAGAGGATGAGAGGAAACAGGTTGTCCATTGATAGGCTGAAGAGATGCTGCAATAGCACTCAAATGGACCCTTACAGAATTTGTTTTAAGTCCTGCATTGGAAAGATGCAGGAAATATTCGAGTAAAGAATTCAAAGGTAGTGCTAGAGGGTTAAGACCCTTTCCAGCACACCAAATGGAAAATCTTTTCCATTTAAAAGCATAAGAACGCCTGGTTGAAGGTTTCCTGGAGGAATGGAGGATATCCTTCACCTGTTGAGAAAGATTGAAGTCTTGAAGGTCTAGGCCTTCAGTAACCAAGCTCTGAGGTGAAGGGACTTGGGGTTTGGGTGCCACAAAGTCCCCTCCTCTTGAGACAGAAGGTCTGGAGCAGCTCCCAGATCCAGGGAGGGTACCTGGGAGAGATGCAGAAGTAGAGGGTACCACACTTGGCGTGGCCAGCGTGGAGCTATGAGGATCATAGATCCTTGATCCCTCTGAAGTTTGAATAGAGTCTTGGGAATCAAAGGAATGGGTGGAAAGGCATACAGGAAGGCCTGACCCCAATGAAGGAGGAAGGCATCCTTGGCCTGAGCTCCCTGACACGGAATTCTGGAACAGAACCGGGGAAGTTTGGCATTGCACGGACTTGCAAAGAGGTCTACGGGGTTCCCCATTTTTGAAAGATTCTGAGTACCTGATCCATGTGCAGGGACCATTCGTGTGGAAGCAGAACTCGACTGAGTCTGTCTGCCCAAGAGTTTTGGATTCCTGGGAGGTATACTGCCAGGAGATGGATTTGATGCTCTCTGGCGAAGGCCCACAATTTTAGAGCTTCGTTGCAAAGCCACAGAGAGCCAGTCCCTCCTTGTTTGTTTATGTAGAACATGGCTACTTGATTGTCGGTATGAACAAGGACTGTCATGTTGATGAGGAGGGTATGGAAGACCTTGAGAGCAAGGAAATTTGCTCGCAGCTCCAAAAGGTTGATATGAAGGGTGGTCTCCTGTGGAGACCAGGTGCCCTGAGTGGAGAGGTCTTGGAGATGAGCTCCCCAACCTGTTTGGGAGGCATCTGTAGTGAGAGTTGCTTGGGGTAACAAAGGTTGGAAGGGGGCCCCCAACAACAGATTTTGAGTGGACATCCACCACTGGAGACCAAAAAAGACGTTTTGAGGTTGCTATTTGGTCTGAGAGAGCTCCTGATGCTTGGGTCCACTGGGTGGACAAAGTCCATTGAGCTGCTCTCATATGTAGGCGAGCATAAGGCACCACATGAACTGTGGATGCCATGTGGCCTAGCAGTTGTAGCATCTCCCTGGCAGTCAAGTGGCTTCTGGACTGAACTTGAGAGGCCAAGTGCACTAGACGGTGACAACGGGCCTGAGGGAGATAGGCCCTTGCAGTGGTGGTATCTAGCCATGCCCCTATGAATTCTAGGGACTGAGTAGGGGTGAGTTGAGACTTTGGCAGATTGATGACAAGTCCCAGATACTGCAGTATGCGTCTGGTGCGGTCCAGGGAAGTCTGAGCCTCGGACTGAGATGGAGCTCGGATGAGCCAGTCGTCCAGGTATGGGAAGACAAAGATTCCCAGAGTGCGTAGAAATGCAGCTACTATTGCCATGCATTTGGTGAATATCCTTGGAGCAGAGGCTAGACCGAAGGGAAGTACTCTGTATTGGAAATGTTTTCCCTGGAACAGAAACCGTAGGAATTTTCTGTGGGATGGATGGATGAGTATATGGGTGTACGCATCCTTGAGATCTAGAGAACAAAGCCAGTCCTGACTCTGTAGGTATGGAAGGAGAGTGCCTAGAGAAAGCATTTTGAATTTCTCCTTGTATAGAAATTTGTTCAATTCTCTGAGATCCAGAATGGGTCTGTACCCCCCTTTTTTCTTGGGAATGAGAAAATAAGGGGAGTAAAAACCTGACCCCTGTTGAGGAAGAGGAACCTCTTCTATTGCCTTTTGGGCGAGAAGAGTGGTCACCTCCTGACCCAACAGGTACAGGAGAGATGGTGGAGAATTGAATTGTCTCACCATGGTATGGGGAGGAAGGCTGGAGAAATGTAGTTTGTAGCCCTCTCTGATGATAGAGAGGGTCCACTGCTCTGATGTGATTTGTTCCCATCTGGGAGCAAAATGAGTTAACCTTCCTGGAATGGTGAGAGGTTCTGGTTGTTGCAGAGCCAGAAAGGTTAAGTTCTCTAGAATCAAGTCAAAAACTCTGAGGGGGTTGGGACTGCTGGACTATAGCAGCCCCTGTAGACTTTGTTTGGCCTGTTTAGATTGCTGACGCTTAGGAGTAAAGCGAACTTGGGAAGATTGATGGCCAGTATTTGTGGAAAATCTGGTCTTTTTATAGAAAGGCTTCTTAAAAGGTTTTTTCTTGGCAGGGGTAGAGGTAGACTTAGAAAGTCTATCTAAAGCAGCATTCTCTGCATCCATTTGAGTGGCTTTGATTTGCCACTCCTTGCCAAACAGATTTTCACCTGTACAGGGCAGATTGCCCAAGCCTTCTTGTACCCAGGGTTCCAAATCAGAGGCCTGGAGCCAAGCAAGTCTGCGAGCAGCTATGGCAATGCCAGAGGCTCTGCTAGCTCCCTCAAAAGAGTCAAAGGCTGCTCTGTTAGAGAACTTTGAAACATCTTGAGTTTGCTTTAGCAAAAGAAGGAGCTCCTCCTTTTTATCCTCTGGGATAAAGGGGAGAAAATGACGTATCTTCAGTGCAATCTCTTTCAAAAACATGCCCATATAAAGGCTGTATGAATTGATTCTGGCAATAAGCATGCTAGCTTGGAAGATTTTTCTACCAAAAGCATCCAGAGTCCTACATTCTCTTCCTGGAGGGGTAGAAGAGCGCCTTTTGGTATTCTATCCTTTTCATAGCAGACTTCACCACAATAGAGTGGTGAGGGAGCTGAGTTTTTTGAAAACCAGGAGAAGGAGGAACCCGATACATGATGTCCAAACGTCGAGAATGTGGAGATAAAGTGAGAGGAGCCTCCCACAAGTCCATCATGTGTTCTTGAAGAATTTCATGTATGGGTAAGGTGGCCGCCTCTTTGGGAACCTTAGAGTATCCTAAAATATCCAATTTTTTTGCTCTAGGTTCTTTTTCAGAGGTTACAGATATGGAGAGTCCTTTAGCTACTTCAATAATGAAGTCTTGAAAGGACAAATCCTCTGGAGGAGACATTCTCCTTTTTGGAGAAGAGGGCTCCTCAGGAAGAGTAAAAGAGACATCAGCAGAATCATCTGAGGTATCAGAATCTTAAGATTCAAAGTATCGTCTATTAGCATCCAGAGATCGATACGCGTACCGACCGGTATCGACATTGGGCGTACCGGGAACCGGATCGGTATCGAGAAAATCTCCGGAACCGGAGACCAGAACCGGCATACTACTGGAAGTAGATGCTCTGGGTACCGGTATCGGTTGTGGTACCGGAACCGGCGTCGGAACCGATTGTCGCGGTACCGAGGGCGCTGCAGCGTTAATGAAAGCCAGTATGGCTTGCTGCATGGATTGTACCGTAGTACCCATAGACGCCACAACTGCCTGGATGTTGGTACCGGTGTTAGCCGGTACCCCAGAGCAGTCTAACAGGTGATCGGTCGAGGCCGTGCCATCGTCTACCTGTAACCCCATAGGAGGAGCTTTGGAAGCCGGAGCTTCCCGCTGGGGTTGTTTGGCTGGGGCAGGGTCCTCAGGGTCATACCCAAGAGCCTTTCGCTGCTTAGAGGGAGATTTGCCCTTTGAGGACCTGCCTGAAGAATGTTTGGTTACCTGAGATCCATCAGGAGAGGAAGACCTGGAAGATGTTGATGCTGGAGTATCCGCAGAAAACAGCATATGAAATTTGGCTGCTCTGTTCTGTAAACCCCGTTTGGACATCAGAGAGCAGGATGGACAATCCGGAATGGAATGGTCAGGCCCCAAACATTTAAGACACCATTCATGGGTATCTGTGGCTGAAATAGTACTGGTACACTTGGTGCATTTTTTAAAGCCAGAGGCTGGTTTCTCCATGAGGGAGAATCTGAGAAGGCCTAGAGGCCTCACAGAAAAAACACACCAAAGGAAGAAAAAATAATAATTTTTTTTTTTTTTTTTTTTAAAGAAATAAAGAAATAAAGACCGGCGGTTCGGAATCGGGGAAGGCAGACATGCGGTCAAAGAAACAAATTAAAATAACAATTTCTTCAGCGGTGACAGGAACACGACCTGCTGGCTCCGCGGAAAAAGAAGAACCGAGGAGAGTTGGTCAGGAAGGCGGAAAGGCAGCAAGCATGCGCAGTGGGAGACCACAAAAGCTACCTTTCAGGGAAGCTGGGGAGCTTTCCCGCGCAGGCTCCGTCGGTTCCGACGTACCCATATGTGAGGACTCATTACTGCTTGTTCCTGGAGATCCACAATGACGCCTAAATCGTTTTCCTGGGTGGTGGTTCCTAATGTGGAACCTTGCATCGTGTAACCATAGTTTGGGTTGTTCTTCGCTAGGTGCATAACCTTGCACTTGTCCACATTAAATTTCATCTGCCATTTTGATGCCCAGTCTTCCAATTTATCAAGATCCTCTTGCAATTTTTCACAATCCTCTTGGGTTTTAACAACTTTAAATAGTTTTGTGTCATCTGCAAATTTGATAACCTCACTCGTTATTCCATTTTCCAGGTCATTTATGAATATGTCAAAAAGCAGCGGACCCAGCACAGATCCCTGGGGTACACCACTATTCACCTTTCTCCATTGGGAAAATTGGCCATTTAGCCCTACCCTCTGCTTTCTATCTTTTAACCAGTTCCTGATCCACAATAGTACACTGCCTCCTATCCCATGACTCTTTAGTTTTGCCAAAAGTCTCCGATGAGGGATCTTGTCAAAGGCTTTCTGAAAGTCCAGATACACAATATCAACCGACTCACCTTTGTCCACCTGTTTATTCACTCCTTCAAAAAAACATAACAGATTAGTAAGACAAGATCTTCCTTGTCTAAAGCCATGTTAGTCACAACCTAATGGGAGACAGCTATCTACATGCTGAGTAATTTTATTCTTTATGATGGTTTCTACCATTTTTCCCGGTACTGACGTCAGGCTCACCGGTCTGTAGTTTCCCGGATCACCCCTGGAACCCTTTTTAAAAATTGGTGTTAAATTGGTGTTGGTGGAGTAGCTCTGTTTTATTTAGATACAGATGCTGTTTCTACTGAAATCCAGGTGCTGGATGTGTTTCGAGGCCATGATATTAACTTCACTGAAATCTTGAACTACCTACTGGACTATAAGGACTCTCACACAGTTGAACTGTCCATTGACCAGGAGAGCCTTGAAGTCACTGATTACAACTTTGATTCGCATGATGTGGACATTTTACAGACTGATTTTGTCTCTCATGTCACAGTGCCTCTCTTTGCCTTTCTCTTGGCAATCCAATTCTTGATTTCCTTATATCAGCAAAGACAGATTTGTAATCTGCGTCATCTTGTACGCCATGGACCTCCACTACCTGCCATGCGTCTGCAGGATTTGATTGAATGCCGCCTCATTGACTAGCGATGCCATTAACTTTCAGTTATGCATTACTTTTAACTGAGTGCTTCATTCATCAATGAAAAGCTTGTGTTCTGTTTACTAACACACTGATGCTTTTAGGTGGTCAGCTGAAGTTACGCTGACCCATTATATCATATGCCAAGTTATACATTGAGTAGATTAAGTACAATGTACTACCAAGTTTGAAGTTATACTCATTACACTGATCGAGTTGATTTGATCTTACATATATCATTTCAATATTACCTTCTTTTACCACCTGTGTGTGTGCACAGTATAATTACTCTTGCAGTATTGCTTCAAATGCAATTATTATGCTTAAACTATTATTAGACTTTAGTTAACCATGTTCTTTGGTTCTGACCTGCACTGTAGCCTGCTAGTTAGTTAGGTTTTAAGATGAAACATGCCCCCTTGTGGCTGTTCCCATCTTTAAAGAGGAGTGGAAATGTAGGGCTGGTACCCTTTCAGAAGCTAATGTCTGAACCAATTGCATAGCTTCCTGTTACAAGATGGGGCCTGCTCTGAACCAAAGCCTGAACCGTGGGGCCTGCTCTGAACCAAAGACTGAATTTAACAAGATGGATTCCTGTTTTGTTATAACTCAACATTAAAACTTGCAAATCAAGCAATTTTGCCAGTTCATGATATTTCACTGTAAAAGCACTTTTACAGCTATGTGCAGAACAACATGGCTGAGAACTTCATTGTGCTAGCATTTGAAACAATGTATGAACTGGCATCTCAGCAACATGGGAGCTCTAACTTCTGATACAGACTGTTCGCTTGCCCCCTCTCTCTGGCTGGAAAGTCAAATAGTGTTCAAGGCCAAAGCCTCGAGACGAAGTGAATTTCTCCCACAGACCGGCAGCTGAGTGTGACCATGCAGTTCATTTCAGGTAACGTTGGATGTCTACCATACCTTGACTTCATTCTGTTCCTGAGACCCAGACCACAGCCACAGGTGTTTTGTCACAAGCTAAGGTATTAGTCTTTAATTTCTCCCAGAGGTTGGGGGCTAGCTTAGACAGACAGATAATTTATTGTACATCAGAGTGCATATGAATCAGTGACATTGGTTTCTAAAACAGAGATTAGGTTTCTCGGTAATTGTAACAGAGCTGAATAACACACTACCTCAGAAAGGACATTGTGGCCATTACAGAAGCATGGCTAAGTGAGTCACATGATTGGGATATAGCCATACCTGGCTGTTCAATGTATTTGTGAGTGATATTGCTGAAGGACTGAATGGAAAAGTCTGTCTTTTTGCAGATGACACAAAAATTTGCAACAGAGTGGACTCCCCCCGAGGGAGTGGTTAACATGAGGAAAGATCTACAAAAGCTTGAAGAATGGTCTAATGCTTGGCAATTAAGATTTAATGCAAAGAAGTGCAGAGTCATGCATTTGGGTAGCAGAAATCCAAGCGATAGGGGGCAAGAGGTTGGTGTGCACGGATCAGGAGAAAGACCTTGGTGTGATTATTTCTGAAGATCTCAAGGTGGCAAAACAGTGCGACAAGGCGGTGGCAAAAGCCAAGAGGATGTTGGGCTGCATACAAAGAGGAATCACCAGCAGAAAGGAAGAGGTACTTATGCTACTGTACAAGTCACAGGTGAGGCCTCACTTGGAGTACTGTGTTCAGTTTTGGAGACCGTATCTTGCAAAGGATGTAAAAAGACTGGAAACTGTTCAGAGGAAGGCGACCAAAATGATTTGGAGCCTGCGTCAGAAGCCTTATGAGAAGAGACGTGAAGACCTAAACATGTACACTTTGGAGGAGAGGAGGGACAGGGGAGATATGATTCAGACCTTTAAATACTTAAAGGGAAATAATGAACAAACAAACCTCTTCCAAAGACGGGGAAGCTGCAAAACTAGAGGGCATAACAGGAAGCTGCAAGGTGGTAAATTGAAAGGCAATGTCAGGAAATACTTTTTCACAGAAAGGGTGGTGGATGCTTGGAATGCCCTTCCAATGGAAGTGGTGGGGGCAAACACGGTGAAGAAATTCAAAATGGCATGGGACAGACACAGTGGATCCCTTTACAGCAACAGGATAAAATCAAAATAAACTGAACCATCTAATCTCTCAACAAATAGGGGTGTCCTGCATGGAGTGGTGGGTTCACCCCTAAACAGGGATGTGAGAAGGGGTGGCCTGCATGGAGCGGCAGGTGCACCTACTCTTGCCATCGTGCTGGGCAGACTAGATGGACAATGCTGGTCTTTATCTGCCGTCATTTACTATGTTACTATGTAATGAATGGGGGGAACTGGTAAACATAGATCGATTTTTTACGCCATCAAGAAGTAGAAAGACTAGAGGACACACAATGAAGCTACAATGCAACCCAATTAATACTAATAAGAGAAAATAATTTTTTACTCAACGCATAATCAAACTCTGGAATTCATTGCCAGAGAATGTAGTAAAAGTTGTTAGTGTAGCTGGGTTAAAAAAAGATTTGGCCAAGTTCCTGGAGGAAAGGTCCATAAACCATTATTAAAGAGGATACAAGAAATCCACTGCTTGCCCTGAGACAAGCACTGTGGAACCTGTGTGCCTCTTTGGGAACCTGACATGTACTTGTGACCTGGATTGGCCAATGTTGAAAACAGGACACTGGGCTTGATGGACCTTGCTCTGACTCAGTAAGGCATTTCTTATGTTCTAGCTCTTTTTATGACCCTCTTGCTGATCAAATCAGCTAGCTCAAGTCACCGATGTGAAAAGACCCTCAGCCCCATAATGTCCAATATGGGCTGTCACCTCTAAATGTATGACCACTGGGACCCTGCGTGAAACGTAAAGTTCTGGAGAAACAAAGGGATCACGTTCAAAATGAACATATCCTATAACAGATTCCACTGGACCAAAATAAAAAAAAAATCTAGCCTAGGCACTAAACAGTTAGTCGCCCAACAATGGTCTAGGGAACAAATTCTATGTTACTCAGCTCTAAAAGAATGGGAAATGTTTCCACCCAACACGCTCCCATGCTAAGCCAGACAATCAAGTCGTCTAGTCTTGCTCTCAGTATTTCAAATTCCTATTAATGAGTACATTCATGTTGCATTACCACACATGAGAAAGTTTCAAGGGTAGCCCAAGCTCCCTTGAACAGAGCTTCCATTTGGTGCCACCGAAATAGGGGTGCCTTCATTGCAACCTCGCCTGCAGAGGAAGGTGGTCCTCACTGTGAAGAAAGCACAGAATACCTGAAGGCCAACCACAATTAAAGCAGAAGCCACAATGAAATCCCAGTGGTATCAGCATAGAAAGTGACCAAAAATAGGTACCTAGGTTGCAGGGCCATCAGGAATTGAAAAGGTATCACATAAAAAATGTATGAAATAGGCACAAGTTCAGGTAAATCAAGGGAATGCCCTTGCCCCACTTGTGAGGAGCAGAATCAGGATGTTGTCACATATATGGAAAGCCAATACCATCAAGGTCTTAGCACTGCATGTTCAAATTCCTGCTAATTGTGGGTGTTTGTGTAAGAACAGAAAACTGACTACACTCCATGCATGGCCTACCAATTTCAGCACTAGAATAGAGCATTGGAGCATTCCACGACTGACATTTGCAAGACAGTGATAGCTGTCTGGTGCACCTTTACCACTGACAACCCACAGCCGATGACATTTGTGCCACTTGAAGACTGTGAAGCACCTTCCCACCTTCCTTATAAGAAAGAGGTCTGCCAGACTTTTAGTATGCATTTGAGGCTCCAGAAGCACTGATTTCTTGGATTACCTGAAGGTATCACACCTTGGAAATGAGGCTGTACAGATCATGAGAAATAAATGTCCTGCACCTCTGAGCTTCAGCTGAGCGGGATGAAGGAAATTAGGGTGCTTCCTCTAGAAGCCTTAGAGTATCAGCTACAATATCACTAGGTGGGCACAATGCACCAACCACCACCACCTAGATGCAGACACTCTAACTCAACCCATATAGCAAAAGGATTCCCCCCCCCCACTCCCACAGTCCACATTCTGAACAGACTCCGGGTTTTGCAAAAATTAACACTCCACAAGCTAATCAGAAATAAATGTCTGTACCACATCTGTTCTCAATGCTAGCCTTGGGAAACCTGAATGTGAGAAATCTGGCCTGAGAAATGACTGGGTATGGACTGCACAAGACTATATAGATGATTCCCCAAACTAGTGAAGACTATCTGAAACATCTGCTTCTCAAGATCAAAGAACAGTCTTAAAATAGGCCTGCACCTTAACATTAAGATGACAAAGATCCTGACAACTGGCAAAAAAAAAAAAAAAAAAAAAAAATCAGTAAGTTCATCATTGATGGAGAAGAAATTGAAATTGTTGATCCAAGTAGGTTAAAGTTGTCAACTATCAATAAAGAAGAGACAAGCAGTCAAGAAATCAGACAACGCATTGCTCTTGGCAGAATGGCTATGAAGGACCTAGACAAGATTCTCAAGGGCAGAGATGTCTCTCTCCATACAAAGATTTGACTTGTCCAAGCCATGGTATTTTCAATATCATCATAAGGATTCAAAAGTTGGACAGTGAAAAAGATAGATAGGAAGAAAATTAATGCCTTTGAATTATGGTGCCGGTGACAAATACTGTATATATCATGGACTGCCCGAAGAACAAACCAATTGGTACTAGAGAAGATCAAATCTAAGCTTTTCCTAGAAGCTCAGATGACAAGACTTCAACTTTCATACTTCGGACACATCATGCGGAGAGAGAAAGTTAGAGAAAAACATAATGCTTGGCAAGGTAGAAGGTCAACACAAAAGAGGATGGATTGATACAACAACAGTAGCTACTGGTGCTACTAATGAGCTGCCTGACTGATGACCAAACACAGCTTAAATCAACTAACTAGAGGGCCGCCATGAACCAACACAGACTCAGTGGCACTTAACAAGGACTGCACAAGTCCCTGTATAGGTGATTCCTCAAACCAGTAGTTCTCAGTGTCCATCTACTGGTAGGAGAGCATACACCCAACATGTCTGGCCTGGATTGGTCAGGAGGGACGAAAAGGAAGCTCTCATAGTAGGACAATTACCCATTGTCACTGGTGAATACATTTTTCAGAAAACAAAGTTTATAACTTTCACAAGAAAAGCAAAAAATAAAAAGCATTACAAATCTTATCTAGGAAGTGCTCTATATGGCTTACTATATTTCTCAGATTTCAGAGATGCACAGCACACTAAGCGTGAGATTTACTCAAGTGTACTGCCGTTAGCATGTGTTATTAGTAAATAGGATCCACTGCATAAAATGGGACCAATGATTAACAAGGCACACTAATGCCTGTTGATGTGCACGAACACAGTAAATAGAAATTACACTTACCTGGTAATTGTCGTTCCTTGAGATACGACAGTTTAGTCCTCCACTTCTGGGTTGTGCACCTCTTCCTGCAGCTAGGAGACTGGAAAGTCGTGACATCACTGGATATAGCCTGCTGGTATCTCCCATCAGCCTCCAGTGTACTATTGACAAAGCAAACTCAAAGGAACAACAAATAAGTAACTATACTATAACTTTAAATAACTCCCCATTCTTCAACCGGAGGAGCCTTTTAAACCGTATCCGTCTTATATTTTCTTTTCTCTCTTTTTTTTTTTTTTTTTATACTTTACATTCATGTCCCCCTATGCAAACACGTATCCTATACCATCACCTCGTTTAAATAAGAGAAAAGAAAGAAAGAACAGAGATCTAGAAACTGAAAGGATCTGTCTACTCCTTGAGATTGATGCTTCATTCCGCCTGAAAATAAACTCTGAAGAAATCACACTCCTGGGCGGGAATGAGGACTAAACTGTCGTAACTCAAGGAACGACAATTACCAGGTTAAGTGTAATTTCTATTTCCTTATCGTTCCTCCAGTTTAGTCCTCCACTTCTGGGATGTAACAGAGCAGTAATCATTGGGAGGGACCTATCAAGCCAACTCACCACACTGCCGACCCGGAACAGGCTTCCTTTACAGCCAAAACATTTAGACAGTAGTGGTTACTGAGGAAATGAAGAGACGACCTGGAAGCTGCTCTACAAATCCCTCCTGGTGGAATGACACGGTGATTCACCCATGAAGCCGCTTGTGCCCTGGTAGCAAGAGTCAGAAAGCCCCCCGGAATCATACAACCTCGCCAGCAGAAAGCTGAGGCAACCACCGCCTTAACTCGGTGCGAAATGGCCGCCTTCGCTGCTGCTTCCCCTTTGTGGGGACCTCCAACCAGCACACAAAAACAAAGAAAGGAACATCGCACCCTGCATGTAATGTTTCCTATCGGTGTAAGCTACGAATAAAAACCTCCCCTTCCAGAAAAACCGAGAACTGGAAGAGAAACCAATAGGCTCAGGAGAAAAATCAGAAAACCACCTTTTGGAAGGACGACAGGACTGCTCGCAAACACCACCCTCTATCCAGAAAGGGTGAAAACGTCTCATTAGATGACAACGCCTGAAACTCCGAAACTCGTCGCACCGAACAACGAGCTATCAAAGCCACTGTCTATAACAGCAAATCCTTTACCGACGCCTGGAGTAAAGAATCAAAGGACTTTTTAGCTAACGCCTCTAAGGCCCAATCGGGATCCCCCGGCGGCACCCGAACTCTCCTTGAGTAGCTCAGTCGGATCCCAACTTAAGGAAACGCTACACATTGATCCGAACACCTAGCGCTATTCCCTTCACAGACTCCTACAGCCGGAAACAGTCGCCCGCTGGATCCTCTAAGGAACTGGCCGCTAGTTCCTTCAGACACTGTCCTGCAGAGAACTCAGACCAAGGATACAGAACAGACACCTTTGTTGCCCGGACTTGCTGCCGTGAACAGCAGCCTTCCAAAAGGCGCTAAGCATGGACCTACGTAGCAGAAGCAGCCTGCCGCAGAATAACCCTTCTACTTGGGCCCCGCCCATACAAAGGCCAAACCGTAGGCGGGCACAGATCCACCTGAGACATTCGTCACAGACCTAGCCGCAGCAGAACGTCCGCTACCGACAACTTCTAGGAAAAGCCTGTCGAGTAGATGAATGAGAAAAGCCTAGTACGGCCGTCTCGCCCAACCGGGCACTACCAAGAGCACCTTTCTCCGAAAGCCCCGATACGCCAACTAGTTGCCCTATGAGAGCCCACGGGGAAAGGACAAGACAGACTTAATGGAGCTTACTGACCCTCGACTGGGACGAACCATCAGCTGCCCCATTCCTCCACCAGAGAGACCTCTGGGTGAACCCCAAGGAAGCCAATAATATTAGCTAGCGCTTGAATCAAGCCATAATGCACATTTGCCCCATAAAGCAAATCAGGCTGTAGTCGATTCAACTCCCTGATCCTTTCCTGTTCCAGGCGAGTAGACTGCTGTAACACTGCGACCAGCAGAAGCATGCTCTCGCCTCCCCAGGCTCCAAAAATGGGAGCTTGTAAGGAAAGAGCAATGCCCCCAACGATCACTTCAGTGAACCATCTACTTTCCCATCTTGCGATAAAGAAGATTGCTAGGGCTCTGTTCCATACAGTGAGTCCGCACACCCTGGAAGTGCAAGGTGTGCACCCAGCCACGTGGTACCCAGGCGTGCCCCTGCTTAGCCTCAAAATGTCAATCAAGAACAGGCGAATTCAGGACAGCTGAATACTTTATTTTCCTTCCTTCTTTATTTATTTATTTATTTTTATTATTTATTTATTTATTTATTTTACAAAGACACCTCTAAACCAAAAATGCCTTCAGCATATGTTAAGAGACGCTCTTTCCGTGCCAACAATATGAAGTAGAAAGAACTCCCAAACACAGGCATACTAATCCACGGCCGTCCTGCTAGAGTAACGCCCCATTCCGTCTGACTGCACAAAGATGGACTTTATATTTTAAGTTCAACTAGCACCTGGTGATATGAAATACAGCTCTCATTCTGCAGTGGCAATTGAGTCAGCAATAAAGAAGCCGAGAAACTGCAGACAAGTTCCCATTATACCACCTGGTAAAGACTCCACTTTTAGACCACTGAAGCAAAAAAAGCATGCGAGCGTGCCTTGTGTCCTGCCAGCAGCTGATCGAATTGAAGGGATTCAGTGTATGCAGGGCATTGTCCAGAGAACGCAAGGCCCCTCCTCCAGGCTGACTCCACATACACAGTCTAAACCGGCAGTCACCTTGGCTGATGCCGATCAGCGCAGAAGCCATCCTGTAAGCCCAGCATATGAAGTATGCCTACTAGAGTCTGAGCTGCTGCCATTGCTGCTAGAGAACTAGCCTAGCTGTTCTGGCCCCCCAATTAAGGCATTTACTGAACACTAGCAGAGACTCTCCGTACTGGAGAACCTCTGATAAATGGAATGGGAGCATAGATAGCTCCAAAGGCCAGAGTTCTATTTCGCAATCCCTCTCCGCTGAGCTACCTTTTCCATATGTAAAATTAAACCCCATATAGCCAAAATTAAGACATTACAAATCTACCGTAAAATCTTATAATTTGGCAAAGTCAAACTAAACGGGAACATTTTCCATTAAGAAACCACACAACTATAAAATTCTTCCCATGACATAATGCTTATGGCAGAGCATTCCACATCTGTGGACTGGCCATGGGGCTCACCCAAGCACCTGTTACAACTGTCCAAGAGAGTTATCACCATAATTCCTTTTGACCTGAATAGGTTTACAGCAGAACATAGCGCTATATCACAGCAGCTAAGCCAAAATATTATCCTACCATATAAATCGACTTTAACGCTGTATAGGACCTTCTATGGATAGCGGAAGGAGATTCTGGTAAATCAACATAGCTATACCCTTTTTTTTTTTTTTTTTTTCTCAAGATAGAACTCCAAAAACCAAGTTTCCGCCAACTCCAATGAAATCAAAGCAGATCCGCTAAAATTACCCAAACTGCTATTATAGCTTTGCAAGAAGCTACCAGTCCCCGCTGCACCAAGTGGTCCTTCCCCCCCTTATCCTGGGAGATTCTGCATTGCAGGAGGCGTTGCCCACCCCCTGCCAGCCTACTGCATCTGCCAGGGAGCTGAAGAGCAAAATAGAAAGTACCCCTGGAAGCAAACAATGTCCCATCCTTGGGATCCAGGCACAAAAGGTAAACATCAAAAGTAAAATCAACAGTGTTAGCTAAAAATGAACAAGGCTATCTCTCACTAAAGCGAGTTTCTTTTTCTTTTTGAAATCCCACCGAAGTCCATGGGACCCAAGCTTTCGAACACAGCCCCTGACGCTGTGCATTAACCGCAACCAGAGAAATGAAATCCTGCTCTAGTAATAGATGAGAATTTCTTGGGAAGGGCCTAAGTGTTGCTATGAAACCCACAAGCACCTCACCAGGCCTCCCTGCAGTCAGAGAAATAGCAGTGGGATACACCGACCACCTTGCAAATGGAGGTCTGAGAGGTTGTTGCCTGTGTGAACCTGATGAGTAATATGATATTGTATGGTACCACTCACCCCCCAGGGATGGGGGCACTGAATACTTTATGTGATTCATGAGCAGCGCTGTCATTCGGTGGCCTTTAGGGCAGCAGAGCCCGACCAATGATACAGAAATTAAGAGCTTTAAATCTTGGTCATATAAACTGGATTCTCAGACCTTACATCACATCACCGAGACGCTGTGGTGATTTCTTTCCTGATCTGCAGATAATGGCTGCCTGCACAGTCATAGAAAGGCACTATTGAGTGTAGCAGCTGCCCTCTGGTGGCCATAGACCGTAGCACAGGCACTTCCCGGTTGGCAGTTTAACTGCTAGTCTATTTTTGTACATTCTAAGGTTTGCTAAACCTGTCCCTGTGAATTTTGGGCAACTTTCACTATAGACTACATAAAGGCACACTTCTAGGCTTTCCCTCCTGCAAACTACAAGTTAGGGCTCTGCCCTTGAAACTAAAAGCTGGCAATTTGCCTAATATCCTGGGCCTGAACAGATGCTCCTCAGAGACATGATTAGGAGGGAAAGAACATGAATGAAAGGTAAAAATCAAAAGTAAAATCAGAATTTGTCAGACTAAATGTTCCTTATCTGTTCCCTCCAAGTGAGCCCAGGAGCTAGGCTCACTATGTCCTCCTGCTGCAAGGAGATGGACACACTGGAGGCTGATGGGAGATACCAGCAGGCTATATCCAGTGATGTCACGACTTTGACATGCCCAGTCTCCTAGCTGCAGGAAGAGGTGCATAACCCAGAAGTGGAGGACTAAACTGGAGGAACGATAAGGAACACGGATTAGAAAATACAGTCTCAAAAGGTGAAATTAGGCCTTCCCTGCTAATTGTCTTTCCTTGAGTTATGCTTGGGTTGGTCACCCTCCTCCAACAGCTGAGGACTGAGCATGTCAGAATTTTGACGTTACTACAAGAGCTCTTCCTTCTGCTCCTGACACCAGTCTCTTACTGATCAAGCAGCCTCGGAGCACCAATATGGACATTTTAAGCAAATCTTATCTACGGGACACCTAGAGGCTAGGGTGCCTCTATGAACAAGGAAGTAAGTCTGGAGAACACTCCCAGGCCCCATGAACAATATACAGACCAAGGACCACCCATTCAGACCACAGGCCCTTTCAGGTCAAGATACCCACTTGAAGGGGAAAACTGCTAACCTCCCCTATCCCAGTATTTCTTATCGATAGTCCTCAATACCAGACTAACACCCCAATACCAACAACTCGCCTTAACGCTGAACACCCAGCCATGTGGGTCCTGGACTGGCCTGGAGGTAATCAAGGAAAGAATTAGCAGGTAAGGCCTAATTTCACCTTCTTAATCATACCTCCAGGCCAGTCCAGTTATGCTTGGGATGTAGCAAAGCAGTATCCAAATCCAGGAGAGACAGGCGAGTTCAGCCTGTAGTAGTGATGCGCCCCCCCCCCCCCCGACCGAATGGACATCCAAATGGTAGTGCCAGGCGAATGTATGCAATGAGGACCACATCGCTGCCCAGCAAATCTCCACTGGTGGCACCAAACTGCACTCGGCCCAGGAAGCCGCCTGCACCCTTGTGGAATGTGCCCATAGCCCCATTGGAGGCACCTTTCTGTATGCACATAAGCGGAGCTGGCTGCCTGCTTCACCCAGGAAGCTATGGAAGCCTTGGAGGCCGCTGCCCCCTTGCGCAACCCACCGACCAAAACAAATAAGCGATCAGAAGCTTGAAACTACTCCATCCGCTTAACATATCTACACAAGATTCTCTGCAAATCCACAGGTACAGTTGGTTGTCTGTCCTCCACCAAATCCCCCAGCTCTGGGAACGCAGGCAGAATGACAAGATTGATTCAAGTGGAAATGAGAAAGAACCTTGGGGAGGAAGAACGGTATTGTTCATACCACCACCTTCTCCCTGGATATACATAGAAAAGCCTCTCTGCATGAAAGAGCCTGGAGCTCTGAGATCCGTCAAGCAGAACAAACTGCTACGAGAGAGATAGACAGACAGTCTTCAAAGTGAGGTCCCTCAACAATGCCCTTGCTAATGGCTCGAACGGAGGACCCGCCAGGGCCTCCAAAACCAAAGTCAGGTCACAAGGTGGAACTCCAGACCGCACTGGAGGACAAACCTGCTGCACCGCCCGAAGGAAACAGATATCTGGATGTGCTGCTAGTGAGTGCCTCTGCACTCAACCTCAACAAGAGAGAGCCACCACTTGAACTTTAAGGGAGTTCAGAGCCAAGCCCTTTTTCAAGCCACACTGTAAACACTAAGACTTTTGGCATCCAACAGGAAAAAGGGCGCAACTCGTTTGACGCATACCAGTCCTCAAAATAGATGACAGACCCTAACAAAGGCCAAATTGGTCGGCTTTTTCCTGGATTGAAGCATTGTAGCAATCACTGAAGCAGAATAACTTTTGTGACTTAACCTTGCCCTTTCAAGAGCTAAGCTGTAAACGAGAACCGATCCACTTGTGGCATCAGAATCAGACCATTTAAAGTTAATTAACCCTGTCCAGAAGCCGCCATGAAGCATCTAACAACATTCGCATTAGATCCTAACACTATGGTCTCTAGGGCCAATATCGTGCTACGACCACCACCGGTCTTCCGTGGAGCCATCCTGTGCAGTAGCAGCCCAATGAGTTCCCACAGCAGAAAAACATATAAAAGAGACCCTCTGACAGTCAGGGCTGTGCGAGAGTGTCAAGACCATCAGACATGTGCTCCGTGTGCTGAAAAAGCAGAGTTACTTACCTGTAACAGGTGATCTCTGGGAACAGCAGGAATAAGTCTTCACATATGGTACGTCGGTACCGACAGAACTTGCATGGGAACGCTCCCCAGCATCCAATCAGAAAGCTTTTGGGAGCATCCCACAGCGCCTGCGTGCTGCCTTCCCGCCTTTCCAACTGTCTCTCCTCAGTTGAGTTTTATAGCCGAGACAAAGAGGGAGAGAGAGGGAAAGGAAAGAGAGAGAGACAACTCCTAGGGGAGGTGGGTGGGTTGTGAAGACTTATTCCTGCTGTTCCCAGAGATCACCTGTTACAGGTAACTAACTATGCTATCTCCAGGAACAAGCAGGAATGAGTCTTCACATATGGGGACTCCCTAGCTTTAGTTGCCAGGGAGAGAACCCATAAGTTGTGTGTCCCTGGGAAAGGGCTGCACTTCCCCACCTGGATCTCTGGCATCCCACGAGGGATAATGGGTAGGAGTTAAGTATGGAACAGGTGTTTGAGAACAGCCTGACCAAACAAGGCATCCCGGCGGGAGTCCTTGTCCAAACAGTAATGGGCTGTGAAGGTATGAACCGAGGCCCAAGTGGCTGCTCGACAGATGTGGTCGATAGACACAGAGTTCAGATGAGCCATTGAGGCTGCCATGGCTCTCACATTGTGAGCTGTGACATGGCCCTCCAGAGAAAGGTTCTTGCTCTGATAGGCGAAAGACATATATTGGGCAATCCAGTTAGACAGTGTTCTCTTGGAGACTGGTTGTCCCAAATGAGAAGGATCAAAGGCAACAAAGAGTTGGGAAGACTTTCTATGTTGCTGTGTCCTTTGTAAGTAAAAAGCCAGAGCTCTTTTACAGTCCAGGGTATGAAGATTCCTCTCTGCACTTGATGCATGAGGTCCTGGAAAAAAGACAGGTAGGTAGACCACTTGGTTGAGGTGAAAAGGCGAGACCACCTTAGGCATAAAGTGTGGATTAGTCCTAAGGACCATCTTGTCATGATGGAACCTTGTATAAAGGTGGATTAGCTACTAGTGCTTGCAATTCACTGATGCGGCGTGCTGATGTGATTGCAATGAGAAAGATAACCTTCCAAGAAAGGTATTTCAAGGAGGTGGTAGCTAAAGGTTCGAAAGGCGGCTTCATAAGCTGACCAAGAACCAAATTTAAGTCCCATGCCACCGGGGGTGGTCTAATGGGAGGCTTTGTTAAAAGGAGGCCTCTCATGAACCTTGCTACAAGAGGATGAGAGGAAACAGGTTGTCCATTTCGAGGCTTGAGGGAAGCTGCAATAGCACTCAAATGGACTAACTGAATTTGTCTTAAGGCCTGCATTAGACAGATGAAGGAGATACTCCAGCAACGATTCCAGAGTATGGCACGGGGGGGGGGGGGGGGTTAATACCCTTCTCAGAACACCAGATGGTAAACCTCTTCCACTTGAAAGCATAAGAACGTCTAGTGGAAGGTTTTCTGGAAGCATAAAGAACATTTTTCACTTGTTGAGAAAGATGAAGATCCTGGAGATCTAGGCCTTCAGCAACCAAGCCCTGAGATGCAGAGACTGGGGGGATTGGGATGCCACAACTTTCCGTCCTCTTGAGAGAGGAGGTTTGGAGCAGACCCTAACTCTAGGGAGGGAACTTGAGAGATATGTAGAAGCAGAGGGTACCACACTTGCCGTGGCCAATGTGGAGCTATGAGAATCATGTGGCCTCTGTCTCTCTGAAGCTTGAACAGGGTTTTGGGAATTAGGGGAATGGGTGGAAAGGCATACAGGATGCCTTGACCCCAATGAAGGAGAAAAGCATCTCTTGCCTGAGCCCCCTGAGCTGGAGTTCTGGAACAGAACCGGGGAAGTTTGGCATTCCACGGACTTGCAAAGAGGTCTATGTCCGGGGTTCCCCAAATTTGAAAAATTTGGATACCTGGTCCATATGTAGGGACCACTTGTGTGGAAGGAGAAATCGACTGAGTCTGTCTGCCCAAGAGTTTTGAACACCTGGAAGATAAACTGCCAGAAGATGAATGTGATGCTCTCTGGCGAGGGCCCACAGTCGCAGAGCTTCGTTGCAAAGCGAGAGAGAGCCAGTTCCTCCCTGCTTGTTTATATAGAACATGGCGACCTGATTGTCCGTGTGGATAAGGACTGTCTTGTGGCTGAGCAGGGTGTGGAAAACTCGCAGAGCAAGGAAGATTGCTCTGAGTTCCAAGAGATAGATATGTAGACAAGTCTCCTGTGGGGACCAGAAGCCCTGGGTGGAGAGGTCCTGAAGATGAGCTCCCCAGCCCATTGGAGAAGCATCTGTTGTAAGAGTTGCTTGGGGTAGAGGCTGTTGAAAGGGGGACCCCAGCAACAGGTTTTGAAGGGTCTTCCACCACTGGAGGGACAAAATGAGGCGACTTGTGTTTGCTATTTTGTCTGACAGGCAGCCTAATGCCTGGGTCCATTGGGTGGATTAAGTCCACTGAGCTGCTCTCATGTGAAGGCGAGCATATGGTACCACATGAACGGTGGATGCCATGTGGCCTAGCAACTGTAACATCTCTCGAGCAGTTAGTAGGGGTTTCAACTCTGCTTGAGAAGCTAACTGCATCAAGCGAAGGCAACGGGCCTGGGGAAGATAGGCCCTTGCCCTTGTGGTATCCAGCAACGCCCCTATAAACTCCAGGGACTGAGTAGGGATCAAATTGGATTTTGGGATGTTTATTACCAGCCCTAAATATTGAAGGATACGCATTGTGCAGGTTAGAGAAGTCTTGGCCTCTGATTGAGTGGGAGCTCGAATGAGCCAGTCGTCCAGGTAAGGGAAGACAAATATTCCCAGGGTGCGCAGAAAAGCAGCAACCACTGCCATGCATTTCATGAACACTCTTGGTGCAGAGGCCAGACCAAAAGAGAGCACTCTGTATTGATAGTGCTTCTCCTGAAAAAGGAACCGAAGGAACCTTCTGTGAGTTGGATAGATGAGAACATGAGTATACGCATCCTTGAGATCTAGAGAACAAAGCCAATCCTAACTCTGAAGGTATGGCAGCAGAGTTCCCAGAGAAACCATCTTGAATTTTTCTTTGACTGAGGAATCTGTTCAACTCTCTGAGATCTAAGATGGGTCTGAAGCCCCCTGTTTTCTTTGAAATAAGAAAATAGGGGGAGTAGAACCCTGTGCCCTGTTGTTGAAAAGGCACTTCCTCTATTGCCTCCTGCGCAAGAAGAGTGGCAACCTCCTGCTCCAACAGGCTGAGGAGGGAGGTTGGAGAATTGAACTGGTGCACTCTTGTGAGAGGGGGCAAGCTTGAAAAATGAAGTTTGTACCCCTCTCTTATGATGGAGAGTGTCCAATGCTCTGCTGTAAAGCACAGTTACTTACCTGTAACAGGTGATCTCTGGGAAGAGCAGGAATAAGTCTTCACATATGGGTTTCGTCAGTACCGAAGGAGCCTGCGCGGGAACGCTCCCCAGCGTCCAGTAAGAAAGCCTTTGGGAGCATCCCCCAGTGCCTGCGCGCTGCCTTCCCGCCTTTCCCAACCGCCTCTCTCCAGTTCGAGTTTTAAAGCTGAGACAAAGAGAGAGAGAGGAAAGGAAAGATAGACAGAGAGATACAACTCCTAGGGGAGGTGAGTGGGTTGTGAAGACTTATTCCTGCTGTTCCCAGAGATCACCTGTTACAGGTAAGTAACTGTGCTATCTCCAGGAACAAGCAGGAATGAGTCTTCACATATGGGGACTCCCTAGCTGCAGATGCCAAGGAGAAACCCCAGGTTATGTGGCCTTGAAAAGGACTCTACCTCCCCCCAAGGATCTCTGGCATCCGACCAGGGTAGGTGGGTAGGAGCTGATTAGGAATGGAACAGGTGTTTGAGAACAGCCTGACCAAACGAGGCATCCCGGCGGGAGTCCTTGTCCAAACAGTAATGGGCTGTGAAGGTATGAACCGAGGCCCAAGTAGCCGCTCGACAGATGTCGTCAATAGACACAGAGTGTAGATGAGCCATTGAGGCTGCCATGGCTCTCACATTGTCAGCTGTGACATGGCCCCTCCAGAGAAATGTTCCTACTCTGGTAGGCAAAAGAAATACACTGAGCAATCCAGTTGGACAGTGTTCTCTTAGAGACTGGAAGTCCTAAATGAGAAGGATCAAAAGCAACAAAGAGTTGAGAAGACTTTCTATGTTGCTGTGTCCTTTGTAAGTAAAAAGCGAGAGCTCTCTTACAATCCAAGGTATGACGATTCCTCTCTACATTTGAGGCATGAGGTCCTGGAAAAAAGACAGGTAAATATACTTCTTGGTTCAGATGAAAAGGTGAGACCACTTTAGGCATAAAGTGTAGATTGGTCCTGAGGACTACCTTATCATGATGGAACCTTGTATAAGGAGGATTAGCCACCAAAGCTTGCAACTCACTGATGCGGCGTGCTGAGGTGACTACAATGAGAAAAATAACTTTCCAAGAAAGGAATTTCAAGGAGGTGGTGGCTAAAGGTTCAAAGGGTGGCTTCATAAGCTGGCCAAGAACCAGGTTTAAGTCCCATGCCACTGGAGGTGGTCTAATGGGAGGTTTAGTTAAAAGAAGGCCTCTCATGAATCTTGCTATAAGAGGATGAGAGGAAATAGGTTGTCCATTGAGAGGCTTGAGGGACGCTGCAATAGCACTCAAATGGACTCTGACTGAATCTGTTTTCAGACCTGCATGGGATAGATGCAGGAGATACTCTAGTAGAGAATTCAGAGGTATTGCAAGAGGGGTTAGACCTTTCCCTGAACACCAAATGGTAAATCTTTTCCATTTGAAAGCATAGGAATGTCGAGTAGAAGGCTTTCTAGAGGCATGAATAACATCTGACTTGCTGAGAGAGATGAAAATTTTGAAGGTCTAGGCCCTCAGCAACCAAGCCCTGAGATGGGGCGACTGGGGGTTTGGGTGCCACAAAGTTCCCTCTTCCTGGGACAGAAGGTCTGGTGCAGAGCCCAAGTCCAGGGAAGGAGCTTGAGAGAGATGCAGAAGTAGAGGGTACCACACGTGGCGTGGCCAATGTGGTGCTATGAGGATCATGGTTCCTTGATCTCTCTGAAGCTTGAATAGTGTTTTGGGAATTAGGGGAATTGGTGCAAAAGGCATAAAGGAAGTCTTGACCCCAGTAAAGGAGGAAGGCATCCTTGGCCTGAACTCCCTGACACGGAATTCTGAAACAGAACTGGGGAAGTTTGGCATTCCACGGACTTGCAAAGAGGTCTATGTCCAGGGTTCCCCAAATTCGAAAAATCCTGGCTACCTGGTCCATGTGGAGGGACCACTCGTGTGGAAGCAGAACTCAACTGAGTCTGTCCGCCCAAGAGTTTTGAACGCCTGGAAGATATACTGCCAAAAGATGGATGTGATGCTCTCTGGCGAAGGCCCACAGTCGCAAAGCTTTGCTGCAAAGCGACAGAGAGCCAGTCCCGCCCTGCTTGTTTACATAGAACATGGCTACTTGGTTGTCCGTATGGATGAGGACTGTCCTGTAGCTGAGCAGGGAATGGAACACTCAGAGCAAAGAATATTGCTCTGAGTTCCAAGAGATTGATATGCAGAGAAGTCTCCTGTGGAGACCAGATGCCCTAGGTGGAGAGATCCTGCAGATGAGCTCCCCAACCCATTGGAGAAGCATCTGTTGTCAGAGTTGCTTGGGGTAGCGACTGCTGAAAAGGGGACCCCAGCAAATAGGCGACTGGAGTTTGCTATTTTGTCTGACAGGCAACCTGATGCCTGAGTCCATTGGGTGGACAAAGTCCATTGAGCTGCCCTCATGTGAAGGCGAGCATATGGAACCACATGCACAGTGGATGCCATGTGGCCTAATAGTTGTAACATCTCTCGAGCAGTTAAATGGGACTTTAACTGTATCTGGGAGGCTAACTGCACCAAGCGTAGGCAACGGGCCTGAGGAAGATAGGCCCTTGCAGTTGTGGTATCCAGTAAGGCCCCTATAAACTCCAGAGACTGAGTAGGGGTGAGATGGGATTTTGGGATGTTTATTACCAGTCCCAAATACTGAAGGACACGCATTGTGCAGGTTAGAGAAATCTGGGTCTCTGACTGGGATGGAGCTCGAATGAGCCAGGCGTCCAGATCTGGGAAAACTAATATTCCTAGAGTGTGTAGAAATGCAGCTACTACTGCCATGCATTTCGTGAACACCCTTGGTGCAGAGGCCAGACCGAAAGGAAGCACCCTGTATTGGTACTGCTTTCCTTGAAAAAGGAACCGAAGGAACATTCTGTGTGTTGGATGGATGAGGACATGGGTGTACGCATCCTTGAGATCTAGAGAACAAAGCCAGTCCTGACTCTGAAGGTATGGCAGCAGAGTACCGAGAGAAATCATAGAAACTTGTTCAATTCTCTGAGATCTAATATGGGTCTGTAGCCTCCTGTTTTCTTTGGAATAAGAAAATAAGGGGAGTAGAACCCTGAGCCCTGTTGAAGAAGGGGTACTTCTTCTATTGCCCTTGGGCAAGAAGGGTAGCAATCTCCTGACCCAGAAGGTTGAGGAGAGATGTTGGAGAATTGAACTGTCTCACCATGGTGTGGGGAGGAAGGTTTAAGAAATGAAGCTTGTACCCTTCCCTTACAATGGAGAGGGTCCATTGCTCTGCTGTAATTTGCTCCCATCTGGGAGCAAAGTAAGCCAACCTTCCTGGAATGGTGAAGGGCTCTGGTTCTTCCAGAGCCAGAAAGGCTATGTTCTCTAGTTGCAAGTCAAAGGCCCTGAGGAGGCTGAGGCTGCTGAGCCGTGGGATGCCTGGCAGCCTTTGACTTGGCCTGTTTAGGTGTTTGCTGACGCTTTGCAGCAAAACGATCTGCAGAAGATGCCTGCTGACCATAAGCAGGATAGTACCTTCCCTTTTTAGAAAAAGTTGTCTTTTTGAACAATCTTTTCTTAGCAGGAGCAGAGGTAGACTTTGAAAGTCGATCCAAAGCAGAGTTCTCAGCATCCATCTGAGTGGCCTTTGCTTTCCAATCCCTGCCAAAAAGGTTTTCACCTGTACAAGGAAGATTTCCCAGTTCATCTTGGACCCAAAGTTCCAAATCAGAGGCTTGTAGCCAAGCAATTCTGCGTGCACCTATGGCAATAGCCGAGGCTCTGCTTACACACTCAAAAAAAAGAGTCAAAGGCTGCACGGTTGGAAAATTTGGAAACATCTTGGGCATGTTTAAGCCAAGTGAGAAATTCCTGCCTTTTATCTTCTGAAATAAAAGGGGCTAAAGTCTGCAGATGATCTGTGACTTCTTTTAGAAACATCCCCATATAGAGACTATAGGAGTTGATTCTGGCAGCAAGCATATTAGCTTGGAAAACCCTTCAGCCAAAAGCATCAAGGGTCCTGCATTCACATCCTGGAGGATTAGATGAGTGTCTCTTTGCACTCTTTATTTTCCTCATGGCAGACTCTACCACAATAGAGTGTTGAGGTAGCTGAGACTTATGAAAGCCAGGACAAGGAGGGACACGGTACATGGTGTCTAATCTACGAGAATGGAGGAGAGGTGGTAAGAGGAGTCTCCCACATGCTCAACATGAGATCATAGAGAATCTCATGAATAGGTAAAGTAGCTGCTTCTTTAGGAGCCTTAGGATATTGCAAAATATCTAGTTGCTTGGCTCTAGGCTCTGACTCAGGGGCCACTGTAATGGAGAGGCCTCTAGCCACTTCCCTAATGAAGTCCTGAAAAGACAAGTCTTCTGGAGGAGACATTCTTCGTTTTGGAGAATCAGACTCCTGAGGAAGAAGTACCAGTGCATCGACAGAAACCTCCGACTCAGAGTCTTCGGAGGAATCGAAGTATCGCCTGTCTGGATGCTCCTGTAAAGCTCGATATGCGTACCGAGTGGGATCGACATCGGGAGTAAGCGGTACTGGTTCGGTACTGATGGGCATCATAGGACAGGGTACTGTTGCAGTAGACACCGAAGCCGATGTCGATGCAATCGGTACCGGCAACGGAGACTGTTGCGGTACCGGAGGTGTCTAAGCCTGCATAAACGCCGTTTGGTGGCGTCGATGGATCAGAAGATTCTGTCCATGCAGCGCACCCTGAGTCTGGATGTCGGTACCAGTGGAGGCCGTCGGTACCAGTGGAGGCCACCGGTACCCCAGAACACGGCAACAGGTGATCGGTCGAGGCCGAGCCATCGATGTCAACCTGTGACCCCATAGACAATAATTTGGAAGCCGGAACTTCCCGCCGGGGTAATTTTGCCGGTGTGGAATCCTCAAGGACAAGCCCGGAGGCATCTCGATGCTTAGAGGGAGATTTTCCCTTCGAGGACCGGCTAGATTTATGTTTGGTTACCTGAGATCCATGGGAGGAAGAAGCAGCCCTGGAAGACGTCGATGCCACCGAGCCTGCATCAGAGGGAAACAGGGTACTGAGCTTGGCTGCTCGGTTCTGCCGACCTCTTTTAGACATCATGGTACAGGACACACAATCCGTGATGGAATGGTCAGGACCCAAACATTTTAGACACCAGTCATGGGTGTCAGCGACAGAAATAGTACCGCCACACTTCGTGTACTTTTTGAACCCGGAAGCGGGCTTCTCCATGAGGAGAAAATATGTTCAGGCCTAAGGCCCAAACTGAATATGCACAGTTGAAGAAAGAAAAGGTTTTTTGGGGGGTTTTTTTGTAAGAAAGAAAAGAAAAGACCGGCGGTACTGGTCTGACGTCGAAGAAGGCAGACACGCACAGAAAAATAAAGAAAATAATAAAGAATTCTTCTGCGGTGACAGGAACATGACCTGCTGGCTCCGCGGAAAAGAACTGCTGGAGAGAGGCGGTTGGGAAAGGCGGGAAGGCAGCGCGCTCCCAAAGGCTTTCTTACTGGACGCTGGGGAGCGTTCCTGCGCAGGCTCCGTCGGTACCGACAAAACCCATATGTGAAGACTCATTCCTGCTTGTTCCTGGAGATTTTGCCCCCACCTGGGAGCAAAGTGACATAACCTTCCTGGAATGGTGGAGGGCTCTGGTCCTTCTAGAGCCAGGAAAGCTAAGTTCTCTAGCAGAAAGTCAAAGGCCCTGAGGGGGCTGAGGTTGCTGGGCTGGAGCAGGCCTCGCAGCCTTTGCTTTACTCTGTTTGGAGGATTGTTGACGTTTGGAAGGGAACCGAGCTGCAGAAGATGCCCGCTGACTATAAGCAGGATAGAATCTTCCCTTTTTAGAAAAACGTGTTTTCTTGAACAACCTTTTCTTAGCAGGAGCAGCTGTGGATTTGGATAGTCTATCCAAAGCAGAATTTTCAGCATCCATCTGATTGGCTTTTGCTTGCCAATCCTTACCAAACAGGTTCTCACCTGCACAAGGGATATTTCCCAATTCATCTTGAACCCAGATCTCCAAATCAGATGCTTGAAGCCAAGCAATCCTACGTGCAGCTATGGCAATAGCTGAGGCTCTGCTTATGCATTTAAAGGAGTCAAAAGCTGCACGGTTGGAGAATTTGGAGATATCCTGGGCATGTTTGAGCCCAGTGAGAAATTCTTGCCTTTTATCTTCAGACATAAAAGGACTTAAAGTCTGCAAATGGTCAGTGACTTCTTTTAAGAACATTCCCATGTAGAGACTATAAGAATTAATTCTCGCAACAAGCATGGAAGCTTGGAAGACTCTTCTTCCAAAAGCATCGAGGGTTCTACATTCACGTCCTGGAGGATTAGAGGCATGTCTTTTGGCACTTCTAATCTTTCTCATTGCAGACTCAACCACAATAGAGTGGTGAGGAAGTTGAGTTTTATGGAAACCAGGACAAGGAGGGACACGATACATGGTGTCCAACCTGCGAGAATGAGGAGAGGTGGTTAGAGGTGCTTCCCACATCCTCAACATGAGATCATACAGAATCTCATGAATAGGTAAGGTAGCTGCCTCCTTAGGAGTTTTAGGATATTGTAAAATATCTAACTCCTTGGCTCTGGGCTCTGACTCTGGGGCCACTGTAATAGAGAGGTCCCGAGCCACCTCTCTGATGAAGTCTTGAAAAGACAAGTCCTCTGGAGTAGACATCCTTTGTTTAGAAGAGGACGCCTCCTGTGGAAGAAGCATCACTGCATCAGACTCTTTAGAATCCTCAGAGTCCTCAGAGGAATCGAAGTATCGTCTGTCCGGATGCTCTTGCAAAGCCCGATACCCGTACCGACCGGGATCGGTATCGGGAATAACCGGTACTGGGGTATCGGTACCGGAGGGCTTCAGAGGACAGAGTACCGGCATAGCAGACACCGATGCTGATGTCGATGCCACCGGTACCGGGATCGGTACCGATGGCGATGCTAGAGCCGGTACCGGCGGAGTAGTCTGTTGCAGTACCACAGGCGTCAATGCCACAAGGAAAGCCGCCAGACTGCGTTCTATGGACAGAATCCTCTGATCCATCGACGTCGCCAATGCCTGGAAGTCGGTACCGATGGAAGCCACCGGTACCCCAGAGCATGGCACCAAGAGATCTGTCGAGGCCACGCCATCGAGATCATCCTGGAACCCCGATGATGCTGCTTTAGATGCCGAAGCCTCCCGCCGGGGTAATTTTGCCAGTGCAGAATCCTCGAGGGCAACGTCAGAGGCATCTCAATGCTTAGAAGGAGATCTACCCTTCGAGGACTGGCTGGATTTATGTTTAGTTACCTGAGATCCATGTGAGGAAGAAGCAGCCCTGGAAGACGTTGATGCCACCGAAACCGCATCAGAGGGAAACAGGGTACTGAGCTTGGCAGCTCGGTTCTGCCGACCTCTTTTAGACATCATGGAACAGGACACACAATCTGTTATGGAATGGTCAGGATCTAAACCTTTTAGACACCAGTCATGGGTGTCGGTGACGGAAATGGTACCGCCACATTTTGTGCACTTCTTAAATCCTGAGGCAGGCTTTTCCATAGTTAAGGGAAAAACGTTCTGGGCCTAAGGCCCAAAACCTAAGTGCACCTGAAGAAAAAGAATGGAAAAAAGGTTTGTTTGTTTTTTTACAAGAAGAAAAGAACAAAGACCGGCGGTACTGGTATAGCGTCAAAGAAGGCAGACGCGACACAAAAGAAATAAAGAAAAAATAAGGAAATTCTTCTGCGGTGACAGGAACACGACCTGCTGGCTCCGCGGAAAAAGAACAACTGAGGAGAGACAGTTGGAAAGGTGGGAAGGCAGCACGCAGGCGCTGTGGGATGCTCCCAAAAGCTTTCCGATTGGATGCTGGGGAGCGCTCCCGCGCAGGCTCCGTCGGTACCAACATACCATATGTTTAGACTAATTCCTGCTTGTTCCTGGAGATAAAACAAAATTTGCCTTGCCATTCCTCAGAGTGGCCATGAGATCCATCACCGGCACCCCCCAATGGACTGTGATGTCATGAAAAACCTTGGCATTCATCTCCCATTCGCCTGGATCCAAGCGAAGCAGAATGAGGAAGTTCGTCTACACATTCTCGCTGCCCGCCTCATGTGCAGCAGAAAATGCCACCAGATTCTCTTCTGTCCAGGCCGACAAGGCCCGACTTTCATCCAGCAGGGTCGCACTACCCATTCCACCCTTATGGCTTATGTACACCATTGCCGTTGCGTTGTTGGCAAACACTCTACTACTACTCCAACTGCTCGTTCTGCAATCGACTGGAAAGACAGGAGAGACTGAAACCACCACCCTCATCTCTAGGCGGTTGATGGACCAGCTGCTCTCCTCCACCATCCAGCTTCCCTGAGCCACCTGATCCAGACAGTGGCTCCCCATCCCAAAAGGCTGGCATCCGTCGTGACTAGTATCCATTGAGGTAGATGCAGAGGCAATCCCACCATGTGACTGCTCTCCTGTACCCACCACCATACCAGACTGTGCCTCACTTGGTGCAGACAAGGTAGCTTCCGAGTGAGGGGCTGACCCTGCAGGCACCAGCGTGAGAGCAAGGCATGTTGCAGTGGCCGCATGGAGCCCAGGCCCAGGGCACCAAATCCAATGACTCTGCCATCAACCCCAGCAGCTGAAGGTAGTACCATGCTGCTGGCACCCTCATTTGCAGAAAATAGCATACCTGTGCCCGAAGCTTTCGGACCCTTTCCTCTGGCAGAAAACTTTCCCTGTTCGAGTATGGAACTGAGCCCACAGATAGACGATCCACTGCCCCGGTTGGAGAAGTTTACTACCCAGCCAAGACTCTGAAGAAGTCCACCACCCGCTGTGTGGATGCCCCGCCTTCCGCCTCAGACTTTGCTCAGATGAGCCAGCTGTCCAGATAGGGATGAACTGGAACTCCCTCCCTTCCGCAGAGCTGCTGCCACTAGCACCATGACCTTTGTAAACATGCATGTGTAGTAGCTAAGCCAAACTGTAGAGCCTGGAATTGAAAGTGACCTTTGAGTACCACAAAATGCTGGTTTGGCCTGATGGGGATATGCAAGTAGGCTTCTGCTAAATCCAGGGTGGACAGAACTCCCCTTGCTGCACTGCCAAAATAACCAAGCCAAAAGGTTTCCATTCAGAAATGTGGAACACGCAGCACACGATTCATATGCTTGAGGTTTAGAAATGGCCGGAAGGCCCCCTCCTTCTTGGGGACCACAAAGTAGATGGAATAGCAACCTAATCTGCACTGGTCTTGGGGTACCGGCACCACCGCCTCTAACTGTAACAAGCGGTATAGAATGTCACACACTGCCATGGCCTTCTCTGGAGCCCAGCAAGGCGATCAGATGAAGGCATCAGCGAGAGGGTGGGAGAACTCCAGCGCATACCACTCCTGAATAATTTCCAGAACCCACTGGTCAGTCATGATACTGGCCCAGACTGAGTAAAACTGCTGTAACCAACGCCCAAACACCACTTCCGCCTGAGCCATCCTGGCATCATTGTGGTTTCTTGGCTGGAACCAGCGGGGAAGAGAAATTGCCCCATCTGGTCTCCCAGTAGCCTCGAAAAGGTTGACCTCAGGGACTGTATCTGCAGCGAACCAGTTGGAACAAAAAACAATGGAAGCTGCCTCTGCTGGGGAAGTCCCAGCTTAGGACCTTTTGACCTATCCTCCATTGCTAGTCCCCTAGATCTTTAACCAGCTTCACAAGCGCCTCACCAAAGAGTAACTTACTCTTATAGGGAAGTCTATTGAGCCACAACTTGGAAGCCACATCCGCCAACCAATTGCATAGCCACAGAAACCTCTGTGCGCAATAACCAAGGCAATTGTCTTTGAGGAGATCCTTATCAAATAGTAACATACATCTGCCAGGTACACCACGGCCAATTCCAGCCATGCACTTTCAGCATTCTACTGTCCTTCCTGGACAGGCAAACCTTGGAGCCAACGAATAGAAGTCTTGGACATGTAGGACCCACAAATTGAGGCCTCTAGCATCAAGGCAGTGGAATCTAAAGCCTGCTTAAGGAGAGACTCCAGCTTATGATCCTGGAGATCCTTATGGCCCCCCACACCTTCCACTGGAATAGTGGTCTTCTTGGTGACCACTGAGACTAGGGCAACCATCTTAGGCATCTTGAGGAGATTGCGCTCCTCCTGCAGTAGAGGGTACAGCCGACCCATCGATCGACAACCTATCAATTGACTACCCCTCAAGGTTACCTCTGGGAACTCCAAATCATACTTAATCATCCTCTTAATAACCTGGTATACCGGAAAACACACCTAAGCCCCTCTGAGCCCACACAGTAAGGGATCCTCCAGAGGCTCTCCCTGTGTGGCCGACAGCTGGATGAGGTTTAGAGCTGCCAGCTCCTCCCCAGGAGGGATTTCACCCCCCTCTAAATCCTGCATTTCTGACTCGTCCCAGAGATCCAAGGCCCCTCTACTAGCTCCTCTGAGACCTGAGACTGAGGTGAGCCCTGAGCCTGCCAGACCCCAGGCTCTCTCTCAGCTGAGATGGTGCCCCCCCCCCAAAAAAAAAAAGATCCAGCAGGTTCTCAGAGGCCCTCAACTCTGAACTGGGCAAATGTTCCAAAAACAAAGTCCCCTGTTCCGAACTAGCCTGCCTCCTCTTGAGGCAGTAAGCCTTATGGAGGGAAAGAATAAAATCCACCAAAAAGATGGAGTCGAGTCCAAAAACCCCCTCAGACTCTGACTTCCGTGCTGCAATGGCAGTCCCTGAGGACTTTGCCTTGGTTTTGCCACACTTTGGCTTCTGAGCAGTCTCTACAGATTGAGACAAAATGGCCATGGTTCCCGCCAAAACCGTGGAAGCCGCTGGCCCTGTAATGTCTTCAACCATGCTCTCCCCCTCTATCCATCCTGTCGAAAAAAACACCGACAGATCTCCTCTGCCGGGCGCAGAAGTGGCAGAAACTGGAGGGGCTGAGAACACAGAGCACACAGCAAACATACACAGCCCAACACAAAAATAAAAAAATGTTACTAGGGAAACACCAATGGCAAATATCCTGGCCCGATGGAGAACAAAAATCTCAGAAAGCACCGCCCCTAACAGCTACTCGCTGATTCCCGACAAAAGACCAAGGAAGCCAGCCAGCCGCTTACCTCCTGTACTCCCCGAAATGCTCTTTGCGGCCTGTGCTCCCTTCAAGGATGCTAGCAGGAAAAGGGGGGAGGGGCAGTAGAACAAGGGACAGAGAATTTGGAGGGGAGATGGAGACCTGTAGCTTACAGGCTCTAGGGCTCTGGGCTGGGGGGGGGGGAGGAGAGAGACATGGGGCTCCCAGGTATTTTCACCCCTGTGAAAGCAGTGCAGAGCAGCAGGCCCACTGTCTACCTGCTAGTCTGTAGTCTGCACCAATGCCCATGGGAGAAAGAGCATACCAGCCTCAGGCTACCAGAGTCTTATCCTTGTTCTTCCTTTTTATTTTATTTTATTCTATTCTCAATGGTGAAGAGCATCTGCATTCTAAGTGTCTCTCCAGGGCAGTCCACTACCCTAGAGCTCTTTCTTCAGCTGCTGAGGACTGAGAGACTGGTGCCAGGAGCGGAAGGAGGAGCTCTTGTAGTGACATGTCAGAATTCAGACATGCTCGGCCCTCAGTTGCTGGAGGAGGGCGACAACCCAAGCATAACTGGACTGGCCTGGAGGTACGATTAGAAACCTAGATTTTAATAGTTAGAAAGCACTCCGACTGTTGAAGTCCAATAACTTGAACCAATATTGCTGGCCAAAGTCATTTTATGGTCCCCACAGGATTTCTGATGTAGTAATACTAAAAGGTTAAGGGATCAGATGTGGCTACTGCAGGCCTTAACAAATTTTGTGCCGATTTAGGAGACAAACCAAAATATTAGGAGCCAGCAGTCATGATCTTCTTGTGCCACCCCCTCCCGGTTTTCTCACACTGAGCTCAGGTTTTAAAGACCATAAAACCAGTGGCAGAGTTCTTATACTGTGCGTAATCTTTCGATAACAGCTATAGCTTCAGATAGCATCTGTATGGGTGTGTGGTGCAATAGTAGTATGCTAGTCTGTGCATGGGATGTGGTGGTGGGTACCTTTGTGCGGGTGGTGTGCAGGGCTGCGGTGCAGAGGTGAGATTCCTGTATGTGTATGTGTGTATGCAGTGTGGAGCTGGGGTACATGTCTGTCCTATGGAAGTGGAGTGCCTGTGTGCGGTGTGGTATGCTTGTATATGTGTGTTCTTGGGGGAAGGGGATGTACCTTTAGGTAAATAGGCACTGTGCTCTTTTGTCCCCATGCATTCATCCTTTTAACCTTTCACTCTTCCTTCCCACCTCCAACCCTCTCTTCCTTATTAATCCCACCTCCCCATCATTTTTTTTTTTTTAACGTTTCTGACCCTTTAAAATTTAAGCTCATTCCCTTCCCCCACCCTCCCATTGTTTTTTTTAAATTGCAAGCCCCAACTGGCTTGGATCCCTGCAGACAGCCTGCTTCCCCCTCCTGTTCTGTCTATGGGGATACAACTTCCCGTGGGCAAAAGAAAAAGGGAAGAACACCAACGCAGCCCAGATGCAAGTTATCTCCTACAGACAGGCATCTGTGCCATGATAGCAGCTATTCCCTTCTCTTCTGCCCAAAGATCAGAATCCCCGCATACAGCTAGGGCCAGTACCACTATGATTGCAGCCCTGGCCAGCACCTCTGGGTATGGTATCAATGTGGGCAGCCAGGGCCAGTCATGCTGCTACACAGGTGCCCCAAGCCCCAGGTACCATGTCAGATTTTTTAGTTGACCTGGCGTCTGGGGCTTGTTGAGCCCTGGGCTACAGGAAAACTGCTGGCAAGATTAGTATTTATTTTAATACTTCCAAATCACTTTCCTCATCCAAGACAATTTACAAAATTGTCAAATCATGAACAAAAATCATTTAACACAAAAACACAGAATTGTTGAGCAATGATCTTTTGCCATGTTAGCTATATGCCAAAAATAAGACTTTGGTCACAATACAGACCTAAATTTTCAACCTTCTTTCATATACTGTCTTACCTGAACATGTGACAAATCACTTTCTTTAAACTGTTGTAGGACAGACAGAGCTCCTTCTTCATTAAACTCTCGAAGAGCATCTACTGCTCTCTCATCAAGGTCAACATATGCTACCAAACCTAAAAAAAAAACCAAGTTAAAAAATTACTACTCCTGCAAGACAAGCATAAATATTTATCCTGCTTTTAAATTATAGCCATAATCCACTATTTAATTCATGTCTACTTACACAGTGGCATCTATATCCATAGAGATATGAAAAAGAGATAAAGTGCTTCAGAAAAAGGAAAACATCAAAAATGTAATCTAAAAGGTATTCACAAAGTAGGACTGGGGTTAACCTATAGCAATGGTGTTAAGAGGCCATGTGTTTATTCATGCCTTGAGTGGGGGAGGGGGTAGAGATTAGGTTGCTACTATTGCCCTTAAGGCCTATATTGAAGTCTCCAGTTACAATTGTTGTTGTGCCTTTTGTGAGAATTTATTTATTTAGACAGATGTGTATCCTACCTTATCCTTCAAAGTGGTCACAATACAAATGGAGGGTTACAAACAACATAGGGTAAATAAGACATTAACAAACAAATTAAGATGAGTTAATGTAATAAAATGGACCTATTAATGCGTGTCAGCAAGTTTTAGGAGAGTGATGTAGGAGTTTTTGGGAGTGGGACAGTTTGCACGACGTTATTTATTTTTTTGGCAGTGGCAGCATTTGATGGGTTGATAGGGCAGTAGAGCAAGGGAGTATTTTTTTTTGGGGGGGACGGGGGGGAGGGCAGTGGAAAGGGGAGTTGAGAGAGTAGAGAACAGGAAGGAGTTTGAAAGGAGCAATTCCCTAACTGTTGTGTTTCACTGTATGCAAGTTTGTATGCTACAGAAGCTGGAACTTCTCCCACAGATATACATCAGGTTAGATTTTGGGGGACTTATTTCTCTGAAACCCCTGGTTCGATTTGGCCCATTTCTGAACTTCGGTAAAAAAAAAAAAAACAAGTTTTCCACATCCAATGTTTTATTCCCATTCCACCCCCCCCCCCCCCACCCCCGACAGACATTCTCAACCTCTTTTATATACTTATTTCCAACTTCCATTAGGTTGGAAAGAATAAAAAAAATTAAGAACTCCGAGATGAAATTAATCTTTAGTTTCAAAGCTTAACTTGTGGGGTTTAAAATGTTGTTCTAAATTTTCTGATACAATGCATTTTATGGAGAGAATTAATGGACTCTTATCCTGAAATACAGATGGTTAAAGTCTTACCTGTAATTTGCTATTTTTTGTAAATGAATGGTATACCTAATTAACAATAAAGAGTAGTTACTCACCTGTAACAGGTGTTCTCCAGGAGCAGCAGGAATCAGTCCTCACTTATGGGTGACGTCGGCGCCGACGGAGCCCTCGCGGGGCAATTTTCCCCAGCTTTCGAAGAAAGCCTTTGGGAATTGCAGCACGCATGCGCGGTCCCCTTCCCGCCCAAGGGTGCCATCTTGCTCAGTCTGATGACATAGCAAAAAGACAGCAAAAAGGTTAGCAAAACAATTAATAAGAATGACTGCAACTCTGAGGGGAGGAGAGAGGGTAGCGAGGACTGATTCCTGCTGCTCCTGGAGAACACCTGTTACAGGTGAGTAACTACTCTTTCTCCAGGACCAAGCAGGAAGTCAGTCCTCACTTATGGGACTCCCAAGCTTAAGGCTACCGGAGACCTCAAGCCGAAAAAATGAGCTCCCTCTAGCTCAACAGTACAGAAGGAAGGAAACTTCTCTGAATACGAATCCGGCCGGTAGCCCAACACCAGGGCCGGAGGGTAGGAGTTGCCTAAACCTCAAAGAGATTGTGGAGGACTGCCTGTCCGAAAGCACTGTCCCTGCGGGACTCCCTCTCCAGGCAGTAATGAGCCGCAAAAGTCTGGCTGGAAGACCAAGTAGCGGCCCGGCAGATGTCTGCCAACAGAACAGAGAGGAGATGAGCCACTGACGCAGCCTTCGCCCTGACACGGTGAGCCATGACTCGACTCTCTAAGGAGAGGCCGGCTGCCCCATAAGCCCAGGCGATACAGTCAGCTACCCAGATGGACAAAGTACGCTTGGAGACAGGTACCCCCAACCGATTGGGGTCAAAAGAAACAAAAAGCTGGACAGCCTTTCTATGCTCTCGCGTACGGTCAAGGTAGAAGGATAAGGCCCTCCTACAGTCTAGGGTATGCAGAACTGTTTCAGCTCGGCTGGTATGTGGCCTGGGAAAGAAGGTTGGAAGAACCACCTCTTGATTGATATGAAAAGGGGAAACCACCTTTGGAAGAAGCTTAGGGTGAGTCCGTAAGACTACCCTATTCTTGTAGAACCTAGTGTATGGAGGCTCAGACACTAGGGCCTGTAGTTCACTAACACGCCTAGCAGAGGTAAGGGCTACCAAGAAGAGAGTTTTCCAGGAAAGGAAACAAAGAGGGCAGGTAGCCATGGGTTCAAAAGGCGGGCAGGTAAGCCGTTGTAAGACCACATTGAGATCCCAGTCAGGGGCTGGAGGGCGCAAAGGAGGCTTAAGCAGAAGCAGGCCTCTGAGAAAACGCGCCACCAAGGAGTGCGAGGAAAGAGGCTGGCCGTCCACTGGCGAGTGATGTGCAGAGAGAGCACTGATGTGGACCCTGACAGAGTTGGACTTGAGGCCTAGATCGGAAAGGTGAAGCAAGTATTGCAGTATCACCGATACTAAGCAGGAGAAGGGGTTCTCAGACCGCTGAGAACACCACACAGAGAAGCGACGCCATTTAAGGGCGTAAGATTTTTGGGTGGAAGGTCGCCGAGATGCTAGGATGACAGCTTCCACCTCCGGAGGTAGGAGCAGCGGAGCTAGGACTACCCTTTCAGCAGCCAGGCCATCAGTTGAAGGGCCCGGAGGTTGGGGTGCAGGAGAATACCCTGATCCTGGGTCAGGAGATCGGGCTGAAACCCCAGAGGAAGAGGGGTGTCCACCGCCAGTTGTAGCAGGAGCGGGAACCAGGGCTGTCTCGGCCATCTGGGCGCTACCAGAATCACTGAGGCCCTGTCCTGGAGAACTTTGAAAAGCGTCCGGGACACAAGTGGCGTGGGAGGAAAGGCATACAGTAGGCCCGTGGACCACGAGATGAGGAAAGCATCCGGCGCTACTCTGAGAGGATGCGGGTGTCGGGAGCAGAACCTGGGAAGTTGCCGGATCAGAGGACTGGCAAAGAGATCCATGGTGGGAAGGCCCCACCGGCGGAAGATCTGCTGAACCACCAAGGGGTTTAACCTCCATTCGTGTGGCTGCAGAATCCTGCTCAGTTTGTCGGCCAGGCAATTTTCCTGCCCGGGCAGGTAAACAGCTTTGAGGAGGATGCCATGGTCGACTGCCCAAGAGCACAGCCTCCGAGCCTCTTGACATAGAAGGAGGGAGCCCGTGCCCCCCTGTTTGTTCACATAGAACATGGCAACCTGAATGTCCGTCTGGACTAGTACAGACTGATGAGAAGTGAGGTGAGAGAAGGTCCATAGAGCTAGGCGGATCGCCCGGAGCTCTAGGAAGTTTATCTGCTGAGCAGCCTCCCAAGGGGTCCAAAGGCCTTGAGTACACATCCCCTGGCAATGTGCTCCCCATCCCAGGAGAGAGGCATCTGTCGTTAGCACTTGGGAAGGTGGAGGAGACTGAAACGTCATGCCGAGTACCAGATTGGGCAGATGAAGCCACCATTGCAGTGAAGAGACCAGGCGGTCTGAGATCTGTATTAAGTCCGCAAGGCTCCCTGTGGCTTGATGCCATTGAGTGCGAAGGCTCCACTGAGCAGGCCTCATATGCAGACGGGCATTCGGAGTGACATGGACCGTGGAAGCCATATGGCCGAGCAGCTGCAGGAATTGCCTGGCAGAGACCAGGGAAGAGCTGTGAAACTTGCTGGCCAGAGCTTGGAGCCGGTTGGCTCAGTCCAGAGGCAAGAAGGCACGAGCCTGTAGAGTGTCCAACCGCGCTCCTATGAATTCGAGATTCTGAGAGGGGAGCAAAGTGGACTTTGCGAAGTTTATTACAAACCCCAAGTGCTGAAGCAGAGCCACGGTTCGTTGAGTGGCCTGAGTGACCTCGAGGGAAGACTGCGCCCGGATGAGCCAGTCGTCCAGGTAGGGAAAGACAAAGAGGCCTTGAAGCCTCAGGAAGGCTGCCACCACTGCCAGGCATTTGGTGAACACCCTGGGAGCGGAGGATAGGCCAAAGGGCAGTACCCTGTACTGATAATGCCTTCCTGCCACAACAAATCTTAGATACTGCCGGTGGTCCGGATGGATAAGGATGTGAGTATAAGCATCCTTTAGATCCAAGGAGCATAGCCAATCTCCCTGCTGGAGGTAGGGCAGCAGTATTCCAAGGGTAAGCATCTTGAACTTTTCCCTCTGCAGGAACTTGTTGAGGTTGCGCAAGTCCAGGATGGGTCTGAGGGCTCCTGTTCTTTTTGGTATCAGAAAGTACCTGGAATAAAAGCCGTGACCCCTCAGGTGGTGGGGCACCGGTTCCACAGCCTGTTCCTGAAGAAGACTTGCTAACTCCTGAAGGAGTAAGTCCCCATGCAGAGGGGGTCTTGGAGGCTCCCCTGGAAAGTAGGAGGGAGGTACCTGGTGAAAATGTAAAAGATAGCCCTTTTGAACTACCTGAAGCACCCAGGAATCGGATGTTATGGCTGACCACCTGTGGGCAAAGTGGGTCAGCCGGCCTCCCGTGCTGAGAGAAGCCAGCGGGGGGGGGGGGGGGAGAGGCTATGCTGACGGAGTCAAAAACCCCCACCCTGCTGAGCAGGGGCCTGTGTAGTGGGCTTGGGAGCCTTCTGCCTACGGGACCCATTATCCTGTCCCTTAGCCTGCTGACCCTGATTGGGAGCTGCTGAGGCTTGGTATTGTGGGTGGTGTTGTTTATAGGCAGACACCTTCCTTGGGTAAAAGGGCTTTTTCCCCGAGCCCTTCCTCTTTTGTGAAGGGGCAGAGGTCTTTCTGGATAGGCGAGTCCTGGTTAGAGTCTCTGACTCGGGTTCCGCAGCCTTTTCAGCCATGGGCTTGCCAAAGAGGTTTTCACCTCTACAGGGGACATCGACCAACTTGTCCTGCACCCATGGCTCGAGGTCGGATGACTGAAGCCAAGCCTGACGTCGGGCACCGATGCCGGCTCCGGCTACTCGAGCCGATGCTTCGAAGCCATCGTAGGCTGCTCGAGAAATAAACTTCGAGCACTCTCGAATACCAATGGACAAGGCCTGGAACCTCTGCAAAGGTTCCTCGGAGAGACCAGCAGAGAACCCGGCAATTTCCTTTGCCAGGTCTCGGAGATACATGCCCATATAGAGCTGGTATGTCTGGACTCGACAAGCAAGCATAGAGCCCTGGAAGCACTTCCTACCGAGGGCATCCAGGTTCCAGGCCTCCTTACCCGGAGGCACCGAGGAGTGCATCTTTTGACTCGAGTCGATGCATGGCCGATTCCACCACCATGGAATGGTGCGGTAGTTGTGCCTTCTGGAACCCGGGGCTCTTGCGGACCCGATATATGGAATCGACCCGCTTGCTTAACACCGGCGTCGAAGCCGGGCTCTCCCACATGCGGAAGAGAAGTCTTTCCAGCATCGGAGGAACCGGTACAGTAAAGGCCTCCTTCAGGGGAGAGTCATACTGGAGGGCCTCGAGCTCTTCGGCTCGAGGCTCCTCCTCCGGATCCGCGGGGAAGGCCAAAGCCTTGGCCATATCCCTCACGAAATCGGAGAACTGGGTATCCTCCGGGGGGGATTGGTCTCCGAGGCTCCGACTCGGGCGAGTCGGAGGGGACACACCGAGTCTGAAAAGAACCGGGTGACTCGTCCTCCTCCATGTCCCAGCCCGACTCCTCCATGGAGGAATCGAGTGGCTCCGTGCAGGCGAGTGCCGCGGACCTCTGCCCTGACACCGAGGCCGGCGTTGACGACGACCTCGGTCCCGAACAGGAGGCCGAGGGAGACCATGGCCGAGGATCGACTCGAGCACGTATGGACTCGAGGATCGGCTCAGCCTCCGGGGTCGACTTGGACGTCAACATCCCGGTGGTCGGGGTAGATGCACCGGCAAGGCCAGCGATCAATGCCCGCTGCTGGTCCATGAAGGCAGCTAAACTGCTCTCCAAGGCCGTCAACCTGAGTCCAAACTCAGAAGACCCAGCAGCCCCCGACTCTGGCCCTGACGGCGTCGGGCCCGACGTCGGCTCCTTCGGAGGCGAGTCCACGAGGACTACAGTACTCACGTGTCCAGGAGACTCCACTTCGAGACGAGGATGCTTCGAAGGCCTCTCCGCCTCCAAGGACCCGGGGCGGCTGACAGGGCTATGCGACCTGGCCTGCGAGGGACCAGGAGCGTCCTCCGACGCCGCCCTCATGGGTTTCTTCTTCCGACGATGTTCCCGGGCGGGAGACCCCCGCTCAGAGGAACTCCGACGATGCTCGGGGCGGGAGTCACGAGACGAAGCCTCTGACGAGGTCCGGGCCCGACCGGACGCGGAGTCAGAGAGGTTTCGCTCCTTTTGAGACTGTCGACTCCTCAATGCCTTCGAGGACATTTTGTTGCACGGACCACAAATCGGGTCATGATTGGGTCCGAGGCAACGGAGGCAGCAGTCGTGTGTGTCGGTAAGAGACATAAGTCTCGTACATCGATCACACTTTTAAAATCCACTGGCAGCCATCGGGGGGAAAAAGGGCCCCTGCGAGGTCAAAAGACCGTGCTGCCAAAGAAAAAGAAAAAAGTGGCGGGAACGCCAGTCACGAAGGACAAAAACCGAAAAATAGTGAACGGACTCGATACCGGAGTACTGAGGCCGGGCGGGAAAAGGACACGGCGTCGAACCGAGAAAAAACAAAAACGGAAAAAATCAACTTTTTCAGCGGCGATCACAAACTACGTCTGTAGGGCTCCGCGGAAAAAAAGAAGACTGAGCAAGATGGCACCCTTGGACGGGAAGGGGACCGCGCATGCGCGCTGCAATTCCCAAAGGCTTTCTTCGAAAGCTGGGGAAAATTGCTCTGCGAGGGCTCCGTCGACGCCGACGTCACCCATAAGTGAGGACTGACTTCCTGCTTGGTCCTGGAGAACTCATTATTGCACAGCCAAATATTGAAAAATAGCTTCCAAAGGGAGCTGGAATGAAAAGGTGAAAAGAAATGAGAGATTTCTTGACTAGTTATCAGGTATTACACTCCACCAGGCCAAACCAAAATGAGCATGTGTAGGAAGAGGATAATCACAGACTATATAAATAAAAACAAATTTTGAATGCAGGAGAGCAAAACACACTGCAGGGCTCTCCTGCCTAACAACCACATCTAGCCCCAGTTTCTACTACCTTCCCATTTCCCTCTGGCCTTAATGGGACAGTGCCAGAGGGAAACAGGGCTACTTGTGGCTGTGACTGACAGGCAGTCAAGTTATCCAACATGTCCATCTTTCATAAACTCATTTTCAGCTGACTTTATAAATTTGGTAAACTGCACAGTAGTAACGTGTTTAAAATCAAGATTTCAAACTGATCTATTCTACAAAGGTACTAAAGGGCTATCCCCATGGAGATTAATGTAAATGTAAAGAGAATGGGATGATGTTTTACAAGAAATGGATCACACTGCAACATCAATGATAGTATCTCCAGGGTTGGAAATATAGTAATGGTTAGCATTTGTTTGCAATCATAGGGGCCTGTTTAGTAAAGCACCATGAACAGTATTGGGTCAATGTACAGTTAGTGTGCGTTTTTACCATGTCGGAGCCTAGCAGCCACAGTAAGCTACTATCATTGCATCAGTCACATCATTAGTGAAGTAGTAGGGAAGGCACGACCTTAGCACATGCGCACTATGACGGCATGCCCTACATGCACACCCTGCAAGGGAAAGCCATATACATATTAGTAGGGCAGCAGTGGGCTTTGGAACTGAAGACAATAATAAATGTGCCCCAACCACACCTACAGGACAGTAGTAACTGGTCAGTTCAGAATAAAGAGGGATAACTAGGAACTGGCACAACTGCCTGCACAGTTCAGCACTGCAGCCAAGTACAAGAGGGCAGGGCATGCAAATCAGACAAGCAAGTGCATGCAGAGTCTGTGCTGCATCCTTAACTGTGGTAGATAGTGTGCAAATGTGGCATCTGAAGATATCAGTGTCCATCATGGGGGACAGGTATATGAACCCCCCCCCCCCCCCAAGTTATCCTGAGCTGCCCAGGGTGCCTGTTCTTCATCTAGGCTGCTGGGATCACAGTACAAGGTCTCTGGTGTATGTGTGTGGGGGGGTGGGCTCCCCCTATCAATCACTCCCCCGATATGGCTTGGACAGCTTCATAGCCATTGTGGAGTGTCTCCATGTTGGAGAAAGAGGGGTGCTAGAGTCAGAGGGGGGGGGGGTCTGGAGACCAAGCACCATCAGCACACATGCCCAGGGCAAGCTGCACCTCTACCCCATAGAGTCAAGCAGCAATTTCATGACCCATCATATGGCACACCAACCCCCTGTAGTCTGACACCTACAGTGGGGGACGCGGGGTGTAAGGCAGTCCACCCACAGACTGGCACCATGCTCCCCCTTACCGCATGGTGGTGGTGAATCTGAAAACAGCCCCAGGATAAAGCACCCCAGCTGTCAGGGAACCAAGGCCCACCAGACCAGGTAAGACCACAAGAGTTTCCCAGGACTATGAAATGTCTCATCCCCTGGGAATGGGGGCCAAGGAGGAGATACTGATCCCAGAACTTCAAAGCCCATGATCAGTGCTAGAAATTTTAAGTAGCTGCTCAGATCCAACAGGCCTCAGTCCTATCCTCCTTTGGTCAGAGCAAGGGGCCATCTGCCCACAGGAACATGGCCATGATAGCAGTATGGCCCCCCTATGTGCATGAATGCACTGCTATATGCCCCACCTTCATGTTGCCAGCATGTGAAACAACTAATTTGCATGTCCCATCCCCCACTGGTTCCAAATCTGGCTATGTGGCCAGTATTGGCTTTGGCATAGATAAGAGTCCCTATCTCCCCACACCTCCACAGTACAAAATACCAGAAGCTCTCTCACATATATCCACTGCATATGCAGATGTGAACAACAGTGTCAGGACAGCTGTTGATCTGTCTGTTGATGTTTGCTCACTGTCCCAGCAGGGTTATTCCTGAGCTGTAGGCCCTGGTTTTGAGGCTGTCAGGCTGCTGTGGTGCACTGCCATATCAACTGCACCATGTGGTCCCTCCTCCCTGGTGGCCAAGGCAGGTGCCTAGATATTCTGCTATCATTGCCTCTTTGCCTTTTCTTTCTTCCATTGTACTCGCCATATTTCTTAACATTTGCATACAAACCGTGTGTCTGCGATGTACTAGTAAGGCAGGTGCAACTACTGCCTGGTTAGAGGCAGGAGTTAGTTGTACTCGTGCTAGTGCACGACTAGCACACTTGCACCAGCTAGGTGCGACCTCTCTATCCACTCTCTACATTAACCCTGTCTATTTGTGCACTGCTTGGGTAGTATGTTTTTAGCGTGGTTAGCCTTAGGTCACATGCTCCTTGCTGATGCATGACCAACATGTGTGCTAGCCCTGCGCTAAACTCTGTGCTACCATCTACCACGCTTTAGTAAACATACTCTGAACGTTTAGAAGTAAACTGAAGCAAAAGACTGAGCTGTAACTTTTCTTTAAAAGTCAACATCTCTCTGCGGCTGATATGCCATACAAAAAAATAAATAAATCAAAATAAAATAAATAGCCAAGACATACAGCTAGTCTTCTCTAAAATCTTGAGCTAGAATTCCAAGTAATTTATAATTAAAAGCTTATAATGAATTAGGTGACACTTGCATACTTTTACTTTTATTCTCTTTATAGCAGCAAAAGGATATAAACTGAATTGAGAGGTATGGCTACTCTTTCAGAGCACCACTAAATATACAGCTGTAGACAAATGTCAGCCTTAGTGATGTGGCAGAGCAAATCTAATTCCAATAATAAGGACCCTTTTACTAAACACTTAGCACATGCTATCTGCCATAGAACCCAGATGAATAAAATGGGCCATGCAGCAGACAGTATGTTCTAAGTGTTTAGTAAAAGAGGCCCTAAGTAAAACAAAATGCAAATGCAATGTGTGCCTTAGAGTCAATGCAGGCTCCTGGGTTTTCTTGGCAGTGTAACCAGAAGTAGACTGCCATGCCTTTCTCAGAGGCAATGGAGAATTAAATGACTTGCCCAAGGCCATAAGGAGTGCTAGTGGGAATCAAACCCCAGTTCCTTGGTTACCAAGCCAATGCTCTAATCATTAAGCTATTCTTCCACTCAAAACAAAAATTAGCACAGTAAAATTATAAGATTTAAAGATATGCGAGCAAAAATCAATTTTGGATACCATATTACATGTATTCTTTTTCACAAACTGCCCTGTCTTTTAAGTGCTCTAACCTACATAATTAAGACAGCCAACTCTTTTCAGCTTAAAAATAAATACATTTTGTTTGTATACGGATGAAGAATTATCAACATTATAACAAAAGATACAACTGAAGACATCTCCCATTCCTCGTCCTATTCCTGGATGAATGTTCCCATATTCCTTACCCACCCATGCCACAATGAGGCTGGATGTCTAGATAAGTCTAGTCTGGAAATTAGCTAAGGGAATGGGTAATTTTGTGTTTCAAAGCTCACAAGAAAATGGTTTATATACATATACACATCCTCACTACGAATGAGAAATTAAATTTCCTGAGTGCCCTGGATGTCGTCCACCACCACCCACCCTGGATACAGCAACACCAGCCTATGAGGGGTAGATGCAAAGATAGCCGGCACTGGAGAGGCAGCCCTTCATTTCTCAGGGTGGCAGAGATTGTCTAATGCCTCCTATATGTCAGCCTGGGACAGAAAGAAAAGGCTGAAACATGGAAGGTGAAGAAGGGGAGGGAGAATCAAAAAGCAAAAAAAACAAAAAAATCACAAGTCTAGTTCCCTCACTGGTTTTATGCCTTGTTATTCTAGAGATGCCTTCCTAGTTGTTAAAAATATAATATTTTTACAAGTGCCTTCAAGTTAATGCTGACTCCTGGAGACCCAGCAGCCCCTGGGTTTTCTTGGCAAGATATGACCGGAAATAGATTGCCTCGGAAGAAAAGACCTGGCAATGGAGGGTAAAAGTGACTTGCGCAAGGCCACAAGGATTGGCAGTGGGAATCAAACCCAGATCTCCTGGACAGCAGTCTGTTGCTCTAACCACTAGGCTACTCCTCCCCTCCACTCCTATATTATAATATAAAATAAAATATAATTTAGCTTCTGCTTCCTGGGTCAAAATTACAAATACTTGACTAAAATTGCTGTACTAAAGCAGGCTGAATCCTCTTTTTAAAGAACTTTGGTAGCCAACAAAAGCCTTTACAGATCATGGCAGAGAAGCAATAAGATAAGAATTCAGCTTTTAGAGAATGTCAGTCAGCACCAATCTAAAAAATGACTTAAAAATGTCACACCAGGATTTGAAAACCCACTTTAAAAGACTCTCTCTGTGAAAGTGCAACATATGGATGAAAACATGAGAGAAAGAGGAGAAAAAAGCAGCTTGCAACAAGTATGGGCTGAAACAAACACTCCTATGTAAAGGGGCTAAAAAGAAGTAATTAGACCTTACCTGCTAATTATTGTTCCTGAAGGAACGACAGTCCAGTCCCTTTACTTCTGGGTTGCGTAACCCTTCCAGCAGCTTGGAGGCTGAGCCCATCCTTTTTAAGGATGGTGCGGTATAAATACCACTGGCACCACCCACAGAAACCAGTAATCTAATGAAAAAGCAAACTTAACGAAAATCCATTAATAGCTTATATAAAACCACAACATAAAACACCCCTAACTCTTCCCCTTTTTTTTTTTTTTTCAGGCAAGGATGAGAAATAAAAGAGGGAGGGGAAGGGAAGGAGGTGGTGTACCTGAGTCCGACCGAGCCATCCTTCACCCTGGCCCGCCGGACCTGCCCCATGGGACCCTTCCGCTTTGTCCTGGCCCAGAGTTCGGTCCGCTCACAATAGCACTAGGGCATTACGCCCAATGAAGAACCGGGTGGGATCAGGGACTGGACTGTCGTTCCTTCAGGAACAATAATTAGCAGGTAAGGTCTAATTACTTCTTCCTTATCGTCACTCCAGTCCGGTCCCTTTACTTCTGGGATGTAACAGAGCAGTTCATACTTGGGTGGGATTAGATACCCCGGACCGAAGTATAGCGTGCCCAAACCGAGAGTCAGCTGAACTCTGCACGTCCAGTCTGTAGTGCCTGGTAAAGATATGTAGCGAGGACCACGTGGCCGCTCTACAAATGTCCAGCGACGGAACTAAGCTATATTCCGCCCAACAGGCAGCTTGCGCCCGTGTTGAATGAGCGTGCAGCCCCCCCGGAACCTGCTTCCCCTTGAGGATGTAGGCGGAAGCAATAGCTTCTCTGATCCACCTGGAGATGGAAGCCTTGGCCGCAGCCTCCCCCTTGTGCGGACCTCCAAACTGAATGAACAGATGGTCGGACTTTCTGAAAGGGGCCGTGTGGGAGAGGTAACACTTCAAGGCTCTTTGAACATCCAGGAGGCACAGCTTCCTGTCTCTCCCCTCTTGCCCCTCCGCTGAAAACGACGGGAGTGTAACTGTCTGGTTCACATGAAAGGGGGAGATGACCTTGGGCAAAAAAGAGGGTACCGTCCGCAAGACCACTTTATCCTTGAAGAATGAAAGGAAGGGGGGCTGCGCGGACAGCGCTTGCAGTTCGGAGACACGTCTGGCCGAGCAGATAGCGACCAGAAAAAACGTCTTCAGTGTCAAATCCTTTAGTGAGGCTTCTTTCGCTGGCTCAAAAGGTTTCTTGGTCAAGGCATTTAGTACCAGGTTGAGATCCCAAGGGGGGGATGATAGATCTCTGCTGGGGTCGTAGGCGCCTAACAGCTCTTAGGAACCTGGCCACGTCCGCGTGGGTCCCCAATGACTTCCCGCGGACCTTACCTCTATAGCAAGAAATGGCTGCCAACTGGACCCGCAAGGAACTGTGCGCCAGGCCTTTATCAAAGCCCACCTGCAAGAACTCCAGAACCTCCGGGATAGAGGCTGAAAGGTTTCCTCCGGTGCTCTGCACACCATGCTTCAAAGATGCGCCAAACTCTTACATAGGAGAGACAGGTCGAGCGCTTTCGAGCACTCAACAGGGTCGAGATTACGGATCCCGAGTAACCCCGCTTCAGGAGCCGCGCCCTTTCAATAGCCAGGCCGTAAGCGAGAATTGATCCACGTGGGGCATCCGAACCGGACCTTGAGTCAGCAGATCCCTTCTGCAAGGCAGACGCCAAGGCCGGTCGACGATCAACCTCACCAGATCTGCATACCAGGGGAGGCGGGGCCAATCCGGAGCTATGAGGATTATCAAGCCTTGGTGAGCTTCCACTCGCTGAAGAACCTTTCCGATGGGAGCCCATGGGGGGAACACATACAGGAGACCCTCTGAAGGCCACTTCTGGGCCAGAGCATCTAAGCCTTCGGACATCCTTTCCTTCCTTCGACTGAAGAATCGGCTTGCCTTGGCTGAAGAATAACGTGCCATGAGATCCATGACTGGAGGACCCCAAAGGGCTACTATCTGTTTGAAGACCTCCTGATCCAGCTCCCACTCTCCGTGGTCTATCTTGACCCTGCTGAGGTAATCTGCCATAGTGTTGTCCGTGCCGGCCACGTGCTGAGCTGAAAGGGCCTCCAGGCGGATCTCGGCCCATTGGAATAGGCCGTCCGCTTCCTTTTCCAAGGCGGGGCTGCTTGTGCCGCCCTGGCGATTGATGTAAGCCACCGCGGTGACATTGTCGGAGAGGACGCGAATCGCTCTTCGTATCACCAAGGACTCGAGAGCTCTGAGCGCAAGAGCTACCGCCCGTAATTCCAGTCTGTTGATTGGCCACTGTGACTCCAACGACGACCATTGGCCCTGGACGAACCGGTCCTCGCAATGAGCCCCCCAGCCTGTTAGACTGGCATCCGTCGTCAGCAGCAACCACTGCGGGGGCTCGAGAGGAATCCCGCAATCCAGATTCCTTGGGGACCGCCACCATTGGAGGGCCTTCTTGGTTCGAGGAGCACAGGGCAACTGCATGGACAAAGGATAATGCTGATGGGACCACCGACGAAAAAGGGCCCGTTGCAAGGGCCGCATGTGAGCCCTGGCCCACGGAACCACCTCTATTGCTGCTGCCATGGTACCCAGCAGTTGAAGGTAATGCCATGCCGTAGGATTTCGCCTGCTCAGGAATTGCATGACCCGGGTCCTTAGATCTCTTGATCTTGACTTGGACAGAAACACCCTGTCCCTGCTGGTGTCGAACCTTGCTCCGAGGTACTCGAGCTCCTGGGAAGGCCTCAACCTGCTCTTTGCCCGATTGATGACCCACCCTAACTCTCCCAGAACCTCCACCACTCTGGCAGTGGCCGAGCGACTTTCCTCTTCTGACTTTGCCCGTATGAGCCAATCGTCCAGGTAGGGATGAACTAGTATTCCTTCTCTTCTCAGGGCCGCAGCCACCACCACCATCACCTTGGTGAAGGTCCTTGGAGCCGTAGCTAGACCGAAGGGCAGAGCCTGGAATTGAAAATGACCTCTGGGCACCGCAAACCTCAGGAACTGTTGGTGAGACTTTCTGACCGGTATATGTAGATAGGCTTCCATCAAATCCAATGACGTCAGGAACTCCCCGCTCCTTACGGTCACTATGACGGATCTTAGAGTTTCCATCCTGAAATGAGGTACCTTAAGACAGCGATTGACTTGTTTTAGATCCAGGATCGGGAGATAAGAACCTTCCTTCTTTGGTACCACAAAATAGACCGAGTACCGACCGGAACCGCATTGTTCTGGTGGTAACGGGACCACCGCTCCGAGTGCTATGAGTCGGGAAAGAGTTGTTTCTATCGCTGCCCCCTTTTCCGGGGAACCGCAGGGAGACTGAATGAAGGCCGGAAGTATTTGCTTTGCAAACTCGAGGGCATAACCCTCTCGGATCACCTCCAGGACCCATTGGTCGGAAGTGACCCGGGACCAGGCGGGAAGAAATAGTCTTAAACGGCCCCCCACTAGTAGTCCGCCCTCCTGGCCCCCCGGATTGTCATTGAGGTTTTCTAGGACCCGCGGAGGCGGAGGAGGCCCCAAAGCCTCTTCCTGCCCCCCGAAACTCTCTGAAGTTTTGACCCCTCGAAGGGAAACGGCCCCTAGGAAAGGGGTTCGATCTGACTGGACGAAATCTCCGGGGATCCCTCAGTTGATTACGGACCGGAGCCAGAGAGCGAACTTGTTTTGGTCTGTCCTCCGGGAGTCTGCCTCCCTTAGATTCGCCAAGGTCTTTAACTAACTTATCCAGGTCTTCGCCAAACAGTAGCTTCCCCTTGAAGGGCAGACGACTTAGGCGCGCCTTTGACGAGGCATCGGCTGCCCAATTACGGAGCCATAAATATCGCCTAGCTGCTACCACCAAGGCCATGTTCTTAGCCAGGCTCCTGATGAGGTCGTACTGACTGTCTGCCAGATAGGCCGCCCCGGACTCTAACTTAGCGGAAATCGATTGGGAGTCCCCAGAGGGGGACTCCGCTAGCTGTAGTTGCTGGGACCACCTCAAACAAGCCCGGGCTACCCAGGCCCCGGAAACCGAGGCTTGTAAGGCAATAGCACTAACGTCAAAGGCCTGCTTCAGTAGTGTGTCCAATTTTCTATCCTGAGAGTCTCTCAAGGCAGCACTACCCTTGACCGGAATAGTCGTCTTCTTTGTCACTGCAGATACCGCTGCATCCACCCTGGGAGAACTCAGGAGTTCTTTATCCGGTTCTGGCAATGGATACAGACGAGACATTGAGCGCACTCCCCTCAAGCCTGATTCTGGTTGATCCCATTCCTCCTGGATCATCTGGCGTACCACTCTGTGCACCGGGAAGACCTTTTGAGACTTCCTCACAGCTTGGATTAAAGGATCTTCCAGCCCTTCTTCCTCTGAAGAAACGTCCGAGGACACATTGAGTACCTTGAGGGACTCATTAATGAGCGCTGAGAGTTCCTCTCGCCTAAAGACCCGCACTATACGGGATTGATCCTCCTCTGGAATCTCTCCCTCCTCAAGTTCTTCTCCATCCTCCCCTACATCCTTCTCCGAAAACTCCTCTTCCGGGGTATCTTGGGGAAAGGAAGAGAGAGGCTCCTCACTCACTAGTCGTGCACACTTAGGAGGGATACCTGAGTCCTGGGAGCTTGACCTCCCTGGGCTGTGAGCTCCTCCCCCTTCACTCCCCTTTACAATACTTGGCTCACCAGCCTCGAGCCCCTGTCTGCGCAAGCAATAAGCCTTGTGTAGTAAGAGAACAAACTCGGGAGAAAAGGGATCCCCGGAGCTCTCCTCCTCCCCAGCAGAGGGGGAGGGAGAGGGGGCTAAAGCCGGCAAAGGCGTGGTAGAGAGAGGCGGAGGAAGGGAGACCTTCACCCCCTCCGCCAAGTCCCCAGATCCCTGAGCGGATTGGGACATGGGTAAAAGAACAGTTTGCTCCACAGAAGCCGCCTCTGCAGCACAAGCCCTGCAAACTCCTGACTCGGAATCAGTGCCCCTGCGAGTGCCACAAGAAGGACACCTTGCTTTGCCAGTCATGTCTGCTTTAAAGAGGATCTTCCCGGAACGGAAAGGAAAAATAGTAATTAGATCTTACCTGCTAATTAGTGTTCCTGAAGAAACGACAGTCCAGTCCCTTTACTTCTGGGTTACACAACCCTTCCAGCAGCTTGGAGGCTGAGCCAAACCTTTTTGGAGGTGGGGCGGTATAAATACCACTGGGACCACCCCTCAACTCCAGTATTCGACTGAAAAAGCAGATCTACAGAGTTTCCATTAGCAATCAAACATAAGAACTTATCTATCCAACATTGTCTAACTATGTACAATACCTATATATAAAATTTTTTTTTTTTTCAATAGAAAATGGTTAGTGCGAGGAAGAGAGAGAGAGAGAGAGAGGGCGAGAGAGAGAGAGAGAGGGCGAGAGAAAGAGAGGAGGGCCGGACGGAGGAGCAATGCTTGAGGTTGCCCGATCCGGCTATTCTCCCGTGTCCCTTCATCTTGAAATGGCCCCCCGCTCGGTCCAGAGTTTCCGTCTGACTGCTAGGTCCTAACCGGGTGGGATCAGGGACTGGACTGTCGTTCCTTCAGGAACACTAATTAGCAGGTAAGATCTAATTACTATTTCCTTATCGTCACTCCAGTCCAGTCCCTTTACTTCTGGGATGTACAAGAGCAGTTCACCCCTGGGTGGGATCCGGCAAACCGGACTGAAGGACCGCCAGACCAAACCGAGCATCCGCTGCGCTCTGGAAGTCCAGCCTGTAGTGCTTGGTGAACATATGTAGCGAAGACCAAGTTGCCGCCCTACAGATGTCCCCTGGAGGGACCAAGCTGAATTCTGCCCAAGAAGTAGCATGAGCCCGGGTGGAATGCGCCCGGAGCCCCGCTGGCACCTGCTTCCCTTTCAGGATGTAGGCGGAAGCGATCACTTCCCTGATCCATCTGGAGATAGAGGCCTTGGCCGCCGCCTCTCCCTTGTGTGGACCCCCAAACTGAACGAATAGTCGCTCGGACTTCCGGAAAGGGGCTGTGCGGGAGAGGTAGCGTTTCAAGGTCCTCCGCACATCCAAGAGTCGCAGTTTGTTATCCCTACCTCCGCCCTCCTCGGCGGAGAGAACCGGAAGGTGAACTGCCTGGTTCATATGAAAAGGAGAAATGACCTTGGGCAAGGAGGGGACCGGACGTAGAACTATCTTGTCCTTGAGAAACAGTAGGAAGGGGGGCTGAGCGGACAGCGCTTGGAGTTCAGAGACCCGCCTAGCTGAGCAGATCGCAACCAAAAAGACTGTCTTCAGGGTTAAGTCCTTTAAGGAGGCCCTCTTCACTGGTTCGAAGGGTTCCTTGATCAGAGCGTTAAGCACTAGGTTGAGGTCCCAAGGGGGGACGACTGACCTCTGTTGAGGGCGCAGGCGCCTTACCGCCCTTAAGAACCTGGAGACATCCGAGTGCGCCCCTAGGGGCTTTCCGCGGACCTTCCCTCTATAGCATGCGATTGCCGCTAGCTGAACTCGCAAGGAGCTGTGAGCTAGGCCCTTGTCAAAACCTGCCTGTAAGAACTCAAGAATCTCGGGGACTGAAGCGGAGAGGGGTTTTCGTCGGTGCTCCGCGCACCACGCTTCGAAGATGAGCCAAGTCCTAACATAGGAGAGACAGGTCGAACGCTTCCTAGCGTTTAGCAGGGTAGAGATGACCGCTCCTGAATAACCTCTCTTTAGGAGCCTTGCCCTTTCAATAGCCAGGCCGTAAGCGAGAACCGATCCACGTGAGGCATCCGCAATGGACCTTGTCTCAGCAGGTCCCTTTTGCAAGGAAGACGCCAAGGTCGATCGGCGATCAATCTCATCAGATCCACATACCAAGGCCGGCGAGGCCAATCCAGGGCTATGAGAATTACATATCCCTGATGGGACTCCACTCGTTGTAGCACTTTTCCGATCAGAGCCCAGGGAGGGAACACATACAGTAGACTCTCCGAGGGCCACTTCTGGGCCAAGGCATCCAGGCCTTCGGACATCCTTTCCTTGCGCCGGCTGAAGAACCGATCCACCTTGGCGGTTGCGAACCTCGCCATGAGGTCCATGACTGGGAGACCCCAATGGGCTACTATCCGGTTGAACGTCTCCTGCTCCAGTTCCCACTCTCCGTGGTCTATCTTGCACCTGCTGAGATAAGTCTGCTGTGACGTTGTCTATTCCTGCCACGTGCTGGGCCGAGAGAGCTTCCAACCGAGTCTCTGCCCACTGGAACAGAGTGCCCGCCTCCTTCTCTAATGCGGGACTGCTGGTGCCGCCCTGGTGGTTGATGTAAGCCACCGCAGTAACATTGTCTGAGAGTACGCAAATTGCCCTTTTTTGTACTAAGGCCTCTAGAGCTCTGAGCGCCAACCCTACGGCTCGCAATTCTAGTCTGTTGATGGGCCATTGGGCTTCCAGTGGAGACCAGTTGCCTTGAACGAACTGGCCCTCGCAGTGAGCTCCCCAGCCTGTCCGACTGGCATCCGTCGTCAGTAATAACCACTGGTGAGGCTCGAGGGGCATCCCGCGATCCAGATTCTTCAGGGACCGCCACCAGTGCAGCGTCTGTTTGGTCCGTGGCGCGCAAGGTAACGGCATTGATAAGGGGTGATGTTGCGGCGACCACCGACGCAATAGGGCCCTCTGCAGCGGCCGCATGTGGGCCCGAGCCCATGGTACCACCTCTATTGCCGCTGCCATTGTTCCCAGGACCTGCAGATAATGCCGCGCCGAAGGGTTCCCTCTGGCCAGAAACTGAGTTACCAGGAGTCTTAGCTCTCTTGATCTTGATTGAGACAGAAACACCCTGCCTCTGCTGGTGTCGAACCTTGCTCCGAGGTACTCCAGTTCCTGGGAGGGCGTCATCCTGCTCTTCGCTTGATTGATGACCCACCCCAATTCTTCTAGCACTTGAACCACTCTTGTTGTCACGGAGTGGCTTTCCTCCTCGGACTTTGCCCGGATTAGCCAATCGTCCAGGTAGGGGTGTACTAGAATTCCCTCTTTTCGTAGAGAGGCCGCTACCACCACCATCACCTTGGTGAATGTCCTTGGAGCCGTAGCTAAGCCGAATGGAAGGGCCTGGAATTGAAAATGGCCCCTTGGCACTGCAAATCTCAGGAATTGTTGATGGGAATCCCTGACCGGGATATGCAGGTAGGCTTCTGTCAGATCGAGGGATGTTAAGAACTCCCCGCCCCTGACTGCTGCTATGACCAAACGTAGGGTTTCCATCCGGAAGTGTGGAACTCTGAGGCAGCGATTGACCTGTTTTAGATCTAGTATCGGGCGAAAGGAGCCTTCTTTCTTTGGGACTACGAAGTAAATAGAGTACCGACCAGAACCGCGCTGGTCTGTTGGTACCGGGACTACGGCCCCGAGCGTTATCAGTCGGGAGAGGGTTGTCTCTACCACCCCTCTCTTTTCCGAAGAACCGCAGGGAGACTGAACAAAGGCTGGAGGAATTTGCTTTGCGAATTCGAGAGTGTAGCCCTCTCTGATGACTTCTAGAACCCATTGATCGGACGTGACCCGGGACCAGGCAGGAAGAAAACGCCTTAGGCGACCGCCCACCGACGGCTCTCCCCCCTGGACCCCCGTCACCTCATTGTTTTCTATTTCCTTGAGAGGAGGAGGAGAAGGAGGACGAGCCAAAACCTCAGCCTGCCCCTCGAAACCCTCTAAAACCTTGTCCCTTTGAGGGGAAACGGCGCCTGGGAAAGGGGTTTGTCCTAGCTGAGCGAAACCTTCGCGAGACCCTGGACTGGTTACGTACTGGGGGCACGGGACGCCCTTGCCTTGGCCTGTCTTCCGGCAGCCTGCCCCCTTTAGACTCGCCAAGGTCCTTTACCAACTTCTCCAAATCTTCTCCGAACAACAGCTTCCCCTTGAAAGGAAGGCGGCTCAGGCGTGCCTTCGAGGAGGCGTCCGCTGCCCAGTTCCGTAGCCACAGATAACGCCTAGCTGCCACCACCGAGGCCATGTTCTTGGCTAGGCTTCTGATGAGGTCATACTGACTATCCGCCAGAAAGGCTGTTCCTGATTCCAGTCTAGCAGAATGGGCCTGAGATTCGTCAGATGGGCCCTCTGCTGCTTGCAGCTGTTGAGACCACCTTAAGCAGGCTCTCGCCACCCAAGCCCCTGAAACCGAGGCCTGTAAGGCCAGGGCACTCACATCAAAGGCTTGTTTCAGGAGGGTGTCTAGTTTTCTGTCTTGAGAATCCCTCAAGGCGGCGCTGCCCTCTACTGGAATAGTAGTCTTCTTAGTAACTGCTGATACCGCTGCATCCACCCTTGGCGACTTCAGTAGCTCTCTGTCTGCCTCTGGTAGGGGGTATAGGCGAGACATGGATCGGACTCCCCTTAGACTAGACTCGGGTTGATCCCATTCTTCCTGGATCATCTGGCGCACCACTCTATGGACAGGGAAAACCCTCTGTGACCTCCTGATGGCCTGGATTAACGGATCCTCCACCGTCTCCTCCTCTGTTGGTGTATCTGAGGATACATTGAGAACCTTTAAGGACTCATCAATTAGGGCCGGGAGTTCTTCCCGCCGAAAGACTCTAATTATCCTGGAATGATCTTCTTCCGGGATCTCCCCTTCCTCCAGTTCCTCTTCTTCTTCGTCCCAGTCCTTGTCGGAGCCCTCCTCTTCTGGAGAACCCTGGGAAAGGGAGGGGATAGGATCTTCCTCGCCCAAGCGAGGGCGTTTAGGTGGGAGGCCTGAGTCAACTGTGCTTGCCCTCTTGGATATGGTCTCGGCCGTCGGGGCATTCCCCCCTGAGGCCGGACCCTGCTTGCGCAAGCAATAGGCCTTATGGAGTAAAAGAATAAAGTCTGGGGAGAAAAAATCCCCTGTACTCCCTTCCCCGGCGGGTGGGGGTGTGGCTGGGGGGGCCGGGGGGGGGCAAATCTGCGATTGAGGTGGGAGGAAGCTGGGACCCCCCCTCCTCTTGTAAGAGGTCTCCAGTACTCTGGGAAGATTGGGACATGGCCAAATTAATTTCCTGTTCCACGGAGGCAGCTACTGCGGCACAACCCCTGCAGATTCCTGCCTCCGAGGAAGTGCCCCTACGTGTGCCACAGGAAGGGCATCTGGGCTTAGCTGCCATGCTCTTGTTTCCAGGTACCTAAATCCCTGTTTAGAAGGAAAGGCACTGTTCAAATCCCCAGCTCCCAGGATAGCAGAAAATGTAAAGAATTGGATTTTCCTCCTTCCTTAGATCCAATCTATCCTTGAGGGATAGGGAGAGAGAGAGAGGGAGAACCAGACCCTTAGTACTCTATCAGCGCCTCTGGCCCAGAGGCCAAACCAATTAGCAGAAGAAATATTACAATTTAAGCTAACTTACAAAATAAAACTCAAAGTAAAAGTTAAAAAACAGGCAATGGCACATAAAGAAAACTGCGAGTAATGCTCCCTGGTACTTGCGGTTTTGTAGCTCAGTGGACCCGACTCAGCGATCTCTGCCCGTTAGCTCTACACGTGGTAGGCCTCACCACGTGGAGCATGAACGGGGGATCGCGAGCGCGTTCTCCGGGTTGCTGTTCTCCCCCCCGGAAGGAAAGCGCCGCCGAGAAAGGCTGCCGGTAGAGAGTGATGGATCCTGAAGGGCAGGGAAACTCTTCCACCGCGAGGGAAACTCCTCCGCCGCGATCGGGGGACCTCCGCGATCGGGAGACCCGGGGATCGCCGCTGCGCCCTTCAGCTGCGGGGAGGGGGGCCCCGACGGACGAAATCTGACTCCCGGAGCTGCCTCCAGCGCTCAGCCACCTTAAGGGCTTCGGCGCGAGGCAGAACAAGGCGGGGAAAGGCAGAGTATCACCGGCAAACAGCCTGCACCCTTCTACCTCCGGCGCCCGGCCCGTCCTGAGGAGGAGGGGGGGGGAGGGAGGGAGGAAGAGAGCAGAGAGGAATTAAAGGAGCAGCACTGAAACACCTAGCTGACCTAAAGATGAAATCAAAGAAACCAAAGGTAATAAGAAACAAAATGATAAATTTAAAAGTAATCTTAAAGGAATTTAGTTAAAGGAAGACTCCAGTAAGCCCTAGGCTTACGGAACCCTCCAGCTGCTTGGAGGCTGAGAATACTGGAGTTGAGGGGTGGTCCCAGTGGTATTTATACCGCCCCACCTCCAAAAAGGTTTGGCTCAGCCTCCAAGCTGCTGGAAGGGTTGCGTAACCCAGAAGTAAAGGGACTGGACTGGAGTGACGATAAGGAAAAGCCCTTATGATCTTTCCAAGCAAAGGGCTTCCAAACCCCCCCGGGACTGGGATAGGGGAAGAATAAATTTAAATAAATCCAAATTAAAATTGTTCCCCCCCCCAAGCCCCCCTTACTAACTATGCCGTTAAGGAAGGAGAGAAATAAACAAAAATTAAAATTAAATTAAAAGTAAATTAAAAGCAAACTACATAAAAACTATAATCATGGGAAAAAACTCCCAGTACTTGCGGTTCTTGTAGATGTTCAGCGAATCTCCGTTGGAGAGGGGAGCGTTCAGGCCGCTCACAAGTGGAAGGCCTGAGCCACGTGGAGGCCTAAACGGCAGCCGGCGGCTCTGCTTGGGCCGCGGAGCAAAATGCCAGCGCCGGGATCAGCACGGCGTTGCAAACGGCTCCGGAGCAGGCTGCGAGTTCCCCGACGCTCCCGGGCTACTCCGCGATCTCTCCTTCCTCTGGAGAACGCGGGAGCGCCCCTTGTTGCTGCCTCAAGCGCTCAGCCGCCTGAGGGCTTCGGCGCGAGGCAGGACCGGCTTGGGGAAGAAGAAAAAACAAAAAGAAATCACCCCCGATCTCTCCCTTGTCGCGGGAAGCCGGCCGGAGGAGAGAGCGAGGAGCCCCCGCGATTCTCCTGAAGGCAACCTCCTCTTCCGTGGAGCTGGTAAACGGGCCGGGAGGGGGAGGGAGAAGGAAGAAATCTTTAAAGGAACAGAGCTAAATGAGAAAAACCCTTAGAAATTAACCAATTAACTTAAAAATAAATAAATAAATAAATAGAAAGTAAGCTCTAGGAGAAATTAAAGACGACGACTCCAGTAAGCCCTTGGCTTACGGAACCCTCCTGCTGCTTGGAGGCTGAGATTACTGGTTTCTGTGGGTGGTGCCAGTGGTATTTATACCGCACCATCCTTAAAAAGGATGGGCTCAGCCTCCAAGCTGCTGGAAGGGTTACGCAACCCAGAAGTAAAGGGACTGGACTGGAGTGACGATAAGGAACGACTGTTTTAGAACTGATGTTACATCACTTAGACCTTGTTACATCAGATAGAACTGTTAAAATATTGATCTATTAGTCATATTTTTCTACATCTAAACTTGTAGAAATTTTAGTATCAAGTGCTGATTTTTTTTTTTAAAAACATTTCTAAAAGCTACTCTACAAATTACAAAAATTATAAAATTAAGCATTTAGAATTAAAAATAAAACAATCCTTATCATTTCCACTCAAAGATTTTAATAGTGTGTTGCCAACTAAATTCATTATAAGATTCTAGTCAAGTCCTGGTTTATTAGAACCAACTAAACGCACACTTGTTTACAAAGACAATGGGGACCAGAATACAATGAAATGAATGCTAAAAAAACTAACTAGTCAAAAAGCTCATGACAAATTAGGCTGTTAGCACTGCATATTGTTTAAGTGCAATATTTACTAATATGAGCTTTCATTGTTAAAACAAGGCAATAACTTCAAATCTGGTTTAGACAGTGAAGATTCCACTGCTTTGCTGCATGACCCTCACCATGAGAAAGATTATTTTTTCTTCGACTTATAAACTGCCACCATTCAAAATCTGTATAACAATGTTTCGAAACTTGCGTGAGGGAGGTGCAGAAACCAAGGCCACTATCATGCCAAGCTTTTTTGTTTTGGACTTCTTGGTGAGATTAAAATGTACCAAGAGTACTTGTGTGTGCTAAAGATGCCCTTTACAGCTATTATCCACCGATGAGCATGTGAAATATTTTGGAAACGGTGGTTTGCATACTACTTTATCCATCATTTGGAACAACCCACTCCCTCAAGTATTGCAGCCCCAGTCTATCAATATTCAGTGATTGGCATAGCTGGCGTTTGCCAGTCTAGCAACACAATTAAGCATAGCTGTCTTCCCACTGCTAAATAAGCAGATTACACCGCAAGGGCAATGGGAGCAGAAAAGGAAGATGGCAAGAAACTATTCTATTCCATAAATACTAGCTGAATGCTGGTCCAGGTATGATGAATAACTGATAAGATATTAGTGGTATGCAGAGGAACCTTTTGCTGGTTTTAATTTGTTCAACCATGCCTATGACTTGCTTTGCTCAGTGAATCATGGCTCATCACTGAAGGATTGTGCCAACTAGCACATGCCTGTAGAGAAGCTTAGGCTAACTATACATGACCCATACTCGATGAGCGAGAAACACCCTAGATATTTCTCACTATGATAGTGCTATACTGAAGTACAGCACTTAATTTTATACCTATGCTGCATTAGAATCCATAAGAATAAAACTCAAGATTAAAAACTACAGCAAATGTTTTTATGAAACAGAATGAAAAGCCTCAATCACAAGAGCATTTACTATGTCTGTAATATACAAATTATGAAACTTTAAGCTGCAACTTCATCAATGAGCATGACAAAGTTACCAGCACAACTAAGATGGATAAGGTCCTATATCCTATTCAGAAATTGTAACTATATTACCGCATATTAGTTAAAATGAGGCCTATAGATTCTATATGCAACTTGCTCCAGTATTAGAGCAGTAGTTGCTATCAATTTACATAAGGAAAAGAGATATCAAATTTAACAGAGGAGAACACCCCCTCTTTCCCCACAAAAACTCCTTACTGCTGCTTCTGACAATGTTCAATAAATCAGAGACAGAAGAATGGCAACTTTACGCAGCTACTTGAAATGAGCAATAAATCAAAGGAGTCTAACCAATGAACTAAGCAAACATAGCCCAAATATCACACCACAAAATGTGTGGTCTGAAAGTCTACAAAAACTACTAAGACGGACTTTGTGTTTTAACCCTGTATTGTATTGAATTTTTGCTGCAGACAAAATGTGAAAAAAACCTCAGTGAATGGGGCATTTCAGAACCAGGTATTTGCTATTAAAACAGCTTGTGAGGGGCAAACTACTTTCTGAATTGCTGAATCCCTGAATACACACTACAAAAATCTCTGAAGACAAAAGGGGTGGTATCAGTTTGTGGTGTACCAAACAATTATGAGGCATAGGAATGGCAAAGCAATGCTAGGGGGCCCTCTTTACTAAAGGATTTTCCCATTTTGTGTCTATGGGGAAAATGCTTAAGTAAATGGGACTCTAGATTTTGGATTTGTATCCATTTCAAATGAATACTAAACTTCCAATGAAGCCGTTTTGTTTTTTAGACTGAACACTAAATTACCACAATACTATTATGTATGTATGTTAACAAAATACATTCTAATAATCTGCTGTGAATTATCTACTTTCATTACTACTCTTACTGCAGCAAATGGCGTTCCTTCTTTTTATAACTTAGGATAACACCATTATTTGAAAATATCTTCTCTCAAGAGCTTAGTTCAAAGACCAGGAATGTAAGTGTGGTTGCCGAGATATAGAATGATAACTACTGATGCATGTTCCTTGTGGCAACCTGAAAACTAGTCTCTCTCTCCAATGTGCGACTATCAAGATTGATAAAATGGAAATGGCTGACATTTGTTTAAAACCATGGTGCAATAAGTATCTGCAAACTTGATGAGGTACAGCTGTGTGTCTGTTGCGCAAGAACCGTTTCTAACAGAATTTGCTTCAATCTGCATACCTTTGCTACGGCACCACAGAAAAGATAAAGTAACAAGGATAAACTAATTTTTTCTCTACCCTAAGAATATATAAAGAAATTAAGTGAATCTGTAATTTAAGGTTTTAAACCCCAAAAGCAAGGGGTCTGACGCGTGCCAAGGGTGTCATGCTAACAGTGTGGGGCCTTGAGCTAAAACTTCTGTACTAACCAGTTAGTGAGGGATTGGGTGGGGGACTAGGGCGTAACATGGGTGTTGACAGTGCACAGCAGTTAGCACTTAACACAGGTGCACTTATGACACCTCAATGAGACATTAAGTGCATCTGCATGCCGGTTAATACGGCGCTGTGAGTTAGCATTGTGCTAGTGACAGGGGGGTGGATGCACATGCCCCCAAATATTAGTGTGGGTCTTCAGGCTAATTTAGTGGCACAATCGTATGCTACTGGCACGCACCTTACTAAACATACCCTTAAGTGTTTCTTGTTATTCGCTGTGGCACAGCAGCAAACATTCAAATTAAAGCAACAGGACTGGAGGGATGGGATTAAAAATGCAAGACCCAATTTTAAAAAAAGTACGTCCTTTCAGTTATACTAATCCCCAACTATGTCCCTTTACTTATGCCAAATCAAGACAATGCTTTACTCAGTAACCAACTATTCTCCCCAAAGGTTGGCTTTGAGAGTCACTTTGCAAAGTGGATATGAAAAGTAAAATGAGAGATTTTACTCAATATGGAAAAAATGGTCAAAAATACATTTTCACTTGTGAAAACAAACTGATGTACTGTGCTGAAGCAACTGGCACGCCATCCATCCTAAATACTAAAACTGCTTAACTTAATGAGACACAGGGAATACAATTAGCATCAAACCCAATTTGCCTTCAGATAAACCTAAGTAGTGAGACATTCAGATCTACACAGATCAGAAAAGTTCATTTTTAAACCTTAAATCTGCAAAAATTCTGTAAATTTTTCCTCCTCACTTTCACAACCAATCAGAAACAAGAAATGCAGAATATACCTGTCTGAAATATTTCATCAAGTCTTTCTGCCACCTTCTCTGGGAGGCCTGCCTCTATCAGTGTCTTGTAGTGTTCTGTGTGAGTTACACTGGAAGTATCCATTGGTTCTTCCTCTTCTTTTAACTGTACCGCATTACCATTCACCTCATTAGCCATTTTAATATGCTGCTGGAAAAAATTCAGGAGCTCCATTACAATATAGCAGAAATTGCTAATTTGTAGGACAACACACGATTTATCTGCAACTATTTAAAAACATGCTGCTAACATACCCTGCATCAAAATCAAATGTACTTCAATGTATCTGTCCTAAATTTAAAACAAAACAAAAAAAGTCACTGTACTTCTAAAGGATGACGTTCCATTTCCAACACTTTATATACATCGGCAGAACACATAAATCTCTTTCACTTATAAAGGGATACAAAGGGCCACACAAAACCAATACAATTTTCAGCTCAAATTCCATGAGCTCTGAACAATTTTTAACAATCAGATGCACACTTACAGGCCTACAGACTACCCTCATGTATGTGAATGACTTGTTTGCCAACCTTCAGGCAACACTGCTTCACTGTCATGACTTCAACTGACATTAATGCTACGTAAGTGCAGCCATGGGGTCCTGTTGCATCCAATATATCAAAAACTTCAAAGTCAGAGGTTAAATGGTGCACCAACAGTTTACTATGGTAATACAATAAAGTAGATCCCAGCATACAAGTGTGAAGGAGTACATTTTCAGACAGAAAATGGCATGGACATTGATTTGCAAAAAAGCAATGGCTAAAATATACATACACATTACTACATTTGGTATTCCAGCCTTGTGTAAGAAACATGCTTCTGCTTGTTCTCCTAGTATCAAATAAATATGAGGCTCTTTATTCAAGCCAGAAATTTTATTCTCAAACAGTTGTTTGGTAACATATGCAATAAAGGGCCAATGAGGTGGACAATCAATCACTGTTGCAAGATTTAACAGTGAAAAGCAATAGAAGAAAACTAACTGACCCAGCGGAATGTGCTACAAACACCACAAGGCAATGCAACCAAGGAACACATGGCACCAGATTTCTATCCATTTGTTCATTGTAAATTAAAACCCAATACAATTGCAATGTCTATGAAACACACCAAAATATATTTTCAAAACAAAAACTTAGCCAAATTTAAAAAATAAAAATAAAAAATAAAACACATTAAAATAAAGTCAAAACCTAGAACAAAGACTGAGGGGTCTGTTCATTAAATGTTAGCACACACTGTTATTATGCTCACATTAATTTCTCTTAAGTGCAGCAGCAGATAGAGTGCACTGGTGCTTAGTAAGCAAACTCCTAAATGTACCAGGAAAACTGGATCAAACTAGACGTTTTTCATTCAGAATAAGAATTACAGAGGGTTGAATGTTGCACGTTTCAAAAGAGAAGGCATAAAGTATAATATGAATTTTAAAACTAAGGAATTATGACAGGCCCTACAGCTATGTTTATTAAAAAACTATTCTGCAATATGAAAGACATATGACCGAACACACAGTTATGGTTTTGCTTCTAAGTCTTATCAAATCACTCAGGTGCTTTCTGCTAATGAATAAAGTGGCTAAAGTGGCTGTCGAAATACACTCCATGAATTTGGTAGTTTGTTTAAAAAAAAAAGTCTGTATACCAGTTTCTGCATTATTCTTTGAGACATGCTGAAGTACTTCAATTTCAGCAGTTTGAAAGCTTTTATAAGGATTTATCATGCAGTTATATGGCACACAATAACATGCAGGAAATATATTTTTAGAACCTCTGATCCATGAGTAAACTATTCTGCAAGGCGCAACCGCTGTAAAAATTGCAGTTACAGTTGGCTCTAATGTGAAGCAGCCTCCAGCACTACCCTAATACCAAAGGAAATAAGCTAGGACAATCCTAGGCCGATTTAGTTAGAGTTTGTGGTCTGTAAATCCAAAGTACATCTAGCCTCATGCTACAGTCTTTCTCCAAGTTAGTGCTGTGCAGCATTTGACTGCATGGTGAAATTTGGACCTTAACTGCTAATTTTTTTTTTTGTGGAGTTCTTCCAGTCCAGAGTGTTATGCTCCTCTACCAGCAGTTGGAGACTGAGTACAGCAAGCTCAAAACCTTTCCCTTAAGTAGCTTGTGCTTCCCTGCAAAGCCAGTATGAATCTCACAGAGCAGCAGAATGGAGTCTCAAAACCCCAAGAGCTCCACCAGCCCTTCAACAAGTTGTGAACCAGAACAACATACTCAATGGCCAAGTGTGTATCTCAACTTGTCTTAAAAAATGTATTCTTTTTTTTTTTCCTTTGTCGAAACAGGACACCCCCCCCCCCCTCCAACAAGCACCAAAATCCACAACGAGGAGAGCAAATAATGCAACAGCATAGCGAAACACCATAGAACCACAATGAAATAAAAGGAGAACCACCACAACCAACTGGCCCAGCAAATGGCATCTTTAAAACAGGTACCAGACCAGAAAGACCAGAAGCCCCAGGCCCGGGAGGGTCCTGGAATGAACTGGAGGGACTCCAAGAAAGAAAATTAGCAGGTAAGGTCTAATTTCACCAAGTTCATCTCTCCAGTCCAGTCGAGATGTGTGGGACATAAAGCAGTACTATCGCAGGGTGGTTAAAGAAACTTCAGCATGTAACACCCGAGCCCCGAAATCTGCGTCGTGATGGGTTGCACATCCAGCCAGTAATGACGCCAAAAGGAATGGAGTGACGACTATGTCGCTGCCCTGCAAATATCCTGTGGGCTGCAAATATCCTGTGGGGAGGAATGCTGAACTCCACCCAAGAGGCTGCCTGGGCCCTGGTTGAATGGGCCCGGAGGACCATGCGCCCCTTCAGATTCAATAGCACCCCAAATCCAACAGGAAATAGATGCTTTGGCCACCACCTCACCCTTGCAAAGAGCACAAAGACACTCTAAACACCGAAAGGCCTCCATTACCTTCAAATACCACTTAAGCGCCTGCGGACATCAAGTAGGCATAAATCCCTAGACTCAGCCAATTCCAGTGAGCCAGCAAGGTCACCACCTGATTGAGATGGAACACCGAAAAATACCTTTGGCAGGAAGGAAGTAACCGGACAAAGGATCACCCTTTTCTTTTCCTTTCCATTTCGCAGCTCAGAGATGCGAAATGCCAAGCAAATAGCCACCAGAAACACTACCTTGAGGGTCAAATCACTGACCTCAAGGAATTTAGAAAAGCCCTAAAGCATCACCTTTTCCTCCTACACTTCTACAAGCACCACGATCCCTCACCGACTCTCCAACACAACCCAATCCCACAACATACGCAGTAACGTTCGGTATCACGCTGCACACAATGTAAATAATAACCTGTTACTGTATATAGTTTATACCTCTATGTACAAAGTTTCCCCAGTGTTGCTTCCTGGTTATTTGCCCTGTTATTTGTAAACTCATTACAGCTTGTTGCTTATGTGAGTACTTTCGTTCATTGTAAACCACACTGACGACAAATAGCGCGGTATAAAAGAACTGTAAATAAATAAAATAAAGAGGACCAAGTTATTGTCCCAGGATGGAAATGGGAGACAGCAAGGCGTCAAGCGTTTGACCCACCTGAAGGAAAAAAAAAATAGATTACATCCTGATAAGAGAGGCAAGGGACAAAGCCTTTACCCAGCCCCAGAAACAAGCCAGGGCCACCACCTGCACTTTCAAGAAGTTCAACGCCAGACCCTTTGAGGACATGCTGCAGGAAAGCCCAAATATCTGGGACGACAGCCCCTAGAGGCCGGACATCTCTCTTGGCACCAAGTCTCAAAAAACACACACCAGACCCACACATACACCAGAGAAGAATGCTTTTGCACCTGGCAGGCGGCATTAAACCACCTTGGTGGCATACCCTTTATGCCTCAAAAGCACCTTTTCAAGAGCTAAGGCATAAGCACGAAACGATCCACGCCCAGCATCCAGACAGCAAACTGCATCGGAAGGCCTGCCTCCCAAGAAAGGGGGAGAGGCTCTGTCACCTGGAGCCACACCAGGTTCGCATACCATGGTCACCAGGGCACCAACACCATGCGTCCCACATGGGCCTCGAACCTCTGTAGGATGTGCCCGATCAGCGGCCATGGAGGCAACACAGAGAAGCCCGTCTCTGGGTCAGGGCTGGACCAACACATCAAGGCCCTCCACCATGCACTCCCCTGCACCTAATGGGGGCCTTGGCATTTGCCAACGTTGCAAGCAAGTTCATCATGGGAACACCCTTGCACTCCACTATCAGCTGGAATGCCATATCTCTGACAGGGAGCACACTCTTGGGTCCAAGAGAAAGTTGCTCAGATAATCTGCCTGGACATTGTCTGTCCCAGCCACATGTGCTGCTAACAGCAAAAGCAGATGGACCCCCACCCACTGCAGGAGCAGAACTGCTTCCACATAAGAACATAAGATATGCCATACTGGGTCAGACCAAGGTCCATCAAGCCCAGTATCCTGTTTCCAACAGTGGCCAATCTAGGTCATACGTACCTAGCAGTTTCCCCAAAAGACACAGGTTCCGCAATGCTTGTACTGGGTTAAGCACACTCCCCACCACCACTAGCGAGCTCCAAGTGCCTCCCTGCCAGCTGATGTAAACCATGGTTGCAGCATTGTCGATCAGCACCCTCACAGCCCGCCCCCAAACCATGGGAAGGAAAAACTCCAGGGCCAAACAAACTGCCCTGGTCTCCAGGCGATTGATAGACCAGAGGCTCTCCTCCAAAGACCACTGTCCCTGGGCCAAGTGACCCAGGCAAAGAGCCCACCAACCCAAGAGGCTGGCATCCGTTGTTACCACCACCCAGTCCAGCTTCTTGAGGGGCATCCTGGCTGCAAGTTGGGTGGAGTCGAGCCACCAGTCCAAGCTCTCCTGGGCTCGCCCCAGTAGAGCAAGGCAAATCTCCATCGACTGCACCTGCGGGAACTATTGTGCCAAGAGCAGTGTCTGGAGAGTTTGCATGTGGAGTCGAGCCCAGGGCACTAACTCCAGGGAGGCCCCCCCCGCCCCAACTGAGCCAGGTACCTGTTGGTAAGTCCCAAGACCTCAGGCAGGGAAGCGCCTGCAACCTCTGTACCTTCCCCTGCAGCTGCACTATCCTGCCCTCCCAGCAGACATACCATCCCCTGCTGCATATCAAAGTGAGCATATAGGTATTCCAGGGACTGCGCAGGGGACAGCTGATCCTTAGCAAAATTCAAGACCTAGCAGAGTTCCTGAAGCCTATAAATCGGGCAGGCTATCATTTTGCTCAAATCAACCGATTGTCCGGATAGGGGTGCACCAGAAAGCCCTGTTTTCACAAAGCTGCCATCACCACCACCTTGGTGAATACAGAGGGGCATGTCAACCTGCATATGCTTACTATTTATTCCTTGTCTATTCGGACCAAACTCATCGTGTAAATAGTTAATCTTTATCTGTATCATTTAAAGCTATTGCAACATGTAAATAGTTACCCTGTGTGGTCCAAGTTCTAACTCCTGTTATAATGTAAAACTCAAACAGTCTTGACTGCTCTGAACTCTTGCTGTTGAATGTAAACCGCACTGATAACAAATAGCGCGGTATATAAGAATTGTTAAATAAATAAAGGAGAGGGGCTGAAACTGAAAATAACCCCTGTGGAATCGCAAAACACGCTATGTTCCAGATGAATGGAGATATGCAAATACGCCTCTGAAAGATTCAGAAGTGTTGAGAACTTCTCTTTCCAGACAGCCACAATGACGGACCGCAGGGTCTCCATGCACACACACAGAACCCAGAGAGCCCTGTTTACCCCTTTCAGATCCAGAATGGGGTACCAGAACCTTCCTTCTTGGGTACCATGAAGTAAATGGAGTAACGTCCCATCCCCCGCTCTTCTGGGGGCATGGGTATCACAGCTTAGAAATGAAGGCAGCAGTCGAGCATCTCCTGGACCACCAAGGCAACACTATGAAGGCATCCATGAGCAATCTGAAAACTTGAGAGCGTAGCCGATGCATATGACCTCCATGACCCAAGCGTCCATCATAAGTTGGGCCCCGGCAAAGTAAAAATCGGGTTAAGCTTCCACCTATCAACTGCTCCTCTGCCGGGGCACCCAAACCTTCATTGGGAGGACATGGCAACATCAGAGTCACCTGCGGCCCATCCTCTGCCACACCGACCACTTCCACAAAAGAAGGGGGCCTTTCGAGAAAGCTGTGACCTCTGGGGGTTCACCCTGTGGACTGGGTGGAATTTCCATGCCTCACACTCCCAACCTCTAAAAGAGGACACCTGGCCTGCCTCCTTGGGCTTGTCCTCCAAGAATCTCGTGACCTTAGTAACTCCCAGATCCTTTACCAGCTTCTTCAAATACTCCCCAAACAGGAGCCTCCACAAGAAGGGGAGCTTGCTCAACCTTGTCTTGGAGACCAAATCTGCTGACCAGTTCCATAGCCACAAGAAACATCTAGCAGCCACCACAGTTGCTACAGACTTGGCCAAGGCCCTAAGCAAGTCGTAGAGGAAATCAATCAGGAAGGCAGTCCCAGACCCCAAAGGGGCTGCTGTCTCCAGAATCTTCTGCAACCAACACATGCAGACCCGTACCACAGATGACTCCCTGTAAGGCCAGCGCCAAGACCTCAAAAGCGTGCTTAAGCTGCGCCTCCATCAAGGCCACCCCTCCCTCCTCCAGAATGGTGGTCTTCCTGGTGACTGCCGCCACCAGTGCATCCACCCGGGGAGGCACAAGTACTTCCTCTTTTCCGCAGGGATGGGGTAGAGGCTGCCCATGCGCTCCTAGCGACCCGCAGGCCAGCATCAAGAACTTTCTACTCCTCATCAATCATGGCCTCTATTATCTGATGGACAAGAAAAGAGCAAGAGATCATCTGCCTGCTCTATAGGGTCCGGTAGTGGATTGTCTGCAATCCACAAAGCTATCAAGGTCTGGATAACAAGGTGGGGGGGAGCTCATCTCTATGAAATATGCAAATGGCTGAGGAATCTTCCCCAGCAGGGAGCTCCCCCTCTTCTAATGCCTCAGGGTCTGGATCCCCAAATAATCAGACAGACCCTCTAGAGCAGAGGTTCCCAACTCCAGTCCTGGAGGGCCAAACACCATTCAGGTTTTCCCTAATGGAGTTGGGAACCTCTGCTCTAGAGCACTTAAGGATCCAAAGGACTCCATGGAGGCCTCATCCTCAAAGTCTAGGGAAATCTCCCAGTGCAGATGCTTCCCCACTGTCAGGACTAACAGTTTCCCCTTCAAGAAGGGGGACCCTTCCCCAAGGCCTTGCTGCATTAAAATGCATGATGCAGTAATAATACAAACTCCAGGGAAAAAAGGGATTCGCCTCCGCTATTCAGACCCCCTCCAATAACTCCAGTGGGGCTTTGGGATGACCCACTGCAAAAAAAAAGCTTCTCTGCCCGCTGAGGCCATCCCCACCAAAACCACGTGTCCCAGTCTCCCCCCCCAAAAGGGGTTTACAGCCAGAAAGCACCCCCTACAGCGGTCTCCAATGCTGTGGACTAAGCTGTCTGCAGTAGCCATGCTGTCTTTAAACACAGATGCGGCAGAGCCCTACCATGGAAAGCAAGCTCTTGCGGCTGCCGCATGCTACACAACGGCCCCTCTCCAGGTCAGTCATGTGTGCGCCGTGTGGGAACTTCCCTTGCCCTGACTCACCGGCTCCTGGAGTTCCCCTGCTGTGCTGTCTCTCCCAATGCTGCCTGCTGATTTTTTTTTTTTTACACTGATCAAACAGGAGCAGAGACCTCTACCCCCGACCTCTTCCCAAGAGTTGGAGAGGAGAAGGAGGTGGGGGGTGTAAGCAATTGTCTCCTACTGCCCAGAGGGAACAGAGGAGCGGCTAGAGGAGAGACTGGGGGAGGTACCCGTTGCCACCAGGTTCTGCACCCCAAAATCACAGCCCAGCTCTTAACTAATGAAAAAACAGCCAGCTAGCCCAGGCCTATGCTCATCCACCTGCTGGAGATTAAGAAATACTGACTCTGCAGGGAAGCACAGGCTACTTAAGGGAAACATTTTGAGCTTGCTGTTCTCAGTCTCCCCCTGCTGGTGGATGAGCATAACCAAACGCATATGGACTGGAATGGAGAAGAAATGGAAATCTTCATAAAATTTTAAATTGCTGAAGGTGTTAAATTGCTTTTCAACATAAAATGCCTACTTAAATGTTAAAGAGGCTGACATATTACAACGCACTGCAATTTTGCAAAGGAGTACTTCATGCGAAAAACGTGCACGAAAGCTGGCAAAAATCTCAGATTTGGGAGGTTTTTTCACACAAAGGATAAATTTGGCATACTTGATAATTTACTTTCCTTGAATCCTGCTAGACCAGTCCCAATGAGTGGGTTATGCTCCCTTGCCAGCAGGTGGAGGCAGACAAGCAACTTTCAATGATGGTATCACCTGCTGTATCATTATGCTGATGCAGCACAGATACCTGGGGGGAAAAAAAACCACACACAACCACCCTCAGAAAACATTAACATTGACTCCATTTTCCATGACAAAGTTGCCTGACAATAAGACCAACTAGGCTTTTTATGGCAGCTGGACCCAAAGACATGTAGAGTCATGCATGCACTCTTATCAGTAATGTGCCCAAAACAGGCAATGGCTTCCCTACCAGTCATAGGAGTCTTCCAGGGCGGGTCTTGGACTAGCCGAGCAAGACTCAAGGAAAGTAAATTCAAGTATAAAAAATATATTCTTCCTTATCTTGCTAGACCAGTCCAGATGAGTGGGATGTACTCAAGCAGTCAGGATGCAGGGTGGGAGGAAGTAATGCTCAGGACAGACAAGCTGTCAAAAGACACCATCTGTACCAACCTTCACAAGCACCCTGTAGGGTTTCCCCAATAGAATTAGATGAAGACCAGGAAGCCTCATTAGAGATGTCTCCTGGAGATCCAAGAGCAAACTACATCTAGAGTGTGAACTCCGAACCCACCCCGGCATGTACTTTCTGGCCAAAATACACAACGACACAATGGTCTTCTTAGGCCAGCAGAGAATAGAAGATTTGACCTATATATCAGCTGTTTTATTGAACCACTGAGGAGGACCCTAGAAGAATCCAGGCAACAGAAAGAACTAGCAAATGGCATGTAACCAGTCAACAAATCCTAAATCCAGCAAACAGTGAGGGGTCTTTTGAAGATCCTTCTCTGAGAAGGAAGGACGGACGGACAGACAACAGCCTGGTCACGATGAAGAAAAAAAAAAGGGGGGGGGGGGATAGCATTCTTGCCTTTAGAAAAATGATGACATAGCCCTCAAAGCAAAAGATGCCGTCAAAAGCCAGAATCATTCCCTGCAAGTAAAAGGGCCACAGAATGGACAATACCTGGTGAAAAGCGGGAGTACCTAGGAAGTCACTATAAGGAACCAGCCCTCTAGAGAGGCCCAACACGAGCACCTAAAGAAGGGACCTCTCAGTTCAGCCAACCTCAGAGAGACCCACAGAGGTACAACCGGGAACCCAGAGCTGCTCCACATCTGACGAAGTGGGCAATATGAAGTGCACTACCTAGGATGACCTTGAAAGTTTAGGACATTCTGGCCAGACTGCCAAAAGGACTCTGATAAGCTAATGATATAAAGGCCCACCAGGCCATAATCAAGAAGACTACTACTGCTCAAAAACAGCCCTTCTTGAAGTCTATGCACCACAAATGCCAGGTCAAAAGTGTGCAGGGGCCAGGAAAGCACAGTTACTTGTAACAGGTGATCTCTGGGAACAGCAGGAATAAGTCTTCACATATGGGTTTCGTCGGTACCGACAGAGCCTGCGTGGGAACGCTCCCCAGCGTCCAATCAGACAGCCTTTGGGAGCATCCCACAGCGCCTGCGTGCTGCCTTCCCGCCTTTCCCAACTGTCTCTCCTCAGTTGAGTTTTAGAGCTGAGACAAAGAGAGAGAGAGAGAGGGAAAGGAAAGAGAGATAGAGAGAGAGAGACACACAACTCCTAGGGGAGGTGGGTGGGTTGTGAAGACTTATTCCTGCTGTTCCCAGAGATCACCTGTTACAGGTAAGTAACTGTGCTATCTCCAGGAACAAGCAGGAATGAGTCTTCACATATGGGGACTCCCTAGCTTTAGATGCCAGGGAGAGATCCCAGAAGTTGTGTGTCCCGGGGACAGGGCTGCACTTCCCCACATGGATCTCTGGCATCCCATGAGGGATGGTGGGTAGGAGTTGATTAAGTATAGAACAGGTGTTTAGTAACAGCCTGACCAAACAAGGCATCCCAACGGGAGTCCTTGACCAAGCAGTAATGGGCTGTGAAGGTATGAAGCGAGGCCCAAGTGGCTGCTCGACAGATGTCGTCAATAGACACAGAGTTGAGATGAGCCATTGAGGCTGCCATGGATCTCACATTATGAGCTGTGACATGGCCCTCCAGAGAAAGGTTCTTGCTCTGATAGGCAAAAGAAATACACTGGGCAATCCAGCTAGATAGTGTTCTCTTGGAGACTGCTAGCCCCAAATGAGAAGGATCAAAAGCAACAAAGAGTTGAGAGGACTTTCTATGTTGCTGTGTCCTCTAAGTAAAAAGCCAGAGCTCTTTTACAGTCCAGGGTATGAAGATTCCTCTCTGCACTTGATGCATGAGGTCCTGGAAAAAAAGACAGGTAGGTAGACCTCTTGGTTGAGGTGAAAAGGCGAGACCACCTTAGGCATAAAGTATGGATTAGTCCTAAGGACCATCTTGTCATGATGGAACCTTGTATAAGGTGGATTAGCCACGAGTGCTTGCAATTCACTAATACGACGTGCTGATGTGATTGCAATGAGAAAGATAACCTTCCAAGAAAGGTATTTCAAGGAGGTGATAGCCAAAGGTTCAAAAGGCGGCTTCATAAGCTGACCAAGAACCAAGTTTAAGTCCCTTGCCACCAGGGGTGGTCTAATGGGAGGCTTTGTTAAAAGGAGGCTTCTCATGAATCTGGCTACAAGAGGATGAGAGGAAATAGGTTGTCCATTTAGAGGCTTAAGGGAAGCTGCAATAGCACTCAAATGGACCCTTACTGAATTTGTCTTAAGGCCTGCATTAGACAGATGGAGGAGATACTCCAGCAAAGATTCCGGAGGTATGGCATGGGGGTTAAGACCCTTCCCAGAACACCAGATAGTAAACCTCTTCCACTTGAAGGCATAAGAATGTCTAGTGGAAGGTTTTCTGGAAGCATAAAGAACATCTTTCACTTGCTGAGAAAGATGAAGATCCTGGAGATCTAGGCCTTCAGCAACCAAGTCCTGAGATGCAGAGACTGGGGAATGGGATGCCACAACTTTCCGTCCTCTTGAGAGAGGAGGTCTGGAGGAGACCCTAACTCCAGGGAGGGAGCTTGAGAGAGATGTAGAAGCAGAGGGTACCACACTTGCCTTGGCCAATGTGGAGCTATAAGAATCATGTGGCCTCTGTCTCTCTGAAGCTTGAACAGGGTTTTGGGAATTAGGGGAATGGGTGGAAAGGCATAGAGGAAGTCTTGAAGGAGGAAAGCATCCCTTGCCTGAGCTCCCTGAGCCAGAGTTCTGGAACAGAACCGGGGAGGTTTGGCATTCCACAGACTTGCAAAGAGGTCTATGTCCGGGGTTCCCCAAATTTGAAAAATCGTGGACACCTGGTCCATATGTAGGGACCACTCGTGTGGAAGCAGAACTCGAATGAGCCTGTCTGCCCAAGAGTTTTGAACGCCTGGAAGATAAACTGCCAAAAGATGAATGTGATGCTCTCTGGCGAGGGCCCACAGTCGCAAAGCTTCGTTGCAAAGCGACAGAGAGCCAGTTCCTCCCTGCTTGTTCACATAGAACATGGCTACCTGATTGTCCTTGTGGATAAGGACTGTCTTGTGGCTGAGCAGGGTGTGGAAAACCTGCAGAGCAATCACTACCAAAATGAAACAATATCACACTGACACCTTAAAGAGGTCTCTGAACAAGCCACGTGATCTTTTCAATCTAGTAAACTCCCTCTCAAAAGAACCTTCCCCGATACAGCACAGCGAAATTCACCCGCAGGAATTTGCGGATTATCTACAATCCAAGATCGTGCAAACCAATAAAGTGATAGCAGCCCCATATCAAGAACCAATGGGCCTATCACCACTTAACATATTTTCTACACCATCCACTAAATGTATCGAGGACACCATAGCATCTCTCAACACCTCCACCGCACAAACTGACCCATGTCCAGCTTTTTGGATCAAGGAGCTACGTGATGTGTTCAGCCCTGTCATTGCAAAAATAATGAAACTATCCTTCACTACATCATATTTCCCCACTTCACTTAAGCAGACTTCCATTAGACCACTATTGAATAACCCCAAGCTTGATCCACAAAGAACTGACTCTTACCGACCAATAGCCAGCATCCCCCTCTTGGCCAAAATAATTGAGAAAGAAGCACAACGGCAAATTCAAGACCACATCGATGCTGCCTCCCCCTTAGATAGCTGCCAACACGGATTCAGAGAATATCATGGGGTAGAGACACTACTCACTGGTCTTTTCAATGAAATCATCACTGGAATTGACAACATCCGTCAAGGTTTTGTGCTCATATTTCTAGACATTGCCGCGGCGTTCGACTCCGTGAGTCACGAAATTCTCCTCGGAAGACTGAAGGAGAAGGGAGTCTGCAACAGTGCACTAGAATGGTGCAAATCTTACCTTGACGACAGATGGCAATATGTGAAATCAGGATCAGAGGAGTCAACACATTTCCATCAAAAGCAAGGAGTACCCCAGGGCTCATCGTTATCCTCATTACTTTTCAATATCTACATGCAGCCCATCTGCAATATCATAAGATCATTCAACGTGAATTGTTTGATATATGCAGACGATATCCTATTATACATGCCCTTCTCCACAACTCACATGGACCTGACCCCCCTCACAGACTGCTTCAACGCAGTTTCAACTTGGCTCCAAACACAGAACCTTCGCATCCAACATAAAAAAAACGGAGGGGCTATTCATCACCAGAGACACCTACTTTAACCCCCCATCGCATGTCATTTTCAATGAAGCTGATTTGAGAACCAAAGATGCAATAAAATATTTGGGAGTTACTTTGGATCAACATCTTAACTTGAAAAGCCACATAAGCAACATAGTCAAAGCCGTCTACTTCAAAATACGCTCTCTCAAGCACCTACGCTCCCTATTGGACCCAGATGACTTCCGAACCATATATCAAGCGCTGATACTGCCGCACTTTGATTTTGCAAATTCCATCTTACAAGGTCTCCCCCAATCCACAGTAACCACTTACAGTTGGCCATGAACACCGCAGCTAGGATCCTTTACGGAGCATCCAGATATGACCACGTGACCCCCATTCTCAAACAGCTGCACTGGCTACCAATCAATGGGAGAATCACCTTCAAAACCCTTCTATTAGCTTTCAAAGCAATCAAAGGTATTTCAGCCTCCTCACTCACTCATCTTATCCACTTTGTCCCTCCCAACAGATCCAGAAGATCAACAGCTGTAAACTTGCTTGCAATACCAAAGGCTTCGACAAAGTACAACTTATCAACCACAAACAGGTCTTTCAGCTGTTACGTACCCAAATGCTGGAATGCTCTACCCCCTGACATTAGGGCCATAGCCAGCCTATATCAGTTCAGGAAGGCCCTCAAAACCCACTTGTTCCTCCAACACTTACCTGACAGCAATTGATCCTAGATATACCCTCCAGGAATTGACCCAATTTAGTTAGAAAAGACCTACATGCATTATCTGACTTTTATCTATCCTTCCAATGTAAATAGATTATGTATATAGTTGACCCTGTTTTCCATGTTTATACTCCTGTTCGATGTAAACCTGACAGCTTGTTGTTATGGTCGTTAAGTTATAATGTAAACCGCACTGATGCTAAATAGCGCGGTATATAAGAAACTGTAATAAATAAATAATAAATAAATAAGATTGCTCTGAGTTCCAAGAGATTGATATGTAGACAAGTCTCCTATGGGGACCAGATGCCCTGGGTGGAGGGGTCTTGCAGATGAGCTCCCCACCCCATTAGAGAAGCATCTGTTGTAAGAGTTGCTTGGGGTAGAGAATGCTGAAAGGGGGACCCCTGCAGCAGGTTTTGAGAGGACTTCCACCACTGGAGGGACAAAATGAAGCGTGTTTGCTATTTTTGTCTGACAGGCAGCCTAATGCCTGTGTCCATTGGGTGGATAAAGTCCACTGAGCTGCCCTCATGTGAACACGAGCATATGGTACCACATGCACAGTGGATGCCATGTGGCCTAGCAATTGTAACATCTCTCGAGCAGTTAGGAGGGGCTTCAACTCTGCTTGAGAAGCTAACTGCATCAAGCGAAGGCAACGGGCCTGGGGAAGATAGGCCCTTGCCCTTGTGGTATCCAACAACGCCCCTATAAACTCCAGGGACTGAGTAGGGATCAAATTGGATTTTGGGATGTTTATTACCAGCCCTAAATACTGAAGGATACGCATTGTGCAGGTTAGAGAAGTCTTGGCCTCTGATTGAGTGGGAGCTCGAATGAGCCAGTCGTCTAGGTAAGGGAAGACGAATATCCCCAGGGTGCGCAGAAAAGCAGCTACCACAGCCATGCATTTCGTGAACACCCTTGTTGCAGAGGCCAGACCAAAAGGGAGCACTCTGTATTGATAGTACTTCTCTTGAAAAAGGAACTGAAGGAACCTTCTGTGAGTTGGATGGATGAGAACATGAGTGTACGCATCCTTGAGATCTAGAGAACAAAGCCAATCCTGACTCTGAAGGCATGGCAGCAGAGTTCCCAAAGAAACCTTCTTGAATTTTTCCTTGACTAGGAATCTGTTCAACTCTCTGAGATGTAAGATGGGTCTGAAGCCCCCTGTTTTCTTTGGAATAAGAAAATAGGGGGAGTAGAACCCTGTGCCCTGTTGTTGAAGAGGCACTTCCTCTATTGCCTCCTGGGCGAGAAGAGTGGCAACCTCCTGCCCCAACAGGTTGAGGAGGGAGGTTGGAGAATTGAACTGGTGCACTCTTGTGAGAGGGGCAAGCTTGAAAAATGAAGTTTGTATCCCTCTTTTATGATGGTGTGTCCAATGCTCTGCTGTAATTTGTCCCCACCTGGGAGCAAAATGAGATATCCTTCCTGGAATGGTGGAGGGCTCTGGTCCTTCCAGAGCCAAGAAGGCTAAGTTCTCTAGCGGAAAGTCAAAGGTCCTGAGGGGGCTGAGGTTACTGGGCTGGAGCAGGCCTAGCAGCCTTTGCTTTGCTCTGTTTGGATGATTGCTGACGTTTGGTAGGGAACTGAGCTGCAGAAGATGCCCGCTGACCATAAGCAGGATAGAATCTTCCCTTTTTAGAAAAGGTGTTTTCTTCAATAACCTTTTCTTAGCAGGAGCAGCTGTGGATTTGGATAGTCTATCCAAAGCAGAGTTTTCAGCATCCATCTGATTGGTAAGGATTGGCAAGCAAAGGCCAAACAGGTTCTCACCTGTACAAGGGATATTTCCCAATTCATCTTGAACCCAGATCTCCAAATCAGAAGCTTGAAGCCAAGCAATCCTACGTGCACCTATGGCAATAGCTGAAGCTCTGCTTACGCATTCAAAAGAGTCAAAAGCTGCACGGTTGGAGAATTTGGAGATATCTTGGGCATGTTTGAGCCCAGTGAGAAAGTCTTGCCTTTTATCTTCAGACATAAAAGGACTTAAAGTCTGCAAATGGTCAGTGACTTCTTTTAAGAACATTCCCATGTAGAGACTATAAGAATTAATTCTCGCAGCAAGCATGGAAGCTTGGAAGACTCTTCTTCCAAAAGCATCCAGGGTTCTACATTCACGTCCTGGAGGATTAAAGGCATGTCTTTTGGCACTTCTAATCTTTCTCACTGCAGACTCAACCACAATAGAGTGGTGAGGAAGTTGAGTTTTATGGAAACCAGGACAAGGAGGGACACGATACATGGTATCCAACCTGCAAGAATGAGGAGAGGTGGTTAGAGGTGCTTCCCACATCCTCAACATGAGATCATACAGAATCTCATGAATAGGCAAGGCCTCCTTAGGAGTTTTAGGATATTGTAAAATATCTAACTCCTTGGCTCTGGGCTCTGTCTCAGGGACCACTGTGATAGAGAGGCCCCGAGCCACCTCCCTGATAAAGTCTTGAAAAGACAAGTCCTCTGGAGAAGACATCCTTCGTTTAGGAGAGGACTCCTCCTGTCGAAGAAGCATTACTGCATCGACCGACTCTTCAGAATCCTCAGAGGAATTGAAGTATCGTCTGTACGGATGCTCTTGCAAAGTCCGACACCCGTACCGACCGGGATCAGTATCGGAAATAACCGGTACCGGGGTATCAGTACCAGAGGGCTTCAGAGGACAGAGTACCGGCATAGCGGACACCGATGCCGATGCCACCGGTACCGGGATCGGTACCGATGTCGATGCTAGAGCCGGTACCAGCGTAGTCTGTTGCGGTACCACGGGCGTCAATGCCACAAGGAAAGCCGCCAGACTGCGTTCTATGGACAGAATCCTCTGATCCATCGACGCCGCCAATGCCTGGAAGTCGGTACCGGTGGAAGCCACCGGTACCCCAGAGCATGGCACCAGGAGATCTGTCGAGGCCACGCCATCGAGATCATCCTGGAATACCGATGATGTTTTAGAGGCCGAAGCCTCCCGCCGGGGTAATTTTGCCGGTGCAGAATCCTCGAGGGCAACGTCAGAGGCATCTTGATGCTTAGGAGATCTACCCTTCGAGGACCGGATGGATTTATGTTTAGTTACCTGAGATCCATGTGAGGAAGAAGCAGCCCTGGAAGACGTCGATGCCACCGAAGCATCAGAGGGAAACAGGGTACTGAGCTTGGCAGCTCGGTTCTGCCGGCCTCTTTTAGACATCATAGAAATAGTAATTAGATCTTACCTGCTAATTAGTGTTCCTGAAGGAACGACAGTCCAGTCCCTTTACTTCTGGGTTACGCAACCCTTCCAGCAGCTTGGAGGCTGAGCCCAACCTTTTTGGAGGTGGAGCGGTATAAATACCACTGGGACCACCCACTACCTCCAGTATTTGAATGAAAAAGCAGAACAAAATAACTTCCAATCAAAACTCCATAACGTAACATGATATGAAACCTCAAACGTATGCAACTGGCATATCTCTAATTAAAAATAAAAAAATAAAAAAAAAGGAAAAAGAGAGTAATAATCAATAAAGGAGAAGGGAGAGGGAGCTTGGGAACAGCCAGAGGAGATGTCTGTTTCTACCCGAGCCGGCCGCCACCTGCTCTCCTTCCTGCCGTACCGGTCCTAGGCCCGGCCCGAAGCGTTGTCCTGGACATGAGGTCTGAACGATTGCCGGAAGCAGGTGGGATCAGGGACTGGACTGTCATTCCTTCAGGAACACTAATTAGCAGGTAAGATCTAATTACTATTTCCTTATCGTCACTCCAGTCCAGTCCCTTTACTTCTGGGAAGTACCAGAGCAGTTCAACCCTGGGTGGGATCCGGCATACCGGACTGAAGGACCGCTAGCCCGAACCGGGCGTCCGCTGCACTCTGCAAGTCCAGTCTATAGTGCTTGGAGAAGGTATGTAGTGATGACCAAGTCGCTGCCCTACAGATGTCCAGCGGAGGGACCAAGGAGAATTCCGCCCAAGAGGTTGCTTGAGCCCGAGTAGAGTGAGCCCGCAGCTCCACCGGAACCTGCTTCCCCTTCAGGATGTAGGCGGAGGCAATCGTCTCTCTGATCCACCTGGAGATGGAAGCCTTGGCAGCCGCCTCACCCTTCTGCGGACCTCCAAATTGGATGAATAGTCGGTCGGACTTTCGGAATGGGGCTGTGCGAGAGAGGTAACGTTTCAAGGCTCTCTGGACGTCCAGGAGACGCAGCTTGTCATTACCCCTTTCCTGTCCCTTGGCCTCTAAGACTGGCAGGGTGACTGTCTGGTTCACATGAAAAGGAGAGATAACCTTGGGTAAAAAGGACGGCACCGTACGCAGGACCACTTTGTCCTTGAGGAAGGACAGGAAGGGGGGCTGTGAAGATAGCGCCTGTAATTCAGAGACCCTTCTGGCCGAGCAGATGGCGACCAGAAACACCGTCTTTAGTGTTAAATCCTTTAAGGAGGCTCTTTTTACGGGCTCGAACGGTTTCCCGACCAAGGCATTAACACTAGATTAAGGTCCCAAGGGGGGATGACCGATCTCCGTTGCGGGCGTAGACGACTAACCGCTCTTAGGAACCTGGAGACGTCCGGGTGTGCCCCTAGTGGTTTGCCCCGGACCTTTCCTCTATAACAAGAGATAGCCGCCAGCTGAACCCGTAAGGAGCTGTGAGCCAGACCTTTATCAAAGCCAGCTTGCAAGAAGTCCAAAATCTCCGGGACCGAGGCCGAAAGGGGCTTTCGCCGATGCTCTGCGCACCAAGCTTCGAAGATGCGCCAAACCCTCACATAAGATAGACAGGTCGAGCGCTTCTTGGCCTTCAAGAGCGTCGAGATTACCGCTCCTGAGTAACCACGTTTTAGGAGCAGCGCCCTTTCAATAGCCAGGCCGTAAGCAAGAATCGATCCACGTGGGGCATCCGGACCGGGCCCTGCCTCAGCAGATCTCTCTTGCAAGGAAGTCGCCACGGACGGTCGGCTAGTAGTCTGATCAGATCGGCATACCAGGGTCGGCAAGGCCAATCCGGAGCTATGAGGATTACCAAGCCCTGGTGAGATTCCACCCGTTGGAGCACTTTTCCGATCATAGCCCATGGAGGGAATACATAGAGAAGACCTTCCGAAGGCCACTTCTGCGATACGGCATCTAATCCCTCGGACATCCTTTCCTTCCTCCGACTGAAGAATCTGCCCACCTTGGCTGTGGAGAACCGAGCCATGAGGTCCATGACTGGGCGACCCCAAAAGGTCCACTATCTGGTCGAAGATCTCCTGTTCTAGCTCCCACTCTCCGTGGTCTATCTTGCACCTGCTGAGGAAGTCGGCTGTGACGTTGTCCTCGCCTGCCACATGTTGCGCTGAGAGTGCCAGTAGCTGGGACTCCGCCCACTGGGAAAGAGTGTCCGCCTCCTTCTCCAAGGCGTAACTGCTGGTGCCTCCCTGGTGGTTGATGTAGGCCACTGCGGTGACATTGTTGGAGAGGACGCGAATCGCCTTTCCTTGCACTAGGCTCCTGAATGCCTTGAGAGCCAGGCTGACTGCTTGCAATTCCAGTCTGTTGATGGGCCATTGTGATTCCAACTGTGACCAGCGACCCTGGACGAACTGGTCTTTGCAGTGCGCTCCCCAGCCCGACAGGCTGGCATCCGTCGTCAGCAGCAACCACTGATGGGGATCGAGTGGCATTCTGCGGTCCAGATTCTTCGGGCATCTCCACCAGTGGAGAGAATGTTTGGTCCGCGGAGCGCAAGGTAACTGCATTGAGAGAGGCTGATGTTGGGGAGACCAACGAAGCAGAAGAGCTCGCTGCAGCGGTCGCATGTGGGCCCTGGCCCATGGCACTACCTCTATCGACGCCGCCATAGTCCCCAGAACCTGAAGATAATGCCACGCTGAGGGGTTTCGTCTGCCCAGAAACTGTGTGATTAGAGCTCTTAGTTCTCTTGATCTTGATCGAGACAGGAATACTCTGCCCTTGAGGGTGTCGAATCTTGTTCCGAGGTACTCGAGTTCTTGAGCGGGAGCCAACCTGCTCTTTGCCCGGTTGATGACCCATCCCAACTCCTCTAGGACGTGAATCACTCTGGACGTTGCCGCATGACTTTCCTGTTCCGATTTTGCCCGGATCAGCCAATCGTCCAAGTAGGGATGCACTAATATTCCCTCCTTCCGGAGGAAGGCCGCCACTACGACCATTACCTTGGTGAATGTTCTGGGAGCCGTGGCTAGGCCGAAGGGTAGGGCTTGGAACTGAAAGTGACCTCCTGGTACTGCGAATCTCAGGAACTGTTGATGAGACTTCCTGACCGGAATGTGTAAATAAGCTTCCGTCAAGTCGAGAGACGTTAGGAACTCTCCCCCCCTCACGGCTGCTATGACTGAACGTAGGGTCTCCATCCGGAAGTGAGGCACCCTGAGGCAGCGGTTGACTTGTTTTAGATCTAGGATTGGTCGAAAGGAATCTTCCTTTTTTGGTACTACGAAGTAAATCGAGTACCGACCCGATCCGCACTGGTCTGGAGGTACTGGAATCACCGCCCCTAAAGCTATTAGACGGGCAAGAGTTACGTCTATTGCTGCTCTTTTCGCTGGGGCGCCGCAGGGCGACTGAACAAATGCCGGCGGGATTTGTTTTGCAAATTCAAGCGCATAACCTTCTCTGATCACCTCTAGGACCCAACGATCGGACGTGACCCGGGTCCAGGCGGGGAGAAACAGACTTAGGCGGCCGCCTATCGGTCGTCCTTCCCCCTGGATCCCCGCGCTCTCATTGCTGTTTCCTGGTGCCCGAGGAGGAGGAGGAGGAGGAAGAAGCTCCAAATCCCCTCCCTGCCCCTCGAAAACCTCTGAAGCCTTGTCCATAAGATGGAAACCTACCCTTGGGAAAGGGATTAGATCTGGCCGTGCGAAATCTCCGCGCCTCCCTAGGCTGGGAGCGCCCTGGGGCTATGGAGCGGCCTAGTTTTGGCCTATCTTCTGGTAGTCTGCCTCCCTTAGACTCACCCAGGTCTTTAACCAACTTCTCTAAATCCTCCCCAAACAATAGTTTCCCTTTAAAGGGGAGCCGACTTAGGCGCGCCTTCGAGGAAGCATTAGCTGCCCAATTACATAGCCACAGATAACGCCTGGCCGCCACCACCGACGCCATGTTTTTGGCTAAGCTTCTGATGAGGTCATACTGACTATCCGCCAAGTAGGCTGCGCCGGATTCCACTCTGGCCGAGTTCGCCTGAATCTCCTCCGGAGAGCCCTCTGACTGAAGCTGTTGAGCCCACCTTAAGCAGGCTCGAGCCACCCAAGCTCCTGACACGGAGGCCTGCAAAGCGAGAGCGCTTACATCAAAGGCTTGTTTCAGAAGCGTATCCAACTTCCTGTCTTGTGCGTCTTTTAAAGCCGAGCTTCCCTCAACTGGGACAGTCGTCTTCTTAGTAACTGCTGATACCGCTGCATCCACCCTGGGCGACTTCAGCAGATCCTTATCTGCCTCCGGGAGAGGGTATAGACGAGACATGGTTCTGACTCCCCTTAAACTGGATTCTGGCTGGTCCCATTCTTCCTGGATCATCTGGCGAACCACCCTGTGGACCGGTAAGACCTTCTGTGATCTCCTAATGGCCTGTATTAAGGGGTCCTCCAACGCCTCTTCCTGTGATGGTATGTCAGAGGCCACATTGAGCACTTTTAAGGATTCGTTAATTAAGGCCGGGAGCTCCTCCTGCCGAAAAACCCTAACTATTCGTGATTGATCCTCTTCCGGGATCTCTCCTTCCTCCAGCTCCTCCTCATCCTCGTCCAGATCCTTAAACGAGCTATCCTCCTCCGGAGCCCCCTCGGAGAAAGGCGGTGAGAGGTGGTCTCCATCCAGACGTGGGCGCTTGGAGGGGATGCTAGATTCCGGGTTGACAGCCCCGAGGAGTCTAGCCAACTTGTCTTCCACTGGAGTGGGAACCTCCTCTGTTCCTAGGCCCTGCTTGCGCAGGCAGTAGGCCTTATGAAGCAAGAGGATAAAGTCAGGGGAGAAAAATTCTGCGTCTCCCCCTGCACTCGAGGGTGGGGGTGGGGGGGGGGAGGGGAGGCGTGGGCAACTCAGAGGGAGTAGAGGATGGACCCTGGGACCCTCCCTCTCCTACTAGAGGGTCTGCTGATCCCTGGGAGGGCTGCAAAATTTCTAGTTCTACTGATGCAGCCACTGCGGCGCAGCTCCTGCAGATTCCTGCCTCTGCGGAGGTGCCCCTGCGCGTTCCACAAGAGGGGCAGCGTGGCTTAGATGCCATGCGAATGGCTGTGGCTTACCCTTGTGAACCCCTGACGCCAAGGCCCAATTACTGTTAGGAAACGTAACTTTAAACCCCCTTAGCAAATGTAAGCCAATTAGTTGGAGTTAAGCTCAATAGGAACGGAAAAATCAAGAGAAAAATAACTTAACATTTAAACTTTAAGTTAAGTAAGATTAAAGTTGAGGTTACAGTAAAATAAATTTAATTAAATCAAAGAATTAAATCATCAAATCGTTGGAATAAGGTAAGATTCTTTTATCCCCTAAGGGAGGTACTTGCGGTTTGGGCCTGCAGATCCTGGGCCCGAGGCTGCGTTCACCACCCGGAGGCTCAACACGTGTTAGGCCTCACCACGTGGAGCCTGACCGGGGGGACCGTGAAAGTGCTTCTGGCGCCTGTCTGCGCACCGGGCCCGAGACTGGAGCTGAGCCCCACTGTAGCACGTGTGCGATCGCCGCCTGATCGCACCGTGTGTTGAGCCGGGAGACGCGCGGTTCGCCTCCTCGGTCACTCGCGTCGGGCCGAGCTGGGCGCTTCAAACCGGCTGGAGTTGCAGCCTCTAGCGCTCAGCCACCTTCCGGGCTTCGGCGCGAGGCTGTTTCCCCCCCGAGAAAGGCAGAAATGACCGCCTGGGAGCTGGGCAGAGCAGAGCACCTCCTCTGTGCTGCAGATCCCGACCCTGCTCTGCGAGTCGTGCCGGATCCGGGCGGCAGGGGGGGGGGGGGGGGGGGAGGGAGGTAAGACTTAAAGGAGCAGAGCACCAGAATTGAAGAAAAGAAATCAAATAAAGGCAATCACTTCAGTAAAACAAATAAAGATAAGGTAAAATTAAGTAAATTAAATTAATTAAAGAAATAAAGGTAGGACTCCAGTAAGCCCAAGGCTTACGGAACCCTCCAGCTGCTTGGAGGCTGTGGGTAGTGGGTGGTCCCAGTGGTATTTATACCGCTCCACCTCCAAAAAGGTTGGGCTCAGCCTCCAAGCTGCTGGAAGGGTTGCGTAACCCAGAAGTAAAGGGACTGGACTGGAGTGACGATAAGGAACAGGACATACAATCTGTTATGGAATGGTCAGGACCTAAACATTTTAGAAACCAGTCATGTGTGTCGGTGACGGAAATGGTACCGCCACATTTTGTGCACTTCTTAAATCCTGAGGCAGGCTTTTCCATATTAAGGAAAAAAAGTTTTGGGCCTAAGGCCCAAAACACAAGTGCACCTGAAGAAAAAGAACGGAAAAAGCTTTTTTTTTTACAAGAAGAAAACAACAAAGACCGGCGGTACCGGTAGAGCGTCGAAGGCGGCAGACGCGACACAAAAGAAAAAAAAATAAGGAAATTCTTCTGCGGTGACAGAACACGACCTACTGGCTCCGTGGAAAAAGAAGAACTGAGGAGAGACAGTTGGAAAAGGCGGGAAGGCAGCACGCTGGCGCTGTGGGATGCTCCCAAAGGCTTTCTGATTGGACGCTGGGGAGCGTTCCCACGCAGGCTCCGTCGGTACCGACGAAACCCATATGTGAAGACTCATTCCTGCTTGTTCCTGGAGATCCTGCATTACCAGGAGCCTCCACTATGGTAGGTCCATCTCTTGACATAGTAAGAGTAAGAGAGGAAGTTCCCTGGATCAGGAATCCATGTACAGTGATCTGCAAGCCCCCCCCCCCCCCACCCCAAGGATCCCTAGGTCCAGGCAGACTCAAAACCTATGTAGAAGGTGGCTCAAAGATCAGTGAGGGAGACATTCAGTTCGCACCTGAAGCAGAGCAACAAGCCTTCCATCCACAAATCCTTCTTGTAGCTGAAACAGCTCCACCCATTTGTATTAATGTGGTTGACCTTCAGGAGCAGCATCTTCATACTATGTAGGTCACACATGGGGGAGAGAGTGGGCCTCTTGATTCGTCTGGACCGACAGAGTTCCAACGCAGAAAGTTGACCTGCAGATTGTCAAAGCTTCCAACATACACTGCAGACAGGGCAACCAGATGCTCCTCTGCCCAATAATACCAGCCCACATCATCGGGGTCCACTCCAACCCACGACCTCTGCCTCAATGGTGGACACTGCAATCGCTAGGGCAGCAACTGAGAAGACACAGCCCACTTTCCATAAGAGGTGGCTTGAACCTTTCCAGCCACCTGGTGCAAAATTGGCCCAGGCATCATATCCCCAGGCCTACAGGATGGGTCAGAGATGACAGGTACTCCCATGTGGAGCTTCCAACAGTACCTTGGCCACCAGATGGTGGAAACATAATCAATACCCTCAACTGCCTCTTGATTTATTACTACTAAGGTGTACACAGTGCTGTACAGACACATGTAAAAGGTGGTCCTTGTCATCAGAGCTTACAATCTAGTCAAGACAGACAGACAACACAACAGCTGAGAGGGAGAGGAAGTGACTGGCCGAATGATGGGAAACATGGAATCCATAAGTTAGCAGATGCTTTTGTAGTAAGTACATATATACCCTGGTTCAAAGAATGGGCTCCAAAGGCTGTTATCAGGACCTGAAGATCTGAGGTCTATGGAGCTGTGAATCGCATGCTCCATATTTACTGAAACTTGAGTGAGCACTCCACCATGCTCAAGAGACTATAGAACCAACCCCCAAGTTCACAAAATCCTGAGGATAACCAGGCCGGTCCAAGCCGCACCCCAGCCTTCTCAGTCAGAGCTCCTAGGCCTATGTCGTATCTGGCCTTTATCAAAGAGACCGCATGGGGTCGGCCAACATTGAGAGGTGGAATGGGCCATTCAGGCCTGCATGCAGAATGATACTGCTTCCACCATTATTATCTTAGAAAAGTACAAAGAAGCTGCGTCCAAATAAAATGCATGAGTCAGCACTAAAGAAACAATCTAGAATATAAAAGCAGACAAGAGATCCCACGTGATGCATGAGTGAGCAAGACAGGTTCTCGCTCACTCTGGGGCTGTCCCAAGGACTATACTAAATTCTTACTGTTTCTATCCACAAAAAAGCGTAAGCTGCTGAGAGGCGGACAGTGTCCTAGCGAAAGTAGATGAAACAGGGGTCGAGAGCTGAAAGAATCATGCCAAATCCGCCAAAAAAAAGACCGAGAGAAGCCAGGCAGGTTGGGGACCCCGTCCATAGCAATGGCGCAGCTGGCCTCCCCGAGTGCGGAAAGTACAGAGTCAGTGACGGAGGACCTGGCAAAAGAAGTTGCAAAACTTTTGGAGCATAAATTTGATCAAGTAATCAAAAAATTGGAAAAAAACTTTAGGGGACTCACTTAGAGATTGGGGGGAAAGTGGAAGAACTGGAGCATCGAGTCTCGAGTGTGGAAGATGGCGAAGGGCGGCAAGAAAGGGAACACGTCAAGCAGAGAAAGCAAATAGAGGCCCTCCAATCCAAAATAGACGACCTAGAGAACAGATCTAGGAGGAACAACCTGAGAATCATCGGAGTGCCAGAGTCTACGACGGACTGCATGCTTATGCTGCTGTTAGAGGAATGGCTGCCCAAGGAATTGGGCCTTACCTCACTGTTGGGGGAAATGAAAATTGAGCGTGCATGTCGCATCGGAAGGAGGCGGGAAGAGCAGCAAAAGCCGTGGGTGGTAATTATATGGGTGTTAAACTTCCAGCACAAAGTACAGATATTACGTGCATATCGAGAAAAGGGAGAATTAATGTTGGAGAATCAAAGACTCTTAATATTACTCGGCAATGGTGGCATAGCAAAGGAAAAAGAGTTTACTCCCGTCTGTGCAACCCTATTCAAGAGAAAGATTCGTTTCACACTGGCCTTTCCGGCGACTCAAAGTACTGAACCAAGGAAAAAAAGTTTCATGTTCCAGACCCTGAGGGAGGCGAAACAATTTCTGGATGGTACGGGGGGAGACTACGGTGGGGACAGGGACAGATAGGTGGCCCGATACTGTGGAATCGGTGTCGGAGGCTAGGCACAGCGGGAGAAACAGCACCAAGAAAAGACGAAAAGAAGGGACACTGTAAATATGGACTGAGTTATGTGGTCATATGAGAAAGGAGCAGAAGGACAAGTTTGATAGGATAACTTTGTGCATATGTCTGCTCTAGTATAACAATGCAGCCTAGTGTTTCAAGAGTGTGGAAAATTAGGAGGGGAACTGGGGACAGCCCTATTGCATGATTTGGGGATCCGACCTCAGTGGGGGAGGCTGAGGGTTTGAATGTTAACTTATATGCGGAGGGTAGGGGGAAGGGAGGGGAGGGGTGCAGGGAGAAGGGAGGGTAAATGAGGAAGCTGCAGGATTCAATGGACGGAATGAAAGAAGTGTAAGTGTTGACGAGTGTAAAATTATGCCCACACTAGAGGAGGGGTCAGGGGAGAATCAGGATAGAGACACAGGTAAAAGGCGGGGGAACAACGTTCGGCGCTGAGGCTGGGCGGCCTGGAACAGCGGATATAGCAGAGGAGATTCTAGGTAACATTATGCCAAAAGGTGGCAAGAATGAAACATGATCCGAGAATAACCACGTGGAATGTGTGGGGGGGGGGGGGGGGAAGAAGCACGCCTGTGAAAAGGACGAAAATTCTGCAGGCTTTAAGAAGAGGGAAGGCACAAATAGCAATGTTGCAAGAAACTCATCTGAGTCAAAAAGAGCATGGCAAATTAAAAAAAAGATTGGGTAGGGCAGATTTTTTCAGCTTCCTCAGGGGGAAGGAAACGGGGAGTAGAGGTCTTAGTAAAAAAAAGGGAGTCCTATAGGAGGTTATAAATGAGGAGTGTGATCCGCAGGGGAGGTTATTTTTGCATGCCAGAATAAATGGAGATGAAATGGTCCTAAGGAATATCTATGCACCCAATAGTTATGACCATAAATTTTTTAAGCTGATCTTGCAAAAGATAATAGGGGCACCAAAAATACCATTGATACTGGCAGGGGACTTTAATTGCCCGCATGACCCAATACTCGATAGATCACAAGGACCGCGAGGGGGGAGGAAGGGGGACTGGGGCAATAGAGGAGTGGGGTATTTATGCAAAATAGGAGATCTGTTGGATGTGTGGAGGATTCTACATCAAGAAGAGAGAGATTATACCCATCTGCCGAGGGCACACCAGTCTTGGTCCCGGATTGATTACATATTAATTTTGAGGGACCTATTTGGCAAAGTACTGAGCACAGAGATTGAGCCGACAGTAGTATCGGACCATGCAAAAGTAACTATAGACCTAAAAGGGAGGTCCTCTCCAGGGAACAGATGGTCATTCCCCAGGCACTTATGGCAAAGTGAACAGTTTCGACATTACCTGACCCAGAAGAGGGAGGAATACTTGAGCTTTAATGAATCCCCGGAGATAACGGTGGCGACCTTTTGGAAAGCTGGGAAAGTAGTCTTATGGGGACACATCATAGCTTATGTAGCGAAGGAAAAGAAGAGAGTCAATGCAACTATCTTGGAGTTGGCCCGCACCCTTCAGGAAGCTAAGAAGTGCCATAGCAAATCCTGGGAGGATAGGGACCTACTTAGAAACGCAGAGAGCTTTGAATGCCGCGTTGCAGGAGAGGGCGGTGTACTCGACCCAATACTATAGACATCAGTTGTTTAGGTATGGGGACCGAAGAGGAAAGTTATTGGCAAGACCTAGTTATTGGCAAGGAGTGGAGGAGTGGCCTAGTGGTTGGGGCAAGGTACTTCAGGCCGGAAGGTCGGGGGTTCAAATCCCACTAGAGGACAGCAACCTTGGGCCGGAAGGACTGGGGTTTCTAGTCCCACAGGTGCTCCTTGTGGTCTTGGGCAAGCCACTTAACCCTCCATAGCCCATGTTCCCTGTAAAATAGTTCTCTGTGTGCTGTGCTTTCCTGTCTAATCAATGTGTTTATACCTCAAAAATTTCCTGTCATGATTTGACAATTTCCAATCTGTAATCAAACCGCTGCTGATCGCTGGAAGTAGCGGTATACAAATGTATACTAAATAAATAAAAGACTAGTAAGAGAGAAAGGAGGTGTGCAGGGGTAACTGCCATCAGGGACAGGGATGGAGTGAGGCAGAAGGAAGTGGAGAAAATTATGCAAGTGTTTGGGCAATATTAATCGGCACTTATATACCCCGGAGCAGGAGAATAGAGCACAGGAGCGGGACTTCCTGGAGACAGTCCAGCTCCCAAAGCTAACAGAGGCGGAATGCCAAGAGTTAAATGCGACTATTATAGGGGAAGAGATACAGAGAGTCATTACAAAAGGGGAAGCCGCATAAGGCTCCTGGACCCGATGGGTATGGGACGGAATTTTACAAAATATTAATAACTTCGGTCACCCCCACATTGATGGCTCTTTATCAGGAGGCACGAGAAGTCGGATCCTTTCCGAGAGATATGCGAACAGCAGCGATAACCATTATACCAAAAGCGGGAAGGGACCCTGAGGATCCTGCCTCGTATAGGCCCATATCCTTAATCAACTATAATATGAAGATTATAGCGTCGATCGTGGCCACTAGGCTTCAAAAAATTCTACCCAGAATGATAGGGAGTCACCAATCTGGATTTGTCAGAGACAGAGATGTCTTTGCGAATATCAGTAGAGTCATCTTAGGAATGGAGAAGTGTCAAACGCAGGATGCCCCTCCGATGCTTGTGAGTCTAGATGCTGAGAAGGCCTTTGATCGATTATCTTGGCCCTACATGTTTGAGGTATTGACCAGGTTCGGATTTGAGGGTGCCTTCTTAGAGTGGGTGAAAGTGTTATATATGGACCTGTTGGCATGTGTCACTAGTGGGGGCAGGTACTCCTCAGTCTCTCTCTTTGAAGAGGGGCACGAGACAGGGGTGCCCATTGTCCCCCCTGCTATTTGTTCTGCAATTAGAACCTCTATTATTGACTCTTATTAATGAGAAGAAGGTGAAGGGGATAGAGTGGGCCGAAGGTGGTAGTAAGCAGAGTGCCTTTGCAGACGACATGCTACTATGTCTCTGTGATCCACAAAGGTCGTTAGAAGCTGCTCTGCAGATAATTGGGAAGTTTGGCTCTTTTTCGGGGCTGCGTATTAATCAAGATAAATCTTTAGCCTTAGATGTAGGAGGACAGGTTAAAGGCAGCTGGCAAGGGACCTTTCCCTTGATATGGGCACGGGGCAATTCCGCTACCTAGGCATCCAAATACCAGATCATACAGCGAAATTATATAAGGTGAATATTAGACCGATGACTGATAAAACAGCTGGCAGGTTACAGAAATGGAGGGATCTTCCACTAACACTCATGGGCCGAATAGCCTTTATTAAAATGGTAGAGCTTCCTAGGTGGATATATGTATTATGCCACCTCCCTATATGGTTGGTGCGTCGGGACCTGATGATACTGCAGAAGCACATAGCCAAGTTTCTATGGAGGGGCAGGAAGTCTCGCATAGCTCTCTCGGTGATCATGAGGACTAGGGAAGAGGGGGGGACTGGTTTGACATCCCTGCGAAACTACAACTTGGCATGCCTCCTCCGGCCTTTAACAGACTTGGTGGTGGCTACGTGGGGAATCCTCCCGCTGGAGTTGGTGGATACGATGTCTGAGCCATATCACAAAGAATATTTACTGCACAAGGACAGTGGGACTCTTCCAACAGCCTGGAAAACGTTGGTGTATATGAAGGCTATGAGGCAGGCATGGAAGGTGTTGTGTCAAAAGAAAGGCTTAAATTGGAAATGTATTGACTGCCTCCCTCTAGTGGGGAACAAAGACTTTGAACCAGGCAGACAGGGGCCAGTCTCTAAAAGCTGGGTGAGAAGGGGAATAGTGTATATTGGACATTTGCGGATGGAAGGGGCTAGGGAGTTAGACTCTTTTCAGTCCTTGACGAGAAGATATTACTTAGAGCACAAAACATTCTCTTTTTATCTACGTCAGGTTTCTCCAAAGAAGCTTGAGATTACAGCTGGGTCAGGGGGCTTTGTGGGAGTTTTTCAACTCGCTGGAGGGAAGAGTTTCAGTACAGACTATGCATCAGGAGCTTTGGCCAGTGGGTGAGTGGGAAGCACTGGAGAGGCTGGCGCAGAGATGGGCCCGAGATAGTATGCCACAGATGACGGTGGTCATACTCCAGGAGGCGCACTCAAAGATAAAGAACGTTTCAGAATCTATGCGCCTGCAAGAAATTCAATATAAATTTTTATGGAGAGCCTATGTACCCAATGTGTGGGCAGCTAGGATGGGGCTGACCTCGACAGATGTGTGTAAGTTGTGCATAGCGCAAAGAGGGACATTAACCCGCCGCTTCTGGCACTGTTCTAAAATTTGCAGTTTCTGGAACGCAGTGTGGATTAGGCTGAAGGCCACACGATAGGAAGCTCTCGTCAGAGTGGTGTCTATTTGGTGTCCATGTAGGGAGGGATGTAATGACAAAGGAATGCAGGGAATTGTATGAGAGAGGATTTATAATAGCAAAACAATGCATTTTAAGACATTGGTTAGCAGACAAGCCCCCGGAAGTCAAAGAGTGGGAACAAGGAATGAGGGAATTAAAATCCATGGAGCGGAAAACAGCCCAGCTATTGGGGGGGGAAAAAGCTGGAGGAGGTCGATAAAGTTTGGGGAGGTAGTTGGGTAGTACCCCCTGATATTGGAGGGTACCATTGCACAAGGCATACTGTATTATGAGCAGAAGGATATTAGAGAAGGCGAGGGGATAAGGATATTAGAGAGGGCGAGGCTGATCAGATAACGGGAACTGTGTGAACTTAGAGAGAGAAAGGGGAGGTAGGGCACTGTGAAGGAGGGAAGGGGGGAGGTTGGAACTGAAAGGGGGTGGGGGTAGGGCGAGAGGGATAAGGGAGATTTAGTCTAATGAGTAGGAGTAGGAGTGAAAGCAGAGAGTTTGCATGGTTTATACTAGTTTGTTACATAAGGGCTAGTAGAGGTAATCTATTTGAGGACTGTAAAAACAGAGTTGTTTTCTCTCTTTTGTTCTCCTTCTTTCTTCTTCCTTCTTGGTTTATTTAGTCTTCTCTTTCTACTAGTTGGCTGTTTTGTAGTGTGATGTTTAGAGAAGCATTGCCAGTGTGGGGAAATAGGAAGGAGATCGAGGATAATGTAATGTATAATGTGAGACGTATGGTGTATTACGTGTATAAGAAAATAACAAAACTTACTTAAAAAAAAAAAGCAGACAAAACAGCCACTGCTGTACAACCTGGGAAAGTGAGGTCAGGAGGCGAAAAGCACCCCTTACCTGACCACTGCAATGACAGACCTAAAGGACCTCATAGGAAGAAAAAGAATTAGAGTCAAAAAACAAACCAGCTCTAGGACCAGGACATGCCAGAAGAAACCTCCCTACTTGGATACTCCTGCAAAAGGGATAGCATTCCTGGTTCCACTGCGGAGGGCAAAGGAAAAATAACCTGCCATTTCAGGAAACACAGCAGAGCTTCCACAAATGTCATCCACGAGCGGAGCATTACAGGGAAACTATTCTGGGGAGACACAAATATGCACAACAGATTCCCAGGTTGGCCTGAACCAAACAACAGAAGCTGGAGAGCTTTAAGAGGGACCAACCCCTCTACAACCTTGCCTAAAAGTCCCCGACAATCCACACCCTCATGGTACGGGTCCGTCCAGAAACAGCCTGAGCTACACTCCTACTGGCTGTACCTCAAGAGGGACTGCCTGCCCTCATGGAAGAGAATTATCAACTCCAAAAGAAGCTTTGGAGGAGACTAAAGAATGGCAAAGGCTCTGCCTGGGCCATCCCTACTACCACTGAAACCCTGAAGAATGCACTATAGCCAAGGGCATTTCGAGGCTCTATGCACTGCCATACAAGGCCCTTTGGCCCTTCTAGGCCGGACTTACAGGAGTCTGTGAGCAAGCTTCTTCCCCCCTACCAGAAAGGAGGCAAACTTTAATAGAACCTGCCCCTCCGTAGACCAGAGCTAGGACCTGTCAACAAAAGGAACACACAAGCCTATCAACTGACCAATACAACCTCCATCATAGAGCCGGTAGAGACAATGACCAGACTTAACCATTAGTACCCACCTAGGTGGACAGCTGTAAGCCTGCTAGGATACAGCAAGAGAAACTGAGCTCAATAACCAATTGTCTAACCAATGCCTTGTAATCCAAGAAACCATTTACTACTTTAAGAAACCTGGACCAGAGCTATATGGCCAGAGTCCCAAGGCTATCAGCAGAGGACAGTACCCTCATCTGAGGGCTAGCCTCTAGGCGTGCACCCAGCTGCTAATAACAAGTCTTTCTAAAATGAGGCTCCTCATATACAACACCTCTCTCCACTGGGATGGTCATGCATTAGTCACAGAGGCACAAAGAGCTAATCTGGTTCACCTTTGAGCAGAGACCAGTCAAAGCAGGACACTGAATTCCCCACATAAATAGGAGACCCAATTGCTAACCCCACCTGAAAGCTTGCTCCACGCCCAGCAGAGCTGCCATACCATCCTGAAAGGGCATAAACATGGTCCGGCAGTAAAAATAGAAAAAGAAAAAGGAGTATATCACAAGGATCCAAATTGGCCCCTCTGGAGAATCACCATTCCATCCTCCTCCAATTTATCTTGCAGATGACAGGGATTTTGCTCGGTCTTTCAAACAATACCCATAGGGGAAAAGATTGAGTCCTTGGGTGGACAGAAGAGCAGAAGGGTGAAGGAGAAGCCTGGGCCTCAGCCCCTAAGAGGGCTTCCATGAAGCCAGTCCACCTGAATACCAGCTTGTGAGCTATTTCAGGAGCTGCAACACAAGCAGACTTAGCATTAGAGCCCTGGGGCCCCTATGGGTCACTGGACATTTGACTATGCACCCCCCCCCCCCCCAACTCCATCTCTGCTGAAAACAAAACCACCACCTGAAGTGGCTGCAGGACTCACCGGCATCAGAAGAAAAATAAAAGGAACTGCAGGGTCCACAAAAATGGCATCGGGACCAAGAATGCCATCAAAAATATGACCCAGGACTTATAGCCACATTAGGAGCAAACAGCTACGATAAAAAACATTGCTAAGGGCGGCTGCATTGGGTCGCATGGCTGAAAACAGCAGTGGCATCATTAAAAAAAAAAAAAAAAAAGCCATGAAAAACAGGGCCACAGCAGAAAGGGAATCCTGGAACAGGAATCCCAAGGTTTGTCAGGTTGACTGGAGAAGCCCAGCTGCCAAAAGAAGCCTTAAAAAAAAAAAAAAAAAAAAGTTTAAAGCTGCTTTCTAAGCAGCAGAGCCAAAGGCCTCCCAGTGAAATCAATAAAAAGAGAAGAAAATACAGAAAATCCTAGAAAACAAATTCTGAAAAAGCTAGACCGTGCAGATAAGGACAGCAAGAGGGAAGGGGAGACTGAGCCCAAATTTACTAGCCCCATTCAGGAGCCCTGTGGGTTCTCCTACTCCTACTCCTCTCCAGGTCCACCATGCATTCATAGCCAATGGGAAACACCATTGGATCTCAGCTCAAGGACTCGGGCACATCCTCGCTCCAAACACACTCTGAAGCCTCTGCACCGTAGTGTGGGCCAGAAGAATCAGACCTATTCGCACTGCTACCAGTCCACACACTACTGGCTTCACTCAGTGCTGCACCAAAATGTACCAGGTGATGACATCATTAAACATTGCTAAAATCTGCCTCAGGCTGCTGGCAAGAGAGCATGGTTCACTCATCTGGACTGGTCTAGCAGGATAAGGAAGCCCCTTTTTCAAAATCACTTCACAGGTTTACCGAATTTCTGAAATACTTAATTGCAGCAATGCAGTTTGTGCCTTGAGTCTATTCTGACTCCTGGAGATCCAGCAACTCATGAGTTTTCTTGGCAGTGTGATCGGAAGTAGATTGCCAGACCTTTCTGAAGCAATGGAGGGTTAAATGACTTGCCCAACATCTAAAAGGAGTGCTAGTGGGAACTGAATCTGGTCTCTTGGTTACCAAGCCAGTGCTCTAACCACTAGGCTAACTCCTCCACTCGATGCAATGTGTGCCTTTGAGTCAACGTTGAGTCCTGGCAATCCAGCAGCTCCTGGGCTTTCTTGGCAGTGTGACCAGAAGTAGTATTGCCAGGCCTTTCTTCCGAGGCTATGGAGGGATAAGTAGCTTACCCAAGGCCACAATAATGAATTACAGTGCAATTGAAGTGGCTCAGTAATTCAGAAAATCAAGCAAGGGCATATTTGCAAGCTGGCTTCAGCAAAAATGAATTAGCTATGCCTTGATAATGTGTAGTTTCCTTACTCCTATCAGCGCCATAGCAAAGTTTAACCTATGTATTTATTTATTTATCTAACAAGTATTTCTATACCGCTCTTTCCCATGGTTCAAGTGGTTTTTACAGAGAACAATAGACTACAAGGTATGGAGAGGTTCATACCTAGTCATTTTACATATAACAATGTATTAAGGGAAGGGGCATAATTATTTCTTCTTCTTGTCGTATAGTATTTATAATTTATTTTTCTTAACTTGCCTTGCAATTTAGGATAAGGCGTGGGTATTAAGCTTTTGAAAATAAATAATCCATTTGTAGTACACTTGCCGGGGGGGGAGAAGAGGCTGCTGATCTGTGGCTGGCATCAAATATAAATCTAATCCCTTTACCAACGCTACAAAAAATGAACAGCCCTGCAGGATTTATATAATGCACTTCTGCTTCATAATAATCAGTTACTTCCTTTTCGGGTGCGTTTCCAAGATGGCTGTGGCAGCATTCAGTCTCGTCTGAGCGCATAGTATGGGGAAGAAGCGAAAGGGGAAGTCATGGCTGTTGCCCTCCCAGCCTTCTGGTACCTCTACGCCGATTGCTACTCAGGTGGAGGGGTCCTTTGGATCCGTATCTAATTCGCGCAGAACGAGCTTCGGAAGGAGCGGGTGGTGTTAGCCGGCTTTCAGTTTCACCGGAGTCCCCGGTGTCATCTTTCTTCCCCACATTGAGCCCGGTGCCAAAACTGATCTGCAGTCAACCTTTGCCGGAAGGCTTCCTGGAGTTTGCTTCTCCTACGATGGTTGGGGGAGGGATCTTCTCAAGAGGGCCACGACAGGCTGTGCTAGTGGATTCAGAGAGTGTGGTTCCTGGAGAGCCGTGCCTGATAAGAACTTCGGCAGCATTTGGAGAGGCAAGTACTAGAAAGGAGATCTTCAGTACGCGAGGAGAGAAGTCGTTGGCGTCTATGGAGCCAGAGACATCCGTAGCTGAATCAGAAGTGGTATTTTCTTTACAGCAACCTCAGAGCTTTACCCTGGAGTCTATCTGGAATGCAATTGTATCACTGGAAGAAGTTATTTTACCTCAAGTATCCTCCTTGGCTACCAAAGTTAATTCTTCTATGGGGGCAGTGTTCGAGCTGGAAAGAAAGGTCTCTGTGATGCAAACGGAGTGTGAAGAAACACGCAACAAGGTTGTGAGCCTTGAGGAACATTCTGATATGTATAGAAATAACTTTTTGTCACTTCAAGTAAAATTGGAACACCTAGATAACTTATCTCGAGCTAATAATCTGAGAATTATTAATTTTCCAAGGGTGTCTTCAATCTCAGCTAGAGATGTTTAAAAGATACTTAGTGGAGATTTTAGGAGTATCTTAAGAGTTAATTCCTCCCCTGGTAAAAATTTATTATCTTCCCAAGGCGAAGCTTGCTCCGGCCCAGGGTGAGACAGGGGGTAATCAAACTCAGGATATTCTGAATGTTACAGATCTATTGGAAAATTCTGGGTATGAATCTCAGGTACCTTCTACATTATTAATAACTTTTGCTTTGTTATCAGATAAGGAATGGTTGTTAAAATTGTTCTTTCAGAAGCGGAAACTTTTATTTCGAGGTCTATCTGTACGTATATATCCTTATTTAGCAAGAGATACCCTGAAGCAGCGCAGAGAGTTTCTTCTGCTCCAGTCTGGGGTTACACAATTGGGAGGGCTCTTTTTTCTTAAGCATCCATGTAAGTGTTTAGTGAAATATCAGTCGGTTTCTTATATATTTTATGAGCCCTCCCAATTGCTGGCAAATGCCAGACGTCTGGAGTCCTCTATTGATCCTCCTTAAAAAGGCTCATATGGAAGTTGTTCCAAAAGATGACTGTCTGCTGGTTTCTTTTTATGTTGTGTTTGGATTGTAAATAGGCAACTTCCCCCTGTATAGTGGGGCTAGGGAGAGCTGGCACTTAGTACCTTTGGTAATGCTTAATGATTATTACTTTGATAATGTATTTGGTCTTTTTTTCTTGAATACTTTTCATTTTGTCGCTGCTGCAGGCATAGAGCAATTCTCCTCCGTTTCCGGGACCGGGCCGCGGGGGGGAGGGGGGGAGGAAATAAACGAAGGCAAGTTTCCTGGTTAAAATAAAGAAGTCTAACCATGCAACTTTGCAGAATTAAAAATAATAAAAATAATTAAAATAATTAAAATTAGAAGTTAGGACTCCAGTAAGCCCTAGGCTTACGGAACCCTCCAGCTGCTTGGAGGCTGAGAATACTGGAGTTGGTGGGTGGCACCAGTGGTATATATACCGCTCCACCCCAAAAAGGTTGGGCTCAGCCTCCAAGCTGCTGGAAGGGTTGCGTAACCCTGAAGTAAAGGGACTGGACTGGAGTGACGATAAGGAATGATTATTACTTTGATAATGTATTTGGTCTTTTTTTGTTGAATACTTTTCATTTTGTCTGCTCTATTTCTGCAAGAATGGTTTATGTAAACTTTGACTTATATGTAAAATCTCAAATAAAAAATTTAAAAAAATAATCAGTTACAAATAGTTATTAAGAGAATAAAATGAGAAATACATTGAGACACTAAATATTTTAAAGATGAAAACAAATCTGAGTAAGCACCAATTTCACCTTTTTTTTTATAGGACAATCTTCAAAATTTACATGAATACATCTGATCATGTAAAGGCAATATTAATGCAATATAAGGGCTTCAGACATTCTTTCCTGTAGAAAATCCTTCATAAACAAGGTTTTAAATCATGCACATTATCCCTTAACTATTTTTCACCAGTCATGGAATGTCAGATTGGTAGGGTATCAATGGCTCTATACAAAGTAAACTATGTTATCCATGAAAAAATACACCCTTACAAAGAAGAAGGGCAGAAGAACTTCTGAAAGCATTTAAGATAAAATACCACAGGTGTCCAATTACTAATTTTAGCTTAAGGAATATCCTTGAATACTATTCATGAATAGTTATATTCACTACTACTGACATTTTTGAAACAGGACATTTTATCAATATTTAATGAGATCCGATTTTAAAAATTATACTAAGCAACCAATCAGTTACCAAGCTAAACTAACAATTCCGCCTTCATTGAAAGCAATAGTAGGCTAGCTCATCCTGAAATTGGCAACTTGATATCTTTCAATAATCAACAGTTTAATTTTATATATAGCATCATCAAACCCAAAAATTCAAACTTGCATCAGATGTGAATGAGACTATCTATAAGGAATTACTGGATCAAATTTTAATTTTTCCAAACAGAAAAATCTTAGTAAAATCTCAGTTTCCTTCTTCTGCTAGACCACTCCAGATGAGAGGGGGCTGGTCTAGCAGGATTTAAGGAAGTAAATTATCAGGTATGTAAAATGTATCCTTTGTCAGAAATAAGTGCCACACAAGAAAAACTACTCAGTAATGCTGAGGAATAAACTGAGCATCGATTAGCAACAGTACATATACTTTTGCTAGAGTTAACAGAGTCCTTTATATAGACATGCAAATTAGAATTTTAACAATCACTTCATGGAAAATTAAACTGAATTTCATACTAAAATATTTGCTATATTATGAAGTAAAAGGAAATAAGTGGAAAATGTCATGCGTAACCTACATGGTACAGGCCATGGCTGCTTAGCATCTAACAACTAGATTGGACTACTAAAAATACTTTGGTTATGTCCATAACAATTCTGAATAGATCTAACTTCAGCAAAAAGCAAAAATAAAATAAACTATTCTTAAACTGAACATGTGAAGCACATACAATGGCTAAAAAAAGAAAAGAAAAGAAATGCCAATAAAATCCTCTGACTAAAATCAGAGTTGGTAAAATCCCACAAGACAGGTTCAGCTGGGCACCTAAACCTCAACATTTTACAAAACAAAGACGTCCAAGTGGAATCTGGGACATCAAAGTCAGAATGTCGTTAAAAAAAAAAAAAAAAAAGCTGGCACATGCAAGTTAGGCATGATTCCACAAATGTGGATATGCCTGATGTGGATGAGATGTCTACACAAGCATCCCCAGAATAGGATTTCAGAACGGGGCGTCTAATAGCATAATGGATTAGAGTAGTAGGTTGGGGCAGGGTAACCAGAGTTCAAATCCCAGGGTGGGCCTTTGAAATTTTAGGCTAGTCACTTAACTATCCATCTTCTTTACACTCTCTGGATGTTTTAAGGCCAAAACAAGTACTTTTCTGATGCCTATTCATGCCTGGAGCAAGTCTAAGGGGCATGTTTACTAAACCGCGGTAGCGGACTCCATGCAATATCGGAGCCACGGCCCCACTGATTTCAATGGGGCCACAGCTCCGATATCGCACAGAGTCCACTACCGCGGTTTAGGAAACATGCCCCTAAATGTGGACGTGTCTGCAGAAATCCGTGTTTCTGAAATTTAATGGGGCGTGCAAGTCCAATGCACCTCCCCCAGATACACCTTTGCCATACCCCCTACCTACTTGGATGACCCCAGAATGGTGACATCTTCAAAAGCCATTAGTGAAATAGCTCCGGAGGTGTCTCCATGATTTGGATGTGCACATCTTCAGATGTCCAAATCACAACTAAGGGGTATGTTTACTAAACAGCGGTAGTGGCTTCCATATATCATCGGAGCCACTACCACTGTTTAGTAAACATACCCCTAAGATTTTTAAAATGACCCCCATAGTGTCTAAACTCAGAAAAAGAAAACACAAAGGAAAGCAGCAAAACATACTAAACGAACACAAAAAAGAAACTCACAGAAAAATACCTCAACCATAAAGAATAAAAACTAGCAAACACTAACAGCAGAAGAGTTAGACAAAGCTAAGAAAAATTAGCCTTGGCTCCTAAAAAAAACGTTTTCTAAATATCCCCCTCTCCCACAAGGTAAGATGAATTTAGTCTACCTGCCTGACACATACTATGAAGAACCTTGGGATGCTTAAAGAACATGAGTCCCGTGCCCTCTATACGTCCTGAAAATGTACTAAATATTTTTTTTGTTGGATTATTTGCATTGAAAGGAATATCCTCTCTCGTAGCAAATCCTCTGTTTTATTCTTTAAAAAGGGGGATAACCTCTCACTTCACACCAAGGGATAATACCACAGTCATCCTTAGAATTACTTAGCTGGAATTGAGTGTTCCCAATATCCTGAATAGTAATGAATGAACTTCAACAATACCACCGTTACAGTCAGTAGGTCTCAAGCCTCGCTGTTTAGCCATTGTTCAACGTGGTCATCATCACCACAAATTGCGGACAAACTCTATAGCCTCGCTCTTCTTCAAACAAATGACTAATGTACACAAGGTCACATTTCAGGCCTCAAACTCCCGGCCCTTCTTCATGCATATTGTGACATTCAATTTCTCCTTCCCCTTATCTTTTATTGGTCAAACCCTGATCATGTAGTCTACAGTCCTTAGGTAGGCATTGGCTATTTTCTGAAAACCTCAATCAATCTACTTTCTATCAACCAACCAAACTCCATCAATCCAAAGCAAGATTTAAATCCTCCGGGGGTCATCGTTCTCAAACGGTAGATCCAAGATTGTTCACAATATTGTAAAAGAAACAAAACAATCCCCTCCTCAAGAGTGCTCAGGAATGAAATCCAAAATACACCATTTCAAATCCTGAAATGAGTGATGGAACTCACGACAATGAAGCGTCACTGGCGCTGAAAGCACTCCGGTGTTTATGTAGGATCGATGTTCTTGTAATTGCTACTTCATAGGACACGGTGTTCTTCCTATATAATTTTTTCTGGCAAGGACATATTAAAACATAGACACAAAGGAGCTAAGACAGGTGGTATGATATCTACTAAAGTATCTGGTCCCAGTCACTAGATCTTCCCAATCTGGGCCCTCCATAGTAGTATCACAAAAATCACATGATCCACATCGGAAATGGCCATTATCTGTGCTCAATTCATTTCTCTGAGCGGTACACATCACCCAATCAGCTACATTCTGTCCTCTTTGAAATGCCATCATTAAAGGTTTTCTGAAACAAAAGTGTAAGGCCAAAACAGATCAATGTTTCTTCAAAATACCCATCACTAATGATTAATTTGGCATATAAGGCAAAACTCCAACATAAGACGTTTGCTCTCTTCTATTTGTCAAAGAAATATCACTTTCTCCTTCCCACCACTCCAGATGGTTATAACGGGCCCTTCTATATGCCTTCTTGATAATATATGGAGAATATCCTCTTTCAAAAAGTTGGGTCTTTAAGTCATTAGCATGTTGGTGAAATTGTTCTAGCGTGGAACATATTTGTCATAAACGAATATATTGCCCTACCGGCAGATCCCTCCATAGGGGACCAGGATGGTAACTGCGGTAGTGTAATAAAATGTTTCTCTGTACGGGCTTTCTGTTTAGTGTGGACTGCAGAGTAGTGCCACTCTTATAAATAAGAAAATCCAAAAATTCTATAGAATACTGATGATATTTAGGAACAAATTGTAGATTCATGTTTAATGTATTGATCAAGGTAAAAAAATCCTATAACTGTAATTCAGTAACTGTCCACAAGAAAAAATATCCAAAAACTGAGTCCAAATCCGAATGTACCTAAACCATGTTTGATGGATATATAAAAGATTTTTCAAATTGGGCCCTATATAAAGTTGCAATTGAGGGTGCCACCCATAGATCTGTAAACACCACTCATTGAATTGAAAAAAAAATATTTTTCAATACCAAAGTTAATAACACAGGTACACTAAAAAAAAAAATTTTTTAAACTGCCTCTAATGTTTCGATTGATTTTTACGTTTTTTGGTGCGCTGAATCCAAATCTGGTAACCAATTTGCTCCATCACGTACAGATTTTTTGCTACATTGGGTTAGCAGTTTGAGTGAACGTTTCAGATTGAGTGCGATCGAGATAAAAGTTTCTTGGATGAATTCTTTATACTAATTGTTTAGTAGTTATTCAAATAAGAATAAAGAAAATTGTAACAAGGCAGCACATAAGAATAGAGTAATGTCAACAAAACACACTGTGATGGTAGCAAAATTGTCTGCACTTAAAACAGCCACATACATGTGCACAAACATTGAGCATATAAGAGCGAGGTTAGACACAAAGCAACGCAAAGAAATGTGCAAAAAATGTTGTACAGGTATGTATGTAAGAATAGAAAACGCAAACGCACCATTGCAATACATTAATACAAACACACGATGTTTTGAAACTAAAATTCAAATAAAAGAGATCCGACACTGTGGTAATAACTAGCAAATTTTATTTCAAAGTTTAGTAAAACACGATATTGTCAACACAGTTTAGATTTTAAAGTCATTCTTGGGTCAATCAATCTCCTGGTGGGCCCGTTTCTTCTTCCCCCGAATGCTTCTCTTGGTGCGCTGCTTGGCGTATTTTTCATCTGGGGTTTCCCGCAGCAGCAACCAGCAGAAATCAGCCATCATAGTGGTGTTCCATCTTCCTTGGTACCTTCTCTCTGCGTCCTTGATGTCCTGGTGAAACCTTTCACCTTGTTCTCACTGTACGCCCCCAAGTTTTCGGGAAAGTAGTTCACATGGGAGTGCAAGAAATGGACTTTCAGGCTCATGTTACAGCCTTGTTCTTTGAAGGCATTGAGCATCCTGGCAACAATATCCTTATAGTTCTCATCCCGCCTGTTCCCCAAGAATTGGTGATCATCCTTCTTGAAGGAATCCCAGGCTTCTTTTTCCTTCTCAGACATCGTTTCAGCGAATGCTCCATCTGAAATGAGTTTCCTTATATCAGGGCCAACAAACACTCCTTCCTTTAGCTTTGCTTCAGAAAGTCGGGGGAACTTTGAGCAAAGGTACCGAAAGCACTCACCATCTTTTGGAAGGGACTTGATGAATTGCTTAATGAGACTCAACTTAATGTGGAGAGGTGGTAATAGAATTTTATCACGAGGTACCAAGCTCTCATGAAGAACATTTTTCTCACCGGGTCTCAAATACTCCCGAATTGGCCAGTCTTTTTTCCCCAGTGTAGGTCGCGGGCCCGGCTATCCCACAAGCAAAGGAAGCAGGGATAGTTGGTGAAAACCGGATTGCTGCCCTAATAGCATGGATAGAATTTTAAAGTCTCCACAAATCATCCACTTATGCTCATCATAACGAATCTTCTGAAGAATCAGGGCCAAATTCTCGTATTTTTCTTGGAGAATAACAGAGTGAGCAATAGGAACTGAAGCGAATGTGTTGCCATTATGAAGAACACCTTTTATGCTGTCTTTTGACGAAACAATGAACAGCCGCCATTCAGCAGGATCAAACTTGAGTTTAAACTTTACCATCACTCCGTATATATCTTTGCAAAATACCAAATCTTCCTCTTGCTGAAATACTTCAAAAATTGTGTCTCGCGGTTGCGGTACCAATAAAAAGTTGTTCCTGGTGACAATAGATTTTTCTGTTTAAGCCGAGAACCTAGCAGTTGGGCAGCATCTTTTGGGAGTCCTAAATCCCGGACTAAATCATTCAATTCAGCTTGAGAGAAAAGTTCAGGTTTCGGATCTAGTTCAGTTTCAAACTCGGAAGTACTGGACTCATCGGGAAAAGCCATCTGATGAGTCTCATCATGATCAGAACCGTCCACACAAATATGATCCAAAGATTTTGGTGGTTCAGGCACAGGTACTTCGTTGCTATGAGGCATAGGCCTAATTGCTGAGGGGAAGGTTGGGGTAACTTATTACGTTCTTATTTTTTAAGTTGTATCCCTTCACAATGCAAGAGCAAAAATAGCAGTCACTGCTGTGGTCTCTTTGTTCAACGCCACATCATAGGTATTCCGAAATGAAATGCTTGTTTTTACCTTTCATCCATAAGCGTAGATCTTCCTCACATGTCTTGCACACTTTGTGAGGAGCCCACGGTTTTGTCTTGATCGCCTAACTTCAAACCGAAATAGGCGAAATATACTTTTTTAATAAATGCAGAAATGTTCCTCTGCCGCTTTTCACGGTATATTCCCCACAAATAAAACAAAAACTGTCCGGAGAGTTGACGCAACTCTGGCTCTGTGAGCCATCACAAATACACAGCACTGCAAACTACAACTGTAGTGAACCACTTCGGAATAAAGCTGGATTATGACTGAGCAACAAAAGGTAATAATGAACTTGCAAGAAACTGAAATTTGACAGGAACGTTCATGTCGCAACCACCGTTTTTGATCGATCGAACGAGGCGAGGCGAACAGGAAAGAACATGCTCCAGCGCGAGTACTGGATTTAGCCCCCGCCTCCCAATTGTCCTGTTAATGTATAAAATGAATACAAAACACTCTAAAATATCATGAGGGAGTGTTTCTAGTTAGTTAACCATTACAACCTCTATTTTGGGCCAAGAAAATAAACTGCAGTCGGCTAAAAAGAAATTATGTGAACATTCCTTATATGGGTAAGAAATCTAATTTTGCAAGAAAACGTGACGTGATGGAACATTTTGGCTATTTTTCTGGATTCAGCACCCCAAAATCTATAGGAATCAGTTGCAAAACTGGAGGCAGTTTTTTGGTAGTGTACCTGTGTAATTGAAGTATAAATTCTTTAGGTAACTGAGTGGGTAGATGAAGAGGCAGATCCTCAACCATGGCCAAAGCTGCATCCTGATTTATGTTAGTGTATAACGCTGTTACATCCATTGTTACTTACAGCATGTAAGAAAGGTCCAACGATTGCCGACGTAACAAAGAGAAAATGAAGTGAATCCCTCCATACTGTAGGATGGTATCTCTACAATGAGAGGACACAAAAAATGTCACAAAACTGGGATACGGGTTCCAAACGAGAACCCCAACATGAAACTATAGGACGACCCGGGGGACAGGTCAAACTTTTATGAATCTTTGGAACCATATACAGTATTGGTGTAATCTGATTCTTCTTATTCATATTCATGTTGTGTAATCCAAATTAAGGCATACGCTTGAGTTGTACACGATTTTATTTGTGTAGTTAATGTCATTGATGGATTCGTGTCCAACAAATAGAAATTACACTTACCTGGTAACTGTGGTTCCTTGAGGAACTCCAGTTCAGTTCTCCACCTCTGGGTAGTGTACCACCTCCTTCTGCAGCCTGGAAACTGGGCATGTCAAAAAACGTGACATCACTGGATGTAGTCTGCTGGCCTCTCCCATCAGCCCCAGTGAACTATTGACAAAGCACACTCAAAGGAGCAACAAATAAGTAGCTATATATTCTTTTCTTTTTTTTTTAAACGTTAGAACAGCCTTGAACGAACAATAACTAGCTATATATTACGAAACTGTCCTCCCGAAATAAGAAACCTCTTACTTGTACCCAATCCGTATTCTTACTCCTATAAAGATCATGAGACTCATAAGAGCAAGAAGATATAGGAAGCTATAATCAAAAGCATACCTACCTGTCAGCTCAATACCATAAATGTGAAACATCTCTGTCAAATGCACCAACCCGGGTGGGATTGAGAATTGAACTGGAGTTCCTCAAGGAACCACAATTACCAGGTAAGTGTAATTTCTATTTCCTTATCGTTCCTCCAGTTCAGTTCTCCACCTCTGGGATGTAAAAGAGCAGTAATCGTGGGGAGGGACCCTTCCAGCCAGCCTGCAAGACCGCCAACCCAAAACCAGCATCTTTCGCCGCCCACACATCCAGGCAGTAGTGCTTACTGAAAGTATGAAGCGATGACCAAGTAGCCGCTCTACAAATGTCTCCAGGCGGAACCAAGCTGTGCTCCACCCAGGAAGTCGATTGAGCTCTGGTAGAATGAGCTCGTAAAGCACAGTTACTTACCTGTAACAGGTGATCTCTGGGAACAGCAGGAATTAGTCCTCACATATGGGTACGTCGGAACCGACGGAGCCTGCGTGGGAAAGCTCCCCAGCTTCCCAGAAAGGAAGCTTTTGGGGCCTCCCACAGCGCATGCGCGCTGCCTTCCCGCCTTCCTGACCAACTCTCTTCAGTTCTAGTTTAAAGCTGAGACAATAGAGAGAGGAGAGGAAAGAGAGAGAGAGAGAGATACAACTCCTACGGGAGGTGGGAGGGTTGTGAGGACTAATTCCTGCTGTTCCCAGAGATCACCTGTTACAGGTAAGTAACTGTGCTATCTCCAGGAACAAGCAGGAATGAGTCCTCACATATGGGGACTCCCTAGCTAAGATGCCGGGGAGATCCCCCTGCAAGAATTCCTCATCTTCCCATGGATCTCAGGCATCCACTCAGGGAAGGTGGGCAGGAGTTGTTTAAGAATGGAACAGGTGTCTGAGGACAGCCTGACCAAACAAGGCATCCCGGCGGGAGTCCTTGGCCAAGCAGTAATGGGCTGTGAAGGTATGAACCGAGGCCCAAGCGGCTGCTCGACAGATCTGATCGATGGATACAGAATGAAGATGAGCCATAGATGTGGCCATGGCTCTCACATTGTGAGCTGTGACATGGCCTTCCAGAGAAAGGTTCTTACTCTGGTAAGCAAAAGAAATACACTGAGCAATCCAATTGGACAGTGTTCTTTTTGAGACTGGAAGTCCTAAATGAGAAGGATCAAAAGCAACAAAAAGTTGGGAAGACTTTCGATGTTGCTGTGTCCTGTGGATGTAAAAGGCAAGAGCTCTTTTACAATCTAACGTATGTAGGTTCCTCTCTGCACTAGATGCATGAGGAGCTGGAAAAAAGACAGGTAGATATACCTCTTGATTAAGATGAAAAGGTGAGACCACTTTAGGCATAAAGTGGGGATTTGTCCTAAGGACTACCTTATCATGATGGAACCTTGTATAAGGTGGATTAGCCACTAAAGCCTGCAGTTCACTGATGCGGCGAGCAGAAGTGATTGCAATAAGGAAAATGACTTTCCAGGAAAGGAATTTTAAGGAGGTAGTGGCTAAGGGTTCAAAGGGCGGCTTCATAAGCTGACCAAGAACTACGTTTAAGTCCCATGCCACCGGAGGAGGCCGAATGGGAGGTTTAGTTAAAGTTAGACCTCTCATAAATCTTGCAATAAGAGGATGAGAGGAAACAGATTGTCCATTGACAGGCTGAAGAGATGCTGCAATAGCACTCAAATGGACTCTTACAGAATTGGTTTTAAGTCCTGCATTGGAAAGATGCAGGAGATATTCAAGTAAAGAAGTTAAAGGTAGTGCTAGAGGGTTAAGACCTTTGTTAGCACACCAAATTGAAAATCTTTTCCATTTAAAAGCATAAGAACGCCTGGTGGAAGGTTTCCTCAATGCATGGAGGACATCCTTCACCTGTTGAGAAAGATTCAAGTCTTGAAGGTCTAGGCCTTCAGTAACCAAGCTCTGAGGTGAAGGGACTTGGGGTTTGGGTGCCACAAAGTCCCCTCCTCTTGAGACAGGTGGTCTGGAGCAGCTCCCAGATCCAGGGAGGGTGTCTGGGAGAGATGCAGAAGTAGAGGGTACCACACTTGGCATGGCCAGCGTGGAGCTATGAGGATCATGGATCCTTGATCCCTCTGAAGTTTGAATAGAGTCCTGGGAATCAAGGGAATGGGTGGAAAGGCATATAGGAAGGCCTGACCCCAATGAAGGAGGAAGGCATCCTTGGCCTGAGCTCCCTGACACGGAATCCTGGAACAGAACCGGGGAAGTTTGGCATTGTACGGACTTGCAAAGAGGTCTATGTCCGGGGTCCCCCATTCTTGAAAGATTCTGAGTACCTGATCCATGTGCAGGGACCATTCGTGTGGCAGCAGGACTCGACTGAGTCTGTCTGCCCAAGAGTTTTGGATTCCTGGGAGGTACACTGCCAGGAGATGGATCCCATGCTCTCTGGCGAAAGCCCCGAGTTTTAGAGCTTTGTTGCAAAGCGACAGAGAGCCAGTCCCTCCTTGTTTGTTTACGTAGAACATGGCTACTTGATTGTCGGTATGAACAAGGACTGTCATGTTGATGAGGAGGGTATGAAAGACCTTGAGAGCAAGGAGAATTGCTCGCAGCTCCAAAAGGTTGATATGAAGGGTGGTTTCCTGTGGAGACCAAAGGCCCTGAGTGGAGAGGTCTTGGAGATGAGCTCCCCAGCCTGTTTGGGAGGCATCTGTAGTGAGAGTTGCTTGGGGTAACACAGGTTGGAAGGGGGCCCCCAACAACAGATTTTGAGTGGATACCCACCATTGGAGAGACCAAAAAAGACGTTTTGAGGTTGCTATTTGGTCTGAGAGAGCTCCTGATGCTTGGGTCCACTGTGTGGACAAGGTCCATTGAGCTGCTCTCATATGTAGGCGAGCATAAGGCACTACATGAACTGTGGATGCCATGTGACCTAGCAGTTGTAGCATCTCTCTGGCAGTCAAGTGGCTTCTGGACTGAATTTGAGAAGCCAAGTGCACTAGACGGTTGCAACGGGCCTGAGGAAGATAGGCCCTTGCAGTGATAGTATCTAGCCAAGCCCTGATGAACTCTAGGGATTGAGTAGGGGTGAGTTGAGACTTTGGCAGATTGATGACAAGTCCCAGATACTGCAGTATGCGTCTGGTGTGGTCCAGGGAAGTCTGAGCCTCGGACTGAGATGGAGCTCGGATGAACCAGTCGTCCAGGTACGGGAAGACAAAGTGCATAGAAATGCAGCTACTATTGCCATGCATTTGGTAAACACCCTTGGAGCAGAGGCTAGACCGAAGGGGAGTACTCTATATTGGAAATGTTTTCCCTGGAACATGAACCGTAGGAATTTTCTGTGGGATGGATGGATGAGTATATGTGTGTACGCATCCTTGAGATCTAGAGAACAAAGCCAGTCCTGACTCTGTAGGTATGGAAGGAGAGTACCTAGAGAAAGCATTTTGAATTTCTCTTTGTAGAGGAATTTGTTCAATTCTCTGAGATCCAGAATGGGTCTGTATCCCCCTGTTTTCTTGGGAATCAGAAAATAGGGGGGGTAGAAACCTGACCCTTGTTGAGGAAGAGGAACCTCTTCTATTGCCCTTTGGGCGAGAAGAGTGGTCACCTCTTGTCCCAACAGGTACAGGAGAGATGGGGGAGAATTGAATTGTCTCACCATGGTATGGGGAGGAAGGCTGGAGAAATGTAGTTTGTAGCCCTCTCTGATGATAGAGAGGGTCCACGGTTCTGATGTGATTTGTTCTCATCTGGGAGCAAAAGGAGCCAACCTTCCTGGAATGGTGAGAGGTTCTGGCTGTTGCAGAGCCAGAAAGGGTAAGTTCTCTAGAACCAAGTCAAAAACCCTGAGGAGGTTGGGACTGCTGGATTGAAGCAGGCCCTGTGGCCTTTGTTCTGGCCTGCTTAGTTTGCTGACGCTTAGGAGCAAAGCGAACTTGGGAAGATTGCTGGCCAGTATTTGTGGAAAATCTGGTCTTTTTATAGAAAGTTTTCTTAAAAGGTTTTTTCTTGGCAGGGGTAGAGGTAGACTTAGAAAGTCTATCTAAAGCAGCATTCTCTGCATCCATTTGAGTGGCTTTGATTTGCCACTCTTTGCCAAAGAGATTTTCACCTGTACAGGGCAGATTGCCCAAGCCTTCCTGTACCCAGGGTTCCAAATCAGAGGCCTGGAGCCAAGCCAGTCTGCGAGCAGCTATGGCTATGCCAGAGGCTCTGCTTGCCCCCTCAAAAGAGTCAAAGGCTGCTCTGTTGGAGAACTTGGAAACATCCTGAGTGTGCTTTAGCAAAAGAAGGAATTCCTCCTGTTTATCCTCTGGGATAGGGGGGAGAAATTGACGTATCTTTAATGCAATCTCTTTCAAAAACATGCCCATATAAAGGCTGTATGAATTGATTCTGGCAATAAGCATGCTAGCTTGGAAGATTTTTCTCCCAAAAGCATCCAGAGTCCTACATTCTCTTCCTGGAGGGGTAGAAGAGTGTCTTTTGGTACTCTTTATCTTTTTCATAGCAGACTTCACCACAATAGAGTGGTGAGGAAGCTGAGTTTTTTGAAAACCAGGAGGAGGAACCCGATACATGGTGTCCAAACGTCGAGAATGTGGAGATAGGGTAAGAGGAGCCTCCCACAAATCCATCATGTGTTCTTGAAGAATTTCATGTATGGGTAAGGTGGCTGCCTCTTTAGGAACCTTAGAGTATCCTAAAATATCTAATTTCTTTGCTCTAGGTTCCTTTTCTGAGGATACAGATATGGAGAGTCCTTTAGCTACTTCAATAATGAAGTCTTGAAAGGACAAATCCTCTGGAGGAGACATTCTCCTTTTTGGAGAAGAGGGCTCCTCAGGAAGAGTTAAAGAGACGTCAGCAGAATCATCTGAGGTATCAGACTCTTCAGAGGATTCAAAGTATCGTCTATTTGCTTCCAGAGATCGATACGCGTACCGATCGGTACCGACATCGGGCGTACCGGGTATCGGAGCGGTATCAAAGAAAGCTCCGGAACCGGAGACCGGAACCGGCATGCTACTGGAAGTAGATGCTCTGGGTACCGGTATTGGTTGCAGTACCAGAATCGGAACCGATTGTCGCGGTACCGATGGCGGTGCAGCATTAATGAAGGTCAGTAAGGCCTGCTGCATGGATTGTACCGTAGTACCCATAGCCGCCACAACTGCCTGGAAGTCGGTACCGGTGTTAGCCGGTACCCCAGAGCAGTCTAACAGGAGATCGGTCGAGGCCGTGCCATCGATGTCTACCTGTAACCCCATAGGAGGAGCTTTGGAAGCCGGAGCTTCCCGCCGGGTTTTTTTGGCTGGGGCAGGGTCCTCAGGGTCAATTGCAAGGGCCTCTCGCTGCTTAGAGGGAGATTTGCCTTTTGAGGACTTGCCCGAAGAATGTTTGGTTACCTGAGATCCATCAGGAGAAGAAGACCTGGAGGATGTTGATGCTGGAGTATCGGTAGAAAACAGCATATGAAATTTATTTGCTCTGTTCTGTAAGCCCCTTTTGGACATCAGAGAGCAGGATGGACAATCCGGAATGGAATGGTCAGGCCCCAAACATTTAAGACACCACTCATGGGTGTCTGTAATTGAAATAGTACCGGTACACTTAGTGCATTTTTTAAAACCAGAAGCTGTTTTTTCCATGAGGGAGACCTGAGAAGGCCTAGAGGCCTCACAGAAAAAATACACCAAGTGTAGGAAAGAGTAATATATATTTCTTTTTTTAAATAAACGAAAAAAAGGACCATCGGTACCGGTCCGGAATCGGGGAAGGCAGACACGCGGTCAAAGAAACAAATTAAAATAACAATTTCTTCAGCGGTGACAGGAACACGACCTGCTGGCTCCGTGGAAAAAGAAGAACTGAAGAGAGTTGGTCAGGAAGGCGGGAAGGCGGGAAGGCAGCGCGCATGCGCTGTGGGAGGCCCCAAAAGCTTCCTTTCTGGGAAGCTGGGGAGCTTTCCCGCGCAGGCTCCGTCGGTTCCGACGTACCTATATGTGAGGACTCATTCCTGCTTGTTCCTGGAGATCCCTGCTGGCACCGGTCGGCCATGCAGAATATTTGTGGAAGCAATTGCCTCTCTAATCCATCTAGAAATGGATGCCTTCGCTGCTGCTTCGCCTTTGCGGGAACCACTGAACAACACGAATAAACGGTCCGACCTGCGAAACGTCTGAGACTTTCAAATATTGTTTGAGCATCCGCTTAAGGTCTAAGCGTCGTAAGCCACGATCCACTGCATTCTCCCCCTACGGCACCAAGAACCAGCAGGAAATACACCTGATTTACGTGAAACGGAGAAACCACTTTAGGCAAAAACGACAGAACTGGACGCAACACTTTTTCCCTGGAAAAGGACAAAAATGGTTCTCTACAGGACAACGCCCGTAATTCAGAAATTTGCCACGCTGAACAGATGGCTACCAAAAAGACAGTCTTCAGCGTTAAATCCTTCACCGACGCCTTGTGTAAGGGGTCAAACGGTTCTTCAGCTAATGCCCCTAAAACCAAATTGAGGTCCCACGGAGGTACTACTATTCATCGAGCAGGCTGCAACCGAAACACTGCTTTAAGAAAACGCACCACATCTGCATGCGCCCCTAGAGCCACTCCCTGCACCTTGCCTCTATAGTAAGAAAGAGCCGCCAACTGCACTTTTAAGGAACTGGCTGCAAGACCCTTATCAAATCTGTCTTGCAGAAAACTTAAGATCACAGGGACCGCCACTGTAGCTGCTCGCACTTGACACCGCGAGCAGCAGTCTTCAAACACACGCCAAATCCACACATATGCAAGAGACGTTGACTTTTTTTCTAGCTCGAAGTAAAGTAGCGATGACCGCTCCAGAGTAACCTTTTTTCCTTAACCGCGCCCTTTCAATGGCCAAACCATAAGCGAGAACCGATCCACTTGGGGCATCCGCAGAGGTCCTTGCAGTAATAGACTTCGACACCGGCAACCTTCAAGGTTCTCCATCGAGCAACCGGATCAGATCGGCATACCAAGGATGCCTCGGCCAGTCCGGAGCCACCAGCAACACATTCCCCCGATGAGCCTCGATCCGCTGAACCACCCGGCCTATTAGCGCCCAAGGAGGAAACACATAGAGAAGGCCCGATGTCGGCTAGGGCTGCAGCAGCACATCGATTCCTTCCGACATTTGCTCTCGCCATCTGCTGAAGAAGCAACTCACTTTTGCCAACCAAAAGGTAGCCATGAGGTCCATGACCGGTAGCCCCCCCATCTGCGAACCACTTGCGCAAACACGTCCGGATGCAGCTCCCATTCCCCTGCATCCACGCGGACCCTGCTTAGAAAATCCGCCATCACCTTGTCTTTTCCTGCTATGTGCGCTGCCGAGATCGCCGTCAGCCAAAACTCCAACCAAGCGAACAGCATCTCCGCCTCCTCTTCCATGGCCGCACTTCCTGTACCGCCTTGTCGACTGATGTAGGCCACAGTTGCAGAGTTGTCTGACAACACCTGCACCCACTCGACCCTTCATCGTAGTTCTGAACGCTTGCAGCGCCAGATAAACCGCTCTTAACTCCAGGTGGTTGACTTGACCATGCGCTCTCCTGGATGGTCCAGGTGCCCTGCGCGAAGAGCTCTCCGCGACTCGCGTCCATCATCAATGGAAGCCACTCCGGCTGTTCCAGGGGCATCCCGGCTTCCAAGAACCCCATGAGCAGCCACCAGCACAGGGACTGCCAGATCCTGAGGGAACAGGGAAGTCGTTTGTTCAACGAGTCGGACTGATGCGACCAATGGCAAAGTAGTGCCCATTGCAGAGGGTGCATATACACCTTGGCCCATGGTACTGCCTCTAAGGTCGCTGCCATTGTACCCAGTACCCGAAGGTAATTCCATGCTGAAGGCGCCGGCATCGCCATGAACCGGCATATCAGCTGTCGAAGGACTAGGATCCACCAATCCGGCAGAAATACAAGTCCTCTCTGCGTGTCAAACCGCACTCCCAGATATTTCGAGATTCTGGGACGGTAACAAGTGGCTTTTGGCCGCATTGACCACCCAGCCAAGACTCTGTAAAAACTTTACTACCTGGTCCATAACTTGAACACTTTCATCCCTGGATTTCTCGCAAATTAACCAATCGTCTAGATACGGATGGACGAGAATTCCTCTCTTTCGTAACGCCGCCGCCACCACCACCACCATTATCTTGGTGAAAGTCTGTGGTGCCGTCGCCAGACCGAATGGCAGTGCCCGAAACTGGTAGTGTCCCCAAGGAAGCACGAAGCACAGGAACTTGTGATGAGCCGCTCTGATAGAAATGTATAAAATACACTTCTGTCAGATCAAGGGATGTTAAGAACTCGCCTTGGCGCACCGCCACAATTACCGACCATAACGTTTCCATCCTGAAATGCGGCACTCGAAGACAACTGTTTACCCCTTTGAGGTCTAAGATGGGGCGTAACGAGCCGACTTTCTTTGGCACCATGAAATAAATTGAGTATCAACCCGCACCATAATCCTCTAAGGCTGGGGTCACCAACCTCCAGAGGGCCGCGGGCCGCACAGCCGACTACCAGGAGCCTCGCGGGCCGCACCCCCCTTCTCCCCGCCCCCGCGAAAAAAAACAACAAACGCAAAATTATGAAAACAATGGCTGATCACCTTTATTGAATTTAATGAGATGGCTGATGATTCATGCTAGCAGACAAACGCTTAAAGTCCGGCTTCACAGATGACACTGACAGGAGAAGGGACGCTTGTAGGTGGTCGTCGGTGAGCTGCGAGCGCGTGGATACAATGGCGGGAATCCTGGGCGGGCCGCACGTAATGTTAACCGGGGTAGAGCCTCGCGGGCCGCACGAAGGGACCTCGTGGGCCGCATGCGGCCCTCGGGCTGCAGGTTGGTGACCCCTGCTCTAAGGGGACCGGTGCGATCGCCCCCAATTGTAGCAGCCGATCTAAGATACAGCGAACTCCTAGGGCTTTCCAGTGGCCTTTACATGGGGACATCACAAAGGAGTCCTGCAATGGTATTGCAAACTCCAGTGCATAACCCTTGTAAATCACCTTCAAAACCCACTGGTTGGACGTTATTTGGGTCCAGGCAGGAAGAAATTCCCGAAGTCGCCCGCCTACCGGTTGACTTCCTACCGGGACCTGCTGCACTTCATTGCGGCTTTCGGGCTGTCACTGTGGACGATGCTGCAAAACCTCTGCTTGCTCCACGAAAGCCCTGGGCTCTGGAGACAAACCTGCCTCTCTGGAATCCACCCAATCGTGAAGTCCGAAAGCGCCTGAAATCGCTAAACTGCCCCGAAAGGTCGATGAGGATTTCCCCTGCTTAGACTTATCCTCCGGAAGTCGTCCGCCTTTAGACTCACCTAAATCCTTCACCAACTTGTCGAGGTCCTCTCCAAAACAACAACTTTCCTTTGAACGGAAGCTTACTAAGGCACGACTTAGAGGAACCATCGGCCGCCCAATTTTGCAACCACAAGTATCAATGGGCGGCCACCACAGAGGACATACTAATTAGCCAATGCCCTTTATCAAATGATAATGCACATCTGCCAGATACGCCAACCCCGACTCCAGTCAATCGAGTTCCCTCAGACTCTCCTGCTCTAACTGAGGAGCCTGCCGCAACCGTTGGGACCATCGGAGACATGCACGTGCCACCCATGCCCCACAAATTGAAACCTGCAAGGCTAAGGCGTTCGCCTCAAAGGACTGTTTCAACAAACCATCAACCTTTCTGTCTTGCGCATCTTTTAGGGCAGCGCTACCTTCTACCGGAATTGTGGTCTTTTTTGTAACCGCTGACACTGCGGCATCTACTTGGAGACCAAAATCATTCTTTGTCCTTATCTGCTAAGGGGTACAGTCTGTTCATAGTCCTAGCCCCCCTTCGGGTAGATCCCACTCATCCTGGATCATCCGGTCTACCATGCGGTGGACAGGAAAGACTACTTGCGTCTGCCAAACGGCCTGAATAATAGGGTCTTCTCCAGTGTCCTCTTCTGCAGGTTGATCCACTGCCAGATGTAAGGTCTGGAGGGACTCTGTGATAAGAGCTGCTAATTCCTCCTTCTGGAAGACCCGAATAATTTTCGACTGATCCTCCGGTTCCGGGATCTCCCCTTCTTAACTCCTCCATTCCAATTTCGAGGTCGACCTCGGGCTCCTCCGCCTCTTGCCACTCCAAATCTGAACAAAAATAGATGAACTGGTCTACACGGAGTGTAACATAATCCTAATAATCGCTGAAGCACTCCATTCAAACAATTGACCTCAGTGGTAAAAATCTTTTTTTCTTTTTTCCAATATGTTTTTACTTTAACTGTGTGTTTCTCGTAAACTTCTTCTTTCAAACTTAGGGACTTTCCTATCACCACACAACAAAGCAACAGGAGACCTGGGCACCAATAAGTGGTTTAGATTTGCAATGATTACCAGGAGGTTTCAGACCATATACCGCGCTTAAGTAAATGCTTATTTGATTAAAGCAACAGCGCTCTGGTTACATCAATAACCGTCCTGGATTTACTATATAGTTATTGATGTAACCAGAGCGCTGATGTAACCAGAGCGCTGTTGCTTTAATCAAATAAGCATTTACTTAAGCGCGGTATATGGTCTGAAACCTCCTGGTAATCATTGCAAATCTAAACCACTTATTGGTGCCCAGGTCTCCTGTTCCTTTGTTGTGTGGTGATAGGAAAGTCCCTAAGTTTGAAAGAAGAAGTTTACGAGAAACATACAGTTAAAGTAAAAACATATTGGAAAAAAGAAAAAAAGATTTTTACCACGGAGGTCAATTGTTTGAATGGAGTGCTTCAGCGATTATTAGGACTCCAAATCTGAAGGCAAAAGCTCCCGAGGCCTAGATCTCTTAGGGGCTCTTGGAGAACCACTTCCTGTGTCAGGGAGCCTGGGCAGGATCAATGGCACAGAGAGCAGCAAGGGCTCCGGCAATTTCCCCTGTCGCCATAAACAGAACGCCTGATGCATTATTAAAACAAAATCTGGACAAAAATCCCCGAGTTGGGGCCCCGACCCCAAAGCAGGCGGCACCCCGGAGGGTCCGGCCGGGATCTCCTGACCGACCACTAATGGCGTGGCAAACATGATCTCTCCTTTGGCAGCTGCCGAGGCCCCCTGGAGCTCCGACCCTGCCTTACTTTCCATTTGCTGCTACACACTGGTGGAGACTGCCGCACAGCCCTGGTAGATTCCAGAATCAGCAACAGCTCCTCTGCAGGAACCGCAGACAACACAGAGAGCCCGCGAAGCCATAAAGCAGACCCCAACAGGCTCCTAGTTTGACTGTGACCCAAGGGAACTGAAAACTGAAAGCTGTTTTACCTTTTTGTTTAAACTAAGGAAAGGAAAACTACGGCTTATGTAAGTGCCAGCGGGCTTAACAACTAAATCCCCCGGGTCCCCAGGTAATATGAACAAGGGAGGCCCCACCAGTAAAAGCAAGGCCGCAGAAAAGGAACTCAAATAAATAGAAATTTAAAAGAAATAAAAAGAAGAAAATGAACCGGCAGAGGTAAGTCTGTGCAGAACACGAGGTGAAAGACCATTGAAAAGAGCGACCGCCGGCCCACTGCTGTCCCGCGTGTCGCACAGGCGGCCAAGATGGCCACCACTGAACAAACTGCAAAATGGCGCCAAAAGCAGCCTGCTGGGACAGACCGCACATTTCCGTGCCCCCGCTTGCCGGCCGGCCGGCCCGCTCCCCTCCACGTACCTGCAGATTTCCTCTGTAAATGTGCAGCATTGCACAGCTCTAATCCGCGCGGCTCCGCTCAGCTGAAAAGTGAGCGGATCGCCACCAGACAAGAGACTCTCTCTCCCCTGTCAGCCGACAGCAATACACCAGCTGTGTTCAGCCCCACAGTCAAAATGGCCATTAGCTGCTGCAGGGCTCACTCCTGTCCGATCAAGGAGGAAAGACCTGCTGAAATCCTGAGGAGGAGGAGGGGACAGCCTGTACCGGCACAAGCAAGCAGGTTTTTTGTTTTTGTTTTTTTAAAGGAATAGTACTCCAATTAAAACCAAAACACACACAAACTCAAATATAAACTTAAAAATTTGGAATCAAAGACACAAACACCTAATCTAAAGCTACCCTAACAGCTCCTTATCTGTTCCTCAAGTAAGCCCGGCACGTAGGCTCACTACGTCCTCCTGCTGCATGGAGACTGGACACACTGGGGCTGATGGGAGAGGCCAGCAGACTACATCCAGTGATGTCACGTTTTTTGACATGCCCAGTCTCCAAGCTGCAGGAGGAGGTACACTACCCAGAGGTGGAGAACTGAACTGTAGGAACGATAAGGAGTGTATAATATTTCCCATCAGATAAATGGGCAAGCACTGTATGATTGTATTGTGTTTTATCTTGACTAAAGATAGCACTGCCCTTATCTGCCCTACAAATAGAAAAAGCAGACTGTGTTCTGAATGTTGTTAAAGCTCGTAATTGAGCTGTATTCAAATTAGAAAATGTAGATGGTAAATTATTCTCCAATAGAGACAGATCCTGTAATACTAAATTTTGAAAAGTACTAATTACTGAATCTAATGGTCCTGGTGGAATCCACTTTGAATGAGTCCTACACACAGAATAATCTCTGGTCACAGAGTGAGTTGCTGTTGAAAAAAAAATGTGTTGTGTATGTGCAACTTGAAGGCATCATACTGAGGTGAAGGAACAAACGATAAACCTAAATTCAAAACCTCCAACTGTGATTCTGACAAAGGCACCGAAGAGAGGTTAATCACTGTTTCGTGTAGGAACGGGTTACGGGTCCCCTCCGACCCTCCCCTTGATATTGATAATGTGGCCGGCGCAAACGAGAGCGGCCTCTTGAAAAAAAACTGTGCTGGAGCCGAGCCCAATGAAGGGTCGAACCACCCTAACCGGGAATTGTCGGAGGAATCACTGCTATCACCCTCCTCTGGATCTTCAAATGTAACCTGTTTTAGTTGAGTTTTATTTTCCTTATGTTGACTTTGCCACGTATATACTTGATCTTTCTCGTAATCAGTTGTATCCCTCACAATTGTTTTAATTTTTGTCTCAAAGACTCTTTAAACTGTAGATCATATTCATCCCAGTCTGTAGTAAACTTCTCCATGGTCATGGTTTGTTTCAATTGCAGCTCCAAAGGATCTAAATGGTTTTTTAAAGTTGACTCCTCTTTCGTCAAACGATCAATCAAATCAATAAGGCAATTAGATCTAGCCCACATTTATTCAAAATGCTGTTCCAAGTACTAAAAAACAATTTATCATCCTGAAACATATGTGGTGGCTTCAGTATCCGTAATCCCCTAGGGATCATCCGTTGTTTTAAATACTGAGCCATCGTTGCCGCATGTAATTGAATCCGAATCAATTTTTTATGTAAATTTTTAAAACTGTCCAATAAGGAAGTGTAGTCGTTTGTGAAACAGAAAAATCTCCCTTCAAAATGCATAGGCCGTTAAAGCAATTGATTGATCCTTTCTTCCGAAAAGGCATATGTTGATTTTTTTCTTGTGGACAGGTACTGGATTACAATTACAGGATTTTTTTTACCTGGATCAATACATTAAACATGAATCTACAATTTGTTCCTAAATATCATCAGTATTCTATAGAATTTTTGGATTTGCTTATTTATAAGAGTGGCACTACTCTGCAGTCCACACTATACAGAAAGCACGTACAGAGAAACACTTTATTACACTATTGCAGTTACCATCCTGGCCCCCTACGGAGGGGTCTGCCGGTAGGACAATTTATTTGTTTATGACGAATATGTTCCACGTTAGAACAATTTCACCAACATGCTAATGACTTAAAGACCCAACTTTTTGAAAGAGGATATTCTCCATATATTATCAAGAAGGCATATAGAAGGGCCCATTATAACCACCCGGAGTGGTGGGAAGGAGAAAGTGATATTTCTTTGACAAATAGAAGAGAGCAAACATCTTATGTTGGAGTTTTGCCTTACATGCAAAATTCATCATTAGCCTTACACTCTTGTTTCAGAAAACCTTTAAATTGACGGCATTTCAAAGAGGACGGAATGTAGCCGATTGGGTGATGTGTACCGCTCAGAGAAATGAACTGAGCACAGATAATGGCCATTTCCAATGTGGATCATGTGATTTTTGTGAGCACTCTCGAGGAGAGGATCGTTTGTTTCATTTACAATATTGTGAACAATCTTGGATCTACCGTTTGAGAACAATGACCCTGAAGGGTTTAAATCTTGCTTTGGATTGATGGAGTTTGGTTGGCTGATAGAAAGTAGATTGATTGAGGTTTTTAGAAAATAGCCAATGCCTACCTAAGGTCTGTAGACCACATGATCAGGGTTTGACCAATAAAAGATAAGGGGGAAGGAGAAACTGAATGATGCAATATGCATGAAGGGGGGCCGAAAAGGCCTGAAAACGTGATGTTGTGTACATTAGTCATTTGTTGAAGAAGAGCGAGGCTGGAGAGTTTGTCCGCAATTTGTGGTGATTATGACCGCGCTGAACAATGGCTAAAGAGCGAGGCTTGAAACCTACTGGCTGGAGCAGCAGTATTGCTGAAGTTCATTCACTACTATTCAGGACAATGGGAACACTCAATTCCAGCTAAGTAATTCTAAGGGCGATTGTGGTATTATCCCTTGGTGTGGACTGAGGGATTACCCCCTTTTTAAAGAATAAAACGGAGGATTTGCTACGAGAAAGGATATTCCTTTCAAGGCAAATAACCCAACAAAAAAATATTTAGTACATTTTCAGGATGTATAGTGGGCACGGGGTTTCTCTCTTTTGTTGATGATATGTTGTTACTTGGGATGAACAGCAGTCTTACTGGATATTTAAGAACATGAGTGGCATTATAGTTGCTCCCATGGCCATTTTACCATGGTGAAGTGCAGTAAACATAGGATGATGGCTATACTCACCCCCCTACAGGATAGCACACACCCGAACACTAGTAGCATGGCCCACACGTTACCAGCACAAGCATTAGTAAACACGCCTATGAAACTTTTAAAATATTTGATAATGAAATGCAGCTACAAAGAGTAAATTGATAATTTTATGAAAATATGACTGCAGCAAGAAGTAGTAAAAGATAAATCTAGAACTTGTCACACCTAAGAGCATATTTACTAGACATTATCACATATTAAGTGCCACAGTGTCCTTTAATTTTTTTTTTATGGCTGCAGTGGCACAATGCCTGGTAATATTTAGTGAACAGCCCCCTTAATATATGACCTAACAGTCACTAGGCAGATCACAATATTAAGAAGCCTGTTTGATGAACATCAGCACATGCTAATGAGCATTAGTGTCCACTAGGTGCTCCCAAACATATATCATTCCTAAGAGGAGGCGGCAGCAGATAGGACACTAATGAGCATTAGCGTGTTACCATTTAGTAACAGACCCTAAAACTGTTATAAAGAATGACATATATAAAACAGGATATATAAAAATCTAAATAAAACAGACATTGATATGTAGACATAATGAAATATAAATACAGTAGCATCTATAAGGCAAGTTGAAAAAATGTAGTGAGGTAGGCCACCTGATGCCTAAGATTCAGAAAAATAATAAAAGGAAAAAGCTATATAAGAAAAAGTAGTAAGAACAAAGCCAACAAAACAAACAAAAAATGTGCAATAAGATGTATGGAAAAAAGGTTCCCTGGCTTCTAAAAATCTAACTGGCACTTATGTTTTAAAAACATATTGTGGTTAAACAGTCTATTATGGTCTATTATCTTATAGGTAATGGTACAATCAGCTGATTAGAAAATATTACCCAAAACGTGCCCTCTATAATACCAGAACTTATTGCTTAAACTAATCAATACTTATTCCAAAAGTTCTTGTAATTATATTTATTGTCTACCGGGTCTCAGTATTTCATGGAGCTAAGGCATAAACGTTTGCGCCACAAGTTGCTCCTATTTCACATCAGTGACCCATTTTTTATGTGTTTTTCTTGAAATATTCTTAAAAACTGGTGTTACCAGAATACCCGTGCGTGGGCAAAACAATTGCTTTCGAATACTTAAATGCTTAAAGTTTACAATTACACAAAGTTTAGGCTTATCTTTTGTGTGTGTAGTCCCAACGCCAACATTCAGCGCTGTCACGTTTCACGAACTAATGTTCGTTTCTTCAAGGGCTTAAAAGCCTTTTCTTTATGTCTCTTACCACTCTGGAAGAATAAGGCAAATATATAACAGGTTGCTTTCAAAAAAGTGTTATACAGAAGATATATTCACAAGCAAGCATGTAACTTACTAACTCATCAGCAGCAGCGATCACACTTTTTTTTTTTTTGACTTCCGGTGAAAAAATGTGTGATCGCTGCTGCTGATGAGTTAGTAAGTTACATGCTTGCTTGTGAATATATCTTCTGTATAACACTTTTTTGAAAGCAACCTGTTATATATTTGCCTTATTCTTCCAGAGTGGTAAAAGACAAAGAAAAGGCTTTTAAGCCCCTGAAGAAACGAACATTAGTTCGTGAAACGTGACAGCGCTGAATGTTGGCGTTGGGACTACACACACAAAAGATAAGCCTAAACTTTGTGTAATTGTAAACTTTAAGCATTTAAGTATTCGAAAGCAATTGTTTTGCCCACGCACGGGTATTCTGGTAACACCAGTTTTTAAGAATATTTCAAGAAAAACACATAAAAAATGGGTCACTGATGTGAAATAGGAGCAACTTGTGGCGCAAACGTTTATGCCTTAGCTCCATGAAATACTGAGACCCGGTAGACAATAAATATAATTACAAGAACTTTTGGAATAAGTATTGATTAGTTTAAGCAATAAGTTCTGGTATTATAGAGGGCACGTTTTGGGTAATATTTTCTAATCAGTTAAAAACATATTGCCACCTTTGATTTAAGGTATTCTAAACACATTTACAGAGTCTGTACCAATGGCCTCAGCTATAAGAGAAGAGAAAATCATGAATTTAACAAGCAAAAAGGATAAAGGATACTTTAGACTAGTTAGATTCTTATCATATGTATATTCAATAACCAATAACCAACGTTTCCAAATCTTAATCAAAATTATTTCTTTCAGGATTCCTGAAACACATATAATCACTATCTGTAGTTCAGGTATTACCACATACAGAATTATTCAAAAGGATAAAAACGCACCCTCATCGTAATGCAATACAATTTTAAAAGTTAACTTGCAGGTACTTATGATGACCATTCTGATTTTAAGTATAACTAACATTAAAACAAATGAATCCCAAAATTGCATAATTGAATCAGTTAATAAACTTTTTTAGAATACTTGAAATATCTGCTATATGAAGTATCTGCTTGTATACCCATTAATCCAAAATTCTAAAGGGCATTTTTAGTAGTGTGGTACTTTCTGCACTTCCGGATGTTATGAGCAAAAACTACATGAGTCCACGTTACATGCTTATTTAATGCAGGCCCCAGTACCAATACACACACAAAAAAAAAAAAAAAAACACACTCCCCCAGCACATAAGCAACCTCCCTCCCAGATGACAGTACCCTTCCCAAACTCTGATCAGATTCTCCCCCCTGAATTGACACCCTGTCTCGAAAATTATATTGTGGTCTTCCCCCACACTCACCAAGCCTTACCCAGGAGTATCTCTTGTAGTCTAGTGGGCAAGACGGGAGCCATTCCCCTCCACTCCCACCCTGGTTCGACATGGCAACTATGACCACTGACTATTAATAGTCTCACGGTATTATCACTAGTGATCAACCTGTTAAAATATGGGCAATGGTTCCTTATTTGACAGATTGCCCCCTAGCGATATTACTGTGAAATTACAGTTTCATAGCTAACATTTTGAACCCAAGCAACAACGGGGGGGGGGGGGGGGGAACAGAGGGGATCACTCCTGCCTATCCAAGGATATCCCTGGGTAAGTCCTAGGGGGAAGGATCACATATGGTTTTGAGAGGGTGATCCAATATTGGGGATAGGCTTTCGGTACCAAATGCTCATGCTATCTTTTTTGTTAGAGACACTATGCTATCTTGTGCCAGTAGCATGGGTGACTTAATGCCACCTCAGAAAGTAGCATTAAGTGCACCCATGCTATCAGCAGCTGTGACAGTGCACAGTAGCATACAGTGTGGTAACTGTCAGAGCTGGCCACTCCCTATCTTGGCCTATAACCCACTCCGATCCTACACCAAACCTCACTAAGTAGTTTGCATGGGATTTTTATGAGGTGGCTCATTTTAGCATGGGTTCTCAATGATCAATGCATGCTAAAACCTGCTCTAACTGCTTACCATGCTTTAGTAAAACATGCCCCTACTAGTGTGCAAGCAAAAAGAATCCAGGTATGCTAATTTTAACCCTAAACCAATCTGGTTAAATCTGTTCCAAAACAAGTATTATGCTAATTGTCTGAAAAAGTAAGATACTCCAAGTTCTGGACGTTCTATCAACATAAGACAAATCAGAGGAAACTCCAGCCATGCAACAGTCAAGACTTGCAAGATATATGTGTATCCAATGACATTCGGCATTAATGACAATCACGGGATATTAGCCCCTAAAGAAAAAAAAATTGTCTCTCCTAAATGCTGCTTTCTATTGATGCAATGCAATAAGGCTTCCAATTATATGATTTAAATTTTTAATGCTGGATAATGGACAAAAATCTTGATTTGTGTGAATTTCTATAACCCTAAAAGTCAGTAAAACATGAGGCCATAACTATGCTTCTGAGAAATCATGAGCCCTTCTGCAATTTGCCCACCTTTCTTTCTAAACAGCTTCAGACCAAGGAGATTATCTATTAAAAGGTTTTCCCTCATTTTATGCCTATGGCAAAAGTGCTTAGTAAAACACAGCCTTAAGTCAAGGATTCTCAAATCTAATCTAGGGAACAGTTTATTTAATATCTTGAGAACCTGACTGGTTGTGTGGTTCCCAAACCTAGTTTGCAAATCAATATTGTATATGTCAAACAGGTCCTCATGGAAAGTGGAAGATCTTTTTTCTCTTTGAGGGTAGGGGCTGAAAATAAAAATTAGGGTAACGAAAGAGAAACGAAGGCAGAAAAGCAGGGGAAGGGGAGAACTCTGGCTATTGATAAAGTATATATATTGCTTTTATTTCACAACTGTGGAATAACTATCCCTTTGTTTTAATGAGCTACCTACCTCCCTGTCCTTCAGAACTGTCTATCTGGAGTTCCATTCCAGCCCTCAACAACCAGGAGTAACATCCTTTCACAAGAGGCTCCTTTCTGATCACCATGCATGGGGACGAAGAGCATGGCCATCATGTTTGCTATTATTTGATGAGAGAAGAGATCCAAGTTGCAATCTTAACCAATCACCTATTCTACTACAAAAGCCCTAAGGCCAGCAAAGCACAGTGCTCAAAAAGATACTAAGTGCCCATATAGTCTCTTGTCTCACTCAGGCTCAATACTCATAACGTGACACCACAAAAACATCTCTTGCTTAGCCTATTTCCCTAACAGGACACTAAATGTCACATAACGTTACCAACGTCCCCGGGAATTGCCAATGGTTCTTGCCTCTCTGGTGACGACCTGTACCCAATTCCAGCAATGAAGACAGAGCCTCCATTTCAGGAGGGGGGGAGGTGCATGGGTAGAGCAATGCTGTGAAGGGACAAAACAGTCATTTAAAACACCCTCAGTGCAGCAGGCAGTTCGGGGATTTGGAGCACATGTGTGTGCTCAAGGCCTGCCATGCCGCTTGTCTTGGAAGAGGCAGGACGCAGATGGTCTTGTGCACATGCATATGCAAAGGATTCATGCCACACACGTTGGTCTTTAAGATGACTGAGTAGAGAGGGTAGAGCAGTTGCTCCCAAATGGGGTCACAGAAACAGAGCTACTCCTTCTCTCTGAACCTCCCATTGGGACCTATGCTCAGTACTGGTAGTAAGCATGATGTCTGATTTCATGACTATTCGCAAGTCTGCTCCTCTTCCCTGTGTAAGCTTTTTGTTATACTGGTTCCGCAGTATGTGAGCATGCACTGGCACACAACGCCCCATGCTCACTGCTGCTACTGTTTGCATGCTTTGGATAAGTGGAGGGAGGAAGAGGAAGTAGTTAAGGGAAGGGATAGGAAGTTTGATATTTTAAATTTCTTCATCATCTTGGGGGTCACATGAATTTTAAACGCTGAAATGGAGTCGGGAAGCAGCACTGGCAGCACATGAAGGTAGGGACCAGGCCCAGCAAGAGGAAAGGAAGAAATGCTTGAGAAGGTGTACAGAGGGAGAGAAGGTAAGCAGCTTAAGGGAAGACGGCAAACTGAACACTTGGGGAGGGAAGATACGGAAGGAAAGGGCAACGCTAGACACCAAGGGGGGAGGGGACACGGATGGATAGTGATGTGAAAGGGAGGATGTTGGACACAGGGTGGGGGAGGGGGTAAGGAGAGATGCTGGTCTATGGAAGGGTGGGGAAGAAGAAACACACTGGACAAGGACACAGGATAGGGAAAAAGCAGATGGAGAGAAGGGGTTACTGAGAAGGTAAGGAGAGAGATGGAAAGCTGTAGATAGATGCTGTTGAGAGAAAAAAAAAGGTGGGGTGACTACTGAATGAGGTGGTGTCAAACCAGAATGGATAGAGAAGCAGAAAAATGAATGGAAGGCGGCTGAAAAATCAATGTCAGATAAATGTAGGAGAGGAAGTGAAGACATGAGGAGGGAAAAGAAATGGCAAATGAACAAGACACCCTGGGAACAGAATTAAAAGAAAATAGACCTACAAAAGCAGAAACCACAGACTGGAAGCCAGAGGAGGTAAATGGCTAGATAGTAAAGGTCAAAAATAAAATGATTTTTTTTCTATGTAGTGATTGGAATGTATCAGATTTTGGAATTTACATCTGCTATATTTATATTTTGCACGATGGGGGCAGGGGGGAATACAGTACTTGCATCACTGCTTTTATTTTTTTGGTGATTTGCTTGCTGGACGTGATAGTGCTGCTGTCAGGAACATAAGATATGCCATACTGGGTCAGACCAAGATCCATAGGAGATAGAGAGGGAGAGAAAATGGTTCCAGGATTGCACAAAGGGAGAAGGGGGAGGAGTCAAGGGGGCCCAACCTTCCTCTTCCTCCTTTGGATAAGTGTCCCAGATTTGCCTGCAACACCCCCCCCCCCCCCCAAATCTGGTAACCTCATTTTACAGCGCTAGCAACTTCCTAACTCTTTTAGGCCTAAAGCATCAGTACTTAAACCGCTCCGTTCATCCAACTCTGAGCATTTTCCAAAACTGTGAAGAGTTATAAACCAAGCACCACTGTACATAGACAGCCACAGTCCAGTCCAATCCAATCCAATCCTCTCAACTCTGTATCACTAAAGTACATTTAAAGGGATTATTTTGCTGTGTGATCTACTCTTATCGTGTAGCAGCCAAGGAACTGGACATAAAAAAATTGTGACACATACAGAGCCTACGAGCCTGGAGGAAGATACGAGTAGCAAACGAGAAAACTAAAAGAAAGTTTCAATGATGCAGTTCGTTTATAATTTTGTTGCATGCCCTCTCAGGGGTATGAAGACTGCAGAGCCAATAACGGGGCACCCCCAATTTAGGTGAGTGGTCACTGAGATTTTTCGTTCATCTGACACCTAGCAAATTCAGGATACTGCTCAAGCTCAGAAAAGGGAGCGAAGGAATAGTTCTGATGACAGGGAGGATTAAGAAATCTCAGAGTCCAGGGTTGCTCCTCTAGACTCACCCTCACAACGTATAATAATGGCAACTAACCAGGTTAAAAGGACAGAGAGACCACAAGGCCTGAGCATCTCCAGCAGCCAGGCCTTGCAACTTAGAACGAGCCTGCCTTCTGTCCCTTTCAGCGACGGAAGCAGCAAAATGTCCCGCCGTGACTAACTCACCGGACAGCGCTCCCCAATTTGTCGGTATCCGCCGCCGGTTTCCAACGCCGCGCTATCAGCGTACCACAGAAATGGCGCGAGCCTCCACCCCCCTCATGCACGGCGAACCCGGCAGCACGCGGGGCTTCCCGGAACCTTTTCCAGGGACTGACCGCTCCAGCCAATCCAAGCCCCATGCATCGATGACATGCACCAAGTTCAGCCAATGGCACTGAAAAATAATATTTTAAGGCTGAGAAGGGAGGGAGTAGAAGGAAAAAAAAACAACAATATGGCGGTCCTCGTGAGTGACCAATGTGTAAGAGCCGCTTAAAAAGAAAGGATCCCCGCCGTCGAATCAAACAACTGGAAAGAACGCGCGGGTGATCTTTATGGCCAAGGGAGACAAAGCTTGCCACATGATCGGGACCGTGCGCTTCGATTGGTGGATTTCAGAGCCTACATCCGGGCTTTCTTCGGGCCAGTGATGGGAATTTGTGTTGTTGCTGCTGCTGGACCGCAGGGTCAGTGGAGGGAAAACGGTGCAGTCTCTTTCTTTTTCTTTTCATGTTTATCAGTAGGTTTTTTTTTAGTTGAAGTCTTTATATTGCTTTTATTTAACAGAGAAGCATGAATCAAAGCAAACTGGGGAGCTGGAGCGCCGCTGAAAAGTGCAGAAATGGTAATGATCTTTGAAGTCTGAGATAATCCGACCTAGACCTTCAGCTCCTTCCTTGATGTCCTAATAATTTAACATCAAAAGAGAAAGCGAAAATGGGCAAGTTCTTATAACCGAACTGTTATAATGTGGCTTACAACAGACATTAGTTAGACTGGGGTGAGCGCTGGATATGCTATATGTAGTTTTCAATCAATAAGGCGTTTGACACTGTGTCACACAAACGTTTATAAATAAGCTGAACAGTGTAAGGTGGAGCCTAAGGCTGTTAAATATTAAAATCTTTCCTATTATTTATTTGTATTTAACTTTAATATATTTTGTTGATTTAACAAATTAATCTATACATTGATTAATCTCCTTATGTTTCTGTCCATTACACACTTAAATCACTGTAAATTCTGTTTCGTTCGTTTTGTTACTCTTTTAATGAAACCACTTTAAGTTTGTTGCAAAGAGGTATATAGAGTTTTAATAAACAAACTGGGATAAGGCATCCCACAAGGCTCCTCCCTATCAGCTCTTATTCAACATCTATTTGCAGCCACTATGTACAATCATCTGCGCACATAACATCCACTTCCATATTTGTGCAGATGACATGATATATGCCTCAGTCAACACCACCGCACCAGCATATGATGGAATCAAAAAATAATCAGAAATTTCTCTCTGGTTGACCAACAGCTCACTAAAAATTACAAGAAGACAGAAGCACGCTTCATAGCAAAAGACACCAAATTTCAACCCTAAATGACATAAACATTCAAATACAAACAAAGAACAAGTACCTGGTAATAACACTTGACCAGCAACTCAACTTCAAATCTCACATAAGTAACACAATACAACAAATATACTATAAAATAAGAACTCTCCACCCATACTAGACCCTAACTTCCGCACAGCCTTTCAAGCAATAACACCACACTTTGACTACTGCAATTCAATTTATCAAGGACTACCAAATCCACTCTGCTCCCACTAATGCCTTACACACTGCTGCATGCACATCTTAAGGTTTCAGCACATAACTCCCATCCTCAAACAACTCCATTGGTTGCTCCTACTCAGCTGCATGCTTTACAAAGTCCTGCTCCTAGCATTCAAGATCATCAATAACCAATCCTCCCACTATCTACAATTCCTCCTGAAGACCACCAACTCTTGCAAGTCAAAGAGGCAAAACATGCTAAACATACCACAAGAAAAAAACAAAAGCACCCAACAGGGCATTTGAACTGTATGCGCCATCCTTCTGGAACTTCCTCCCTGGAACTCTCTGCTCAACAAACTAGCCACGTTTAGAAAACTACTCAAAACACACCTATTTAATGAACAATTTGGTCCCATTACATAACCGCCCCCCCAACAGCATCCACCCATAAGATTCAACTGACCTATTAGCATTGTAATTACCCCTTCTATCCAGTACTCTAATGTATATAAGTTCCACTGTTCTATGTAATATTGATAGCATATGTTAACTACCTTAACGATTGTTCTATGTATAAACAATTGTTTAATGTACACCGCTTTGCCCTGGTGAAAAGCAGTATAAAAAAACAGACAAAATAAATAAATATAAACCTGTTAAGTGATAGGTATCATTTGAAAACTTGAAAATGATTGTATTTCCCAAAAAGCAAACATACGCTTCTAATATGGAAAATGCATTGCAAACATGTGGTGAAATCAAACTACTAAACAAACAAATTTTGAAATTGGATCTGAATTTGTACATGGATAATAACCCCAAACTTGACCCCCAAAGGGTAGATTCTTACAGACCAATAGCCAGTATTCCGCTTCTAGCAAAAATAATTGAGAAACAGGTTCAAAGACAAATTCAGGATCATATAGACTCCACAGCTCCCCTAGACCACTGCCAACACGGGTTCAGAGAGTACCATGGAGTCGAAACCCTTCTCACCTTCCTTTTCAACAATATAATTACAGGCACCGATAACATCCGACAAGGTTTTGTGCTCATCTTTTTAGATATTGCTGCGGCCTTTGACTCGGTACATCATGAGCTCCTCCTCGGTCGACTGAAAGAGAAGGGAATCCGTAATACTGCGCTAGAATGGTGCAAGTCCTACCTAGACGGTCGATGGCAATATGTAAAATCTGGATCAGGAGAATCAAAACAATTCCATCAAACACAAGGCGTGCCTCAAGGTTCCTCCCTGTCATCTTTACTGTTCAATATATACATGCAACCGATCTGCAATATCATTAGATCATTTAACGTAAGCTGTCTGTTATATGCCGATGACATTCTCTTATACATGCCTTTCTCGACAGTTCAAATGGACCTCACACCACTTGTGGAGTGCTTCAATGCGATATCCGATTGGCTACAATCTCAAAACCTCCGCATCCAGCACAAAAAAACGGAGGTACTGTTCATCTCAAGAGACCCTGACTTTATTCCACCATCTCATGTAAGAGTCAAGGAAGCGGAATTACAAACCAAAGAAACAATAAAATACCTTGGGGTCACCCTAGACCAACATCTTGACATGAAATCTCACATAAGCAACATAGTCAAAGCTGTTTATTTCAAAATCCGTTCACTCAGACATCTGCGCTCCCTACTGGACCCAGATGATTTCCGGACAATATTCCAAGCACTGATCCTGCCTCATTTTGATTTTGCCAATTCCATTCTATAAGGTCTCCCTCAATCTACACTGAACCCGCTGCAACTGGCCATGAATGCCGCAGCAAGGGTCCTCCATGGAGCCTCCAGAAGTGACCATGTGACCCCCATTCTAAAGCAGCTTCATTGGCTACCTATACACGGAAGGATCATATTCAAGACCTTACTTCTCTCATTCAAGGCCATCAATTCCCTCTCCTCTATTGCGCTTACTGAGCTTATCCACACAGTGCCCCCAACAGATCCAGAAGATCAACAACCCTAAATCTACTGATAACCCCGAAGTCCCTAACTAAATGTAACAACACAACGGCAAATAGGGCTTTGTCTGTACGCCCCCAAATGCTGGAATGCACTACCACCAGACATCCGAGCTATTGTAGACCTATCTCAATTCAGGAAGGCAATCAAATTTCACCTCTTCCTTCAATACTACCCAGCCAGCAACCGAATCTAAGTAATATTCCAGCCTCCTTCCTGCAGATCAGGCACATACAGTCTTAAAATGATTACTGGTCTTCATTTAGATTCTTGTAATTATCATTTCATGTATTCACCTCAACCCTGTTGCTGCAATTTATTATCTCATGTATATAGTTCAACCCTGTTTGCCAAGTTGTTACTCCTGTTCCTTGTAAAACCAAACAGAATGTTGTATTGGTTGTTTTGTTATATTGTAAACCGCGCTGATACCGAATAGTGCGGTATATAAGCAAATGTAATAAATAAATAATAAATAAAAATAAAATAATGCTTTAATGAACACAAAAAAAGAGCACGAAGCCGTCACAACGAAGAGACACCACCACAAGAAGCGAGCAGCATACGGAGGTCACAGGTGCCTTTATTAATTGAGCCCCAACGCGTTTCGGCAAACGCCTTCTTCAGGGGGCATCATTTTTTAAGCTGCATACCCCCTGCGTTTGCCGAAACGCCTTGGGGCTCAATTAATAATGCTTTAATGACAGCACCGGTATTCTGGATAAGCTCTTTAACTAAATTGGTAAGAGCTATCTATGCTTACCTTACCAAAATACTGTTTGTTTTGGTATGATTAGATATGTTCTCAAGTAAGAATAAATATTATAGTCAATTACACTGCTCTAAAAATCTCAGGAGCTGAGGAGAGGAGTAATCAATAGCAATATTTATTTATGGAAAAGGTGGTGAATGTATGGAACAGCTGCCCAGAGGTGGTGAAGCAGGAGAGAGGAAGGGATTATGAAGTTTAGAAATTAGTAAGGATGGGCAGAGCAGACAGGCCATACAGTTATGAAATAGTATTAAATATAAGCATAGTCTTCATCTGCCATCATTTTCCATTTTTGTTGTGGATGCAAAAATGATCCCAGCTGAATTCATTATTACCACCCACATTGGAAAACGTTTTCATTTTATAATATGACGTGCCATGTTGGATCAAACCAAAGGTCCAGTGAGCTCAGCAGCCTGTACAAATCACTGTGGAAGTACCCAGCACCACTGGCATCCCAACGAGTACCTTCATTCTTTGTTCACAAGGATAAGAGGTGGCTTTCTCTAAGCCTACCTGGATAATAAGCTTACCTCACTTTTCTAATTGTGTTTTACACTGTCATTTTACTATTGTTACCAAAATGTAAGTTATGTCAAGCTATACCTGCATTGCACAGTTTGGATGAATTTCTTCATGAAAGTGGTTAATACATATTAATAAATATTTATTCATGGTGGATATATCTTAAGAGTTCAACTGATTGTGGGGTTCTCGGCACAGGTTTAAGAAACCCTGCCTTAGAGGACGTACTGTGTCAAAGGCCATGGCCAATTCAAAAAGGCCCAGCAGGGCATAAGAACTGCCTCAGTGTTAGGGTTTTTGTGATGAAAGAAGCCTAACTATGCCCATTCTACTAGTGCTGTAGATATGAGGGCCCTGGAAGTTTTAATGATAGTAGTATGAAAGTGATTCAGTGCAGTGCTAGTTCCCCATTCTCAGCCACTCACCACTAGAGGTCCCAGTTCATTAAATAACTTGTTCTTTGGCCAGCACACAAAGGGGGCAGATGCAGAAAGTGTTAGCACGCCATTTTTCTGGTGATTTGTTTTCCCCATACTAGGCTTGCTGTCTAATTAATAAAGCAAGCTAGCATGGAAAAATGGTCAGGAAAAAGCACTGTGCTAAACCACGATGCAGTGCATATGCAAAGTGCTGCATAATTAACCACATTTTGAAAAATGACAATGGTGAGGTGGGGATACAGTAGCAATACCCACATGCCCCTATCTATAAAAGGTACACTGGGAAGGTTTGATAACGTTAATGGCAGTCCACTGAACACCAGTGATTTGTGGGGTGGGGCAATTGGGGCCCATGGACCACCCTTTTTATTATTCTTTTTTTAGGTGGGGTGGGAGGGCCCACAAGGCCATTAATAGTTTTGTTTCTGGTTGAGGGGAGTCAGTATCTGAGGAGGATGCCCCCCTCCCCCTCAATGCTGTGTCTTCCCCAATGCCTGTATTATCTGAGCTGAAATGTCAAATTTCACCTTTGGTCCTGTTTCTAAAGACAGCATGACAAAAACTTGCAGGGGCCGCTAACACACTACTGGGTGCATCATTTGGCTTGCTCTTACAGTTTAGCGCTTTCTGTGCGCAAGTAATTAGTACACTGTTTGCATCCAGCATGGTTATGCAAAACTTTAGCGTTAAATTTGAATTTTGAAACCCTTTGCTAGAACTTTAAGCACTGGGTTCTAGCGCAAGGGTTTCTGTATCGGCCCCAAAAGCATGCTAGGGCTGTTACACATCACCAGGCTCCCTTCCCTCAAGCATTACACAGGCTATTAATCTGTGTCACACAGGAATACCTGCAGAGGAATTGACTGCCTGTAGTTTTAGATACTTTTATTGCTACCAGTGTTTTATCCGAATATATTGTATGATTTCTTTCTTGGATCCTAAGTCTTATATGCTGTCTTACAGTTTAAGATATTCTTGTTGTTCAGTACTCTTATAGCACTTCCTCAGAACCTGCATTTAAAAATAAAAAACACACAATTATTTTCACTAGTACCTTCCCAGCAATCTGTTTACTGTGGGTTTTATCCTCCTGTCATAATTAAAATTGTGAAGACCTGGAACATTACAGAAAAAAAACCTGTACACCATGTAGTCTATATCTAATAGTATATGAAAAAGCCAATGTCCTTAAACACTTTTGCATTTGATGATAGTTGAGTATTCTGTGAATTCCCTTTAATTTTTGGGCTGCTCTAATAACTGTACAAAGCTTAGTACAGAAATAGTTTACCTCCATTTTTTGCACAGTAAGATTACGTATAGTAAAGACTTTAGTACATTAAATCATCACTAATTGGGCAGCAACACACTGCACTAATGTTAGCATGTTTAATATACCAAATGCATACTAATAAGCTGCATGCAAGATTGCTTTTGATGCAGAAAACTGCTGAAATTTAACACAATATTTTTTTGTGCGTTTCTGAGAGCACTGGATCTTTACTTCATCTCTCAAAGCAAAGTAAAGTTTTAACATTCTTTTGACTTTAAACAGAAGCTAAGTGGAAGTTTTTATTTAAAAAAAAAAAAAAGCCGTGGCAAGATGGCGGCTGAGTGAACTCAAGGCGTTTTTCTCCCTAGTCTCTGTTCTTTTGGGCTGTAGTTGCGCTGACCTGGTTTGTTGGAGACGGGGAGGAGGAAGCGCAAGCAGGCATTCCTACCCTCGGGTAATGCCGGGACTATCGATGTGGGCCAAAGAACATTGCAGACTTGTGGATTTGTGCCATTGAGTTCTAGAGCGACGTTTTCAGCAGCAACGCCAGGAAATGACCTGGCAGAGCTGAGCATTTCAGGGGTTGGCTTTCCCCCGAATCACGGAATCCTCCAATTCAACCCGGAAGGGTTGGGGTATGCTGTGAAGTGCTTCTTGGTGAGCTGGCTGTGAGTATGCTAGTTTTGGGAAGTGAAGAGGGCTCACCGGTGCCTGGTTCCCACTTTTCTGTGGCTGTTGCTTCGGCGGGGACATCACAAGTGATACCAGAAGCTGCAGCAGCAGGTGGTGTGTCCTGCTCTGGATGTCTGGAAAAACCTGTGGATATTACAATGGAGACGCTGTTGCAGCTTTGAATAACTCCTTACTGCTTGTGGTTGGAACTGTGACTAAAGATGTTGTGACTTTTAAAGATGAATTACAAGGGGTCTCTAGAGCCTGTGTGGAACAGTCGGGGAGGTTGACCCAAGTCTCTGCAGATTTAGAACAACTTCGGCGAGTTCAGGAGACCCAGATGGAAGGTGGAGTACTTAGAGAATCAGGCTCAGAAGTTTAATTTGAGATTGTTGAATTTTCCATGTTCTCCAATTTGTTCCCCCTTGGAGATGGTTCGTAGATACTTTCATGGAGGTATTACAGCTTACCCAGGAGCAACTACCTCCTCTCAATAGGGCTCAGTACCTATCTCTGGGATCTTCTGTTGCTGCAGGTGTAACATCCAGTGTGGCAGGGGAACTCACTGGATGTGGGGACTGGGCGCTCCACTTTGCTTATTACGCTGGTTCTGGAGTCTGATAAATCTTTGATCCTTAGATCTTATTTCAAGAGTTTTAGTGTGCAGTTTATGGGTTCATTTGTTCGTATTTTCCCAGATTTGGCTTGTGATACCCAAGCAAGGAGTAGGGAATTCTTGGGATATATATCCCGGGCTCTCTCCCTCAGTCGGTATTTTTTCCTGAAGTTTCCTTCTCGATTCTTTATTTCCTATAAGGGTAAGAATTTTCTGTTTTTTGAGCCGAGACAGCTGCTGGAATTCTTGGTGGCTAGGGAAGAAATCATTACTGTAGCAGCCTCCTGCCCAGCTGATGCGTGAGACTCCGCTCAGCCTGTATGATTTGTTTTCAATTATGGGTTTCTAATTTATGTATTTACTATTTCTCTCCCCCTTTTTCCTTTTATGGTGGGCTAAAAAGTGGTATTTCTTGTTTTGGAGGGTGAATGGTATAGGTATCCCCCCCTGTCAGCCCAGTTTCCACCGCTAATGTGTGAAATGCAGCTCTCTTGAGAAAATTGCCTGTGGTAGCTGCATTTATCCCATGTTAGCTGTCACTGTGGTGTGATTTTCTCCTATGATGTTGTCTTTTTACCTTTTTTGTTGTATTACTAAATGGAAGTTACCATGTATTTCTTTTCATTCTTGTATGTGCTTGAAACTATTATATCAAAACTTAAATAATAATAAAAAAAAAAGCCAACAACTGGGGATCCCTTGCTCTATACCAAGGCCCCTCAATCGTTATAATTTTATAGTAATACTACCACGAAGACCTTATACTCTAAAGGGTGTGAGCTGTCAGCACAGCGCTAATAGAAAATCACACCACAGTGACAGCTAACATGGGATAAATGCAGCTACCACAGGCAGTTTTCTCAAGAGCTGCATTTCACACATTAGCGGTGGAAACTGGGCTGACAGGGGGATACCTATACCATCCCGTTACTGTGCGCTTTGACAGGACACAGTAACCACACTTTGTGTGGACATCACAGATGCTGCAAACTCTATATTCATAGCTATAATGCAATTCTTAGCTTTTATCACATCAATTTTAATAAAGTGTAATTACTCACCTGTAACAGGTAATCTCCAGGAACAACAGGAATTTAGTTTTCACATATGGGTGATGTCAGCACTGATGGAGCCTGTGCAGGAACGCTCCCCAGCATCCAATAGGAAAGCTTTTGGCGGCATCCCACTGCACCTGCATTACTGCCTTCCCAATTAGTCCTCCTCAGTTGAGTTTGTAGTTGAGAAAAAGAAGGAAACACTAACTCCTAGGGGAGGAGGGTGGGTTGTGAAGACTAAATTCCTGCTATTCCCAGAGATCACCTGTTACAGGTGAGTAACTATCCTGTCTCCAGGAACAAGCAGTAATGTAGTTTTCATATACAGACTCACTAGCTCCTTCCCAGATGCCAGAGAAAAATGACCTCAGAACCAGTAGGTTTGCCTCAGGGTAGGCTTCAATAGGTCATGAATCCTCCATGGATGTCTGGTATCGTTAAATTCCAGGACAGAGGGTAGGAGTTGCCCTTAAGTTGAAAGGGGTGCTGGAGAACAGCTCGACTAAACATGGCATCCTGACAGGAGTCCTTATCCAGACAGTAATAGAAACATTAGAAATATGGTGACAGAAGACCACATGGCCTGTCTAGTCTGTCCTTTCATAACAACAACTAAAACAGTCCCCTTTTTAATGAGCAGCAAAGATATGGACGAAGACCATTGCTGCTTTGCAGATTTCGTCAATGGCTACAGAGCATAGATTTAACATCAAGGTGGCCATGGCATGAACATTATGGGCAGTAACATGACTCTTAAAGGATAGTCCTGCTTTATCATAAACAAAAGAGATGTAATCTGCTATCAATTTAAAGAGAGTACATTTGGATACTAGCAACCCCAGGTGACTAGGGTCAAAGGAGATGAACAACTGTGAAGCCTTGTGGTGTTCTCAAGTCCTTTGAAGATAAAATGCTAAGGTATGTTTGCAGTCAAGAGTATGGAGGGTTGCTTCTGCCCTAGACGTGGTCTAGGAAAAAAAGTGGGTTTTGAGTTTCCTTCTAAATTCACTCAAATTATTTGTCAGTCGCAACTCGTGTAGGAAGTTGGTTCCAGTGGATTGGTGCTGTATATGTGAAAGCTCTATTGCTTGTTTCTACTTTGACAGTTCTTATGCTGATCGGAACACAGAGAGCGTTGAGATTTATGGTTCTTCTGCACCTGTTGTGTGGTTGAATAGTGATTAGGTTATCGAGGTAGGACGGTGCAATGTTGTGAATGAGTTTAAAAGTTGTTATGAGAAGTTTGAAAATGATGCGAGCGGCAACCGGGAGCCAATGCAGTTCCATTAGCACTGGGGTTATGTGATCTGTGACGCTTTTTTCCATGATGACTCTTGCAGCAACATTTTGAGCCATTTGCAAGATACTTAGGGTGTTCTTCGGAAGCCCTTGCAGAATGGCGTTGCAGTAGTCTAGGTGAGGAACGATGAGAGCTTGTGCAACAGTCCTGAAGTCAGATTTCTTGAGGATATTGCGAAGTGGTTGAAGAACTTTCAATTTGTAAAAAATGGCTCGGTTAATTGTTCGGAGGTGTTTATTCATCCTAAGGTTGCTGTCTAGTAGGACCCCTAGATATTTGATTGCAGGCTTCGTGTGATATATGTTTTTGTTAAGGGTGACTGTGGTGGGCGGGATGAAATTGGTTTTCTTGGAGATAAACATGGCCTCTGTTTTCTTGTGGTTTATTGACATGTTGTTTTGTTGAAGCCATGTTTGGAGCATGTCAAGGCATTCTTCTAGTGGAGTGTAATCCGGTTGTGTTATGTTAAGGTGCATATACAGCATCACATCGTCAGCATAGATGAGGTAATTGATGTTGCGCTTCTGAAAGATCTCACAGACCGGTTTTATATACAAATTGAATAGGAGAGATAAGGCGGACCCTTGAGGAATCCCCTGGGTTTGGGGGAAGGCATTGGCTTTATCGTTGTTGAATTGAACTTGTTGCATCCTATTGGATATGTATGATGCAAACCAATTTAAGGGGGTCCCCCTGTTATACCTATGGATGTAAGACGGTTTAAGAGGGTGCCGTGGTGTACTGTATCAAATGCAGCTGAAATGTCGATTAAATATAAGTATGAACATAGCATTTTTGTTCTCGAGACCCCTGAGGAGGTTGCCAGCAGTAGGGTTTCTACTCTGCGATGCTGACGAAACCCATATTGATGCATATCTAAGGCTTTCCTATCGTCGATGTGATCCTGCATCCTTCGGCATGAAGTGGGGGAGATTTCTAAGGATGACCTTGTCATGGTGAAACTGTGTGTAAGGTGGGTCTGCTACCACAGCTTGAAGTTCACTAGAGTCTACTGAAGTGAGGCAATAAGGAAGATGACCTTCCATGTTAGAAACTTTAACGAGGTAGTAGCCAAAGGTTCAAAAGATGGCTTGAGAAGTTGCCCTAGAACAACAGTGAGATCCCACGCCACCGGTGGCAATCTGATGGGAGGCTTGGTTAGCAAAAGGCCTCTTATGAAGCATACTACAAGCAGCTGTGAAGAAATGGGCTGTCCATCCAAGGAACGAGAGGCTGCAATTGCACGTAAGTGCACTCTTACCGAGTTAGCTTTGAGGACAGGTGGAAGCAATATCTGAGGAGTGCCTCCACTGGACCCAAGAAGGGATTAAGATCCTTCTGGGAACACCAGTGAGAGAACCTACACCACTTGAAGGTGTATGTAGTGTGGTGGATGGCTTCCTGGAAGCTAAGAGGATCTCCTTTACCTTCCTGAGAAAGGTTAAGATCTTGTAATGCTATGCTTTCAGTAACCATGCCATGAGGTGGAGAGACTGCGGATAGGGATGGAGCAGCATCCCCTCCTCCTGGGAGAGGAGATTGGAGCAGAGCAGAGCTCTATGGGTTGAGTCTGACACAGACATAGCAGGAGAGAGAACCACAGTTGATGTGGCCAGTGCGGTGCTATGAGTATCATGAAACCCCTGTCCACTTGGAGCTTGAATAGCATCTTGGGAATTAGGAGAAGGGGAGGAAAAGCATACAGGAGCCCTTGACCCCAGTGGAGGTAAAATTCATCTATTTGCTGGTTGCCCGGCCTGGGAGTCCTGGTGCAGAAGTGAGGAAGCTTGGCTTTCTGTGGTGTGGCAAACAGGTCAGTCTCTGGAGTCCCCCAGCTCTGAAAGATGTTGTCTCCATATGGAGAGACCATAAGTGAGGAAGAAGGATCTGGCTCAATTTGTCTACCAAGACATTTTGCTCTCTTGGGAGATACACTGCTTGGAGGTGTATCTGATGAGCAATGGTAAAAGGACCAGAGATGGAGAGACTCCCTGCAGAAGGGCCAAGATCCTGTTCCTCCCTGCTTGTTCATATAGAGCATGGCTACCTGATTGTCCATCTGGACCAGGACCCTGTAGGAATGTAGGTGCTCTTGAAATACCCTGAGGGCATTGAAGATAGCCTGAAGCTCTAGTAAATTTATCTGGAGTTGCGACTGTCCAAAGGTCCTGAATGGAGGGAATCCCCAGATAGGGCCTCCCACCCCAGTTTGGAGGTATCCGTCATCGGGGTACATTGATATGAAGGCATCTGAAAAGGTGACCTGATAAGGAGATTCTCTCTCTGGGGAACACCACCATTGAAGGGATGTGGCCAGAGGGGTAGAGACTGATCTTGTCCCAGAGACAGCCTGAGGCCTGTTTCCACTGGGAGGCCAGAGCTCATTGGGCTGTGCGCATATGCATACAGGCTTATGGAACTACATATACTGTTAAGACCATATGACCTAGAATCTGTAGTATTTCTTGGGCAGTTAGGTGGTCTCTGAGCTGTACCTGAGATGTCAGTTGAATGGGATGAGAACAGCAGGGCTACCCTCACCTGCTGAGTATGTGAGAGTACCTGCATGGTACGGGAGAGACACAGGCAGACCTCCTGGGAGGTGCCTGCCTTTATGAGCCAGTCATCTAAGTAAGGGCAGCCAAATATCCCTAGATATCTTAGAAATATGGCTACAACCGCCATGCACCTTGTGAAGACTCCAGGGACAGAGGAGAGTCCTTCCTTTTGGACTTTGTATCAATAAATATTTCCTGTGTTCTGGATGAATAGGGATATGTGTGTACGCTTCCTTTAGATCTAGAAAACAGAGCCAGTCCCGACACTGAAGATTGAAGACCCTCCTACTCTGAGAGATCATCTTGAACTTCTCACAGATGAGAAAATTGCTCAGGTTTCTGAGGTCCAAGATGGGTCTATAGCGTCCGCTTTTTTTTTTTTTGGAATGAGAAAGTAGGGAGAATAGAAAATCCATTCCCTGCCGAGATGTTGGAACTTCCTCTATAGCACCTTGTGATAGAGAAGTCACTTCCGGCTGAGAATGATATTCCACTACTAGAGTGAAGGGGGCAGATTTTATAGATAAAGTCTGTACCCATCTCTCATTATGGTTAGCGGCCATTGCTCTGAAGTGATGAGATGCCACCTGTGGACAAAATGACAGTCTGCTGGCAATGAAGAGGGGTGGGGATTCTCCAGAAAAAAGTAAAAAAAAAAAAAAAAAAAGGAGCAGATTAAACCTGTGGAGCTGGTCAAGGCTTAGGAGCATGTTGCTTCTTTTGTTCTTTGGGAAACTGTTGCCTCTTCTGAGCCCGGTATTGAGAAGCAGGGGTGTAAGAAGAGTAAAATTTCTTCTTATTAAAGAAAATGTTCTTTGTAGTCGTTTTCTTCTTAGCAAGGTTGGCAGTAGTCCTAGAAAGCCTCGCACCTAGACAGAATCTTAGATAGTGCTGGGGAGGAGGCTGCTGTCTTGGTAGATGTCATCAAAAAAGCAAGATATATCGTTCACTACTAACTGTTATGAAGGATCAGAATTAACATACAAGGTCTCAGTAGAAAATAACACTGCTGTTTCTAGGTTTACACCTGATGTCAGCAATTGTGTTATATCACATCAATGACCTCATGCGTATGATATCAAAAGAGAAATACCTCAGTCCCTATATTCTTAAAATATTATACTCATATTCGTCAAAGGACTGAGCAAAATCTTTTAATATACATATGATGCCAACGTACAGTCCCAGTACCAGCCAGACGTTTCAGTCTAATTTCTTCAGGGGACCGTTAAACAACTTTGATGCTGCCCGCGTTAACACTTTGTTCTGAACCGGCTGCCAAATATCTCCCGCCAGCTCAAAAACACCACGCATCATGTCATGCCAATGATATAGGAAAACATGGTAGGGAGGTTTTGGAGGCTAAATGTAGGAAGTTGAAATACAGAACTTTCAGGGTAGTATTCTCCAAAATGCTTCCCTTTCCACATGCAGGACCCAAAAGGCAGGCAGAGCTCCAGAGTCTCAATGTGTGGATGAGAGAATGGTGCAAGGATGAGGGTTTTGGATTTGTTAGGAACTGGGGAAAGGAGGGGCTTCACCTTAACCAGGATAGAACCAGGCTGCTGGCATTAACCTTTAAAAAAACGAGAAAGAGCAGCTTTTAAACTAGATAATAAGGAAGGGGACTGCTACTTCTGGAGAGAAATCTGCAATTGTGACTATATACATCTTGGAATTTTTCAGAAGGGACTTCTTTGGATTAAAGCTGATTAATCTGTGAACCCAGTGTATTTGTTAAATCAGTCAGGGCCTAGTAGCAGCAGTTTAAATTTAAAACACAGAAGAGAGCATGTAATTTAAATTTAATACACACTCAGGGCCTAGTGTCAGCAAAGTACTTTTAATTTAAATTTAAAACACAGAAGAGAGCTTTCTGGTTAAATTTAGAACCCAGCAGAGAGCTTCTAGTACTGTGTAGCAGCCCTCTTTTAATAAGTGTTATTTACCTCCCCAACACCCACCCCTGGGATAATCATATAGGTACTTACACATCTTAAAAGGAGGTGCAGCTCGTTATCCAAATCAGTCATACACTAAGGACCAGAGATTAATTAAGCTTCAGTGGAACAAGGTATATTAGATACAATTTTATTAGTATTAGCAACCCTTAGTAAATAAAGAAATTAAAGATCTAAACACAAGCTTAAAACTAAGATGCAGACAGCAGCAGGATAGGGGCTTTCCAGTCTCTTGCATTGAGTGTCACATGTATGATTTTCTACCAGATGGTGAGAGGTCTTACATGTGCACTAAGTGCAAGGAGCTCTTTGCTCTCAGGGAACAAGTCCATTCTCTAGAGTAACAGAAGACAAAAAGACAGAGGTACATAGACGAGACCTACAGGGATATAGTCCTGAACTCCCACCTCCAGTCTAGCAGCATCCCTGTTGCCATGGAGGAGAGAGGTCACATGACAGGAGAGCATCACCCTGGTGTGGCAGGAAGTGATCCTGCAACTGGGACCTGTCCTCCAGGCGATGTAAAACCCTCTCACACCGAGGAAGCTTCTCTAGGGCCATGTGCCCATGAGGGAAGGGTTAGGACAGCCATTATAGTTGGTGAGTTGATCATTGGGCATATAGGTGGCTGGTGGATGTAAGAATTGCCTGGTAACATGACTGCCTGGTGCGAAGGTAGCAGACCTCCTGCGCCACCTAGATAAGGTCTTAGATAGTGCTGGGGAGGAGTCTGCTGTCTTGGTACATGTCAGTACCAATGACATAGGAAAATGTGGTAGGGAAGTTCGGGAGGCTAAATTTAGGCTTTTAGGTAAGAAGTTGAAATCCAGAACTTCCAGGGTAGCATTCTCCAAAATGCTTCCCATTCCACACACAGGACCCAAGAGGCAAGCAGAGCTCCGGCATCTAAATGCATGGATAAGACAGTGGTGCAAGGATGAGGGTTTTGGATTTGTTTGGAACTGGGGAAAGGAGGGGCTCTTCCAAAGGGATGGGCTTCATCTTAACTGGGCTGGAAGCAGGCTGCTGGCATTAACCTTTAAAAGCTGCCCTATCTCCTTTTTAAACTAGATAATAGGGGAAAGCTAACAGTCGCACAAGAGCGGATGGTTTGGAAGAATGTATCCTTGAAGGATACTACCAAAAGCAGAGAGGTTCCAAAAAAGAGTAAAGTAGCCCAAATGCCCTCACGTATGGAGCAGACAGAGCTTAAAGATCCCAAATTATCCATGCCTACCAATAGCCAAATTAATATGAATAAATACAGTCTCTAAAATGCTTGTATGCAAATGCTACAAGTCTAAAAAATAAGAGGGGAGAGTTAGAATATATAGCACTAAATAAGAAGCTAGATATGATTGGAATCAGACATGGTGGAAGGAGGACAACCAGTGGGATACTGTGATACCTGGGTACAAACTCTATCGTAATGATAAAGCTGATCAAATTGGTGGAGGGGTTGTGCTCTGTTAGAGGGCATTGAGTCACAAAGGATTAAAGTTTTGCAGGAAACAAAATTTGCTGTAGAATCTCTATGGATTGAAATTCCATGTAAAAAGGGGAAGGCGATGGCAGGGGGAGGGGGGGTGTACTATCGACCGCCTGGCCAGAATGAACAAATGGATGATGAAATGCTCAAAGAAATCAAGGAAGCTAACAAACGTTACACCGCAGTAATAATGGGTGATTTCAATTACCCCAGTATCGACTAGGTCAGTTTCACAGCAGGACATGCGAGGGAGATAAAGTTCCTAGATGAAATAAATGACTGCTTCTTGGAGCAGCTGGTTTATGAACAGACCAGAGGGGAAGCCATTTTGGACCTAGTTCTTAGTGGAACACCAGATCTGGTGCAAGAGATAAGGGTGTTGGGGCCACTTAGCAATAGTGATCATAGTATGATCGCATTTGACTTAATGGAGGAGGGATGGTAAGGAAATCCACAGTACTACCTTTTAACTTTTGAAAGGGAGACTATGATAAAATGAGGAATAGTTAAGAAAAAAAATCCTAAAAGGAGCAGTTGCAAAGGTTAAAGACTTATATTAAGCTTGGGTGTTTAAAAAATACTCTTGGAAGCCCAGACCAGCTGTATTCCAAGCTTTAAGAAAAGTGGAAGTTAGTCCAAAAAACTGCCAGCATAGTTTTAAAGGTGAGGCCAGAGAGGCTGTTGTTGCCAAAATAGCATCTTTCAGGAAATGCAAAAAAGAGCCAAATGACAAAAACTGGAAACAGCACAAGCACTGGCAAGTTAAATGCAAGGCATTGATACAGCAGGCAAAGAGAGAATTTGAGAAGAAGCTTGCTTTGGAAGCAAAAATACGTAATAGTCTTTTTTCAAGTACATTTGTAGCAAAAACACATGTGAGAGAGTCAGTTGGGCCATTAGATGATAGAGGGGTAAAAGGGGCATTAAGTAGAGACAAGGCCATAGTGGAGAGACTGAATGAATTCTTTGCTTCGGTCTTTTCCTGAGGAAGATATAGGGATGTTACCCATGACTGAAGTGGTATTTAAAAGGTGATACTGCAGAAGAATTGAAAGAAATAGCGATACACTGGGAAGATGTATTACAACTATTTGATAAACTGAAGAGTAGCAAATCACCTGGACCAGATGGTATACATCCAAAGGTGTTGAAAGAACTGAAATATGAGATTGCAGACCTGCTATTAGTAATCTGTGAACTATGATTAAAATCATCTGTAATATTCGAAGACTGGAGGATGATGGCCAATGTAACGCCAGTTTTTAAAAAGGGCTCCAGGGGTGGGCGTGACAGGATGTCAGCAGGACGCTCTGCATGCTGAAGCTGCTCTCTCTCCTGGCTCCTGATCCTGAGTAGCTTACCGCCTGATGACATGGGGCAGAGGAAGCGTAAGCAGGCTGTCGATCCTCCCGGTACGGGCATGCCGTGTTCTTCGGGTCAACGAACCTTGGGGGAGTGTGGGTTTGGAGTGGAGCAGAAGCAATGTCTTCGGCAGTGCCGGTTGTGGAGACTTCAGCGCTGAGCGTGTCGGGGGTTTGGCTTTCGCCAGAGATGCATTCTCCACCCCCCTTACCGTGACCCGGAAGTGATGGTGCAGCGGACGCTGGATCCTTCGTGAGGGTGCTGGCGAGCACGCCGAGGAGAGGTCCTTCGGGAGGAGCGTCTGCTCTCGGTTTTTCCCCTGTGACATTGGAGCAGCGGCAGAGAGGAAGGGGAGTTGTTGGAGACTCCCGCTGTGGATGCCGTGCAGGGAGGAGATCTTCCGATGAAGTTTTTGTTGGTGAAACCCGCGGTTATAACTTTAGAGATGCTATGGGGAGGTCTGGCTTCACTTTCATCCTCTCTTCAGATGTCGCTTGGGGTTAAGACTGTGTGTGGAACTCTGTCTAATGACCAGTCTAGTCAGGCGGAGAGACTGTCCAAGCTTGAACAAGATGTGGGGCATTTGCAGGAAGTTTGGGATGCTCAGGTAGTGGATAGGAATGTGTCTGCTAGGAAAATGGAATATTTGGAGAACCAGGTTAGACGTTGTAACCTGCGTTTTCTAAATTTTCCACGTTCACCTTTACTTTCTCCCCTGGAAATGGTGAGGAAGTATTTTGGAGAGGTTCTCAAACTTCCCCTGGACCAGTTTCCACCATTGGTCCGTGCACAATATCTGCCTGTTGGTACAGTGAAGGGAGCTTCTAATATTCCTTCTGTTCACGCTGAGAAGGGTGAATTGATGGGTTTCTTGGAATCCTCCCTTGAGGTTATCACCGACAAGTCAACTTTACTTGCTACTCTGGCGTTAGAATCAGATAAATTTTTTATTCTTCGTTTGTACTTTAAGAATATCAATGAGGAATTCCTAGGTTCTAAAGTTCATATATTTCCTGATCTCTGAAGAGTTACTCAGATGAGAAGGAAAAGTCTTTTGACTTTTCATCCCAGAGTTTTGGCTTTAGGGGCAACTTTTCTGTTGAAATTTCCTGCCAAGTGTTATGTGGTTTATAAATAAAAAAAAATGTATGTTTTCTTTGAACCTAGGCAGCTTAATGAGTTCTTAATAGCTAGGGAGGAAGTAGTGGTGGAGGTTCCTCAGAATTCCCATTCGGCTGACACTTAAGTATTTTTCCTGTTTCACCTGATTAAGTAATTGCTGAGATGTATTATTGCATCTATGTTTTGTTTCCTAATACGCCCTCCTTTATTTCCTTTTGTTCAGTGGTCTGAATGTTTTGGATGACATGGAAAATGTTTTTTTTCTTTTTATATAAGATAATTTTAGGTTTTGACTATTGTTCATGTTTAATCCATTATTTTTCTTTTCATTCATGTTATTTGCTTGGATGTAACTATGTATAATAAGCATAAATAAATAATTTAAAAAAAAGGGCTCCAGGGGTGATCAAGGAAACTTCAGACCATTGATCCTGACGCCAGTACCAGGAAAAATGGTAGAAACCATCAAAGAACAAAATTACTGAACCTGTAGATAGTCATGGCTTAATGGGAGACAGCCAACATGGCTTTAGACAAGGAAGATCATCTTACTAATCTTATGTTTTTGTTTTTGAAGGTGTGAATAAACAGATAGACAAAGGTGAGTTCAGGGGCAGCTCTATGAGGTGGTAGCCTCAGGTGGTAACCTTTTGGGGGCAGCAAAAATTGCCACCAAAAAGACCACCTCACTCAGCCTTCAAAAAAAAAAAAAAAGTTGCAGAAGCTGCTGCGGCTACAGCATTAAGTGCCCCGTGGCTGTCCCCGCTTTCCGGAGGAGGGTGTTGCCCTTTCCCACAGCTCTGTTAAAGCTGAGCCCACGGCGCTGAAGGGAAACACTCTTCCTTCATGCAGCACTGCAAAGCTGAGCCGGTGCAGGAGGAGGGAAGACACTGGTAGCTGTCATGGCTCTTCGGTGAGGTGGTAGCCACAGGGCACTTCATGCTGCTGCTGCTGCAGCAGCAGTTTCTGCAACCTTCCCCCCCATTTCCCTTCAGGTGAGGCTGGGACAGGAGTAGCACAGGTCAGGAGATAGTAATGGCCTGAGGGTGGGGGCAGCTAGGACTGGTAATGGGCTATCAGGGGAGGGGGGATTAGAACTGGAAATGGGCTGATTGGGGGGGGAAATGGGAGAATAGGACTGGAAAGGAGCTGATATGGCGGGGGAAGGAGGGGGCTGGAATGGAGCTGACACCTGGAATGTACTGAAGAGGGATTGGAAGGGAGCTGACACTTGGGAGTGGGAAGTGGGCTGGGTAATGAGGAGGCGGCTGACATGCAAACAGCACTGGAAGGGGGATCGACAGAGGGTAGGGTGACTGGAAGGAGTTGATGGGGGGGTGGCACAGAGTGGACATGAGCTGATACCTGGAATGGAATTTGGACTAGAATGAGCTGGACAGTGGGAATGGAGGGGGATTGGAAAAGAATGGACACCAGTGGCAGTCATGAGAATGCAAGGCAGTTGACATTGGAAGGTACTGGAAGGGGATGACTGGAAAAGGGGGCTGATACTGGGGAGTGTTACTGGAACTGGGCTGATGGAAGGAAGTGAAAAGAACAAAAGAAGATATAAATGGCAGATGGATCATAGACCACAGAAAGAGAGCTAAGAGAAGACAGGAAAACAGAAGCCTCAGATCGGGACCAGCATAATCAGAGAATAAAATGGTCAAAGGTAGAAAAAATAATTTTATTTAATTTTAGTAATTGAACTTTGTGCTCTCTCTCTTTTACACAGTATTGGGGAATTGCATCTCTTATTTATCTGATGTTGCACTGCATGTGGACTCTGGCTTCTTGGTTTCAGTTTAAATTTAGTCTACATATTTGTATTTTTACTTTAGATTGTGGTTACTTATTCTGTACTTGGTGAGGGTTGATGTTGCAAGTGTGTGACTGAGGCCAGGTGTTGTTAACATGGCGTTTGTACATAAAGATCTATACTGTACTGTAGTAATTTGACTCGTTCAGCTTTTCAAATAGGTGTATGGATGTTCCAGGGTCCATTGTAGCATTTACAGTGATGCTTTTTTTGGATGGGCTCCTTATGTGAGTTTTGGAAGTTTATGCTGATATGGTATGGTAGGTTTGCTCTTTGTTGTAGGGTTTTGTATTAGTTCACAATATGCCTGGCACTGGAGAATAGCAATTGTTATTGTTAGTGAGATGATCAGAATATTTTTTTTTTTTTTTTTTTTTTTAAATATTGAGTTCTGTGGGTGAATGTCCTGGTTCTGCTCTGCACTCACCTTGGATGCAAAATATGTTGAAAAAGAAAAAGCAAGAACCATAACAGTTTATAAAACTAAATTATAACAAAACAAAAATGAGTTATAAACTGTTCTGTTGGTTTTTGCTTGCTTAATTCCTTGGTGTGCACAGGGCGCAAAGACTTGGGGGGCATATTTCAGCTGTCTGCTGCTGCCACTGGCAGGATAGTAGCAGGCAGCTGAAATGCGCCTCCCCAAAAGCCTTTTCACAGCACTTGAAATAGGTCTGGTCACGATGTCAGAGCAGGGAGGGACAGATCTGAAAGGCACCAGCACTTTAAGCAGATTGGGCGCATGCCCTCCCCCCCCCCCCTCCTCCTATCTTCCAGCACTGCCTGCTCTTTCCCTGTTACCGGCACCACCGTGAAATAAGAGGACAGCGGCAGCAGCAGGGAAAGAGCAGGCAGCGCTGGACGGAGGTATGGGGGGGGGGGGGGGAGAGAAGGGGGAACATGCACCCAAGCTGCAAATAGCATAGGGCACAATTGCAGCTTGGTACCACCTTGTGTGCAGACATCTTACATTTCCTCCATATAATCTAATCAGCTTTTTGGCTTAGTTCAGTCTCCGATTGAAGTTCTGAAAAAGCCCTGCCCCCCCCCCCCTCCTAGGAGGGGAGGGGGGAGCGCCATCTCATTCTTCACCTCAGGCAGATTGCCTTGAGTCGGTTGATATAGTGTATCTGGATTTTCAGAAAGCCTTTGACAAGGTCCCTCAGACTTTTGGCAAAATTAAAAAGTCATGGGGTAGGAGGCAGTGTACTATTGTGGATTAGGAACTGATTAAAAGATAGAAAGCAGAGGGTAGAGCCAAAATGGCCAATTTTCCTCATGGAGAAAGGTGAATAGTGGGGTATCCCAGGGATCTGTGCTGGGTCCACTGCTTTTTAACATATTCATGACAAAACTAAAGCTGTTAAAACTCATGAGGATTGTGGAAAATTGCAAGAGGATCTTGATAAATTGGAAGACTGGGCATCCAAATGACTAATGAAATTTAATGTGGACAAGTGCAAAGTTATGCACCTAGGAAAGAACAACCCAAACTATGGTTACACTATGCAAGGTTCCACATTAAAGAACCACCACCCAGGAAAGAGATTTAGGCGTCATTGTGGATAACATGTTAAAATCCTCCGCCTAGTGTGCAACGGCAGCCAAGAGAGAAAATAGAATGCTATGTATCATAAGGAAAGGAATGGAAAATAAAGGATTTTAAAATGCTTCTGTATCGTTCCATGGTGTGACCACTCCTTGAATATTGTGTGCAATTCTGGTCCCTGTATCTTAAAAAGGATATAGTTTTATTAGAAAAAGTACAGTCAAATTGGCAAAGGGGATGGCTGGATACCCCTATGAAGAGAGGCTAAACAGGTTAGGGCTCTTCAACCTGGAAAAAGACAGACAGCTGAGGGGAGATATGATAGAGGTCTATAAATTAATGGAGTGGAACGGGTAAACGTAGATCAATTGTTTACGTCACAATATAAAAAGACTAGGGGACATGGAATGAAGCTACAAGGTAACCTATTTAAGACTAATAACAGAAAATATTTTTTTCACCTAAGGTGTAATCAAACTCTGGAATTTGTTACTGGAGGATGTAGTAAAAACTGTTAGAGTAGCTGGGTTTAAAAAAAGGTTTGGACAAGTTCCTGGAGGAAAGGTTCATAAATTATTAAAAGGGACCTGGGATATCACTGCTTGATCCAATACAAGCATTGAGGAACCTGTGTCTTTTGGGGAAACTACTAGGTATTTATGACCTAGATTGGCCACTGTTGGAAACAGGATACTGGGCTTGATGGACCTTGGTCTGACCCAGTATGGCATATCTTATGTTCTTATTTAAAGTGGTATTCTCAGATTGAGAAGCTTTATCCTGCCAGTCCTTGCAAAAAAAGGTTTTTACTTGTGCAAGGACTATTACCCCTTTTAAATCTTCAAGATCTGATGCCTGAAGCCAAGCATTCCTGCGTGCACCGATGCAGATTTGTGGCTCTACTGGTGCACTCAAAGTAATCAAAAATTGCTCTGTTGACAAACTTTGAGACGTTTGGGCATGTCTGACCAACATGAGATAGTCTGCTCTCTTATCTCTAATAACCTCCTTTGAGGAACATACCCATATAGAATATGAGCTGATTCTGGCTGACAGCATGGAAGCCTGTAAACACCAACACCCAAAAGCTTCAAGAGTTCTTGATTCTCTACCCCGAGGGTTAGAAAAATATGTCTTAGAACTTTTAATTCAACACACTGACAATTCCACTACCATTGAGTGGTGCGACAGCTGCGTCTTTTGTAAGCCAAGACACTCCGGTTCTCCATATATGGTATCAAGTCATCCCTTACTATTTCTCCACATACTTGATTATTCCCACATCCGGAGCATGAGATCATTAAGAATGCGGCGAATTGGAAGTGTGGCGACCTCACTAGGAGCTAGAGTATAGGAGAATCTCCAATTCCTCTGCTCTGGGTTATTTCTCTGATATTACTGTTATGGAAAGGCCCCTTGCTAGGCCCTGAATAAATTCTTGAAAGATGTATCCTCAGGAGGGGACATGCACTGTTCCAGGGAAGGAGGATTCTCCGGTAGACTTTGAAGTCTTCGGGTATCGATCTATTCATCATCGGAAGAATCTGAATCAGACGACTCAAAGTATTGGCATGAACGATGTCCCTGCTCCGCTAAGGCTCAATACCAATTAAAGTCAGTATTGAAGTGAGGGACTTGCCTGGAGGAACCCCTGGTATTGGGAATGGATTAGAAGGTAGGCATGGGCGGTAGCGCAAGCAGCAGCATATAATCTGATACAGTTTGCATCAGTACCTTAGACGGGGTTAGTGTTGGCAGTACTGCCAGTAAAGACTTGACTGGAACCGAAGCCGCCAGTAGAGCCACTAAGCTCCATTCAATGGCAAGGATACACTGATCCATAGAGCCTGCTGATGCCTGGGTATAGGTACTGGAGATGCAGGCTACCGTCCCAGAGCATGACACCAGGAGCTCTCCAGAGGTGGAGGCCTCAGGAGCATTCTGGGACCCGATGGCTTTGGAGGGAAGGTCCTCCCACCAGGGTTGTTTGACTGGCCAATCCACCTCTAGGGCAACGCTCAAGGCATCTCAATGCTTAGAAAGATCTACCCTTGGGGGAGGGGGGAGGCAGCCTGAATTTGAAGACTTATGCTTCAATACCCGAGATCCATGAGAGGAAAACAGTGGCCTCCATGACGTCAATGCCTGTCATCTTCTTACACAGAAGACTCTAATGGCTGGTGGTCAGGACCAAGGCATTTGAGACACCAGTCTTGGGTACTGGTACTGCCATACTTAGAACATTTCTTAAAACCACCAGCTGTTTTTTCCATAGTGTCATTGGCAAAAAGGTAGGCTTAAGGACTAAAATGACATCAATACGCCAGAAAAAAAGTTCTACTTATAAAAATAAAAAGGCGGCAAGCACAGACAGTCTGTTCCGGTGTCTATAGGAAGGCAGACAAACCACAAAAAAATAAAATTAACAAAATTTTCTGCAGCGACAGGATTTGCTTCCTGCTAGCTCCGCAGAAAACAAAGAATTGAGGAGGGAGAGTTGGGAAGGCAGCAACGCAGGTGCAGTGGGTTGGTCCCAAAAGCTTTCCTATTGAAGCCTGCGTGGGAACACTCCCCAGTGTCCATCTGTACAGACGTCACCCATATGTGAAGAATACATTTCTGCTTGTTCCTGGAGATAGATTGATACAAGTGCCATGCAAATGCTAAAAATAAAACCAGAAGATTGGAGACCGATGAATGAAATACTCCTGGGAAAGCTAATTGTAACCAAAACTGTTTTGCATTTACAAAAAATAAACACAATTTCATTAAAATGAGGAACAAAGTCATGACACAAGCTGAATGACTCAATTATGTTTTATTTGTGTGTCAGAATTACAGAGAATATAGCTTTCATCAAGTATAAGGGTGCACAGCATGCATAATATAATTGCTACACTGGGACAACTTTGCCTATGAAAAAAGGATTAAGCAAATTGCTGAGCCCTCCCATTCACAGGCCTCAGTCATCAGATAGTTTCTCGATCTTTCTCTTATGGCGCTGAATTTCTTTCTGTAGACGGTCAATCTCTCTTTTGTGATGGTCTATTTCCTCCTCATGGTGTTTCTTGAGGTCTGCCAACTGTTCCTGTTCTTTCTTCCTGTGAAGATAAGGAATGGTGTCAAAGGACTATTTAATTTCACTCTTGCCCAGCAGTCTTCTAACACACAAAACTACAATAGCGATAGAAGGAATGAGTGACCCATTGGCACAAATGAAGGATCATATATGAATAGTTTGTGCACGTTACACTATTATCATATATGTCGTCACAGTATGCAATAAGCCCTGCTGCAGATAGTGTAGTAACAGTAAGTAAATTACATTAAAAACAAAACAAAACAAAACCAGAAGCAACAGCCTATCCAGTCCGTCTATTTGCTTAGCCCTACAATCCCTTCCTCAGAGATACTCTGTACTTATCCCATGCTCTCTTGAATTAGTCCTTATATCCACCATCTCTGCCAGGAGATGGTTCAAGCATCTGCCACCTTTTCTGTAAAAATATTTTTCCATCTCCAGAAGTCCAAAATGCATGGGTTATGCCTATCAGCCAGCAGATGGAGACAAAACTATAGATCAGCAAGCTCAGCCTTATTCATAAAAAGAACCATGAAACCACTTACTCTTCAGTATTCTCTCTCCAGTAGATAGTGACGTACATTCTATGCAGCTGGATGGATCAGGTGACAACCCTTGAGCCCATCTGGAGAACTGGGCTGTGGTTTGAGCTTGGGCAGTCAGGGGCATTCAGAGCCAGACCTCCCTTGGGTCCACAGTGCTTTAATTTTGCCCTGTTCTCTGCTTTATAAAGAAAAAAAGAGCCACACAAAAAGCTCAGATTACTTTCCCAGTTTTTTGCTACCTTGGGAGAGAAACTGCAAGCACCATCAGATTCAATGGGGGCAAGCAGTAAGAAAGCTCCCCAACCAGCTCCATATTGTTTTCTACCCCTACCTGTGTGACAACGCTGGTACTGGCATCACAGCCTGCATATCTCCCAGTTTTGGGACTGGGAACAGTACTTAGGCTTAATCTCCCATGCCAGTTGATTGAAGGTCTGATAATGGTATGCACTGAAGTGCACCAAAGAGGGGAACACAATTTAGCTGTGTAGAAGCAGGGCATAAAGGGCACCATTAGACAAGAAAGATGTTGCTCTCATTGTAGAGGGTGGTGCAGCAGTTCCAGACAAAGAACTTCTGATGTTCAAGAGCTTCAGGCCAGGTTACCTCAAATATGTCCATCGTGGAGGGGGAGGGCAGAGGGATTGGTGGATACAATTTTCTAGCTTCCAATAAATCTTCAAAATTGCAGTGAAAAATGCAAGAGCCGCAAGGATGGGCCCAGAGTTGTTTCAATGTGTTGGAGCCTTCGGCATACCTTAGGGCCTCTTACAACCCCCCCCCCCCTCCTCCTCCTCAGAATCCATTGCTTAGCTTTGAATGGCCTGTTCTTTGCTGCCACCCTATGCTGCTGTCTTGTTTGTACGATGGCTAGGCCAGCTTTGGACAGAGGCAGCCATTTTTCCTCCACACAGTCAGTAACCTTATATTACTACCCCTCCCCCTCATGCTGACTCCAGAAGATGGCTTAATTCCACAAGCATTGCCATTATAGACTGCTGCAGCAGAATCATCTTCAGCTTAGGCAGTATATCAAGAAATTGCTTAAACATCTATACCTCCTGGTTCTGGGGGGATTTCTCTCCTGAATTTATTTTGCTGCTCCATAAGGCTTTCATATAGATCTTTGCTGGGCTTGGCCAAAGTGCTCTAGACTGGATGTTAATGACTAGTGGTACGCTCATTCAGAGATGTCCAAGACAGGATCAAAAACCACTGCAATTCAGTCAAGTCTTTTTTTTATCCAGATCAGCATAGACAGATCTTTTGGAGGAAGGTGATGGCCCATTTGTTGTTTGTCCATTCCAGAGGAAAGGCGCTCTCAGCAATGATCTCACAAGCAAAGGGCCTTGTGTATCAGGGACTATCCTGCCCAGGGGTCAAAAGCCTCTGTGGATCTTATTTTGAAGGGGGATCAGCAAACTTATCAAGGCTTTCCTATCCACTGAGCAATAAAGGACATAATTGCAGAAGTGTGGGAAGCTCCATAATCTGGTCTTAGGGTTCAAAGAGCAATAGGCAAGTTCTACCCTTTGGGCCCTGAGGAAAGAAACACAATTACCTAAAAGTAGACACCATGATTATAGTAGTGACCAAGCCAACCACTGTTCCTTTTGAGGGTGAAGCAGCACTTAAAGGATATTCAAGATAACAAGCTTGGAGTTCACCAACAGATTTTTGAGGTGGCTGCCTTGAGGCTTTAGGCAGTTGAGTGTAGTACTTAGACATCAAGAGCATGTTTGCATTGGGCAAAACTTTTGAGATGGGGGGGTTCGGAGGAGCCCAAAATTCACAGGATTCCATCTGTGTGAAAGCTGCTCAGCTTATGTGATGGATGCTGTTTATGACCTCATTTGCACTCTGGCTCAGTCTATGGTGGTGTCCGTTTTGGCCAGGTGACTTATGGCTAAGAAACTGGCTGGCAAATACAGTGTAAACCCAAGCTGAGTAGACTCCCCTTTCAGAGAAAGCTGCCTCTTGGGGAAGATTTAAACAAGTTGGTGAAAGATCTGGGGATGTGAAGCTCCAGAGATTGCCAGAGAGCAGGCCAAGAAGCTCCCATCGGTCAAGTACAGGGAAGTCTAGTTTTCATGAGGCTAAGCTGTATTCCTTTCAACAAGGGAGGTTCCTTCCAATATTCACATTTCCCCTACAAATCTTCCTTTCACTCTGATCGCAAGGGAGATTACCAAGGCTCCAAAGACACAGAAGCCTTTAAAAAGAAAGGAGGACCCTCAAATCCTCATCATTAGTATGCAGTTAACTTTCCTCCTATCTGCTCTAAAAGGAGTAGCCTCAAATCGTGTCAGGCCAGTGAGTACTGGAAGTTGTGAAACAAGGTCATGGGTTGAAGCTTTCCACCCAACTTGCTGAGATTATATATAGATCTATAGACAAACCCGCACCACACTTTCCCATGTCATGAACCAACCAAAAAGAGCGGTATTGCTTTGCACTTTGAAAAGGTTATGGTCCTTAAGGGGGTGATGTCCGTACCCACTCAAGGAGGAAGACTTTTCTCATCCCATCCTGGATTTAAACCTAGCATTCAAACTTCTGCATGCAGACCTTGCATTCTATAATCTAACAGAAGACTACCTTCATATTTCTCTTTGGGAACCTCCAAAAGGTATTTCATGTTCAGGATGCTGGGGCAACATTACCAGTTTTGAGCACCCCCTTTTTGGTCTCAGTGTGGCTCCCCATATCTATTCAAAGATCATGGTGGTAGTAGTGGTGACAGTCTATGAAGGGGTATTTTAGTTCATTCTTACCTAGAAGATTAGTTTATCACTGCTAAGTCACAGCCAGAGAGAAGATTATGACACAAGTGATCAAGGTTTTGCAATCATTGGGTTGGGTCTTCAAGTTCAAGTACATCAAGATGAACTCCTCTCAATGCATAAAATATTTGGCAGCACATTTCAAAACTCAGAAGGGGAGGGACACTCAAATTGAGGACTAGATTTGAGCAATGACTGCAGCAAGGACTCCAGTGTGTTGTTGGGCAAAGCAGTATGGGTGTTCTTGGATAATGCCATAGCAGTGGAGTACGTCAACAAGAAAGATGGAACTCAGTGTGCTGGAATGGCTCTTGAAGTGGCAGAGCCATGTCACTGGGGTGGAGAAGCATCTAACTTCCCTATCAGCGGCACACATTACAGGCAGAGACAATGTGCATGCCAACTTTCTAAGTCAGAACACTGTGGATCCTGGTAATTGGAAGGTAAGCCCTTGCACATTCAACTTTAGTGCAGAAATGGGGCCTTCCAGTATGCAAGCTGATGGCCACGCAGGAGAATGCCAAAGTGAAGAACCTTTTCAACCACAGAAAGGATCCATGTATGGTGGGCTTGGATGTCCTATTTCAAGAAGTAGCCTCAAGGGGGACTTCTGTTTGTCTTCCCTCTGTGGCCTTTGGTAAGCCATATTCTGCGCCTGATTCAGTCTCATCTGGGCTTGGTGATTTTAGTGGCCTTGGACTAACCTTGGTATTCAAACCTCTTGAATTTGTTGGTGGGTTTCCCTTTCTTGCTGCCTCAAGAGAGGCCTCCTATGGCAAGGGTCCCTAGTGATGGAGGATCCTGCTCCCTTCTCGCTTACAGCTTGACCCTTGAGAGGCATAGGCTACCCAAGAAGGGCTGCTCGAGCACTAGTTGATAATGCTTAAGATCAGAGGATCTCTACATCCTTACTTAGCTTGTGCGAGTCTGAGTTTTAGAGATGGCATTCCTCTCAGTCCCTGGAGGCTAAGTGGTGGACATAGTTGTTTTGTCCTTATTGCAGTCTGGTCTGGACCAGGACTTGGCCATGATCTCTCTCAAGGTCCAGGTGGCAGCAGCATTAGCATGTTATAGAGGACACATTCAAAAGACATCTTTGGCAGCATATTCTGATGCCTCTCGCTTCCTCTGAGTCAAGCAGATCCATCCTCCAATATGTGTTCGTTACACAGTGAAGTCTCTCTGGTATTGAAGGCTCCAGAAAAGCATCCTTTTGAACTCATTTATAAAGCATCACTTAAGGGATCTGACCCTTAAGATGGTCACTATCGCATCTGCAAGAAGGATGTCAAAACTGCAGGGAGCTATTTTTGGTCATCTCAATGGTTTCTGTCTCCCTGCATGCTGTGCTGTCTTTCCTTCCAAAGTGCTGTCCTCGTCACCTTAACTGGCCCTCCTCTGAAGAGTATCTTCAAGAAGATCCCTCTTCTCTGCATCTGGTGGACATGCAGAGGGCATTGCTCAGATACCTGGAAGAGAGACATTAGACTTACCTGCCAATTATTGTTCCTCAAGGAACTCCAGTCCAGTCCCACGCCTCTGGGTAGTGTACTTCCTCCCACAGCTTGGAGACTGGGCATGTCAGAATCTTGAAGCCACCTTACATATACAGCTCGCACCTCCCACCAGCTCCCAGTGACCTATTGACAAAGCAGAACTAAAGGAGCAAGAAATAAATAGCACAATTGTTAACCAAGTACTTTAACCAAAACTCTAACGGAGGAGAGACTGTTCCCTCCATTGCTGGAGAAGATCTGAAAAGTATCAGAAGAAAAATAAAGATTAAGAAGCCTCGCAACAGTGCGCCACCAAAAGAAAACAGTAGCAATAGCCAGCTAAAACTAACTCGAGCCGCACTAAGCTAGCAAGTATCACACACTTAGACTGTATCTACCGTAACTAAAAACAGGCTGTGAATTCTCTACCCAGGTGGGATTCGGGACTGGAGTTTAAGGAACAATAATTAGCAGGTAAGTCTAATTTCTCTTTCCTTATCGTCCCCTCCAGTCCAGTCCCGCACCTCTGGGATGTAGCAGAGCAGTAACTTAATGGGAGGGACCTGCCAAACCAGCTCGCAAAACCGCCAACCTGAAGCAGGCGTCTCCTGCCGCCTGAATGTCCAGACGATAACGTTTACTGAAGGTATGCAAAAAAGACCACGTAGCAGCTTTGCATATCTCAACCGGAGGTACCAAAGTATACTCTGCCCAAGAGGTAGCTTGAGCCCTGGTAAAATGCACTCGCAAACCTATAGGAACCTAACGACCCTGTAAAATATAAGCTGAAGAAATTGCTTCACGGAATCATCTGGAAATGGAAGCCTTTGCTGCCGCTTTGCCCTTACGTGGACCTCCAAAAAGAACACACAGATCCGATTTGCGAAAAAGCTCAGATGCTTTAAGATAGATGAAGAACCCTCTTTACATCTAGTAAGTGGAGAGCACGATCTGATACACTGTCCTCCGCAACCGTAAAAATGGGCAATGACACCGGCTGACTCACATGAAAGGCTGACACTACCTTTGGCAGAAAAGGTGGTTTTACATCCAATACCATCCTATCTTGAAAAAAGGTAAGAAAAGGCGCTCGACTTGAGAGAGCCTGCAATTCAGAGATTCGTCATGCCGAACAGATTGCCACAAGAAAAATAGCCTTCAAAGTCAAATCCTTTAACGAGGCCTGACCTAAAAGTTCAAATGGCTCCCTTGTCAACACTCCCAAAATCAAGTTGAGATCCCAGGGAGGAATCACCACCCTTCTTGGAGGATGAAGATGAGATACCACCCACAGGAAACGTAAAACATCCAGGTGTGATCCTAAAAGAGCTCCGTGAACTTTACCACAATAACCAAGCAATAGCCGCCAGATGGACTCAGGAACTGGCTGCCAAACCCTTATCAAAGCCATCTTGCAAAAAGCCAACACTTCTGGAATAGAAGCTGATGCCGAACGTGCCTCTCTTGCACCGCACCAAGCTTTAAAAATACGCTAGACGCGCACATAGGCTAGAGAAGTCAATTTCTTTCTGGCAGAAAGCAAAGTAGAGATTACTGCTCCAGAATAGCCCTTTGAGTAGCCTCACCCTTTCAATGGCCAGGCCTGTGAGAATCGATCCACTTGCGGCATTCACAGCGGCCCTTAAAGAAGATTGTCCCGCACCGGAAGCCACCAGGGACGACTGTTCAGAAGCCACACTAAGTCAGCGTACCACGGCTGTCGTGGCCAATCCGGCACGATTAGGAGAACGCGCCCCCGATGAGCCTTGATGCATTGAACTACCCGACCTATGAGAGCCCAAGGAGGAAAGAGTAGCCTGTCCATGGGCCACTGTTGCAGCAGGGCATCCAGTCCCTCGGGACATCCTCTCTCGCCTCCTGCTGTAAAAGCGACTCACTTTGGTGGAGCGCCAGGTAGCCATCAGATCCATAATGGGTGGTCCCCACATGCAAACTGAGTGAAGACTTCTACATGAAGTTCCCACTCTCCGGGATCCACCTGCACTCGGCTGAGAGAGTCCACTGTCACATTGTCTACTCCCGCAATATGCACTGCTGAGAGCAACTGAAGTCGAGGTTTCACCCAATTGATCAAGTCCTCTGCTTCCTTTTCTAGAGCTGTGCTGCCCATACCACCCTGTCAGCTGATGTACGCTACTGCGGAGGCATTGTCCGACAAGAGTCGGACCGATCGCCCCAGGAGATTGACTTCAAATTCTCTGAGCGCCAACACTATCACCCTCAATTCCAGCCGACTCATCGACCATTGAACTTCCTGAGCGCTCCAGCATCCTTGTGCGAACAATTCCCTGCAATGAGCCCCCCAACCCGACAAACGCGTTGGTTAGGACCGGAACCCACTGTGGTTGCTCGAGAAGCATGCCTGCAGCTAAACTTCGTGGACGAAGCCACCAACGAAGGGTCTTCCTGACTCCTGGACAAGGCAGGTGCCTTGTCAGGGAGTCCCCTCCTGATGAGACCAGCGAAGGAGTAATAACCTCTGCAACAGCCGCATGTGCGCCCTTGCCCAAGGCACTACCTCCAGAGTGGCTGCAATCGTCCCCAGAACCTGACGATACTGCCAGGCTGTTGGCGCCACGCAATCCAAAAAACTGTGCACCACAGAATGGAGTTTTTGGGCTTGTTGCTGCGGTAGAAACACCGATTCCACTTGCATGTCGATCCGGACTCCTAAATATTCCAGAACCTGAGAGGATACCAATTGACTCTTGGCCACATTGACTACCCAACCAAGGCTCCCCAGAAGCTGCACCACTCTGGCAGTAGCCTGCACACTCTCTGCCCTGGACTTTGCTCGGATTAGCCAATCGTCAAGATACGGGTGTACCAACACCCCTTCCTTGTGCAATGCCACCACCACTACAACTATCACCTTGGTGAAAGTTTGAGGTGCCGTAGCGAGACTGAACGGTAATGCCTGAAACTGAAAATGTCCTTGAGGCACCACAAAATGAAGAGCGCGCTGATGGGCTGCTCTGATTGGAATGTGGAGATATGCTTCTGTGAGATAGAGAGACGTTAGGAACTCCCCCTTTCGCACTGCCACGATGACCGATTGCAATGTTTCCATGCGAAAGTGAGGCACCCGAAAAGCACGGTTCACTCCCTTGAGATCCAAAATAGGACGAAAGGACCCGTATTTCTTGGGAACCACAAAATAAATGGAGTAACAAACGCAGCTGAGCTGGTCTGGCGGTACCGGAACTACCGCTCTCAGCTACAAGTAGTGAGCGAGTGTTTCCGCCACTGCCCCGGCCTTGTTCCACCCCCTGCATGGCGACAGAACAAAGGACTCTGTTAATCGGTCGGGAAAAGTCTTGAGTATACCCCTCGTGAATGACTTCCAATACCCAACTGTCTGACGTTATTTGGACCCAGGCTGGAAGAAACTCCTGCGGGCTGAACTGCAGCCTGGGCCCTCCTCGCTTCATTGGGACTTCTTGAAACCTGAGGAAGAGGGATTAGCGAAGCCTCTGCCCGCTCCCCGAAACCCTCTGAACGCTTGACCCCAGAGGGAAACCTCTCCTTTGGAAATTTCCCAGTCTGGAGGTTCGAAAACGTCGAAAATCGCACACCTGCCTTCGTACAGGCATTGGAGCCCGAATGGGCCTAGACTTATCTTCCGGCAAGCGACCGCCTTTAGATTTCCCCCAAGTCCTTGACCAACTTGTCCAAGTCCTCTCCAAACAAGAGCTTCCCCTTGAACGGAAGCCAACTAAGTCAAGATTTGAAGGAACTATCAGCTGCCCAATTCCATAGCCAAAGATAACGTCGAGCTGCCACAAGCGACGCCATGCTATTGGACATGCTCTAATGAGGTCATAATGCAAATCCACCAGATAAGCCGCCCCCCGGATTCCAGCCTAGTTACGTCCGCCACCTGCTCTTACAACTACTCTACAGGAAGCTGCAGGTGTTGACCATCGTAAACATGCTCTTGCTACCCAAGCTCCACAAATGGACGCTTGGAGACAAGGCATTGACTTTGAAGGCCTGCTTTAACAAGGAGTCTACTTTATGGTCCTGTCCATCCTTCGGAGCCACACTGCCCTCTACTGGAATGGTGGTTTTCTTGGTGACTGCTGACACCGCGGCATCTACACGAGGAGAACGAAAGGTCTCCCACTCCCGATCAGACAAGAGATAAAGCCGAGTCATGGATCAGACTCCCCTTAGACCTGACTCTGGAAGATCCCACTTATCCTGAATCATCTGCCTTACCACACGGTGGACGGGAAAAAACGCTTGCGTCTTACATACTGCTTGGATGATTGGATCTTCCACCGACTCCTCTTCTGCTGGCTGATCAACGGCTAGATTAAGAGCTTGAAGGGACTCCGTAATCAAAGCTGTCAACTCTTCTTTATGAAATACTCTAATTATCCGTACCTGGTCCTCCGGAATCTCCTCTTCCTCAAGATCCTCTACATCCTCGCTGTCAAGCCAGTCAGAGAAGGACTGGCTGATCCTCTAGAGAACAAGTTCTCTTTGCTGGTCTTCCTAACAAAGCCTCAGCCTTTTCAGTCAAGGGAACTGCACCTCCGGCCCTGACGCCTGAAAAATCAGCAGTAACCCCTTGCTGCCACATACAATAGGCTTGATTTGAAAGGAGTATAAAATCTGGAGAAAATCCAGATAGAGTCCCTCCCCCTACAGTAGCAGGCATCGCAGGAACTGGAATTGACAGGGCCGCTGCTTGCGGAGAGACCGTAGCCTCTGACAGGGCACTCACCTCCATAGATACTTGAGCCCCGTGTCACCACAGATGATCCGTCCTTGGACTTATCCTGAAGTTCCTGCTCCATGTTCAGAGCTTCAGCCACACAGCCATGGCACACCCCAGCCTTCGATACCGTCCCATGCCAGGTGCCTCAGACAAGACACTGCGGACGCAGAGTCATGAGCTTTAAAAGCCCTATAGCCTAAAAAAAAAAAAAACCCAGACACACAACTGATAGAGATCCCCTTTTTTTTCTTCAAATTAGCACTCAACGCAGTAACAAACTGCAACTAATAAGATAATAGCCCCAAACGTGAAAAAACCCAGCTACAGGGCCCTTAAAACAAGCAAAAATAAAGAAACTGAAGCAGTAACCGATCGCTATTAAAAAAAAAACAGCAGCACGGGAACTAGGCCACACCGCAGTTCTATTACCCTCAAGCACATCGGGCTGTACAAGTGGCAGCAGGCCACACCTGCAAGGCCCCTCAGAGCGCCGCTACTGCCCGCACTCAACCCTGGGCCGTCAGAGGCGAAGAAAACACCGGAACGAGATCTGGGCTGTAAGCTCTGAATAAAAGGATGCCGACAGAAGTGGCAGCGCTGTTGCAAACCCGCCAGTGGCTCCCGCGTCACCAACACGATCGAGAGCTGACCAGGACAGAAGCGCCTCTTCAGTTACCTCAACTCCCTTCCATCCAGTCCTGGAGGGGAAAGAAGCCTGAATGCCGTCCAGGAAAAGACTGAAGGGAAAGTCTCCTCCCGATGCTCTCCCCACTGCCTAAAACCGGTACTCGCACACTTTAAGAATCTTAACTAAACCACAAAGCAACAAAAATCAAAGGGAAGAAATGAAACAAATAAGGAGCTTGTTGTTAGGGTACATTAAGCAGTTATTTCTTGTCACTCCTGTGAACCCAGCACCTAGGTTCACTACCACCTCCTGCTGCTTTGAGACTGAGCACACTGGAAACTGGTGGGGGGTGCCAGCTGTATATGTAAGGTAGCTTCAAGATTCTGACATGCCCAGTCTCCAAGCCGCTGGAGGGACGATAAGGAAAAAGAGTAGTTACGTGCCTGTAACAGGTGTTCTCCAGGAGCAGCAGGAATCAGTCCTCACATATGGGTGACGTCGGTGCCGACGGAGCCCCCGTGCGGAGCATTTCCCCAGCTTTCAAGGAAAGCCTTTGGAAATGCAGCGCGCATGCGTGGTCCCCTTCCCACCCAAGGGTGCCATCTTGCTCAGTCTGACGACATAGCCAAAAGACAACAAAACACAAAAATGAAGTATATTACTGCAACTCCAGGGGAGGAAGGAGAGTCGTGAGGACTGATTCCTGCTGCTCCTGGAGAACACATGTTACAGGTGAGTAACTACTCTTTCTCCAGGACCAAGCAGGAAGTCAGTCCTCACATATGGGATTCCCCAGCTCTAGGCTACCGGGAACGCAAAGCTGAAAAATTAGCTCCCTCTAGGGCCTCAGCATCCTTGACAAGAATCTTCTTTATTTTTATTTTATTTACATTCTCTTATATACCGCGCTATTCTGCATCAGTGCGGTTTACATTGAACAAACTGAAATTACATTGAACAGGGCATTATAACTTGGAGATAACTATTTTACAGGGAACATGGGCTATGGAGGGTTAAGTGGCTTGCCAAAGACCACAAGGAGCACCTGTGGGACTAGAAACCCCAGTCCTTCCGGCCCAAGGTTGCTGTCCTCTAGTGGGATTTGAACCCCCAACCTTCCGGCCTGAAGTACCTTGCCCCAACCACTAGGCCACTCCTCCACTCCACTTCTCTGAGAACGCCCCCATACGGTAGCCCAACACAAGGGCCGGAGGGTAGGAATTACCTAAACCTCAAAGAGATAACGGAGGGACTCCCTCTCGAGGCATAATGGGCTGCAAAGGTCTGGCTTGAAGACCAAGTAGCGGCCTGGCAGATGTCTGCCAACGGAACAGAGCGGAGATGAGCTACTGACGCGGCTTTTACCCTGACACGGTGGGCCGTGACTCGACCCTGCAAGGAGAGGCTGGCTGCCCTGTATGCCCAGGCAATACAATCTGCCATCCAAATGGACAACGTACGCTTGGAGACAAGTAACCCCAGTTTATTAGGGTCAAAAGAGATGAAGAGCTGAGCAGCCCTTCGATGCCCCTGCATACAATCTATGTAAAAAGACAACGCCCTTCTACAGTGCCGGGTGTGCAAGACTGTTTCAGCCTGGATGGCATGCGGCCTGGGAAAGAATGTTGGAAGAACCACCTCCTGACTGATTGAAGTGGAAGGAGGAGACAGCCTTTGGAAGGAACTTAGGATGAGTCCGTAAGACCACCCTGTTGCTATAGAACAGTGTGTACGGTCTATCAGAAACCAGGGCTTGGAGTTCACTCACATGCCTGGCCGAGGTAAGAGCTACCAAGAACAATGCCTTCCAAGAAAGGAAGTGTAAAGGACAGGTAGCCATCGGCTCAAACGGTCGGCGAGTAAGTTGCTGCAAAACCACATTCAAATCCCCCTCAGTGGCTGGTGGACGAATCGGAGGCTTGAGCAAAAGCAGGCCTCTGAGGAAGCAGGACACCAAGGGGTGACCTGACAGAATGTCCCTCCACCGGTGAGTGGTGTGCTGATAAAGCACTGAGGTGAACCTGAACAGAGTTGGATTTAAGGCCGAGGTCTGACAGGTGAAGCAGATACTGCAGCACCACTGGCACCAGGCACAAAAAAAGATCCTCCTGGCGCTGAGCACACCAGGTGGAGAACCTACGTCACTTGAGGGCATAAGACTTTCGGGTGGATTGCCTCCTAGAGGCCAACACCTCCTCCACTTCCTTAGGTAAAAGTAAGGAGGCTAGGACTATCCTTTCAGCAGCCAGGCCATCAGATGGAGGGATTTGAGGTTGGGGTGCAGTAGAGATCCCTGGTCCTGAGACAGAAGATCGGGTTGCACCCCCAGAGGGAGTGGAGTGTCCACCACCAACTGCAGAAGGAATGGAAACCACGGTTGCCTCGGCCATCTGGGGGCTACCAGAATCACCGAGGCCTTGTCCTGAAGAACCTTGAACAAGGTTCGGGCCACTAGAGGCGTGGGAGGAAATGCATACAGTAGGCCCGTAGACCAAGAGATTAGAAACGCATCTGCAGCTATTCTCCGATGATGCGGTTGTCTGGAACAGAACCTGGGTAGCTGACGGTTCAGGGGACTCGCAAAGAGATTGATGGTTGGAAGACCCCATCTTAGAAAGATCTGTTGGACCACTAGAGGATTCAAGTGCCATTCGTGAGGCTGTAGGATCCTGCTTAACCTGTCTGCTAGGTAATTCTCCTGGCCAGGTAGATAAACTGCTTTGAGAAACATGCCTTGTTTGATTGCCAGGGAGCAAAGAGCTTGTGCTCCCTGACACAGAAGCCTGGAGCCTGTGCCTCCCTGCTTGTTCACATAGAACATTGCTACTTGATTGTCTGTCTGAACCAAGCCAGACTGGTGAGAGAGGACATGAGAAAGTATGTAGAGCTAAGCAGATAGCTCGCAACTCCAACAGATTGATCTGTTGTGTGGCCTCCCAAGGAGACCAGAGGCCCTGAGTGCATGCACCCCGGCAATGCGCACCCCAGCTCTGCAAGGAAGCATCTGTTGTCAGCACCTGTGTGTGTGGCGGCACTTGGAAAGGCACTCCCCTGACAAGGTTTGGGAGATGTAGCCACCACCGCAGGGAGTCCACTAGCAGTTTGAACACCCTTTGTCTCTTAAGTCTCCTGTGGCTTGCACCCACTGAGTTCTGAGGCACCACTGCGCAGGCCGCATGTGCAGACGGGCATTCGGAATTACATGGACTGTGGATGCCATGTGGCCTAAGAGCCTCAGGAAGTGTCTGGCAGAGACCAGAGAACCGCTCTGGAAATGTTTGGCAAAGTCCATCAGTCTGTGGGCCCTGTTTTCGGGCAAATAAGCTTTTGCCTGAAGAGTATCTAATCTTGCCCCTATGAACTCTATGTTCTGTGAGGGGAGCAAAGTGGACTTTGCAAAGTTTATGACAAAGCCTAGATGCTGGAGGAGATATACAGTGCGCAAGGTGGCTTGTCTGGTCCCCTGTGGAGACTGACCCCTGATGAGCCAGTCGTCCAGGTACAGAAAGACAAAGATGCCCTGGTTTCTGAGATAGGCTGCCACCACCGCCAGGCATTTGGTGAAAACCCTGGGAGCGGAGGTTAGGCCAAATGGAAGTACTCTGTACTGAAATGATTTCCTCCCACTACAAATCTGAGATAGTGTCTGTGGTCTGGATGAATGAGGATGCGAGTATAAGCATCATTTAGGTCTAAGGAGCATAGCCAATCTCCCTGCTGGAGGTAGGGCAGCAGTATCCCAAGGGTAAGCATCTTGAACTTCTCCCTCTCCCGGAACTTGTTGAGAGATTTCACAAGTCTAGGATGGGCCTGAGGCTTCCTGACCTTTTTGGTACCAGAAAGTATCTGGAATAGAAGCCTTGCCCCTTCAGGTGGTGAGGCACTGGTTCCACCACCTGCTCCTATAGAAGATTTGCCAACTCCTGAAGGAGGAGGTTCCTGTGCAGAGGGAGGCTCCCCTTGGAAAATAAGAGGGAGGTAACTAGTTGAAGTGGAGCAAGTAGCCCTTCTGGACTATGCTGAGTACCCAGGTATCCCCTGTTATGGCTGACCACCTGTGGGCATACAGTGTCAGCCGGCCTGCTGTGCTGAGTGGAGCCAGCTGTGGAGGAGAGGCTATGCAGTGGGAGTCAAAACCCTGCTCCCTGCTGTGCAGGAGCCGGAGCTGACAGCTTGGGGGGTTTCTGCCTACGGGGCCCATGTCCCTGCCCCTTGGCCTGCTGACCCTGCTGGGGAGCTGTAGAGGCCTGAAAATGAGGGTATGATTTGTAGGCAGCACCCTTCTTCGGGAAAAAGGGCTTCTTCCCTGAGCCCTTCTTTTTCTGAGAAGGGGCAGAAGTCTTTCTGGACAGCCTTGTCCTGATGAGAGTCTCAGTCTCGATTTCTGCAGCCTTTTCAGCCATGGGTTTGCCAAAACGGTTCTCACCTCGGCAAGGGACATCTACCAACTTGTCCTGTACCCAGGGCTCCAGATCTGATGACTGTAGCCAGACCTGACGGCGTGCACTGATGTCGGCCGCAGTTACCTGGGCCGAAGCCATCATAGGCTGCTCGAGAGAGAAACTTTGAGCGCTCTCGATGACAAAGCCTTGAACCTCTGCAAAGGTTCCTCGGAGAGGCCAGCTGAGAACCTGGCAATTTCCTTCGCCAGGTCTCGGAGGTACAAGCCCATGTACAGCTGGTAAGTCTGGACACGGCAAGACAGCATAGAGCCCTGGAAGCACTTTCTACCGAGGGCATCCAGGTTCCAGGCCTCCCGGCCGGGGGACACAGAGCAGTGCATCTTCTGCCTCTTCAGACGATGCATGGCCGATTCCATAACCATGGAGTGGTATGGAAGCTGTGCCTTCTGGAACCCAGGACTCTTACGGACTCGCTAGACGGAATCGACCCGTTTGCTAAGAACCGGCGCTGAGGCCGGTGTCTCCCACATACGAAAGAGCAGCCGTTCCAGCATCAGAGGAACCGGTACAGTAAAGGCCTCCTTAGGAAGAGAGTCGTACTCAGCATCCGCAGGGAAGGCCAAAGCTTTGGCCATGCCCCTCACGAAGTCCGAGAACCGGGTATCCTCCGGGGGGACCTTCTCCGAGGCTCGGACTCCGGTGAGTCCGACGCGACACACCTGGTCCGGAAGGTGTCCGGGGACTCCTTGTCCACTATCTCCCAGTCAGACTCCCCCGAGGAGAAAATCGAGCGGCTCCGGCTGTGTGGGCTTCAATGCCACCCACCCCGACGCCGAGGGTATCAGCGTCAACCTCGGCCCCGCACAGGAGGTCGAGGGGGACCGTGACCGAGGATCGACTCGAGACTTCGACTCGAGGATTGGCTCGGTCTCTGGGGTCAACTTGGACGTCGAGGTCCCAGTGGTCAGGGCAGATGCACTGGTCAGACCGGCGATCAGTACCTGCTGCTGTTCCATGAAGGCAGCCAAGCTGCTCTCCAAGGCCGTCAACCTGAGTCCGAGCTCAGGAGACTCAGCAGCCCCCAACTCGGGGCCCGACGTAGACTCCCCCAGGAGAGAGTCCACGAGGACAACTGCACTCAATTGACTCGGGGACTCCGGCTCAACACGAGGTAACTTCGAAGGACTCTCCAACTCCGAGAGCCCGGGGCATCGGTCAGGGCTATGCGACCTGGCCCTCGAGGGGCCAGGAGCATCCAACGTCGCCCTTGCAAGCTTTTTCTTCCTTCTGTTCCCGAGAAGGAGACCCCCTCTCAGAGGAGCCTCGATGGTGCTCGGGATCGGACTCCCGAGATGTCGAGGCCTCTGACGAAGTCCGGGCCCGGCCAGACGCAGAGTCAGAAAAGATTCTTTCACGCTGATGTTGACAGCTCCTCAACGCCTTCAACGACATCTTGCCGCACGGGCCACAGGGTCATGGTCGGGCCCGAGGCATCGGAGGCAGCAGTCATGTGCGTCTGTGAGACAAGTTTCTTGCACCAATCACACTTCTTGAACCTGCTGGCAGCCATCGGGGGAAAAAGGGCCCCTGCGAGGTCAAAAGACCAGGCTACCAGTGAAAAAACACAAAAAAGCGCAAACGCTAGTCTCGAAGGACAAAACACGAAAAACTAGCTTCGGGCTCGATATCGGTGTACTGGGCCCAGGCGGGAAGGGGAACTGGCGTCGAACCGGGTAAAACCACGAAAAAACCGAAGAAAATCACTTTTTTTACCAGGTGACACGAACTCACGTCTTTCGGGCTCTGCGGAAAAAAAGAAGACTGAGCAAGATGGCACCCTTGGGCAGGAAGGGGACCGCGTATGCGCGCTGCATTCCCAAAGGCTTTCCCTGAAAGCTGGGGAAATGCTCCGCACAGGGGCTCCGTCAGTGCCGATGTCACCCATATGTGAGGACTGACTTCCTGCTTGGTCCTGGAGAATTACGAATTCCTTCCACCAGTTGAAGTATTTTTCTGTACCTTTCCGCAGTCCAAGGAAAGGACTGGCAACAGCTGTCCTCCAGTGCATTCTGAATTAAGGCAGCCATTGAGTCAGCATACCTTCTGGCTGGTATGTATGTGCCAGAAGGAGTCAGGGCACAGGCCTCCTCCTGGGTGAAGTCTACCTTGATATCTCAGAACATCTGTAAAGGTGGCTATCTGATATTTTCTGATCACCTTTGTGAAGCACTACAGGTTGCATGTGGGGGCTGAAACAGACAGCACAGTTGAAGGGCAATTCTGTCCAACATGTGTCTTCCTTTCACCCAGGGTCCTGCCTGTTTGGATACATCATATACATCTAGATATGTAGAAACAGAAACATGACGACAGAAAAAGACCACATGGCCTATCTAGTCTATCCTTCCATATCAACAACTACAGCAGTCCACTTTTTACCTTTAGAGATCCTCTGTGTTGGTCCCATGCTTTTTTGAATTCAGTTACTGTCCTCATCTCTACCACCTCCACTGGGAGACTATTCCATGGATCCACTACTCTTTCCGTAAAGAAATATTTCCGCATATCACTCCTGAATCTATCTCCCTTCACCCTCATCCCATGTCCCCTCGTAGCAGAACTTGCTTTCAATTGAAAGAGGCTCTCTCCCTGAACATTTATGCCATGGAAGTATTTAAACATCTCAATCATATCACCTCTATCCCGCCTTTCCTCTAAGGTGTACATATTAAGATCCTTAAGTCTTTCCTCATATGCTTTATAATGAAGCCCACTAATCATTTTAGTAGCCACCCTCTGCACCGACTCCATCCTGTTCACATCCTTTTGAAGGTGCGGTCTCCAGAATTGCGCACTATACTCCAAATGAGGTCGCACCAAAGACTTAAACAGAGGCATTATCACCTCCTTTTTTCTGCTAGCCATTCCTCTCCGTATGCACCCAAGCATCCTTCTAGCTTTTGCCATCGCCTTTTCTACCTGTTTAGCTACTTTAAGATCAGATACAACCACGCCTAGGTCCCGCTCTTCTTTAGTGGACAAAAGTACTTCACCTCCTATACTGTATTGCTCCCTTGGATTGCTGCAGCCCAAATGCATGACCTTACATTTTTTAACATTAAATCCCAGATGCCAAATTCTAGACCATTCTTCAAGCTTAGCTAGATCCCTCCTCATGTTATCTACACCTTCCTGGGTGTCTACTCTATTGCAGATTTTGGTATCATCCGCAAAGAGGCAAACCTTACCCGACAGTCCTTCCTCTATATCACTAACAAAGATGTTAAAAATAAATCGGACCAAGGACAGATCGCTGGGGCACACCACTGGTAACATCCTTCTCAGAGAACTTTTTCCTCTTATTCTGCTAGAGTTCTGATAATTTTCTGTTCTTGAATCTTGGTAGAACAGTCCAGAACCCAACCTGGAAGACTTTCTATAGTCTAGGATTCCAGTTGCCATTGTCCAATGGCACTGTCAGTATTATGCTCATACAGATTTCATTGTGGTAAGAAAGCACAGTTACTTACCTGTAACAGGTGATCTCTGGGAACAGCAGGAATTAGTCCTCACATATGGGTACGTCGGTACCGACGGAGCCTGCGCGGGAAAGCTCCCCAGCTTCCCAGAAAGGAAAGCTTTTGGGGCCTCCCACAGCACATGCGCGCTGCCTTCCCGCCTTCCTGACCAACTCTCCTCAGTTCGAGTTTAAAGCTGAGACAATAGAGAGAGGAAAGGAAAGAGAGAGAGATAGATAAAACTCCTAGGGGAGGTGGCTGGGTTGTGAGGACTAATTCCTGCTGTTCCCAGAGATCACCTGTTACAGCTAAGTAACTGTGCTATCTCCAGGAACAAGCAGGAATGAGTCCTCACATATGGGGACTCCCTAGCTAAGATGCCCGGGAGATCCCCCTAAGGGTATGAGACCCTGAAGGGTTCCTCGTCTTCCTATGGATCTCAGGCATCCATTCAGGGAAGGTGGGCAGGAGTTGTTCAAGAATGGAACAGGTGTCTGAGGACAGCCTGACCAAACAAGGCAACCCGGCGGGAGTCCTTGTCCAAACAGTAATGGGCTGTGAAGGTATGAACCGAGGCCCAGGTGGCTGCTCGACAGATCTGATCGATGGACACAGAATGAAGATGAGCCATAGAGGTGGCCATGACCCTCACATTGTGAGCTTGACATGGCCCTCCAGAGTAAGGTTCTTACTCTGGTAAGCAAAAGAAATACACTGAGCAATCCAATTGGACAGTGTTCTCTTAGAGACTGGAAGTCCTAAATGAGAAGGATCAAAAGCAACAAAAAGCTGGGAAGACTTTCTATGTTGCTGTGTCCTGTGTAAGTAAAAAGCAAGAGCTCTTTTACAATCTAGAGTATGAAGGTTCCTCTCTGCACTGGATGCATGAGGAGCTGGAAAAAAGACAGGTAAATATACCTCTTGATTAAGATGAAAAGGTGATACCACTTTAGGCATAAAGTGAGGATTTGTCCTAAGGACTACCTTATCATGATGGAACCTTGTATAAGGTGGATTAGCCACTAAGGCTTGCAGTTCACTGATACGGCGAGCTGAGGTGACTGCAATAAGGAAAATAACATTCCAGGAAAGAAATTTCAAGGAGGTGGTGGCTAAGGGTTCAAAAGATGGCTTCATAAGCTGACCAAGAACCAAGTTCAAGTCCCATGCTACCGGAGGAGGTCTAATGGGAGGTTTAGTTAGAGTTAGGCCTCTCATGAATCTTGCGATAAGAGGATGAGAGGAGATAGGTTGTCCATTGAGAGGTTTAAGAGATGCTGAGATAGCACTTAAATGGACCCGTACTGAATTCGTTTTGAGTCCTGCATTGGAGAGATGCAGGAGATATTCCAATAGAGAATTCAAGGGGAGTGCTAGAGGGTTAAGAGCCTTTTGAGCACACCAATTGGAAAATCTTTTCCATTTAAAAGCGTAAGAATACCTAGTGGAAGGTTTCCTAGAGGCATGGAGGATATCCTTCACTTGTTGAGAAAGATTGAAGTCTTGAAGGTCTAGGCCTTCAGTAACCAAGCTCTGAGGTGAAGGGACTTGGGGTTTGGGTGCCACAAAGTCCCCTCCTCCTGAGACAGAAGGTCTGGAGCAGCTCCCAAGTCCAGGGAGGGGGCTTGGGAAAGATGCAGAAGTAGAGGGTACCACACTTGGCGTGGCCAGCGTGGAGCTATGAGGATCATAGATCCTTGATCCCTCTGACGTTTGAACAGAGTCTTGGGAATCAAAGGAATGGGTGGAAAGGCATACAGGAAGCCCTGACCCCAATGAAGGAGGAAGGCATCCTTGGCCTGAGCTCCCTGACACGGAATTCTGGAACAGAACCGGGGAAGTTTGGCATTCCACGGACTTGCAAAGAGGTCTAAGTCTGGGGTTCCCCATTTCTGAAAGATTTTGAGTACCTGATCCATGTGCAGGGACCATTCGTGTGGATGCAGAACTCGACTGAGTCTGTCTGCCCAAGAGTTTTGGATTCCTGGAAGATATACTGCCAGGAGATGGATTTGATGCTCTCTGGCGAAGGCCCATAATCTTAGAGCTTCGTTGCAAAGCGACAGAGAGCCAGTCCCTCCTTGTTTGTTTATGTAAAACATGGCTACTTGATTGTCCATATGGATAAGGACTGTCATGTTGTGAAGGAGGGTATGAAAAACCCTGAGAGCTAGAAAAATTGCTCAAAGTTCCAGATGGTTGATATGAAGGGTGGTCTCCTGTGGAGACCAAGTGCCCTGAGTGGAGAGGTCTTGAAGATGCCTCCCAAGCAGGTTGGGGAGCTCATCTGTTGTGAGGGTTACTTGGGGCAACAGTGGTTGGAAGGGAGCCCCCAACAACAGATTTTGAGTGGACATCCACCATTGGAGAGACCAAAAGAGACGTTTGGAGGTTGCTATTTGGTCTGAGAGAGCTCCTGATGCTTGAGTCCACTGGGTGGACAAAGTCCATTGAGCTGCTCTCATATGTAGGCGAGCATAAGGCACGACATGCACCGTGGAGGCCATGTGGCCTAGTAGCTGTAGCATCTCCCTGGCAGTCGAGTGGCTTCTGGACTGAGTCTGGGAGGCTAAGTGCACTAGACGTTGGCAACGGGCCTGAGGGAGGTAGGCCCTTGCAGTGGTGGTATCTAACCAGGCCCCTATGAATTCCAGGTACTGAGTAGGGGTGAGTTGAGACTTTGGCAGATTGATCACAAGTCCCAGATACTGCAGAATGCGTCTGGTGCGGTCCAGGGAAGTCTGGGCCTCGGACTGAGATGGAGCTCGGATGAGCCAGTCGTCCAGGTATGGGAAGAGAAAAATTCCCAGGGCGCGTAGAAATGCAGCTACTATTGCCATGCATTTGGTGAACACTCTTGGAGCAGAGGCTAGACCGAAGGGAAGTACTCTGTATTGGTAATGTTTTCCCTGGAACAGAAACCGTAGGAATTTTCTGTGGGATGGATGGATGAGTATATGTGTACGCATCCTTAAGATCTAGAGAACAAAGCCAATCCTGACTCTGCAGGTATGGAAGGAGAGTACCTAGAGAAAGCATCTTGAATTTCTCCTTGCATAGAAATTTGTTCAATTCTCTGAGATCTAGAATGGGTCTGTATCCCCCTGTTTTCTTTGGGATGAGAAAATAAGGGGAGTAAAACCCTGACCCCTGTTGAAGAAGAGGAACCTCTTCTATTGCCCTTTGGGCGAGAAGGGTGGTCACCTCCTGACCCAAAAGGTCCACGAGGGATGGGGGAGAATTGAAACGTCTCACCATGGTATGGGGAGGAAGGCTGGAGAAAGGTAGTTTGTAGCCCTCTCTGATGATAGAGAGGGTCCACTGTTCTGATGTGATTTGCTCCCATCTGGGAGCAAAATGAGTTAACCTTCCTGGAATGGTGAGAGGCTCTGGTTGTTGTAGAGCCAGAAAGGTTAAGTTCTCTAGTATTAAGTCAAAAACCCTGAGGGGGTTGGGACTGCTGGGCTGTAGTAATCCCTGCAGGTTTTGCCCTGGCCTGTTTAGATTGCTGACGCTTAGGAGCAAAGCGAGTTGTAGAAGATTGTTGGCCAGTATTTGTAGAAAATCTGGCCTTCTTATAGAAAGGCTTCTTAAAAGATTTTTTCTTGGCAGGGGTAGAGATAGACTTAGAAAGTCTATCTAAAGCAGCATTTTCTGCATCCATTTGAGTGGCTTTGATTTGCCACTCTTTTCCAAACAGATTTTCACCTGTACAGGACAGATTTCCCAAGCCATCCTGGACCCAGGGTTCTAGATCAGAAGCCTGGAGCCAAGCAATTCTGAAAGCAGCTATAGCAATGCCTGAGGCTCTGCTAGCACCTTCAAAAGAGTCAAAAGCTGCTCTGTTGGAAAATTTTGAAACATCTTGGGTATGCTTTAGCAAAAGGAGGAAGTCCTCCTGTCTATCCTCTGGGATAAAGGGGAGAAAATTGCACAGCTTTAGTGCAATCTCCTTCAGGAACATGCCCATATAGAGGCTGTATGAATTGATTCTGGCAATAAGCATACTGGCTTGGAAGATTTTCCTACCAAAAGCATCCAAAGTCCTACATTCTCTTCCTGGAAGAGTAGAAGAGTGTCTTTTGGTACTCTTTATCCTTTTCATAGCTGACTGCACCACAATAGAGTGGTGAGGGAGCTGAGTTTTTTTAAAACCAGGAGGAGGGAGGGACACGATACATGGTGTCCAAACGACGAGAATGTGGAGATAGAGTGAGAGGAGTCTCCCATAAGTCCATCATATGTTCTTGAAGAATTTCATGAATGGGCAAGGTGACTGCCTCTTTGGGAACCTTAGGGTATCCTAAAATATCTAATTATTTTGCTCTAGGTTCTTTTTCAGAGGTTACTGAAATAGAGAGTCCTTTAGCTACTTCAATGATGAAGTCTTGAAAGGACAAAGCATCTGGAGGAGACATTCTCCTCTTTGGAGAAGAGGGCTCCTCAGGAAGAGTAAGAGATACTTCAGGAGAGTCATCTGATGAATCAGAATCATCAGAAGACTCGAAGTATCGTCTGTTGGCTTCCAGGGATCGATAAGCGTATCGACCGGTATCCACATCGGGCTTACCCGGAACCGGATCGGTATCGGGAAAAGCCCCGGAACCGGGAACCAGAACCGGTATCCTGGTCGATGTGGATGCCCTGGGTACCGGTATCGGTTGTGGTACCGGAACCGGAGTCGGTACCGCTCGCTGCGGTACCGTGGGCGTCGCAGCCTTAATAAAGGCCATAATGGCATGCTGCATGGATTGAACAGTATGATCCATAGACGCCACAACTGTCTGGATGTCGGTACCAGAAGTGTGCCAGTACCCCAGAGCAGTCCAACAGGTGATCGGCCGAGGCTGTGCCATCAATGTCAACCTGTAACCCCATAGGAAGTGCTTTGGAAGCCGGAGCTTCCCGCCGGGGTTGTTTGGCTGGGGCAGGGTCCTCAGGGTCAAGCCCGGGGGCATCTCGATACTTAGAGGGAGATTTGCCCTTTGAGGACCTGCTGGAGGAAGGTTTGGTTACCTGAGATCCATCAGGAGAGGAAGACCTGGAGGACGTCGATGCTGGAGTATCTGTGGAAAACAGCATATGAAACTTGGCTGCCCGGTTTTGTAAGCCACGTTTAGACATTAAAGAGCAGGACTGGCAATCCGGGATGGAGTGGTCAGGCCCCAAACATTTAAGACACCATTCATGGGTGTCGGTAACTGAGATGGTACCGCTACACTTGGTGCATTTTTTAAAACCAGAGGCTGGTTTCTCCATGAGGGAGAATTTTCTCTAGGCCTAGAGGCCTAAAGAGGAAATACACCAAGTGGGGAAAAGAAGATTTTTTTTTTTTTAAGAAAAATAAAGAAAAAGACCGGCGGTACCGGTCCAGAGTCGGGGAAGGCAGACACGCGGCCAAAGAAACAAATTAAAATAAGAACTTCTTCAGCGGTGACAGGAACACGACCTGCTGGCTTGCGGAAAAAGAAGAACTGAGGAAAGTTGGTCAGGAAGGCAGTGCGCATGCGCTGTGGGAGGCCCCAAAAGCTTTCCTTTCTGGGAAGCTGGGGAGCTTTCCCGCGCAGGCTCCGTCGGTACCGACGTACCCATATGTGAGGACTCATTCCTGCTTGTTCCTGGAGATAGCCAAATATTTGTTCAAGTTAACTAGTCTTAATTTGAGTTGCTGATTACTAAAGTTGTTTTTCTGTTTGATTTGTTGGGAGGTTTCTTTTCAGTCTTGTGTACTGCTTGGGAGATGTCAGCAGATATACCTAGTAATGTCATCACTGAAAGTTGCTCAATTCTGCCTCCACCTACTGGGCAAGGGAACATTACCTATACATCTGGATTGATCTAGCAGAATTCAAGAAAAATCAGGTAATATCCCGAAAACTCACCTTTCTGAACATACAGTCAAAATCCTCATCCACTCTATCACCACCTCCTGCTTAACTACTAAAACCTGCTCTTCACATTGAACCGTCTTCACTAGAGTATTCAAAATTCCAAATAGATCCTACTCGACCAGTCCAGACTAGTGGGTTGTGTCCCTCTGCCAGCAGATGGTGAGAGAAAAATCTCCAAAGATTTGTGACATAACCCTTGATAGAAACCCATCCCCCAAGGGGAGCTTCAGTATTTTCCTGTCTCAGCAGATGGTAGACTTATCCTAGTTCCTGTCGTTTTCCGGGAACAGATTTGGCTATCTTTGGTAGTTGTGCAAACTGTGGTGCTCCTTCTTTGCCAACAGTTTTCCTGTCTTCATTTACCAGAGCTGCCCCTGGTCAAGAGGACCAGTAGAGCACCTCTGAAGGGAAGTGCTCCTGCTCATGAGGAGCAGTTGCAGCCTTCCGTTCTGACAAGTAAGAAGTCTATCAGCTAAGCTGGCAGTCACCTTTTGCTATTTTTTTTTAACTCCTTAAAATTATTATTTTATTCCTTTTCGTCCCTCTAGTCCAGTCCCGGAACCAGTGAGTTGAGAATCTCCTCCAGCAGCCTTGGAGACTGACACCTGTCATTATTTTGATGACCTCAGGCTATATATATAGTAGGACCGCCCCTTCACCTTCAGTATGTCAGTCTCCAAGCAGTTGAAGAGGCTTCTGAGCTCTAGGCTCGCTCAGCACAAATAAGCAGAGTAGCCTAGTCCCTTTTGTCTTCATTTTTGGTTTCTTCTTACTTGCCAGATTTTCTTACTGGGGGTTTCTTCTCTTTTTTCAGGTGGTGCTATGGCTGGAAGTCAGATCGTCTGTTAGACCGGCTCTTCCTTTCTCTCTTCCTCTCTGCTGGCTCCTGCTCCCCCCCCCCCTTTTTTTTTTGTTGGTTCTTTTACCTTTTCTTTTTGTTTTTGGGGCCTCCTGTTCTCCCCGTCGTGACAACGAGCATTTGGGGGGTACTTCAGCCCAGCACCTCGGCCCCCTGCTCCCGAACCCGTGGTTACGGGTGAGGAGCAGGTTGCAGGCTCAACACTCGCGGCGCATCAGCCGTTGCCGCCGGAAGCTGAAGCCGCGGTTCGGCTGAGCTCCGGCGTGCTGTGAGCACCCACTGTCCAGTTGCGGCCAAAGGAGGTGAGTGCTGCAGGGGACATCTAGTTTTTTGGAGCGGGGCAATGTCAGGAGTGCTCCGTGGGTGCAGGCCGCTCGCCCGATTTCGGCGGGAAAATCGGAGCGGCGGCCATTTTCTCAGCCGCGACTGCGTTGAGCTGTTGCTGCGCGGCTTTGTTCTTCGTTGGGGGCTTTCGTGCTGCTGTTTTCATGGTGGCTTCTGCGAGGCTGCTTGCTGGCTAACACGCTGTGCTGTTAAGAGTTAAAAAAAAAAAAAATTAAAAAAAACTTAATAGAACGTCCAGCCCGGGTGTCACAGGCTCTGTCCCTCCTTTTTGTCAGCAGCAGGCCTGGTTGGGGGGAGTATGTCTCCTAAGCCGCGCTGTCTCGTGTGTGGCACGCGGCGTAGTGAGTTGCTGGAGGCCGGGGTGTGCAAGCCCTGCACAAGAGAGGCAGCCCTCATGGAAAATCCCCTGGAGAGCACAAGCAGGGATCATACGGATTCCGATGCTGGGGTCCCGCCTTCCCTTGATGCTTCTGGGGAACAGCTCTTGGGTCCCGCGGGGGGAGAAGGGGCGGTTCCTTCCTAGTCAGCGAGCCAGCCTAGGTCGGCAGCGGACATTCCGCCTGACTTTTTTGCTTTGCTGCAGCAAGCGTTAGGGGCAGCCCCCCCCCCTCGGTGTCAGAAGCAGTCGGTGCCGGCAGGGGGGCAGCCGGCTCCACACAAGCGCTGTAGGACAGACAGCTTAGTGGAGCCTGTTCCTTCTCTTTGGGAGGACTTGGCGTCAGCGGATGGTGAGCTCCCGGGCTTCTCGGATGAGGATCTAGAAGAGGGTGAGTTGCCCGAGGAGCAGTAGAGTAGTCAGAGTATTTAGGAAAGAGGAGCTTCCGGCTCTGATTGCTGAGACGCTTAAGGCATTGAATATGCCCTCAGGGGAGCCGGCTTCGGATGAGGTTCTGGAGGACCCTTTGTTGCAGGCTGTCCGCACCCCCCAGCGCGTCTTCCCCCTGCATAGGGTCTTTCGGAAGATGATCCAGGAGGAGTGGGACGTGCCCGAGTCGGCCCTCAGGGGGTCTAGGACGATCGCTAGGATGTACCCTCTTTCAGATCAGGATAAGGAGCTCTTTCGCTCTCCAAAGGTGGATGCCGCAGTTTCAGCAGTCACTAAGAAGACTACCATTCCGGTTGAGAGGTCTGCGGCCTTAAAAGATGTTCAGGAATCGGAGCTTCAGGACCTCTCTTGTAGGGAGCCTTATCTATCCTTTTCTGAGCACAAAGTGGTGCTGCGTACGGTTCCGGCGTTTTTGCCGAAGGTGGTTTCCGTGTTTCATGTGAACCAGGTGGTGTCCCTTCTGGTGTTTGAGGGCGGTCCGGAGGTTAAGTCGGATTGTCGTTTACGGCTTTTGGATGTCCGTCGGATGCTGCGGTATTATCTTCGTGGTACGGAGCCTTTCCGTAAGTCGGACAGGTTATTTATCTCCTTTGGGGGTCCTCAAAAGGGGGAGGCGGTGGCTAAGTCGTCTATTTCCCGGTGGTTGAAAGAAGCCATTGCAGGGGCTTATCTGTTAAAGGGTAGATTGGTGCCAGCGGGGCTCCATGCTCATTCGACTAGGGCGCAGGCTACTTCCTGGGCGGAGTTCAATTTGGTGCCGGCGGTGGACATTTGTAGGGCGGCGACGTGGTCGTCGTTGCATTCGTTCACTAAGCATTATAGGCTCAATGTTCAGGCGGCAGGTAACGGCCGTTTTGGGGCGGCAGTGCTTCAGGCTGGTTTGGCTGGTCCCTCCCGTTAGGTAATCTACTGCTCTGATACATCCTCACTGGTTCCGGGACTGGACAAGAGTTCCTTAAGGAACAACAATTAGCAGGTAAGTCTAATTTCGTCTTTGTGAACACACGCACTTTATTCAAGGACCTGGTTGTTGGGGGGGGGGGGGGGGGGGAAGTTGTCAGGCAGTTTTCTCTTCTCTGGACTCTTCCTCCATCTGTTTGGTTTTTTATTTCCACTTTGAGAGCAGTGAGTGTTTTCTTTTGTGGTTCTCTTTTAAAGCAGCATCCCAATCTGTTTTTTCGGCAGTATCTTGTTCAGACCACGTGCACCTCCCTTCATTTTTTGGTGTGCTCAGTTTTCTACAGTTGCCTTTTTCCTGCTTCTCTTCACATGGTCAGCAGCTGCTTCCCAGCTCTGTTTTGCTGTTTCCTGCCATAATTTGTGCGCCACGGCTGCCATTCTTTCTTCAGAGTTTGTTGATTTTTGGCTCCCTTGCTCTTCCTGTGATCTTTTCTCTTTTATCCTGTTGTGAAAATGCCTTCTTACAGCACTGCTTGGACTATAGGAAGAAATGCAAGACTGACAGGAAGTTTGTGTTTCTCCTGTGGTTCTGATCAAGGGAGTCCCTTCTGCATCTACAGGTCACATTCAATGTAAACTGCTTTGAATGTAAGAAAAAGCAGTATAGAAAAATTGTTAAATAAATCACTCTCAGATCTCAAGATGCCCTTCATCTGTGTTACTTACCTGAGCAGCCTGCTCACCTTCTACAACTCTATTCAGCCTATGCAGACTTCAGGTGACGGCTCTGTTCTCCAGTTTATACGGCTTAGTTGCTGAGAGTGTGATGCAAAATCTCAAAAGCATTGTACTCCCACAAGTAGACGCAAAACCGTGGACACGGTATGTTGATGACACCTTTGTCGTAATAAAACGCAACCAAAATGAAGAAACATTCCAACTTCTTAACAGCATCTTCAAGGACATCCAGTTCACAATGGAAACTGCCAAGAACAACAAACTCACGTCCTTGGATGTTTTTGTCACGATAACCAATACTGGTGAATTCCATACAGTCTACAAAAAGCAACACAGACCAAATCCTAAACGTCTACAGCAATCACCCGAAGTGCCACAAACAAAGCTGCATAAACACTATTCAGAAGTGTAGAATCCCACTGCAACATGGTGTAAGGGTGGGGTCCTTACACATGGTAGAATCTAAAATGGAAGAGAAACACCTATAGAAGGTGTTAATAAGGAACAGATACCCACAGAACTTCATCCGCGGATGCCTGCATCCAAAAAGCCCCAACCTCCAGACCGAACGTGCACCCTGACGATTCACCCTTTCATACATCCAGAACACCTCCGAAATGACAGACTTCTAAGACACCACGGCATTACAATAAACCAACTGCAACTCTGAGAAGAATCCTGTCAAAACTGAAAGGACAACCAGAGAAAAATCAAAAAATCATCATGTACAGAAGTCAATGCAGTGACTGTGATAAGAACTACGGTTGGCCAAACAGGAAGAAAACTATCCACCAGGCTACACGAACACCAACTAGCCAGCAAGACATGATCCATTCTCCCTGGTCTCAATCCATCAAAACGCAGGACAAATTCAACTGGAATAAACAGAAATCATAGCATGAGCACAAATGGAAAGAATTTCTGGAAGCCTGGTTTTCCAGCACAAAACAAAAAAAAAATATATATATATAAATAAAATCAATAAATGGACATATTGACATAGACCCGATCTACCAATCCCTGTGGGTCAAAGAACTGAGATACCACCAATGCCCAGGATCATCATCCATACCCCTGCAACCCCCAGGGAAAACAACCAAAGAGCTGAATCACCACCACCAAGGCTCAAACAGCAACCACACCCCACCAACCCTCAGGGAGACCAAAGAACTGAGTCACCAAACAAGCATTCAAGCACATTACCATCTAGAACCCCACACCGATTATATCCTCTCGAATGGTGAGGGAACAATCAAGCTCTGAGAACAATCCATCATCATGATCACCAACCTGTGATACCAGTATTCAAACATCTCATACAGCTATTCCATCAGGCCTGGGATATCTGACGTTCGGGGACTTTGGCTACTCCAACCAGAAAGCATGCCCACCAAAATTTTGCTGGAGCTTCTTTAGATCTGGCCAAAGATGCCTTCTCAACTCCAGGAGACTGGTGACGTACAGGGGAAGACTGATGGTCCTTCAGATGAACATTCTATCACTTCCGAGTCTGGCCAGGAAGGAGAGCTCTCACCATTGGAAGACAAGAACATAAGATATGCCATACTGGGTCAGACCAAGGTCCATCAAGCCCAGTATCCTGTTTCCAACAGTGGCCAATCTAGGTCATACATACCTAGCAGTTTCCCCAAAAGACACAGGTTCCACAATGCTTGTACTGGGTCAAGCATTGATATCCTGGGTGCCTTCTTAATAATGGTTTATGGACCTTTCCTCCAGGAACTTGTCCAAACCTTTTTTAAACCCAGCTACACTAACAGCCTTTACTACATCCTCCAGTAACAAATTCCAGAGTTTGATTACACATTGAGTGAAAAAAATATTTTCTTTTATTAGTCTTAAATAGTTTACCCTGTAGCTTCATTGCATGTCCCCTAGTCTTTCTATATTCTGATAACGTAAACAAAATCTACCTACGTTTACCCGTTCCACTCCGTTCATTAATTTATAGACTTCTATCATATCTCCCCTCAGCCGTCTCTTTTCCAGGTTAAAGAGTCCTAACCAAGAGCCTCAAGAAGACTGTCAGGATATCTGGTTATTCCATAAGGAAGGGCTTCCTGCCCTCATTGCTGAAATTATGAAGGCTCTACCCCTTTTGGACTCATGGGCATCAGGAAGCCTTCTAAGGCTTTTCCTTTTCCCCCGGAACTACAACAGATGGTCTCCTTAGAGTGGGATTCTCCTGATGTCTCTCTACACTCCGCTCGTTGTTTGGAGCATGTTTACATTTAGTCTTCGGATAATCTTGACAAGTGGTTGTACTTCCCTAAAGTAGATGCCCTGGTCACTGCAGTCACTAAATGCACAACTATTCTTGTGGAGGGCGGCATTGCCCTCTGATCAGATGACTGCAAGGCGGAGGGCCTCTTAAAAACCACTCTATCATTGACCTTGGCATTGCAAGCCTTTATTTGCAGAGATCTTGCTGCACGCGCTCTGCTCAGATGGCTTCAATCACTTCCAGATGATCCAGCTCAGCCTCGATCACTGCCTTTTATGCAGATACCTTATGATCTGCTACGCTTATCTACTCGGTCAGTGGCTGCTGCTACAGTGGCTCAGTGTTGGCTGTGGCTCACTGGAATGTGGATGCTGCTTCAAGTCCCATCTCACCAAGCTTCCTTTCAAGGGCTACGTTCTTTTTGGTAAGGATTTGGAAAAACCTGAAGGATTTGGAGGAAGTAGAGCCTCAACATTTGCCAGAGGATAAGCCCAAATCCAAATTTGTTGTTCTGCCACATCGTCTGTGTCCATCTTATAGAGTCTGCTTCAGAGACATTCATTGCTACCAGCCTGGCAAATCCAGTTCTTCTTTGAATAGGGCTGGTTCTAAATCTCAATCCTGTCGGGATATTTTTCGTAACGGGACAATTTCTCCTCATCCAACATGATTTTCCAGTTCCACCAAATTTTCCTGTTGGTTTCCAGGTCCATTCCAGGGTGCCTCCTGTGGGCAGATGCTTACAGTATTTTTCCCCACAAATGGACCCAGATAACATCAGACCGGTGGGCACTCGAGGTACTAACACAGGGTTATGCTCTCAGCCATAACTATTCCATGGCCAAGGTAGCAGCTGTATACCTGACTCTCCACTGCCTTCAACTCAATGTGGTATGCCCAGTTCCTCCCTCAGAAAAAGGTTCCGGTCAATATTCCATTTACTTTGTCGATCCCAAGGAGGACCGTTCCTTCTGTCCTATCAAGGGAGTCAATTGCTGTCTTCAGGTGCTGCAGTTCTGGGACGGAAACCCTCAGGACAATCATTCAAGCTATTCGGCCAGGTGAATTTCTTGCATTTCTGGACCTGACAGAAGCATATTTTCACATTCCAATCTGCCAATATCAGCAGTATTTACGTTATGTGGTCCTCTGTCAACATTATCAGTTTCGTGCCCTACCCTTTGGTCTTGCCACAGCTCTTGCACTTTCTCCAAGGTGATGGTAGTAGTGGCAGCTCCCCTGCGGTGCACCAAGGTATTCAGGTTCATCCTTATCTAGACAATTGGCTGATCAGAGCAATGAATTTCAAGGAGGCTACTACTGCGGTCTCTCAGATCCTCTCCTTTCTGGACTGTCTCGGCTGGGTGGTCAATTATGCCAAAAGCAACAGTGCCCATTTAAGTGTCTGGATTCCTCAGAATCGCTTCAACACAAGATTGGGTCGCATCCCACTCTTATGACAGATGCAAGCAGCTCTGAGTTCAGGTCCATGCCTTCCGGCGCCTGGCAGCTCCCACTACCTAAGATTTACAAATCCTCAGCACCATGGCAGCTGCTCGCAGCGTAGTCTCTTGAGCTCATGCGTCCACTTCAGTACTCTCTCCTGTCACGCTGGTCCCCATCTACCCAGGACTACCAGATTAGTCTACCCCTTTCTTCAGTGGTTCACCACAGTCTTTGCTGGTGGCTTTGTCATCATTTGTTGAAGAGCATTCCCTTGGAAATTCCACCTTGGTGCTTGTCACCCTGGATGCCAGCCTTGCAGGTTGGGGAGCACATTGTCAGGGGACAGGCAGCACAGGGATCTTGGTCCATTCAAGCTGCCTCTTGGACCATCAATTGCCTCAAAGCCTGGGCTGTTCGTCTGGCTCTACTCTTCTTTCAATCCCACTCTAGGGTCGAGCAGTCAGTACTTTGACAATTCCACTATTGTGACTTCAGACAGGGTGGGACCAAATGACCCAGAGTGGCCCTGGAAAAGTCTATTTCCCTGGGCAGAATCCAACCTTCTGACTCTTTCTGCACAGCATACTGCGGGAATGGAGAACATCCAAGCAGATTTCCCGAGTCATCATATCCTGGACCCTGGTGAGTGGGAGATAGCTCCATGGGCATTTGTGAACATTGTTCATTGGCAAGGTCTTGCAATTCTAGACTTAATTACCACCTCTTCCAGTGCCAAGACATCAATCTTTTAAAGTCGTCAAAAGGAACCAAACTCAGTCAAGATGCTGATTCAGACATGGCCCTCTAACCGGCTTCTTTACATTTTTTCTCCTTGGCCACTAATCGGCCGTGTACTCCTCAGATACAATCACACTCTGGATAGGTAGTGCTTGTGGCCCCGGATTGGCCTCGGCATCCCCAATATGCCAATTTCCTCTGCCTCCTGCAGAAGGCACTCCTAACCCTCTATGTCCAAAGAGGTCTCCTGTTTCAGAGGCTGGTTCTCATGGACAACCCTGCTCCTTACTCGCTTACTACTTAGCTATTGAGTGGTGTCACTTGCATAGCAAAAGGTTACTCACAGTAAGTAGTGGCCACTCTACTATAGGGTCAACAGTCTTCTACCTCACATGCCTATGCTCAAATCTGGCATCTTTTTTTTCTTTTGGTGTTCTAAGAGCCCTCTCCCTTTGGCGAGTTGATATTCCAGATATTCTTTCCTTCTTTCAGGACGGATTTGATAAGGGTCTCACCCTTAATTCTTTAAAGGTGCATACTGCGGCCCTGACATGCTTTGGGGGCCTCTCTATCGGTGGTCTCTTGCTTCTCATGTAGATGTTCCCCATTTTCTGCAGGGCATTCACTCCCAGAGGTGGCACCCTTCCTTCCCCCCCATTTATCCAGTCATCCCTTCTTGGGATTTATCCTTTGGGCACAGGTAAGCACGCAAAGCACTATTTGAGCCTCTCTGTAGGACATCTCTCAAAGATTTGACTCAAAAACTGTTTCTTATAACAGTCACTTCAGCACTGTTTCTTATAACAGTCACTTTCGGAGCGCCAAGCACTTTTTTGCCGGGATCCTTTTCTGTCCGTCCCCCCCTCCTCCTAAGAGGAGGATACCATTTGAACAGTGCCCTTTTTTATGCATTAGATCCTTTTGGATTTTCATGTCAACCAAATTTGTTGTGATACCTTTAAGGAGCAGTCTTCAAGTGATAGTATCCTTCATCTGTTGGATGTTGGTAGGGTATTATGCTGCTACCTCAAACTCACTAATAAGTTGTCTCTCTGACCATCTTTGTCATGATTTCTGGTACACGAAAAGGAGCAGCCGCTTCCAAAGCGACCATTGCATGCTGGATCAAGCAGACCATTGAGTCAGCTTATATTTTATTAAGCAGACCTGTGTCTGCAGGTCTTCGGGCATATTCTACATAGGCCCAGCTACCTCCTGAGCAGACTGCTCACTGCTAGCTCTGCTAGATATTTGCAGGACGGCCACCTGGTCCTCTCTCTCTTTTGAATATCATTATTGCTTGGATGTCCAAGCTCTAGAAAAGCAGCTTACTTCGTAGCCTCTGTCTTGGCTGCAGCTGTTTCTTCCTGCCATGGAGTGAGTTAGCTATGGCTCCACTAATCTGAACTGGTCTAGCAGGATGTATTTCGAAGGAGAAATTATCTCCAGGAACAAGCAGGAATGTAGTCTTCACATATGGGTATCGTCGGTACCTGCGCGGGAACGCTCCCCAGCATCCAATAGGAAAGCTTTTGGGAGCATCCCACAGCACCTGCATGCTGCCTTCCCGCCTTTCCCAACTGTCCCTCTCCAGTTCTTCGTTTTCCATGGAACTGACAGGTCGCACATCCTGTCACCGCAGAAAAAAAAATCCCTTCTATTCTTTTTTGTGGTCGTGTCTGCCTTCCCTCAAAGCTACATCGGTACTGCCGGTGGTTTTTCTTTTCTTCAAAAAAAAAAAAAAAAAAAAATTTCTGGAGTCTTTCCAGTCAGTTTCTCTTCAGGTGCCACACACCATTTTGGGCACTAGGCCCAACTTTTCCTTCAGAATGGAAAAACCCGCCTTGGGTTTTAAAAAGTGTTCTAAGTGTGGTGGTACCATCTCCGTCACCGACACCCATGAGTGGTGCCTCAAATGTTTAGGTCCTGAACACTATTTCAGAGTGTGTTGCCTGTGGGATGATGTCGAAAAGGGGCTGGCAGAACCGAGCTGCTAAGCTTAGCACACTTTTTTCCCTCCGATGCAGCCTCTGTGGCATAGACGTCGTCCAGGGCTTCGTCTTCCTCCCATGGATCTTAGGTAACTAAACAAATCTAGCCAGTCCTCAAAGGGTAGATATCCTTCTAGACAGCGAGATGCCTCTGGTGTTGCTCTTGAGGGACTTTCACCGGCAAAATTGCCCCAGCAGGAGGCTTCGGCTTCCAAAGCACTAATGGGGCTCCAGGATGTTTGAGGCTTCAACCTCGGCAGAACTAATTGTGCCATGCTCTGGGGTACCGGCTGCTTCTTCTGGTACCAATACCCAAGCATCGGCAGAGTTGATAGACCAGAGATTCTTGGCTATTGAAAGCAGTCTGGTGGCTCTTCTCACAGCCTCGATGCCCTTGAAAGTGCTTCAGACAATTCAACCTGTACCGGCACCAACTGCATCGACATCGGCAAGTATTCTACCGGGACCAAGTCATGCGTATCCATCTGGTATAGACAGGTCGGTAGCGGACCACTTCGATGCCAACTTCAATCGGTACCGTGCCTTGCACGATTACCAGGATCGGAAATACTTTGAATCCTCGGATGAGTCTGAAGACTCTGAAAGCTCTGCCGATACCAGAGTAGTTCTTCCTGAGGATTCTTCTTCTCCTCCTCAGCGTAGGATGTCTCCACCAGAGGATATGTCCTTTCAGGATTTTATCCGAGATGTGGCTCGAGGTCTTTCCATCACAGTGGCTCCTGAAAAAGAGCCTAGGGCAAAAGGAATTAGAAATCCTGCAATACCCTAAAGCTCCCAAGGAGGCAGCTACCTTACCTATTCATGAGATCTTGCATGATCTAATGTTAAGGATATGGGAAACACCTCTAACCACATCTCCTCACTCTCGAAGACTCGACACCATGTATCAAGTTCCTCCTTGTCCTGGCTTTCAAAAGACTCAGTTACCACACCATTACATGGTGGTGGAATCAGCTATGAAAAGGATAAAGAGTGCAAAAAGGCATGCATCTAATCCTCCAGGACGTGAGTGTAGGATTCTGGATGTCGAACCTTCCAGGCTTCCATGCTTTCTGCTAGGATCAGTTCCTATATCTTATATATGGGAATGTTCCTGAAGGAGCTCACAGGAGATCTAGAGCTTATGAGCCCTCTCCTTCCTGATAAGAGACAAGATTATCTTGCCCTTGTCAGACATGCTCAGGATGTTTCCAAGTTTGTGAATCGTGCAGCTTTTGACTGCTTTGAGTGCATAAGCAGAACCTCTGCCATTGCCATAGGTGCACGTAGGATTCCCTGGCTCCAGGCATCTGACTTGGAAATTTGGGTACAGGATAAACTAGGGAATATTCCTTGCACAGGAGAGAATCTCTTTGGCAAGAATTGGCAGGAAAAAGCTAATGAGATAGATGCTGACAATATCACTTTGGATAGATTGTCCAAATCTACAGCTGATCCTGTGAGGAAAAAATCCTCTAAGAAACCATTCTTCAGTAAGAAGAAGTTTTATCCCTCTTATACTCAACAGGGGCATCATTTGGGTCAGTCTGCCCAAAAAGGACAGCAGCAACAACCTAGACAAAGACAGACAGCAGACTCATCCTCCACAGGGGCTCTGACTCCTATCTAGAGAACTTTGCCTTCCTGGCCCTGAACAGCCCAGACCCTCCACCATCCCAGGAAGGTTATGTCATTTTGCCCCCAGATGGGGTCAGATAACAGCAGAAAATTGGACTCTGTCTATTGTAAGAGGGGTACAAGCTTCATTTCCTCAGCATGCCCCCTCCTACAATAGTAAGACAGTTCAATTCTCAGACCTCTCTCAACGACCAGTTAGGTCAAGAGCTCACTGTGCTTCTTGCCCAAGGGGTAATAGAAGAGGTACCCATTCCCCAATGGGGTACAGGGTTTTACTCTATTTCCTTATTCCAAAGAAAACAGGATGACACAGACCCATCTTAGACCTCAGAGAATTGAACAAATTCCTGTTCAAAGAGAAGTTCAAAATGATTTCTCTAGGAACTCTGCTGCCATACCTTCGGAGTCAGGATTGACTTTGTTCTCTAGATCTCAAGGATATGTACACTCATGTTCTCATCCATCCAACTCACCGAAAGTTCCTTTGCTTTCTGTATCAAGGGAAGCAGTACCAATACAGGGTTCTTCTTTTTGGCCTGGCCACAAAATGCATGGCGGTGGCAGCATTTCTCCGCACCCTAGGAATATTAGTCTTGCCTTAATTAGACTGGCTCATTCGAGCCCCGACAGAGGACAGGGTTGCTCTCTCTCGCACAATGCACATCCTTCAGTATTTGGGACTTGTCAAACGTCCCAAAATCCAACCTTGCTCCCACTCAGTCCCTAGAGTTTTTAGGAGCTTTGCTGGATACCAGACAGACAAGGGCCTACCTTCCACAGCCCCGCTGCCTTCGCATTGTGCAGTTAGCTTCCCAAGCAATGCTAAAACCTCACCTCACTGCTCGGGAAATGTTACAATTGCTAGGCCACATGGCATCCACCATACATGTGGTTCCTTATGCTCGCCTCCATATGAGGGCAGCCCAGTGGACCTTATCCACTCAGTGGACTCAGGCGTCAGGTTGCCTGTCAGACAAAATAGCAAACTCAGATCGCCTTATTTTGTCCCTCCAATGGTGGCAGTCACCCCAAAACCTTTTGGTGGGATCTCCTTTTCAGCAACCCCCACCTCAAGCCACTCTAACAGATGCTTCACAGGTGGGTTGGGGAGCCCACCTGTAAGGCCTCTCTACCCAGGGTACCTGGACTCAACAGGAGGCCTATCTACACATCAATCTCCTGGAACTCAGAGCAATCTTCCTTGCTCTTTGAGTATTCCACACCCAGCTCAGCTACAAGACAGTCCTAGTTCAAACAGACAATCAAGTAGCCATGTTCTATGTGAACAAGCAGGGCGGAACAGGCTCTCTGTCGCTCTGCAACAAAGCTTTGCAACTATGGGCCCTCGCCAGAGAGCATCAAATTAATCTCCTTGCGGTGTATCTTCCAGGCATTCAAAACTCTTGGACAGACTCAGTCGAGTTCTGCTTCCACACGAATGGTCTCTCCATGCAGACCAGGTGGCCAAATTTTTCAAAATTTGGAGAACCGCGGACATAGACCTCCTTGCAAGTCCGCTGAATGCCAAACTTCCCTGGTTCTGTTCCAGAATTCCAACTCAGGGTTGTCAAGGCCAGGGATGCTTTCCTCCTCCATTGTGGCCAGGACTTCCTGTATGCCTTTCCACCCATTCCCCTAATTCCCAAAACCCTGTTCAAGCTTCAGAGAGACAGAGGTCATATGATTCTCATAGCTCCACATTGGCCACGGCAAATGTGGTACCCTCTGCTTCTACATCTCTCTCAAGCTCTGCCTCTGGAGTAAGGATCTGCTCCAAATCTCCTTTGTCAGGAGGACGGGATGCTGTGGCACCCCAATCCCCAGTCTCTGCATCTCAGGGCCTGGTTGCTGAAAGCCTAGAACTTCACGGTCTTAACCTCTCTCAGCAGGTAAAGGATATACTTTATGCTGCCAGGTAGCCTTCCACAAGACGCTCTTATGCATTCAAGTGGAAAAGGTTTACCACATGGTGCTCGCAGAAGGGTCTTAACCCTCTTGGGATATCTTTGGAATCATTATTGGAGTATCTCCCTCATTTATCTAATGCGGGGCTTAAGACAAAATTCTGTGAGTTCATTTGAGTGCTATTGCAGCTTCTTTCAAGCCTCTAAATGGACAACCTATTTCCTCTCATAGCAAGATTTATGAGAGGCCTTCTTTTAACTAAGCCTCCCATTAAGCCACCACCAGTGGCATGGGACTTAAATCTGGTTCTTGGGCAGCTCATGAAGCCGCCTTTTGAACCATTAGCTACTACCTCTTTGAAATTCCTTTCCTGGAAGGTCATCTTTCTTATTGCAATCACATCAGCACGTCGCATCAGTGAATTGCAAGCATTGGTGGCTGATCCTCCTTATACAAGGTTCCATCATGCTAAGGTAGTCCTTAGGACTCATCTACACTTTATGCCAAAGGTGGTGTCACCTTTTCATTTAAACCAAGTGGTTTACCTTCCTGTATTTTTCCCAAGGCCTCAGGCCTCAAATGCAGAAAGGAATCTTCATACCTTGGACTGTAAAAGGGCTTTGGCCTTTTACTTGCAAAGGACACAGCAACATAGAAAGTCCTCAACTCTTTGTTGCTTTTGATCCTAGTCATTTGGGACTGCCAGTCTCCAAAAGAACACTGTCCAGCTGGATTGCAAAGTGTATTTCTTTTGACTATGAGAGTAAAAACCTTCCTCTTGAAGGCCATGTCACAACTCACAATGTGAGAGCCATGGCAGCCTCTATGGCTCATCTTCACTCTATGGCTCATCTTCACTCTGTCTATCGACGGCATCTGTCGAGCAGCTACTTGGGCTTTGGCTCATACCTTCACAGCCCATTACTGCTTGGACAAGGACTCCTGCTGGGATGCCTTGTTTGGTCAGGCTGTTCAACACCTGTTCCATACTTAATCAACTCCTACCCACCATCCCTGGTAGGATGCCAGAGATCCATGGTGGGGGGGAGTGGAGCCCTTTCACAGGGACACACAACTTCTGGGGCCTTCTCCCTGGCATCTGCAGCTAGGGAGTCCCCATATGTGAAGACTACATTCCTGCTTGTTCCTGGAGATAGCATAGTTACTCACCTGTAACAGGTGATCTCCGGGAACAACAGGAATTTAGTCTTCACAACCCACCCACCTCCTCTAGGAGTTCTCTCTTTTTCCCTCTCTCGTCTCAGCTTTAAACTCAGCTGGAGAGGGATAGTTGGGAAAGGTGGGAAGGCAGCACGCAGGCGCTGTGGGATGCTCCCAAAAACGTTCCTATTGGACGCTGGGGAGCGTTCCCATGCAGGCTCCGTCGGTACCAATGATACCCATATATGAAGACTAAATTCCTGCTGTTCCTGGAGATCACCTGTTACAAGTAAGTAACTATGCTTTACTTACCAATAATGTCCTTTCCTGGAATCAAGCTAGACCAGTCCAGGACCTGCCCCTCTAAACTGTTCAGTCCGTCGCCCAAGACTCTTTACATATCGGTGACATTGCTGTACCTCACCACCTAAATACATTTGGCCTACAGGTTCTGTTTCACATTGTTCAATTTAGCTTGTTATAAGACTTATTTGTTTATGAACTCATTTTTGGTCTGGTTTTCAGCTTCCTTGGCTGTTTGAATACCCGCTGCTTGTTATGGTTTTACTGAAGCTCCCCTTGGGGGATGGGCTTTTATACAAAGGGTGACGTCACAAATCTTCAGGAGTTTCTCTGTCTCACCATCTGCTGGCAGGGAGACAACTCACTAGACTGGAGAGGAAATTACCGGTAAGCAGAATTTCTTCTTAGTTGCAAGACTTTTTTTCCAAAGTCATTATCATGCTTAAGCCAGTGGTTTAAAAGAAAACAGGCTCTATTCCTTGTCTAGTATTCTAGAGAAGGAAGAGCCATTGGTTCCCTTTTCAGGCTGGTAAGATTTTCTACAAATGCATTCTCCATGTGTAGCACAAACTGAGATTGCCATTTTTTTTTCTCACCGGAAATATCGTTCCTCCTCTGCTGCTTCTCTTTTGCCAAAAGCTCCTCCAGCTTCTCGAATAGATCCACCTCCGCCACCTCCTTTGCCAGCACCTTTCCCTAATTCTCCCAGCTATAAGCACAACACAAACAGAAGAACACCATGAATGTGGTTAAAGGCAATGTAATAGTGGATCACACATTAAGAGCTGAATGAAAAGCAACTAACTTGTGGCTAAATTTATTAAAAGGTGAAATTAGACCTTACCTGCTGATTTTCCTCTTGTAGTCTCTCCAGTCCAGTCAAGTGGGTTATGCATGCCAAACTAGCAAGTGGAGACTAAGGAACACTTTCTCAGTGCAGCATAAGTAGCCTGTGCCCACTGAGCTGAGCCAGTATGTGACCCTCACCAAGCAGAGCCAAAGACCTTTAAGTCAACCCACCCCTCAACACCACACAGTCCCTCCAGGCACCAGAAGGGAGTGACCTGAAACACATGGAAGCCTTACACCTTAAGATACAGACCCCTGCCAGCTCCTTGACATACATACCCATGTCCATCGTTGCCATGCCCACCTATGTGGCCAATACTTGCTTCAAAATGCACGTGAGTTTTAAAATAAGTGTCAGATAAAGCTATGAAACGCCTTCCAGGGCATCCCTCCAGACAAGTGGAACGTAGTACTGCTCTGCTAACACTGGGAAGAACCCGAAGCCCCTGCACACAGCACTATCACCCCAAAACACGCATCTTGCCACACCTGCAGATTCAGGTGGTAACGCCGCACAAGAGAATGAAGGGAAGACCAAGTGGCCGACTGACAGATGTTGAGGGAGGGAATTCTCCCCCTCTCAACCCAGGATGTGACCTGAGCCCTAGTTGAGTGAGCCTGAAGGCCAGCTCTTTAGCAGACAGGCTAACTCAATTGCCTCCCAAATCCAGCGAGCTATCGAGACCTTGGAGACAGATTTCGTCTTGCGGGACCACCAAAAAGGAAAAACCACCTCTCCAAGCGCTGGAAAGGCTGCATCACTACAACACAACACTTCAGGGCCCTGCAAACATCAAGCTTCCATAGCAGGAAATACTTTGTGGAATATGGATGCAGCTCGAACAAGGGCAGAGTAACCACCTGGTTAAGGTGGAAATCTAAAACCACCTTAGGCAAGGAAGAGTACTGTACACAGGACCACTTTCTCCTTGGAGAACACCAGAAGAGGTCCTTGCAGGAAAAGAGTTTGCAGCTCTGAAATCCACCAGGAAGACGACCTTCAAAGGTCATATCATTCAGAGAGGCCCCACGTAACAGCTCAAAGGGCAAGCCACCCAGAGCTGGGAGGATCAAATTGAGATCCCAAAACAGCACAACCGGACTGCTAGGCAGTCAGATGCGCTTCACACCCCACATTTTAGCAAACCATATACGGGTGGGAAACCGGGGTTATAACCTGGACCTGTAGAGAGCCAAGCACCCTTATCCAGGCTGGCCTGCAATGATCCCAAAATCACATATATAGGCGCTCCAAGGGCTGCAACCCCCAGCCTGCACACCAGGCCTCAAAGAGCCACCAGACCCACACATCATCCAAAGAGGTTGAACTCTGCAGTGTCTGAAGCAGAGTTGTGACAACTGGCTCAGAATAACCCTAGAGCCTCAACCAAGCCCTCTCAAGAGCCAGGCCATAAGCAAGAATCAATCCACTGCCAGCATGCAGACCAGCCCCTGCGTGAGATGGTCTGGGACTAACAATAACTACAGTGGCTCGTCTGCCAGGAGGCACACAAGACGTGTACCAGGGCCAATCCAGTGCTATTAGTATCACTTGGCCCCGATGTGCCTCTATGCGCTAATCACCTGCCCTATCAGGCCCCAGGAGGAAACATACAGCAGGCCCCTCTGGGGCACGGTACCACCAGAGCACAGAGGCCATCAAGGAGCCATAGAGAGCTGGCATTCCCTGTCTCACTAGCAGGTCCATGAGCAGCATCCCCCAATGCTCCATCAAGAAATGGATAACTACATCAGAGAGGGACCATTCCACTGGATCCAGGGAGTGGTAACTCAGGTAGTCCACCACATATTTGCCACCCCGGCTGCATGAGCCACTGAAAGGACAAACACACCTCTGCCCACTGGAGAAGGGGGTGGGGGAAATCACCTCCACCACCACCTGGTAATTCAGAGTACCACCCTGACAATTGATGTAAACAACTGTAGTGGCACTGTGATAGAATCCGCACCGCCTTGCGGAGCACCAACAAGAAAAATACTTACAGCATCAAGCACACCATTTGCTTCTCAAAGTGGTTGATGGGTCACTTCCTTTCCTCGGCAGCCCATCTCCTTCTGCCAGGCAGTGGCCATCCCAGCCAGAGACTCACATCCATCATGACTATCACCCAGTCTGGTGTCTCCAATGCATTTAACAGGTTTTTTTATACTGATTTATCGTTGCAATCAAAGCAATTTACATTGTAACAAACTTGGTAATGTACATTAAACAGGGACATTGATAACTTGGATTTTTCTGAGCAATGGAGGGTTAAGTGACTTGCCCAAGGTCCAAGGAATGCTAGTGGGAATCAAACCTTGGTCTCTTGGTTCCCGAGTCAGTGCTCTAACCATTAGGTTACTCCTCCACTCCATCTCCACCCTCATGTTCACTGAATTCAGCCACCAATGGAGGCAGGGCAGAAGCAGATGTACTTCTGTGGACTGCTTGATCAGAGACTAGTGTGCCAGGAGCCACACCTTAAGCACACAGATATGGAACCGGGCCCACAGAACCAACTCCAGTGAAGCTTCCGTAAAGCCCAGCATCTGCAAATAGTCCCAGGCATGTGGCTGGAGTACTCGACACAGCCCCCAAATCTGGCCCTGCAGCTTCACCATATGCCCCCGAGGGGAACGCCCTCCCCCAGAGTGTCTAAGCGGGCCCCCAGATACTCGAGGCTGCAATGGTCACAACTGACTCTTGTTGAGGTTGATCACCCAACCGAGGTCCTGTAGACGGCTCACTATAGTCTCCATGAAGCGCTAACACTCAGAGGGACTTCCCCTGGGATCAACTGGTTGTCCAGGCATGGGTGGACCAGCACCCTTTGCTTTTGGTGATCCCTTCTGGGGTGCTTGGTAGCCACCAATGCCCTTCTCCCCCCCCCCCCTCAGGAGGGCCCTCAGTTCCCTGCTTCAAAAGCCTGATGAAGCAGTAGCATAAACTCAGGGGAAAATGGGGTCACCCTGTACTTCCCCTACCTACTGGGGTGCCAAGAAACTTGCCTCACAGCAAAAACGTGAATCCTGCAGAACCCGAGGCCCCGATTCAGTCTCAACGGGCTGTACTGTTTCCATCATGGCAGTGGTTCCCACCAAAAACACAGACCTACCATCAGCACCCATGACACCTGCGTAGTCAAGCAGATCGTTTGCTTCCACTTCAGACCCTTCCTAGGTCCCAGCGAGGTTGGCCACCACTAAATTCTCCCGATATACAGCAGCCGCATGTGTGTGCTGACAGACCCCAGACAAACAGTAAGGGAAGAAAGTGAACTTACCCAGGGGACCCTCCTCTGCAGGACACACTGAAAGGATCCCCCGATTGAGGTCTGCTGTGTCCTGTGCTCTTTCCCTGTTACACTGACTTTTTCCCCCCCGTTTCAACAAACTTTAAGGCTGTATTAAATTAAGGGCCAAGCAGACAAGGCAGAGTTGCTGACGCTACAAGCCCCCTCCCAAAGACTGGAGAGGGGGAAAGGGCAGGAGCACACAGGGACCTGGAGAGTCCAGGTTCTGCACCTCTTGGCCTAGCTGCAAGGCTCCAGTCTGACAGGCTATGCATACCATCTGCTGGAGACTGGGAAATATTAACTCAGCTTAGTGGGCACAGGCTACTTATACTGCATGAGAATTACAAAAAAAAAAAAAAAAAAAAAAAAAGTGTTCCTAAGTCTCCACCTGCTGGATGTCATGCATAACCCACTTCACTTGACTGGAGGGATGCCCTGGAAGACGTCTCATTTCAGATGAACTGCCAAGAAGAGTAAAGTGGGCACACTATGACCTAAATGACTCCAGGAGGTAACGTTCTCCTTTTATTAGGTGCCTACATACTAAGCTTTTCCCCCACAGGCACAAAAAGGAACACACACTTTAGTGCATCTAGCCCATGAAATACACATTACAACACAAATGATTCGTTTTACAAACTAGGCAAGACCAGGTCTCACACTGTTCTATGATTTGCTCCATATGTCCCAGAAAGTCAGGTCAAGACAAATGCCTTGTTCCACTGCTGATTGGGTGATAGAAGTAACAGTAATTCTTCACATCACGTCCCTTCCTCTATAGTGGAGTCCAGCTGGCAAATGGAACTGTGTAGCAGTACTGTGTCCTAGATAATCCATATATGCGAGTCAGACCCTAAACAGCAGAAGTGTCAGACATCACCACTCTCCTCCCAATTTGATCAGTAGGAGGATGTATATCTTAAAGATGAAATTTTTTCCCATGTTTTATTTTTATATATGTTTCTTGCTATTTGTTTTGACTTTTCTTTCCCAGTCTCTCTCTCCATGCTACAGGCCAGTGTCCCTTCCCCCATTCCCTCCCCTGTGTAGCCTGGTACCATTTCACAGCAAGACTGTTCTGGACCGACTATACCTCCAGCTATTCCAGCAGCAGGGAACTGATCATGGCTCTGGATTCTGCTCCTTACAGGTATCTATATATGGGCATCTGGCAACAGCTCTAGATACCAGTAAAATAAAATCTTGTAGCCACAAAGATATTCAGCATGTGTATGTCGGGCTCATTTGGGTTCCTAAAAAAATTAAAACGTGCACATAAATTGCTTGTTCGCATGTATACCTATGAATTAAAAATACCCACACAATCGATTTGTGCATGGGGAAAAAAAAAAAAAAGCTGTAGCATGAATATAAAAGACATACAATAATGGCAATCAAAAACTCTGGTTCATTTTTTTGGCCCTGAACATGTCTGAAAGTATTTCCTATGTTACTATAACAAGCAACCTTCTGACTTGAGGGTCCTGAACCATGTGATTTACCTTCCCAAATTTCTCAATTAGTGTCATTAAAAACCCAGGCTGGAAAGCTTTATAAATCACTGATCTTGCCCTTGTGAAATTAGTAAACTTCAGCGTTGTCATTTTTGTTAATTCACAGTAACTGACCATTACAGCTCTTTTTTTTTTTTTTGTAATCCAAGACTTATGTAGTGTAGACACACCTACAGATTTAGTGCCCAGTGCTAGCTTGTGAGTAGGGTTAAATTCATCATTGCTAATAAATAAAATATTAAAATAAATCAGAGGTACACAAAGCTCTTGAAGGCCCATAAAGAGAGCCTTTGATTTTCAGGATATCTGCAAAAAACGCAGGCATATGTTGTTATGACAGATTTAAAAGAGGTAATTAGATCTTACCTGCTAATTATTGTTCCTGAAGGAACGACAGTCCAGTCCCTTTACTTCAGGGTTACGCAACCCTTCCAGCAGCTTGGAGGCTGAGCCCAACCTTTTTGGGGTGGAGCGGTATATATACCACTGGTGCCACCCACCAACTCCAGTAGACTACTGTAAAAGCAGACTTAACAAACCTATATAACTGTGAAAACGGAAATAATCAAACTCAAGCAAAACCTAATATATATATATATATATTTTTTTTTCTTCCAAACAGGAATAGGTAGAAGGAGCGGAGGTCAAGGGGGGAGGTAGGGGGAACTGCTATAGTGCGGGCCTTTCCTCCCGCTTGACCCACCAGCACAGCCTGAATCCGCCCTCGGGCCGCAGTCCCGCATTAGAGAAACAGACGGAATGGCTAAAGAGCTAGGGAGGGGAATAGGGACTGGACTGTCGTTCCTTCAGGAACAATAATTAGCAGGTAAGATCCAATTACCTCTTCCTTATCGTCACTCCAGTCCAGTCCCTTTACTTCAGGGAAGTACCAGAGCAGTACCCGCTCGGGTGGGATTCGCCATTCCGGAACGTAGCACTGCCTGCGCAAACCTGGAGTCTGCCGTGCTCTGCACGTCCAGCCTGTAGTGCTTGGTGAACGAGTGCAGAGAGGACCAAGTCGCTGCCCTACAGATATCCAAAGGAGGAACTAGGCTGAACTCCGCCCAAGAGGTAGCCTGTGCTCGAGTTGAGTGAGCGCGCAGGCCCCCTGGGACCTGTTTCCCCTTGAGGATATAGGCGGAGGCAATCGCCTCCCTGATCCGCCTGGAAATTGAGGCCTTGGCCGCCGCCTCTCCCTTGTGAAGCCCTCCGAACTGTACAAAGAGTCGTTCGGATTTCCGGAAGGGCGCCGTGCGGGAGAGGTAACGCTTCAAGGCTCTGGGGACGTCGAGCAGATGAAGCTTACTATCTCCCCCTCCTGGTCCCTCTGACGAGAGAGTTGGGAGAGAGATGGATTGGTTAACGTGAAAGGGGGAGATCACCTTAGGCAAAAATGAAGGAACCGTCCGAAGGACTACCTTATCCCTGAGGAAGGACAGAAAAGGAGGCCGAGCAGACAGGGCTTGTAGTTCGGAGACTCGTCTAGCTGAGCAAATGGCCACCAGGAACACTGTCTTCAGAGTCAGATCCTTCAAGGAGGCCTTCTTCAAAGGCTCAAAAGGCTCTGCGGCTAGGGCATTTAGTACCAGGTTGAGGTCCCAAGGGGGTATGACCGCTCTTCGTTGCGGTCGGAGTCGCCTGACCGCTTTCAAGAACCTGACAACATCCGCATGAGCTCCCAAAGCTTTTCCGCCCACTTTGCCCCTATAGCAAGCGATGGCCGCCAGTTGTACTCTCAAGGAGCTGTGGGCTAGACCCTTGTCGAGACCCGCTTGCAAAAATTCCAGCACCTCCGGGACCGAGGCTGACAGAGGATTCTTCCGGCGTTCCGTACACCATGCCTCAAAGATACGCCAAACTCTTACATAGGAAAGACAGGTGGAGCGCTTCCTCGCGCTCAACATGGTTGCGATTACTGCCGGCGAGTAGCCGCGCTTCAAGAGCCGCGCCCTTTCAATAGCCAAGCCGTAAGCGAGAATCGATCCACATGTGGCATCTGAACAGGTCCTTGCTTGAGTAGGTCCTTCCTGACGGGAAGGCGCCACGGGCGGTCGGTGATCATTCTTACCAGATCCACATACCAAGGACGACGAGGCCAATCCGGGGCAATAAGGACTACTAGGCCCCGGTGAGCTTCCACCCGCTGGAGGATCTTCCCGATTAGGGCCCAAGGGGGGAAGACATAAAGCAGACCCTCCAAGGGCCATCTTTGAGACAGGGCGTCTAGGCCCTTGGACATCCTTTCCTTCCGCCGGCTGAAGAATCGGCTTACTTTGGCGGATGCGAACCGCGCCATGAGGTCCATGACTGGAGGACCCCACAGGGCTACTATCTGGTCGAAGATCTCCTGATGCAGTTCCCACTCGCCGTGGTCTATCTTGTACCTGCTGAGGTAATCAGCCATGTTGTCGTCCATACCGGCCACGTGCTGCGCTGAAAGCGCTTCCAGGTGAACTTCCGCCCATTTGAACAGGGAGTCCGCCTCCTTTTCCAATGCCGGACTGCTGGTGCCGCCCTGGTGATTGATGTACGCCACGGCCGTGACATTGTCGGAGAGAACGCGAATCGCTTTCCCTAGCACTGAGGGCTGGAGAGCCTTGAGTGCCCGAGCGACGGCTCTCAATTCCAGACGGTTGATAGGCCATAGGGATTCCACTGCCGACCACCGCCCCTGGATAAACTGGTCCTCGAAATGTGCTCCCCAGCCTGCCAGACTGGCGTCCGTCGTCAACAGCACCCACTGAGGAGGCTCGAGGGGCATTCCGCGACTCAAGTTCCTTGGGCACCTCCACCAGAGGAGAGAGTGCTTGGTCCGAGGGGCGCAGGGAAGCTGCCGGGACAAGGGGTGCTGTTGGGGAGACCACCGCCGCAACAGAGACCGCTGTAGCGGGCACATGTGGGCTCTGGCCCACGGGACAACTTCTATTGCTGCCGCCATGGTTCCCAGCAATTGTAGGTAATGCCACGCTGAAGGGAGCCGCCTGACCATGAACTGTGAGACTAGGGTTCTCAGGTCCTTCATCCTTGAGCTGGACAGAAAGACCCTGCCTCTGCTTGTGTGGAACTTTGCTCCGAGATATTCGAGCTCCTGTGATGGGAGCAAACTGCTCTTTGCTCGATTGATGACCCATCCTAGCTCCTCCAGAACTTGAACCACTTTGGCTGTTGCCCGGTGACTTTCCTCTTCTGATTTTGCCCGGATCAGCCAGTCGTCCAGATAGGGGTGCACTAAGATTCCCTTCTGTCGTAGGGCGGCCGCCACCACCACCATCACCTTGGTAAAGGTTCTCGGTGCTGTCGCTAGACCAAAGGGTAGCGCCTGAAATTGAAAATGACCTCGAGGGACAGCGAATCTGAGGAACTGCTGATGGGCCCTTCTGACCGGGATATGCAAGTACGCTTCTGTCAGATCCAACGAAATTAAAAACTCTCCGGCTCTCACGGCCGCTATCACTGATCTGAGGGTTTCCATCCGGAAGTGAGGTACCTTGAGACAGCGGTTGACCTGCTTTAGGTCCAGGATCGGACGAAAGGAGCCCTCCTTTTTTGGGACGACGAAGTAAATCGAGTACCGACCCGTACCGCATTGGTCTGGAGGCACCGGAACTACGGCCCCGAGATCTATGAGGCGAGAAAGTGTTGACTCTATGGCTTCTCTTTTTGCTGCGGAACCGCAGGGAGACTGAACAAAGGCTGGGAGTATTTGCTTTGCAAATTCGAGGGAGTATCCTTCTCGAATCACTTCCAGCACCCACTGATCGGATGTGACTCGGGACCAGGCGGGAAGAAACTGCCTCAGGCGACCGCCTACCGGCAATCCGCCCTCCTGGGCCCCCTGTATCTCATTGTTGCTTTCTGGGGCCCGAAGAAAAGGAGGAGGAGGAGGATGAGAAACCGCTGCCCCGAAACCCCCGGGATCCTTGACCTCTAGCGTTAAAACGACCCCTGAGGAAAGGGTTAGGTCTAGTCGAGCGAAACCTCCGAGGTTCTCTAGGTTGGTTCCGAGCTGGGGCAGAAGATCGAGTTTGCTTGGGCCTGTCCTCTGGAAGCCTGCCGCCCTTGGACTCACCCAGGTCTTTTACTAACTTGTCCAGATCCTCTCCGAATAAAAGTTTCCCCTTAAAGGGAAGGCGACTCAGGCGCGCTTTGGAGGAGGCATCAGCGGCCCAATTTCGGAGCCACAAATAGCGCCTGGCTGCCACCACCGAGGCCATGTTCTTAGCTAAGCTCCGGATGAGGTCATACTGGCTATCCGCCAAGAAGGCCGTACCTGATTCCAACCTTGCCGCGTTGGCTAGAACCCCCTCGGAGGAGCCCTCCTCTGCCTGGAGTTGTTGTGACCACCTCAAACAGGCTCGTGCCACCCATGCCCCAGAAACTGAGGCCTGTAAGGCGAGAGCGCTCACGTCGAAGGCTTGCTTAAGGAGCGTGTCCAATCTTCTGTCCTGGGCATCCCTCAAAGCCGCGCTGCCCTCCACTGGGATGGTGGTTTTCTTCGTCACTGCCGAAACCGCCGCATCCACCCTGGGGGACTTCAGAAGCTCTTTGTCTGCTTCTGGGAGAGGGTAGAGCCGAGACATGGCCCTGACCCCCCTCAACGCTGACTCTGGTTGATCCCATTCCTCCTGAATCATCTGACGCACCACTCTGTGGACAGGAAAAACCTTCTGGGACCTTCTGATGGCCTGAATCAAGGGATCCTCCAAGGCTTCATCCTCCGCGGGGGCATCTGAGGCCACGTTGAGAGCTTTCAGGGAGTCATTTATTAAAGCGGGCAACTCCTCCCGCCGGAATACTCTTATTATGCGAGAGTGGTCCTCCTCTGGGATCTCCCCTTCCTCCAGCTCCTCCTCTTCCTCCTCCAACTCCTTTTCCGAGGCCTCTTCTTCAGGCAAGTCCTGGGAGAGCGGAATGAGGGGCTCTTCAACCACCAGTCTGGGGCGCTTTGAGGGTATCCCAGAGTCCTGGGCGTTAGACTTCAAGGGTCTGACCAGTTTAGCTTCGGCCGAAGGACCCGCTTCCCCCGGACCAAGACCCTTCTTACGCAGGCAATCGGCTTGGTGCAGTAAGAGAATGAAATCAGGAGAGAAGAAGTCCCCGACTCCCCCTTCTCCTGTGGGAAGGGAGGAGGGAGGAATAGGGGGAAGGGGGGCCTCTGAGTGAGAAGGGGGGGGGGGGACAACTGGGACGCTACTTCCCCCTCCGACGGGTCCGAGGACCCCTGCGAGACCTGGGACATGGCAAGGCTGATTTCCTGTTCTACAGAGGAAGCCACTGCCGCGCAGCCCCTGCAGACCCCTGCCTCGGATGCAGTACCTCTCCGGGTGCCACAAGATGGACACCTTGGTTTGCCTGCCATGCTCCTCGGGAGTAGCTAAAACGGATTTCCCTTTCAGTAAAGAAAGTAAACAAACTACCCCAATTAAGTCAATAAATGAATTAACCTTAAAGAAATTGAACTGAACAAGTTAAATAAAAACTTAAATTAATTAAAATTGAACCAATTAACCCCCGACTAAGATAAGAAATGCTCCCCGGTAACCGGCCTGAGAAGAAAGGACTCCCGAAGAAAAACGGGGACACAGAAAGCCCTTTTATAATACTTTACAATGTTCAGGCTGAATATAAACTTTTAAAACGTTTAAGACTTTTTCAGCACATCAGCTGAATACTTGCGGTTTGTAGGACTCTCTCCAGGCCCGAAGCCGTGATTCTCAGGGGTCGGGCCGCTCCGGCGGTGAAGGAGAGACTAGAAGCGGAGACCCGACTACCGCTGGAGCATCCCTCGCGGCTCCAGAGTCCGTCGCTGCCCTCTATCGCGCCGCGGTAAGAAGAGGAGCTGAAGGAGGTAGCACCCTCTCCCTCCTGAACGGCGAGTCCTCTAGCGCTCAGCCGCCGGCGGGGGCTTCGGCGCGAGGACGGACAGGTCTTCAGGTAGGGCGGCCGAGGATGGATGGATGGATGGATGGATGCAGACATGCAGACACTTTCGTTGTAAGCCGCTTTTGGCAAACCATTGGGTTTGATAAGGTGGGGTATAACAGAACAGTCTGAGAACTAGGTTCATTCCTAAGTATCTACATAAAAACTTAGCTACCTAGAAAGCCAGAACCAGGGTTGCATATTTATGAAGATTCTAGCTTATTAGCAAGCTACTTAACTTTTGGACAGTTGGCCATAAAGCATTGTCTTTATCTAGGCATGTGTTCAGTACAAATATCCCACAGTTCAAAAAAGGTAGACATACCATTTTGATGCAGTGGTCCCAAATGTGATAGACAACCTGTAATCGTCCTTGCTACACTAAGCATCAAGCGTTAGTTTGAGGAAGAGATCTTAGTAGACTTGAAAGCTTATTTCTTTCAATACTTGCTAGCCCAACAAGCATTCTCTTAATGTGTTATCCAATACTTCTCCTGGCATTCTGCACAAAACAGTTCAAAGTTTTGCACCGTCTGGTGATAAATTATCACTCAAAAACAATATGCTTTGTATTTTCAAAACAAAATATGCATAATTCAGACCTTCTGACACAGAAGTTGGACTTTTACTTGCAGAATTCCTGCAGTAGTCATCCCAACCACTACTCATCTTCTTTTAAGAAGTTACTTCAGCATACTAATATGATATTCCCTTTCTACAGGGAACACTGCACTGTCAAAAGGACAGCTCAATAAACAGTCATTTAGTTTGACAGCATTTTATAAATATAATTTTTCTTATGTTTTATTGTAACTGCAAAGTTTCTTCCTGAACACAGAAGATGGGAGTGCTTGGGTGTTGGATCAGTATGAAAATGTATATGTTTCTCCCCAGGATGATGACGAACCAAGAGTAAGTCAAACAGATGGATGATGAACTTCTAAAAGAAATCAGGGAAGCAAACAAAAAAGTTAACACACAGTAATAATAGGTCACTTCAATTACACTAGTATTGACTGGGTCAATGTCACAGCAGGACATGCTAGGGAGAAAGTTTCTAAATGACTGCTTCTTGGAACAGCTGGTACATGAACAGATAAAAGGGGAAGCTATTTTGGACCTAGTCCTTAGTGGAATACAGAATCTCATACAAGAGATGAAGAAATTAGACCTTACCTGCTAATTGTCTTTCCTTGAGTTCTCTCCGGGCCAGTCCAGAACAGATGGGTAGTCAATCTCCCCTCCTCTAGCAGCTGAGGACTGAAACACTGATCTTTGTTGCCAGGTTACCCAGCTCTCCCCTGGTGGCAGAAGGCAGTCTTAAGGTATCAAGCAGTAAACTACCCTAAATAACGGAAAAGAAAAAAACAAACCCCTGCCCAAATACGAAACAGTGGGCCTGAAAGAACGAGAAAGAACTGAAAAGTACTGGAAAGAGTAACACAGAAGGGCACTGTACTTGCGCTTTTACTTGCAGAAAACCTCATTCTTAACTTAATGAGAAGTCTTACATTTCCTCTCTTTGGTTTTTTTGGGGGTTTTTTTACATCTGATCATCATATCTTGAAAAATCCCCAAAATATGAAAGAGATTTCGTAGATAAAATTATACCAAGGACTGAAGCCAAAAAGAGCATACCACTCACAGTAGGGTGGGTTCTGGACTGGCCCGGAGAGAACAAGGAAAGACAATTAGTAGGTAAGGTCTAATTTCTTCCTCCTATTCGTCTCTCCGGGCCAGTCCAGAACAGATGGGTAGTACCAAAGCAGTACCTAACCCCGGGAGGGATCTGTGAGCCCCGCAACCATGACCGAGGCCCCCACACACGCATCCTGCCTCGCCTGCACATCCAGACGATAATGTCTCGTAAACGTATGAAGAGAAGACCAGGACGCCGCTCGACAAATATCCACCGGCGGCACCAGAGCCGACTCCGCCCACGATGCAGCCTGTCCTCTGGTAGAATGAGCCCGAAGCCCGATTGGAACTGACTTGCCTCGGGCCTCGTACGCAACCCGGATCGCATGTTTCACCCAACGAGCGATGGAGGCCTTGGTGGCCGCCAGCCCTTTGGACGGACCGCCAAACAGAACGAACCACCTGTCCGATTTACGAAAGGATTCGGTCTCTTTAAGGTATCTGTGGAGCACACGACCCATGTCTAACTTACGCAGAGAGCGATCCAACGAACCCGTCCCCGACTCCGCGAAGGTGGGTAGTGAAACCGGTTGATTCAGATGAAAGACGGACACCACCTTCGGTAGAAAAGACAGCACCGGACGCAAGACCACCTTTTCCGCCGAAAACTGAAGAAAATGTGGTCTACACGAAAGCGCCTGCAAATCCGAAATTCGCCTCGCTGAACATAAGGCCACCAAGAAGGCCATCTTCCAGGACAATTCCCGGATACTACCGGACGTATGCGGCTCAAAGGGAGGTTCCGTCAAAGCTTCCAAACACTAGATTCAAATCCCAAGGAGGAATCACCTGCCGAACCGGAGGCCGAATTTGTCTGGCCGCTCTAAGGAACCACAGAATATCTGGATGTGCGGAAAGAGAAGCTCAGTGAACCGGGCCGCGAAAAACCGCTAGGGCCACTAACTGTACCTTTAGGGTGTTAAGAGCGAGTCCTTTTGAGCCCACACTGAAGAAAGGCCAGAACATCCAGGAGGGATGACTTCCCCGGCCGCAAGGACCGATCCGCACACCACGCCTCAAAAACGCGCCACACCCGAATGTATGCTAACGACGTGGACCGCCTCCGGGATTGTAACATCGTGGCTATCACCGCCCCCGAATAACCTTTGCGGCGCAAGCGCGCCCTCTCAAGAGCCATGCCGTAAGCGAGAACTGTTCCGCCTGGGGCAACTGCACGGGCCCCTGATGCAGCAAGTCGGCTCACGCGGGCAACCTCCACGGCGGCTCCACCAGAAGACGCATCAGATCCGTGTACCAAGGACGCCTGGGCCAATCCGGAGCAATGAGGATCACCAGTCCCTCGTGTCTTGCCGCTCTCTGAATGACCCGACCCACTAAGGGCCACGGAGGAAACACATACAGAAGCTGCCCCAACGGCCAGGGTTGAACAAGGCCGTCGAGCCCCCTCCGACATATGCTCCCTGTGCCTGCTGAAGAACCGCATAGCTTTGGCATTGCCGAGAGTCGCCATGAGATCCATGACCGGCTGACCCCAACGCAAGGTGAGCTTGTGGAAGACATCTGCACTGAGCTCCCATTCTCCGGGATCTAGCACATGCCGACTGAGAAAATCGGCTTAAACATTGTCCTTCCTGGCCACATGAGCCGCCGAAAGCGCCACGAGATGCAATTCCACCCACTGGAACAACCGCTGACTCTCTTCCAGGAGAAGAACACTGCCTGTGCCTCCTTGGCGATTTATGTAGGAAACAGTCACCAAGTTGTCGGAGAAAACCCGCACTGGCCTCCCTTCGAGAAGGCTTGCAAACTCCACCAGCGCCAGACGCACCGTTCTCAGCTCCAGCCGATTGATCGACCAAAGCTTCTCTTCCGCTGACCAGGAGCCTTGCGCTGAGACAATGCGCCCCCCAACCGGTCAGACTTGCATCCGTAGTGACCAAAACCCACTCTAGGAGCTCCAGCGGAACCCCTGCTTGCAGGTGTTCTGGAACTAACCGCCAATGAAGACTGACACGCACCGGATCGGGACAGCTCAATCGACGCAAAAGCGGATGATGTTGAGACCACCGCGAAAGCAGAGCCTGCTGGAGCGGCCGCATGTGCGCCCTAGCCCAAGGAACCAGATCCAAGGCAGCCGCCATCAACCCCAGCAATTGCAAGTACCGCCAAGCCGTCGGAGCCCAAACGCGTAAAAAGGCTGTCACCTGTGAGAGAAGCTTTTGAACCCTTTCTGGAGGAAGAAGAACGATACCTCTGTCCGTGTCGAAGAGAGCTCCTAGATAAGTCAACTGCCGTACTGGTTCCAAACGACTCTTTGCCTGGTTCACAATCCAACCGAGACCTTCGAGAAGACACCACCCGAGCGGTCGCCCTGATGGACTCCTCCTGCGACGCCACTCAAATCAACCAGTCGTCCAGATAAGGATGAACCTGAATTCCTTCTTTGCGCAGGGCTGCCGCCACTACCACCATCACCTTGGTAAAGGTGCGCGGCACCATCGCAAGACCGAACGGCAAAGCCTGAAACTGAAAATGACCCATGGGGACTGCAAACCGAAGAAAACGCTGATGTTCCGGTCGGATAGGAATGTGCAGATAGGCCTCCGTCAAATCTATGGAGGAGAGAACCTCCCCTGGACGTAGAGCGTATTACCGATCTCAACGTCTCCATCCGGAAATGAGGAACGCGCAAACACCGGTTCACGTGCTTTAAGTCCAAGATGGGCCGAAACGATCCTTCCTTTTTGGGCACCACAAAATAAATCGAGTATCGACCGAAGCCGCACTGGTCTGGAGGTACCGGAACCACTGCCTGAAGCCGCAATAAAGCACTGCAATGTGTTGTAGATCGCCAGCCGTTTGGTGAGAGGACCGCACGGAGAGAAAACAAAGGCGTCCGCCAGAGGATGCTCGAACTCGAGAGCATAGCCCTCTCCGATAATCTGGAGTACCCACTGGTCGGTAGTAATGTCGGCCCAAGCGGAGACAAAGCCCTGTAACAGACCTCCTACCGGAATCTCCCCCTGGACCAGCCTCACTTCATTGCGGTTTCTTAACAGAGACCGGAGGGGCACCAAAATAGCCTCTACTGGAACCTCGGGCTCCCCGAAAGGACTGCCCCCACGAAGGAAACCTACCACGCTGATAAGGGGCAAAGCGAGCTCCCCGAAAACGGCAAAAATCACGGCCCTGACCCCTAGGGAAAGAGCCCTGTTTAGCAGCTCTAGGACGGTCTTCGGGAAGACGCCCCCCTTTAGACTCACCTATCCTTAACAATCTTTTCTAACGCTTCTCCAAAAAGAAGCTTACCCTTGTACAGGAGTTTACTGAGACGCGCCTTGGACGAAGCATCCGCAGCCCAATTCCATAACCACAGAAACCGCCGCACGGCAATCACGGAAGCCATAGACTTTGCAGAAATCCGAATCAAATCATAAAAGGCGTCCGCTAAGTATGCCGCCGCCGATTCCAGCTTAGCCCCTTCCCCAGAAGGAGCTGCGTCCCCATCCTGACCGGAACTAAGCTGGCTCCATCGAATAGAAGCTCTGGACACGTACGCCCGACACACGGACGCTTGCAACGCCAGCGCATTGGAATCAAAGGCCTGCTTCAAAAGTGCCTCCACTCTGCGATCCTGAAGATCCTTAAGGGCCGTAGCTCCGTCCACTGGAATCGTGGTCTTCTTGGTGACCGCCGAAACCAGCGCGTCCACCTTAGGTATACGCAGCAACTCCCTCTCCTCCTGGGGAACGGGATATAAACGTGCCATAGCCCAAGCACCTCGTAAGGACGCTTCTGGACATTCCCACTCAGATTCAATCATCTGTTTAATCACTCTGTGCAGAGGAAAGCATCTTTGTTCCGACTTGAAACCCTGTAACAAGGGATCCTCTAAAGGTTCCTGTTGAACCACAGGAGGCACTATATTAAGCACCGCCAGAGACTGCGCAATCAACGCTGTCAGCTCATCCTTTCTAAAAACCCGAAAGATATTAGGATCATCTCCGGGTCCCAATTCGCCTTCCTCCAAATCCGCGGGCCAGGATTCCAACCCCGGGTCTGACAAGAGCTCTCCCTCCTCCGGCCCCAGAGCCTCCGCAGCCAGAGAAGCAGTGTCAACCTTTGTGTCCCGAGCCATTACCATCGAGGGACCCCCCTCACCAGGATCGGGCAGCCCAGAGACTCCTGCCTGAGAAATTAGCATGGATGGAGTCAGGCAAAACTGTTTTAGGAGCTTGAGCCTTTTTAAGCAAATATGCTTTGTGAAACGCTAAAATAAACTCCACGGAGAGCAAAGGATCCAGGACCTCTGGCACCGCTGCTAATGTTGGCTGCTCTTGCTCCTCAGCGCTATGCACTCGGGACTTAGCTTTTCGCTTGCCAGCCTTAGAGTGTGGAGCTGATGAAACGGCTGGCCCTTCCAACATGGCCGCCGTTCCCGCGCTTTCACCCGAAGCCTTCAGCCGGCCTAACTGCTCACTCTGATTCCCTTGCTGTTCCTGCATAGCGCAGCCCGTCCGCTCCTCCAACAGAGCCCCTGCGACTGCCAGAAACAAGATCCGCGAACGCCCAGCAACCCGAGCACCTCTCCTAGCAAGCTGACCCGCACCCCACCAGGGAAGAGGGGAAAACGCACGCGGCGGCGCCCGCGCTGAGCAAATACCTGTGCAGTCAAGGCCTTCAAGACTCCCACTCGCGATACCGCTGCTAGCGGCAAAGGGAGGCAGAGAAATACGGCGGAGGAAAAACAGTTGCTGGGGCTCCCAGATCTGTTCCCCGCTGCCCCAACCGACCCGAGAAGAGAAGACAGGCTCTGCCTCGTTCTCCGAGCCGATTCTTCAGTCAATTAACAGCAACGCTGAGGTGCAAGTATACCAAACAGCATAAAGCACTCATGTGCAGATTCACCCTGCTAGGGCAAAGCACAAATCCTCCTCTGTGAACTCTTTCCACTAGCGCAAACCCCAAAGGGAAAAGAAAATAAAGGGAAAAGAAAATCTAGGTATCTTGTGGGGAGCTAGCTATCCACACATCCAGCTCAGTTGCTGAGGACTATAAGACTGCCTTCTGCCACCAGGGGAGAGCTGGGTAACCTGGCAACAAAGATCAGTGTTTCAGTCCTCAGCTGCTAGAGGAGGGAGATTGACTACCCATCTGTTCTGGACTGGCCCGGAGAGACAAATAGGAAAAGGGTGTTGGGGCCACTTGGCAATAGTGATCATAGCATGATTGCATTTAATTTAATAACATGGAGGGAGGCCTGCAAGGAAATTCACAGTACTACCTTTTAACTTTCAAAAGGAAGACTATGATAAAATGAGGAGAATGAGGAGAAAACTAAAAGGAGCAGCTGCAAAAGTTGGATTTGCATCAAGCATAGGCATTGTTTAAAAATGCTATCTTGGAAGTGCAGAACAGATATATTCCACACTTTAAGAAACGTGGAAGGAAGGAAGACCAAAGAACTGTGAGCATGGTTTAAAGGTGAGATCAAAGAGGCTGTTGTAGCCAAAAAAGAATCTTTCCGGAAATGGAAAAAGGAGCCAAAATGACGAAAACAGGACATAATTGCTTTTATTTAATTATTTATATGCTATTCCCCAGTTAATCCTTGTTTTATTCCCGTTACCTGTAACTTGGACAAGTTCTCTAAATCTGAGTGTATTTTGTTTAATGTAAACCGCACTGATGTCAAATAGCGCGGTATATAAGAGCTGTTAAATAAACAAATAAAATAAGCACTGGCAAGTTGGATGCAAGGCCTTGATAAGGCAGACAATGAGAATTTGAAGAAAAAAAAAGCCTGCCGTGGAAGCAAAAATGCACAATAAAAACTTTTTCAATTTCATTCATAGCAAAGAGTCAGTTGGACCAAGAGATGATAGGGGGTAAGAGGAGAGGAGCTAAGGGAGGACAAGGCCATAGCAGAGAGACCAAATTCTTTGCTTCAGTCTTTACTGAAGATGATGTAGGGAAGTTACTCATGCCTGAAATGGTATTTAAAGGTGATGTATTGGAAGAATTGAAAGAAATATCGATAAACCGGGAAGATTTAATAGATTGAAGAGTAGCAGATCACCTGGACCTATAGTATACATCCTAGGCTGCTGAAAGAACTGAAATATGAGACTGCAGACCTACTATTAGTAATCTGAACTATCATGAAAAATCATCTGTAGTACCTGAAGATTGGTGTTACATTGGCCATTCTCCAATTTTTAAAAAGAGTTCCAGGGGTGATCCGGTAAAGTACAGACCAGTGAGCCTGACGTTAGTACCAGGAAAAATGTTAGAAACCATTATAAATTATAGAATAAAATTACTGAACACATAGATAAGTCATTTATTTAGACAGTTTTGTATACCACCTTATCCTTCAATCAAAGTGGTCACAACACAATTGGGGATACATTTAACACGAGGGGATATGAGACACATACACTAATACTTACAAGTCACGGCTTAATGGGAGAAAGCCAACATGGATTTAGCCAAGTAAAGTCTTGTTTTACTAATCTGTTACATACTTTAAAGGGTGAATAAACAGGTAGACAAAGGTGAGCCAGTTGATACAGTATATCTGGATTTTCAAGAAACCTTTGACAAAGTCCCTCATGAAAGACTCTTGGCAAAATTAAAGTCATGGGACAGGAGGTAGTGTACTATTGCGAATCAGGAACTGGTTAAATGGCCAACTTTCTCAATGGAGAAAAGTGAATACTGGAGTACTCCAGGGATCTGTGCTGGGCCCGCAGCTTTTTAACATTCATAGATGAACTAGAAATAGGAATCACGAGTGGGGTAATATTTGCAGATGACACAAAATTAAGAGTTGTTAGAATGCAAGAGGATTGTGAAAAATTGCAAGACGACCTTGATATATTGGAAGACTGAAGGTCCAAATGGCAGATGAAGTTTAATGTGGACAAGTGAAATGTTATGCACCTAGGAAAGACCAACCCAAACTAGTTGCACGATGCAAGGTTCCACATTAGGAACCACCACTCAGAAAAAAGATTTAGGCTTCATCGTGGATAATACTTTGACATCTGCTAGTGTGCAGCAGCGGCAAAGAAAGCAAATAGAATGATGGGAATCATAAGGAAAGGAATGGAGAATAAAACCAAGGATATTATAACGCTTCTGCATTGTTCTATGGTGTGACCGTACCTTGAATACTGTGTGCAGTTCTGGTTGCCGTATCTTAAAAAGGATATAGTGGAATTAGGAAAGGTACAGAAGAGCCATCAAAATGATAAAAGGGATGGAAGGATAGCCCAATGAGGAAAAGCTTAAAAGGTTAGGGCTCTTCAACTTGGGAAAAAAGGTGGCTGAGGGGAGATAGAGGTCTATAAATTAATGAATGGCGTGGAACAGGTAAATGTAAATCAATTCTTTATGCCATCAAAAAGTAGAAAGACTAGGGACATGCAATTACGTTACAATGTAAACTTTAAGACTAAGAGAAAATATTTTTTTTCACTCAACACGTAATCAAACTCTGGAATTTGTTACCAGAGGTTGTGGTAAAAACCATTAGTTTAGCTGGGTTTAAAAAAAGTTTGGACGGCTTCCGGTGACGTCATCAGGACGGATGGTGGGGTAGAAGGAGAGCTCCGCCATCCAAGCCTGTGCAAAGGGGGCTAAATACCCCTAATTGTGCCAATTGAGAGGGGCAAAGGTGGAGAACCAGCGCCGCTAGACCTGAGAGTTGGAAGAGGCGAAAGGAGGCAGATTGGCCCCATATAGGCGACTTACTTGAAGGGGGTGCCTTACGAGTGGCCTGAAGTGCGGACCGTGTGGTAGGCCGACACCCGCGGAAAGAGTCGAGGACGTGCAGAGAGGCTGCAGCAGAGCGGTGTGTGGAGTGCACAGCCCGGCAAGCAGAGATCCCGGCAACCGGGTAGCACTGCAGAGCAGCGGGCCTGCAAGGGACCCAACATTTCAACGCGGCAGTGGGGCTGGAGCGCATAGCAATCCCTTGCTGGACGGAAGTGAGGAGCGGAGGAGCCCAGCATGCGGTAGCGGCCTGTGTAGCACAGCCCGCCCCGACAGCGGCGGTTGTGGGAGAGGGCCACACAGAGCCTAGAGTGCAGAGCTGTAGCGAAGGAGTGTTGCGGGGGAAAACAACAAAGTAGTGGAGAGTGTGCAGAGAAGCCCTGAAGGAGCAGCCGGTGGTGGCGATGGCAGAAAACCAGCAGGGTGCGAGGTGAGAGAGTCAGCCCTTAAGGAGAGCTGCAGAGCTGAGGCCATAGACGGGCCAGAACTCAGGAGGGGTGGAGGAGAAAGGCTGCTTGAGCGGTCTCAAGGTAGGGGGGGACAGGGAGAGGAGAGGCCCCAGTGCTCCATAAGAGATAGTGGGGGCAACGCCCTGCAGCATTTACAGCCAAAGAAATACATACAGTGGTGTCATAAAGAGCTTATAACCTTGAACCACGATGGATAAAACTAAAGCAGGGATGTCAGCACGTAAGAAGCTGGTGGAATATCGATCTCCTTACGGAGCAGCCAAGAGTGGCAAGGAGGAGGTCAAAGAGAATAGCAAGCAGCCAACAGAGGCCCAAAAGCTGGTGGAAGAGTTGGAGCGGAGCTGTAGCCCAGGAGGGATCGTGAAATTGAAAGACTGGCTCACAGAGCTGAAGGATGAGATCAAAGCTGATATCGGCGGGGTGTCACGGGAGCTCAGAGAGTCCATTCACTCTGCGACAAGATATTGGGGAGATCGGAAACCGCATGGAAGAAATGGAGACTCAAATGCAGCAGCAGGGAGAAGAAATCGACGAGTTACAAAAAGACTGGGCAGACATTAAGCGTGCTCAGGAGGAGCAGCAGATGAAGGTGGAGGACCTGGAGGATAGATCCCGATGATGTAACCTACGCGTCCGGGGTTTTCCAGAAGAAGCTAGATATCGCAACTGTGAAGACGTGATTGTTAAAATTTTCAGCTCCCTGCTCGAGACAGCGGACCCAGAGGGGGGCACTGAGATCACACAAATAGAGAGCGTGCACAGGAGCTTGGGCCCCAAAAGACACAATAAACCAAGAGACATTGTGGTATGCCTGGGCTCCTTTAGGACTAAAGAAAGGTTGTTGATGGCAGCCAGGAAGGTGCAACAGCTGCAGTGGGAAGAACACTCACTGGAGTTTTTTCAAGATCTCTCCGGGGGAACACTGCAGTGTAGAGGGGACTTTAAAGAAGTTACGAAGTACTTGCGTAAAGAGGACATAAGATATAAATGGCTGTTCCCTTCTGGCATATTGATCACGGCCAGGGGTAGGTCAAAATGGGTGCAAACTACAGAGGAAGCCTGGAGAGCACTGCAAGACTTGGAGATGCCGAACATCCCTGAAGGGAGTGTGACCCCAGCCAGAGTGCTAATACGTCGACGCCCTCTAATCCAGCCCAGAGAGCCCAGCGGTGGCATCGAGTCCCAGCGGAGGGCCGAAGATTGGCGCGACTGCATGGAGAGAGCCCCAGGACACGAGCAGCTGAGAACGGAGCGGGCTGAAGCAGAAAACTTAATGCTTTGTGTTTTGCAGTACTGTTGTGTATATATATTTTATTGGGTTACTATAGTAGGGGTGCATTAAGAGGGGGTAAAGGGGGATGTAGCAAGTGGAGTAGGAGGGCGAGGGGTAGGGAGGGTGAAGAGGTTGGGGGATGGAATAGGGGGAGCGGAGAGTGGGGTCAGGGGAGGGCAGGGGGAGCAGGTAGCGGTCGAGTCGGGGGGAGACAAGGTAAGTGGTGGGGATGAGGAAGGGAGGGGGGGAGACAGGCAGGCCCGAAGGTAGTCACCATTATGGAAGACTAATCAATTTTTCGGAGAGAGTTGGGGAGGGGGGGGTTGGATTACTCATGGGCTGATAGTGGGGAGTGAGGTATATCAGAATGGGTGATTTAAAAATTGTATCATTAAACGTCAAGGGCCTGAACTCACCTTTTAAGTGGCAGAAATTGTATGATGAGCTGGCTCGCCAAAAGGCGGGGATAGGGCTGATACAGGAAACGCACCTTACCAAAACAACGGAGTTCCTGGTCAAACCTAGCGGATTTGGGGTATGTATACATGCCTCTAACACAGTTGAAAAAAAGAAAGGGGGGTGGCCATTTTGATAGCCTCCAGGCTAAAGACCCAAGTGCACTCCGTTGTCAGGGATAAGGGAGGGAGATATGTACTGGTGAGAGTGCGGGTGGGGAACGAGTGGTATTGTATAGTGAACCTATATGCCCCTACGGGGTCACAAGGTGAATTTTGGAAGCAACTGACTGAGGAAGTGGGGAATATGGGAGAGGGTACCCTCATATGTGGGGGAGATTTCAATCTTACCTGGAATCCAGCAATGGATGCAACTGGGGGTCGGGAGGGTAGGCGGGCGGACAGGAAAAGATATCGAGCTTTTGTGGTGCAGAATGGACTGGTCGATGCCTGGCGGTTACAATACCCTGGGAGGAGGCAATTCTCATATTTCTCGCCTATGCATGGGTAATACTCCCAGATAAATGCTATCTGGGTTTCCAAAGAAGTAGGGGTTTGGATTAGTGAAGCAGCAGTGGAGGCCATTACATGGTCTGATCATGCCCCAGTGATGGTTTCTTTGCGAATGGCGGACGACGGGTAAGGGCCCCAATATTGGCGGTTGAACGAGTCGTTGTTGAATGATGAGAGGGTCCGGGAGGAGGTAGGGCGGGAAACAAGGGAGTATTTCATAGCTAATAACGGGGAGGTGGCATGGGGCGGGGTCTGGGACGGAGTGATTCACAGGGTGCTTATCAAGTGGGGGGCACGGATAAAGAGGGAAAGAGAGAGCAGGGAAGGGGCCTTGAGGATCCGACTAATAGAACTGGAAGAGATGGATGCACAGGGGCGGTCGAGATCTTATCGGGGACAGGTAATGGCGGTGCAGGCACAGTTAAATGCGCTGTAGGCAGAACGGATACAGTATCAGATGCAACTCTTACGGCAAGAGGTCTTCGAGGGGGGGGATAAAGCTGGGAAATTCTTGGCGCAGAGGCTCAGACAGAGAAAGCTGCGCTCCCATATCAATCGAGTCCGTCCTAAAGGAGGGGCCCTGGTAACTAAGGATGGAGAAATTAGGGATGCCTTTAGAGAATTCTACCAAGGGCTATACATAGCCCGCGACTTGGCAACAGAGGAAAGAGTGAGCAGATACCTTGCATCAGTGAGAATGCCTAAACTGGGGAGGGAGGAACAAGGGGAAATGAATAGACCGATATGTGGGGAGGAGGTGCAGAGGGCAATTCGACAATTAAAAATCGGGAAAGCTCCAGGTTTAGACGGGTTAACAGCGCCATTTTATAGGCGGTTTGGGAATCTCTTGATTGAGCCGCTGGTGAAGTTATTCAACCTGCCAAGGGAGGGAGGGAGACTTGCGGGCACGATGGGCTGGGTGGGGATCACGGTTATCCATAAAGAGGGGAAAGACCTGCAGGACTGTGCATCTTACCGGCCCATTTCTCTGCTTAACCTCGATGCCAAGTTACTAGCAAAGATATTAACAGCTCGACTAAACAAGGTAACTGGAAAGTTGATCCATCAGGACCAGGCGGGCTTTATACCAGGTAGACAGGTGGCAGACAATATTAGGAAAATATTAAATATAGTTTGGTCAGTTGAGCAGAGCGGGGAAGAGGCCCTGCTCCTCTCGTTGGACGCTGAAAAAGCCTTCGACCAGGTAGCATGGCCTTTCTTGTTCCAGGTGTTAGAGAAGGTTGGACTGGGGAATTAATTTTTGGCCTGGATAAAAGGCACTCTATGATAAGCTGCAAGCCTGTGTTCGGGTGAATGGGGCATACTCGGGGCTTTTTGCGCAGGGGAGGGGTACCCGACAGGGGTGCCCTTTATCGCCGTTGCTCTTTGCCATAGCGCTAGAGCCGTTTGCACAGAGGGTGCGAGAAAGGGAGGATATCCTGGGAATACAGGTGGGGACGAGGGGTTATAAGATTTCATTGTTTGCTGACGATATTTTAAGTTTGGGCAGACCCAGAGTGAGCATTCCAATAGTGATGTGGGAACTGGAGGAATATGGTAAGCTGTCGGGTTTTACAATCAATTGGGCTAAATCGTAGATCTTAAATTTGGCGGTCTCTGGAGCAGGACAAGCACGGTTGGCCAAGCAATACCCTTTTAAGTGGGCGAGGGACAGCATAAGGTATTTAGGGGTACATCTCAGTAATAAAACGGCGGAACTATATAAACTGAATTATGGGAAGGTACTAGGGCAGACAGAGTTGGTTGGGGGGCTGGGGAAGAGGTTTCTATCATGGTTTGGGCGTATAGCGACAGTTAAAATGCTTGTGCCGCGCCTGCTTTTCTTATTCCAGACGCTCCCCATAGAGGTTCCGCGGAAGCAATTGAAATGGGTGCAAGGGATGGTGAATAGATTTATATGGAAGCAGAGAAGTCCGAGAGTGGCAATGAGCATACTGCAGAGAGCGAAAGAAGAGGGGGGGGCTGGGAGTTCCCAACTTGGGGAAATACTACGAGGCCGCGCAACTGAAAACAGTATATGAGTGGCAGCGAAACGAGGGGAATCAATGGGTGCAGATGGAGCAGGAACAGATGGGGGGGCGGACATGGAGAGGGTGATTTGGCGGGGAGGAGCAGGTGCAGCCTCTAACATTCTTAACCCCATGATAGTGCACAGTTTGAAAGTGTGGAAACGGTACAAACAATAGCTGGTGTCGGGAAAAGGATCTACACAGGGCATGGGAATAGAGGCATGTTTTGAGAAGGGGCAGGGGCCGGACGTGCAGACCTTTCGAAGGTGGGCCAAGGGGGGGGCTGACGCAAGTATCCCAGCTCTTGCATAATCAGGGGATATATGGGTTTGAAGATATAAAGGATCTCTATGGGTTGACAGGGAACGATTATAATGCCTATTTGCAACTCTGTCATTGTCTCCGGCAGCCAAGGGTGTGGAAGGACCTATGGGGGCATCGTAGTTGGTTTGAGGTTCTATGCGCTGGGCATTTGGGACAAAAGGGGGTAGTATCACGAATATATAGGGGGTTTGATGGAGTCCGGGGAGAGTAAACTGCCATATATGCTGAAATGGGAGGTAGATCTGGGGGTAGAGTGGAGTGATGAGGTGTGGACCAAGGTGCTCCGGACTGTAGCGCACGTTTCTATCTCTGCATCCCTTAAGGAAAATGCCTATAAGGTGCTGTCCCGCTGGTACTGGACGCCAGTTCGTCGTATGAAAGCTAAACTCAGACGGGATGACCAGTGCTGGCGGGGTTGCTCTGAGAGGGGGGATTGGATGCATATGTGGTGGCAGTGTGTCCTGGTGCGGGCATACTGGACGAGGGTTTTAGAAGTGATACACGCGATGACAGGATATAAAGTGCCACAAAAGCCTGAAACATGCTTGTTACATCTTCTAGAAGAAGGGATACCCCAGAGGGAGGTGGGGGTTCTACATCATTGTCTAGTAGCGGCCCGTTGCGAAATAGCCCGGCATTGGTGGGAACAGAGTGCCCCGCAAGTGGCCGATTTCGTCTGAAGAGTGAGTGAAGTGGGGCTGATGCACCGGTTGACAGAGCAGCGCCGGGGGGGGTGGGGAGAGGAGTGGGGTACACTGGCTGAGGGTATGGAAATGGGTGGAGGAATGGCAGGTGGAGGGGAGCAGGGGGAGAAACTCAGGAGCGGGGGCAGGTGCGAGTGGTGGGACTGGTGGGGGGGCGTCGCGGGCATAGGTAGGGTTCGAAGATACAGGAATGGATCTAAGTGTCTGCACATGGGGGGGGAGGGGGGTCAGCACAAGGGAGCTGCCCGTGTTTTGCTGAATTCTTGGTGGGGGACTAAAGCTGGGGGATTTCACTTTTGATGCTTAACGCTATTTAACGTTGGGGAATCTGATTACCGTTTTGATTATGTTAGAGTTTTTTTCTTGTTTAAGAGCAGTTTACTTCGGTTCATTTGTCTTACAGTAGTGATGATGGGGGGGCCTTGGGACAATTTGCTGTATTAAACATGTTGGATATTGGTGTGTTATTCACTAATAAAAATTTAAAAAAAAAAAAAAAAAAGGTTTGGACAAGTTTGTGGATGTAAGGTCCATAAATCCTTATCAAAGGGGACCCAAGAAATCCACTGTGAAACCCGTGTACCTTTTCGGGAACCTGCCAGGTACTTGTGATCTGGATTGGCCACACAGGATACTAGGCTTGATAGACCTTGGTCTAACCCAGTATGGCATTTCTAATGTTCTTAACTAATATGGCTGAGAAGCAATGTCCTACCAACAATGAAGCTTTTACAGCTGGGCGCTCTCATTACATACCAGAATAGCTGAGCAGATTAGAAGAGTAGCCTAGTGATTAGCATAGGAAGCTGATAGCCAAGGACACTACAATTTAAATCCTGCTTCTTCCACCTATGACCCATGTGACTTTGGGCAAGTTCTACCACCATTGCCTCAGGTCCCAGACCTAGAAGGCTTACATTCTATGAAAGAAATGGGCATTTGTAATGCTCTGCAGCCAATCCATCTCTATATCCATTTATAGTGTCTTCTCAATATTAAGATCAGAGAAAATCTCTTGACCACACAAGAGTGCAACTTTATGCTTTCACACAATTCTCAGCTAAGTATTACTTTTGTTCTCTTCAACATTCCTTCCTCTCCCATAGAGCTCATTCTCAATAGTAAGGCTTGTGCATGTGCACACCTTTAAGTCAATGATGACTCCTGGCAACCCAGACTCTGGCTTTTCTTGCCAAGATACAACCAGAAGTAGATTGCCAGGCCTTTCCTCAACACCCTACAAGCCACCATATTTGATTTTAAACATCCTAAGAATATAAACCTGAAGGATATCATTAGTCTGTAATGTGACTGGAATGAGGATATCCAGGTAAAAAGGCCTAGAATATCTGCTAATTTAAATTATATAAGTCCAGTAATCATTTTGGGAATTTGTTGCATGGCCTATTAGAAGCGGGTTTGGGTGAGAAATCTACCTTGCTGATTGATCATTTTCTCGAGCTTTTTTTTTTTACGTCTAAAATGTAAAAAACAAAAACAGATTGGTGAAGGCTGATCAATTGTTTCAATTCAGAAAATGGTTCCATTTACTCTCCTAATGCTGAGCTGCATCCTGTCATGGGCTTGAAATCTGTCAGGACAAATAAGGGACAGAACTAGCTCACAGTACTGCTTTGATATTTCACTCAAGTCCACTTTTAATTCACAAAGGCGTTTTTTATATCCTAATTTGTTCAGTATGGATCGTTTCCTTAGCATTCGGGAAGGAGTGTCTTGTTCAGCTTACTACTACGGAGGCATACCAAGCTAGCGTCTTCCTTCTCTCCTGTGGAAAGTAGAACTACTCTCCAAGAGAGAACTACTAATGCTTGGTGAATACACTGCAATGCAGAGATATTTTCATGTGTATGTCAACGAGCTTTCACTAAACAGCAGCAGCATTTCGAGACTCAAAACCAGGTTTCTGTAGATTCATTGCAGGTTTTTCTTTCTCCTCCGCCACAGAATACGTATTGAGAAACATGCTTACCTGGCCCATATGAACGTGCGTGAGGAAAAAGAAATGGAGGAAAAGAGAATTGCAACATACTATAATATAGCCAGCGTAGGAGCAGCAAATAGATGGCGGCCCTACCCAAACCCTTCAGCGTTTCCTACTGATGAACGCAATAAATGGCACACCACCAGCCACCTACATGATGCCAAGTCACGGGAACCCTCCGCTCACCTGGCTGAACTCAGAGTAGCTGCGGCTGCTCATCATACGAGGCACACCTCGGCGCAGCACCACTGCTATACCCGCTGCTGCAGCCGCCATTACTATCACTCAGTCAACACACCACTGACCTTGTCCTTGCAAGGAATTCTGGGAAAGCGTCTTTCAGACACTAGCCAATCCCATGCCAGCAACAAGCCCATCCGTTCTCCACTTCCTCTAGAAGACGGAACAATGCCGGACGTAGCCAATCAGCTTCTTGCTCTTGTGCGTGCTTGGGTCTGTAGTGTTCCTGCTAGGCACGTTTAGTTTCCGGTGTGAAGCAACTAAGTCGAAAGGCTTTTAACAGTTTCCCTTGGGTCGTAGTCAGAACTACTGTGGGGTGCTCTTTAGTTTTTATGTGATTGGACGCTCATTTCTTTGGTTCTGCCACTACAAAGCTGTCAAGCTACAAATTCTAGGAATATGATTTTTTGGCCAGATTTGATTTTGAACGTAAATCCTAAAGCAGTGTTATCCAGTTTTACCCTATTTTAATGCTTAAAATTTCATGCGACCACTAAATAATGATTAAAACGGAAAGCAGACCTTCACCCCCCCCCCCCCCTTTCCAACATCATCCACTTCTTCCTCCCCCTATTTAGCCAAAGCATGAAGGCACTCTACACAGGAAGCCCGCCCAAGATAGACAAGGCTTGTAGATATTCATGAGTTACAGGCACCATGACTAAAACTACTGGATAAAGGGCAAGTGGAGTTCCAGAGGGATAGAGAGCCAGCCCTGTTTATTTGGCATAATCAGTCTCCCATGGTAGGCTTGATGTCTTTCTTATGTAGGGTGAAAGGGGAAGGTGGGATGGGACCTCCTGGTTTGGGCAGCCAGATTGATAGATGTAATGGCGTGGTTTAGGGAGGGATATGAGCCAAATTGGATCAGGCTGGACTTCCCTCATTTTATTGTTGGCAATGCCATGAGAAACACCAGTGGTACAGAGGATTTTAAAACAAAATAGCATGTTGGCACACACTATAAAGTATGGCAACAGGTTTGTTGGTTTTTGCAGACTGAACAGCAGGTGATTTCTTCTATCGCCCTCCCTCCCTTCTCCCCCCCCCCCCCCCTCCCCCCCGCTAAAACTAATATTTCTTACTGTGCACTTTTTCCAGATATGGTGCAGTAGGACTGCTGTGGCTCATGGCTTTTATGGCAGTTGGGAGTATAGAGAGACCTTGAAAGCATTTACTATTCTGAAAAAGGAATTTAAGGGAGAAAAACTATTGTCTGTATTTGCAATTGAGGATGGCATTGGAATGGCTGGAGAGGAAGGGGTGGCATTACCAGTTTTTCAATTCTCTTGAATCTTTTCTCTGTAGTCTGGGTTCACATAGGTGGCAAATCTCTAGTCTTTATAATCTCCTTATGGAAACCGATTCTATGTCTGTAGAATCACAACGATTCATTGATTTGATTTATTAGTATTTGGTATACTGCCCTTTAACCATGGGCCATCAGAGTTGTTTACAGTCCCTGATAAATACAGCTGAAATAAAAAAAAAAAATCTAAAAACAACAGACCCCATTCCAATCAGGATGTCCATGCCCCTGTACGCCCGATTGAAATCAGAGGCACAGGAGCAGACACAATTCTGATCCTGCGGGGCATGTCTAGCCCTGCAGTTTCAGAATCGCAACTAGGCCAGTACGTGCAGGTCAGGGCCTGATTCCGGTCAGTCTACACGTACAGGCCTCCACCCAGCTAACTCAGTCAAGGATCCTGAATTGAGCCACGGTGCCATCCCCGGCCACCAACCTGTTCTTAAATTCCCCACAGCCCGACCCCTAATCTGGCCTCCCAAGGCCAGGGTCGGGCTGCAGGGAATCAACTGCACCTCCTCTGATCCCTTCTGCCCACCAGGCCTGCTGCCCCCCACCTTCTAGGGGAACTTATTCCACTTCAGAGGTGGAATAAGTTCCCGTTCAGTCTGCCAGCCCCAAAACGTACAGGGCTGACATCGGAATCTGTCCTGTATGTCCGGTGCCACAGACCACCCACTGTCCACCCTAACTCCGTATCCATACCACCCCTTTCCCACCTCCATCTAGCCTCCCTGACGAACACTTTGTTTGTATGGGGAGTTTAGCCGGGGACACAGAGGGGGCCTGCTATTCATGGCTCGGAATGACCCCAAATACAGATAATAATAATAATAAGACAACAATTTCAATCAAACTATAGCAGTTAGTTCATAACAATAAAGGAATGAGGGGGTTGTCATAAAAATTGCTGAGGACCAGTAGCTCAATCCATTGCCCAAGGGATAAAGACCTTTGCAACAGACACTCTATAATTACAGGAATTACAAGTTTATTTGGATGATACTGATTGGACGTTATCTGGTAGTTGCCTCATTCAGTCTCTATGTGCCATAAGAGAGTAGAGTTGATCAAACTTTATCATTGCAAAATTTTCACATTGCAAAATTTTCACTTGTTGGCATGGCTGTGGCCTGCCTGGTGATCATCTTCATATGTGGTGAGTTCCTATCTTCAGATAGCCTCATTTTGGCAGCATGTGGGCAAAGAAATTAAGGTGATTGTGGGCAAAAAGTTGGTTCTAATGCTACATTTTTGTTTGTTGGGTTATTGGAGAGATGTAATGCTTTCTAAAGATGACTATGGGGGTTTTGTTTTTGTTCCCTGTAAACCGCTTTTGATCTCTGGAAAAGGCGGTATAGAAATGCTAATAAAATTTCTATGGGCCATTGCAGCACTTATTGCACATTAATCTTTAGTAAACATGCCCCTATCTGTTGATGGGGCAACTATGGCATGCTGCCCATTATACTAGTACAACATTATGTAAAGAAACCTTACACTTCCACACTAATATAAATAGTTTTGAGATTGCTATGATAGAAAACTTGTTATTTTATGAGGGAGAAAATCAATAGATATACTGACATTTGGAATAAATATTCAATTCGGAGGTACAGCTGTAACACCTGAGATGAAAATGTTACGTTTGATTCATACCATACCACAGCTAATAAGGAGCAATTGAATAATAGGGATTGACACATGCAGGGGTGAATTGCTATATAATGCTTCTATGTACCTCAGTGTCCTTCAGTGAAATGTATTGTGTGTTGTCTCTCAAGTTAAATAAACAGTTAAGAAAATTGCTTCTCCTTGTCATTTCTGATTAATTTATGGTGTACTGTGTACTTTATTAAAATTCTGAAAAATTACCTATGTGCTGCAGGCCCCACATCGATTATGAAAGCGTGGTGAATGCTACAATTGTAAAAAGCAAACATCCAGAAGAAACCCTATGTAGAAAAACATTTTGTGTCGGACCCTAGGCCAGTAGTCCTTTTTTAATTTGCAGTATCATATTCATCCTGTGAACAATTTAGCTTCACCACTTAAAAAAACAAGTAAACTTGGATTGAAAATGCGCAAGTTGAGTTGTTTAAGCGTTAAAAGTGGTTGAATATGATATTGAAAATGAAAAAGGACTACTGGGGTGTAGTGAAGATTTACCTATACACCCCTTGGAAGCCCAACACAAAATATTTTTCTACCGCAGGGTTTCTTATGGCTGTTTGGTATTTACAGTTACCCTGGTATTTGGTGGTTTTGTGCCTTTATTAATTACAATTATAAACAGGGCTTTGTTTTTCTTTTACTTTATAAAATTAATAAATTCATAATTTCAACAACAGCTGGTGAACATTGGCAGAAAGTTTGCATGTTCTGCTTCTTCTTGACATTCCTCCCCCCCCCCCCCCACCAAAAAATGAAAACCCAAACAAAAACTGATAAGACATTGAAACACTGAATCCTAGCTAGGGTTGCCAGCTGGCTAAAGAAACTAACTGACCTTATGCATCCATTCTTTTAGATACTCATCTTTAACCAAAAACTCACAAACAGTACTGCCAGGACTCTATCCCATGGGTTGCGAATAGTGGTACACCATATCAATAAATACAAAACTTGACATGGATTCTCAGAAGGGGGGATGGGATTTTCCACCTCAGGGACATACTTCTGTTAGCGTCCTCCGGGCGGAGCCAAGCGTACGGAAGTGCTCTCTAGAGCTCGGAAAGGTGAGCCTTTCTGAGCCCACCCAGGTAGCCCATCCTACCGGTCCGCCCCCAGGTCCGGCCAGTGTGTTCCTAGCTAGCCAATACCCGGACAGGGAGCGGAGCCGAGGCTGACCTCCTCCAGGGGAGGTGGGTAGGGATTGTGTGGCTGACTTATCCTGCTGTCCACGGAGAACTCCCGTTACAGGTAAGTAACCTCGTTTTCTCCATGGACCAGCAGGATTGCGTCAGCCACACTTGGTGCCTCCCTAGCTGGAGAGTGCTGAGGAGGAGGAGGAAGCCTACTATCTCGTTAAGGATGGGCGACATGCAGATTAGTGCAACAATCTTTAATACAGTGAAGGTGACGGTGTAACAGCATAACAACTGTAATCAGTGCAACAACATGTCAGTGCAACCACAATAATTAGTGCAAGGCAATAACTAGTGCAAGTAATGCAATACAGTAACTGTGCAATATTTGAAGGCTTTAGGAGGCATTCCTCACGTCCATAGCAGTGGAGAGAACGGCAGTGCCGAGGGCACAATCTTCTAGTGTTCTGAGGTCGAGGCAGTAGTGCCTCTGGAACGTGAGAGGTGAGGTCCAGGTGGCAGCTCTACAGACGTCTGCCATAGGGACTGAACGGAGGTTGGCAATTGAGGTGGCCATGGCCCTTAAGTTGTGGGGGCCCACTCTCGGCAGGTTCAGCGTGCCTGTAGGGTTGAGACAGTGGGAAACGCAGGAAGCGACCCAGTGTGCAAGGGTCCTCTTATTGACGGGCCGGCCCGGCCGGGTTGCGTCGAAGGATACGAATAGTTGTTCGCCTTTGCACGTAGGCTGAGTGCGGAGCAGGTATATCCGGAGAGCCCAGAGACAGTCTAGCGTGTGCAGGCGGCTCTCCTCCTCCGAGGCGTGGGGTTCCGGGAAGAAAACCGGAAGCTCAATGGATTGATTAACATGGAAAGCCGATGCGACTTTGGGTACGAACTTTGGGTTGGTCCTCAAGGACGCTCTATCATGGAGCAGTTGTGTGTAGGGGGGGTGTGCCACCAACGCTTGCAGCTCGCTGATTCTTCTTGCAGAAGTTATGGCCACAAGGAAAAGTGTTTTCCATGAGACATACTTCATGTGGGCCGACTGCAGTGGCTCAAAGGGCTCGTCGGTCAGCCAAAGTAGTACAGCGTTGAGGTCCCAGGATGGGACGGGGCGCCTGAGCGGCGGTTTTAGGTTTGAGAGGCCTTTCATGAAACGGCCGGTCAAGGGCAGCGCTGCAATGGAGGTAGCCCCTTCGGGCTGTGCGTGAAAAGCTGCAATTGCCGAGAGGTGCACTCTGACGGATTGGGTCTTGAGGCCAAGGTTTGACAGGGAAGTCAAGTAACGAAGAACTTCGTGGAGAGGGCAAGTGGTGGGATCAAGGCCCTGTTCTGCGCACCAGATGCTGAACCTCTTCCATTTTAGGCCGTAGGACTTCCTTCATTCTTCCCTCGTCCTGCGTGAGTAGGTCTGGTTTGAGTGGCAGGCGCTTGGGTTCCGTCACTGCAAGGCGATGGAGGAGTGTGTTGAATTGTAGAATATGAGCACCCCAGCCCGAGTTGGAAGCGTCCGTGGTCAAGGTCACGTCGTGCTGTGGCGGGTGCATGTCCTTTCCACCCGAGAGGTTCTCCGGAACCGTCCACCAGTGGAGATGAGTCTTGATACTGGCGTTCATGGGGATGCGGGTGGAGAGGGGCTGCGAGTGCTGGTTTACTTGATGGCTCTTAACTCGAGTAGGTTGATGTGCAGGAGTTTTTCCTGCGGCGACCAGGCACCTTGGCATTTTGCGTTCTGTTCCGTGGTGAACAGGTCGATGCTCGGGCGTCCCCATTGGAGGAAAAGACTGTCTGTGACCTCCGTGAGGAGTGTCCACTCGTGCGGTTGCAACTGTCTGCTGAGCTTGTCCGCTAAGACGTTCTGATCGCCAGGCAGGTAGGAGGCCCGGAGATTGCACCCGTGCGTTAGGGCCAGAGACCAGATCTGCAGGGCTTCCTTGCAGAGTGAGCGAGAGGCGGTGGAGGGTCTTCTGGCCGCCAAGACCACATCTTGCACCTCTGACGGGAGCCGGAGTGAAGACAGGCTCATCCGTTCAACCTCCAGGCAGTGAGAGCCAGGGTGTTTAAAAATTACAGTATTTACTGAATAAACTTGTTTTAAAGTAAGTGGCAACAGATTCCAAAGCACATTCACATCATACAAATACAGAATGCAGATCAGGATTCGGATCCTTTCTTCCATAGCCTTCTGGGATACTCTGTTTATTTTTTTAGACTTCGGGTTCCCTTTTTGGCCTTCACTGGGCTCCCTAATGTTCCTTTTGGTACTTCATATTCCTAAGCTTGAATCTCTTCCCCAGAGTTGCCAAGTTACCCAGGAGTGAGATGGTTTTTTGCCAGTTCTGGTTTTAAATTTGCATTGCAATGCAGTATGGTATTTGTAGTCCCTGATTTTACCCATTGGAATCGGTGCTGCAGGTCCCACAATGCATCAGAATGAGATGATCAGAAATCCAGGACTGGCTGAAAAGCTCAGTCCTGGAACTGGGTAACTTGGCAACTCTGTTTTTCGCACTCCTTTTCTCTTTACTATTCATGAACTCCTACGGACCCCTAGATGAAGTAGCAGTTGGGTAACTCTCTCCATTTCTTCTTAACATTCTCACAGTTGGGTAATTCTAGAAAGGTCAGAAGCATCACCACAAGGACTCTTCTGTGTGGTCCTCTACTTCCACTAACACAGGAACACAGAAGCAGAGACAGGCTTCCTTTTGTTCTTCTTACTGGTGAACCTTGGAAGCAGGCCACTGAGTTGCTGTCTCTTCCTATAAGCAGTTCTCACAGATAGACTGAGGGCTCCAAGAAAACACTCCTTAGATGTCCTTATAGGCACACTGACCAACTCATTGTGATAACTTATAGAGGAGTCTACCATACCAAAACAGTTCAAACTCTATACTCACCTCTGTCCATTATGCTATCTGTTTGGAGAAGCACAGATCTCATGGTCCATTTACACTTATCAGACTGTCTGTCTAGTCCAGGGGTCTCAAACTCAAATTGCTTTGAGGGCCAAATGAGGACTTGTAAAGTAACCCGGGGGCCGCATAAGACACTGTGGTAGGCGAAGGCCTATGATCCATGGTGTCTGAAATAAGCAGAGAGGCCTAAACGGCTTGACCTGTAAATGAAGCCTGTGGAGAGGCCCAAAGGAATTACACATTCCCCTAAATGCTGCTACCATAGAATCGAAACTTAACTGAGCACAATTAAGTATAGCTAAGCAGAATCGAAACTTAGAGAATATAGAAAAACAACTTTAATTGGTATTGATAAGACAGTGAAGCTTCTATGGAATTAATTAACTCTGCTGAAAGAAAAGTTACAGTGCCCTGCTTTCCCACATGTTCTAGTTAGCTAAGTGACCTTGGAGGAGAGAAGTATCAAAGCTGGAAGGACTGACCATTGTAATTGGGACTGTAAGCAGGTGCTGAGCCCAGTCAAAGGTCTTCATTGGATGACTACGTAACGGTACCGGGACCAATAGATGGGGTGAAAGGGGTTACCGGGACTAATGAGAAGTTTGCCTATACCTAGAATGGACAAGAAAAGTATAAAAGTTGTTGTTTTGCTAGAAACCATTGCTCAGCCATTTTGAATGTGATTCTGCTTGAGTCTTGTGCACAAATAAATGATTTGGACCTTCTGAACAGACTCCTGGTATTATTGGTTTGTCTGCGCTCTGCTGCTACATATTCTTGGTGCATTGGCCGGGAAGGTGTGGTAATAGAGGGTATACGGTGCAATATACCATGACTTTCCACCTCTACATGTTTGGTCCTGCCGGGATCGTGCCCTCCTGACGTGGGCTCACTCTCTGGCGCCACCAGTCCCTTGCATCGGAGGGAGCTGGCCAGGCCTCGGCGGGTGCCGGACCCAGATGGAACCAACACCTCAAACCCGTGAGGGGAGTCCGAGGTCCAACTCATGCGCTTGCTTGGGAACGGGGACCGGATCCGGTGAGTATAGTTTTGATTTGACTAGACAGATGAGTCAGAGCAGAACTGTTGTTTGAACTTTGAAACTTTGGAATTTGGTATTTGGTAAGAGAGCTTAATCACCTCTCAAGACGGTCCGACTAACCCCGCATGAGTATGCACGGGGTGAAACTATCGTCTTTTTGATTTTGGAATTTGATATAGCCTAGTCAGCAGAGACAGGATTGGGCTGTTTTTGGGATACGTTGCTAGCATGATTGTGTGAATGAAGTGTGAATGAGAGGTCTGGCAGCACGGACCAAGTGAAGGCGGACTCCTGAGTAACGCATTTCCTGGCCGGGCGACCGCGTCCAGGTCGTAAAAAGGAGGAAGCGACCATCATCTTGTCTTGTTATTTGTTTCCCTTAAATGTTTCTAGGGCCGTGAGGACCCCTTACCCACGGTCCGCCTTCCTTTTCCCTTCTGTTTGTTGTTGCACGCACACATCGATATGGGAGGGGCGGGGTCTACTAGGAACACTCCGTTAGAATGTATGATCAAGCATTTTAATAAAGGATATTCAGGGGATTATGGAGTGAAAATGACTGCCTCACGATTACAGCTTTTGTGTACTAGGGAGTGGCCCGTCATAGACCCCATGTGGCCCCGAGATGGAACGTTTAACCTAGGAATTATTCAGTCAATTCATCAGAAGGTGCGAGTAGCGCACCCCGATCAGTATCCCTATATAGATTCTTGGTTAAGTATTTGTGAGAATCCGCCCCCTTGGGCGCAGCGCTGTTATGAAGAACAGTGCAGAATAATTTTAGCATTAACAGACCAGACCCAGAAGACAGGGACAGTCGAGAAACCTAGTCAGAAACCTGTTCTTGTAGATCCTGAGTCCCCGGGAGCTGTAACTAGGCAGCCCCGAGCCCCGCACCCAGTGAGAGTACCACCGCGTCCCGCGGCAGGCCCCCGGGACCGGGAGAGTTCACCCCCTCACCAGGCAGAAGAACAGTTAGATGAGCTGTCTCGAGAAGAGGCTGATCAGTCTGAGACAGAGACTGAGGATAAGCAAGAGTCAGAGCAGGAAGATGAAGATGTATCCTCCCAGACTGAAACAGAAAGTGAAAAATAAGTTGTCAGTGCTAGTTCATCTGTTGCAAGCGAGGCTCCCCAGACTAAGCGAGTCGCAAAGTTGAAGGCCCCCACCAAGATACCGAAAGTCACTACTAAGAAGCAGAAAGCCCTCCCGAAAGTATTAGCCCCCCTACAGCAAGTCCCGGGACTGCCCGTGCGAGATGAGCATGACCAGATAGTAGCAGGACCCCTGAGTCTAGTGTATGTGCCTTTCTCCACTGCTGATTTGTTGAACTGGAAATTGCACTATGCTTCTTACACTGATAAGCCCCAAGAGTTAACAGAGTTGATGCATACCATTATGGAGACTCACCAACCCACTTGGGCAGATTGCTGTCAGCTCCTGTCCACTTTATTTACTACTGAGGAGCGGACACGAATTAAGCGAGCAGCTATTGATTGGCTAGCTGACAATCCCCTGACAGAGGGAGTGGTAGGAGCAGGAATAGACAATCGCGAAGCAGCTCATAAGAAATTCCCTAATGAAGACCCCCGGTGGGATCCGAATACTAATAGAGGATCCAGGGCCCTATCACGGTTCCGCCAAGGCCTCATGCAAGGTCTGAAGAAGGGGGGTCAGAAAGCCATGAATCTCTCTAAAGTGACCGAAGTTAATCAGGGCATAGATGAAAGCCCAGAAGTATTCTATGAGAGATTGACTGAAGCGTACAGGATGTATACTCCCTATGACCCAGATGCCCCAGGAAGCCTCTGCATGGTGAATTCTGCTTTTGTAAACCAGTCCCAACCAGATATTAGACGCAAGTTGCAGAAATTAGAAGGGTTTGCGGGCATGAATGCAACACAGTTACTGGAAGTCGCTCATAAGGTGTATGTGAATCGTGATAATGAAAGACAGAAAGAAAGTGATCGAAGGATGAAGAAGAAAGCAGATTTTTTGGCTGCGGCCATAGTGGAACAGAAAAGGGGAGGTGTCCCTAGTCGAAGGAGCAGAGGAAGAGGGCGGGGCCGAGGAGATGACCGGCCCCCATTAGGCGCGAACCAATGCGCTTATTGCAGAGAAGAAGGACATTGGAGAAGTGCATGCCCGCGACTCGAAGAAGCCTCTCAGGATGAAGGGGAACACGCCCCTTGGAGGGAAAGAGAGAGAGGCCGACCTCAGAATCGCAGAGGAACTAATCGAGAACAATTTCAACGAGAACGAGCGGAGGCCATTCAGGGAGTGGCAGCCGCAACAGCCTATGATTTAGATGAAGCAGATTAGGACAGACCGGGCTCCGAATTTGCTTTAGGTCTCCAGGAGCCTATGGTCAGTATACAAATAGGAGACCAATTTATGGACTTTATGGTTGATACTGGAGCGGAACATTCTGTAGTAGATAAACAAATAGCCCCTTTTTCTACAAGAGCAGTCACCATTGTGCGAGCGACTGGCGCTAAAGCCTTTTCTTAAAAACCGCATATGTAATTTAGGAGGACAGCAAATAACGCACCAATTCCTTTATATGCCTGAGTGCCCAGTGCCATTACTGGGACGAGATATGCTAGCCAAGCTGCAGGCCCAAATATCCTTTACTGAGAAAGGAGAAATGCAAATGACAGTAAATTCCCAGTCAAAACCTGCTGGACTAATGGTGCTTACTGTTCCTCGAGAAGAGGAATGGAGATATTTTAGTACTGAACCAATCATTGATACCTACTTTGAACCTACTTTGAAAAGCATTGATGCCCCTCCTGGAGTATGGGCAGAGGGCAATCCACCAGTCCTGGCCAAACACATAGCTCCAATAATTGTGAATCTCAAGCCTAGTGCACAGCCAGTACATGTCAAGCAATACCCACTTCCAAGAGCAGCAATTGAAGGCATCCATCGCCACTTGTTAAGGCTACTGGAGTATGGCCTACTCAAAGTTTGTCAGTCACCATGGAACACACCTCTCCTGCCAGTAAAGAAGCCTGGGACAGGGGACTACCGCCCAGTGCAAGATCTAAGGAGGGTGAATGAAGCAGTTGAGACCATACATCCAGTTGTGCCAAATCCTTACACACTCCTAGGATTGAATCCTGCTGAAGCCACTCACTTTACTGTTTTGGATTTGAAAGATGCATTCTTCTGCATAAGATTAGCCCCAATTAGCCAATTGCTGTTTGCCTTTGAATGGCAGGACCCTGTCTCGGGGAGGCGGGGCCAACTCACTTGGACACGATTACCTCAAGGATTCAAGAACTCACCTACCATTTTCAGTGCTTCACTAAACCAAGATCTTTCGAGCTATCCAGTGGCCCCTGAAAGAAGAGTACTCCTCCAATATGTAGATGACCTACTGGTAGCCGCCACATCTGAAAGTGAATGTATACAAGCTACTACTGACCTCTTGCAACTATTGGATGAAGCTGGATACAAAGTTTCCAGAGCAAAAGCACAGCTATGCCAAAAAGAAGTAAAATACTTGGGCTTTCGTCTAACCAAAGGAAGCCGACAATTGGGACGCGAGAGAAAAGAAGCCGTGTGCAGTATCCCAATCCCAACTACCAGAAAGCAAGTCAGAGCCTTTCTGGGAGCAGCAGGATACTGCCGGATATGGATACCTAACTTTGCTCAGATTGCTAAACCACTATATGAAGCCACCAAGGGAGAAGAAAAGTCACCACTAGAATGGGGACCTGAGCAAGACACAGCTTTCAAGACCCTGAAGGAAGAATTGATGTCGTCACCAGCACTCGGGTTGCCAGATGTCCACAAGCCTTTCCATCTATTTGTGCATGAGATGCACGGAAATGCTCTAGGCATGTTGACTCAGAAATTGGGACATTGGGAGCGACCCGTAGCATACCTATCAAAACAGTTGGACACTGTGGCCAAAGGATGGCCACCATGTTTGAGAGCAGTTGCAGCTACAGCATTATTAGTGAGTGAAGCAGACAAGCTCACATTGGGACAGAATCTACACGTCACAGTACCACATGCGGTACTTGCCCTTATGGAACAGAAAGCAAATCATTGGCTCACCAATTCTCGAATGCTGAAATACCAAAGCATGCTATGTGAAAATCCACAAATACAACTGGAAGTGAGCCATGCCTTGAATCCAGCTACCCTGATACCAATCAGTGAAGACCCTCCAGAGCATGACTGTATAGAAGTCATGGACACTGTATTCTCAAGTCGACCTGATCTGACAGATGTGCCCCTAGAGAACCCCGATCAAACTTATTTTGTGGACGGAAGCAGTCTCATTATCAATGGACGACGTTGTGCCGGGTACGCAGTAGTCACCCGGGAGAAAGTCATTGAATCATCAGCTCTTGCATCAGGCACATCAGCCCAGAAAGCAGAATTGATAGCACTCACCAGAGCACTAGTATTGGGTGCAGGACTTCTGCTGAACGTATACACGGACTCAAAATATGCCTTCACCACTTTGCATGCACATGGAGCTCTCTACAAAGAACGAGGGCTCATTACATCAGGAGGCAAATCAATCAAATATGGCCCAGAAATATTGATGTTACTAGACGCAGTATGGGCCCCGACACGTGTAGCTGTCATACACTGTCGAGGACACCAAGCGGGAAAAGGAGAAGTTGCCCAAGGAAACAGATTTGCTGATGCTTCAGCACGTAAAGCAGCCATGACAGGCCAAATTTCACTACAAGTGATGCCAATACAAGCAGTATTGTTTCCAGTACCCCTTAATTTATGGACACCACGATATACCACCAAAGAATTGGACTACTATTGTAATAAAGAAGAGGGAGTACTGAAAGATGGATGGATTGAGCTGCCACCTCCCGAGGGCAGTCCACCCCCAGGACGAATAGTGATCCCTGAATCATTGGGACCAGCCTTTGTCAAGGCCTTTCATCAAGCTACACATTATGGGAAGAGTGCTATGGAGAAAGCAATTAAACCACATTTCTGTATCGCTTTATTGGGAGCCCTGTCAGCCTCAGTAGCTCGCCAGTGTCTAATTTGTGCCAAGAATAATGCCAAACAGGGTCCCACACCACCACCACGAGTTCAGTCGGGAGGTGTAACCCCCATGCACCACTTGCAAGTAGACTTTACTGAAATGCCAAAGGCCAATGGATATCGCTACTTGTTAGTATTAGTTTGTACCTTCTCTGGGTGGGTGGAAGCCTTCCCCACCAGGACTGAAAAAGTCCGAGAAGTTACTAAAGTTTTGTTGAGAGAAATTATCCCCAGATTTGGAATTCCAGCAGTAATAGGGTCAGATAATGGACCCTCCTTTGTATCTCAAATTACCCAACAGTTAGCAAGTGCCTTACAGATACAATGGAAGTTACACACTGCATACAGACCCCAAAGTTCAGGGAAAGTTGAGCGAATGAATAGAACTTTGAAATCTCAGATGTCCAAGCTATGTCAGGAGACCCACCTAAAGTGGCCCCAGGTTCTCCCAATAGCATTACTTAGAATACGCTCAGCTCCTGTGAAATCATCGGGGTTTTCCCCTTTTGAAGTTATGTATGGCAAACCTCCACCAATAGTGCAGGGTGTTAAAGGTAGTTTGCCACAGATTGGTTCAGAAATAACCAGACAAGAACTTCTAGCTCTTAGTTCTGTTCTGCAGACTCTTCACACGTGGATACAGGACCAGTTGCCTATCAACTTGACGGAACCCCTGCATCCCTACAAGCCTGGTACCTCGGTGTGGATCAAAGATTGGAAGAAGACACCGTTGGAACCTCATTGGAAGGGACCCTACACCGTCATCCTGTCTACCCCAACTGCAGTAAAGGTAGCAGAAATCGATTACTGGATTCATCATAGCAGAGTCAAGCCAGCAGCAGTTCCAGATCAGGACCAGTGGACAGCAGAGCCACACCCTGATGTCCCTTTGCGTCTTACCCTACAGAGGCAGCCAGCAACCTAGAATTCATCGGGGACACTCATGAACTACAGTGTCCTGCAGTAGCCAAGTCTTTCGAAGAGGATTGCTGTTTCTCATACAGCAAAGACATTTGTTTTCTTCATCGAATAATTGTGCTTCCATAAACTTTCGTCAGGCCAACTATAATTGGTAAGTTGGCATCACAGCGGAACATTTGAGGACCTTCAATCAACATCGACACACGTTGAATTGCTTCATTAGCAAACGGGTCAGCATTGTGCCAAGAGGAAGAGGACGACGTGGTCAAGATTTTCCAGCGAGGATTCAGAAGAACTACAATCAACATGCATCTTTGTTTCTATTTTGTTTTGGTTGCTTGCCTGGGGAGCTTTGAACTTGCTCGTGCTTTGCCCCCATGTACTGCTTGCATTACTTCCACTCAAACTGGAATGAAAGTGACTCAGACTTTGCTTTATCATTCTTACTATACCTGTACTGGTACAGTAAGCCGGTGTATTTATAACACCACTGAACTGAATGTTTGTACTAAGAGAAATACTAAAGTTTGTTTTAACCCACATCAGAATCCATCCTATTATACTCTAGAAATACGATGGGATGATGCAGATGGAGCTTTACTTAATGCTACCCCTCCACTTACTGATCCCACAAAAGGTGCTACTTTGTATTTTGATGCTTGTGATGCCATCAATAGAGATAGTCGTTCTAAATGTGCCAATTGGGAGAAAGCTTATGCTAATGATAAGTATATGTGTCCCGAAGGAACCACAGGATGGGGGGCCTGCACAGGTAAACGAGTTTTAGCAAATGTATATAGTACAGCACCAGTTCAAGACTATTATTGCCCAAAGTGGGAATGCGTGTTCTATGCCACATGGAAAACTGGTATGATAGAAAATACCAGAGACAATCGAATGGCTGCTTTAGTCAAACCATATGTAAAGAATCCAGAAAAATGTAAAAAGGGTGCCTGTAACCCATTAGAACTACACATAATGAATCCTAGTGCATGGAAACAAGGATATAAGTTTGGATTACGCATTGCAGGCTCTGGATCAGATCCAGGGACCATTGTATATATCAGACTGAATACCCAAGCCCATCGATCATCAAGGTACCATATACATAACACTTTCTATGAAACCATGCATATAAACAAGTTTGATATCCCTCACCCTTCTCAGAATTTGTTCCTAGAGTTGGCTGGAGCTGTGGTCTCCAGTCTCCGCATCTCAGATTGTTATTTTTGTGGTGGAACCAAAATGGGTGATCAGTGGCCTTGAGAGGCCCAAGAACTGAATTACTCAGTAACCTACAATCAGACTGAGCTGCACAAGACTACCAGTGAATGGGTATTAGCACACCCAATAGTTGGACGTCTGTGTTACGCTCGAACTGGACCCCAGTTTATCTCGAAGGTAGGACAGCTCGTCTGTCTTAGCCAGAAGTTCTATAATGACACCACAAAACAGACATCCTGGTGGTCAGGAATTAATGAATCCGAACCCACCAATCCATTAGCGAGATTTCCGGAGCTTGCCCCTTTATGGACTGACCTTAACCAACCACATGTCTGGCAAGCCCCACCTGGCCTATATTGGATTTGCGGAACCCGAGCATATGCTCAACTCCCTATCCACTGGGGAGGGGCATGTGTCTTAGGAACTATCCGACCCTCTTTCTTTTTATTGCCCACAGAACATGGAGAACAATTAGGCTACCCGGTCTATTCGAAGAGACAGAAGAGAGCAGCTTTACAGATAGGCAAGTGGGAGAAATGGGATGGTGAGGACTGGCCACCCGAGCGAATCATTGCCTATTACGGACCTGCCACTTGGGAGCAAGATGGCATGTGGGGATATCGTACCCCAATTTACATGTTGAATAGAATTATACGTTTGCAGGCGGTAGTTGAACTCATCACTAATGAAACTAGCCAAGCACTCACACTTTTAGCTAGACAAAGCACACAAATGCGCACCGCAATATATCAAAATCGCTTGGCACTAGATTACTTATTAGCTGCTGAAGGAGGAGTCTGTGGTAAACTAAATCTCACAAATTGTTGTTTGAAGATAGATGATAAGGGTCAGGTTGTTGAAGAAATTGCTGAAAACATGCGAAAGCAAACTTATGTGCCAGTACAGACCTGGCATAGTCTTAAGATACCCAATTGGTTTGCATCTATCTTCTCTGGATTAGGAGGATTCACTACTTTTGCTATGATAATATTAATATTTGTAGCCTTGTTCTTCTTGTTACCATGTATAATCCCATGTTGTATGTGTTCTATTAACAGCGTTATTGAGAATACCGTGGAGCGGAAAACCGTAACTAAGATTTTAGCCTTATGGCACCCTAATCCTGCTACGTATGGTTGAAACCCGACCCCTGTGTAATTGAGTGATTTAACTCTCACACCTTATTAGTAATAGGGTGAGATTAATCAAAGGGGGGAATGTGGTAGGCGAAGGCCTATGATCCATGGTGTCTGAAATAAGCAGAGAGGCCTAAACAGCTTGACCTGTAAATGAAGCCTGTGGAGAGGCCCAAAGGAATTACACATTCCCCTAAATGCTGCTACCATAGAATCGAAACTTAACTGAGCACAATTAAGTATAGCTAAGCAGAATCGAAACTTAGAGAATATAGAAAAACAACTTTAATTGGTATTGATAAGACAGTGAAGCTTCTATGGAATTAATTAACTCTGCTGAAAGAAAAGTTACAGTGCCCTGCTTTCCCACATGTTCTAGTTAGCTAAGTGACCTTGGAGGAGAGAAGTATCAAAGCTGGAAGAACTGACCATTGTAATTGGGACTGTAAGGGGGGTAAGCAGGTGCTGAGCCCAGTCGAAGGTCTTCATTGGATGACTACGTAACGGTACCGGGACCAATAGATGGGGTGAAAGGGGTTACCGGGACCAATGAGAAGTTTGCCTATACCTAGAATGGACAAGAAAAGTATAAAAGTTGTTTTGTTAGAAACCATTGCTCAGCCATTTTGAATGTGATTCTGCTTGAGTCTTGTGCACAAATAAATGATTTGGACCTTCTGAACAGACTCCTGGTATTATTGGTTTGTCTGCACTCTGCTGCTACAACACGGGGCCTCATTTGCATAAGGAGCCTCATTTGCATAAGTATTTGCATAATGTTACCATACACTAACTTTTAGTAAACATGCCTCTTAATGAGTGTATGGATAAAGAAAGACTAAAATATTTCTATATTACTATAATCCAGTGCCAACCGCCAGGCAAATTAGGAACTACTACAAACACTGCCCATTTAGAACCCATAGCAAACCCACCATATCACAGCACTTCCAGGACTCACAAAGCACCAGACCCTACCTATCAAAAGGCAACACTACAAACATTAAATCAATACATTTCAGAGAACAATACATGACCTACTGGGAAAAGAGAACAAGTAGCAATGTCAAATAGGAATTACATAAACAGAATACCTCAGCTCAGTTACACATGCAGAACATACACCATCACCAAACAAGGAATCACAATTTAGAAACAGGAAGACAATAATTAAATTAGGAACCCCAAAAGCCAAACTTGGAATGTACAACACTGTAGAAATAAAACTATAAATTAATTTCCTCTTGTACTAAACAAAGCACAGAGTTAATGATGCACATTTCCAAGAGCTGACATATTCCAGTTAATAAATTCAAAATAAAGAGATATTTTTCTACCTTTTGTGCATTTTTTTCAGTTGCAATTGTTTCAGCCACTTTCTTATGGTTTCTTCGTGTCTTCTGCTATCTCTCCATCGTCTGCTGTCCATTTGTCCTTTCTTCTCTCTTCTAGGTTTTTTTTCCATTCTCTCTACATCTGCTTTAACATACTAATCTTTCTCCTTTTGCTCTTTCCTCATTCCTATTTTATCCACTCAAATATTACCCCTCCATCCTCAATCTCCACTTACTCTCCCAATACCTGGCCAATTGTAGATTTGTCTTCCCTCCCGCACAAAATATTTTTCCCCTCTCCATTTCACTTTCCCAGCTCCATCCCATTCTAATCCTCCCCCAACATCAGGTCCCTTCTAGTTCCAGCCCCACCCAGCATCTGCTCCTTTCTAGTCCCTGCATCAGTCCATTTCCAGTCCTAGCCCCCCATCAGCCCATTTCCAACCCTAGCTCCCCCCCCCCACTCAGCCCATTTCCAGTGCTAGCTCCCTCCCCTCACAGCCCATTTCCATTCCAAGCCCCCCTCCCCATCAGCCATTTGCAGTTCAAGCCCCCCTTCCACTCAGCCCATTTCCAGTCCTAGCAACCCCCCCCAGCCCATTACCAGTCCTAACCCCCCATCAGCCCACAGCACATTACCAGTCCTAACCCCCCCCATCAGCTCGCAGCACATTACCAGTCCTAACCCCCCCCCATCAGCCCACAGCACATTACCAGTCCTAACCCCCCCCCCATCAGCCGCGGCAAAATTGAATGTCCCGTGGGGCCCCCCCCCTGCCTGGCAGAGCCAGCCCTGCCTGCCTGCCTGCTTCCCTCCCTCCCTGCCTGCCTCAGTCCCTCTCCGCTTCGGCTTAGAACCGCGAAGGGAGAGTTCCTCCCTCGCGACTCTGTTAAGCCTGCTGAGGCTTATGGGAAATTTCCCATCTGCTCTGGCGAGCTTAACAGAGTCGCGAGGGAGAAGCTCTCCCTTCGCGGCTCTGAAAGCCGAAGCGGAGAGGGACTGAGGGAGGCAGGGCTGGCTAACATCGGGGAATTCCGGGGCAGGGCAGATTGCCTCCTTCTCCTACCTGTCCACGGAGAGCTGTGCACACTGGAACAAGCACAGGCCGCCTAACTGCAGCAGGGCAGGGAATGGATGAGGGCGTGTGGTGCCTCGTGGTGTTCGGCTGGCTGCTCAGACTGCTTCTGGGCCCCCCCTCCTTCCTGTTTCTTATTGGTTGAGGGCAGACTCATGACTCAGGTCATGTGTGAGAGGAGAAGAGAACTTTAGAGATTGCCGGCGCGGCCGCGTGGTGTTACAAAATACAATCATCAGGTGAGAAAAGCAAGTAAAACCCACTTGAAAAAAGTTGTGGCGTCGCAGGCCGCACAAAATGCTCTTGCGGGCCGCGTGTTTGAGACCCCGGGTCTGGTCCCACCTAATAAACTGGGAACCGCTCATCAGATTCTTTACTGCCCGAGGTGACTTACAACAATAACATTTCATTCACATTTGTGACACAGAGAACAGTGCACTTTGTGAGCCCAACTCATACTTCTCATATACTCTTAATGCCCCCTCCCCCCCAGACCTAGAATCATTTCTTCTTTTCTATTTCATAAATGGAAACAGTCCAGTTTAATTCAGTTGAAATTTCAGAGATTTCAGAGCATATTGGGATGCCACTGAACATTTTCAAAACGGCCTGTTTAGTCATCAGCTGACCCCATTTCTTGCCTAGTTTCCTATGGGCAAACATGTCTCTAATGTTGAATAATATTTCATTTACTAAATTTATATTCTGTTATGTTCAGAAATGTCCTTGATGGAATACAATAAACATTCATAATAGAACCCATATTAAAACAAAACTACGTAGATACACAAAACAACAAAGACAAAGGGGTATGTCTTCTATTTGCACAGAAGTTGCTACCACCGAATAGTAAACATATCCCAAAGTAAAACAATAGCAAAACATCAGCTTGTCCAGGATAAGGGAACTGGATTTGCCTCATGCTTGTCTCAAAGGTTTAAGGTGTGTTACATTCAAGTACAGTAAGTATTTTCCTATCCACAGACGGTTTACAATCTGTTTGTAGGTTTAGGTTTAGAATTATTACCTTGATAGACTGCCTTTAGGAAATAAAAACCATCAAGGCAGTTGACAATGAAAGGATAAAAAAATAAAAAAAGTCAAACAAGTAGACAGGTCAAGACAATTGCAATCATTGGAGAAGATAAGGGTTGCATATATTAGACTTCCCAAAATAACTTTACATAATAAAACATGATCAAAGGTTGGTAATTGTCCCTCTGGTGTTCCTTATGCAACACTATATATCTTAACTCTGTTAATTAAAATGATCTTATGCCTAATAACACCACAAAGACATCAAAAATATATAGGGGGGATATTTAAAGCGATGAATGGAGTTAGCAGACCTGCTAATCGCAATAATCATGGTGACTAGGATGCTCAATGGCACTAACGCAGTGTGGCTGCTGAATGCCCCATTGCTAGCCCGCTGGCATTGGGGCATGGGGGGGGGGGCAGTGCGGAGGCAGCACCCAGCAATAACCAGGCAGCAGTGATATTCAACTGCTGCCCGGTTATCCTTCAGCGGTGAACGTTAGGCATCTTAAAGACTGGCCTATCTTTCACTGCAGAAGCTATCCGGGCAGCTGCAGCTGAATATCGCCCCTGCCCTGTTAGCTTCATCACTATCTAGCCACCCAGATATTCAATTAGGTCTCTTTGGGTTTTTTTTGCTTGCTGCCTTTGGTTCGAATACTTTCTGCTGTGTGTAGTCTGTTGTCTTCTCTCCTATTTTATGTTGTAGTTCCTGCTCTTATTTTTATGGTTTGATTACTTATTTTCTTTAATGTAAACCTCCCTGTATGTCCACAAAGGGCGGTATATCAACTACCAAATAAACGATAAACGTTAATGCCAGCGGCCATTGAATATTCAGGTTTTAAGTTCAGTGGTGACAGCTAGCCACGCTGCTGCTGCTAAATATCGAGCCCATAGTTTCCATAAAACTTGTCTATTGACTCTCAAAGGCTTGGAAAAATATTCATGCATTAACCCTAGCATGAATTTCTCAATTCTCTGTGTAGTGAGTTTCTCAGAACTGGAGCTTGATAGCCCCTGGCTGTCTTTCATGTTGCCTCTAGATAAGGTGCCATATTTTGATGCTGGAACGAGTGAGCCCCATGGAAACATGCAATATGATAACTCCCTGAAGCAGCCAACGTAAAACGCTGCCGAAACAGGAATATTATCTGCAGTGTTACATATAAGCCGGGATAGTTCATTCTTGATAATGTTCAAGAGCAGCTGGTTCTAAGGCAGCCAATTATAGACCCGCAGACACAGTATCAGAGATGTCAGTGGAATGCTTGAGGGTACAAATAAAGATCTACTTCTCACACAAAACGAATATTGGCATAACCGTGTGCTCCCTGGTTTTCCCGGGCAGGTTCATAATCTACCAGGGCTGGATAAGGTAATTTTAAAGTTAAATGCATCTAAAATTTCTCAGATATCAGTTCATCTGTGGAGTGACACTTCACTTTATCTCTGTTCATGGCAATCACTGGACGAACCATGCCCAGGACAAGGTTGCTTTTGGTACACCCCCTCCCCTGCTACACACACACACACACACTTCGCTCATGTACTCACAGGCTGACTTCAAAGAGCAGCGTGGTTGTTGGCTTGCCCATAGCTTGCAAGATCCCTGTCTCTACTAAGCAGTGCTTTTTTTAAAATATCACTTGTAAGTAATTGCTACAGTGGTTAACAGTCTATTTATAGCCATTTAGGGCCTGATACAATAAGGGGGTTGTTGTGGAAACCCTATATACCTTTTAAATGTGCATGTGGCATTAGAAAAACACGGGAGCCACACCCAAATCTGAAATACCATTTTAGAAAGGCTGAAAGATGCACTTTTCCACACTAGGCACATCAGTCTCTGTACATCTTCTCTGGGGGCATAATGGGTAGGGCCTGGGAGGCGCATGCACCTAAATATCCATGATGTATTTTGCTCCATTTGAGCCTCTTCTGAAGATCTCCCTGAAGGATCCACCACTGAGGACGGTGTTCCTAGTGACACTCGGTATAATGTGTAGGATTTCAGAGCTCCAAACATTGTCATGTGAAGAGCTCTTCCTGTTGATTTCCAGAGACAAGGTGGTCCAGCTGCTGATGTCCTCATTTTGGCCCAAGGTGCTGTCGGTGTTTCACTTTAATCAGTGAGTGTCCTTACCGGTGTCCTCAGATGCAGGTGGAGATCCAGAATCTCTGGCTTTGCACAAGCTGGATGTTGGCTGAGTTCTATATCTGTTCTTGAAGAGAACAAAGGGGTTTTAAGCACATAACGTAAGAAAATAAGATATACCATACTGGGTCAGACCAAGGGTCCATCAAGTCCAGTATCCTGTTTCCAGCAGTGGCCAATCCAGGTCACAAGTACCTGTCAGGTTCCCAAAAGGTACACAGATTCCATGCTGCTTGTCCAATGGGTAAACAGTGGATTTCCCCAGTCCCCTTTAATAATGGTTTATGGACTTCTTCCTCCAGAAGCCTGTTCAACCCTCTTAAATCCAGCTACACTAACAGCTTTTACATTTATTTAGTGGATTTTTTTATACTGCTTTATAATTTCAGTCAAAGTGGTTTACATTGTAACTTAAACTTGATAACTTGGATTTTTCTGAGCAATGGAGTGTTAAGTGACTTGCTTAAGGCCACAAGGAGTACTAGTGGGAATTGAACCCTAGTTTCTTGGTTTTCAGGCCAGTGCTCTAACCATTAGGCTACTCCTCCACTCCAGCTTATATGTCCTATGGCAATGAATTCCAGAATTTTATTATGCATTGCATGAAAAAATATTTTCTCTAATTAGTCCTAAGTGTGCTACATTGTAACCTCATTGCGTGTCCCCTAGTCATTCTACTTTTTGAAGGGGTAAACAACCGTTCTACCCCATTCATTATTTTATAGACCTCTATCATATCTCCCCTCAGCCAAATCTTTTCCAAGTTGAAAAGCCCTTTTGGAAATCAGGTTGTCACCTTGAGTTATTGGAGGGCCTCCAAGGCATCAATTGCCCATTGGCTGAAGAAGGCTATTGCATCCACCTATCTGATTAAGGTACAGATGTTTATGATAGAATCCAGGGTCCATTTCAACAGGACCCAGGTTGCTTTGTGGATGGAGTTTGGCTTAGTGCTGTCTCTCAAAATGTATAAAGCAGTGAAGAGGTATTCCCTAAATTTCTTCACATGTCATTATCATCTGGATGTTCAGGCACAGAGAGAGGGAGGGAGGTGCCGTTTGGGGCATGAACAGTCAAGTTGTGCTCTCCTGTTTCTCCCTCCCTCCCCCCATCATTAGGTACTGCTTTGGTATATCCCACACATCTGGACTGAACTAGAAGGATGATGAGAAAGGTAAAATTAGGTTTTACCTACTCATTTTCTTTCCTCGAGTCCCTCCAGTCCAGCAGCTGCCTCAACTACTTTTTTTTCAATCCTGGATGCAAGGGGGGTGCACTCAGACTGTAGTGCCAAGTGGCTGTTTTAGGGGGTCTGGCTCTTTCATCTTACACCTACGGGAGGTCATTGCTCTGCTGTGCTGTTTTCATGTAGCTCTAGGTTGTTTTGGGGGCCTGGAGGGCAGTGATCTATATCCACTACTTAGATATGGAGGTCATGGATATGTGAAAGAATAACCATTCTTTATAGAGTCTGCTTTGTTACAAAACTACTGGTGAGAGATTGGTTGCACAGGACCCCTATATGACGACATCATCAAATCAGTGGCTCTCTGTTTCCATCTGCTAGTAGGAAGACATAAACCCATATGTCTGGACTGGAGGGACTCACGGAAAGAAAATTAGCAGGTAAAGCCTAATTTCAACATATGCACGTATTTCATAAAATACATAGGTGTATTGTAACTGCCTGTGCTCCACCTGAACTCCTCCCCTGAGCATTCCTACTCTACGAACACATGCCTACTTGCACTGTGCGTACTTTTAGGAGTGACCTAATTTTATAAGAGGCCTTTAACGTGTATAAATCAGCATTTTATGCATTTGCAAGATTTATAAAATTACCTTTTTAATGTATGCTATTTTGCCAATGTTATTCGCATTATGCACATTAGTATCTACCTCTTTTGCATGCTGGTTTGTTTGGTCTTCCTTCAATCTTTTTAAGATATGGAACATATTTTATTTGGGCTTCCTATATCTATCCTATTCTAGTTCTTGAAATTTGTTCTATGCTCAACACAAGCTGTCAGGGTGTGGTACAATAATACATCAACAGTTTTCACACTTCATGCAAACTTTTAACCCTGCTACAACTCCTTTTAGTTTTATTCTAACTCATTTCCTCAATTTATCATTGTTTTCCCTTTTAATGTTAAAAAGTGATTAAGTCAAATTTCATTGCCCCCTCATCCTTACCCCTTGCACCAGATTCTGTTTTCCACTAAGAACTAGATTTAAGTTAGTTTCTTGGCTCGTTGGCCCCCAAGTCTAGCAGTTCCATTAAGAATTCATTTATAGCATCTATTCTAGAAGCTTTACCTCCCTGGTCCATTCCAATGAGACATTTACCCAGTTAATATTAGCATAATTGGAATGTCTCATTATTGTATTTGCCTTTCTAATCTCTGTCAGCATTTTGCAATCTAAATATTCATTTTCCTTCCACCTCCACTCAGATGGTTCATCTTTACTCAGGGATAACAGAGTTTGCTTTGTCACTTCCCCAACTCCTATCCCACTCCAAGGATTTATAGAGTAATTGTCCACCCACCTTGAAACATTTGACTGGAACTGCTGTCCTTGCTGCTATTGCAATGGTTTGAACCTTTTCCTGACTTGGGAGCAGATGACGTTGGAAAGGTGGATGCTTGTCCTACTTAGGGGTAGACTCCTCTATAGTATAGATAATCAGTGAATGATGTGGAGTTGCATTGCATAAAGGACCATAGCAAACTGGTTGAAAAATTCAGATGTTTAATTCTGCTAGCTAAAGCAGTGGCTCTCAATCTGATATGCAATAATCACAGGATTTGGTTTTCAGGATATCTATGGTGAATGTCCATAAGACATATTTTCATATTTGCTTCCATTGCACACATATGAATCTCATACATGTTGATTGCAGATATTCTGAAACCAGACTTTCCAAGTGATCTTTGAAAATGAGGCTGAGAAGTACTAAGCTAGATGACAGGTGAGCCAGTCCTGATTTTATTCCCACAATCCATTGAAGCAATAGGATGAAAACCATATTCTTGGAGAATTAAATGATTACATTACATATCATTCCCCTCCTATGAGAACTTTTACAACTGACTTGCAGAATTCTGAAAACTACCCAGTGATGGAGAGGAAGGCAGAAAGAGATAATGTTCAGGGGCCTTGGTGGGGATTGAGGGAAAGAGGAGTGGGGGGATCAAATGGGAGGAGAGGTTGAGCCTCAGGGGAGCAAAAAATTGGGGTGTTGAGCCTGAGGGAAAGAGTAGAGAGTCCCTAGTGTAATGGTTCTCCACCTAGTTCTCAGGCAAACCTAGCTAGCTGGGATTTCAGAATTCCCACAATGAATATGCATGAGATAGATTTGCATGCACTGCCTCCATGGTATGCAGATTTCTCTCATGAATTTTCAATATGCATATCCTGAAAACCTGACCGATTGGGTATGCCCTGAGGAATGGGTTGAGAACCTCTGCCCTAGTGAATGGGGAAGGAGAGGGAGAGATGTGGGAGGAAAAGACCTTTGGGAATGGGACAGAGATTACAATCAGGAAAATTGACTGTGAGAGTATGGGGGGGGGGGGAGAGAGCAATCAAGCCTGGGGAGAGGGTCAAGCTTACAGAAGGTAAGCAAGAATTAAGGGGAGAATGATGTAATTGTTGAGCTTGGGGCAGAGATGGAGAAAGCTGAGGAGGTTGAGCATTGCTGGGGCCACAGATTGGGCGGAACAAAGTTGGAGTTCAAATGTATGCATGTATTTGATCAAATACATAGGCACATGCATGGAGTACATGCACATGTTTCCACCTTTTTCAAAGCATTGTAAATATGTGCACTCTTGGGGCTGGTTCTTGGAGCTTATTTTATACAGGCATATAGACGCCTATGTTGCCTTCATAAAATAGGCACTTTTCTGGACTTTCAATATAGACATCATGTTATAAAGATACTAAAATTTATTACTGATGTCACCAATACTGGAGCAATATTGGTGGCATCAGTAATAATATTAGAGCACTGCTATAGTCTCTCATTGCAAGTTTGGAGATGAATATTTATGTGATCGTAAGACTAAAGAAGGTTTAAGAAGTGTCAGCGCTGAAGGGTGGTAATTTATATTATTTACTGAGGAGTTTACATTACTGGACATTGAACAGTTAGGTATTTTTTTGTGGGGAGCTTTGCCTAAACTGTTATGGAGCTCCCACTAGACATATGCTGTGATGGTTCCAGTGGTTCTATCTAGCCTCTGAAACAGGACTGCCTTACTCAATTGGATTACAAATACATTGACTGTGCTTTAGCAGTTGTGGCACTTAGTATACAAGAGAAGTATAAATCAATGAAAGTCCCTCCTCCTTCACAGCATTGTCATGATTATAGGGATGAGCAATGAACTGATGATATAAAGTGGTGAATTCTTTGACTAAGTTCCCACAATGAAATACTGAACTCTCTCTGTGTCTCCAATATTTTATCTTTCAGAACTGGCTTTTGCATAAGTATTTAAGAAACATTTTGGATTTGTGGAAGGGTTCATAGAATGTAAAAAAGTATATCAAAATTTACAAATTAAATAATTTAAAGTGGGAATTGTTTTGGGAGACCACATTCTTTTGCTATTTGATTCAAAAAAAAAATGTTTTGGGGGGCTTTCATTAGTATTTTTGCAATATTTTATAAATCAATACACTTATACAGCAGCACTTTTATCCATCAACATTTACGCCCTGCTTTGAGTTATGCATAACCCACAACTAACTTCTTATTTGGAACTGAGGTTTGGAAGAATGCTTGACAGCAGAACTGTGCTAACCCCTATGGCATTCAAAACTACCCCCCACTCACAAAAAATTGGATAAGAGGGAAATTAAATTTGGGATATTAACTGAATATCATGAACTATGAGGCTGTAGGGGAACTCTATCTTTCTTTCCTCTTCCCAATCCTATATCTCTGTCTCTCAATAAACCTAGGACTCTTATTTCCCTTTCTGTCGCTTCCCCTTAAAGCTACCAACTGTTCAGCTCCAATGCTACAAGTGGGTCAGGGAGATCCTACTAGTTAGTGGTGTGCATTCATGCGTGCACATTACATTAGAGTGCCTAAAAACTGAAAGTGCACACAAATCACTTGGACACGTGTATATCTGTGAATTATCACATGTACAATCGATATGCATGCTTAAAAAGGTTCTAGAGCGCATACAATATGTTCACAAAAAAGAACAGGTGAAACATATGAAAAAATGCCTGAAACTGAGAAAACCTATTTTGAACTGAAGTTTTCCTTGACTGTGCATACCCCTATCAGAAGGTGGTAGAGAGGGCGGCTACATTGTCTTAGTGCTTTCTTGTATGTTTGTCCAAATTTTTTGCATCTCTGTTAAAGAATTAAGAAGGGAAAAGCTTTAATTGTTCAGAATTTATTTGTGTTGGCTCTCTCTTTTTTTCAGTGCTGGTTGCCTGACATCTGAGGTAACAGTTTACACAAGTTTCTTAATGGTTTCCTGTATGGTTCTGGATTTTTTGCACTTGTTAGAGAAATAAGAAGTGAAATGTTAATTTGTCTCACTTTAATTTCCTCCTACACTACTCCTCACCTGCCCACCCCAGTGGTTATTACTATATCTAATCCCTTGAAGCTTTGCTGAAGAAAAACTGTCCTTCATCAATTGATTCTTCTCATAAGCCTTCTGTTGCAGCTCTTTCCTATCATCATAGCTTCTTGCTAAACCTAACATTCCATGTAATGTGCACTTGTTACTTGTCGAAAGTTAAAAAGGTTAAATAAATAACTCTCTCTCATATTGGTCTTCTCTTTTTGATCTGCAAGTCTTGTCTGCTGTCTCTTGGCTAGACTATAAACTCTGTCAGACGGCTGCCTGGGTGAGAATCTTCACAGTCTTGGCAAGTGGATATATCTATATGATTTGCAAGGTATTGTGGGCAATGCAGTTCATTCACACCAGACACAGCTGCTCACAATAATTAGTTGTGCTTTTGGGTAAAGCCAATAAGATATTTATTTATGGGGTTATTTCTCCCAACACAGATATGCTTGGTAGCACATAAATCAGGTTACTTGCTTTCAGTGTTAAACTTGGAAAAAACAAAATAAGGAAAACAACATTTTAACTTATCAGGCAATCAAAAGCAAAAGAAATAAGACCTGGTTGATAACAAACTGGTCTTTTCTGTAGGCTTAGCTAATATCCTCTTAGCAAGTATCAAACAACAAACCAAAAGCCACAAAGAAAGAAAAAAAACTGTTATTTTCAGGTTAACTACATATATCTTCCCACATAGATACAGAACTGATACTCTCATAGCTAACAAGCAATTAGGTAAGGCTCAATTGATAGCAGTTATCAAGCTGAAACCCTTAGCTGGCTTGCTTTCTACTGCGTGGGTCAAATCCTGCTTCAGGAGCTTTCCTGAGTAGATTAAAGAACAAGTTTGTATTTCGTTGTGATGGTTGCTGTACTTTATAACAGAAAGTTACCAAAGGAGTTTAGACAGAGAGCAGTCCATGTAAACAGAATCTTCATCTGCTATCATTTCCCCTTCTTCAACAAGCATGGGTTCAATATCATGGATTGGCACAGATGAATCTCTCAATGGAGCACTTTCAGGAGAATACTTGTTTCCCTGCTGTCTTTCAAGGTTATAGCTAGGGCATAGATCAGTGTTCATACCTGAGCTTCCATTGCTGTTAGAGTTCCTCTTTATATAGCCTGGCCAGTATGTAGTCCAGTTCTTATGTCCAGCCTTCCAATCCAGATCCCTGGACACTGGATCTCTCTTCACATACCTTCTGGCACAGGTCTTAGGGTCCCTTCCACGTGCAGCCGTCTCCCTCACAGGTAGCGTCTGGAGTTTCCTAGCTCTGCAGCACCATTCCTCTGGCTTTCCCCAGTCCAATGGTGTATGCTGGCCCTTGAAATGCCTCCCAGTATACGTACTGCTCTGGACTCTTCTAGACCTCTCAAAGGCTTTTCTCTTCCTTCTTCCAAAGGGTTTCTTTCCTTCTCTGTCCGTCCAGTTTGGGTTCTGCTTCTGATTAATCCTTCAGATGAAACTGATGAGCAAGCTCAAGCTGATTCTCAGGATAATGAGGATAATTCTCTGTAGAATAACCTCTACCTTTATTTTGCCTAGATGAGTGCTCCCCCCTAATACAGCGCAGCTGTGCTGAATCAGGCCCTGCCCTTTGAGATGAGTGCTTAGGGATTACCTCATAGCCCTCCTGATTGAACACACGTTTCCCCACTTCAGCTCCTCTAATGGCTGTTGGAAACCTGGTGCATTCTGGGACTGGTAGTCTTTTATAAGAAAATTCTGTTTTCTTATTTCTACCAGAACTGACAGGTTGCTTGTTCAGAGTCACTTCACCTTTTCTATAGCTCCTTCCTGAGCTATGATAAGCTTCCTTATCACAACTCCAATAAGTAGAGGCTGTCTCTTATGTGTCCCTGTATAGTATCACATATATTTTGTGTGTGCTAAACAAACTAAGATAATAACCAAAATAATTTGAAATTGTGTACTGTCTACCTATGGATGCCTTCTCTTCCTTATGAGCTCCATCAGGATAAGGTGGAAATCCAGCTAATGTTTAAGAGGGTAATTTTACAAAAAGGGCATGTAGACAGGGCAGGCACTTAGATGTGCATATTGCACCTGTTTCAGAAAGACAACACATGTGTCAATGTGTCTTTATAAAACTGCCCACGGAAAGTAAGTACACACAATTATCTCTGCTCCAGGGCAAGTGTAAATGTGTGTGTATATGTGCCATTAAGAATAGGCTCACATGTGCATATTTTATAAAGTACATGCATAACTACCAATCCCACTCCCATTCATCTGTTCTCTGCCCTCAAGGATGTTTACACATATTTTACATAAAAGTATGCTTTGTTTCCATGTTGTTGTTAAGTGAGTCGAGTCAGTGTTGACTCATGGCAACCTTCTGGATAGTTGACCTAAATTGTGTTCGGTGTTCAATCAGGCAGCTCCTTGTTGATAGAGTGGCAGCCATAGTTGCTGTTATTGTATCGATCCATCTCATTGCCAGCCTTCCTCTTTTGCGTTGACCTTCTACCTTACCAAGCATTATGTGTCCATATGCCTATTTTTATGCGCATATGTTCCCCAGGACATTTTATAAGTGCTACTTGAACATGCAAAATGATGTTCTATATGCCTAATTCCCTTATAAAATGACTCCAGAAAGAATCCAGCATGGTCTCTGGTTATTTCACGTCCCCTGATATAGCATCTGACGTGAAAGAGTAATCAAGATTAGAACCTGGATGTAGCACGAGGGCCATGTCTCCCTGGATGTGCCTGCTATTGAGTTGTGTTTGTTATCTTCCAGGCATTTCTATGGAAAACGAACCACTGAATGGAGATAAGGTTTAAACTGCACCCTTTCTTTACAATATAACTTAGTTTATGGAAACTCAGTGTAAGTCAGGGAGATAAGCCGCTGTGCAGTGTAAACACTTGAAATCTAGATAACCTGTGTATATACTTTTTATGAAAGCTTAGCATGGTGCTCACTTTTGACTTGCTAAATACAAAAATATCTTGATTGCACTAGTAGACTTCTGTTGTGCCCTGTAAAGCTGCACAAGTGACCCACAGATAAAGCCTAAAGCGCCCACATATACAGTCTCAGCAGTGCCAGCTTATAGTGTACACGCCTCTATTGTGCCAGCCTGCAGACATGTATGTATTTATGAATATATACAATGATGCATTTCTAGCCTGTAAAAACAGACTTTGGTATATTTTATTTTCCAGTGGGGCTTTTCGCTGCTGTTGACTATGGCATCCTGCTTTCTGTGGGTGTGCCACTAGCCTTCTACCCCAGAGAGCCCTCAGTTGTGTAGTTAGTGGTTGCTGACCTCTGTTTCATTTTTTGCTGGTTCCAATGTGGCTATGACTGGTTTCTCCAGTTAGTCCAGCACTCTTCGATCCTGGAAGTCAAATAATGCTATTGATGATTCTCTCTCTGGCAATTGCCTGATGACACTGTGTGCTCAGACCAGAGAACAATCCAAACCCTGGTGGATACTGGACCTCCACTTTACATTTAATATTTTCTTTGTGGCACTGACCAATATAGTAGTTGTTGGTAAAGAGATTTGGCTTGTTGAAGTTGGGAAGCATGGTGAAATCCAGTACCCTAGGTGTAGTCCTCGGTAATGGGATTGGAGTGAAGAATGGTACAGAGCTGCGAGAAGAGAGTCTTCCATCCCAAAGACACCCATCAGAGTGCCATCACTACCAGCACTCTCTGTGCCCAACAGTGAAAATCATTATTCTTTACTTAGTCCTTCTTCCTTGTCAACACCAGTGTGCAATTGTATGGAATAACTACAAATTCAGTTCCATTATCTATTGTTCTCTTCTAGTTACTCTTTAGAGAGTAAGGTTTTGGTCTTTACTCCCAGTCCGAGAGCCGCCAACAAGCCTGGTTTCAGAATATCCCTAATGAATATGCATATAATATATTTGCATGCCCACTGCCTCCATTGTATGCAAATCTCTCTCATACATATTGTAAAAGGGGGTGCTTGTTATGAAGGTACCACCATCTTGGCAAGTATGTAAATTAATTGTCTTGCAAAGGATTGTTGTTATTGAAGTCCATTCACACAAAGCTTGCCTTTTAAATAAATTAAGAAACTTGTAGTTGGTCGAATGTAAGGCAAAATTAGAGTTTATTTATGGGGTGAATTTCCCACACAGATATACTTGGTAACACATCCAGGATAACTTCTCCAGGGTTTATGCAATATAAACAAGGCAACTGAAAAATGCTTATGTAAATAAGTATCAAAGTCCTTTATGGAACAGAAAGGCTTTCTTACAGCCACTGCTAATCAACTCCTTAGCAGTGCTGAGGTGAAACAAAACCAAAAAGGGAAACTTATTTTTTACAAAAACATAGCTCTTTCTCCACACAGAAAAGAACTTTTAAATCCCACGTGTGCACGGCTTGTGCTGTGCTCTGCTCTACCAACAGGTGACAATTAGCTGCAATCAGTAGCTTGTTTTCAGCACACGTGCAAACTTTCCCAAAAGCTTTTTCTTTCCAACAAAACTTTATGGGAAGTCAGTATTTAGAATGTTTCCTTTTGATGTTTACTCTTATTTTTAGGATTTTCCTAAAACAACAACCTACTCAAAGAACAGTCCATATAAACATTCTCTTCATCAGATATTAAACCTTGCTCCTGAAATTGCATAGATTCACTTTCACTGTCTGGCTCAGAGGGTTTTATGAACTGACCTCTATACGGAGAGAAACTGTTTCCCTGCTGTTTGCATTGCTCAAAACTAGAGAAACGTTCACAGTACATACCTGAATCGAGGCAAGCATCAGGCTGCTTCTTCTGGTATTCTGGCCAGTATGCAATAGAGCTTCTGTGTCCTGTCCTCCAGTTGGTATCTCTAGACCTCAGGATCTTTTCTCCAGACGTCCTCCAAGAGGTATTTGGGCTCCCTTTCTCCTTAGCTGCAATAGACCTCTTCTTAGGTGTGGCTTGAGGGTCCCTGGCTGTGGATCTCCAGACCTCTGACTTTCTCCAGTCCTCTTGTTTCCCCCAGGAATCTCTCCAGGCATACATACTTCCCTGAGCTCCTCTCTTGGACCGTCTGCTTCCTTGTCCTTGTTCCTTTAGGTTCCAGTTGTTCCTCCTGCTTCTGTTCTCGTTCTTCTGGTTCACTTCTGCCTTCCTGAATATTCCCCTCTAGTTTTAAAGGGCTTAGATTGCAACTCCTCCCTTGCATTCTTCAGATGTTGTGGATTAGGCTCTCTCCTAGAGGCTATTTGATTAGGGATGACATAATGCTTTCACCTGATGTAATAATTGGATTTTCAAGAAGCATTTCTTAAGTTCCCTTAATGAAACTGATTTGTCAGGGGATCACAGAAAAGTCCTCTCTCGGATCAAAAAGTGGTTAAGGGCATGAATCAATGGGTTTAAGCCTTGTATATAACCTTGAACCTGGTTCTCAGTTTTGCGGTGAAGAGCTTTATGACCGCCATGAGTCTATGGGGGTTTCATCAAAGTGATTGCCCATACAATGATCCCTTACAGAAAGTATGTTAGAGACAGGGAGTAGGTACAACACCTGAGCCTGTGACCAGAGAGATCTGATCAGAGTGACCAGAAGGACCCGAAGACCAGGAGATGGGCACAAGCGCAAGACAGGACCTGGAAGATAAGTAGCTACCAACAAACACCAGAGACACCTATTTATTTTTGTTTTGGGGTACACTTCACATTTTCTTTTATTTTTCTGAGCTCAAGTTTTTTTTTAAGCTTTAAAAGCTTAAGTTTGAAGTAAAAAGGGAAAATTCAAAACCCTCAACAAAGAACATATAGTTATGGAAACCCTCCCTCTCCTACATGACACCTCTCTCAATCTGGAAAATCTGATCACATCCTGGAACAGCACTATCAGTACCATTGCACTGCAACCAGTCCAGGGTAACAACCCAAAGAAAAGAAAATCTTCTCCTTGGTTCTCCCCTGACCTACGAGCCTCCCTCACACACCTAAGAAAACTGGAGAAACGATGGCGTCGCTCACACTCCTCAGAAGACCAAGCAGCCTATAAAGCACATCTATCTGTGCACAGGGAGTCAGTCATGGCCAAGATGAAACAATTCCATACCGATACACTGAAAAGATCACTAAATAAACCACGCGATCTTTTCAACTTAGTCAAAACCTTATCTAAAGAACCTTCACCAAAACATCCTGAACCCATCCATCCCCAAGCATTCGCCGATTTCCTGCAATCCAAGTTGCTTCAAACCAACAACATTGCAACAATCTCCTCTCAAGTCACCATATGCATATCAAACCTATCCATGTTCTCCACACCATCCAGAAAACATGTTGAAGACACCATCGCTGCTCTTAACACGACTACTGCACAAACTGACCCTTGCCCAGCCCACTGGATAAAGGAACTACGCCAAGATCTCAGCCCCATCATCACTAAAATGATGAACTTATCCTTTACAACCGGCTCCTTCCCACCAGCCCTCAAGAGAACATCCATAAGACCCCTCTTGAAAAACCACAAACTCGACCCACAAAAGGTTGAATGCTATAGACCCATAGCTAGCATACCCCTACTAGCGAAAATAATTGAAAAGGAAGCTCAAAGACAGTTACAGGACCACATTGACACCGTCTCCCCTCTTGACCACTGCCAACATGGCTTCAGAGAGTTCCACGGTGTTGAAACCCTCCTTACCACTCTCTGCAACAACATCATCACAGGCATTGATAACATCCGCCAAGGCTTTGCTCTCATCTTCTTAGACATTGCTGCGGCTTTTGACTCTGTACATCACGATCTGTTAATAGGGCGACTAAAAGAAAAAGGCATCAATAACACTGCCCTGGAGTGGTGCAAGTCATACCTTGATCAGAGATGGCAGTACGTTACCTCAGGGACCACAATATCCACACCTTACCACCAAAAGCAAGGCGTACCACAAGGATCATCCCTATCCTCACTCTTTTTCAATATATACATACAACCGGTTTGCAATATCATCAGGTCCTTCAAGGTTGAATGCTTGATATACGCAGATGACATCCTCCTATATATGCCTTTCTCCACAGTTCATATGGACCTTTCCCCGCTAGCTAAATGTTTTGATGCAGTATCCGAATGGCTTCAATCCCAGAACCTCCGAATTCAACACAAAAAGACCGAGGTTCTCTTCATCACCAGGGACCCACTTTTCACCCCCCCATCCCATATAAAGGTGAAAGAAGCTGAGCTCCAATCAAAACCTTCCATTCGCTACCTTGGAGTCACTTTTGACCAACACATGGATCTGAAACTACACATAACCAACGTAGTCAGAGCAATCTACCTCAAGATCCGGACTCTTCGACATCTTCGCCCCCTGCTTGATCCTGATGACTTCAGAACTATATTTCAAGCCTTAACCTTACCACACCTTGACTATGCCAATGCCATTCTCCAAGGCCTCCCACACTCCACATTAAACCCTTTGCAACTCGCCATGAATACCGCTGCTAGAGTCCTCTACGGAGCATCAAGAAGGGACCATGTAACACCCATCCTAGAGCAACTCCACTGGCTCCCCATACATGGCAGAATATTGTTCAAAACATTACTACTAACTTTCAAGGCCACTAAAAGCATCACCTCCTCCTCTCTAATAGACCTCATTCAGGCCGTCCCACCCAACAGATCCAGGAGAACGATATCAACAAATACTCTAATCATCCCTAAAGCAGCGACAAAATGCCTATCAGTGACATCTAACAGGGCCTTCAGATTCTATGCCCCTAAGTACTGGAACGCTCTACCCCCAGAGATTCGTGCTATCACTGATCTATCCCTTTTCAGAAAGGCACTCAAATCCCACCTCTTCCCCCAATATTACTTGACCAACTAACCAATCTTAATCACTACCCAAACTAAGAACAAATCCTGTTATGTATACTTGTAAATACTCTTGTAAATAGTTGCAGTAATGACGTCCCATGTTTTATCCAAGTTCTCTGACCTTGTTCTCTGTAAAACCTAACAGTTTGTTGTTATGGTATGTTGTTATATTGTGAACCGCGCTGATTCTGAATAGAGCGGTATATAAGAGCCTGTAATAAATAAATAAAATAAATAAATAAATAAAATACTTACTTTGAAGGTAATTTTATTTACAGAAAGAAATCCTTAAATGGGAAAAATAAATCAGTCCTATAGAAAAAGTACTTTCAGGAAAATATTAAAGGAAAATTATTTCTTTGAGCAGTGTTTACCTGAAAGCTCCAGGAGTTTTACAGCCTCTTTTATTAAAACCCATTAGCTGGTTAACGGGTGTTTTCATGATTGGCTACAGGCAGTCAGGAATACTAATGTGTGATAAAACGCCCGTTATTCAGCAATTGTGAAATGGGGCAAGGAATGGGTAAAGATTAGGCAGAGAAAGCGCAATATCGCCAGCGCCAAGGTAATTGCTGCGCACAGTGGCAGCGCAGCTCTTAACATAGATTCACCTGACTACTCGTGGTTGTCGTTGGTGAACCCAATATAGTGGAGTGCCCATTAGGAAGACTCCTCGCACCTTAGCTGGCAGGAACATACTGGACATGCCCTGACAGCTAATGTGCGGCCTTTGCCATTCATGTGTGTGAGATTGGCACGTTAATGGCAAACCTTTAGCATGGTTTAGTAAAAGGGGCCCTTAGTCTTTCACACCTGAAAAACAAAAACAAAGGGGGAATTAGTAACTGGCTGCCTTTTGACAACATTAGGCTCTTATAACTAATTACTGTTAACTAAGAAAAATTGAAACTTATCTGTAAAATACACTAAAGGGCATGTTTACTAAGGGGGTCATTTACTAAAGGGCGCTAAGCTCTTGCACCTAACTCGCCAAGAGCTCCAAAATCATGGTGCATTGTGTTGACTGCTGGGGGCATGGAAATCATGTTCCCAGCAGTTAACGCAAACCCTGGTGCCCTAAAGCTGTGTACAAATAGAGCGGGTGCACTTAACTCCACCTATCGAAGTGGCATTAGGTGAACCCTCACTAACTGCAAAGGTTACAGTGGGCATGGTGACTGGGCAGTGCTCACCATGCCCACTCTCTGCCCCCTCTTACCACGCCAACTCACACTTCACAGTTAGCAGGACATCAACCATCACAGCTCCATGCTAGCTATTAAGGCATGCCCCAGTGCTCTTGGTGCACGTGCCCGAACAAGCACTCACAGCTAGTGCCCTTTAGTAAAAGACCCCCTAAAGGATAATGTGCATTACTGAAAATTAACACACATTAAATGTCATTATGCCCATAAAAATAAAAGAGCTGCAGACCCTTAACACACATTAAAACCTTTAGTAAAATACCCATAAAGAAGCTATAAAGGAGAAAAAAGGCTTAAATATAAAAGACCCAATATTCAGTGTGATTAGCAAGGTTTTCAGACCTGCTGACCGTGTTATTCGCACTGAGCGAGATATTCATCGGCACTAATGCAGCTAATACCACTGCTGCATAGCCCGATGCGATCCTAATGTTCGCCACCGAAGCTAAGTGGGCAGCGGCTGAATGATGCTGTCTGGTTAGCTCCAACACTGTTCAGCTGACCCAAGTATTCAATGCCAGTGGCAGGATATGGCCTCGCGTTGAATATCCGGGTCTTAGGTTCAGCGATGGCTGCTAGCCATTTTACAATTTCACTCTATCTCTTCACTGCGTTTGACCTGCTTGACCATAACATTCTTATTAGCCATATCCAAGACATGAGTATTCAAGGTGCCATACTTCACTGGTTCTATGCATCTCTCTCTCTCCATTCATTTGCCGTTTCCGCAGGCATGGACACTTTCTCATTCCACCCATTACATTGCAGCATTCCACGAGTGTCTGTATTGCCCCCCTCCCCCTTCTATTTGACATATATTTAAGATCCATGATCTAAGCATCAGCATCTTTATATACACTATGCAAATGACATTTTATTGGCGGACTACATGGACCAGGGGAGAGACAGACAGTTCAACAGAGCAATGAGCAATGCTGACAGTAAATCGAACAGAGTAGAGGCAGGGTAACACCACCTTGAGCGATGTCGGGAACAGTCAGCAGAGTTACATCACAAAATGGAGCAGCCAAGGCAGGCAACCTTAAATGATGTTGGTAACAGTGGACAGAGCTACAGTGTTGAGCGGAGCAGCAGGCAGATTCGTGAGCCAAGGCAGGAAACCCTCTGGGTTTTGCCCCCTTATCCCTGGGAACTGACTCCCTGCCTCCTCCTCTGTGTCTTCTTGTCCTGGGAACAGAGCACATGGCCTCCAATCGCCTGTATTAGAAAGCCTAAAGCTTCATAGAAGAGCAGGTGTTCTTGCACGTGCTCATTGTTCATCTGAGAATAACCTTCTTTGCATCCCTCCTGTATTTCTAGCAAGACTCAAATCCACCAGATCATCTGGATTTTTCTTTGCTGCTCCCACATTACGAAACATGTTCTTTCTCAACTTCGTACTGAAACTTCATACAAAAAAAACCTCACACTGCTCTTAAAATGCATCTTTTCCACCTCACATTTGGGAACTTAGGATGGCAGGAAGCAGATATGCTTATTCCGTATATTCTCTCTTTCTGTTCTCTACCTTCGGGGCTTCCTTTTTGTTTCTTTTAATGGTTGGAGTTCTTTTCCAACCACTGTTTTATTGTAAACCACTTTGGTATTAAGCTTGAAATGCATACTGTACATGCCATGACACACAAGCACATGCATGCACACACAAACGCACAGATACCAACCCACAAAAATACACACACACAACAGATAAATATACAAAACAGAGATATACACACACACACAACACATACACAAGTCACACACACAGAGGCAATGTAGATACAAACAGACGGGGTTGGAAAGAATTCCATGAGCCATGCTCTGCATGCTTTATTCACTTGTCTAGATCCTGTAATTGAAACTTTGATAGAGCTCTGCTTTCTGCTAATATTCTGATCAAGCCAGTTTCCTTTAAAAAAAAAATCTGTTTCACAAAAAACATTCACAGCATGCTATGCTGGGCAAATGCATGCCTTTCTCATATTCTTATTTGTGTCTTCCAGCTCCCACACATTCTAAACATTTCAGAAAAATTCACACAAACTACATATATAGCTTACAATATAGCACATTTAAGACTAATTGGAGTGGAGAAGTAGCCTAGTGGTTAGAGCAACTGCCTACTACCCTAAAAGATCAAGGGTTTGATTCCCACTGGCACTCCTTGGGCAAGTCACTTCACTCTGCATTGCCTCAGAAAAAAAGGCCTGGCAATCTACTTCTGTAAATACATTGCCAAGAAAATCCAGAGGTAGCTGGGTTGTCAGAGGTCAGTACTGACTTAACAGCACTTAAAAAAAGACTAATTGGAGAAAATATTTTTTTCATTCAATGCCTAATCAAACTCTGGAATTCATCACCAGAGGATATAATAACAACTGTTAGTGTAGCTGGTTTAAAAGAGGTTTTGGCAAGTTCCTGGATGAAAAGTCCATAAACCATTATTAAAGAAGACTAGGAAAAAACATAAGCAGCATGGAAGCTGTGTACCTTTTTGGGAACCTGACAGGTACTTGTGACCTGGACTGGCCGCTGTTGGAAACAGGATCTTTTGTTCTTATGATCCATCTGCACACCCCAAAGTCCCAGTACTTTCTGCTCTGCAATTCTCGCAGCCACTAGGGAAAGCACAGTTACTTACCTGTAACAGGTGATCTCTGGGAACAGCAGGAATAAGTCTTCACACATATGGGGTACGTCGGTACCGACGGAGCCTGCGCGGGAACGCTCCCCAGCTTTCCAAAAAAGGAAAGCTTTTGGGAACATCCCACAGCGCCTGCGCGCTGCCTTCCCGCCTTTCCAACCGCCTCTCTCCAGTTCGAGTTTCAGAGCTGAGACAAAGAGAGAGAGAGAGGAAAGGAAAGAGAGATAGAAGATACAACTCCTTGGAGAGGTGGGTGGGTTGTGAAGACTTATTCCTGCTGTTCCCAGAGATCACCTGTTACAGGTAAGTAACTGTGCTATCTCCAGGAACAAGCAGGAATGAGTCTTCACATATGGGGACTCCCCAGCTAGAGATGCCGTGGAGATCCCCAGGGTTGTAGACCCTGAGAAGGGCCCTACCTCCCCCTTGGATCTCAGGCATCTAAACAGGGGTGGAGGGCAGGAGTTGTTCAAGTATGAAACAGGTGTTTTAGGACAGCCTGACCAAACAAGACATCCCGGCGGGAGTCCTTGTCCAAACAATAATGGGCCGTGAAGGTATGAACCGAGGCCCATGTGGCTGCTCGACAGATCTGGTCAATGGACACAGAATTTAGATGAGCCATAGAAGTTGCCAAGGCCCTCACATTGTGAGCTGTGACATGGCCTTCCAGAGAAAGGTTCTTACTCTGGTAGGCGAAAGAAAAACACAGAGCAATCCAATTGGACAGTGTCCTTTTAGAGATTGGAAGTCCTAAATGAGAAGGATCAAAAGCAACAAAGAGTTGGGAAGACCTTCTATGTTGCTGAGTCCTTTGTAAGTAAAAAGCAAGAGCCCTTTTACAATCCAGGGTATGAAGATTCCTTTCTGCACTTGATGCATGAGGACCCGGAAAAAAGACAGGTAAATATACCTCTTGGTTCAGATGAAAAGGTGAGACCACTTTAGGCATAAAGTGTGGATTGGTCCTGAGGACTACCTTTTCATGATGAAACCTTGTATAAGGAGGATTAGCCACCAAGGCCTGTAGCTCACTGATGCGGCGAGCTGATGTGACTGCAATGAGGAAAATAACCTTCCAGGAAAGAAATTTCAAGGAGGTGGTGGCTAAGGGTTCAAAAGGTGGCTTCATAAGCTGACCAAGAACCAGATTTAAGTCCCATGCCACCGGAGGAGGCCTAATGGGAGGTTTAGTTAAAGTTAGGCCTCTCATGAATCTTGCAATAAGAGGATGAGAGGAAATAGGCTGTCCATTGAGAGGCTTAAGGGATGCTGCAACAGCACTCAAATGGACTCTTACTGAATTTGTCTTAAGGCCTGCATTGGAGAGATGCAGGAGATATTCCAATAGAGAATTCAAAGGTAGTGCTAGAGGGTCAAGACCCTTCTGAGCACACCAAATGGAAAACCTTTTCCATTTAAAAGCATAGGAACGTCTAGTAGAAGGTTTTCTGGAAGCATGGAGGATATTTATTTATTTATTTAACAAGTTTTCTATACCGCCTTTTCCTTCAATCAAAGCGGTCACAAGAAATACAAAGGTTATAGGCAAGGGAAACAAACACAGTATAAACATAACAGTACAATGGTAATATAGGAAAAATAACAAGGGTTAACAATAAGGCAAATTAGTTAAAATAATTAAAATAAATATAATATATTTAGTCAATTGTTGATCCATATTGTTCAATGAAAAGTGTAGTTTTCAATTTTTTACGAAAGTCTTTTAAATCATCCAGTGAGCGTAAATCAGGAGGGAGAGAGTTCCAAATTAAAGGGGCGGCCAAAGAAATTGCTCTTTGTGAGGTACATTTGCATGATTTAGAGTAGTTTTTTTGGGGTGCTGAGGGTGTTAGAAGTGGATAACCTTCTTGGTCTTTTGTTGATATCATGGAGTAAGAGGGCATGAAGGCTGATTGCAGAACTGTTGTGTTTCATTTTGAATATATTTATGATTAATTTATACTTTATGCGAAGGATTATTGGGAGCCAGTGGAGTTCTTTAAGGATGGGGGTAATGTGTTCATAATTTGAGGATCCATTGATGATTCTAGCTGCTGTATTTTGTGCCATTTGAAGTGGCTTGAGAGCATGCTTAGGCAGTCCATTGTAAATAGGGTTGCAGAAATCCAGAATGGGAGTAATGAGTGCCTGACAGACTGTTCGAAAGTGATCATAAGAGATAAGAGGCTTAAGTCGTCTAATTATCTTCATTTTGTAATACGCGTTTTTAACAGTTTTTCTTATATGAGAACGCAGGTTTAGCTTCTTATCGAGGGTTATTCCGAGGTATCTTACTTCGTCCTTAACTGGAATCTTTGTGTTGTTGCATGTAATGTAAGGTGGAGGGATAAAGCTGGTGTTTCTAGTTACAATAAGTGCTTCCGTTTTGTTCAGGTTTATTGCAAGGTTGTTATTTGTTAGCCAATTTGAAATGCTGGTAATACAGTTTGAAATTTTGCTGTAATCTGGGCAGTTGATATCAATTGGAGTGTAAATCATGATATCATCCGCATAAATCGTGTAATCTATTTGATGATCTGCTATTATGTGACAGATTGGTTGGATAAACAAATTAAAAAGAAGTGAAGAGAGTGCAGATCCTTGCGGCACGCCTTGTTTGATTACTATGTGACGTGAAGTGTTTAGGCCAATTTTAACTTGGAACTGTCTATCAACTAGGTAGGATTCAAACCATTTTAGGACGGTGCCAGTTAATCCGATGCTCTTTAGTCTTGTTAAGAGGATTGCATGGTCCACTGTATCGAAGGCAGCTGAAATATCTAAGAAGATCATTAAGGTACCTTTGTTGAAATTATCTATTGTTTGAGTGATGTCATTAAATAAGTATAGTAGGAGCGTTTCAACACCATGGTTGGGGCGGAAGCCATGCTGATGTATATCAAGTGGCGCATGTTCATCAATATGGTCTTGAAGTTGTAGCTGTACTGCCTTCTCAATAATTTTTGCTAAGAGTGGTAAGCTGGAAATTGGTCTATATGCAGCTGGATTGTCTTTTTCAAGGTTGGTTTTTTTATGGGTAGGCCTAATTGTTGCTAATTTAAGTTGTTCTGGCATGATTCCATGAGTTAAGGAGTTAGTTACAAGATTGTGAATAAAATTAATAAAGTTTGACTTGGTAGCTTTGATCCAAGGTACAGGGCAAGGATCTGTGGGTGCAGTGCTTGTGTTAAGTGCAGCAATGATGTCTGAAAGTTGTGTAGTCGAGGGAGTGTAAAACTTGTTCCAAATTGTACTTGGTAAAATAAGGCTGTTGTTTTCAGGTTGTTTTAAAGGTGGTGTTTGGCCTATTTTCAATTGAAGATGATCTGCATATACTTGAGGACTGATCTGAATGTCTTTATCAGAGCTTGGTTCGTTGACTAGATTTTTTACAATTGCAAAAAGTTCTCTAGGTTTGTTAAATGCTTTCTGTATAGTATTTGTGTGGTGCTCTTTTTTAGTTTTGTTGATGAGATCGTTGTAATTCTTTTGCTGAATTAAATATAAATTTTGAGAGGTAGGAGATTTTGATCGTCTCCAGTGGCGTTCAATTCTCCTTAATTCCCTCTTAGCATTGCGTATGTTTTTGGAATACCATGGGGCATGATGTCTGTTTTTGAATGTTCTTGAGTCTGAAAAGGCCTTGGATGCAGTGCTAATGGTGTTATACCAGTTGTTCACTTGTTTGTTCAAATCAAGTTCAGTTGAGTCAAGGCAAGGTAGTGTGTCAAGTAAGAACTGCTCTTTATTGAAGGCTTTAAATCTTCTTGGAGTAAATGTAGAAGTTTTTATCTTATCAAGTTTGTCAATCCTGCTTGAGAATTCTATTTTAATTCTAAGGTGGTCTGACCATGGGACTGGTGTGATTATGGGTGAGGAGAAGCTGTCATTATTTACAAGGTGGTTGGGGGCAAAGAAGAGATCTGGCGTAGATCCGTATTTATGTGTAGGAGCATTTATTAATTGTGTATATTGTAGGGAGTCCATAGCATGCAAGAAGGTTTCCTTATCTGCATTAGAAGAGGAGTTGAGGTTGAAGTCACCTAATACAATTAGAGGTTTATGGCAAGTGTTGACTGCACAGATGGTCTCTAAAATAGAGGTTAGCTCATCAGCTGGGGCGTGAGGGGCTCTATATAGGAGGCTGATAGCTAAGTGTTTGTTACCCACTGTGATAGAGCTGGATTTATCAGAGGTATTAGAGGCGATAGTTTGTAGCTGAAAAGATTTTTTTGCAATGATTAGAACTCCACCTCCTCTTTTCTGTGTGCGAGGGTTGTTAAAGGCGGAATATTCTGGTGGGACCAGTTGGTTTAGTAGAACGCTGTCAGTAGGAGTTAGCCATGATTCTGTAATGCAAAGGATATCTGGTTTTTGGTCATAGATATGGTCTCTGATTGTGTGAATTTTATTTCTAACTGATCTTGTGTTCATTAATTCAATGGAAGTTGGCGTGTAAGACCTTTTTTGAGGATTCTTAGGATTTGTTTGCTGGTGTTGATAAGAGTTGTGTTTGTGTTGTGATAATATATGTGAATTTATTGAACTGAGGAGAATATGGTAAATTGGCATGTAGGTTGAGAACCACATATAAAGGGGTTGGGAATAAGGAGCATCATATTGTACAGTGTAATGTTGAGTAGGTGAAGAAAATATAGGGTGATAGGTAGGAGTAGTCATATTAGTTGATCGTTGAGAATCTTAATAAGAATGGATTTATATTATAGCATTAAAGTCTGTTAGCGTTAATTTTCTTAACATAAACTTCTAAAGTAGGGCGGTTAAAGCGAACAAAGATTTAGCTCCTTCATGTAAATAACCTACGAGTAGTTGCTATGATAGAGCAAGGTCAGCTGTAAGGGTGAGAATAACTTTGTTATGTTACTCACTTTTACTTTTATTTTCGGATATTCCAGTCTGACAGTATACCTTTGATAGATATTTGCATGCAGATTTTTATTCTCCTTTTGTGCCCCGCATAAGGGCCACGCCAAAGGGCCCTCTTGCGAGGCCCTCAGGCGCGGGCGCGCCTTAGCTGCGGCGGTTTCTTGACTGTGTAGAAGGGCTCTGATTGGCAGCCTGCTCCCTGAAGTTAAAGCACTGAAAACAATTAAATCACAACAGCTGATGCTCTTAGAATTCCCGATCGCACTTCTCTGCCTTAGCTGCGGCGGTTTCTTGACTGTGTAGAAGGGCTCTGATTGGCAGCCTGCTCCCTGAAGTTAAAGCACTGAAAACAATTAAATCACAACAGCTGATGCTCTTAGAATTCCCGATCGCACTTCTCTGCCTTAGCTGCGGCGGTTTCTTGACTGTGTAGAAGGGCTCTGATTGGCAGCCTGCTCCCTGAAGTTAAAGCACTGAAAACAATTAAATCACAACAGCTGATGCTCTTAGAATTCCCGATCGCACTTCTCTGCCTTAGCTGCGGCGGTTTCTTGACTGTGTAGAAGGGCTCTGATAGGCAGCCTGCTCCCTGATGGTAAAGAACTGAAATCAAGTAAATCACAACTCCTGATGCTCTTAGAATTCCCGATCGCACTTCTCTGCCTTAGCTGCGGCGGTTTCTTGACTGTGTAGAAGGGCTCTGATTGGCAGCCTGCTCCCTGAAGTTAAAGCACTGAAAACAATTAAATCACAACAGCCTTCAGCAACCAAGCCCTGAGGTGAAGGGACTTGGGGTTTGGGTGCCACAAAGTCCCCTCCTCCTGGGACAGGAGATCTGGAGCAGCTCCCAAGTCTAGGGAGGGAGCTTGAGAGAGATGCAGAAGTAGAGGGTACCACACTTGGCGTGGCCAGCGTGGAGCTATGAGGATCATAGATCCTTGATCCCTCTGGAGCTTGAATAGAGTCTTGGGAATTAAGGGAATGGGTGGAAAGGCATACAGGAAGTCTTGACCCCAGTGAAGGAGGAAGGCATCCTTGGCCTGAACTCCCTGACATGGAATTCTGGAACAGAACCGGGGAAGTATGGCATTCCACCAACTTGCAAAGAGGTCTATGTCCGGGGTTCCCCACTCTTGAAAGATTCTGAGTACCTGGTCCATGTGCAGGGACCATTCGTGTGGAAGCAGAACTCGACTGAGTCTGTCTGCCCAAGAGTTTTGGACTCCTGGAAGGTATACGGCCAGGAGATGGATTTGATGCTCTCTGGCGAAGGCCCATAATCTTAAAGCTTCGTTGCAAAGCAACAGAGAGCCAGTTCCTCCTTGCTTGTTTATGTAAAACATGGCTACCTGATTGTCCGTATGAATGAGGACTGTCTTGTAGCTGAGCAGGGTATGGAAGACCTTGAGAGCTAGAAAAACTGCTCGGAGCTCCAGGTGGTTGATATGTAGAGAGGTCTCCTGTGGAGACCAAGTGCCCTGAGTGGAGAGGTCTTGTAGATGAGCTTCCCAACCTGTTGGGGAGGCATCTGTTGTGAGGGTTGCTTGGGGCAACAACTGTTGGAAGGGGGACCCCAGCAACAGATTTTGGGTGGACTTCCACCACTGTAGAGACCAAAAGAGGCGCCTGGAGGTTGCTATTTTGTCTGTCAGAGCCCCTGAAGCTTGAGTCCACTAGGTGGACAAAGTCCATTGAGCTGCTCTCATGTGAAGGCGAGCATAGGGGACCACATGCACTGTGGATGCCATGTGGCCTAGCAGTTGTAGCATCTCCTGGGCAGTTAAAAGGCTCTTTGACTGAATCTGGGAGGCTAACTGCACTAGGCGTAGGCAACGGGCCTGAGGAAGATAGGCCCTTGCAGTGGTAGTTTCTAGCCAGGCCCCTATGAACTCTAGGGACTGAGTAGGGGTGAGCTGGGACTTTGGGAGATTTACCACAAGTCACAGATACTGCAGAATGCGCCTTGTGCAATCCAGGGCAGTCTGGGCCTCTGACTGAGATGGAGCTCGGATGAGCCAGTCATCCAGGTATGGGAATACAAATATCCCCAAAGTGCGTAGAAATGCAGCTACTACTGCCATGCATTTGGTAAACACTCTTGGAGCAGAGGCCAGACCGAAAGGAAGTACCCTGTATTGGTAATGCTTTCCTTGGAAAAGGAAATGGAGGAACCTTCTGTGAGATGGATGGATGAGGACATGTGTGTACGCATCCTTGAGATCTACAGAACAAAGCCAATCCTGACTCTGAAGGTATGGAAGGAGAGTGCCCAGAGAAAGCATCTTGAATTTCTCCTTGCATAGAAATTTGTTCAATTCTCTGAGATCTAATATGGGTCTGTGGCCCCCTGTTTTCTTTGGGATGAGAAAGTAGGGGGAGTAAAACCCTGACCCTTGTTGAAGAAGAGGTACTTCTTCTATTGCCCCTTGGGCAAGAAGGGCAGTCACCTCCTGACCTAGAAGGTCGAGGAGAGATGTTGGAGAATTGAAATGTCTCACCATGGTGTGAGGAGGAAGGTTTGAGAAATGAAGTTTGTACCCCTCCCTTATGATGGAGAGGGTCCACTGCTCTGTTGTAATTTGCTCCCATCTGGGAGCAAAATGAGCTAACCTTCCTGGAATGGTGAGAGGCTCTGGTTGTTTCAGAGCCAGAAAGACTAAGTTCTCTAGCATGAAGTCAAAAGCCCTGAGGAGGCTGGGTCTGCTGAGTTGCAGCAGCCCCTGTAGGCTTAGGCCTGGCTTGCTTAGGTTGCTGGCGCTTAGCAGCAAAACAACTTGTAGAAGATTTCTGACCAGAAGCAGGATGGAATCTGCCTTTCTTGAGGAAAAAAAGACTTCTTGAAAGTTTTTTTCTTGTCAGGAATGGAAGTTGACTTTGAAAGTCTATCCAAAGCAGAATTTTCTGCATCCATTTGAGTGGCTTTTATTTGCCAATCTTTACCAAACAGGTTTTCCCCTGTACAAGGAAGATTTCCCAAACCATCCTGGACCCAAGATTCTAGATCAGAAGCTTGGAGCCAAGCAATTCTGCGAGCAGCTATGGCAATGGCCGAAGCTCTGCTGGCACCCTCAAAGGAGTCAAAAGCTGCACGGTTGGAAAACTTTGAAATATCTTGAGTATGCTTAAGCCAAATAAGAAATTCTTCCCTTTTATCCTCTGGAAGAAAAGGGAGGAAAGTGTGTAGCTTATTTGCAACTTCTTTCAGAAACATCCCCATATAAAGACTATAGGAGTTGATTCTGGCAATGAGCATATTGGCCTGGAAGATTTTCCTACCAAAAGCATCCAAGGTCCTGCATACTCTTCCTGGAGGAGCAGAGGAGTGTCTTTTTGCACTCTTTATCTTTTTCATAGCTGACTCTACCACAATAGAATGGTGAGGAAGCTGTGTTTTATGAAAACCAGGACAAGGAGGGACACGGTACATGGTGTCCAACCTACGAGAATGAGAAGAGATAGTGAGAGGAGTCTCCCATAAGTCAATCATGTGATCATAAAGAATCTCATGAATTGGCAAGGTGACTGCCTCCTTAGGAGCCTTGGGATAACCTAAAATATCCAATTTTTTAGCTCTAGGCTCTGATTCAGAAGTTACTGAAATAGAAAGCCCTTTAGCCACTTCTCTTATGAAGTCTTGAAAGGACAAGTCTTCTGGAGGAGACATTCTTCTTTTTGGAGAAGAAGGCTCTTCAGGAAGGGCTATGGATACTTCAGCAGACGCCTCCGATGCATCAGAATCTTCGGAGGAATCAAAGTATCGACTGTCCGGGTGCTCTTCCAAAGCTCGATACGCGTACCGAGCGGTATCGACATTGGGCGTTATCGGTACCGGTTCGGTACCGATGGGCACACCTGGACAGGGAACCGCTGCAGTCGACACCATGGCCGATGTCGATGCAGTCGATACCGACACTGGTGCCGGTACCGGAGCCGATACAGACAACGGAGTTTGTTGTGGTATCAGCAGGGCCGGCCCGTCCATTGAGCGAGAATGTTTTTTGCACAGGGCCCCGCGTTTCAGGGGGCCCCACGCAAAAAACATTCTTTTGAAAAGTAAAATTGGAAAAAAAAAACCCACCTGTCTGCTGCCGCGGTCGGGGCCGCCGCGGCAGAATCGAGCGTGCCGCGGGGGCCCCCCTGTGCACGGCAGAGCCTGCCCTCCCCTGTAGCAGCTCTCTCTTTGGAGCTGAAGTCAGACGCGCCGGCTTGCAGAGCGCGAGGGAGGAGTTTCTCCCTCGCTGCTCTGTTAAGCCCGCGGGGGCTGATGGGAAGTTCCCATCAGCCCCCGCGGGCTTAACAGAGCAGCGAGGGAGAAACTCTTCCCTCGCGCTCTGCTCTGCAAGCCGGCGCGTCTGACTTCAGCTCCAAAGAGAGAGCTGCTACAGGGGAGGGCAGGCTCTGCCATGCACAGGGGGGCCCCGTGGCACGCTCGATTCTGCCGCGGCGGCCCCGACCGCGGCAGCAGACAGGTTTTCTTTTTTTTAATTTTGGCTTGGCTGGGGGGGGTTGTTAGGACTGCTAATGGGCTGGGCTGGGCTGGGCTGGGGGGGGGGGTTGTTAGGACTGCTAATGGGCTGGGCTGGGCTGGGGTTGTTAGGACTGCTAATGGGCTGGGCTGGGGGGGGTTGTTAGGACTGCTAATGGGCTGGGCTGGGCTGGGCTGGGGGGGTTTGTTAGGACTGCTAATGGGCTGGGCTGGGCTGGGCTGGGGGGGGGTTGTTAGGACATCTAATGGGCTGGGCTGGGGGGGGGTTGTAAGGACTTCTAATGCGCTGGTCTGGGATGGGCTGGGGGGGGTTGTTAGGACTGCTAATGGGCTGGGCTGGGGGGTTTGTTAGGACTGCTAATGGGCTGGGCTGGGGGTTGTTAGGACTGCTAATGGGCTGGGCTGGGCTGGGCTGGGGGGGTTGTTAGGACTGCTAATGGGCTGGGCTGGGGGGTTGTTAGGACTGCTAATGGGCTGGGGGGTGGGTTGTTGTTAGGACTGGTGGGGGTGGGTTGTTAGGACTGCTAATGGGCTGGGGGGGTGTTAGGACTGCTAATGGGCTGGGGGGGTGGGGGTGGGTTAGGACTGCTAATGGGCTGGGGGGTGGGGGGGTGGGTTAGGACTGCTAATGGGCTGATGGGGAGGGGTTAGGACTGCTAATGGGCTGGGGGGGTGGGGGTGGGTTAGGACTGCTAATGGGCTGATGGGGAGGGTTAGGACTTGAGGTGGGCTGATGTGGTTAGGACTGGTAATGGGCTGTGGGCTGATGGGGGGGTTTAGGACTGGCAATGGGCTGATGGGGTTAGGACTGGTAATGGGTTATAGGGGGGGCTTAAACTGAAAATGGGGTGATGGGGGGTTAGGACTGGAAGTGGGTTGATGGGGGGCTAGGACTGGTAATGGGTTGGGTGGTTGCTATGACTGGAAATGGGCTGAGTGGAAGGGGAGGCTTGAACTGCAAATAGCTGATGGGGAGGGAGCTTGGAATGGAAATGGGCTGTGAGGGAAGGGAGCTAGGACTGAAAATGGGCTGATGGAGCAGCTAGGATAGGACTGGAAATGGGCTGTTGGGGGGAGCTAAGATTGGAAATGGGCTGTGGTGGGGGCTTGAATTGAAATGGACTCATGGAGGGGCTAGAACTGAAAGTAGGCTCATGGGGGGCTTGGACTGGAATTGGACTGAGTGGAGGGGAGCTATGATTTGACATGGGCTGATGATGGGGCTAGGAAATGACTAGAAATGGGCTGATGGGGGGCTAGGATTGGAAATGAGCTGATGAAGGGACTCAGACTGAAAATGGATGGGGGAGCTAGGACTGGAAATGGGTTGATGGTGGGCTAGGACTGGAAATGTGCTGATGCAGGGACTAGAAGGGAATGGATGCTGGGTGAGACTGGAACTAGAAGGGAGCTGATGTTGGGGGAGGATTAGAATGGGATGGGGCTGGGAGAGTAAAATGGAGAGGGGACAAATATTTTGTGTGGGAGGGATGAAAAATCTACAATTGGCCTGGTATTGGGAGAATAAGTGGGGATTGAGGATGGAGGGGTAAAATTTGTGTGGATGAAATAGGAATGAGGAAAGAGCAAAAGGAGAAAGATTAGTATGTTAAAGCAGATGTAGAGAGAGAGAATGGAAAAAAAAACTAGAAGAGAGAAGAAAGAACAAATGGACAGCAGACGATGGACAGTTAGCAGAAAACATGAAGAAACCAGAAGAAAGTGGCTGGAACAATTGCAACTGAAAAAAAATGCACAAAAGGTAGAAATATCTCTTTATTTTGAATTTATTAACTGGAATATGAAACCTCTAGGAAATGTGCATCATTAACGTCTGTGCTTTGTTTGGTACAAGAGGAAATTAATTTATAGTTTTATTTCTACAGTGTTGTTGTACTTCCAAGTTTGGCTTTTGGGGTTCCCAGTTTAATTATTGCCTTCCTGTTTCTAAATTGTGATTCCTTGTTTGGTGATGGTCTATGTTCTGCATGTGTAACTGAGCTGAGGTATTCTGTTTATGTAATTCCTATTTGACATTGCCACTTGTTCTCTTTCCCCAGTATTCTCTGAAATGTATTGGTTTAATATTTGCAGTGTTGCCTTTTGATAGGTAGGGTATGGTGCTTTGTGAGTCCTGGTAATGCTGTCAGGATACGGTGGGTTTGCTATGGGTTCTAAATGGGCAGAGTTTGTAGTGGTTCCTAATGTGCCTGGCGGTTGGCACTGGATTATAGTAATGTAGAAATCTTTTAGTCTTTCTTTATCCATACACTCATTAAGAGACATGTTTACTAAAAGTTAGTGTATGGTAACATTATGCAAATATTTATGCAAATAAGGCCACTTATGCAAATGAGGCCCCGCACTGAGTCTCCGCACATGGCCCCGCACCCCCCTTGGGCCGCCCCTGGGTATCAGTGGCGTCGCAGCTTGAATAAAGGCCGTGATAGCCTGCTGCATGGACAGAACATTCTGATCCATCGACGCCATGAATGCCTGAAATTTGGTACTGGAAGATTGTGCCGGTACCCCAGAGCATTCTAACAGGTGATCGGTCGAGGCCGTGCCATCAATGTCAACCTGTAACCCCATAGGTGGAGCTTTGGAAGCCGGAGCTTCCCGCCGGGGTAGTTTTGCCGGTGCAGGATCCTCGAGGGCAAGCCCGGAGGCATCTCGATGCTTGGAAGGAGATCTACCCTTCGAGGACCGGCTGGTTTTATGTTTGGTTACCTGAGATCCATGGGAGGAAGAGGAAGCCCTGGAAGACGTCGATGCCACTGAAGCTGCATCAGAGGGAAACAGAACATGAAGCTTGGATGCTCGGTTCTGTAACCCTCGTTTGGACATCAAGGAACAGGACGAACAAGCCAAAATGGAGTGGTCAGGACCCAAACATTTGAGACACCATTCATGGGTGTCGGTAACAGAAATAGTACCGCTGCACTTAGTGCATTTTTTAAACCCGGAGGCTGGTTTTTCCATGAGGAAAATTTTGTGAGCCCTAAGGCCCAAAAAGGAAAAACACACTAAGTGAGGGAAAAATATGTTCTTTTTTTTTTAAGAAAAGAAAGAAAGACCTGCGGTACCGGTCCGAAGTCGGAGAAGGCAGACGCGCGACCAAAGAAATAAAATAAAATAAAGAACTTCTTCAGCGGTGACAGGAACACGACCTGCTGGCTCCGCGGAAAAGAAGAACTGGAGAGAGGCGGTTGGAAAGGCGGGAAGGCAGCGCGCAGGTGCTGTGGGATGTTCCCAAAAGCTTTCCTTTTTTGGAAAGCTGGGGAGTGTTCCCGCGCAGGCTCCGTCGGTACCGACGTACCCCATATGTGTGAAGACTCATTCCTGCTTGTTCCTGGAGATAACATGTATCTCTGAACAGGTCCTTAGATTACTGCATGTCCATAACCCTAATGTCTGAAATGTCATTGATAAAGCCCCTTTAAGAAATTAATTCATGATGAAATTAGGGAATAATATGGGTCTGCCTAGGGGTGGCTCTATCAGAGCAAGGAGGCCCCCTCAAGCAACACATTTTTGTGGGTGGAAAAAATTGCTCCCCAAACACCCTAGCAGTTGCTGCCTCAGGCTACTTGGTTGTTTTCTAAGAAGGGGAGCAGCAACCACAGGTGGGATCTCCACCCAGCTGCTGTCACTTCTCCTAAGGTCTGTAGTGACAGCATCAGTCTCCCCCTAACTCCCGTGGTTGCATAAAAACAATAAGCCCAGGGTCTTTCAGACTCCTGCATGCTTCAAAGGCCTTGCCGGTCCCACCCCCTTTGACATATACTTTTCACCTCAGAAGGGGTGGGATCGGCAGGGCCTTTGAAGCATGTAGGAGTCTCAAAGACCCCACCATTACTGTTTGTTTATCGCTGCTATTGCCACAGATATTGGGAAGTGGTGGCAGTAGTGTAAGCCAGGAGGGGGAAGAGAGGCAAGAGATAGGAGATGCTGGACATAGAGTGGGGGCATAGGGAGATGTGTTTTATATACCGACTTATCAATAAATCAGAGCCGTTTACAGAGGAACAAAACAGTGTACATATAACCTTAGGTGCAATTGAACAATAAAAAATGAACTTAAGTTAAACAAGTTATGACATTGTCATTTGTATAAAATAACCATTCACAATAGTGTTATGAGATTGGTTGTGGTTGCCAGTTTATGTTGGGTCGGTATTAGTTTCATCATTTGGCTTTCCAAAATACTCAGAGAACAAAAATAATGTTGGACATGAGGGAATAGGGAGAGAGGGAAAATGCTGGACTTAGAGGATGGATGAGAAAAAGAGAGAGGTACTGGACGGGTGGAGAGAGAAGGGGCAGACTCCAGATGGGATGCATAGGGGTGGACGTACAGAGGGGATCGCGATTCTGATCCCACAGGGCACATCTAGCCCTGCAGGATCAGAATCGCGAAGTCCTGCACGTGCAGGCTGTGACTGCGATTCAGTCGGGCCTACATGTGCAGGACTGTCCCCGATTAACTCAGTCAACGCTCCTCAATGGAGCCACGGCGTCATGTTGCCATGGCACTATGACTCCATTTAAGAGCTGCAATGTCGGCCGCCAGAACTCTTTCCCTGCAACCCGACCCCTGATCCGGCCTCCTTCAGGCCCCCCCCTGCCCACTACAAGCCCCGGGCCCGCCGCAAAATAACATACGGGAAGTTATTCCACCTCGGAGGAGGAATAATTTCCCCATATAAGTCGCTGGCCCTGGATGTACAGAGCCGTCATTAGCATTGGCCCTGTACATCCAGGGGCGGCGACTGCCCAGATTCCGCCCCCGAGTCACCTCTTCCCTGCCCCGTCTAACTTCCCCGCACAACTGGCAGGTGAAGACACCAATAGCAGGGATGGACGTCCTTTTGGGCGAACTATCCCCACTATTCGTGGCACAGAATAACCTCCATGGGGGGGGGGGGGCTGAAAGTTAGTTAAAAACTGGCGAATAAGAGATGAAAAATGGGAGGGTTGTCTTAAGAATTGAAAAGTGGTAGTAGTAGTGATGCAGTAAAAAAGACGGTGATTGATGGAATGAAATCTGAGTTGATAGAGGGACAGAAAAATAAATGGAAGAAAGTGAAAGGAAAAGATCAGTGTCAAAAACAAAAGGAAGTGAAGAAGATTGGAGGAGCGGGAAGTGGCAGATGGACTGGAGACCATGGAAAACAGAAACCAGAGATTGCATCAACATGACTAGAAAATAAAATGTCCAGACAATAAAGATAGAAAAAATTATTTTATTTTCAATGTAGTAATTAGATCGTAAGTCTTTGGAATTTAAATGTTTTCACCGCTTTGACCCGGTGAAAAGCGGGATATAAATACAGTTAAATAAATAAATAAATTTTATTTATTTATTTAACAATTATTTCTATACCGCTCTTTCCCAAGTATCAAGTGCGGTTTACAAGGAACAGTAAGTTATATGGTATGTGAAAGAGCATACCTAGTCGTTTTACATAGAACAGGTGGAACTATTTACAATATAAAATAAATAAATTTATATTTTGCACAGTGCATGGGAAGCTGCATTTCTTTCTATTTTTGATGTTGTATTGTATGCAGAATTTGACTTCTTGGGGGATTCGGTTTAATTTTTGCCTACATGTTTCTAGTTTTAATTAGTTGTAATTTATTTTATACTTGCTGAGGGTCTTATCTATGTTCTAAGTGTGTGATCGAGACCAGGTGTTCTGTTAGCATGGAGTTTCTACATAGGGGGGGGAACAATAGTAATCTTTTTTTTAGTTTTCTGAATAAGTTAGTTTATTTATTTATTTACTGTAAATTTTTGTATATACCGTCTTTCTATGATTCAAGATGGTTTACATGGAACTCAAATAACAGTGTAAACACAGCTGTTTTACATAGAACAGTAACTTATTAAAAGTGAACAGGCATCTTCAACAGTTAACTTTTTAGATATTTACAGAAGAGGAGGTCCATGGATGTTCTAGATCCACTGTAATATTTATGGGTAGACTCTTTGTGGTAGATTTGGAAGCTGATGTTTTAATGGTATAGTAGATTTTCTCTATGGGTCCCCAGTGATTTTTGTAGGGTGTTGTATTACTTCACAATATGCCCAGTACTGCTGAGGATTTATATTGCCGTTACTGAGTTGACTCCAGAATCAGAAATTATTTTTTGTACTTTGGGTTCTATTTCTGCTGTGTAGCCATTATTGGGAGAGGGGTTTCTGTGGATTCAGAATAGATCTTCAAAAAGAACATGCGAGAACCACTGTGCAATTTTTATTTTTATTGCCATCCAGTCAGTGCTGACTCCTGGCGACCCAGCTGCCTCTATGTTTTCTTGGCAATATATCATCGGAAGTAGATTGCCAGGCCTTTTCTTCCAAGGCAATGGAGGGTAAAGTGACTTGCCCAAGGTCACAAGGAGTGCCAATGGGAATTGAACCCTTGATCTTAACCCTCCATTGTCCATGTTCCCTGTAAGTATTAGCATGTATGTCTCATATCCCCTCGTGTTAAATGTATCCCCCAATTGACCCGGTGAAAAGCAGGATATAAATACAGCTAAATAAAATAAATAAATATGATGCAATTTATATCACCACAATAAAATTAGTTATAATAATTGTCTTTTGGTGCTGTAAATGCACTGTGGTTCTCACTTTTATTTTTTTTTCTTTTGCTCCTTGCATTTCCTTTGTTGCTTTTTTTGGTTTTTTTTGCAAAATATATATTTACATCTGACACTGTGCTAGTTCAGTGTTAATGTCAGGAATTACTGTTTTATATTAGACTCCCAGGCTACATAATTAAACTGCTACATTTTTTTTGCTGCATATAAACAGCATTGAATGGTCTTTTTTTTTATTAACTTACCCTGGGAATATGTTGCTTTCTTTTTTCTTAGGAGCCGGATGAGAGAGGGAGAGGGCAGCTAATTTCTTGCCCCAGGCAATAGACTGCCTTAAGCTGTCCCCTGGGTTTGCCCCTGCTACTTTGGGGAAAAAGATCTTTGGAGGAAGACATCATGCTTAGCATGGTCGAAGGTCAACATAAAAGAGGAAAGTCAGCAATGCAATGGATTGATACAATTAACAGTGTAGCAGCACAACAGTAGCTATGGATACCACTCTGTCAACAATTCGCTGCCTGACTGAAGACTGAACATAGGCCACCACCAGCTTGAGGAGAAGGGGGGGGGGGGGACCCTTGTGCTGCAGGATCACATCTACCTGGAATTCACTGCGTTTCCTTTAAAGGGATAGTACAGGTCAGAACAAAAACACATTATTTTCTTGCTTTTTTTTGTATAACTCTTTTTTATTAAATTCCAAATACACTACAACAAGCATATTACTTCAACATTTACATCAAATACAGTCATAAATCACATTAAGTCTTTCAATTTGGTCAATTAGGGCCCGATTCTGTCCCATGAATAGTGGCGATGGACGTCCCATGCCCTCCCCACCGGTTGTACAGGGAGGTTAGATGGAGGCGGGGAAGGGGCGGATCGGGGCAGAGTTACGGCAGGTGGTGAGTGGTCGCTGGCCCTGGGCATACAGGGCCGATTCTAATGTCGGCCCTGTACGTCCAGGGCCAGCGACTTGTGTGGGGAAGTTATTCCACCTCCGAGGTGGAATAACTTCCTTGGATGTTTTTATTGGTGGGCCCAGGGCGATGGGGGAGGGGGGGCCAAGGACATTCCCCGCAGCCCGACCCTGGCCTTAGGAAGCTAGATTGGGGGTCAGGCTGCAGGGAAAGCCTTTGTTGAGCCGGCGGCCGGGATCACAGCTTTACAATGGGGCCATGGCAACCGGGATCACAGCTTTACAATGGAGCCACGGTGCCATGGCAACTGGATGCCATGGCGCCATGGCTCGATTGTAAAGCCCTGGCTGAGTTAGTCAGGCTTTTCCTGTACGTGCAGGCTGGGCTGAATTGCACGTACAGGGCTGTTTGCGATTCTGATCCCGTGCTGGAAATGAAAGACAAAGAAAAAATGGTGTTGCATTTATAATCAAGAAGAAACTTGCAAGAACTGTAATGAAATACAATGCAATCAGTGAACGCTTAATTTCTATTTATCTACGAGGTGTGCTCAACAACAGCTGCAGAAAAGGATGAAGTTGATGAGTTCTATGAACAAGTACAAGCTGAAATTAACAGAACATGCAAACAGGATATCCTGATAGTCATGGGTGATGGGAAAGCAAAAGATGGCAACAAAGAAGAAGGCAAAGTGGTTGGAAAATATGAACTTGGCAACAGAAATAAAGCTGGAGTATGACTGATAGAATTCTTCAAGATTAACAATCTATTCATCTCAAACACCTTCTTCCAGCAGCACAAGCGGTAGCTATACATGTGGACTTCACCCAATGGAATGTACAAAAATCAAATTGACTACATCTGTGGAAGTCAATGATGGAGAAGCTCAAGAACATCAACAAAGACAAAATCTGTATGCAAACTCAAGCTAAAATTGAAAAAGAGCAAGCCACTCATGAATGTAGCAAAATATGACCTTGAGAATATACTGTAGCAGCAGAGCGCAGACAAACCAATGATACCAGGAGTCTGTTCAGAAGGTCCAAATCATTTATTTGTGCACAAGTCTCAAGCAGAATCAAATTCAAAATGGCTGAGCAATGTTCTCTGGCAAAACAACAACTTTTATAGACTTTTGCTCCATTCTAGGTATAGAAAAACATTTCATTGGTCCCGGTAACCTCCCGTACCTCCTTTATTGGTCCCGGTACTGATATCCACAATATGATTATCCAATTAGGTTCTTGGAGTGGGCTCAGCACCTGCTTACCCCCCTTCTAGTCCCAATTACAATGGCCAGTTCACCAACTTGTTACTTTCCTACTTCCAAGGCCATTGAGCTAGTTAGTACGTGCGGGGAAGCAGGGCTCTGTAACCTTTCTGTCAGCAGTTTTAATTAAATCCCTTACAGCTGTATTCTCTTATCAGGGGCATTCAAACATATTTTTCTGTATTTTTCCAACTTTCAGTTCTGCTTGTCTAAGCTAGTTCAATACTTTTACTGAGTTCTAATTCTACAATAGCAGCATGTTGGGGGATGTGTAATTCCTATGGGCCTCTTCACAGGCTTCATTTACAGGTCAAGCTAGTTAGGCCTGTCTGTTTATGTCAGACACTGTGGATCACAGGCCTTCACCTGCCACATTCCCCCCTTTGATTAATCTCACCCTATTACTTAATAAGGTGTGAGAATTAAATCACTTAAAACGGTTATATCATGGTCAGAGGATTCCAACTATATGCAGGAGGTTTAGGTTGGTATAAGGCCATAATTTTAGTTGCGGTCTTCCGCTCAACTGTACTTTCAATAGCACTATGAATAGAACGCATACAACATGGGATTATACATGGTAACAGTAAAATGACAGCAATGATTATTAGTACTAGTATAAGGAAAGTTTTAAGTCCTCCTAGCCATGAGAAAAGACCTGCAAACCAGTTAGGAAACTTTAGTGAATGCCAAGTTTGTACTGGCACATAAGCTTGCTTTCGCATAGTTTCAGCAATTTCTTCAACCACTTGACCTTTGTCATCTATTTTCAAACAACAATTAGTTAAATTCAGCTTACCACATACTCCTCCTTCAGCTGCCAACAAATAATCAAGTGCTAAGCAGTTTTGATATATAGCAGTGCGCATTTGGGTACTCTGTCTAGCTAAAAGTGTAAGAGCTTGGCTAGTCTCATTGGTTATTATCTCAACTACTGCTTGTAAGCGGATAATACGATTAATCATATAAACTGGGGTTCGATAGCCCCACATACCATCATCATTCCAAGTGGCAGGCCCATAATATTCAATGATTCTTTCTGGTAGCCAATCATCACCCTTCCACTTCTCCCACTTGCCTACCTGGAGGGGTGCTCTCTTCTGTCTCAGTGCTCTTTTATGTCTGTGATTAGTTGTGTACACTGGGTATCCTAATTGTTCTCCATGTTCCGTGTTTAAAAGAAAGAAAGAAGGTCTGATGGTCCCTAAGACACATGCTTCTCCCCAGTGTGTAGGGAGTCGGGCATATGCTCGGTTTCCACAGATCCAATATAGGCCAGGTGGGGCTTGCCAGACATGAGGCTTGGCAAGATTTGTCCATAAATGAGAAAGCTCAGGAAATCTAGCTAATGGGTTAGGTGGTTCAGGTTCTTTAATTCCTGACCACCAAAACGTCTTTTTGGTAGTGTCATTATAGAACTTCTGGCTTAGACAGACCAGCTGTCCTACCTGTTGTTTGAACTGGGGTCCAGTTCGTGCATAGCAAAGACGTCCAACTATTGAGTGCGCTAACACCCATTCGCTGGTAGTCTTATGTAGTTCAGTTTGATTGTAAGTCATAGAATAATTCAATTCTTGGGCTTCCCATGGCCATTGGTCACCCATTTGTGTCCCCCCACAAATGTAACAATCTGAGATTTTTAGACTGGATACTACTGCTCCAGCTAATTCTAAAAATAAGTTCTGGGAGGGATGGGGAATTTCAAACTTATTTACATGCATGGCTTCATAGAATGTGTCATGGATATGGTACTTGGATGATTTATGGGCTTGGGTATTTAATCTTATATATATTATGGTTCCTGGATCTGATCCAGACCCTGCAATTCGTAGACCAAATCGGGATCCTCGTTTCCAATTTTCAGGTCTCAGAACAACCAACTCTAAGGGATTGCAAGCATTTTTCTTGCATTTGTCTATATCTTTGACATATGGCCTCCGCAATGCAGCCATTCGATTATCTTTGTTGGTATTCTCTACCATACCAACCCAGGTGGCATAGAAGACACATTCCCATCTTGGGCAGAAGTAATCTGACTCTGGGGCTGTACTATATACATCGGCTGAGACTTTCTTTCCTGTGCATGCTCCCCATCCAGTGGTCCCTTCTGGACACATATATTTGTCATTCCATGTGTATGATTTTTCCCAATTACCACACTTAGAACGACTATCTCTGTTGATTACTTCACAAGCATCAAAATACAAAGTAGCAGATTGACTAGGATCTGTGAGTGGGCGTGTGGCATTGATCAAAGGTCCATCTGCATCTTTCCATCGCATTTCCAAGGTGTAATAGGATGGATTCTGATGCGGATTAAAGCATACTTTAGATTTACCCTTGGTACAGACATTCAGTTCAGTGGTGTTATAAATACACCGAGTCACTTTACCAGTGCAGGAATAGTAAGAATGATAAATCAAAGTCTGAGTTACTCTCAGTCCAGTCCGAGTAGAAGTAATGCAAGCAGTGCATGGAGGCAAGGCATAAGTCAGTCCAAAGCCTCCAAAACAGGCAACCAGGGCAAAGCAAAGATAAGGATACATGTTGATTGGAGTTCTTCTGAATCCTCAGCTTGAAAATCTTGACCACGACGTTCTTTTCTTCGTCCTGTTTGCTAATGAAGCAATTCAACGGGTGCTGAGTGTTGATTGAAGATCCTCAAGTTGTCCATCACACATTAACCAACTTATCAATTTCAGTTGGCTTCCGAAATATGGTCAATCAATGTAGCATCAAAGTAATGTGTAAAATCACACACATGAGGTTCGTTGAAACAAACTCTTGCTGTATGGAAAACAGCAATCCTCTTCGAAAGACTTGGCTACTGCAGGGCACTGTGATAAAGTGTCTAAGCTGCTGATTGCCGTCTCAGAGTAACTCGCAAAGGTGCATCAGGATGCTGCTCTGCTGTCCACTGCTCAGGTTCTGGATCAGCTGCGGGCTTGACTCTGCTGTGGTGGATCCAGGAATCGATTTCTGCTACCTTCACTGCAGTTGGGGTAGACAGGATGACGATGTATGGTCCCTTCCAATGGGGTTCCAGCGGTGTCTTCTTCCAATCTTTGATCCACACCGAGGTACCAGGCTGGTAGGGATGCAAGTGTTCCGTCAAGTTGATAGGCAACTGGTCTTGGATCCACGCATGGAGAGTCTGCAGAACAAAACTAAGAGCTAGTAGTTCTTGCCTGGTTATTTCTGAACCAATTTGGGCTAGACTTCCTTTAATTCCCTGCACTATTGGTGGGGGTTTACCATACAGAACTTCAAAAGGGGAAAATCCTGTTGACTTCACAGGAGCTGAGCGTATTCTGAGTAAAGCTATTGGGAGCACTTGGGGCCACTTCAGGCATGTCTCCTGACAAAGCTTAGACATTTGGGCTTTTAAGGTACGATTCATTCGCTCAACTTTCCCTGAACTCTGGGGTCTGTATGCAGTGTGAAGCTTCCATTGTATCTGCAAGGCTTTTGCTAACTGTTGAGTAATCTGAGAGACAAATGAGGGCCCATTGTCTGACCCTATTACTGCTGGAATTCCAAATCTAGGGACAATCTCTCTCAGTAAAACTTTGGTGACTTCTCGAGCTTTTTCAGTTCTGGTTGGGAAGGCTTCTACCCACCCAGAGAAAGTACAAACTAATACTAATAGATAGTGATATCCATTGGCTTTTGGCATTTCAGTAAAATCAATTTGCAGGTGGTGCATGGGGGTTACACCTCCTGACTGAACTCGGGGTGGTGGTATAGGACCTTGTTTGGCATTATTCTTAGCACAAATTAGACATTGGCGTGCTACTGAAGCTGATATGGTTGTTAACATGGTAATGTAGAAATGTGGTCTGAGTGCTTTTTCCATAGCACTTTTTCCATAGTGGGTGGCTTCGTGGAAAGCTTTGACAAAGGCTGGACCCAACAATTCAGGGATTACTATTCGTCCTGGGGGTTGACTGCCCTCTGCTGATGGCAGCTCAATCCACCCATCTTTCAGTACTCCATCTTCCTTGTTACAGTAGTAATCTAATTCTTTGGTGGTATATCGTGGTGTCCATAAGTTCAAGGGTACTGGAAACAATGCTGCCTGCATCGGCATGGCTTGTGGCGAAATGTGTCCTGTCATGGCTGCTTGTCGTGCTGAGGCATCTGCAAACCTATTTCCTCGAGCAACTTCTCCTTTTCCTGCTTGATGTCCTCTACAGTGCATGACAGCTACACGAGTTGGGGCCCATACTGCATCAAGTAACATCAGTATCTCTGGGCCATACTTGACTGATTTTCCTCCGGACGTGATGAGCCCTCGTTCTTTATAGAGAGCTCCATGGGCATGTAGGGTAGTGAAGGCATATTTAGAGTCTGTATATACATTTAACACAAGTTTTGCACCTAGCAGTAGTGCTCGAGTAAGTGCTATCAATTCTGCTTTCTGGGCTGATGTACCTGAGGCTAGAGCTGATGACTCAACGACTTCATGTTGAGTGACTACTGCATATCCGGCGCAGCGTCGTCCATTGATGATGAGACTGCTTCCGTCTACGTAATAGACTTGGTCAGGATTGTCTATGGGCACATCTGTCAAGTCAGGTCGGCTTGAGAATACAGTGTCCATGACTTCTATACAGTCATGTTCTGGGAGTTCTTCACTAATGGGTATCAATGTGGCTGGATTCAAGGCATGGCTCACTTCCAGTTGTATCTGTGGGTTTTCACATAACATGCTCTGATATTTCAACATTCGGGAATTGGTGAGCCAATGATTTGCTTTCTGTTCCATAAGGGCAAGGACTGCATGTGGCACAGTGACTCGTAGATTCTGTCCTAGTGTGAGCTTATCTGCTTCACTCACTAACAATGCTGTAGCTGCAACTGCTCTCAGGCAAGGTGGCCATCCTTTGGCCACAGTGTCCAATTGTTTCGATAGGTATGCTACAGGTCGCTCCCAATTTCCCAATTTCTGAGTCAACATGCCTAAGGCATTTCCTTGTGCTTCATGTACAAACAAGTGGAAAGGCTTGTGAACATCTGGTAGTCCAAGGGCTGGTGATGACATCAATTCTTCCTTTAACGTCTTGAAGGCTGTATCCTGCTCAGGTCCCCACTCCAGTGGCGACTTTTCTTCTCCTTTTGTGGCTTCATACAGTGGTTTGGCGATTTGGGCAAAGTTGGGAATCCAGATTCGGCAATATCCTGCCGCTCCCAGAAAGGCTCTGACTTGCTTTCTGGTAGTTGGGGTTGGAATTCTGCATACTGCTTCTTTTCTTTCTCTGCCTAATTTTCGGCTTCCTTTGGTTATATGAAAGCCCAAGTATTTCACTTCTTTTTGGCATAGTTGTGCTTTTGCTCTGGAAACTTTGTATCCAGCTTCATCTAGTAACTGCAAGAGGTCTTTGGTGGCTTGTATACATTCACTTTCTGATACAGCAGCTATCAGCAGATCGTCCACGTATTGGAGAAGCACTCTCTTCCCCGGGGCCACTGGATAGCTTGAAAGGTCTTGATTCAGTGCAGCACTAAAGATGGTAGGCGAATTCTTGAATCCTTGTGGTAATCGTGTCCAAGTAAGCTGGCCCCCTCTTCCAGAGATAGGGTCCTGCCATTCAAATGCAAATAATATCTGACTTATGGGGGCTAATCTTATGCAAAAGAATGCATCTTTTAAATCTAGTACAGTAAAGTGGGTAGCTTCAGCAGGTATCAGTCCTAGAAGAGTGTAAGGATTGGGTACAACTGGATGTATGGTCTCAACTGCTTCATTCACTCTTCTTAGATCTTGCACTGGGCGGTAGTCATCTGTTCCAGGCTTTTTCACTGGCAGAAGTGGAGTGTTCCATGGGGATTGACATACTTTTAGTAGGCCATGTTCTAGTAATCTTTGCAAGTGGCGGTGGATGCCTTCAATTGCAGCTCTTGGGAGAGGGTACTGCTTGACATGTACTGGTGTAGCACTAGGCTTGAGAGTTACAATTATTGGAGCTATATGTTTGGCTAGGCCTGGAGGACTGCCTTCTGCTCATACTCCAGGTGGCGCATCAATGCTTTTCAAAGTTTGTTCAAAATAGGTGTCTTGGGCAGATTCATCACTGTAATATCTCCATTCTTCTTCTCGGGGAACTGTAAGCAGCATTATTCCTGCTGGTTTGGCTTGAGAATTTACTGTCATTTGCATTTCTCCTCTTTCAGTAAAGGCTATTTGGGCTTGTAGCTTGGCTAACATGTCCCAGTAGTGGCACTGGACATTCAGGCATGTAAAGGAATTGATGAGTTATTTGTTGTCCTCCTAGACTGCATATGCGATTCTGCAGAAAAGATTTTGTAGCTTTGGCACCAGTTGCTCCTACAATGGTGACTGCTTTTGTAGAAAATGGGGCTATCTTTTTGTCTACTACTGAATGTTCTGCTCCAGTATCAACCATAAAGTTCATAACTTGGTCTCCTATTTGTATTCCGACCATAGGCTCCTGGAGACCTAAAGCAAATTCGGAGCCCGGTCTGTCCTAATCCACGTCATCTTCATCATGGGCTGTCGTAGCCAATGCTTGTACGGCTTCTCCTCTTTCTCGCTGGTATTGCTCTCGATTGGCTCCTCTGCGGTTTCGGGGACGGCCTTGTCTTTCTTCTCTCCATTGATGATTGTTTTCGTCATCTTGGTGGGCGTCTTCAAGTTGCGGGCATGCATCTCTCCAATGTTCTTCCTCCCTGCAGTAGGCACATTGGTTTATGCCTAGCTGGGGCCGGCTTCTGCCTCGGCCCCGCCCCCTTCCTCTGCTCCGTCGACTAGGGATACCTCCCCTTTTCTGTTCAACTATGGCCGCAGCCAAAAAATCTGCTTTCTTCTTCATCTTTCGATCACCTTCTCTCTGCCTTTCATTATCACGATTCACATACACTTTATGAGCGACTTCCAATAACTGAGTTGCATTCATGCCTGCAAACCCTTCTAATTTCTGTAATTTACGTCTAATGTCTGGTTGAGACTGATTTACAAAAGCAGAATTCACCATGCATAAACTTCCTGGTGCATCGGGATCGTAGGGAGTATACATTCTATATGCTTCAGTTAATCTTTCATAAAACACTGCTGGGCTTTCATCTATACCTTGGGTAACTTCAGTAACTTTGGAAAGGTTCATAGCTTTCTGGCCCCCCCCCTTCTCAGGCCTTGTATAAAGCCTTGGCGAAAACGGGCTAGGGCTCTGGATCCTCTTTCTGTATTTGGATCCCATCGGGGGTCTTCATTCGGGAATTCTCTTTGGGCCGCTTCCCGATTATCTATTCTTTCCTCCCCCCTTTCTCCTGGAGCTACAGGGTTATCTGCCAGCCAGTCTATAGCTGCTTTTCTAATTCGTGTCTGCTCCTCTGTAGTAAATAAGGTGGACAGAAGCTGGCGGCAATCTGCCCATGTTGGTTGGTGAGTTTCCATAACAGTATTCACTAATTCTGTAAGCTCTTGGGGTTTATTGGTATAGGAGGCATAATGTGTCCTCCAATTTAACAAATCAGTGGTAGAGAAGGGGACATACACATAGCTTAGGGGTCCCGCCACCACCTCATTATCTTCATTTCTTACGGGTATTCCTGGGACTTGCCGTAAAGGCATCATCTTGGCAGTAGATGTCTTTTGGGATCTGAGAGATATTTTCGTAACTTTCCTGTCAGGGGTTATTTTCTTCTTCTCTACATGCTTTACTTTAGATTTACTTTTCACTGGCGAGCTAACACTGGCAGCCGCTTTTACACTGTCAGTATCACTCGGGGAATTTTCAGTTTCTTCCTTCTCTGTTTCTGTATCTGATTCTCCTCTTTCTGTCTCGGTAGAATCATCTTCTTCCATTAAAGGGAGCTCATCTACCTGCTCTTTGGGTGATGGCTCAGGGGTTGGGTCCCGCTCCCGCTGTCTCCGGGGCAGGTCGTGGGGCTACTCTCACTGGGCGCTGGGTTTGGGGCTGTCGGGTAATCACTTCTGGGAAATCAGGATCTACCAGGATGAGTTTCTTCCTGGACTTCTCTCCTTTCCCTTTTCTTCTAGGCTGTTCTATTTTCTGACTATAATCGGTCTTTGCTAACATTATTCTGCACTGCTCTTCATAACAGCGCTTCGCCCAAGGGGGCGGATCTTCACAAATACTTAACCAGGAATCTATATAGGGGTACTGATCGGGGTGCGCTATTCGCACTCTATGGTGCACTAACTGAATAATTCCTACATTAAAGGTTCCCTCTCGGGGCCAGGTAGGGTCTAGATCGGGCCACTCCCTAGTACACAAAATCTGTAAACGGGCTGCAGTCATTTTAATACCATAATCTCCGGAATATCCTTCTTTAAAATGTGCGATCATACATTCTAATGGAGTGTTCCTAGTAGACCCCGCCCCTCCCATTTCGATGTGTGCGCGCAACAACAGACAAAAGGGAAAAGGAGGGCGGACCGTGGGTAAGGGGTCCTCACGGCCCTAGAAACGTATAAGGGAAACAAATAACAAGACAAGACGACAATCGCTTCCCCTTTTTACGACCTGAACGCGGTCGCCCGGTCAGGAACTGCGTTACTCAGGGGTCTGCCTTCGCTTGGTCCGTGCTGCCAGACCTCTCATTCACACTTCATTCACACAATCATGCTAGCAACGTATCCCATCCAATCCTGTCTATTCTGACTAGTCTTGTTCAAATTCCAAAATACAAGAAGACGGGGGTTTTGCCCTGCGAATACTCATGCGGGGTTAATCGGCCCGTCTTTGAGAGGTGATCAAGCTCTCTTACCAAGTTCCAAGTTCAAGATGCAAGATTCAAGTGGCAGTACTGCTCTTTCTTATCTGTCTAGACATACCAAATCAAAACTTTACTCACCGGATCCGGTCCTCAAAGTTCCCAGGCAAGCGTATGAGTTGGACCTCGGACTCCCCTCACTCGGGTTCGAGGTGTTGGCTCCAGCCGGGCCCAGCACCCGCCGAGGTCCGGCCAGCTCCCTCCGATGCAAGAGACCGGTGGCGCCAGGGAGCGAGCCCCCGTCGGAAGGGCGCGATCCCGGCAGGACCAAACCTGTAGAGGCGGAAAGTCGTGGTATATTGCCCTATATACCCTCTAATACCACACCTTCCCGGCCAACGCACCAAGAATATGTAGCAGCAGAGCGCAGACAAACCAATGATACCAGGAGTCTGTTCAGAAGGTCCAAATCATTTATTTGTGCACAAGTCTCAAGCAGAATCAAATTCAAAATGGCTGAGCAATGTTCTCTGGCAAAACAACAACTTTTATAGACTTTTTGCTCCATTCTAGGTATAGAAAAACATTTCATTGGTCCCGGTAACCTCCCGTACCTCCTTTATTGGTCCCGGTACTGATATGATTATCCAATTAGGTTCTTGGAGTGGGCTCAGCACCTGCTTACCCCCCTTCTAGTCCCAATTACAATGGCCAGTTCACCAACTTGTTACTTTCCTACTTCCAAGGCCATTGAGCTAGTTAGTACGTGCGGGGAAGCATGGCTCTGTAACCTTTCTGTCAGCAGTTTTAATTAAATCCCTTACAGCTGTATTCTCTTATCAGGGGCATTCAAAAATATTTTTCTGTATTTTTCCAACTTTCAGTTCTGCTTGTCTAAGCTAGTTCAATACTTTTACTGAGTTCTAATTCTACAATAGCAGCATGTTGGGGGATGTGTAATTCCTATGGGCCTCTTCACAGGCTTCATTTACAGGTCAAGCTAGTTAGGCCTGTCTGTTTATGTCAGACACTGTGGATCACAGGCCTTCACCTGCCACAATACCACCAGAATTTAAAGACTGCCTGCAAAATCGATTTGCTGTTTTAGATACAAATGACAGAGCTCCACAAGAGTTATGGGATAACATCAAGAAGGGTGTATTGGAAGAAAGTGAGAAGTCTCTACAAAAGGTAAAAAAGCAAAAACAGTCAAATGGATGACCGAAGAAACTCTGAAAATTGCCCAGGAACACAGAGAAGCTAAAGCCAGAGGAGAAAGAGAGACAATCGCAGAACTCAGAGATTTCCAACATGCAGCAAGACAAGACAAGGAGAAGTACTACAGTAACGCATGCAAGGCAACAGAATCAGAAACTATTAGAAGAATAAGATTGGCTTTCCTAAAGCTATGAGAGTTAAAGAAAAAACTTCCAAACTCAAATTGGAATGCTACAAGATGCTCAAGGATCCATGTTGAATGATGTTGAGATCAAGAAAAGGTGGAAAGAATATACAGAGTCATTATATCATAAAGACCAAGTGGACCGACACTGTACCTTATGATCAAGAACCATTGGTGATGAAAAGAGAAATCAAAGCAGCACTGAAAGCCTTATCAAAGAAGAAAGCACAGGGTACTGACGGCATTCACAATGAAATATTACAGCAATCAGATGCAGCTGTTCCCATACTTACAAGACTCTGCCAGGAAATTTGGAAGACAACATCATGGCCAACTGACTGGAAAATATCTGTGTTTATACCAATACTAAAGAAAGGTGATCCAACTGACTGTGGAAATTATCACACGATCCCTTATCCCACACACCAGCAAGATTTTACTCAAGGTTATTTAGCAGTGACTACAACCATACCTGAATGAGAACTGCCTGAAGTGCAAGCAGGGTTCGGGAAAGGGCAAGGAACAAGAGACATCTATCGTGGATGTGAGATGGATCCTTGAAAAGACAAAAGAATACCAACAGGATATCTATATGTGTTTTATTGACTACAGAAAGGCTTTTGATTGTGAACCATGAGAAACTCTGGGTCACATTAAGAAGCATGAGTATACCAGGACACCTGATAGTTCTCTTGCACAACTTTTACATTGATCAAGAAGCAACAGTTTGAACGGAACAAGGAGAAACAGAATGGTTTAAAATCAGTAAATGTGTATGACAAGGCTGCATACTTCCCCCCTAACTGTTTAATTTATATGCAGAACAAATCATCAGAGAATCAGGACTGTATGAACACAACCAAGGTGTGAAGATTGGTGGAAGACTCATCAACAACCTTTGCTATGCTGCTACCACATTACTGGCTGAAAGTGAAGATGATCTGAAACATTTGCTTCTCAGGATCAAGGAACATAGTCTTAAAATGGGCCTGCACCTTAATGTAAAGAAGACAAAGATCCTGACAACTGGCAAAATCAATATGTTCATTGTTGATAGAGAAGAAATTGAAATAGTTGACAACTTTAACCTACTTGGATCAACTATCAATGAAGAAATGACAAGCAATCAATAAATCCGATGACACATTGCTCTTGGCAGAATGACTATGAAGAACCTAGATAAGATTCTCAAGAGATGTCTCTCTCCATACAAAGATTTGACTTATTCAAGTCATGGTATTTTCAATAACATCACATGGCTACACAAGATGACAGTGAAAAAGGTAAACAGGAAGAAAATTGATGCCCTTGAATTATGGTGGTGGCGAAGAATACTGTGTACACCATGGATGCCCAAAGAACAAACCAATCAATACTAGAGGAGATAAAACCTAAGCTTTTCTCAGAAGTTCAGACAAGACTTTGACTTTCATATTTTGGACACATCATGCGAAGAGCGAGATCATTAGAGAAAGATATAATGCTTAGCAAGGTAGAAGGTCAATGCAAAAGAGGAAGGCCAGCAATGAGATGGATCGATACAATAACAGCAGCTATGGGTGCCACTCTATCAACAATAAACTGCCTGACTGAAGACTGAACACAGTTTAGGACAACTATCCAGAGGGTCGCCATGAGTCGACACCGACTCGACGGCACTTAACAACAACAATATCTAAATATCTTAACTCCTGATACAAGAACACTTCCCTATTTACTTGTCCCACACCATTCATGATTTTATAAACCTCTGTCCTCTCAATTGGCTCTTCTACAAGCATTGAACTCAGCCTTCTGGTCTTCTGCACATTTCTCTGCATTTGCGCGGAATATCTACCGTATTTGTCGGACCATAAGACGCACCGGACCATAAGACGCACCTGGTTTTTTGGGGTAGAAAAATAGGAAAAAAAATATTTTGAACCCAAATTCTTTCTACACTCAGCACCCAAACAGTTTCTTTTTAAAAGTTGTTCCCATCTGGAACGACAGAAAAGTAAACCGAGTGGAAATGGTTAAGGTAGCCTACGCTTAGAGTTTGACATAGATGTGCTGAGAGAGAACCGGGATTTTACCTGTCCTCAGCGTCCGCAGCATCAAACTGTCCCGGTACAGTGCGGCTCATTAACTGCAGCCAACCCCGGCTCATATCGCCAAGTCCCCTGCTGCACTCACGCTCTCCGTCGTCTCTCTTCTAGCTGCGGCGCAGGGCAGCCCCAGAAGGAAAGAGCACGCCGTACGGCACAGTGTGAGGGACAAACTTGCTCTTTAAAGCGAAAACTTCTTCTATTCGCACCATAAGACGCAGGCACTTTTCCTCCCACTTTTTGGTGAAGAAAAAGTGCGTCTTATGGTCCGAAAAATACGGTAATTGCTTCATTACCATGGATTTAAATGTGTTGTGCGCTGCCATCTGCTCAAGGCTTTCTGAACAGTTAGCTCATGTGCACATTCCTTTCTGCATTGGTAAAGCACAAAATTGTGCACAAAAGCTGAGCTAACCTATGTGCAAAGCCTAGCACACTTTACTGTATTAGTCTGTGAATCTCTTTTACTTTCACTACCCACCAGCAAGTTCCCTCCAGTCTCTATCTCTCTGTTCCCCCAAGCCAATCCCCAGTAGCCTCTCTTGTTTTTTTATTCTCTTTTCTGGATCCTGCAGGTCCCACTGAAATGGTCTTGTGGAACCCCAAGGGTCCACGGACCATAGATTGGGAACCACCTAAATATCCCCTTCTGTCATTTAAGTCCATTACTTACTGTATGTTCTTCAGTGGGGATGGGAGGAGTATCAATCGCCCCCTCTTCCCAATTATGTATTTTGAATAGTGTTGTCAGTCATCTCTCAGTCTTCTCCAGGCTGAATAAATGTGAGTCCTTCACTTTTCTGATTAACTAAGGGAGTCATTTTAGAAGCCTTACTCATGATTTGGATGTCTGAACGAACTTACAGTATGTGTTTGGAGCAATCACGTTCATTATTATTATTTAACACTTCTAAAGCATTACTAGGTGTATGTTGCGCTGTACAAACATAGAAATAGACAGCCCCTGCTTGAAAATCTTACAATCTAGCAAATAGACAAGCAATACAGCACAAGCAACAGCTAGAGGAAAGGAAGGAATCAGGCGTTGAAAGCAGCCACAAAAAGGCATAGATTTGAATAGGGAAAGAGAAGAGGCTCAACGCAAGGGTAAAGGAAGTTTAGGAGCAGCAAGGTGAAACGAGCGAAGTCTGGAGATAGTAGAGGAGGAAAAGGGTAAAGAAAGAAGGAGACCAGAGGAGGAGCGATGTTCATGAGGGGGAGAAGAGAGGAAGTGGGGGGGGGGGGGGCAGCAGAATGAATACATTTATAGGTTAAAAGAAGTTTATAATGGATACAGAAGTGGAAGGGGGAGCCAGTGAAGTGGGGTAATATGAGAGTAGTGGAGTTGATGGAGGATTAAATGTGCAGCAGAGTTTTGAATAGATTGAAGAGGAGAAAGATGACACTGAGGATGACCGGCAAGAAGAAAGTTACAGTAGTCAAGATGAGAAGTAACTAGAGAATGAACCAAAGTTTTAGTAGTATTTTCAGAGAGGAAAGGGTGAATTTTACTAATGTTATAGAGAAAGACGTGGCAGGTTTTAGCAATCTGATGAACATGAAGGGAAAATCAAAGAAGACCCCAAGATTGCGGGCTGAGGAAACAGGAAGAAGAAGAAGAGTATTATTGACAGAAATGGAGAAAGGAGAAAGGAGAAAAGAGGGAGGGTTTAGGGAGAAAGATGAGCAGTTTTGGCCATATTCAATTTCAGATGGCAGTTAGACATCCAGGCAGCAATGTCAGATAAGCAAGCAGAGAAATGTCTGGAGAACAGAGATAGATTTGAATGTCATCAGCATAAAAAAGGTACCATGCATGCTCGTGTCGCACAGGGGCAGGACAGAGCATGTCTTGTGCATTCTGGAAGATACATGCATGTGCATTATTTCAGATCAGGGTTGCGTGTTTAAAACCAGCAGCAGACACGTCCAGATCTATACCTGCTCCCGGGCATGAAAAGAACTTTGAAAAGTGCTAGTTTCTGCCAACTATCCACAGTACAAAGAAGAGGAGCATGCCCCCTCACTATATTTCTCCAACTCAACAAACCCTAACAGGGACATCGTGAGGCCTTATTGTCTGTTTCTGCACTGCTACACATCTCCGTTTCTAAAATGACAGGCCGGGATGTGTATATGGTAACATATGCAACATGCACGTCTTGAAATACTGGCACTAGCTCGTCTATGTGGTCGATACTGCAAACCTCTATATCTCACATGTGCATGTTTCTGAAATTGGATGGTTTTCTGCATGTCCCCGTCCCACTCTATATCGCAGCAGATATGCTTATCTTTTGGGGTGGGAATAGGGCCACTTTAGACGGAATTTACACATGCCCACTTCACTGCTGCCCCCTCCACAGAATTTCAGATATTTTGACAAGGATGTCCCAGATGTCACCTAAACAGTCTAAGATGTGCCTTCACGACTCATCAGTTTTGTTGCTATTCTTTGGATTTTCTCCAATTTCTTTACATCAGCGGTGCTTCATGTGTAGATGCCATGGTGCAATTTTATCACCAAAAATAAAGAGATTGCAGCCAGAAAAAAAAGGAATTGAGAAGGATGATGGCAAGGTTCAGAATGGGAAAGGAAAAGGACAACAGTGGGGGAGCAATAACAATAGCACTGGCTGCACTACCATTTTGGGGTCCAATAGTTTCCAGCTCATTCAGAATTAGGGCTAAAATCTGGAATCATTAGCCTTCATTAAGAACTACCTACTACTACTACTGAGCATTTGTATAGCACTACAGGTCGTACGCAGTGCTGCATAGACATGTAAGAGACAGTCCTTGCTCATCAGAGCTAACAATCTAGTCAAGACAGACAACACAGAAGGTGTAGACAGGGATAAAACAAGGGAGAAAGGTAAAGAAATAAGGAGATCAGGTGAGTCAAGATCCAAAAGCAGCAGCGAAGAGGTGAGTTTTCAGCCTGGATTTGAAAAGGGTCAGAGAAGGCACCTGGCATACAGACACAGGTAGTTTGGTCCAGGCGTAAGGTGCAGCAAGATGAAAGGAGAGAAGTCTGGAGTTAGCAATAGAAAAGAAGGGCACAGAAAGAAGCAGCTTGCCAGAAGAGTGGAGTTTCCGAGGGGGTGGGGGGGGGGGGTGTAAGGAGAGATAAGAGAAGAAAGGTAGTGGGGAGAGTGAATGCATTTACAGGTCAGCAGGAGAAGTTTGAACTGGATGCGGAAACGGATAGGGAGCCAATGAAGTGACTTGAGAAGAGGGGTAACATGGGCATGACAAGGCTGGTGGAAGATCAGCAGCACAGCAGAGTGTTGAAAAGAGTGAAGGGGAGAGAGATGATTCAAAGGGAAACCAGCAAGGAGTAGGTTACAGTAGTCAAGACGGGAGGTGATTACAGAGTGGATAAGCGTCTTAGTAGTGTGCTCAGAAAGGAATGAGCGGATTTTGTTGATGTTATAGAGAAAGAAACAGCAGGTCTTAGCTATCAGATGGATGTAAGAGAGGAGTCAAAGACTATCCCAAGGTTGCGAGCAGAGGAAACAGGGAGGAGTAGAGTTATCCACAGAGACTGAGAAAGGAGGAAGAGGAGAGGAGGTTTTAGGGGGAAAAATAAGAAGTTCCGTCTTGGCCTATTTTATATCTCGTCCCAAGTCAATTAGTATATCTCATCACAGTAGGGTTGCCAACTGGCCGGTTTTCAGCCGGCCTGGCCGGTTTTTCCACGGCCAGGCCGGCTGCCGGCGCAGAGGCAAAACCGGCCCTTTAAAAGCCGTTTTTTTTGCTCTGACCGCAAGATCGGGAGCGGCCAGAGCAAAAAAAACGGCTTTTCTCTGCTTCAGAGGGAGCCGGGGAAGCCCGCGCGAGGCCCCGGCTCCCTCTGAACAGCCAGCAGCGTGAAGAGCCTTTACCTTCACGCTGGCGGCTGTTCCTGTGAAACCGCGAATGCTGGGAAAGGTTAAAGGTTGCCCTTAAACCTTTCCCAGCATTCGCGGCTTCCCAGGAACAGCCGCCAGCGCGAAGGAAAAGGCTCTTCACGCTGGTGGCTGTTCAGAGGGAGCCGGGGCCTCGCGCGGGCTTCCCCGGCTCCCTTTGAAGCCTCAGACAGCCGCGATGCTGGTCGGGGGGGGGGGGGCAAGGACTGCATTGGCTGTGATGGGGGGGACCTGGACTGGAAAAGGGCTAGGGGGGTGGGGACTTGCTGGATAAGGGCTAAGGGGGGGGGGGACTTGGACTGGAAAAGGGCTAAGGGGGGGGGGACTGGAAAAGGGCTAAAGGGGGGGGACTTGGACTGGAAAAGGGCTAAGGGGGGGGGGGACTTGGACTGGAAATAGGCTGTGATGGGGGGGGGACCTGGACTGTAAAAGGGTTATGGGGGGGGGGACATGGACTGGAAATGGGTTGTTATGGGGGTGGAGGGGACCTGGACTGGAAAAGGGCTATTGGGGGGGGGGGGGAACTTGGACTGTAAATGGGCTATGGTGGAGGAAGGGGGATCTTGGACTGGAAATAGGCTGTGATTAGGGGGGCTAGGACTGCAAATGGGCTGTGATGGTGCGGGGGGACTCGGACTGCAAATGGGCTGTGATGGTGGGGGGGGGGGCCTAGGACTGGAAATAGGCTGTGATGGGGGACTTGGACTGGAAATGGGCTGTGATTGGGGGGGGGGGAGCTAGGACTGGAAATGGCCTGTGATGTGAGGGCTAGCACTGGAAATGGGCTGATGAAGAGCTGGAATAGGACTGGAAATGGGCTGATGTGGGGCATGGGAGAATGGGACTAGAAGGGAGTGGATGCTGGGTGGGTCTAGAACTATAAGGGAATTGATTTGGGGGGAGGACTAGAATGGATGGGGAATGAGAATGGAGAGGGGAAAAAATATTTTGTGTGGAAGAAAAGTCTATGATGGGCCGGTATTGGGAGAGTAAGAGGGGCTTGAGAATGGAAGAGTGAAATTTAAACGGATAAAGGAATAAGGAAAGAATTGGGGGAAAGAGCAAAAGGGAAACAATCAGTATGTTAAAGCAGAAATAGAGATAGAATGGAAAACATCTAAAAGAGAAGAAAGGACAAATGGATAGCTCGCAGAAGACACGAAGAAACCAGAAGAAAGTGACTGGAGCAATTGCAACTGAAAAATAAAACGCCCAAACAGAAGGTAGAAAAATACTTTTTATTTTGAATTTATTAACTGTAATATGTCTGGTCTGGGAAGTGTGTATTGCTAACATCTTTGCATTTTTGTTTAGTGCAAGAGGAAATTACTTTATAGTTTTATTTCTCCAGTGTTGTACATTTCATGTTTGGATTTTGGGGTTCCCAGTTTAATTATTATCTGACCAAGGAAGTTAGCCTACACGTATCCTCGGTAATTTTTGTGGGTGGGGCTGGGGGAGGGGCAGGGGTGGGACTAGGGGCGGAGAATGGGTGGAGCATGGCGAGCCACAGGTGTCGGGTTTTTCTCGGTGAAAAAATAGGCAACCCTACATCACAGCCGCAGTCCCTGACCAGAGGGAGGTTATACACTACTACGGATCCTCTCAAGGAATGCAACGTGTGCCTACATTCGACCACTAGATGTCACCATTGCATAATGATTAGATCGCCCTACCCCCAAGGCCTCCACCTTCTGCTATTTGAACTACTCTACATCCGTTTTGAATGGCGATACAATACTCCTCGAATTACACTATCATCGTTGAAGAAGAACATTTCGGTATCTTAGCCAGTGCGAAGGTTGGAGAAAGGCTGCGTTTGCAAGTAAAACAAGAAATCCACGGTATTATTGGGGCACATCTCAGGAAAACCTGCGCGTGCAAATCTAAATAAATTCAGAACCCGTGGCAAGCTCTTAACACAGCGAGTAATCATAACAGCCACCAGCTCCGGTGCGTTTCAAGTCTCGGTCTGACACACGGTTAGTTATTGGATGGAGGGCTGTCAATTGGCTGTGCTTCCAGAAGGACCGCCTCCTCCCCCTCAGCGGAACTGCGCAGGCGTAACTCTCAGGCCTCGTTTCTTCTCCCGCCCATTCGCCGTCCGCCAGCAAGTCACGTGTGTGACGTGCCTCAGCCGTCGGTGACGCAGTGCGAGTGGGAAGATGGCGGCTTCTGTTGTGACCGAAGTGGAGGAGGCCTTCCAGACCTTTTATAGCGAGGTAATGGAATAGGAGCGGGAGTGGAGGAGGTGTTGATTTCGTGTTTCAGGAGGGGGTTTTTTGTTTCTCTATGAGATCGTGAGTGTGTTATTTCCTTTCTTCTTTGGGACAGCCTGTGAGAGGAGACTGCAGCTCCCTTCACAATATCTACCTTGGGTGATTCGAGGATAATTTACTCTCTGGAGAAAAAGTACACACTTAACAATGTTTTGGGGTTTTATGTTGTTTTTTTAGGGAGGGGTCGGGATGTTAAGTTATTGTTGAATGATTGTAATTCCAATGAAAGGGGTCTGGTCATGTTGAAGCTTTTTAAATTGTGCCTCGCAAGGGAAAAAACTTCTTTTTTTTTCTTTTCAGGTAAAGCAGATTGAAAAGAGAGATTCTGTTCTGACACCAAAACAACAAATTGAAAGACTTCTGCGGCCTGGGTCCTCTTATTTCAACCTGAATCCTTTTGAAGTAAGTAAGTAAGAAAGGTTTATCAATCCTACAGTAACTCCTCTGGGTTAAAGCATACACCAGTGTCATGACAGCTAGCCAAGAGCAAGTTGGAAAATTATTTCTTTCCAATGGATTTTCAATTATGTTTTTTTTCAGTCCATGATCTCTTTGAATTAACTATTGTGATTCCTTTCCTTCAGTAGTGTCAGGCTGGTCACGCTTGCAGTGAGATTAGACTTGTGTGGTAGTTCAATTCTAAAATAATTAGATTTTATTGAAAGGCTGAATAGTAAATTTTAACAAATCATAAACCGAAGACCCAGAGTAGCAGTTACAACCCTAAATGGCTTGCTGGTTGATATTTATCTTCTATCATTTGCTATGTTAAGCACTGCTGTTTTAATTGGGGAGGATTAAAAATGACCCGGCACTACAGGTCTTGTTCCCATGTTTGTCTAACATGTTAATAGAGATAGGGCTGGCAAGTTCAGGGTGCTCGTCTTATGTTCTTCCCACCCCTTTCCCCTGGCTTTTCAGAGTCTATTGTTTCACTTTGAATGTCCTGCTCTTTGCTGCCCCCTAGAAATTGTTGCCTTGCGCAGCTGCCTGGTTTGCGCTGTTGTCTGATCTGGCCCTGGATAGAAACTTGGTAGATCTATGAAAGGGATTTTAATCAGTGCTGAAATGCAGGAAATGGCTGCAAGCTTGATTTATCTGGATGAAACTTACCCTGGAGTTTTTAAATTTTTGTTAGTAATGTTGTGGTGCAAAGGGCACATCTGAGTAGAGTCTTCAATTATTTTGACAGCTTGGAAACATATCATATCATGCAGCTTTTGACAAATTATTGAAGAATCTAGAGCCAGCAGCTGAGACCCTTTCAACACCATTTCCATTGAAGTTTGAGTGGGGGGAATCAATTCCCTCTGAGATCAGCTACAGCTTTTTTAGAAATTGATTTACTAAGACTCCTTTTCCTTATTCTGTGTCTGTGGACAAAGAGAGTTTAACAAATCTGTTCCTTAAGGTGCCAGCAGTCTCACTTCCACAAGCATGTTGTGTGACAACACCCACTTCATCCACATCTCTCCAGTCCAGACAAACTGGTTGTGTCCGTCCACCAGGTAGCTGGGGATTGACAATGCAAATCTTTTCTGATGTTGCCCATAAGAGCTGAGACACCTCCTTTCCAGTATGTCAGTTTCCAGTAGCTGGTGTGCTTCCACACAGGCTTCTGTCTGGAACTGTTTTAGCATTTTAGTCACCCCTGTTTTTCGTGGACTAGTGTAGTTTCTCTATCGTTCCATGGTGCAACCACACCTTGAATATTGTGTGCAATTCTGGTCGCCGTATCTTAAAAAGGATATAGCGTTACTAGAAAAGGTACAAAGAATTATTATTTATTTATTTAGAATACATTTATATACCGCAGCTTCCAGCGATCAGCAGCGGTTTGATTACAGATTGAAAATTGCCCAATCAAGACAGATAATTTCGTAGTAACATTACATTGATTTGAAAGGAAAGCACGGCACACAGTAATAAGGTCATAGGAGAGGAGACAGATATTTACATATGTACATTTTTCCTAACAGAATTCCTGTTGCAAATAGTGACATATCTTGAATTCCCCTGTGATTTACATCAAATTGTAATAGCACTGGAATAGATGAGTCTTTAGCTTTTTTCTGAATGCATTAAGGTCTTTGGTCGCTCTGAGCTCAGGCGGCAGTTGGTTCCAGAGGGTCGGGGCAGTGTGAGAGTATGCTCGGCGGCTAGTGCTAGATTTGACGGATCTGATGTCAGGTGGAACATGAATGGTGTGTAAGTTGATGGTTCTTCTGATTCTGTTGGGTGGTTGCGTGCTGATAAGGGTGGAGAGAAAGGATGGAGCTATGTTATGTATGAGTTTGTGTGTAGTTATCAATGTTTTATATTGTATCCGGGCCGTAATAGGGAGCCAATGCAGCTCGATCAATACAGGTGTGATGTGTTCAGCAATGCTTTTTCGCATGATGATCCTCGCTGCCACATTCTGGGCCATTTGTAGGATGTTTAGCGTTTTCTTTGGGAGACCCTGGAGGATGGCGTTGCAGTAATCTAAGTGTGGAATAATGAGTGCTTGCGCAACAGACCTAAAATCGTGAGGTTCGAGGATGTTCCGTAGTGGTTGTATGACTCTAAGTTTGTGGAAAATGGCCTTGTTGGTTTTGCGTAGGCGCTTTTCCATCTTTAGGTTGTTGTCAAATGTGACTCCCAGGTATTTGTTCTCATTCTTTGTGTGGTAAGTATTGTTACAGAGTGTGATTGTCGCGGGCGGTTCAAAGTTTGGTTTGCTGGAAATAAACATCACCTCAGTTTTCTTATGGTTGATTGTCATGTTGTTTTGCTGTAACCATTGCAACATTTCATTCAGGCATGTTTCAAGTAGCGTATAGTTAGGGTCTACTGTATCCAGTTGCGTGTATATCATGATATCATCTGCATAGATGTGGTATTTGACGTTATGCTGTTGGAAAATATCACAGAGGGGCTGCATATAAATGTTGAAAAGTAGTGCCGAGAGAGCTGATCCCTGAGGTATGCCTTGCGTCTGAGAGAATGCCACCAAAATGGTAAAGGGGATGGAAGGATGCCCCTATGAAGAGAGGCTAAAAAGGTTAGGGCTCTTCAACCTGGAAAAGAGATGGCTGAGGGAAATATGGTAGAGGTCTATAAATTAATGAACGGAGTGGAATCGGTAAACGTAGATCGATTGTTTACGTCGTCAGAGTATAAAAAGACACGGGGAAATACAATGAAGCTACAGGGTAACCTATTTAAGACTAATAAGAGAAAATATTTTTTCACTCAACGTGTAATCAAACTCTGGAATTTTTACTACCGAAGGATGTAGTAAAAGCTGTTAGTGTAGCTGGGTTTTAAAAAAATTTGGATAAGTTCCTGGAGGAAAGGTCCATAAATCATTATTAAAAGGGACCCAGGATATCACTACTTGACCCAATACAAGCATTGAGGAACCAGTATCTTTTGGGGAAACTGCTAGGTTCTTATGACCTAGATTGGCCACTGTTGGAAACAGGATATTTGGTTTGATGGACCTTGGTCTGACCCATTATGGCATATCTTATGTTTTTATGTTCTAGAAGTGCCAGAGGCAGGCCTTAAAAGAGGTCTGTACTATGGCCCGGTTATATCCCTTATCTGATTTGGAGAAAGAGATGCGGTGGTGTCATTGGTGGCAAAGAAGACAACTATACAAGTTTGAGGGGAGAGCAGCCCTCAAGGATGTGCAGGCCCAAAGACTGGTGACTATTCTGAAGCAGACCTTTGACATCAGTGCCATGCCCTTAAAGGCGTCCATCTGTGGCACCTGTTTGAGGTGGGTGCAAGGTATTCTGGATGTGGACTGGGAGTCTCAGCCGGTAACTGCCGATGTGGGGAAGCTGGAACCTGGAGCGGCTTATCTAGCTGATGCATTTTATGATTTGATTTGAGCATCATTCAAGGGCATGGCATCGGCTCGTCAGCTGCTGTGGCTGTGGGATTGGGCAGCCGATTGGCTTTCCAAGGCTTGCTTGGCTTAGTTTCCTTTCAGAGGGAAGCTCTTGTTTGGTGAGGCACTAGACAAGTTGGTAAAGGAGCTCAGAGACACTAAAGGGGGGCTGTCTACCGGAGGATAAGCTGAAACCAGTTAGGGTGGCAGTGCCTCCATGGTGCCAGTTGTGGGATTTTCGTCATCTCAGAGCGGTGCATTTTGCTGCTTTCCAGAGAGGCCGTTACCCGAGTCAGGCTCAGCCCTTTCAAGGATCGGGTTGGGGTTGCTACCCCTCTCCTGCCTCTACGACTCAGAAACCACCTATGAAGTGAGAGGGTGCCCAGGAGGGAGTGATCCCGGTGGGTGGGAGGCTCTGGTAGTTTTACTCTGCTTGGGTCCTGATAACGTCCAACCAGTGGGTGCTGGAGGTCGTCTGGATCTGAGCAGCGTAAACTGGGCGTTGCGCATTCCCCAGTTTCGGATGGAAACTCTTCGGTCCATAGTAGTGGCCGTAAGAGAGGTAGAGTTTCTAATGGTCCTCAATTTGACAGAGGCCTATCTGCACATCCCAATTTGACGTGAGCACCAGCACTTTGAGGTTCGCAGTGCCGTTCGGGCATTTTCAATTCTCAGCATTGCTGTTCGGCCTGGCGACCACATCACGCACATTCACCGTGATCATGGTAGTGATGGTGGTCACATTGAGGAAGGAAGGCATCCATGTGCATCTGTACTTGGATGATTGGCTGTTTAGGGCAAAGTCTTTGGAGGAGGGCAGAAGGGCCACAGATCGAATGATAGACTGCAGCAGCTAGGGTGGGTGGTCAATTTTGCCAAGAGCAGGACATGGTATACCTCGGGGCATGTTTTCAGACAGATTAGGGGTTGGATCTCCCTACCCATGGAGATAGTGCAGAAGATTCAGCGTCGGGTGCAGCTCCGACAGCCTGGCATTATTTTTGGCTGCTGGGGTCTATGATGGTAGTGATAGATCTGGTTCCTGATCGTCTCTCCGGGCCCGTCCAGGAACAAGTAGTTGTCAACCTTCTCCAGCAACTGAGGACTGAAATCTTAAACTTTGAAGAGCTGGCATCTGGCTCCCTCTGCTGGCCACTGTCAGTCTTTTCAGTCCTCAGCAGCTGAAGGACGTGTTCCTGGCTGGCTCCCACCTTCAGATGTTTAAGGCTTGGCAATTTTTATTTCTTTTGATTTATTTTTGTGTTTACAGAGCAAGGGGTCCTAGCAGGGTCCCTTCCAGTGGCAATTGCAGCCGACAAATATTTTGCAGTGCTCAGAGGCACGGAGCTGAAGAGGCAGAGCCTGTCTCAATTTCAGCTCCGGTTAGTAGAGCAGAGAGCAGTGCGGTGCTGGGAGCCCCAGATACCTTCCTGCTGCCTCCGGTGCTCAGCTTCCTTCCCCACTAGCAGTGGGTGCCAAGAGCTGAAGGAGAAGATTCATTTCTTATTAAGGTTGGTCATTTTTCAGCTTGTTGGTAGTTTTTGTGTGTGCCGGCGGCCATTTTCTTTCTTTTCAGTCGGCATTTGTTTTTCCTGCGGCGGTTTCTGACGGGCCGGTTTGACGGTGGTTTTTCGTCCTCCGATTTTGCTGGGTATTTAAAGTTTGCTTTGGGTTGCTCCGCTTGGCGTAAGGGCGTCTCGGGCATAGAGCCTGCCTTCGAGGCAGGCCTTCAAAGCGGTTCGTTTTTGGCGGGAACGGCAGCCCGGGCAGCTGCAGCTCCAATAGCCTGGGCTCTTCAGAAAAGATATCATATAACATAAGGAAAGGGGCGAAGGCTATCCTATTCCTAGGTAAAGTGAGGAAATCTTTACCTCTGGCGCCCTTTTATCTGTCCTAGCAGGACAGTTGAAAAAATAAATAAATAAATAAAAACACCATTATCATAATACTAACGTTGGGCGATTAAAGGGCAGCTCTAGTGCTGTACACCTCCGGTGCTTTAGCCGTTTTGCTTCTTGAGGCAGAGCCTGCCTCACAAGAGAATTAGTCTCCGGAGCAGAGGGATCAGACCTGGGAGTCCCAGTGTCCTTCTCCTTCCCTTTCCGTTTCACGGCCTCACCGGCTTCCCGCTAGCGGAGGCGCAGCGCGGACGTTTACTGCTGTTGGTGCCAGCAGGTGAGAGGGCACACGGGTAGCACAGCTTTCGCCGCCGCGGGTAGGAGGGAAGCATGATAGTTCTTCAGGGCTTCTCTTGTTTCTTCGGTCAGTTGTTTTCTGCGGCAGGATGAATTGGTTTCTTTAGTCTGGCTTCTCCCTGCTTACATTACTGGAGGGTAAGGCCTCAGGGGAGTTGTTGCCGCCGTCTCCCAGCTCCTTAGGATGGGAACGGCGGCCATTTTGGCTGAGCCAGCCGTGTCCCGCGCGGCCAGGCAAATCACAAAAGAAGCGGTCTGAGGCCCACCAGGCTCCTTCGTCAGAGGAGCACAAGCAGATGCCTTTGCCTTCATTAACCGAGGCTTTGGGCTCCCTTTTCTCCCTAGATTACATTTTATTCTCTGTATAATGCTTATCTCACAGTGCGGCCTCAGACAGTCTGTTTGGAAGTCAATCCTTGGATCCTGGTCTGGCAGACCCGGGTGAGGGCACTTCTTCGAGGGAGACGGTGCTGGACACAGGTCTAGCGGCAGTGGAGCGTAGTTCTTTTCTCCAGGGCCTGTCGATGGAGAGATCCTCTCCGAGCCAGCGGTAGATACCTGGCCGGGGCAGTTGGAAGAAGGAAAATTGGGGCCGGGCAAGGACCCCAATGTCTATAGAGTCTTTCGTGGGGGAGGCTAGGGCCGTAAATTACTTAGTCCCTCGCGGCCTTAAGTATGGTGCTTCCTCCTTGCCAGACTTGTCCAAAGATTCTGAGGTCAAATTTTTTTCTGTTGTTTTTATTTTAGCCCTGCCTCAGGCTTATTGTGTGAAGCAGCTGCAGGCTCAGGACGAGTCCTCTGGGCCTGGTGCTGCGCAGGTCTCTCTGCCTAGGTCTGCTCTGACCGTTCGGTGAGAGGGCCCATCGGCAGGTAGCCGAGGAACGGACTTTGCTACGGCTCTCCTTAGCCTATTTCAGGGCTCATGCGGATGGAATACGGGGAGCTCTTCTCGGATCCAGGGTTGGATTGGCCTACAGACGGGGACGAAGCTGGGTTTGGATCCACTGAAGATCCCAGTAGGTTTCGGATCTTTACATAGGAGGTACTTGGACCACTCATTACCCAGGCATTAGCAGTGGCCACAGTGTGGTGCAACAGACACAGCCAGTGCCTCTAACACCAGAGGGTCACAGGTTCAAATCCCAGCTGGGGCTCCTGTCAACCCAATCCCCATAGTTTATCTTGCTTATGGCCTTGCCGGTGTCCCCAGATGGGCCTTTAGAGGATTCGCTTCTTCAAGGCTTCAAGTCTGGCCACAGGTGCTCCCTGTGCGCAGGATAAAGCAGCAGATGGTGGTGTCGGAATTGGAATGCCCGGAGGCTTCCTTGCGTGGGGCACGGATTATGGGTCGCTTATATCCACTGCCGCAGGAGGAGCTAGACTTTTTTGCGCTTACCTAAGGTGGATGTCTTCGTGCCGGCGGTCGCTAAGCAAACCGCTATCCCGGTAGTAGGTGGTGCCGCTCTACAGGACCTGCAGGATAGTAGATTACAGACTCGCTTGAAGCAGGCTTTTGCGTCTTGTGTTCTGTCGCTGAGGCGGCTGTATGTGCAGCTTCTGTTTCCAGAGCCTCGATTCGGTGGGTTCGGGGGGCTTCACTTCCCCGCTCCGGGCCGGCGGCAAGTGCTCCTCTGGAGTCAGTGGCGGCTTATGTGGCCGATCCCTTCTACGCTCTAGTGCGTTTTTCAGCGACATCCATAGCGACGGTGTTCGAGACCCAGGTCGGGATACTTTTCCTGCCGGTAAGCAGGGTGTTGACATCTTGTCATCGATGCGGACCCTCTTGCTTCTCCGAGTGTCGTCTGCGTGGCGCTATCCGCTGCTCCTCGGTTCCATGGCAACGAACTTCGTCCATGTGCTGTGGGCAAGAGCCCACATGTGGACGTTGCAGCGAGCGTTGTTATCGCGCTGGAATTCTCAAGAATTTCCCCTGGCATGCCGGTTGCCCCGATTGAACGCCGTTTCCGACAGTCTCCAGTGGTGGCTGGATCCGGTTCATCTGAGTGTGGGCTTCCCTTACGTCAGCCCGACTAGGTGTTGGTTATGGCAGATGCCAGTCTCGTTGGTTGGGGAGCTCTTTGTCAGGCGACCTTTGCACAGGGGCTTTGGCCGCCAGAGCTCCGGAGTTCTTCCCTGCATCTGGTGGGGTTCCGGGCTGTGTTCTGGCGCTGCGGAATTTTTCTTCCTCTGATACCAGTCGAAGCGGTGCGTGTTTTCTCGGAATAGGCGGTGGCGGTGTCCTATCTCTATCATCCAGGCGGAACTGGCAGCGCGGAGTTGTTGCAGCGGAGTCTGCAGCTCATATCAGGGGCAGAAGTGCTTTTCATAGCCTGTCCGCGGTCCGTGTCGCAGGTCGGGAAACTGTCCAAGCGGAGTTCCTCAGCAGGCCTGTGGTGGACCCTGGAGATGGGGCGCTGAATGCTGCAGTGTTTCACGATCTGGCCCTGCAGCCGTTGATAGGCTCTCTTGGTTACCTTCTGCACTGCCAAAGCTCCTTGGGGTTTGCGCAGGGGGCGCATGTCGGAAGGTCTCGACGGTCTGGTGCAGCCATGGCCAACGGGGGGTCCACTTTATGTGTTCCCCCCCGTGGCCAATGATCGGCAGAGTGATTCGGAGAATGGCGGGTCGCTGCGGACTAGTAATTCTCATTGCACCGGAGTGGCCCAGGAGGGCATGGTCTGCGGATCTTGTGCGTCTTCTCGTCGAAAAGCCTTGCAGGTTTCCCTTGAGGGAGAATCTTCTGTTTCAGGGGCCTCTGCTCATGCCCGAAGTGGATCGCTTCACTCTTACAGCTTGGCTCTTAAAAGGGACCAGTTGGCTCTTAAAAGGGACCAGTTGATCCGGAGAGGATATTCCCCTTCGGTCAGAGCCACTGGGTTGCGGACTTGCAGGCGTTCCACGTCCCTAGCTTCTGTTCGAGTATGGCATCTTTCTGGTTTTTTTGGTGCAGGGAACAGTACTCCGGCCTCGCGTTGCCTTGGTTCCGAACGTGCTGTCGTTTCTTCAGGATGGTTTGGATAAGGGCTTAGTCCTCCGCCCTATCCGGGGGCACTTGGCGACATTCGCTTCCTTTCAGGGTTTGTCTGGCAGCTCATCCAGCTGTGCTTCGTTTTCTTTCGAGCAGTTCAGTACTTTCGTTCCCCTCTTCGCGGTGTGCTTACACCGTGGAATTTGAATTTGATGCTTGAGACGTTGCGCAACCTCCTTTTCGCCCAGATAGCGATATCTCGCTCAGGGAACTTTCTTGGGAAATGCCCTTCTTGGGGGCCTTGTGTCCCAAGCCTTATCGGGTAGGGCTCCCTATCTGCATTTGTCGGACGACAGAGTGCTGTTGCGGACTGTTCCCTCCTTTCTTCCGAAGCTCTTCTCTACATTCTATGTCACTCAGTCTATCTCTCTCCCCTCCTTTCGGGACGGGGGCGATCTTCCCATTGACGACGTTCTCCGATTGCTCCGGAGATACCTCCGAAAAACTGCGTCTTTCCGGGAGTCGGACCGGTTGTTTTCTTTGCCGGGCCTAGGAAGGGTGCAGCCGCATCTCAGTCGTCCATTGCTAGTTCGGTGAAACAGGCGATTGGTGTCCTATCAGGACGTGGGGAAGGTCTCTCCGGGGGGTCTTCGTGCTTATTCTACGCGCGGCCAAGCGACATCTTGGGCGGCGTCTCCTTGGGTACCGCCGGTGACTTTTCTCAGGCGGCTACGTGGTCGTCGCTTCACACGTTTGCGGAACATTGCAGGCTAGATGTCTTGGCCAGGGGACATGCCTGTGTGGGGGCGTCAGCCGTCATAGCGGGCCTGTTCGGTCCCTCCCGTGGTTAGATACTGCTCTGGTACTTCCCACTTGTTCCTGGACGGGCCCGGAGAGACGATCAGGAAACAGAAATTAGACCTTACCTGCTAATTGTCTTTCCTGGAGATCTCTCCGGGCCCGTCCAGGACCCACCCAGGTTTTTTGTCGAATTTCAGTGTGGCGCGGGGGCCTACGGATACTATGTTGATGGCGGTGGAGTCCGCGCCATGGTTTCTAGAGAGTTGTTTCTGTTCTCGTTCATGGGTTGCTTTTTAACTCGTTGGTTATTTTGTACAAATAAAAAAAAAAAAACCCCGAACTTGGCTTTTTGACTGTTAAGTCACATAGAAGCGGGGCTGCTGCGGTTTCGTACTTCCTATCAGCCTCACAGAAAGCTACTATTTTTTGTTATTTTCCCTATTTTGTCTAGTTTCTTTTAGTTATTGGGCACTACTCTTCATCTGCTTTGTTAAGGTTAGACTGACAGTGGCCAGCAGAGGGAGCCAGATGCCAGCTCTTCAAAGTTTAAGATTTCAGTCCTCAGTTGCTGGAGAAGGTTGACAACCACTTGTTCCTGGACGGGCCCGGAGAGATCTCCAGGAAAGACAATTAGCAGGTAAGGTCTAATTTCTGTTTTTATGGGCGCATGCCCTTATGCAGCTACTATAGCGGGCCCTTCTACAGTGGTGGTCTCCAGAAGTAGGCTCTGTCCAGGCAGTTGCCCTGTCCTGGTGGCTGTGTTCAGAGAGCTGTTGGTTGGAATGCCACTAGAGTCACCAGAGTGGATACTGCTAACTACTGATGCCAACCTTACAGGCTGGGGAGTGCACTGTGACACAGGGTCACTGGACAATAGAGGAGAGTGGATGGTCAATCGACCGGTTGGAGATGCGAGCAGTGTTTGGGCCTGGCAAGTGGTCCTTCCTTCAGCAGATGGCAAAAAAAGTCTATCAGAGGGTTTGGATGCACTCTTTGTGTTTCTGCCATGGGCACTGATAGGTTGGGTGGTCTTGATAGCCCCTGATTGGCCACATCGGCCTTGGTATGCTGACCTGCTGTGGTTGAGGGCTGACCATCTGTGGCGCCTTCTGGTTTGGGTCAATCTTCTAGGGGCCCATTCGGATGCCAATGGTGGATCGATACTCTTACAGCTTGGCTTTTGAGAGGGTGAGGCTGAAGAAGAGGCTACTCGACCCCCCCCCCCCATGATTACAACTCTGTTGTGGGCATGGAAGCGCTCCACATCTTTCTTACATCAGAGTGCGGAGAGTGTTTGAGGACTGGTGTGCAAAACGTAGATGTCTGTCTCTGACAGCATCTTTGCTGGAGATTATGGCATTCAAACAGGTGGGTTTGGAGAGAGGTTTAACCTATAGCCCCTTGCAAGTGCAGGTGGCAGTGCTTACCTGTTATTGGGGGCGTGTTCAGGATCAGTCCCCGGGGGCTCATCTGGATGTGGTATGGTTTCTTCCAGCGGTGAAGCACGTGCGACCCTCAGTGCAGTCCTTGGTTCCTTCTTGGGACCTGAATCTGGTGTGTTCGCTGATGGAGGCCCCATTTGAGCCGGTGGGTGACTCAACTTTGAAGGATTTGATGCTGAAGACTGTGTTTCTGGTGGCCATTTGTTTGGTGCGGAGGATCTCTGAGCTCCATGCCTTGCCATGCAGGGAGCCATTCCTCATGATGTCTAAGGAGAAAGTTGTTACATCCGGTGTCTTCTTTCCTACCCAAGGTAGTTTTGGCCTTTCATCTCAATCAGCCAGTGACTCTGCATGTATTTTTGGACCATGGTTTCGGTGGGACGGATCAGCAACTGCACTTATTGAACATGCGCAGAGGTCTGAAAAAGTACCTTGCTCGAACAGACTCCTTTTGCAAGTCAGATCATGTATTTGTCCTCCTTTTGGAGGGTTGTGAAAAGAGGAAGCCACTTCCAAGATCTCCATTGCATGATGGATTAAGAAGGCGATAGCAGCAGTTTACCTTTTGAAGCATCGGGAGTTGGCCAAGGGATTGCAGGAGCACTCAACTCGGGCGCAGGCCACTTTGTGGGCGGAGGCTGGCTTGCTGCCACCGATTTATGACCTGCTGCGCGGCAAACGTGGTTGTCGCATACTTTATCCGACATTATCGCCTAGATGTTCAGGCAGCAGGGGATGCTTGTTTTGGAGCAACAGTATTTCAGGCTGGACTCGTGGGTCCCTCCCAGAGTTAATACTGCTCTCAAGAGACTGGAATGGAGGGGATGATAAGGAAGGAAAAATTAGGACTTGCCCGATAATTTGCTTTCCTTGAGTCAGTCCAGTCCAGAACCCACCCTGGTGTTGGTTTGTTAGGAAGGTGATCCCGGCTCAGAAGAATACATCAGATTAGGTTGGGATGGCAATAGTTGGCATCTGTCCTAGGGTGCAGGGGTTCCAGTGGTGTCCTGTGAACTGCAAAGAAAAGAAAAAATATTAGGCAAAGTAATACTCGGTTGTTCAATTCTTTTACCAATTGCGACCTGATATCTCCATCAGATGAAGGTGGAGACAGGAGCAGTAGCTGCTCATCTGCGCATGGCGATTCTCAAGAGCAGGTTGGATTTTTTTCTGGCAGTTGGTTTTTGTGTGAGTTCTCTATTGTTTGTTTATGGAGTCTGCTTTGTCAATAGGATACGGAGCTTGAAGGGAGGTACCAGCTGCCTATATGGTGTAACATTATCAAGATTTGGCATGCTCAGTCTCCAAGCTGTGGGTGGGGGTGACAGCTCAGTAGACTGGACTGGAGGAACTCAAGGAAAGCAAATTATCAGGTAAGTCCTAATTTCCCCTTCTACAGTAACCATTTATGTTGTGTGTCACAAGATCTCTAAAGGGGACATGGAAGGGCAGCCTGGTCTTTATCTGCTATCAAGTTTTTTTTTTGTTGTTTTTTTTTTTTATGTTTCTATCCTTGGTGGGGTGTTTTGAATATATTTCATTTGGGTTTCAGGAAGGCCAATAGCAACAAGACTCTGCTGCAGTCCCTTTTTAGATGATTTGAGGGATTTGGTTCTAGGCTGAGATGTTTTATTTTATTTATTTATTTAACAGTTCTTCTATACCGCTCTATTTTAGATCAGAGCGGTTTACATTTAACATCAACTATACAACACAAGGAACTTTGAGTTGTATTTACAATAAACAGGGAGATCAACTTGGAAGTAACTGGGGGAAACTATGTACAATTCTTAACTCTATACATTTTATCACACTGGTACCTGTTTTAGTCATTTTGCTTGACCTGTCAACCACTGTTCGTGTAGTTGATCATCAGATTTTGTTGAAAAGATTGAGGACATCAAGGGTTAGGTGGGTGGTGATTTTGTGTGTGTGTTTTCTCTTTTTCTTGTCTGGAAATGTGGGAGTCTTTCCATTCAACAGGTTGTTACTTGGAGCATTTTCTACAAATGTGTTAATTTTGCGGATACCATGACAGTCGTGAACCTCGTTTCTAAGCCAGGGGGTATGTAGAGTATGATCTTAGTCTCTCAAATTTACTGCTAATGCTCAGCGCAATACTTGCATCTTGCCAGAGAACTTCCTTCTGGAGTTTGTAACAGGTATGAGTAGCTTATCAAGATCTGCCTAGAAATTCTTCTTTATCAAGCCTGTGGTTCCCAGCATAATGGGAAAGATTTCTGTATCTTTTTGCCACATTTTCTTCATCTCTAATTGCATTTATTTATTGATTTTGATTTTATATACCACACTATTTCTAAATCAGCGTGGTTTACACAGAACAAGAACGCTTTACATAGAACAGGCATCAAAGAACGGTACAGTAAACATCAGGTGTTTCCCAATAGACAATAACCGTTTTATATTAAAGAGGGTCGTCAACTTGAATAGGAATAGGGAGAACTAATTACAAGCTGCTGTGTGTCCTCTAAGCAACAGGGTGGTCGGAGCTAAGGCTAGCAGGCAAGGTCTATAGCATAGCTATGGTATATGGTCATAGTACAGATGGGAAAAGATGCATCTTTATTGCTTTCCTGAAGGTTGAAAGGTCAGAGATGGAACGGTTTGGGGCAGGGAGGGTGTTCCATAGAATTAATGCGTATAAGGCTCTGTTCTTAGTAGCTTGGGAACTCTTTATAATTGCTGATGGGGTGATAAGTGTGTTGGTCATGTTCTTCTCATTCTATTGCTTGGTGTCCATTGTATAATTTCCGCAAGGGAGATTGCGGAGAGTTGTGATGCCCATCCTAAAACTGCATTGGCTCCCATGTTCCAATGTGGAGGCACCATACCGATTGGAACATGTGATGCAGTGTTTAGGGCCTTTTTGCAGAGGATGAAGTGCGCAGCCTGGCAGGCTGTGTAGAATACTTGCATAGTCCAAAATGTGAAAAGATAAGAGCCTGGAATACGGTGTGGAAGTCGGCAGTGGACGTAGATGACGGAGGATCCTTATTTTGTGGTAAACAGCCTTAGTGATATTATTTATGTGTGTTTCCATACTTGGGCACTGGTCCAGGGTGACTTCTAGGTAATGCACTTCTTGCTTAGTCTTCAGCTCTGCATCTTTTACCTGTAGGGAAGATGGTGGTATGAAGATTGGATCTTTCGAGATAAACAGCACTCCAGTCTTCTTGAAGTTCATTCTGAGGTTGTGCGTGCAGAGCCAGTCTGAGACTGCATTAAAGCATTCTGTAATTTGGAATTAATTGGGACTGTCCATGGAGAATGGCGTGTAAAGTAGTACATCGTCAGCATAGGTCCGGTATTATATGCTGTTTGATTGGATTATTGCACAGATTGGCTGTATGTAGATGTTGAAGATCAAGGCAGATAAGGATGAACCCTGTGGCACTTTTTGCGTCTGCTGGTAAGCAGATGATGTCTGAGCGCCTATGCGTACCATTTGTTGGTGGTCTATTAAGTAGGATCTACACCATTCTAGGGCTGAATTCTGAATACCTTTCTGTTGTAGGCGAGCAAGAAGGAGATCATGACAGACTGTATCGAAGGCCGATGCGATACCCAGGAATATTAGGATGAATCCCTGTTTTGCTTTGTTCATTCCCATGATGAGATTGTCCAGGAGAGTAGTCAGGAGGGTTTTGACACTGTTGTTGATGGAACTCATGCTGCTGTTGATCTAGGGGAGCATAGGAGTCGATATGATCTTGGATCTGCTGCTGGACTATCTTCTTGGTTATCTTAGCCAGGAAAGGGAGGCTAGATATGGGCCTATAGGAATTTGTCAAGTGGGTCCAGCTTGGCATTTTTTAATAAATGTCTGATTGTGGTGGTCTTTAGAGGAGAAGGTATCAGACCCTTGCTAAAGGAAAGGTGTATGATTCTCGTTAGATCGGGCTGACTTGATCCAGTGTGCGGGGCATGGATCGGTTGGGGACCTGATGGTGTTGAGCCCCTTAAAATGTCCTCGATGTGCTCAGAGGAGCATGGGTGGAAGGAATTTAGTTTGGTAATAGCCAATTCTCCTATGGAAAAAACTACTAAGAGAGGATTTCCTGGTTTAAGGGGATTCCCGTTGGTTTTGTTCTGGAAGTGGGTGGCAAATTCCTGCGGGTGGGGGGTGCCTGCATTATGTTACATAGAAACACGATCGCAGAAAAAGACCACATGGCCTGTCTAGTCTGCCCTGTCATATCAACCACTACAACAGTCCTCTTTTTTTTTTTTTTTTTCCCTTCTTTAGAGATCTTTTGTTTGTCCCATGCTTTTTTGAATTTAGATACTGTCCTCCTCTCTACCACATGCATAGAATAGTCTCCCAGTGGATCTACCACTCTTCCCGTAAAGAAATATTTCCACATATTACTTCTTCACCCTCATCCCTTGTAGCAGAGCTTGCTTTCATTGAAAGAGGCACTCCTCCTGTGCATTTATGCCACTTAGGTATTTTAAATGTCTCAATCATATTACCTCTATTCCGCCTTTCCTCTAAAGTATACATACTAAACTCCTTAAGGCTGTCCTCATATGCTTTATAACGAAGACCACTAACCATTTTAGTAGCAACCCTCTGCACAGACTCCAACCTGTTTTATATCCTTTTGAAGGTGCGGTCTCCAGAATTGCACCCAATACTCCAAAATGAGGTCGCACCAAAGACTTATATAGAGGCACTATCACCTCCTTTCTTCTCCTGGCCATTCCTCTCTCTATGCACCCAAGCATCCTTCTAGCTTTTGCTGTGGCCTTTTCTACCCATTTAGCTATTTTTAAGATCATCGGACACAATCGCACCTAGGTCCTGCTCTTCTTTTGTGGACAGAAACCTGTCCTTGGGACCCACCTAGCCAGTCGGGTTTTCAGGATAACCACAATGAATATGTATGAGAGGGATTTGCATACACTGCCTCCATTATATGCAAATCTCTACCATGCATATTCATTGTGGTTATCCTGAAAGCCCGACTGGCTAGGTGGGTCCCGAGGACAGGGTTGAGAACCCCTGTTCTAGACCATCCTGTAAGCGTAGATCCCTCTTCATCTACACCAGGGGTCTCAAACACGCGGCCCACGAGAGACCTTTGTGCGGCCCGCGATACACAGGGGGGAAAAAAAAAACCCGGCTTCTGCTGCCGCTGCCGTGGCAGCAGCAGAATCGACTGTCCCGCGGCCCCTTCCCATCTGCCCGGCAATAGCGGCAATAGCAGCAATACCGCATGTCCCGCGGCCCACCACCCCCCCCCCTTGCCTGTCAGTTCTTCTCTGCTTCGGCATTCAGAGCCGCGAAGGGAGAGCTTCTCCCTCGCGACTCTGTTAAGCTCGCCGGGGCAGATGGGAAATTTCCCATAAGCCCCAGCGGGCTTAACAGAGTCACGAGGGAGAAGCTCTCCCTTCGCGGCTCTGAAAGCCGAAGCAGAGAAGAACTGACAGGCAAGGGGGGGGGGGGCCGCGGGACATGCGGTATTGCTGCTACCGCCGCGGCAGCGGCAGGAGCAGCAGCCAGCTGTTTTCTAAAGTTTAAGTTTCCCGGGGGGGGGGGGGGAGCAGGATTGATGTGGGCTGCTGGGGGGGGGAGCAGGATTGATGTGGGCTGCTGGGGGGGGGAGCAGGATTGATTTGGGCTGCTGGGGGGGTAGGACTGGAAATGGGGTGATGGGGTGATGGGGGGTTAGGACTGGTAATGGACAGATGGGGGTTAGGACTGGAGGTGGTCTGATTGGGGGGCTAAGAATGAAGATGGGGCGATGGAAGGGTTAGGCCTGGAAGTGGGCTGTTGGAGGGCTTAGGACCGATAATGGGCTATGGGGGGGTGGGGCTAGAACTGGTAATGGACTGGGGGGGGGGTGCTATGACTGGAAATGGGCCGAGTAGAAGGGGGAGCTTGAACTGCAAATAGCTGATGGGGACAGGGTCTTGGAATGGAAATGGGCTGATGGGGAGGGGGGCTTGGAAAGGAAATGGGCTGTGAGGGGATGGAGCTAGGACTGGAAATGGGCTGATGATGCGGGGACTAGAAGGGAGCGGATGCTGGGTGGGGCAGGAGCTAGAAGGGAGTTGATGTTGGGGGACGATTAGAATGGGATGGGGCTGGGAGAGTGAAATGGAGAGGGGAAATATATTTTGTGTGGGAGGGAAGAAAAATCTACAATTGGCCGGGTATTGGGAGAGTAAGTGGGGATTGAGGATGGAGGGGTAAAATTTGAGTGGATGAAATAGGAATGAGGAAAGAGCAAAAGGAGAATGATTAGTATGTTAAAGCAGATGTAGAGAGAATGGAAAAAAACTGGGAAAGAAGAAAGGACAAATGGACAGCAGACGATGGAGAGTTAGCAGAAGACACAAAGAAACCAGAAGAAAGTGGCTGGAACAATTGCAACTGAAAAAAAAATGCACAAAAGGTAGAAAAATATCTCTTTATTTTGAATTTATTAACTGAAATATGTCAGCTCTTGGAAATGTGCATCTTTAACGTCTGCACTTTATTTAATACAAGAGGAAATCAATGTATAGTTTTATTTCTACAGTGTTGTACATTCTAAGTTTGGCTTTTGGGGTTCCCAGTTTAATTGTCTTTCTGTTTCTAAATTGTGATTCCTTGTTTGGTGATGGTGTATGTTCTGCATGTGTAACTGAGCTGAGGTATTCTGTTTATGTAATTCCTATTTGACATTGCCACTTGTTCTCTTTCCCGAGTAGGTCATGTATTGTTTATTCTCTGAAATGTGTTGATTTAATATTTGCAGTGTTGCCTTTTGATAGTTAGGGTATGGTGCTTTGTGAGTCCTGGTAGTGCTGTTAGGACATGGCAGGTTTGCTATGGGTTCTAAATGAGCAGTGTTTCTAGTAGTTCCTAATGTGCCTGGCGGTTGGCACTGGTTTATAGTAATGTAGAAATCTTTTAGTCTTTCTTTATCCATACACTCATTAAGAGACATGTTTACTCAAAGTTAGTGTACGGTAACATTATGCAAATATTTATGCAAATGATGCCCTTATGCAAATGAGGCCTGCATCTTGTGCGGCCCCCGGGTTACTCTACAAGTCCTCATTTGGCCCTCAAAGCAATTTGAGTTTGAGACCCCTGATCTACACCTTCCCGGGTGTCTAATCTATTGCAGATTTTAGTATCTGCAAAGAGGCAAACCTTACCCGACAACCTTTCTGTAATATCACTATCAAAGATGTTAAAAAGAATCTGAAATAGGACAGATCCATGGGGCACACCACTGATAACCTCCTTCTCCTCAGAGTGAGCTCTGTTTACCTGTACCCATTGCCGCCTCCCACTCATCCAATTTTTAACCCAAGCAGTAACTTTGGGGTCCATCCCTAGGGTGCTTAGTTTGTTTATAAGTCACCTGTGCGGAACTGTGTAGAAAGCCTTACTGAAATCTAAATACACCACATCTAGGGCTCTCCCTCGGTCCAACTCTCTGGTCACCCAGTCAAAAATCAATCAGATTTGTTTGACAAGACCTGTCTCTGGTGAATCCATGTTGATTAGTTGTGTCCTTTATAAGGGACTGAATGATTCCGAAAAGCTCTTGGGGCTTGTTAAGAGAGTTGCATTGGGATGTTGATGTGGTATTCCTTTCTTCTCTGGTTAATTGCATTGTGGTGCTATTGTAGGGTCTGCATGTATGTGATGAGGGAGTCTAGAGTGCTGCCATTTCCGATCCAGCTTCCTGAGTTGTAGTAGGGACTCATGTAGGTTGTTTATGAACCATATGGCTGTGTGATTCCTCTTGGTGGATATCGTGGACTGTGGTAGGTGTGCGGCCTTGCTTAGGGTGGTGTTCCATGTGTACAAATTCATACAGCTCAGAGGTGTTGGTATTAAGGTTGGGTAGTGTTTCTTTAAGGAAGGCTTCTTTGTTAAAAGGTTGGAAGGGACGAGCTGGAGGTGGTGAAGTCACAGAGGGTCCATGGTCTCCTGCACATGTGGGGATGTGGAAAATAATGGCATTGTGGTCTGACAATGGGACAGGTATGACACATGGTTGATCAGGAATGCCGTAATTGAGCGTGGATGAGGGTGCGAAGATAAGGTCCAAGGTGTTTCCTCTTGTGTGGGTGGGTGCATGTGTTAGTTGTCCGTAGCTTAATGCGGTCATGACGTCAAAGGATGTGGAATGCTTCGTTGATAGCGCAGGGAGGTTGAAATCACCCAGCAGCCAGGCACTTCTGGATCTTCTGCCTCTCCACGCGATTCACAGGATAATCACTAGGTACCGACACTTCTATTATCAGTGCTGTTCTGGTATTCTCCTTTACCACTATGTCAGGTTTCCTTGCATCCAGTTTCTTATCCATGGAATGGGGATGTTCCAGGTGATCATAACTTCTTCATTCTCTGTTCTCTTAGGGTCATGATCCCAGTGCTTTATAGGGACAGTGATGTTGTAGTGTTTCCAGTAGAGGTGGTGTACTACTTTTGTTGTGCCTTTTCTGAATAGAAATTTTCCGCTATCAAAACTTCAGAGCCTGCTATAAGGTGAGTCACCATTTCCAGCTCTTTCTTACAGAATTGGCATATGTCTGTTTAGCTAGTTTTTTTTTTTTTTTTTCAATGCTCGCTGTAAACCATATTGTCTGTAATTCGCTGTCCTGGGCTGCAACTATTATTCTTTCATCCTTTGCTTTCAATTCACCTCTCCTTAACCATTTGTGTCTGTTCTTGATTGACAAAAGGTTCTTGGAGTAACACTGTATTTGTGCATTTGCCACTTGTTTTTCCTCGCCTGCTGATCTTCTTTTTTTTTTGTTTTTCCTCTTGTTTTGCATATGCTGTTACTTCCTTTCCTGTGCATGTCTGTGTATTCTCACTCATTCCTTCTAATAGTCAGAATGCTTGTCCAAGTTTGATGATGGAAACACATTCTGGACCTTTAATTTCATATTTCAGCACTTTTTGCATATTTGGATCAGAGAATGCTGTCTGATTATACCTACAGAGCTACTATCATAGGCCTTCAAGTTTACCTATCTATAAATCCTAGCCTTCCTTCAGCTCTGGGAATGTACATTCTTCGCATACACTGATTCTTGTAAATTACTTCATGAGCATGGAGGAGTTTTTCCTTAATTCGCATATCCAGTTTTTCAAGATCTTTAAGAGGCCAGTCCACAATCCCAAAACTGGAGTACAGGAATTGCCAGCTGATTGATGGCTTGTATCTTATTCCGTAATGTTAAAGCACTTTACAATAACTCTTTTAATGTCCTGCAATATTCTCTCAATAGTTGCTGCTCGTGTCATTCCTTCCTCTATTCAAAGATACTTATATATGCCTTCCTGTTCAAGGTCATTTGTGTCACAGCCCTCAGCAAGAGAGATGTTCAGTTTTGCTCAATTTTCTTGTGAAAAAGGTTGCCTTAGCATACTTATCTAGGCCAAAAGTCATCCCGATATCATCAGAAAAGCCTTTCACCACATTAAATTGCTCTGCTAATTATTATTGGTTGCTGGAACTGTAGAGCTTCAGATCATCTATAAATAGTAGATGGGAAGTTGCTTCTGGGTTGTTAACTTCTTTAGGATTTAGGCTAAATCCATATCCCAAAGAATTGATGAGAGCACTCATTGAACCCTCTAGATTTCCTTCTGTCCCCCTCTCTCTTCAACTTGTGTATGACTTTTATGCAGCCTGCTGGAATGAAAAGGGATTTGCCATAATTATGTGGACAATATTCAGATAGTATGTCTTCCAGCTATTGAGGCACAGGAATGGAGGTGGATTAATAATTGTCTGTCTAGATACGATTTCAGACTCTGATAAAAGGAGCAAATTGATATTTTATTTATTTATTTTATTGAGCATTTTTATACTGCGTTTTCCGAAGGATCCAGCGCGGTTTACAAAAAACAACGGTTTGAATAGTACAGATGAGACAAGTACATGTTCAGTTACAAGGAACTTTTGTAGAACTATATACAATGAAAAGGCATATATTAAACAGTAAACATAAAACAGTATAAACTATATAACAGTAGTAGTATATGTCATGGCTTGTGCTATCTAGAGGGAAAGTGCGAATTACTATAAGCTATTTGCTGCTTTACTTGCACTGTTGTGTGTGGTGTGTTGTCATCCGGTTGTATGCCAGAATCTGGTTGTGTACCATAGCGGAGTGTAGAAAGGTATGTGTTTAGTTTTTTGCGGAACGTATAAAGGTCATTCAGATCTCTGAGGTTTTCTGGTAGGTCATTCCAGAGGATAGGGGCAATGTGAGAAAAAGCTTTATTGCTTGTTAATTTTCTGGATTTTCTGACATCCGTCAGAGTTACAAGTTTGTTTTTGGTTTTGTTCCTTTGATTTCGATAGGATGATTCCTTAGTGATTAGTGTGGTAAGAAATGATGGTGCTATGTAATTGATTGATTGATTTGTTTTGAATGTTGAAACAAGTATTTTGTAAGTTATGGATGGGTAGCCAGTGTAGTAGTTCAAATAGAATGGGAGTTATATGTTCCAGTGTGCTGACATTCAAGGTTATTCTGGCTGCCACATTTTGAGCTAGTTGAAAGCTACTTAGATTCTGTTTTGTAATGCCCTGTAGTATGGTGTTAGTAAAATCAAAATGGGGTGTGATGATTGCTTGGATTACTGATATAAAGTCATGTAGGTAAAGCAGTGGTCGGAGCTGTTTTAGGAGCTTGAGTTTATAATGTATCTTTTTCACTGTGTTCTTAATATGGGATTCCATACTGGGAGTCTGATCTAGTATGACCCCCTAGGTATTTCACCTCCCTTTTTTTTTTCTTTTTTTTTTACTGTAATGTTAGAATCCTGGAGCTTAATTTGATGTTGGGGGTACAAAGCTCTGATTTCTGGAGACATACAATACATCTGTTTTAGAGAAGTTAATGTAGAGGTTGTGGTTTATTGAGTCATTGAGAAATTTCTGTGAAGCAGTCTGAGAGCAATTGGATAGGCGGGTTTGAGATATTAAATGGGAGGTATAACATTATGTCCGTGTAAATGTGATAATTTATGTGGAATTGTTTAAAAATAGAACAGATGGGTTGCAGATAAATATTGAAAAGGAGGACTGAGAGGGCGGAGCCCTGGGGAAGACCTTGTTCTAGTTTGAATGTAGAAGATGTTTTCTGATCGATTCTTACTGCTTGTGTTCTATCATGTAGGTACGAGGTAAACCATTTAAGGACTGTTTCATTTATCCCTATCTGCTGAAGTCTGATTAGCATTAATTGATGATTCACGCTGTCAAATGCTGCAGTAATGTCTAAGAATAAGAGGATAAAGGCTTGCTTAGAGTCATCTATACCTCGTGTCAAGGTGACAATCAAAACAGTGAGTAGAGTTTCCACTCCGTGAAATGGACGGAAACCGTATTGGTGTTCGTCGAGCGGGGCAGAGGAGTCGATGTGATCCTGGAGTTTGATTTCGACAATTTTTTCAATTAGTTTTGCCATGAATGGTAGGCTTGAATGGGTCTGTAGGAATTGGGAGAGCTTTCGTCAGCGGTGTTACTTTTTAGGATTGGGTGGATTTGTGCATGTTTAAGGGAGCATGGTAAAATACCCATTCTTGAGACAGGTTAATAATGGGGAGGATGAAAGATGAGAGTTTGGGTGACGTTGCTTTTAACCAGTTTACTGGACAGGGATTGAGGTAGGATGTTGTGTTTAGTTTGGTGATGATACTCTTGAGAGTATCTTTCGATGTAGGGTAAAAATTGGACCAGGTGGTTAGATGTTGCAGATGGGCTACATTATGTGTGATAGTGGGTGTTTGCTGCTTTAGTTTATTCATGTAGTGGTTGGCTAGAGCTTGAGGGGATATAGCATGTTCAGTTAAATTTGTGTTATGGGAGCTGTTTGTTAGATTTTGGACAATGCTGACTAGTTCTCTAGGTCGGTTTAAAGATTTCGCTAGGATACTAGAGTAGTAGGGGTTTTTTTTTGCATGGTCAATGGTCTTATACAATTTGAGGGTGTTTAAATAGTTTGATGGGTTATTTATTTTATTTATTTATTTAGACAGTTTTGTATACCGCCTTCCTTTTCATCCCTCTAGTCCAGTCCCAGAACCATAGAGTTTAGAATCTCCTCCAGCAGCCTTGGAGACTGAATGACATCACAGCTCTTCTCTCTCTGGTATAAATAGGCAAGGACCGCCCCCTTCCACCAGTACTTCAGTCTCCAAGCAGCTGAGGAGATTCTGGGCCTAGGGATAGGCCCAGCACAAATAGGCAGAGCTAGGAATTTTTTCTTTGTTTTCCTTTTCTAATTCTTGATGTTTTTTGTTTGGTTGCCTTTCTAAAATAAATAGCCACTTTTTTCTTCCCTCTGGCTCCAGTCCTGCTTCCTCCTTTCTCACTCAATTTTCCCTCTCGTGGGGGGGGGGGGGGCTGCCCCTTGGTGAGAAGGAGCAGCTTTACAGAGCAGAAGTAGCCTCCCTGCTCCCGAACCCGCAAACAAGGGTGAGGAGCAGGTGGAAGGCTTAACCCCAGCCATCTCTAAGGGACAGTGAGATTGGTGGTGGGAGCACCGTCGGAGCCGAAGCCACGAGCAGGCTGAGCTCCGGCGCGTGTCTGCCTCATTGCAGCACCTCAGGTTGAAGCAGGGAACTGTAAGTAGGTCTCGCTGACTTTAACGGCGTTTTTTCTTTCTTTTTTAATTTTCTTTTACTTGTTTCTTGGAGGGGAGTTGAGAGGGAAGTCCCTGCCTCAGTGGGGGAATCTCATAAAGGAGTTCTTTGCCCTCCGGACACTTTTTTGCTGCACGGGAAAAGTCCCGGCGGCCATTTTGAAAACCGCTCTTTTTTTATAGTGGCTTTTTGGAAGCGTTTTAAGCCTCGTTTGCTGCAGACCTGCTATAGGCTCATCAGGCGCTTACAGAGTGTTGGCCTGTTGGGGGGGGGGGGGGAAGAGAAGCTCAAAGGGAAACGAGCTATGCTGTACTTTTCCCTTATTGAAATATTGAGCATGTGCATCTAGGCTGTTTTTTGCAGGGCTCCAACCCAGATAGAGCCCTTCCTTCCGGGGCTGGCGGTCAGGGCCAGCGGGGGGGAGGGGGAGTTCCCGGGGTGGTTTAGAGCAGTTCTTTGAGGCGGCTGCTATGCCTACAATTCCACGCTGTCTAGTGTGCGGCAGGAGGAAAAGTTCAGTGCTGGAATCAGGAGTCTGTGTCCCTTGCTTCCTAGAGGCACAGCATATGGACGGAGAGCCGGGACAGCCCCTAGCAGGCCGGAAGGCTATTCGTACAGGCGCTGAGGCACTGTTATCTCCGTCTCTAGATCCTGAGGAGCCAGTGCCGGGGCCCTCCTCGGGCGGCGGCTGTGCCGGGTCACAGGAGCAGGGACAGGCGGAGGAGGCGACCGGGATTCCGCCGAACTTCGTTGCCTTGAGGCAGCAGGCTTTTGCCTTCCTTCAGCCTGCGAGGTCTGCTCTTCCTCACGGACCCCAGAGTCAGAAGCACTCAGCCTCTCTGGTCAGTTCGGGGAACGGTGCTCCGATGGCTAAAAGGTGTAGGGCCACTTCGGAGGGTCCCGCGCCTTACCTCGCTGATGACCTGAGTGAGGGGAACGCCAAAGAGGGAAGAGTTCTCGGAAGATGAGCTGGAAGACGGAGAGTTGCCTGACTCGGAGCAGCAATGCTGGGTAGTCAGTCTTTCGGTGTGAAGGGCTTCCAGCCCTGTTTTTGGAGATGCTATAGACACTAAACCTGCCTTCCAGCGAGGAAGCAGCGGAAGAGACATTAGAAGATCCGCTGTTGCAGGCGGTGCGGACATCCCAGAGAGTGTTGCCCCTCCATAGATTATTTCGGAATATGATACAGGAAGAATGGGATTTGCCAGAGGCGGCCCTGAAGGGGGCTAGAGCGTTGGCTCGCCTTTATCTGCTCGCATACCGCGGTAGGGAGCTGTTTCATTCTCCAAAGGTAGTTGTGGCGGTATCGTCGGTCACTCAGAAAACCACAATTCCCTTGGAGGGGGGGACCGCAGCGCTGAAGGATGTTCAGGACAGGAGGTTAGACACTCTGTTGAAGCAGGTGTTCGATGTTTGCGCGCTGTCCATGCAGACCGGCTTCGGTGGCACGTGGCTGTTTGAGGTGGTCCCAGAGGTTGCAGGAGACCATCTGGAAGGGCAGCTTGAAGATGTCACGCGACTGGAGTCGGGAACTGCGTTCTTGGCGGATTTTCATTCTGATCTCCTCCGCGGCTTGGCTAAGGGGATGGTCTCCGTAGTAGCAGCTCGGAGGTATCTCTGGTTGAGAACCTGGTCAGCGGACAGTTCGTCTAAGGCTCGGCTTAGCAAGTTACCCTTTGGGGGTGCGCTTTTATTTGGGGAGGATTTAGGTAAGTTGGTCCAGGACCTCGGGGAGTCCCAGGGAGGACGTCTCCCAGAGGACAAGCCGAAGCAGGGCCACAGTTCTGCGGGATTCAGGGAGGTCCCGAGAGACTTTCGTAGTTTTTGTTCTCCCCGTTATGGACAGTCCCAGCGGGGGAAGTTCCCGCTTAGGGGTCAGGGGTTTGGAGGATTCAGGGGAGCAGGCCGGGGGTTCGCTCCTTTCCAGTCCTCAGCCACAAAACAGACACAGTGAGATAAGTTGGGCTCAGGAGAGGGTAGTTCCCAGGGGAGGTCGGTTGTGGGAGTTTTACCCTGCCTGGGTCCGAATTAAGTCAGATTAGTAGGTCTTGGAGGTCATGCGAGAGGGGTACGTATTAGAACTCCATCGACCCGTCGTAGTTTCTTTTGTCCATTCTCCCTGCTCAGCCCTGGGCACAGGCAGGCGGTCCAGGACACGCTACAGCGGCTGCTGCAGCTTCAGGCGGTGCTGCTGGTGCCCGCGGAGCAGTGCGGTTCCGGTCACTACTCCATCTATTTCGTAGTGCCAAAGAAGGAGGGCACATTTCGCCCGATCCTGGCTCTGACAAGGGTGACCCGTTGTCTCCGGATTACCCATTTTCGGATGGAGACTTTGCGTTCCATGCTGGCAGCGGTCCAGACCGGGGAGTTCCTGACGTCGTTAGATCTCACGGATGCTTACCTGCACATCCCGATTCGGCAAGAGCATCAGAAGTGGCTGAGATTTGTGGTACCCATGGGACATTTCCAATTTCAAGCGCTGCCCTTTGGGCTGGCAACGGCGCCACGGATGTTTCCCAAGGTCATGGTGGTGGTGGTGGCGGCGCTCCGCAAAGAGGGAGTACTGGTGCACCCATATTTGGACGATTGGTTGATCCGAGCAAAGTCGAGAGAGGACAGCTTGGCAGCGATGGCCCGGGTGGTCCAGATGTTCGAAGGCCTGGTCTGGGTAGTCAACTTTGCAAAGAGCAGGTTGCTACCATCGCAATCCCTGCAGTACCTTGCGGCGCGCTTCGAAACAAAGCAGGGGAAGGGCCCGGGCTCTAGGTCTGCGACAACTCGTCAGGCGTTTCTTTTCGAGTCCGGCTTCAACAGCATGGCAGCACCTGCAGTTGTTAGGAACAATGGCAGCCACGATAGAAGTGGTTCCATGGGCCCGAGCACACGTGCGGCCGTTACAGGCGGCACTTCTCCGTCGTTGGTCGCATCAGTCGGATGTCCTATTGAAGAGGTTAGTTTGCCCTCAGAATGTGCGTCACGAGCTGCGATGGTGGTTGAGAACGGAGAATATGGAAGACGGCATGCCACTGGACCGCAGTCCTGGGGACTGCTCACGACAGACGCAAGCCTCCTGGGTTAGGGGGGGGCTCATTGCGAAGGCAGGTTTGCCCATGGTCGTTGGTCTCAGGAGGAGACGTCTCGGTCCATCAACAGGTTGGAGATGAGAGCGGTGTTTCTGGCGCTACCGGAGTTTCAGGACACTCAGTCGGGAGGCGGTCCGAGTCTTGTCAGACAATGCGACAACGGTGGCCTACATCAATCGGCAGGGGGGCACAGGAAGTGCTACACTGGAAGCCAAAGCAGGTCAGCTGTGGGTGTGGGCCGCACACAATCTCCAGGCTCTCGCGGCTCAACATGTGGCCAGCGTAGACAATCTCGAAGCGGATTTCCTCAGTCGTCGCAGAGTAGACCCCGAGGAGTGGGTGCTACATCTGGGGGTGTTTGCTTTTCTGGTGAGGCGCTGGGGAGTTCCGGTAGTGGCTCTCATGGCGAGCTTTGAGTCAGCGCAGGTAGCAAGGTTTTTCAGCAGGCGCTGGGAACGGATATCAGAGGGGCTCGCAGGTAGCAAGGTTTTTCAGCAGGCGCTGGGAACGGATATCAGAGGGGCTAGATGCATTAGCTAAAAGGTGGCCAGAGGGAGTTCTCCTTTATGTTTTTTCCACTTGGGGCCCTCATGGGCAGGGTGGTGCAGCGCGTTGGGAGACATCGCGGTCGGGTGATTATAATCGTGCCCGATTGGCCCTGAAGGCCGTGGTATGCAGATTTGGTACGGCTGTTTAGTGGACGATCCATGGTAGTTACCACAGCGGGAGGAGCTCCTATGGCAGGGTCCGTTGCACATGCCCTAGGTGAGTCGGTTCTCGCTTACGGCTTGGCTCTTGAACGGGCTAGGATGACAGCTAAGGGTTATTCGGCGGCGGTCATTTCTACCTTGCTTAAGGCACTCATGCGTTCCACCTCGCTGGTGTATGTCTGGGTCTGAAGGATCTTTGCAGCTTGGTGTGTGGAGCGTAATATTTAGCCGTTGTGGGTTTCGATTTCGCAGATCCTTTCCTTTTTGCAGGATGGAGTGCGGAAGGGATTGGCGGCCAGTTCCTTGCGAGTGCAGTGGGCGGCGATTTCCTGTTATAGGGGGAAAGTGCTCAGTCAGCCGGTAGGATCTCAGTGACATTAGGCTTTTTCTGAGAGCTGTCTTGCTGCTTTGTCCGTTGGTACGCTCTTTGGTGCCGACATGGAAGCTGAATCTGGTATTGGAGGCTTTGCTTGAGCTACCGTTTGAGCCGCTAAGCATCGCCACCCTGAAGGATCTCACGTTAAAGAAGGTATTTCTGGTAGCTATTTGTTCCGCAAGGAGGATTTCGGAGTTACAGGCTTTTTCCTGTAGGGCACCTTATTTGTCTTTCTTCCATGATAAGGTCGTGCTACGCTCAGTGCCGGACTTTCAGCCAAAGGTGGTCTCGGCCTTTCATGTCAATCACGTGGTGTCGCTTCCAGTATTCTCTAAGCAGCAAAAGGAGAAATTGGAAGGCAGGTTATATCCCCTAGATGTTCGTCGGGTTCTTCGGACGTATCTTCGGCGGACGCAGCCGTTTCGGAAGACTGACAGATTGTTTGTGGCTTTCGGGGGGCTGCGGAAGGGTGAAGCGGCAGCGAAAGCGTCCATTTCTAGATGGTTAAAAGTGGCTATTGCGTCGGCTTACGTTTTGAAAGGTAGCGTAGTTCCAGAAGGTCTCAGAGCGCACTCGACCAGGGCACAAGCGGCATCGTGGGCGGAGTACAGTTCAGTTTCGGTCGCGGACATTTGTAGAGCAGCGACTTCATCGTTGCATTCATTCTCGAAGCACTATTGGTTAGATGTGCAGGCGGCGGAGGACGTTCGTTTTGGCTCAGCGGTGCTTCAGGCTGGGTTTTCTGGTCCCTCCCGTTGATGTGCACTGCTCTGTTACATCCTCTATGGTTCCGGGACTGGACTAGAGGGACGAAAAGGAAGAATTAATTAGACTTACCTGCTAATTGTTGTTCCTTAAGGAACTCTAGTCCAGTCCCGGACCCCTCCCAGGGTATGCAGCCTGAAGCTGTTGTCCGTTGTATCTTAGTAAAAGGGGTCAAATTGGAGAGGATGTCTCCGGAAGAGGAGTGGGGTTCCGGAGGACGTGGAGTGGAGCCACAATGGGAACCCCGCAGAAGCGCGGTTTTGTTTCTATGTTTTTGGCATTTCTGCAAGGTCCTTTGTCGAAGAGAAGGTTAGAATATGCACAGGTTTTTAGATTCTAGCCAAAGTTTATTTAGTTTATCTTGTTCTTTATCTACTTATTTGTTGCTCTGCTGAGTTGCTTTGTCAATAGGTACTGGGCTTTGTGTGGTACCCCCTTCCCCCCTGCTGAGGGTTCAGGACAGGGTACCTTGTAACTGCCCTCTTTAATAGGACTTATCTCCCTCCCTCCCTCCCCAGCACCCACCCACCCCTGGGGTAATTGTAGTTTTATAGGTACTTGCACATCTTAGAGGAAAGGGGCTGCTCTCATGCAGCTCGTTATCCAAATCAGTCATACACAGAGGACCTCAGATTAATTACTTAAGCTTCAGGTACACAAGGTGTATTAGGGGTATTAGATACACTTTTATTGGTATAAGCATCCACACCAATCCTTATTATATACAGAATTTAAAAGACCTAAACACAAGCTTTAAACTAAGATGCAGACAGAAGTCCAGCAACGAGATGGGGGTTCTCCGGTCTTTTGCATTGAGTGTCACATGTATGATTTTCTCCCAGTTGGTGAGAGGTCTTACGTATGCACTAAGTGCAAAGAACTCTTTGCTCTCAGGGAACGAGTCTGTTCTCTAGAGGCTAGAGTAGCAGACCTGGAAGACATAAGAAAAACAGAGAAGTACATGGACGAGACCTACAGGGATATAGTCCTGAAGTCCCACCTCCAGTCTGGCAGCATCCCTGTTGCCATGGAGGAGAGAGGTCACGTGACAGGAGAGCATCACCCTGGTGTGGCAGGAAGTGATCCTGTAACTAGGACCTGTCCTCCAGGTGATGTAAAACCCTCTCGCACCGAGGACGTTTCTCCAGGGCCATGTCCCCATGAGGGGAGGGTCAGGACAGCTGTTATAGTTGGTGATTCAATCATTAGGAATGTAGATAGCTGGGTGGCTGGTGGACGTGAGGATCGCCTGGTAACATGCCTGCCTGGTGCGAAGGTAGCGGACCTCACTCACCGCCTAGATAGGATCATAGATAGTGCTGGGGAGGAGTCTGCTGTCTTGGTACATGTTGGTACCAATGACATAGGAAAATGTGGTAGGGAAGTTCTTGAGGCTAAATTTTAAGCTTTTAGGTAGGAAGTTGAAATCCAGAACTTCCAGGATAGCGTTCTCCGAAATGCTTCCTGTTCCACGTGCAGGACCCAAAAGACAGGCAGAGCTCCGGAGTCTCAATGCGTGGATGAGACAATGGTGCAAGGATGAGGGTTTTGGATTTGTTAGGAACTGGGGAACATTCTGGGGAAAGGGGGGGCTCTTCCGAAGGGATGGGCTTCACCTTAATCAGGATGGGACCAGACTGCTGGCATTAACCTTTAAAAAAGAGAGAGAGAAGCTTTTAAACTAGAAATTAGGGGAAAGCCGACAGTCACCCAGGAGTGCATGGTTCGGACAAAGGTATCCTTGAAGGATACTACCAAAAGCAGTGAGGTTCCAAAAGGGAGTATAGTAGCCCAAATGCCCTTGAGTAAGGAGCAGACAGAGCATAAAGATTCCAAATTACCCCTGCCTACCAATAGCCAGATTAATATGAATAACATACAGTCTCTAAAATGCTTGTATGCCAATGCTAGAAGTCTAAACAATAAGATGGGAGAGTTAGAATATATAGCACTAAATGAGAGGTTAGATATGATTGCACTCTCAGAGACATGGTGGAAGGAGGATAACCAGTGGGACACTGTGATACCTGGATACACACTATATCGTAATGATAGAGCTGATCAAATTGGTGGAGGGGTTGCGCTCTGTGTTAGAGAGGGCATTGAGTTAGAAAGGATTAAAGTTTTGCAGGGAACAAAATTTGCTGTAGAATTTCTATGGATTGAAATTCCATTTATGAAGGGGAAGGTGATGGCAGTTGGAGTATACTATCGACCGCCTGGCCAGAATGAACAAATGGATGATGAAATGCTCAAAGAAATCAAGGAAGCTAACAAAAGTCACAACAGAGTAGTAATAATGGGTGATTTCAATTACCCCGGTATCGACTGGGTCAGTGTCACAGCAGGACAAGCTAAAGAGATAAAGTTTCTAGATGGAATAAATGACTGCTGCTTGGAGCAGCTGGTTCATGAACCGACCAGAGGGGAAGCCATACTGGACCTAGTCCTTAGTGGAACGCCAGATCTGGTGCAAGAAATAAGGGTGTTGGGACCACTTGGCAATAGTGATCATAGTATGATCCTGTTTGATTTAATTAGTGGAGGACAGATAGTAAAGGCATCCACAGTACTACCTTTTAACTTTCAAAAGGGAGACTATGATAGAATGAGGAATATACTTAGGAAAAAGCTAAAAGGAGCGGTTCCAAAGGTTAAAGACTTACAGCAAGCTTGGGTGTTATTTAAAAATACTATCCTCGAAGCCCAGGCCAGCTGTATTCCACGCATTAGGAAAAGTGGAAGAAAGTCCAAAAAACTGCCAGCATGGTTTAAAGGTGAGGTCAGAGAGGCTGTTGCTGCCAAAAAAGTAACCTTCAGGAAATGGAAAAAAGAGCCAAATGATGAAAACTGGAAACAGCACAAGCACTGGCAAGTTAAATGCAAAGCGTTGATAAGGCAGGCAAAGCGGGAATTTGAGAAGAAACTTGCTACGGAAGCAAAAACACGAAATAAAGACTTTTTCAAGTACATTCGTAGCAAAAGGCCTGTGAGAGAGTCAATTGGACCATTAGATGATAGAGGGGTAAAAGGGTCAGTAAGAGGAAACAAGGCTATAGCAGAGAGACTGAATGAATTCTTTGCTTCGGTCTTTACTGAGGAAGATGTAGGGATGTTACCCAAGACTGAAGTGGTATTTAAAGGTGATACTGCAGAGGAATTGAGAGAAATATCGCTACACCGGGAAGATATATTACAACTATTTGATAATCTGAATAGTAGCAAATCACCTGGACCGGATGGTATACATCCCAGAGTGTTGAAAGAACTGAAATATGAGATTGCAGACCTGCTATTGGTAATCTGTGAACTTTCATTAAAATCATCTGTAATACCTGAAGATTGGAGGGTCGCCAACGTAACACCAATTTTTAAAAAGGGTTCCAGGGGTGACCCAGGAAATTACAGACTGGTGAGCCTGACGTCAGTACCAGGGAAAATGGTAGAAACCATCATAAAGAACAAAATTACACAGCATGTAGATAGTCATGGCCTAATGGGAGACAGCCAACATGGCTTTAGACAAGGAAGATCTTGTCTTACTAATCTGATATGTTTTTTTGAAGGTGTGCATAAACAGGTAGACAAAGGTGAGTCGGTTGATATAGTGTATCTGGACTTTCAGAAAGCTTTTGACAAAGTCCCCCATCAGAGACTTTTGGCGAAGCTAAAAAGTCATGGGATAGGAGGCAGGGTACTATTGTGGATCGGGAACTGGTTAAAAGATAGAAAGCAGAGGGTAGGGCTAAATGGCCAATATTCCCAATGGAAAAAGGTGAATAGTGGAGTACCCCAGGGATCTGTACTGGGTCCGCTGCTTTTTGACATATTCATAAATTACCTGGAAAAGGGAATAACTAGTGAGGTTATCAAATTTGCAGATGACACAAAACTGTTTAAAGTTGTTAAAACCCAAGAGGATTGTGGAAAACTGCAGGAGGATCTGGATAAATTGGAAGACACGGCATCCAAATGGCAGATGAAATTTAATGTGGACAAGTGCAAAGTTATGCACCTAGGAAAGAACAACCCACACTATAGTTAAACGATGCAAGGCTCCACATTAGAAACCACCACCCAGGGAAAAGATTTAGGAGTCATGGTGGATAACATGTTAAAACCCTCCGCCCAGTGTGCAGCGGCGGCCAAGAAAGCAAATAGAATGCTAGGTATCATAAGGAAAGGGATGGAGAATAAAACAAAGGATGTTATAATGCCTCTATTGCTCCATGGTACGACCGCACCTTGAATATTGTGTGCAATTCTGGTCACCGTATCTTAAAAAGGACATAGCGTTATTAGAAAAAGTACAGAGAAGAGCCACCAAATTGGTGAAGGGGATGGAAGGCTACTCCTATGAAGAGAGGCTAAGAAGGTTAGGGCTCTTTAGCCTGGAGAAGAGACGGCTGAGGGGAGATATGATAGAGGTCTATAAATTAATGAATGGAGTGGAACGGATAAACGTGGATCAATTGTTTACGCTATCAGAGTATAGAAAGACTAGGGGACATGTAATGAAGCTACAGGGTAAACTATTTAAGACAAATAAGAGAAAATATTTTTTCACTCAACGTGTAATCAAACTCTGGAATCTGTTACCGGAGGATGTAGTAAGGGCTGTTAGTATAGCTGGGTTTAAAAAAGGTTTGGACAAGTTCCTGGAGGAAAGGTCCATAAACCACTATTAAAAAGGGACCCAGGATATCAATGCTTGACCCAGTACAAGCATTGTGGAACCTGTGTCTTTTGGGGATATTGCTAGGTACGTATGACCTAGATTGGCCACTGTTGGAAACAGGATAGTGGTTTTGATGGACCTCTGTCTGACCCAGTATGGCATGTCTTATGTTCTTATGGTGGAAGGGGGCGGTTCTTGCCTATTTATTTTATTTATTTATTTATTTAGACAGTTTTGTATACCGCCTTATCCTTCAATCAAAGCAGTCACAACACAATTGGGGGATACATTTAACACGTGGGGATATGAGACACATACACTAATACTTACAGGGAACATGGGCTATGGAGGGTTAAGTGGCTTGCCCAAGACCACAAGGAGCATCTGTGGAACTAGAAACCCCAGTCCTTCCGGCCCAAGGTTGCTGTCCTCTAGTGGGATTTGAACCTCCGACCTTCCGGCCTGAAGTACCTTGCCCCAACCACTAGGCTACTCCTAGGTTATGGATTTAGTGTGTCGCCATTTGCATTCTGCTTTTCTCAGTTCAGCTTTCATAGATTTCAGTTTAGTATGTAACCATTGAGCATTTTTATTTTTCCTTGTTGGTTGGCCATTGTGTATTTTGGGTGTAGTAACATTGGATGATATTTTATTCCAGTTAGCGAGGAGTCAAGGTTAGTAGGATCTAGGGTGAGATGTGGTATAATTTGATCCAAGAACTCTTCTTTGTTAGATTTTTTTAAATCTGTAGGTGTGGGACTGGTGTGTGCTTCTGTTATGATTTATCATTAACTAGTAGCTTGAATTGTATAAGGTGGTGGTCAGACCAAGGGACAGGGTGTATTTCTAGTGATGATGGGTCTTAAACATCATGGAGGGAACTAGGCAGGAAAACTAGGTCTTTAATGTGTGTATGACTATTGATAATTTGGTGAAGGTCCATATCTTCAATAGAAGGATGTTTGTGTGTGTTAGACAGAGAGGGTAAATTTAAGTCACCAAGGAGTATAACTGGTTTCGTATCAGTGGATGAACCCAGTAGTTCAGTTAGGATGTCCATGTTTTCAGGTCTTGGGTCAGGTGGGTCTGTAGGCTAGGCATATGCGGTATTGCTTTATTTTTATGATGAGGGTGTCTATATTAGCTACATTGTCTGATGAAATTAAAGATGATTTCAGGTATTCTTTTAAAATGATGAGGACTCCTCTTTTGGATGTTCTGTGTGTGTGAAATATTTCATAAACTGGTGTCTTCAATTGATTTAAGATTGTGTCTGTGTTTGTTAGCCATGTCTCCGTTACACAGATAATATCTGTTTTTTGGTCAGAGAGCAGGTCTTGGGAATATTGGTAGCTTATTTCTCATTGACCTAGCATTGATTAGGTAACATATGAGATTACTATGTTGGGATGATAAAAATTTTGGAGTTGTTGGTGGATTTGTTGTTAATTTTATGTTAATTAGTCTAGTATGATTTACTTTCTGGTTGTGGCTAATATTAAGAACCAAGGGTGTATAAATGTTCCGGTATGGGTTATAGATAATAGGGATAGTGTAGGGGTGTGAAGGGTTTAAACCCAAGGTTAATGCTGAGAAAGTGATCAAGAGGAAGCAGATGCATATTATCTTGGAAAGTGTTGAGTTTGATGTTATGTTTGGTTCTACTTATAAGTTAGAAGGTGGAATGAGATTGTGGTGGTGTAGGGCGGGGATAGTTAGTTCCAACAAGCGTGGTGTGGAGCACCTCTTGGATGAGAGTGGTCTCCTGTGTGATAGTAAATTGAATTTACCAAGTTAGTGTGACTGAGCCTGGTAACTTGTAAAGGCTCTGTTAATAAAAATGTTGTTCTATAGTGTTGGGGCGTATGGTACAGTATTTAGAGTGAAGTGATAAGTTATAATTTGTATCAATGTTATTGCGGAGTGAAACACTATGGCATTGAGGCAAAAGTAACAGTGTTTCAATGCAGCAGTTAATATTCCTGTGGTAACAATTTTTCACTTTGTTAAGGTTAGGTACACAATGGTTACAATCGGCAGGTACAGGCAGAGACTCAAATCTGTAAAGACTTAGTGCAGCTAAACAGCAGTCGTTTCAGGGTGTGTTCGTACATTGACATTAGAGGTGGTTCCCCTGATGGGCCTTATTGCGATGGGGTGTAGGAGGAGTCCGATTCACTGGTCTCCCGTAGCTGGCATGTGGGACTTGAGAATGTCTTGGAGGGGAGGTCTTGAAGGCGAGGACACTGTGTACTGGATTGACACTTAAAGGTGGTGCTTGAGAACTTGGTGAAGTCTCCTACTTTGTCTAACTTGATGCCACCTCTAGTCCTGCCTGAGACCTTCAGGCGCGGGCACGCCTGTAGCATTCCTGCATTTAAATCTTTGTGCAGGCAGTGTGATTGGTCCAGGTGGGGGGCGCGGGAATAGCTTTAGGAGTGCACTTCCTCCCCGATGAAGGAGCCCGGATGTTCTGTAGACGAAGAGGCTGAAGATCTGTTGCGTGCCAGCTTTTAAATCTTTGTGCAGGCAGCGTGCTTGGCCCAGGTGAGGGTTGCAGAAATAGCTTTTAGGTCTCTAAAATTGAAGTCTTGTGCATTTGTCATTAGTCACTGTACTTTAACTGCTTGTATTTTTGGGTGGTGTTTAAAGCTTGCCTGTGACTTAGGTGTTCTGTTAAGACTCCAATCTTACACTGAAAGCTCAAGTCTCGCCTATAACGAAATCCACTTTTTTGAGCTGCGGATAATAAAATAATTATGTTCATTTCTTTCCTTATGTGACTGGACCTTGATTGAGGAATTGGTGATTTTAAGATTTGTATTTTTGTGGCTTGCTTTTGATGAGACTTCCTAAGAAAGGTTGAGGCATTTGCAGCTAAATTCAACATACAATGGCCCTTTGATAGGTGGCTTAGGACCTGGGCTTCTGTGAATAACTTGCTCTGTGAGCTCCACTAGTTACCCCGGGAGTTCTGGATCAAGTTCAGTTTGTCGATTTTGGGTTTTTAAGGTATTGAATGAGATGGGCCCAGCATGTCTGGTGGAGAAGCTGAAAACGTATGCATCTGCTAGGCTTTTACGATCCTCCCAGCAGGATTTAAGTTCCCTGTGTTCATCTTATTCATAAAGTGTGATCTTGTCAGATGTCTTCTGTAGTGGCTCCTTGGCTGTGGAATGGTATCTTAGAGAAGGTGTAACAGATGATGAACTAGAAGTTATTTAGGAAGCAGATGAGTGTGCCTTTTCATTGACCTATGGTTAATAGGTTTCAGTAGGATGTGATTTAGTTTTATATTTGTTAGCTTGATTATATGGTTGTAATTAGATTGTTTTAGAGGTACTAGGAATTATAGGATTTTCTGTCTGCCTTATTTATTTATTTAGACAGATTTGTATGCCACCTTTTCCTTCATTCAAGGTGGTCATGTCACATGACAATTAGAGGGTTACATTTAACATTAGGGTACATGTAAGCATTTAGACAGTACAGTTACTTAACAGTAGTTAGACAATACAATTGAGGTAACATTTAATATGAAGGTATTTAAAATGTGGTATGAAAGATTTGTGTGTGGGTAGTATGGATGTGTGTTTAGTTGGTGGAGGTAGTAGTGTTATTGTTTGGGTAGGGGATGTTGCCTGAATGCTCATAGGTTTTTATAAATAGGAATGTTTTAAGGTCTTTGCGGAAGTCTGTGAGGTCATCTAACGCCCTTAGGCTCGTTGGGAGGGAGTTCCATAGTACGGATGCCAGCAGTGATGGTGCTTGTTTTGAAGTTTTGTTTGGTTTTGTGATAGCCTGCGGGTGTGCCGATCATGTTGTCATTATTGGATCTTCTTGGTCTGTTGTTAATGTCCCTTGTTATAATGTTTTGCTGTGCGTCTGCTGAGAGATGGTGAATGATTTTGAAGATGATCATGATTGTTTTGTATTTAGCTCTTGCCAGTGTAGTTGTTGTAGGATGGGGGTGATGTGCTCAGTCCTTGGAGTGTCTGTAATGATGCGTGCTGTAGTGTTTTGTACCATCTGTAGTGGGTGGAGTGTCTGAGGAAGGCCTTGATATAGTGAGTTTCCATAATCAAACAGTGGTGTAATGAGTGCTTGGCACACTGTGCAGAAGTGGTCTTGATGGAGCATTGGTTTGATTTGTCTGATCGTTTTCAATCGATTGTATGCTTTGTTTGTAGTTTTGGTGATGTTGGATTTTAGGTTCAGGGCTCTGTCTAATGTGAGGCTTAGATACTTAACTTCTTTGACTACTATGTGTTTGTCTAGGATGCTGATAGTTTTTGGAGGTATGAAGTTGGGGTTCCTAGTGACGAACGTTGCCTCAGTTTTGTTGTAGTTGACTGTTAAGTTGTTGGCTATGAGCCAGTCATTCATGTCTTCAAGGCATCTTGTTGTTGTAGTGTTTAGTGCTAGTAAGTTGATTGGAGCGTACACCATGATGTCGACATAGATGTGGTAGTGTAGTTTGTGGTGCTTGATGATGTTGCATATGGGCCGTATGTAGATGTTGAAGAGCATTGATGATAGGGCTGAGCCTTGAGGTATTCCCTGCGTGACGGGGAATTGTAGTGATTTCTTTTGATCGCATTTGACTTGTTGCGTTCGCCCTTCCAAGTATGATGTAAACCATTTCAGGGTATTTTTGCATAGTCCTATCTGTTGTAAGTGTTGCAATAGCTTAGGTCTTGCTGGAATTGAAAGGGATTTGCCATTGTCTTTGTGGACAGTGTTAAGATGGTCATTTCCACTTCTGGTTTACCCTTTCCTTATGCATTTAATTTTGCTTGTTCATATTTTACAGGTACTCCAGCTGGATCCTGAAGCCACTGATGAAGAGATCAAGAAGAGGTTCAGACAGGTATACTGGTGCATGGTTTTAGTCTTGAGGAATGGGATGGAGAAAACATGGCATGGGGTTGATGGGCAATGGAGTGACGATGGGAAATGCAGCCAACTACTGTTAAAAGGTTTAAAGTACATATTTGAGGCAGAAACTTTACCCTGGTCCAAGGCCCAGACCTCCTCTTTCATCTTTTGGTCTTTCATATATTGTCTCTGTGATTGCAGTTTAGGATTAGCAGCCATAATTTCTCAGGGTCTAATATCTCCCATGTGTCCTTGGACAAGTCACTTTATCTGGCTTTCTTGGGTAGAGCATATACTTTTGTTTGGTATTTAATGTATATGTTGATTGTAAGCTGTGCAGAACTTGGGGATATTATGACCTACAAATATGAAATGAAATATATCATGGGGTTTGCACTAGTAACAGAATATAATTATATGTTTAATATAACTTTCCTTATTGTTCCTCCAGCTTAGTCCTCTTCGTATGGGTAGTGCACCTCCTCCTGCAGCATGAAGACTGGACCAATCAAATTTCAGCATCACTGGAAACAGCATACTGGCTAACCCTTCAGCTCCAGTGTGTCCAGTCTTCATGCAGCAGGAAGATGTTTGAGCCTAGCTGGGCTCACTAGTTCGTCAGTTTAGGGCTTAGAGTTGTAGCTAACCTTTTGATTTTTCTTTATTTTAGAGTACTTGGGGGTACTATTCGATACTTGCAGGGGTGCCGTGTTTCTCCTGGAACGGAGGGGGCTAGCTCTCCGGTCTCTCGTGCGCCGCTTTCGGCGGGCCACTGCTCCGTTGGCTTGGCACTATCTGCAACTGTTGGGAACGATGGCGGAAGTGGTGCCTTGGGCTCGCTTCCACATGCGCTCCTTGCAGAGGGCCTTGCTCCGTCGCTGGTCCAATCAAGTTGATTCGTTGAACAAGCGTCTTCCCTGTCCGCGGATGGTGTGCCAGGACCTGAAATGGTGGCTTCGACCGTCCTCGCTCCTGGCGGGGATGCCCTTGGAGCAACCGGACTGGATTCCGCTGTTGACGGATGCCTGTCTCTCGGGCTGGGGAGCGCACTGCGGGGAACACGTGACGCAAGGTCGCTGGTCCCAGCAGGAGAGCAGTTGGTCAATCAATCGTTTAGAGCTGAGAGCCGTTCGGTTGGCGCTGCAAAGCTTCGAAGTTCAGGTGAAGCACCAAGCGGTGTGGGTTCTGTCCGACAATGCCGCGACCGTCGCTTACATAAATCGGCAGGGTGGTACAGGAAGCGTGGGCTTGGAAGCGGAAGCCCAATTGCTGTTCGCGTGGATAGAGCCTCGGTTACAGACGATATCGGCGGCGCACATTGCCGGGAAGGACAATGTGACGGCGGATTTTCTCAGCCGAGTTCACGTGGATGTCGGCGAATGGGAGTTGAATCACGAGGTGTTTCAACAGTTAGTACGCCGGTGGGGTCAGCCTGTGATGGACCTCATGGCCACCTTTCGGTCGGCGAAGGCTCCTCTGTTTTTCAGTCGGCGTCGGGAACCCATGTCAGAAGGCATCGATGCTCTTTTGCAAGCCTGGCCTGAGGTCGGTCTCCTTTATGTGTTTCCCCTGTGGCCACTTCTGGGACGGGTGATTCAACGGATTGAGTCTCACCAGGGACGGGGGGTGTTGATAGCGCCGGATTGGCCCCGTCGTCCCTGGTATGCCGACCTGGTGCGATTGTTAGACGACTCCCCGTGGCGGCTCCCGCATGCTCTGGATCTGTTGTGTCAGGGTCCTCTTCGCATGCCGCAAGTGGAAAGATTCTCTCTTACGGCCTGGCTATTGAAAGGTCGAGGCTAAGGAAGAAAGGTTATTCGAAGTCTGTTGTAGCGACGTTGCTTCAAGCACGCAAGCGGTCCACTTCACTGGCCTATGTCAGAGTTTTGCGTATTTTTGAAGATTGGTGTTCCAGGCGCCAGGTTCGGGCGGCTACGGCCTCTCTTCCGGTGGTGTTGGATTTTCTGCAGGACAGTTTTGATAAAGGTTTGGCCTCCAGTTCCTTGCGGGTGCAGTTAGCGGCTCTTTCCTGTTACAGGGGTAAAGTTCAGGGTGTCGCACTGGGCGCCCATGCCGATGTTGGTCGTTTACTGAAGGCGGTTTCTCGGCTGTGCCCAACGCGCCGCGTTTCTGTTCCTTCGTGGGACCTCAACTTAGTCTTACGCGCGCTTAGTGTCGCTCCGTTTGAACCTCTCTCTCGGGTTTCGGTGAAGGATTTGACCCTTAAGACGGTGTTCCTTGTGGCGATTTGTTCGGCGCGGCGCATTTCAGAGCTTCAAGCTCTGTCTTGCAGAGAGCCTTTCCTCTCTTTCTTGGATCAAAAGGTGGTTCTGCGGACAGTACCTTCTTTTTTGCCTAAGGTGTCTTCTCCCTTTCACTTGAATCAGGTGGTGTTGCTCCCGGTGTTGCATGCGTCGGGGGAGCAGGCTTCTGATCGCGGTCTTAGTCGTTTGGACCTTAAGAGAGTTTTGCGTCGGTATTTACAGGTCACCGAATCCTTCCGCAAGTCGGATCGTTTGTTTGTTTGTCCTGTTCGGAGGTTCCAGAAAAGGTGAGGCGGCGGCAAAAGCCTCCATTTCTCGGTGGATTAAGGAGGCGATTGCCTCGGCCTATCTGTTGCAGGGCCGTGTGGCGCCGCTGGGGTTGAGGGCTCATTCTACCAGAGCTCAAGCGACGTCCTGGGCGGAATATAGCTTGGTTTTGCCATTGGAAATCTGTAAAGCGGCGACGTGGTCGTCCCTACACACTTTCAGTAAGCACTATCGTCTTGATGTCTTGGCGGCAGGTGATGCCTCTTTTGGCTCCGCCGTCTTGCGTGCTGGTTGGCAGAATCCCTCCCGTTAAGGCTGCTCTGTTACATCCCATACGTAGAGAACTAAGCTGGAGGAACGATAAGGAAATAGTAATTACACTTACCTGGTAATTATAGTTCCTTGAGTGACGACAGCTTAGTCCTCCTTCCCTCCCTTATAGCAGAGCTTTGGCTCGGCACGCTTTTGGTTCGGAGGTCAGTATTCACAGGTGAGTGTTTCAGATGTTTCTTGTTTGCTCTCCATCTTTTTTTCTTCTTTCTTGCCTTTTTTGCTCTCACTGTCTGCTTCTGGTGCGGCAGGCGGGGGATCCTCTGTTTGGGTGGTGTTGTCTTTTTTTTATGGGTCTCAAAAAAAAAAAAGAAAAAAAAAAAGGGTAACATTATCTCTATATCTGATCAGCTCAGATTCATTATTAATCATTCCATTTCTTCTAAAAGGTTAGCTATCTGTTTGAGTTTTGCTTTGACAGTAGTTCACTGGAGCTGAAGGGTTAGCCAGTATGCTGTTTCCAGTGATGCTGAAATTTGATTGGTCCAGTCTTCATGCTGCAGGAGGAGGTGCACTACCCATACGTAGAGGACTAAGCTGTCGTCACTCAAGGAACTACAATTACCAGGTAAGTGTAATTACTATTTTTTGATTATTGCCACAGGTACAGAGTGCTTAGGGTATGTTCTCTGTTTGGTTTGGGCAAACAATTTAAGGGAAAAAAAGTACATGGTTTGGAAAAGGCAATCAGCATCATGTTTTGCATCTGGTCGTGCAACAGGTCAGCCAAAAATGCAGTCTGAGACTCCAGTCTAGCAGCCTCCTTGCGGACTACAACCTCCAGCAGAGATGTCTCTGGAATCCTTTGAGACAACTTCAAACAGGCCTGAGCCACATAGGAACCACAGTTTGCCCCTTGTGGCGGATGGAGACGCTTGAGCAGCGTCTCCATCTATCGGGCCTGCAGTCCTTCAGGGCCACCTCCACTATCCATGGGAATGATAGTCACTAGTGCATCCACCCGAGGAAGACGGAAGCGCCCTCTCTCATTCAGTGGGATAGGGTAAAGCTTAACCATGATTCTACTGACTGACAACCCTGCATCAAGAATCTTCCATTCCTCGTCAATCATCTCCTTTATCGCCCAATGGATGGGCAAGGACTGAGAGGCTTACAGATGCCTTCAAGCAGAGGATCGTCCATCTGCTCTGAAAGCTGCAGCCTAGACTCCTCTACAATCAGCAGAGTTTCAAGGGTCTGCACAATAAGGGCAGGGAGCTCATCCCTATGGAAAATTCGTACAGTGGATGGGTCCTCGCTAGCTGGGAGCTCCCTCTCCTCCAGTTCCTCCTGGTCTTGCTCCTTCAGAAGGTCTGAGGAACCCTCCAGCAGCCCCAAAGATACCCCCCAAGCATCCCCTGGAGGCTCCATTGTCAACATCCGGGGATCTTGCCCTGTGCAGGCGCTTAGCCGTGGCACAGAGAGGCTGTCTTCCACTGACGGGGGGTGCAAAGCTAGGAACATAAGAACATAAGCAATGCCATACTGGATCAGACCAAGGTCCATCAAGCCCAGTATCCTGTTTCCAACAGTGGCCAAGCGAGGTCACATGTGCCTGGCAGGTTCCACAATGCTTGCATTGAGGCAAGCAATGGATTTCCTGGGTCCATTTTAATAATGGTTTATGGACCTTTCCTCCAGGAACCTTTCCAAGCCTTTTTTAAACCCAACTATACTAACAGCTATTACTACATCCTCCGGAGGCTCCTTCACCTAAGCCCTGCTTTTGGCAAAAACCCTGATGCAGAAAAAGGAGAGCTACCCCCACTGCTAGTCAGCCTTCCCATGGTCCCTGAAGGGCCCGCACATATGAGCTGCAACACCAAAGGCCCTGCATGTGCCGAGGCTGGTAAGCTGGCTTTTTCCAGTATGGTGGCTGTTCTGCCAAAATCGCGGATGCGTTGCCATTGCCTCTCGTGACTGCAGTCTGCTGATCTACTCTTGGCTGTCTCTTTGAAGCCCTGAGCTGCCGGCCAACTGATCCGTTGCAGCCACGCTTTATCTGACATAGCTACGACAAAGACCATTATCAGAGAGCAGAGCCCGGTGCCTGTTGCAGGCCGCACTCAGTCGATCATGTGTGCTGCGGCCTGGGATCAAATGCAGAAAGACTAATCCCCTTACTGGCATCCATAGTCAGCCATTCCCGCTGCTACCGCTTCTCCCAGTTCAAGCTATCTGCCACCATTTTTTTTTAATTTTTTACAAGAAACTTTATAGGCAGAGACAAATGGCTCAACCTCTGGCCCCCTCCCCAAGATTGGGGAGGAGGAGCAGCTGCTGACACCTGCACTCCCCGAGGGCCCTGAGGCGTGGCTAGGAAAACTGGATTCTGCACCTCAAGAGGCTGTAGCCCAACAATTAACTCAAGATCCAGCCAGCACAGGCTATGCTCATCTACCTGCTGGAGACTGCAAACTGCAGGCTCTGCATTGGGGCACAAGCTACTTAAGAGGGAGTGTTTCAGTTTGTGTTCTTTCTCAATCTGCTGGTGCATGAGCATAACCTATGCGTCTGGACTGGACAAGAGGGACTAGAGAAAAGAAAATTAGCAAGTAAGGTCTAATTTCACCTTCTAAAATGACCACCATATATATATATATATATATATATATATATATATATATCTCGTGACTGATGGGTAATTTTAAGGACTTGGCTTGCAGCTTGTCGTACTGTGAGGGCTTGTATGCATCAGTAATTCTGAGGCTAAGCTATCAGTAGCTTAACTACTGGCAGGGTCTCCCAAGTTGGACAGGCCTCAGCTGAGGTGCTAGACCAAGACAAACCACCCATCTGGGCAGCAGCAGAATGGGACAGTATTGGTGGCGGAGGATCACGTTTCTGTGACAACGGCAATAACACTAAACTTAAACTGCGCAGAAGAAAGGCTTGGCAATCTACTTCTGTATCTTACCACGAAAACCCAATGGATAGTCACAACAAAACAAATTGACTATAGTGCTGGAAGATGAGACCACCAAGGTCGGAAGGCACTCAACTGGCTGCTGGGGAGGAGCTGAAGAATTTTCAGAGTAAAGCCAGCATTTATGATGTGGTTGGATCAAAGCCTTTGGGACATATCACTGCTGATGTAGCTACATATGAAATGAGAGTCAGAAGTTGCAAAGATGTCTTAACAGCAGCTATGGGTGCCAGTCTGTCAACAATGAACCGCCTGACTGAAGACTGAACACAGTTTCGGACAACTATCCAGAGGGTCACCATGAGTCGACACAGGCTAAAATAACATTTTGATACTACTTAATACATTTCTTGCGTATACATATAAATATATAAGTGTTGATACTAGGTTCTACTTATTTTATTTTGAGGTTTTGGTATTTGGCGGGCTGGCATGCAGAAATGTGGAACCCATGAACCTACATTTGTCTTTTTTCCGTTCTTCCTGAATGAAGCTATGCTTCTGTCCAATGAAGTTTCCTATTCAGCTGGTAGTTTTGTTTCTGTTCTGCAATGGCCAGCGCAAATAATTCTGTCACTTCTACACTAGAGTGAATAATGTTATCTTGTTTTTCTCTGTTAACATAAGGTTTTATGCTTTGTTTTTAGTTATCCATCTTAGTTCATCCTGACAAAAATCAAGATGATCCAGATCGAGCACAGAAGGCTTTTGAAGGTATGGCTGTAACAGATTTGATGTCCAATGAAAAGCACATTAAATCACTATGCTTACGGATGAGCAGTAGTGGCTAAAATGTGATTGTCCTATTTCAGTTGAAAATTCTACTTCTCTGCAACTCTAAGCATTTCATGGCTGCTTCTGTGGTTAAAAATGACAGTAAATAGTGAAAGAAATGAGCCCTACTCCTACTTCTACCTACGTTTCTAGTGTGGATGTATTTTTTACATTGGTAGATTGAAAGAAGGTCAGAGATCCGCCATACTCTCTGTGCTTGATTGCCTTACAGATGTGTCTGGTTCATGATTTAGAGACAGATATAGAAAATACTGTGTGCTTTTGTATAGCAAAGCAGCATAGAACATTATAATCTTTTCACCCATTCCCTCCTTTCCCTCTTCTCTAAAGGAGATCACATTCTGCCCAGTTTTCTTTGACATTTAGTATCACAGAAAAATGATTCAGTTTAGGAGCAGTACCGCCCGTTATTGAGTTGAATGTTGTAGGCAATTTGCCTTTTTCATCTAAGCTCCTCCATTATGGAATAGCCTACCGCCATATTTGCATTTTAGAACAGTCATACCACCAGTTTAGATCAGCCCTAAAAACATTTCTGTTTGAAGAAGCCTTGGCTGTTTGACAGGGGTAATGGAGTAGATGACTGCTCTCTGAAAGCTCTCTCTCCTTTTTCTCTGTTCTTTCTCTGTCCTTTTATAATTGAATTGGAGTTATGTTATATTCATTAATTTAATTTTTATATGTTAAACTTTTAAACTTTTTACAAATTATTTCAAACCATCCATATGTACATCATAAAGTAATAAAGCAAATTGTAGTCACAATACCAACTGGTCGCCTCTCATTTTCTGGATCATTCTCCTCCACCCCTCTCCTGTCTTTCTTCATTATTCATACTTTAACCTGTGCTCCTCAAAAAGGTTGCTTATGTTTATGTTTACTATCAAGAAATCACCATTAAGGACATATTAACATGGTTCATGTCTTGGGATGGGCATTGTACCTTCTCAACCATTTTAACAAACTAGACAATCTTTTATCTTGCCATCCCCCTCCTCTTTGGTATTTATCACAGAAATTCCTTCCCTCCCCTCTTCTATCATCCACATCACTCTATTCTATTGTCCCACCCCGCCATTCCCTCCCTCATTCATTCTTGCCCTCCCCCCCCCCCCTTGAAGGCCAGGTACAGACTTCCTTAATCTTCTTTAAATCAGTCCATTTTTTTGTCTATGAAGCACTGTTAATTTTTCCATAACCTTACTCTTTCCACATATTTCTTGAGGCTAGGGGCCTCTATTTGCTTCCAGGAAGCTGTAATCTTAAACCGTGCTACACTCAAGCATGCTGCTATTGCCCTTCTCCGGCTCCCCTACTGCCCTGTTCCCCACCATGATTACAGACTGATGTCTGGGTCCAGCTCCACAAAAGCGCCCATCAGCTCCTTTATCCATCCCTGAACCCGCCTCCAATAATCCTCTATCTCTGGACACATCCACCAGACATGCCAAAAAGTCCCTTTTTTCGCCACAATTCAACCAACAATTTGAAGAAACTGTAGGGAACATACGATATAACCTCATGGGTGTATAGTACCATCTCAAGATAATTTTATAACAATTTCTCCTAATAGTACTAGACCAGGACATCAGTCTAATCTGATCAAATATATGTTTCTATTCTTGTAATGATATTTTCCACCCTTTTGTCTTTCTCCCATTCTTTCATATGGGCAAATGTCTGGTTGCCCTTTCCTCTCACCTCCTTATAGAGGGATGACATCATCTCCCTAGATAAATGTTTCCCAAACCAGATCAGCTCCATGTCTGTGAGCTCCCTTTGCATGCCCTGCTTCCCCACCTTCCCTCTTAGAAAATGGCACACCTATCCCCCTCCCTTAATTCATACTCCCTTTTTTTCAGCTCCTCAAAAGGTACCAACTCTCCCTCCTCTACAAATTGATAGAAACATGTCAGCCCCCTTGCATGCCATCTCTCGTATAGCCCCCCCCCCCCCTGGTAGAAAGTCCCGCCTCCCAATTAATAGTATCATTATAGAAATGCTATCCCTAGCCCCCTTATTGTCCCTCTTGATCCCAGACTCTACCACTTGGCGCATACTGGAGGTACCCATACTCCCCCCCCTCCCCCCCCCGGAGATCTATCTTGCTCCTAATACATGATCTTTGAGCTCTGCATATTGCTTTTGTTCCCTTTTTGACCTCCATTCCATTAAATGCCTAATATGTGCTGCTCTATAATAGGCTCATATGTCCAGCACCCCATCTCTCTTTTCCCCTGCGGTTTGTAATCACCTCTCGTGTCACTCTTGGCAGTTTACGTCGCCAAATATACATGAAAACTTTCCTCTGCAGGGCTCTCAGCAGTTTCCGATACAGCCACCACCAATGCGTGAAATAAATACAATAGTCTGGGTAATAGATTCATCTTGGTGGCCACAATTCTGCCCAGCTAAGATGTCTCTAAGCACATCCACCTTTCCAGATCCTTGCTTATAGCCGTAAACAGCAGTGGGTAGTTGGCCTGATAAATCTCATCATAGGTAGCAGGTGTCTGCACCCCCAAATATGTCAATGGTCATGTAACCCACCTGATAGGATATTGTGCTCTAAAACGGGCTTCTACCTCGGAGGAGACCGTGAAATTTAACGCCTCAGTCTTTTCAATATTCATTTTAAATCCTGACACACATCCATATTGTTGCAATAAAGCCACCAATACTGGTAAAGATTGCTGAGGTTTCTGCAAGCAAATGTCATTGGCAAAAAGTAATATAGTGTGTTCCCCTTTCTTCATCCCTCTTAACTTACAATTCCACCTAATCATCTGTGCCAGTGGCTCCACTGCCAGCGCAAACAGTAGCGGTGACATTGGGCACCCTATCAAAGGCTTTTTTGGCTCAAAAGATAACAGCATGGTCGTCTCCTTGTCCTGCGTTGCTGCCCATACCACCTCCACCGCCCTCTTAATATCTTCTGCTGCTTGACGCCCTGGAATAAACCCTGTTTGGTCCTGTTGCACCAATCCCCTCATCTGTGGGGCTAGTCGCACAGCGAGTACTTTGGCTAAGATTTCAACATCGACATTTGAGATATATAGATCTGTAGGAGCCACATTTTATCGGATCTTTCCTGGTTTAGGGAGAACTGTTTTTCCTGCTATGAGCATTTCTCCCTTCATTGCCCCTCTCTCCACTGATACCCTACCCAGGAGGCCCACTATCTCCCCCCTGGAGCTTTCCCTGACACCATCCCTTGTACTGCCCGCCTAATTTCTTCTCCCATAATGTCCCCTTCTGAACTCTTTTGTGCCTTTTCCGGACGCTCTTGCCCCTCCAAATATTGTTTTATCTGCTCACTTCTAATCTCCCATTTCTGTTTATAGAGCTCTTGATAGAACTGTACAAATTGTGCGCTAATACTTTTTTCATCTTGATACATGACTTCATCTCCCCTCTGGATCTGATATATCATGGTTTTGGGCCGTCCACTTCAGTTTCCTGGCTAGTAGCAAACTTATAAAATACTTGTTGGATCTGCTGCATTGTGAATGCAGTGTTTTCTGTCTGTAGGCTTTGTAATTCCAATCGTAGTTGGCTCATTTGTTTCCATACCCGCTTAGCCACCATCGTCTGAAACCCTAGCAAAGCTGTTTTTATTTTATTTTATTTATTTAGACAGATTTGTATACCACTTTATCCTTCAATCATTTTATGTCCTTAGTTAACTCATCTTCCTGCTGCATCCGATTTTTCTTTTTTTATTTTAGCAGTCCTCATAATGAATCTCCCTCTTACGACCACTTTAAGTTCTTCCTATAGTGTCACATCTTTCACCTCACCTGTGTCATTCAGTGTTTAGTATTCACTAATGGCTGATCGGATATCTGCTGCCACCTCTTTCCTTTTTTAATAAACTCTTTTAGTCTCCAAAACTTAGTTCCCCCCTGTTTGTTTTTGGTCCAGCTCCACCCATACCAGACCATGATCTGACCAAGTAATAGGTTTGATTCCTGCAGCCCTTACCTCCATCATCCATATAAGAAATTGTAATAAAAATCCAGGCTTTATCAGTGAGTAGCATATCTATTCTACTAAAGCTATTATGGGGATTTGAGTAGAATATATATTCCCTCCAGGTTTAATTCCCGCCAGGCGTCTATTAAATGAAAGCAACACACCCTCTGGCATAGACTCTTCAATTTTTTTCCTTCCCCCTTCCTGAGCCCTATCCTGCCTAACCTGATTGGGACGCATTACCACATTAAAATACTTCCCGATCAACAACTTACCCTTAACCCATTCCCCCAACAATTTCGTAATCTCCCCTCCAAAATTCCACCTATGTTCCATTCGGCCCATACACTGAGACTATTGTAACCTTGTCTCCTCCAATCTTACCCAGCACCCCTACTACACTCCCTTCTTAATCCCAAAAGTAGTCTTGTACTTGGACCCCAGTTCTTTGTTTAATCAAAATTGCTACTCCCCTCTTCCCCCCCCCATTGCTCTCTCAAAAAATCTGGTCTGTTTCTCAATCTCGCAACCCGATTTCTCAAATGTGTTTCTTGCACTAATATGATATCCCATCTACTCCTGTTAGCCTCCCGGAATAGCTGCTGGCTCTTTATGGGTGAGTTCAATCCCTTAACGTTCAAGGAACCGATCCAAATTATCAATCTATCCCTCGTTCCTCCCAACTATCTCTTAGGACCTGCTTACCCCTCCCCCCCACCCCTTCCCTCTTTCTAGTTGATCCCTCACCTCCTGATCAGAACCAACCTTCTAAGTGAGTCATTGAGCCCATTTCCCCCCCCTTAATCCCCAACTTCATATCCTACTCTTCCCCATTCATACACCCCTCCCGCCCTGTCCATCCTTTCTGCTCAACCGCTCATCTCCCTTACACACTCGCTTCCCGAGTATAGTATCTTTCATTCTTCCTTTCCCAGTCGTCTTCATCTATTCAGCCCCAATACTCATCAACAATTCCCTTCCCCACTACCTATCAGCCCTAGAAGTCCAGTGTCCAGCCCTTATGGGCAATAACAGGCAGTTCTCGTTTTCTCTCCCTCTTTATCCCTCAGATCTCTGCTCCAGATGATTATTTTCTCTGCTGCTGCTCCATGGAGAGTCTCTTCAGATATTTCTCCTTTGCTGCTACCCTAGCCATTGCGAGTGGGATTGGGATGCCGTTGCCACCAGATTTTCCTTGGGGCTCTGTATCACCAGCTTAGTCTTAGGAAGCCTGTCGCATCCCAGCTCCTGCAATGTTCTCCAGGCCTCTGGTTCTCCCTTTACTTTCCGTGAAACCCCGTTAATGGTAATTAGTAGGCCGAATGGGAACCTCCTCCAGTAGCGCAGCCCTCTTTGGTGCAAATATTCTGTCACCTCTCACAGTGCTCCCCGCCACTCTAAAGTGCCCTGTGACAAGTCATCGTATAGCTCTACTTCACAACTCGCCCACGCTATTCTTCCAAATTTTCTTGCAGTATTTAGTAGGAGCTCTCTTGCTGGATAAGAGCTAAGGCTCTTATCTGTTTATTGTAAAATTGTTGGAGTTATAATTTAAACTGCTCTGAATGGAAGATAGGGCAATATAAAAAACCTGTTAGATAAATAAATAAGGCATATTACCACATCTCTTGGCAGTTTGTCTCTAATGGATCCCAGGCTCCTATGGGCCTGTTCTGTTTCCACTGAGCCTTCCACCCTCTTTTTGCTCGAATCCAGCTCCAATATATGCATATACAAATTAATATCCAAGTAAAGTCATCTGTGTCTTTTCAATTCTCATTACAGTACTAAAGAAAAGCAATGCAACTTATTCTTAACGATATGGAAAATGCTTCAATATAAACACTGAAAAGATACTTTCAGCAAACAAATCCTCTAACTATTCCCAATGACACTTCAGTCACAACACATCTATAGTATGTTTCTATGGCAGAAAAAGCACAGAAAAGTGAATCACTGGTGTGCAATGTGTGCATATAATTGTATCCTCGGACCTTGGTCTCTCTCTGTATAATTTGCTCATGACTCTCTTATTAATTATAGTGTTCCTTTCTTTTCTCCTATATTGCTTGTTTTTATTGTACACCGCCCTGCTGCATATGTGAAGGTCGATATATCAAACGCAATAAACATAACGGTTTCTGGGCCACTGAGGTATAGTCTTTGAATTCCTCCGCTTCCCGTATCCCCCTTATCCTGAGGTTGCAGCGTCTTGCCTGATCCTCAATGTCCTCCATTTTTTCCTGTAGTGCTTCTTGTTAGGCCCTAAGAGCCATATCGCCATTTGCCACGTTATCTAGCTCTGCCGCATGTTTTTATACATTTTCTTCCACCTTGACCACTCTTGTTTCCTAGGGCAGCCAAGGTTTCTCTTATATCAGCCCTCATGGATTTTAAGTCTGCCTTTACTTTGCTTAAAGTCCTGCACCCAGCTGCAAAGTTCTTCTGCCTCCTGCCTTTGTGCTCCACTCTGGCCTCTCCTCTTCTGAGTCGCTCGATCCCTCCTGCCGCTCCGCATTCTGTTCTTTTGCTGCCTCTCTCCTGGCGTAGGCTGATTGAAATGTGTCTAACGTTTTGCGGACCGACATTTAGGCAGTGAGTTTGGACTCTGATTATTATGAATTACAGCTTTATTTATGGGGTTTGGACGGAGCTCTTTAAAGCTGCATCCATCGGGGTCCCCGATGTCACCGGAGGTCTGGAGTTATTTTTCTAATTTTTGTTTTTAACCTTTACTTATATACTGTAAACTTGCTTTGGTTACACTAAGATACTACACTAGATGCTAACCAAAAGACCCAGAAAGGTGGGATATCAAGAAATAAGTAAATCACAAACCAGTGACACGATAGTCTATTAGCAAAATATTTCCTAATCAACTGTGTGCATGTGTGTGTGGGTGTGAAGAATACCTTCCTCTAAGGGTGGTGGTATCTTAGTCTCACATGATGTACTTTTGTTCTTTTGGATACTGGATTACAAAAAAAGGAAAAAAAAATCTCCTGACGACAAATACTTTCAGGGCCGTTCTGTGTATTTGTAAAGGGTAACTAAATTCACTGCTTCAAGGTTTCTCTTGTCTTAAAGAACACAACTTAATTCTAGACAGGTTTTCAGCACATGTAAACCCTTGCATTCCCTTTATTAGCTTAATGATCCATTTTTTGCCCCCTTTTCAAGGGAGTATGCATCGTTTTTGAGGATGGATATTCAAGTCTGCTCTGCCATGTTGCTTGATGAGAGCAGTATATAGTGGGAGGGCTACATTTTTTTGCCTTATTCACATCTCACATTTAATGCAGACTAACACATAAAGTTGTTTTCTTCCTTGTTTAGTCTGTACTGTCACTGCCCATCTTCCACCTGCTATGTGAGGGAAGCTGATATCGCTGTGGCCTGTTTAGTGGTGGTATAGTGTTTGTAGGGTGAAACCTGCACTACTACTGTCCATATGTGAGGGAAGCATATTATAATACATTAATATGAAACAAAAGTGTAGATTGAAAAGTAATTCACAACTGCTTGTATGACATGGTGACAGTGCATGCACCTGGGCCTCAGGTCTTCTGCTTGTTGCCAGTCAGATAATGGGCTTATTGCCGAGGAAATGCTTTAGGGTTTGGTGGAAGGGCATATGATCCTGCTCATCTAGGGCCAACTGCAGCTGTTCTTGGAATTGTTCAGGTGGTGACATCAGTGTGGTAGTGCTCTGATAAAGAAATAATGTCAGAAAAACCTAAACCAAAACAATGGCTTCCAAAAGTCAATTCTTCTAACCACCTTATTGCAGCCTTTCAGACAATGTGTCAGAACTGTATGTTGGTATCATTATAAAGTCATGCTGCTGTACTATGAATCTTGGTGCTAAAACACTTGCTTATTCACACAGAGCTGTTTGGTGATTATAAAGTCCATATTTTATTTCTTTTATTGCAATGCGTGTTATAGGGGCTAGGGTAGGAATGTGTTTTGGAGCTGCTCGGAAAGAGCATCTGCAAGGACCGTGTGACCGCCAGGCGCACAATATTAAAAATGCTACTACCGCATGCAGAAAACGGCAGGAGTACATAGTACCAGTGGTCGCCAGCAGTCCGCCCCAAAGACTGAATCGGGAGCCCCCAACAAGGACAATGACAAGGTCAAGCCTTGGTACTTACCCCCTGAGAGCCCCCAGGCAGAGGATCTGTGCCAGTCTCAGTTCTGCTATGAAACTATTTCTCTGGCTTGGCAGCACTGAGTTTAAGGTGGCTGGCAGGCAGATTCCTCATTCTTCAGGAGAGAGCAGGGGGGAACAGAGGAGGAGGGAGGGGACGTTGTGGTTGTGTGAGGCTTCTGAATTCTTTCATCCTTCCAGATCCTTTCCATATTCTGACTGCTCAACAAGACCTTATTCAGGGTAAGGGCATGGAGCTGAACCAATTTTCCCTTCTATTATTGCTACTGAAAAATAGCATTCTAGTGCAGCCTCCTGCATCACGCTCAAGTGAGAGAGTCACCCTCAAAGTGGTGTGTCACAAGCACTTTTTTTTATCAATCTTTTCCTCTCAATTCTTCAGATTTTTTTTTCAGTGTAGAAACTCCATTCACCATCTGTTGGAAACAAAGAAATACTGAAGGGATCTTTGGTGGCTGAGACAAATGGAGGCATGGGAAGGATGTCATTAAAACCTGGGCTTTTCATTGGTTCTTTGTCTCCACCAGTCTCAAATTTTGTGTGTACCAAATAGGCATAAATATATGCAATATGTAGTAGTTTTGGGGTCAGTTTTGAAAGAGAAAGTATGCACATACTTTCTCTTTTGAAAATTGATGTAACTTGGGTACATATTGTTGTAAAAGTTAGGCGGTCTATTTACAAAGCTGTCCTCTTTCAATTCTGTGTAGCTGTGGACAAAGCGTACAAGCTGCTGTTGGACTCTGAGCAGAAGAAGCGGATTTTGGATGTGATTCAGGCTGGGAAGGAATATGTAGAGCACACTGTAAGTATCCTCTGCATTCTCCATACCTCAAGCCAATGCTACCGTGACTGCAGAAAATAACTGCACTTGGAATGAGTCATTATGTTCTGCATCTGATGGCAAACATTAATTTGTTTGGAGGCCTGATTGCGTACCTTGCAGCCATTTTCATAGGAGTTTCCTTACTGGGCAGTAGATGTGAAGAAGCCTTGGCTGACTATCTTTTTTTTTTTTTTTTCTTTTTTTTTCTTGAGGTTTGTATAGCAAGTGTACAGTGACTGGCAGCATGCACAGTGGCATATTCTGCTGCTGGAGTGAATAGGCTCCCCAGTCATAGTTTTTGAAGATATTGGGGAAACTAATGTACAGAAATTCTCTGTAGTCTCCAAACCATATAGTCGGTGGTTTTTATGCTAGCATAAACAAAAAGGGTCCATTCATGTCGTCTGTCTAGCTTTCAAAATAAGAATGTGGTTTCAGATTTTCATAGGTAGTGACTTAAAAACGAGCAGCATAAATTTATTATTTTGTGCCCTGCATGGCTTTTTTCTGTGTCCTTGAAACAATAAAATCATACAGACTGCAGCCAGAAGACATGAGGGTAAACTATATGCTTATGTGCAAGTGCTGTGCTATGTCTTCTTATACTTGCTTGATAAAGGTTGTATCAGAAAAATACCCAAGCCCCCTTAAACACTGTCCCCTTTAAGGATGTGTTTAGCTAAGAAGCCTAGAGGTCAGGCAGGGCCCTGACCAGAGAGTTAAAACACAAATGCAGGTAGCAGAAAGGGATCCATGATGGTGGCAGACTAGCTCGTACTGCTGGGACACTATATTATTTCCACTCTTAATCGAATGGGTAAGAAGGCAAACCTAAGAAATGCCCTCCAACTCTGTGGCAGCCTACTGCGATTGGATCAGTAGATTTTTGTTGAGTGTCCACACCCCTGGGCTAATCACTGAGGGACACTGCTGACTTTGGCGATGCTGGAGCTGGGTAGCGGTTCCCTCCATTTTCACCTTGGTTGGAGACTCTTCAGATGGCTTTGGCCTGGAGATGTCAGAGTATGACATGGCTGTTCTTTGGCCTGGAGTGTAAGCATCCAGAATTAGCATGTGGCATTAGTAGGGTGCAGGACTGGTGAGCATGCTTTGGCAGCGGGGCAGTGTGTGGATTTGACACCTCACCCCCCACCTTCTTGGGAGACTGAACTGCTTTCAGCCTACCCTGTTTTTTTTCCCCTGCCTTCTTCATTCCATATCCTAAGGCTTTTTCTTTCCAAGTTATTTTGGAGAAGGTTGCTGAATTTCCTCTCAAATTCAAGGACTAGCAAGCCAGGTACAAGAGCAGGGGGGAAGAATTGCTCAGAAAGAATAGTATGTTTTTAGAGTTATTCCTTTAATACGTTCCAGGCCTCCAGTTCCTGAGGCAGGAAAACAGTCCCACAATATTATGGAACCTCCACCATATTTAACAGTAGGAAGGGTGTGTTTTTCCCCTTATAAGCATCATTTCTTCACCTGTAAATGTATCGCTGTTCTGCAGTGCCAAAGAGCTCGTTTGATTTCATCTGTCCACAGAACATTTTAGGATTGTGGTTTCTCAAGGTGGGTTTGGGGCAAAGATCAGGCATGCCTTTTTATGTCTGTCTTTGAGCAGTGCGGTCCTCCTTGGCCTTTGCCCATGAAGTCCTCCTTTGTTTAGTGTGTGGCATATAGTGTGGGTTGAAACCACCACTTCTGATTGCTCCAGGTCGGCCTTAAGCTCTTTGGATGTTGTACGTGGTGTTTTTCCAACAGTTCGCACTAATTTTTGAGGACTTCTTGGGTTAATATTCCTCTTTCCTCCATATCTTGAGAGATTCTTGATAGTTCCATGAGCAGAAAACCTCTTAACATTACGAACTGTAGACGCAGAAATCCCAAGGTCTTTAGAGATGGTCTTGTACCCCTTTGAAGCTTTTGAAATTTGGTGATAACTGCTTTTACTGACGGTCTCAGGCAGCTCTCTTGTCTTCACCATTATAAAAATGAAACATTAGAGCCATCATTCATTGGTTGATTCCAGTCATCTAGTTTTATGACAGTGGGAATGTGGTTCTTTTGTTCAAACTGATTTGAATTGTTTATAAGGGTGCCAATCATGTCCTGGCAGTGTCCCAGTTTTTATGCTATTTCCCACTATTTCCTGTTTTTAATTGGTCTTGTTTTATTTGATTCTTTTTATTTGTCAAATGTGTGTGTATATATAGTCCAAAGCCATTTCATTGTCCACTTTTTTAGGAGATATTGGACATTAAGGGTTGAACTGCAAGGGTGCCAATAATGTTGAACACAATTGTACACAATTTATCACCATCTAAAACAAAATCTGTTGAAGATCAACAAGTAGATGACCAGTCTGTGGATTTGTTAGATGTTCTACTTTATTGGAAAAAAACTACTTGTATTCTCTTTTTCCTTCTACATTATTAGTGACTTTTTTATTGCTGATCGAGATTGTTGATTTTCTAAAATAGGCGAGATATCCTCTTTATGATTCTGATAGTTAGGATGTATCAGGTTGTGACTAAGGAAACTCGGAAGAGAAGGGCATTTCTTTTAAAGCCTGCAGTACTCCTAAAAGGCTTATTTTTCCTCAAATTCTCATGTAAATATTTAGTGAAGTATGTTGTGTGGTGGGGGTTTTTTTGGGGAGGAGGGGGATCTTTTTTAGTGCCGCAAAGTCAATGCTGACTCCTGGCAGCCCCTGGGTTTTCTTGGCAAGCTATGACTGGAAGTAGATTGCCAGGCCTTTTTCTTCTGAGATAAAGTGACTTGCCCAAGGTACAAGGAGTGCTGTTGCTCTAACCACTAGGCTACTCCTCCACTACATAATGAAGTTACAGACTGTGAAATATGTATTTTTTGAGCAATCTAACTAGCTAATTTTTTAAGCACTAAAAGGACTTTAGGATCTACAGAGTCTGTGGCCGCCTTTAACCGTTGAGATATGAACATATTGCCTGAGTGGAAAAGCGAGCCAGTTATCCATTTTGAAATGAGTTTTGGCATCTTTATTTCCTTTAAGCTTTGACTTGGCACCTCCCACAGAATTGTGGACTTCTTATATGCTGTTAACTAAGGCAGAAAAAATGTAAAATTTAATTTTCCCTTTTAAGTATTTATATTCTATATTTTTTACTATACAAGTTTATTACTTGGTTAATATTGTAATTCATAAAAATAAAATAATAAAAGAAAAACCGCAATCCTAGGGGAAGGAAGAAAATCCCAGACCCAGAAGAAGTAGCTCACCACCCTATGCCTGCGCAGCGTACGTGTGATGAGCATTCTTATTTTACTGACCATCTCAACTGACAAGGTAGGCGCCTTAGGGTGTTCGAGCTGTGACCTGCAGCCTATACGGCAGCACTTATTTTATATATTTGAACTGTTGCATACATCATCTAAGGCAGGCACTTTATCTACAGAATTAACTGTTACCTGAAGCTTGCAGAGTAGACCTGTTTTGACAACTTTGAACTATTGCCTATAGCCTGGAGGAAGGCACCTAGTTTTCTTTGAATAATTACCTGAAAATAAAAAATATGTTCTGCTGCACAAGTTGCTGGCTGGTTTGGTCCAGTCATCCTGAAGTTTCCTGGCGCTTAGCTGCTAGCCCAGGGTGCCACATTGCTATTTAAGTTACTAAAAAGAAATTGAATAGCGATCTGTGCATTATGTTTATAGAAAGTTTTTAACAAACATACTGCCCTATCACAAATAGCATCAGAACAATTTACAATAAGATAAAAATATAAATAAACTAAAGTAAGAAAGGAACTACAAGCATAATAGGAAAGGGAAAGAGAGAAAACAAGATTAGTAACAGAAGACTTAGAAAACGGTCATGACTTCTCTGCAGCCCTACCCTGGGTGATCCTGAAAAGCCATTGCAAAGAGATGGGTTTTCAGAAGGACCTTAAATTTCTTGAAAGATGTTTTGGTTTGGATATGAGTTGAAAGAGCATTCCAGAGGATAGATGCCAAAAAATAAAAAGTTCCTTATAGTCTCTCCAGTCCAGTCCTGCAACCTCTGGGTTTAGCACCTCCTCCAGCAACTTTGGAGACTGAGCACATCATCACTTTTGATGACACTGGTATAAGTAGCCAAGGACCTCCTCTCCGCTCCAGTAGTCTAAGTCTCCAAGCAGCTGGTGAGCCCTGTAGGTCAGGGCTCACTTAGCAACAACTGAGGAGAGTTTAGTTGATTTAGTTAGTGTAGTGAATTGGGACAAATTTGGGTGAAGTGGATCTTAAGGGGTGAGAGGGGAATGTGAGTTGCTGCAGAAGGATTGGTTTGTCTCCTCCTTCCCTTCCCCCCCCCCTTCATTCTGTTCTGTTCTGGTTTGTCTCTTCGTTTTCTTTCCCCCCCTTCCCTCCCCCCCACTTGAGCATTGATAGTGAGGGCCGGAGGGGTTAGCCTCCCTGCTCCCGATCCCGCATTTATGGGTGAGGAGCAGGTAGAAGGCTCGGCGGGCGGTATACCTTCTTTTGACTGGAGTTCGGAGCGTCTCTGCAGAGCGGCAGTGTCTCTTCTCCCGGTGCCGAAGCCGCATGTAAGGCTGAGCATGGGAATTGGATTGAGGCAGGAGTCTCTGACGGCAGAATAACGTGGCCTGAGGTAAGATCTGGATACTGTTTCTGCACAGGAGGCAATTTCTGGGGCAGCAGGGCTTTGCGATCGCGGAATTGCGGCAGGCGGACAGTCCGGTATTGCTGAGTGCAGGCCGAGCCACGTGGTTTCGCACGGGAAGCGCTGTTGGCGTTTTTTCTTCAGTTTAGTCTGCCGTTTCTTTCCGCTGGGTTTTAACTGTTGCCCGAGGGTTTAGGAGCCCCATTTAGGTGTGGGGGGGGGGGGAGCAGCTGCTAGTTGAAGTTCGGGCAGTGTTTTTTGGATATTGGAAAAAAAAAAAGACTATTGTTCTTGGTGCATGTGTTTCGTGAGCAAAGTTGAGGTGTCATTGAAGTTCTTTTTTGGTTTGTATTGGTGTACTTTCTTCTGGGGAACATAGCCACTGGGCCAGGATGCCTTCTAGGCCTCAGTGTTTAGTTTGTGGCACACGATGGGGGACAGTGTCTGACACGGGGGTTTGCAGAGGGTGCACGCAGGAGGCAGCCTCAATAGAACATGCTCTGGAAGAAGGGGCCGAGGGACAGAAGAGTGTCCCTCAGGGTCAGTCGGAGGCCCTAGCCACTTCCGTGTCACCCCCGGAGCCGGCGCCTCAGCAAGTGCTGGGTCAGGCAATTGGGCCTTCCATGTTCCCTCCTGATTTCTTTCTGTCAAGCTTTCTGTTTATGACAGCCGGGGACGGTAACCTCTTCCTCCGGGGACGGTAGCCTCTTCCCGATTGCTTTGGGAACTGGAGGTGTCCCTTCGAAGAAGATAAGGGTCTTGAAAGAGGGGCTAGAAAGGCCAGCGCCTTTAGATGGTTTAGGATTGGCAGACGGTGATCTAGAGGTGGATTCAGTAAAGGAGTTAGAGGAAGGTGAGCTTGCTGAGACGGAAGAGCAAGCTAGAGTAGTCAGAGTGTTTAGGCGGGAGGAGTTATCAGCGCTCATTGCTGAAACACTTAAAGCCCTAAACATGCCTTCTGCTGTTCTGGCGGCAGATGACACATTAGAAGACCCGTTGTTACAGGCTGTTCGTACTACTTAAAGGGTGTTTCCGATACACAGAGTGGTGTGGGACAAGATTCAGGAGGAATGGAATCTGCCCGAGGCGGGTCTTAAAGGTTCTAGAGCAATGGCCCGTCTCTATCCCTTGTCGGATCAGGATCGGGATCTCTTTCGCTCTCCAAAAGTAGATGCAGCGGTGTCAGCAGTTACCAAGAAGACGATTCCGATCGAGGGCAGTGCCGCTCTCAAGGATGTTCAGGATAGTAAATTGGACACGTTGAAACAGGTTTTTGACATCAACGCCCCGTCGATGCAGGCTTCTCTTTCGGGAGCGTGGGTAGCTAGAGCCTGTCTTCGTTGATCACAAAGGCTACAAGTTGATCAGATAGGAGAGCAGATCGAAGAGGTAGCTCGTTTGGAGTCCGGGGTGGCGTATTTGGCAGACATTCATTATGATCTTATCCAGGGACTATCGAAGAGTATGGCTTCGGTGGTGGCAGCTTGGTGATATTTGTGGTTGCGCAACTGGTTGTCAGACAGTTTCTCCAAGGCTCGTCTGAGCAAGCTTCCCTTTAGAAGGAAACTTTTGTTTGGAGAGGATTTGGACAAGCTGGTAAAGGACCTTAGGGAATCCAAGGGGGGTCGCTTGCCTGAAGATAACCAAAACAAAGCTGGCCCATTTCGGTTCCCAAGGGGTCGCAGAGAGAATTTCGAAGGTTCCGTTCGCCGCGTTTCGGTTAGTTTCAGCGGGGCAGGTTTCCTGCTTGGAACCAGGGATTTCGAGGTTTTCGGGGAGCAGGCAGAGGTTTTGCGGCGTCCTCGTCCTTGAATCTTAGGAAGTCACAATGAGATAAGGGGGACTCGGGTAGGATACGAACCTGTAGGAGGGCGGCTTCGGGAGTTTTATCCTGCCTGGGTCCAAATCACATTGGACCAATGGGTGTTGGAGGTCATTCAAGAAGGATATGCTCTGGAGTTCCAACAGCCAATGGTCAGTTCTTTTGTTCAGTCCCCCTGCAAAGCACAGTTAAAGTGATTAGCAGTTCAGGAAACCTTAGACTACTACGGCTCAAGGCAGTGATATCGGTCCCGCCAGAGCAGTATGGGTGCGGTCGGTACTCCATATATTTCGTGGTTCCAAAGAAAGGCGGAGCTTTTCGGCCCATCTTAGATCTAAAAAGAGTAAATCGTTGTTTGAGTGGCTCATTTTCATACGGGAGACCCTTTGGTCAGTAATATTAGCTGTCGGGGAAGGGGAGTTTCTTACTTCACTGGACCTGATGGAGGCTTATCTGCACATCCTGATTCGGTGGGAGCATCAACAATTCCTTCGGTTTGTGGTACCCATGGGTCATTTTCGGTTCTGCCATTACCGTTTGGTCTGGCCACGGCGCCATGGACCTTCACCAAGGTAATGGGAGTGGCGGCGGCTCTGCGCAAGGAAGGAGTGTTTGGTTCATCCCTGTTTGGACGACTGGTTGATTCAAGCAAAGTCAAGGAGCGAGAGCGAATCGGCCACGACCCGGGTGGTGCAGCTGCTTCAGAGCCTGGGTTGGGTGGTCAACATATCCAAAAGCAGGAGGCATGTGGCAGGAGTGGACAATGTAGAGGCATATTTTTTGAGTCGATTCAAGGTGGACTTGGGAGAGTGGGTTCTCCATCTGGACGTGTTTGTGCTAGTTACGCGGCGCTGGGGGACACAGATTATGGATCTTATGGCGACGTTTGAGTCTGCAGAAGCCTTGTGGTTTTACAACAGGAGACGAGAGAAGATGTCGGAGGGCCTCTGATGCAAAGGTAGCCACTGGAAGGTCTCTTATACGTGTTCGCGCCATGGGCCTTAATAGGTCGCGTGGTTCAGCGTATAGAGATCCACCAAGGCCTGGTGATTCTGATCGCACCAGACGGATGAGAGCCAGAGGATATTCGGCAGTGGTAATATCCATTTTGTTGAAGGCCAGACGGAGGTCTAACTCGTTGGCGTATATAAGCGTTTGGCGCATTTTTGAAGCATGGTGTGTGGACAGACTGTTTCGGCCTTTAGCGGCTTCAATTTCACAGATTCTTTCATTTCTGCAGGATGGTTTCGAAAAAGGTCTGGCAGCCAGTTCTTTAAGACTTCAGCTAGCAGCGCTTTCCTGTTATCGGAGAAAGATTCAAGGGGAAGCGCTGGGTGTGCACATGGATGTTTAAAAGATTTCTAAGGGTGGTGTCGCTGTTACAGCCACCGTGTAGAATGACAGTTCCTATGTGGGATCTTAATCTGGTACTGGAAGCGTTAGTGAGAGAACCTTTTGAGCCGTTAGGCAAGGCTTCATTGAAGAACCTGACTCTAAAAGCAGTGTTTTTGGTAGCCATTTGTTCGGCTCGTAGAATTTCAGAGTTGCAGGCCTTGTCTTGTCTTGTCTTGTAAGGAGCCTTTTTTATCCTTTTCTGAGCAGAAGGTGGTTTTGCGCCCGGTGCCTTCCTTCCTGCCTAAGGTGGTTTCCATCTTTCATGTCAACCAGGTGGTTTTGTTACCGGTGTTCAATGGAGGGGAGAAGACGGCAACTAGTGGGAAGTTGCATCTCTTGATGTTCGCCGGACACTTAGGAAGTATCTCCAGGGTACAGCGTCCTTCCGTAAGTCGGACAGGTTGTTTGTATTATTTGGAGGACCTAGGAAAGGAGAAGCTGCAGCAAAGTCTTCTATTTCCAGATGGCTCAAGGAGACCATAGCGGCAGCTTATATTTTGAAGGGAAAGGCTGTTCCGGAAGGCCTGAGGGTGCACTCGACTAGGGCGCAAGCTGCTTCCTGGGTGGAATATAGTTTGGTGCCGGCTGTGGAAATTTGTAAGGTGGCGACTTGGTCACCCTTGAATTCTTTTGTCAAGCATTACCATCGGGATGTTCAGGCAGTGGGGGATACCCGTTTTGGATTAGCGGTGCTTCATGCTGGTCTAGCAGGTACCTCCTGTTGATATCTACTATTCTTTTACATCCCAAGAGGTTCTGGGACTGGACTGGACTGGACTGGAGGGACAATAAGGAAGGTGAAATTAGACTTACCTGCTAATTGCTCCTTGAGGAACTCCAGTCCGGTCCCAGATCCCTCCCTTGGTTTCAATTTTGGATTGCAGCCTGAAGTGGGTTAACTCTAAGATTAGGATAAAGGTTCCGTTTTTTGGGAGAGCAGTCCACTGTGCCAGGGTTGGCGATACCGGTAAGTTCACTGTCTTCATGATGGGGGACGGGGGCATACTATGCAGCGGTATACTACTACATAGTTCTCCTTCCGGGGAAACTTAGTTTGAAGTTTTAGGTTAAGGCTTCAGTTTAAGCTGAATTGTGTTTAAAAAAAAAAAAAAAAAAGTTGTTTTGATTATACTAGCTACTTATTTGTTGCTCCGGTGAGTCTGCTTTGTCAATAGATACTGGAGCGTCCTTGGCTATTTATACCAGTGTCATCAAAAGTGATGACATGCTCAGCCTCCAAAGCTGCTGGAGGAGGTGCTAAACCCAGAGGTTCTGGGACTGGACTTGAGTTCCTCAAGGAACAGCAATTAGCAGGTAAGTCTAATTTCACCTTGTGTGATGGGAGGCTTCCACCCTTGCACTAGTGGCAGGGGCAATGATTGCAAGATTTATATTTTGAGATCAGAGGGAACATGCTGTGGAGTATGGGACAACTAATGTAGCAACGTAAACAGGGAAACCGGAATAGAAAATTTCATGAATAAGGAGAATCTTAAAATGGAAACAGTATGTGAGGGGGAGCCACTGATGCTTAAAGAATAAGGGGTTAGGGTTAGTGTGATTGTGATTGTATCTAGAGGCATTAATTAAAAGTTGAATTTGCTGTGTTTTGTATTATCTGTAGTTTTGTTAAGATTAGAGGATTGGTGGCCCATTGCACAGGACAGTAGCCACTGATCAGGAGGATCAGAGAGGCCTGCCATCCTTACAGGGGGTCAAGCTCTAGACCACGAGGGCCTGAGTTGCCTTTTTGGCAAGAGCACTGCCATCGGAGCCCTACTGAGCAGCCTGTTTTAATACTGCCACCTCAATTCATTTTTGTTTTTTAATGGTAGTTGCCACAGAGCCATAGCCAGCTACTGCTCCAGCTCCCGGGCAGCCTGTCGGCTCGGCACCCCTTCCCGTTGTCGGTGAGATGGTGAGTGATGCCCCTCTCCCTCCTCCGACGTTCCTTACTGATTGGCACTGTGTGGCCGCTGCTTCTGCCGCTGCAGCTCTACTCCCCCTCACTACCGCTGAATACCACTGACTGCTACAACGGTCATGGGTTACTGCCGCCTTACCACTGCGGCAGCTTCCAGACTCGCGAACATCACCTTCCTGCCTTTCAGTGGCCATTTTAAGACTGCAGTTTGCGCCTGCTGCATGCAGCTGCCATTTTCATTCCTCGTGGCCTTCCAGCCTGCTCATGTCAGAACTCAAGGCAGCATCTCAGAACCAGCAAAATTCAATTCAGCACTACAGAGCCTGCTCCTGGAAGCACAATTTTAACGCACTTTCTTCAGGCTTAACACTTGTCTCCCACAGTGAGAAACGAAACTGGTGGGCCCTTCAGGAGCCAACGCATCCCTGTCATGCCTGCACTACTGACGTGGTGCCTTGCATGTGGGCGTAAACACCAGCAATTAGTCGACTGGATTTGTACCACATGCTCTGCCCATCCCAGTGAGGCTTCTGTATCCAGGTTGCCACTGGGAGCCCAGGAAGTCTGGACATAGCCTTTCCCGTATTAGACCATGCGGCTTCTCCCCCTATCACTGCTTCTGCTTAGGCTGAAGGACCATCTCCTCCCCAGCTACTGCCCCAACGGTCCAGGGCGGAGATTCCAGTTCTTCCCCCTGCGGAGACACCAGATCCTCCCCTCCCTGTGGAGACGCCAGATCTCGATTCAGACAGATTCATAGCTCTTTTTAGGAAGGCAGGGGCGGTTCACTGCGCCAGACCTCCCACATCGCAAGGTTCTTCAGCACCACCATCACTGACTCCATCTACTCTGTGCCAGCGTTCCATCAGGAAGCACACCTCGGATGCTCAGGGGGCTGGGGCACCATTCCATACACCCAAAGCAGTCTCCTGGGTGGCAGGTGTCTGCTCCTCAGCTTGACCTAGATCACCTCTGAGGCTGACAGCCAGTATACTGTCTCAGGTCGTGAGGACGGCAAATGGTCCCTGTCAGAGGATCCAGACAAGGACCATCACGATTCTCAAGACATCAGACTGTTTCACAAGGATGAACTGATGGTACTTATTGCACAAATTGTAGAGGCCCTTCATATTTCGGATGGCCTGGAGGTGACGTCTGCTCAAACCTCGTTGCAGGCCGATCCTCTTCTGGCAGGCATCCGGAAGCTGGCTAAAGCCTTCCCATTTCCTCTGGAGCTTCAACAGATGGTCTCTCTGGAATAGTAATCCCCGAAGGAGGCACTCTGGACAACTCGACAGTTAGGGAATCTTTGTTTGGTTACTGGCCGATCTCGACAACTGGCTTCGCTTTCCGACAGTGGATACCTTGGTCACGGCTGTGACTAAGCACAGCAGTATTCTAGTGGAAGGAGGGGCAGTGCTCCGCAATCAGAATGACCGCAAGGTGGAAGGCTTCTTAAAGATAGCCTTTTCCTCCGCTCTTACTTTGCAGGCTTCTGCCTGCAGTGGCCTGGCAGCTCGCCTTTCCTACGTTGGATCCAGCTCTTGCCCAAGGATTCCACCTCGGCATGCCTGAAGTCGGCCGTCGTGTTTCTGGCTGATGCAGTCTGTCATCTCCTCAGGCTGGTGGCGTGGTAGCATCCTCTCGGCTCGAGGAGGATCGGGGCCTGTCCTTGGGTAGACAATGAGGTTTCACCTTTCCGAGGGGCTGCTGAGTCCGTAGCTCCTACTGCATCACGATCCCAGTTCAGGAGCTCCCGCTGCTATTGCCCAGGCAGGCCGTTGTCTGCGTCTGCTTGCAGGGTAGCGCCCATGTTTCAGCCTGTTTGTGCGTTTCGCAGAACAAAGGACTCCTTCACTACCTCCACGGCCAAGTTCCCCGATTCCTGTCTGCAGTCCTGCTGATTCCCCCGGCCCCCACTTCGGGACACCATCGGTGGGTGGGCACCTATCTCTTTTCTCTCGTGAGTGACCCCACGTCGCCACAGATCAGTGGATCTTAAACATCATTCAGCATAGTTATGCCCTCGAATGTGCCCAACCCATCTGGAACGTCTTTCTAATCTCCCCTTGCACGTCCCAAAAACATCGGGCTGTGCTCACAATTCTGCAGCGCCTGTTGAATCTCCAGGCCATCTGTCTTGTCCCAGTCCCTGAACGGGATCCGGACACTATTCCGTCTGTTTTAAAGTACCCAAGAAGGACGGATCCTGGCATCCAATTTTGGATCTCCAGGGAGTCAATTGCTTGCTCTGGATCCCCCGGTTTTGGATGGAAACTGTCGGTTATTCAATTGGTCAGGCAGGGGGAGTACTTGGCTTTCCTAGATATCGCCAAAGCTTACTTCCACATTGCCATCCATGTGGGCCATTAGCAGTTCCTGCAATTTGTCATCCTCTGACAACACTGTGTTTTGAACACTGCCTTTCGGCTTAGCAATAGCGCCCTGTACCTTCTCCAAAGTCATGATCAGGACTGCTGCAGCTCTGAGACACGAGGAGGTATGTGTCCACCCCTATCACAACGACTGGCTCATCCAGGCAAAGTCTTACCCCGAGGCTCTGCAGACAGTTTGTCGCGTCATCCAATTTTTGGAAGACTATGAATCATGCCAAGAGTTCCCTCGTAACTGTGTAGTCTCTCTCTAGAATTTCTCACAGCTCACTTAGACACCCAACGCAGCAGGGTTTACCTTACGCAGAAATGGTTTCGCAGATTTGCCGATCAGCTCCTCAGCTTCCTACAGAAAGCATGGCCCTGAGCCTGAGACTATCTTCAAGTTCGTGGGCTCGGGCGCATATGCAGCCTCTTCAGGGGTCTCTTTTTTTCTCTCCTGGTGGTCTCCTATCTGAGGATCAACCTTCACTTATCACTTCTGTTCTCTCTGCGCAACAGCCTTCAGTGGTGGCTTCATCCGGGGAGTCCCCTTAGAGGTTCCACAATGGATAGTCGTGACTACCAACGCCAGCCTTTCCAACTGGGGTGTACGTTGTCGCAACCGCACCACACAGGGCTCCTGGAACTCTCTGGAGGAGTCCTGGTCCATCAACTGCCTGGAAGCCAGGGTTGCTCACCTGGCGTGCTTCACTTTTTCCATGCATCCAATACAGAGCAGTACGGATCTTCTCAGTCGATGTAACTATGGTATCCTACCTCAACAGATAGGGCGGCATGAAGTGTCCTGGAGTTGCGAAAGAAATGACTGTCCTTTTCGCCTGGGCAGAGAAACATGTGCTGATGTCAGCTCAGCACATTGCGGGCATAGACAATGTGCAGACTGACTTTCTCAGCCAACATGCCTTGGATCCCAGAGAATGGGAACTTGCTCCATGGGCCTTCCACTGCATAGTTCAGCAGTGGAGTCGGCTGGAGATTGATCTGATGGTGACCAATGCCAAAGCCCCGATCTTCTTTAGTTTGCCAGAGGGAGCCCAGAGCTCAGGTGGTGGATGTGCTACTTCAGCCCTGGCTGATGGCAGGCCTCCTGTACCTCTTTCCCCCCGGGCGATGATGGGGTGAGTCTTTGACACGTAGAAGCTCACCAGGGCTTAGTGATCCCTGTGGCACCTAACTGGCTGTGCCATTCATGGTTCGCTGACCTCATCTGCCTCAGTGTGGGGCGGCGCCTCACTATGGGGCCCCGCTGTGGCCTGCTTCGGCAGGGATCCGAACTACCCCGGTATCGACTGGGTCAGTGTCACGTCAGGACATGCTAGGGAGATAAAGTTCCTAGATGAAATAAATGACTGCTTCTTGGAGCAGCTGGTTCATGAACCAACCAGAGGGGAAGCCATATTAGACCTAGTCCTTAGTGGAACACCAGATCCAGTGCAAGAGATAAGGGTGTTGGGGCCACTTGGCAATAGTGATCATAGCATGATTGCCTTTGATTTAATTAGTGGAGGAGGGATAGTAAGGAAATCCACAGTACTACCTTTTAACTTTCGAAAGGGAGACTATGATAAAATGAGGAAAACAGTTAAGAAAAAACTAAAAGGAGCAGTTGCAAAGGTTAAAGACGTACATCAGGCTTGGTGGTTGTTGAAAAATACTATCTTGGAAGCCCAGACCAGCTGTATTCCATGCTTTAAGAAAAGTGGAAGGAAGTACAAAAAACTGCCAGCATGGTTTAAAGGTGAGGTCAGAGAGGCTGTTGCCAAAAAAGCATCTTTCAGGAAATGGAAAAAAGAGCCAAACGACGAAACCTGGAAATACCACAAGCACTGGCAAGTCAAATGCAAGGCATTGATAAGGCAGGCAAAGGGAGAATTTGAGAAGAAGCTTGCTGCGGAAGCAAAAACGCGAAGTAAAGACCTTTTCAAGTACATTCGTAGCAAAAAACCTGTGAGTCAGTTGGTCCATTAGATGATAAAGGGGTTAAAGGAGCACTAAGAGGCGACAAGGCGATAGCGGAGAGACTGAATGAATTCTTTGCTTCGGTCTTTACTGAGGAAGATGTAGGGATGTTACCCATGACTGAAGTGGTATTTAAAGGTGCGGAAGAATTGAAGGAAATATCGATACATCGGGAAGATGTATTACAACTATTAGATAAACTGAAGAGTAGCAAATCACCTGGGCCGGATGGTATACATCCAAGGGTGTTGAAAGAACTGAAATATGAGATTGCAGACCTGCTATTAGTAATCTGTGAACTATCATTAAAATCATCTCTAATACCTGAAGATTGGAGGATCGCCAATGTAACACCAATTTTTTAAAAGGGTTCCAGTGGTGATCCGGGAAACTACAGACCGGTGAGCCTGACGTCAGTACCGGGAAAAATGGTAGAAACCATCATAAAGAATAAAATTACTCAGCATGTAGATAGTCATGACCTAATGGGAGACAGCCAACATGGCTTTAGACAAGGAAGATCTTGTCTTACTAATCTGTTATGTTTTTTTGAAGGAGTGAATAATCAGGTGGACAAAGGTGAGTCAGTTGATATTGTGTATCTGGACTTTCAGAAAGCCTTTGACAAGGTCCCTCATGAGAGACGTTTGGCAAAACTAAAGAGTCATGGGATAGGAGGCAGTGTACTATTGTGGATCAGGAACTGGTTAAAAGATAGAAAGCAGAGGGTAGGGCTAAATGGCCAATTTTCCCAATGGAGAAAGGTGAATAGTGGTGTACCCCAGGGATCTGTGCTGGGTCCACTGCTTTTTGACATATTCATAAATGACCTGGAAAGTGGAATAACGAGTGAGGTTATCAAATTTGCAGATGACACAAAACTATTTAAAGTTGTTAAAACCCAAGAGGATTGTGGAAAATTGCAAGAGGATCTTGATAAATTGGAAGACTGGGCATCAAAATGGCAGATGAAATTTAATGTGGACAAGTGCAAGGTTATGCACCTAGGGAAGAACAACCCAAACTATGGTTACACGATGCAAGGTTCTACATTGGGAACTACCACCCAGGAAAAAGATTTAGGCGTCATTGTGGATACCATGTTAAAACCCTCGGCCCAGTGTGCAACAGCGGCCAAGAGAGCAAATAGAATGCTAGGTATGATAAGGAAAGAAATGGAAAATAAAACAAAAGATATTATAATGCCTCTATATCGTTCCATGGTGAGACCGCACCTTGAATATTGTGTGCAGTTTTGGTCGCCGTATCTTAAAAAGGATATAGCGATTTTAGAAAAGGTTCAGAGAAGAGCCCCCAAAATGGTAAAGGGGATGGAAGGATACTCCTATGAAGAAAGGCTAAAAAGGTTAGGGCTCTTTAACCTGGAAAAGAGACGGCTGAGGGGAGATATGATAGAAGTCTATAAATTAATGAACGGAGTGGAACGGGTAAATGTAGATCGATTGTTTACGTTATCAGAATATAGAAAGACTAGGGGACATGCAATGAAGCTACAGGGTAAACTATTTAAGACTAATAAAATATTTTTTCACTCAACGTGTAATCAAACTCTGGAATTTGTTATCGGAGGATGTAGTAAAGGCTGTTAGTGTAGCTGGGTTTAAAAAAGGTTTGGACAAGTTCCTGGAGGAAAAGGTCCATAAACCATTATTAAGAAGGGACCCAGGATATCAATGCTTGAACCAATACAAGCATTGTGGAACCTGTGTCCCTTGGGGAAACTGCTAGGTACATATGACCTAGATTGGCCACTGTTGGAAACAGAATGCTGGGCTTGATGGACCTTGGTCTGACCCAGTATGGCATATCTTATGTTATGTTATGATCCGTCTGGATGGATGATTCGGCTCCTTTTTTGCTTACGGCATGGCTCATGAGAGGCGACGCCTAGAGCGAAAAGGCTTTTCAAAGCGGGTCATTGCAACCCTTCTTTGAGCGTGTTGGTCATCTCTAGCTCTCTGGCTTATGCTAGAGTCTGGCGCTTCAATGCCTGGTGCGTGCGCTGCAGAGTTTCTCTCTGGCATATACAGATCCCTGATATCCTCGCCACCTTACAGGATGGCTATGACAAGGGACTTGCGCTGAATTCCTTGAAGGTCCAAGTGGCTGTTCTTACTTGCTTTAGGGGTCCATCTCGGGCTGCTCAGTAGTGGCACATGCTGATGTTGAATACCCTCCGGGGCATCAGATTATTGCAGTCGCCTCTGTGGCCTGTGATTCCTCTGTGGGACTTTTCCTGGTCTTTCGCAGCCTGTGGAAACCTCCCTTTGAGCCCCTCAAGGAGGCTATCCTGTGGGATTTTGTCCTACCACACTGCCTCCTTGGTGGCCATTACATCCATTAGATGGGTGTCCGAACTTCAAGCGCTTTCTTCTCTGAATCCCTTTTTGACCTTCTCCACGGAAGGACCTCTGTCCACCCTGTCCTGTCCTTTTTACCTAAGGTTGTTTCTCCGTCCCACCCTAACCAGCCTATCCTACTGCCTGCATTTTCCAACAAGGATTGCGTGGAATCCAAGCATAATCTCAGGACACTGGATGTCAGCCGCATTCTGTGCTGCTATTTGCAGATGACAAATTCCTTTAGGAAATCGGATCGCCTTTTTGCAGGACCCCACAAGAGGCTTGCAGCATTCAAGCAGACCATTGGCCGATGCATCAAGAGAAGCATTGAGTCTACCTATATTTTGCACAGGAATCCTGTCCCGTTAGGTCTTCAAGCTTTTTCTACTAGAGCACAGGCCATCTCCTGGGCAGACCGGTCCTGTGTGGATCCTGTGGACATTTGTCGAGTGGCCAACTGGTCGTCTCTGTCTCCCTTTGTACGCCATTACTGTCTGGATATCCAGGCTCAGGATGTGGCGGCTTTCGGTGCCAGGGCATGCTCAGTGAAGCCTTGGGTATTTGTCTCCAACATCTGCTGGCAGGGGAATATAACCCACTTGTAAGCACTGGTATAGCAGGATTCCAGGAAAGGAAATTAACAGTAAGTAAATTTCACCTTGTTTCTCAGTATCTGTAGAGGTAAAATACAGATGTAATAGCTTTCCTTTTAGATGTGTAATTCCATTAAGTTAAACTGAAAATTTTACCAAAAGCAACTCAAATGTTGGAATAAATACACTAAGTTTTGGACTTGATGATAAAGATTCATTGTTTCTCAGTATCTGTAGAGGAAGAATACAGATATAATAGCTTTCCCCTTGGTTAAGCAGGTAGCCCCTAAAATTATCTTGTTGAGAGGATTAAGTGGTTCAAGTGACACCTGCTGCTTTTACAAGCAATTCCAGAGATTGGCTGCCTTTATCCAGAAGAGAGTAACATTATACCAAAGCAAAAATTGACTGGGGGGGGGCGCATCTGATAGTATGGTTCTCTTTAAATATGCATTTCAACATTTTTAACCAGAATATATTGGAAAAGTCAAAGCAGAAATATGAATACGGGAAAATGGTGCAAAGATTCATGCCTTCAAAGGATAGGCAATCCAATATAGAGAAGCACTTTAAAGAAAATTGAAACAAAATTAATATAAGAGAAATCTACACATCTTTATTTGTCTATCGGAACATCCTTGTCACATATCAACCAACATACCTCAGATCCAGTGTCCCTAGCCGATCTGTTAGTGTCAAGAAAATAAACCTAAGGAACAGTGACTGAGATGCACAGTATATATGATGATTTGTTCTAAATTTCAGATGAAAGAGAAAAGGAAGCAGTTAAAAAAAGAAGGAAAGTCAACTGATTTGGCAGAAGATGATTCAGAAGTGGTAAGTTTATGCAAACTGTGTGTTCTAAGTAGATGCCAGAAGATAAAGCCATGTCCTCCTGTCCTGCTCAGGATTTCAGATCAGAGCAGTCATTCCGTGCAGCGGGTAAACATTATGGAGGTAGTTCTATCAAAGGGCATCAAAGTGGAATGTCCAAAAAAACACCTATTCCTTTTAGTCTATGAGGCTAGACCAGAACAAATGGGTTTTGCCCATCAACCAGCATATGGAAGTAGAGACTTAAGAGCTGTGAGTTCTGCTGTATAAAAGGCACCATGCAGCCATTTGCTCTTCGGTATTCGTATTCTGTCTCCAGCAGATGGTGATGAGCATCCTGTGCAGCTGAAGACTTCTGTTGAGACAACTGGTCACCCAGTTGAGTTTTCTCAGTCGGGGATATCTGTGGTCCTGTTGGAGACCATTCATGCTTGGGAATACCTGGAGGAGTCCAGGTCCCTTCCCCTGTCTAGGTGGACCAAGTAATTATTTGGAATATTGTCCTTTCCTCCTTCCCACCCCTGCCAAGACAGTTTATTAAAATATGATTCCTTATCATCCCTCCAGTCCAGTCCAGATGGTGGGTTATCTCCCCGCACCAGCAGCTGGAGACTAAGCATGCCAGGTCTTGATGATGTCATGATACACAGGTTCTGTGAATCTCCCTAAGACCAGTATTCTCCATCTCCAGTAGCTGGTGAAGAACTGCTGTGCAGTTTGGACTCCACTGAATGGACTGACAATTAAAAATAGGCCAAAAAAGAGAGATACTAGATAATTTACCAGGAGTAACTGGGATCTTCCTGTTAGAACTGGGACTGTTGAGTCAGTCAAATTCCTATTTTGGGTGCACAACCTGGTGGTCTCTGTTCCTCCCCTCCCCTCTGTGTATGAGACTGGCGTTGGTAGAGTTCTTTGGCACGCCAGCTTTCTGTTTTGGCTCCATGTAGTGCCATCCAAAAAAAAAAACGAGAAACAGCACATCAGGTAGGCTGAAGGAAGTCAGGGCCTCAGCCTACTCGGTGAGTTCCTTATCGTTCCTCCAGTTTAGTCCTCTACGTCTGGGTAGTGCACCTCCTCCTGCAGCTTGGAGACTGGACCAATCAAAACTGCAACCACTGGATGTAGCCTGCAGGCATCCCCCATCAGAGCCAGTGTGTCCAGTCTCCATGCAGCAGGTGGACGTAGTGAGCCTACTGGGCTCACTAGAGGATCTAATAAGGAGCAGAATAGATAGTTTAGCAATTTTTTTCCTTTGATCTGGTCTCAATTGGCTTTATTTTATATTCTTCTATTTTATTTGTTATGGTTAAAATTATAGGTGGGATATCTCTTTAAGAAGCGCAAAAAAAAAAACCCACAGGGTAATCTCCGGGTAATAGGCCATCTGGAGGTCCGGTCCCTACCCTGCCAAGCCTCTTAATTTTTGATTTGCACTGGCTTTACCTTAGGATCTCTGGCCCCTTGATGGTACAGGGCAGAGCTCCTTTGGCAGCATTCAGCCCGGCGGCCGCGCAGGCTCTAACCGTGGCTTTGGCAACGGCTTTGACAGGCGGAGGCAGCCTCAGCAAGCTGGATTCTCTTGAATCGCGGGTTCCTGACATCCCGGTGCGCCGGTGAGCAGCGGGGGCTTCCCCGATCGCTCGGGGCGTCTCGTAGCTGGAGGGCCTCTGGGCTACACGCCAAAACGCGCTGTGGAAACTGCGGCCATTTTAAGTCCACGGTTTTCCCCGGCGGAGTTGCCTCTTCGGCTTGCAGGCGCTTCTCTCTCTGGGGCTTAAGGTTGTTCTTTTTTTTTTTTTTTTCGGACTGTGGTCCGGAACTCTCCTCAACCTCTTTCTGCGTTTTCTCTCAGCATTTTACTTTTATTTTCTCTTTCTTTCGGTTTTTCTTTAACTAGGGCTCCAATCTCTTAGGAGGCTGGGAGGAACACAGAGGAACATTCTTGTTTAAGGTACACGGCAGCAGGGGGCCTTAAAAAAAACCTGAAATAGTAAAAAAAAACAAACAAACAAACAAACAAACCCGGAAAGCCAAGAAAATATTAGCTGCCTTTATAACAGAAAGCCACAAAGACCGGGGGCAGGGCTGGCACTGGCCTAGTGCCCTGTCAGTGGCAGCACCAGGGGCTCCTAGGCTTTGTCCGGTTTCTTAAGCCCATGTCAGGGAGTGCGCAGTGTGTTATTTGTGGCACTCGTAGAAGTACCAGCGCTGAGTCTGGCATCTGTCAGCACTGTGCGACAGTCTCCGTGGCGATGGAGCACCAATTGGAAGGTTCTATGGCTTCCGTCTCCCAGGAAGCGGGGACGGGTGCGCAGGGTGAAGTGGGGATAGCGGGTACCTCTGCTTCATTCCCTGAGGCGCTTTCCGCTACTCCGGGGGCGAGCTCAGATCCGGGCTTAGTGATGCAGATGGACGACTTCTGTCCGGACTTTATCTTATTAATGCATCAAGCGTTTTGTCGCAGGCGTCAGGGTCAGTCGGTGGGACCTTTGCCACTCCTTTCCTCCAACGTGCGGTCCGGATTGCCCAGAGCGCGAAGGTTTAGTATCAAAGGCGGCCAAAAGGCCGCGGCCCTTGGACCCTTTTCCCTCCGAGACCGAATGGCAGGAAGGTGAGGAGGTAGACCTTGTCTTGGATGCGGACATGGATGATTTGGAGGAGGGAGAGATTCCGGAACCTGAGGATCAGGCGAGAATCATACGAGTATTTCGAAAAGATGAGTTGCCGGCTCTCATTACCGAGACCTTTCACACGCTTAAGTTGGCGGTGGAGCAGCTGGTCGAGGAGGAGGATGGCGCTGATCCCATTATTCAGGCGGTTCGTCAGACGCAAGTGGTATTTCCTATCCATAAGGTTTTGGATCAGATGATTCAAAATGAGTGGGATCACCCCGAAGCGGGGCTTAAGGGGATCAGAATCATGAACAAGCTCTATCCCCTGGGAGATAAGGACAGGGAGAAATTCCTTTCTCTAAAGGTTGATGCGGTGGTCTCGGCGGTCACGAAGAAGACCATGATTCCGGTGGAAGGCAGTGCAGCCTTGAAGGAGGCGAAGGATAGAAAAATGGACAGCTTATTGAAGCAGTCTTTCGAGGCGGATGCGATCGCTTTGCAGACTTCCATCTGTGGAGCTTGGGTGGCAAGAGCCTGTCTCCGCTGGGTTCAACACCTGGGACAAGCAGCGTCCTTGGAACTTGAGGAGGTGCGTGAGCTGCATCGATTAGAGTCGGGGTCAGCATATTTGGCAGATGCGCACTATGACCTCATTAGGGCATTATTTAAGAGTATGACCTCTTTGGTAGCGGCGCTAAGATCCCTTTGGCTAAAGAATTGGGTGGCTGATGGGTCTTCTAAGTCTCGCCTGGGCAAACTTCCGTTCAAAGGGAAATTGTTGTTTGGCGAAGACCTTGATAAATTGGTTAAAGATTTGGGGGAGTCCAAGGGCGGCAGGCTCCCGGAGGACAAGCCCAAACAAGGGAAATCTCCGGCTTCCTTTCGGGGTCAGTTTCGGGATTTCCGGAGATTTTGTTCACCCCGTTTCGCGGGGTCCCAAAGAGGACGGTTTGCTTCTCGAGGACAAGGTTTTCGATGATTTCGGGGTGCCAGTAGAGGTTTCTCGGCGACAACGTCCGGGGCCGTTCGAAAGCCACAATGAAGGGCGGCGGGTCCAGGCAGAAACTCAACCGATCGGAGGTCGGCTTCAGGGGTTTCTTTCTGCCTGGACCCATATCACGTCCGATCAGTGGGTTTTGGAGATCATTCGCGACAGATATGCTCTAGATCTCACAGGACCGCTGTTGGACTCCTTCGTGGCATCTCCCTGCAGGAGTCCGCACAAGGCTCTCCTGGTGCGACAGACGTTAAACCGTCTCTTGCACCTAGGAGCAGTCGTTCCCGTACTGTTAGCGGAATACGGCTTGGGTCGTTATTCTATTTATTTCGTGGTGCCCAAGAAGGACGGAACTCTTCGGCCTATTTTAGATCTCAAAGGAGTAAATCGCTGTCTCTGGGTGCCGCATTTTCGCATGGAAATGCTGCAGTCAGTTATTGTGGCAGTTCGGCAGGGAGAGTTCCTGACTTCTCTCGATCTCACGGAAGACTATCTCCATGTTCCCATCAGGGCGTCTCATCAGAGGTTTCTGCGGTTTGCGCTTCCTTGGGGACATTACCAGTTCCAAGCGCTGCCCTTCGGGTTGGCTACGGCCTCTCGCGTGTTCACCAAGATAATGGTAGTGGTGGCGGCAGCGCTGCAGAAGGAAGGAGTCTTGGTCCATCCGTACTTAGACGATTGGTTGATTCGGGCCAAGTCCCACGCCGAGAGCGAGGAAGCCACAAAGAGGGTGGTGTCTCTTCTTCAGAGTCTCGGCTGGGTTATCAACCTCATAAAGAGTCATCTGGCGCCGCCTCAGGTCCTCGAGTACTTGGGGGTGCAGTTTGATACTCGGAGAGGCTCGGTATTTCTGACGGAGCGGCGAGCGCGAGCTCTACAAGGCCTCGTACAGGCATTTCGGAAGTTAGTGGCGCCGACGGCGTGGCAGTATCTTCAGGTGCTGGGGACGATGGCGGCAACGTTGGAAGTGGTTCCGTGGGCCAGATTTCATATGAGACTGTTGCAGCGGGCCCTCCTTCGTCGCTGGTCCAACCAGCACGATTCCTTGAGCAAACGGCTGCCTTGCCCGCAGCGGGTTCGGTGGAGTCTACAGTGGTGGATGCGGGCGTCGACCCTGCGAGCGGGAATGCCCTTGGAACAACCTTCTTGGTGGCCGCTGTTGACGGATGCGAGCCTCGCAGGTTGGGGGGCGCATTGCAGAGTGAACTTTGCACAAGGTCTTTGGTCTCTGGAGCAGAGCGGTTGGTCTATCAATCGGTTGGAGCTGAGAGCGGTCTTTCTGGCACTCAAAGCCTTCGAGGCTCAGGTGACGCAGCGAGCAGTTCGTGTGCTGTCGGACAATGCAGCAACCGTGGCATACATAAATCGTCAAGGCGGTACCGGCAGCGCAGCCATGGATGAAGAATCCGACATTCTGTTCTCTTGGATAGAGTCGCGCTTGCTAGCAATATCGGCGGCGCACATAGCAGGAAAAGACAATGTGACAGCGGATTTTCTCAGCAGAGTCCAGGTGGATGCAGGGGAATGGGAGTTGCATCCCGAGGTTTTTGCGGACCTGGTACTCCGGTGGGCAGAACCGATCATGGACCTGATGGCCACTTATCACTCCTCAAAGGCGAGTCGGTTTTTCAGCAGAAGACAAGAGCCCATGTCGGAAGGGATAGACGCCCTCTCGCAGGCATGGCCATCGACAGGTCTTCTTTACATGTTTCCTCCGTGGGCGCTCATCGGCCGCGTAGTTCAGCGGATCGAGGCACATCGGGGGAGGGTACTTTTGATAGCACCAGACTGGCCCAGGCGTCCGTGGTACGCTGACCTGATGAGGTTAGTGGTCGGGGTCCCGTGGCGTCTCCCAGTGACGCCGGAGCTTCTGCAACAGGGTCCCCTTCTCATGCCGCGCGTGGAGAGATTCTCGCTTACGGCTTGGCCAGTGAAAGGGCGCGTTTGAGAAATAAAGGTTATTCCGCGGCGGTCGTTTCGACCTTGATTCAAGTCCGCAAACGTTACACTTTGTTGGCCTATGTGCATGTTTGGCGGATTTTTGAAGACTGGTGTTCTAGGCATCGGGTTCACGCGGCCACCGCGTCAGTATCGGTGGTTTTGAGTTTTTTGCAGGATGGACTTGAAAAAGGCCTGGCGGCCAGCTCTTTGAGAGTACAGTTAGCGGCCATAGCCTGTTACAGAGGTAAGGTACAAGGCGTGGCTCTTGGAAGGCACGGTGATGTAGTACGTTTTCTTAAAGCGGTCACCAGATTGTGACCAGCACGTCGGATTTCCGTTCCGCCGTGGGATCTCAACTTGGTTCTAAGGTCGCTAGGGAAAGCTCCCTTTGAGCCTTTGAACACCGCTTCGGTTAAGGATTTGACCCTCAAGACTGTATTTTTGGTGGCAATGTGCTCGGCCCGGCGCATTTCGGAGTTGCATGCCCTTTCGTGTAGGGAACCCTTTCTGTGCTTCTCTGCTCAGAAGGTGGTGCTCCGGATGGTACCTTCTTTTCTGCCTAAGGTGTCTTCGCCATTTCATGTGAATCAAACGATATCTCTCCCAGTCTTCCGGGCGGGGGACAAACAGGCCACTGACCGGGGGCTCAGTCGCTTGGACGTCAAGAGTTTTGCGCCGGTATTTGGCAGTCACAGAGCCCTTCCGTAAATCGGATCTCTTGTTCGTGTTGTTTGGGGGTCCTAGGAAGGGGGAGGCGGCGGCGAAAGCCTCCATTTCTAGATGGATCAGGGAGACTATTGTCTCGGCTTACATGTTGCGTGGGCGGTCAGCTCCGGTGGGTTTGAGGGCTCACTCTACTAGAGCGCAAGCGGCTTCCTGGGCAGAGCACTGTCTGGTTCCGCCAGTGGAGATTTGCAAAGCGGCAACCTGGTCGTCGCTGCATACTTTCAGCAAACACTATCGGTTGGATGTGCTGGCGGCGGGGGATGCCTGTTTCGGCTCAGCGGTTTTGCGTGCCGGCTGGCAGGGCCCCTCCCGTTAGTACCGCTCTGGTACATCCCAGACGTAGAGGACTAAACTGGAGGAACGATAAGGAAATAGAAATTACATTTACCTGGTAATTGTAGTTCCTTGAGTGACGACAGTTTAGTCCTCATTCCCTCCCTCAGTTTTTTGGCTGGCTCGGCACGCGGTCGGTCGTGAGAAGAAGTTCTACAGGTGAGTGTTTCCTCAGGCAAACCAAATCTCTTGTTCTTTGCTTTTCCTCTTCTTGCGCTGGCTCTTTTAATTGGCTCGGCAGGGGGGACAGTGGTTTATGGGGAAAATCCCTTGCTACCCGGTTTCAGGGTAGGTTTATGTCTAGTTTACCGTTTCAATTGGTTTCTTGTTTCGCTACTTATTTCTTGCTCTTTTGAGTCTGCTTTGTCAATAGTCACTGGCTCTGATGGGGGATGCCTGCAGGCTACATCCAGTGGTTGCAGAGTTTTGATTGGTCCAGTCTCCAAGCTGCAGGAGGAGGTGCACTACCCAGATGTAGAGGACTAAACTGTCATCACTCAAGGAACTACAATTACCAGGTAAGTGTAATTTCTATTTTTGGCAGCCTCACACTGGGACTTTCACAATTTGTGTTCTTGCTCCAGTGGGATTTTACTTTCAGTTTATTTTATTATGCTCGCAGGGAAAGTGGCATGTGGGGGCCGGTGGGGAATGCCGTCAGCTGCTGTTTTTTGCCGCAACTGTGAAAATGAGGACAAAACAGCTGAGGAGGTCCTTTCGGGTTAAATCCCTATCAGGGGAGTTGGTTCAAGAGTCAAAGTATGTGATTTTACAAGCCGAGCAGCTTTCTCCCTCTCCTCTGGTTCCCATGGTTTTGCCGAGAACCTTGGTGATTTTGGAGCAGCCCAGCCTGTCGGCTCCTGTAATGGGAGGAAGGCAGGGCACATTTTTTGCACCTTCCAGTGGTCTGGCTCGTCTGGAGTTGCCTGCATCAGCCTCTCTTGCAGTTCCTTTTTCTCCTGACTTTGTCCTGCTCCTCCACCAAGCTTACTGCTTGAAGCAGGGGCTTCGGGATAGTGCAGCAGTAAGGTCTGGACCTTGCAAGGAGGAGTCACCAGCAGGGTTGTTTCAGTAGGGAATTCTGCCGGATCTGGGGGAGCCTGTGCCTAAGCGAAAGAGATTGGAGGTGAAAATCTGGGTGGGTCAGACGTCTGTTCATTTGGGTGGCCTCCAAGGATCTGCTTGAAGGTCCCTCTGGCCCCTGGGGGAGGCATTGGCGTTTTTAGCTTGAGGAAGGGGAAATTCCTCTGGGGAGGACCCCAACATTGTCAGAGTATTCCGCTGGGAAGAGCTGGTGGCTCAGATTATGCAATTGCTGGACGCGCTTAATATTCTGGAGGATACTCTGCCCAGTGAGGAGCCGCTGGAAGATCTGCTTCTGCAGGTCATAAGGATGTCTCAGACCACCTTTCCAGTGCACAAGACTACCAAGCAGATGATTGAGGCACAGTGGGACGTACTGGAGTTAAGATGCAGGGAGGTCAGGCAATGACTTGGTTGTACCCGCTCCCAACAGAGGAAAAGGAGCAGTCGAAGTTACCACGGATGGATGCCCTGGTCTTGGCAGTCACCAAGAAGACCACCATTCCCATGGAGGGTGGAGCAGCCCTGAAGGATGCCCAGGACAGAAAGTTTGAGACATTGAAACAATCTTTTGAGATTAATGCCTTATTCCTGCAGGCATCCATTTGCGGGGCCTACTTGGCATGGGCAAGCTTGCGTTTGGTTCCAGGGCTTGCCTTATTTGGAGTTGGATCTGCAGCAGCCATTATCTGAGGGTGACAAAGCTAGAATTAAGGCAGCCTATCTGGCAGATACCTTTTACAATTTGGTACGGGCTTCTGCCAAAAGTATGGTATCAATGATTGTGGCAAGGCATTTTCTCTGGCTACAGAACTAGTCAGCTGATGTCTCCTCCAAGACTCATCTCAGCAAGCTCCCCTTTAAGGATAAACTCCTCTTTGGGAATGCTTTGGACAAGTTGGTCAAGGATTTAGGGGAGACTAGGGGGGCCAGACTTCCAGAGGATAAGCCAAAGCCGATAAGGTGGTGGTTCTAACGAGGGGACAGTTCTGGGACTTTAAGCGTTTCTGTGCTATTTGCTTTGCTCCCTTCCAAAGGGCTTGCTACCCTTCTTGGGCTCAGTCCTTTCGGGGCAGTAGGGGAGCAGGTAGAGGTTATTTTTTGGGAGTCCCAGCGGGCCTCAAAAAAGATGCAGTGAAGCAAGGGGGGGGGGGGCCCAGGCGGGGGTAGTTCCAGTAGGACATCAGCTACAATGTTTTTTTTACCTTGCTTGGGTCCAACCTACGTCTGACCAGTGGATGTTAGAGGTCATCTGTGAGGGTTACGCCCTCGAGTTGGTATGTCCTTTTTCAGAGGCCTTCATGCTGTTTCCCTGCAAGGCTCCTTCCAAGCTGCAGGTGGTCCAAGAAACTCTCCAGTGGCTTCTGCAGCTGGAGGCAGTTGTCAAGATCCCTTCAGACCAATCAAGTCATAGTCGATACTCCATCTATTTTGTGGTGCTGAAAAAAACAAGGCTCTTTTCGGCCAATTTTGGATCTCAATCACATGATCAGAGCCTTGCGTGTGCCTCATTGTCACATGGAGACCCAACGCTTCTTCATCGTCACAGTGCAAAAGGGCAAGTTTCTCACAGCTCTCAATTTGACGGAGGCATATCTATATACTCCCAGACCATCAAAGATTCCTGCACTTTGTGGTCCCGATGGGTCACTTCTACCATTCGGTCTGGTTACAGCTGCCTGGACATTAGAAAAGTTATGGTAGTCGTGGAGGCAGCTCAGAGGCGCAAAGAGGTGCTCGTGCATTTTTATCTGGGTGACTGTTTGATAACAGGCAAAGTCGTCCAAAGAAAGCTGCAGTGCCACCCAGCGCGTAGTGGACTTCCTTCAGCAACTGAGTTGGGTGATCAGCTTCACGAAGAGCAGCTTGGAGTCATCTCAAGACCTAGTCTACCTGGGGGCGTGTTTCGAGACAGAGAGGAATCATCTTCCTACCCCTCGACCGGACTAAGAAGATGCAGGATCAAGTGAGTCAGTTCTTACAGATGGCAGTGCATGGCATTACGTTCAGCTGTTGGGCTCCATGGTGGCCATGCTGGAGCTGGTTCCATGGGCTCAGGCCCACATGTGTCCTTTGCAAAGAGCCTTTCTATCGCGTTGGTTGCATTTTTCCCCTCAGAAGTATGTGTTCTTGGAGATTGACCTGTGTGCTAGTCACCAGAGTGGTACTTTATTGGTGGCTGGTCTTGGAGAATCTGCTAGTAGAGATGCCATTGGAGTCTTCCAAGTGGGTAACGTTGACCACTGATGCCAGCCTCACCAGATGGGGGACGCATTGCGAGTCCACAGGTGACACATGGTCCTCAACTAGTTGGAGATGAGTGGTGTTTTTAGTCATCCAGGGTGGCGAATCTGTTCTTGGACAATGCTACCACAGTAGTCTACATCAATCGTCAAGGCGGATCCAGCAGCGTGATTCTTGTGGACGAAGTAGGACCCATGCTAGTTGAGCAGAAGTGAATCCTCTAGCGCTCTCGACAGCTCATGTGGCCAGGAAAGAGAACGTGCAAGCCAATTTTCTAAGCCCCCACTGGTTGTATCCGGGGGAGTGGTCCCTCGACCCAGCAGTCTTCTACAGCATTGTCCAGTGCTGGGGCAAGCTGATCATGGGTCTGATGGCCTTAGCCAGCAACGCCAAAGCATCTCGCTTCTTCAGCTGTTGGAGAGAGCGAGTGTCAGAGGGCCTAGATGCCCTAGTGCAGACCTGGCTGTGGGGCAGAATCCTCTGTTTCCACCCTGGTCACTCATCAATCGTCTACACACAATATAGTTGCATTGCGGCCTAGTGATACGGATTGCGTCGGATTGGCCTCAGAAGCTGTGGTAAGTGGATCTCATTCAGTTGATGAAAGCCTGTCTGTGGTATCTGCTCATATGGCCCAGTCTTCTGTTATGCTTCAAGTGGATCAATTCTCACTTATGGCCTGACTCTTGAAAGGACTAGGTTGAGGAAGAAAACCTGGACCGAGTAGCCTTTCACAACCCTGCTGTGGGCACGTAAGCGTTCCTCTTCCTTATCTCTTACATGTGAGTCTGGAAGATTTTTGAGGACTGCTGTGCACACAGTGGGCATTGTGCGCTATCGACTATGGTGCTGGATGTACTTGCCTTTTTGCAGACGGGTTTGGACAAAGGTCTTACCTTTCTTTCGACCCATCCGGATGTGATTTGTTTCCTCAGGGTGATCAAGCAGGTTTGTCTACCAGCCTATGGTTTCACCGTGAGGCCTCAGACTGATCTTGTTGGCACTGACATAGCCCCCTTTTGAACCTCTGAGCATGGCTACATTGAAGACTGTGTTTTTGGTGGCCATCTGTTTGGCCAGGAAGATTTCTGAGCGCCAAGCTTTGTCTTGCAGGGAGCCGTTCTTAGCCCTCTCTAGGGAAAAGGTTGTCTTACGTCTGGTTTCTTCCTTCCTGCGTAAGGTGGTATCAGCCTTCCACTTCAATCATCCGGTGTTCCTTCCTGTCTTTGCTTCCTTGGGACATGGTGCTGAAGATCGGCAGCTGCATCTTTTGGATGTGCACATAGTCTTTCGTTTGGTATATGAAGCAGACAAAGCCATTTCACAAATCAGGTCATCTGTTTGTCCTGTTTGGAGGGTCCACACACGGGAAGCGACGCCTAAAGCTTCCGTGGCATGGTGGCTGAAAGAGGTGATTGCCTCTGCATATTTGCTAATGTGTAAACTTTTCCCCCTGAGGGTTGCGCGCTCATTCGACCAGGGTGCAGGCTACCTCTTGGGTGGAGTTCAGTCTGGTCCTCCAGTTGAATCTGTAAAGCAATGATATGTCCTCTCTTCATACCTTACTACCACCTGGACGTGCAAGCCACAGGTGATGCGTGGTTTGGGGCCACAGTATTGCAGACTTGCGGGTCCCGCCTAGGTCTAGTACTGCTATGGTACATCCCACGTGTCTGGACTGGACTGGGGGATGATAAGGAAGGTGAAATTAGACTTTATCTACTAATTTTCTTTTCTTGAGTCTCTCCAGTCCAGAATCCTTTATTCTGTCTTCAGTTTGAGGTGAGTAATACAAAAACCATGAAGATAGATCAGAGCCAGAATCAAGATAATACAGAAAAGCTGATCTCTATAAAGAAAAAGAGAAACACTACCAAAATATTTTCTTATGTTGGAAAGTTCACTTTGTAGGGGAAAAGGAAGAAGCCCCTTTGAATAGTGAAACACTCCTTTTTAATCTTTTATAAGTGTGCAAAATGAACTTTTGTAATAGCAACCCAAAGCCAGTATGTCAAGAATAAATGCCAAAACTTAAACTTCATAAGCCCACAAAAGTGTTAGTGTTAAATTGATAACAAATACTTAGCTGGCAGTCAGAGCCGAAGTCCATAAACTGTGCAGCAGAAATGGCACTCAAACAAGTTGATCAGGAAAAAATGTTCTGGTTTGAAACACAGATGTAATTCATGCCAAAAACATTTCCATATCCGCCACAGGTGTATTCTAGCAGACGCGACGCAGCGCCATGTTTCGGGTTGGAAAGACCCTGTCTCAAGTAGTCTATTGAATAACAGAGCAAGTTGAACCTGCTGTTAATAGATCTTCCAGAAATCAGCAGAGTAATTTCACAAAGTTCAGCAGTTCCTTCCTCAAGGATTGCGTCTGATGTCACAAAAAGGAGGTAGGACTTAAATACAGAATATGCAGCTACGGAGAGACAGTAGGGACAAAAGACCAAAAAACAAAACAAAAATAGTCACGATCAACCTGTCACATTAGAGATGCCAGATATGCAGATATAAGCAAGAAAGACAAAAATAAGTCACGATCCAAGGGTACTCCACCAGTCTATTTCAGAATTCAGACCCCCTGGATCAACGGTTTAATAGAAAAATCCAATGTTATTCTAAAACTTGGAGGCGATGCTCACGATCTGGGGTCAGCAGGAACATGATCTATAATACACCAGTTTGAGGTGAGCCCGGATCAGGAAGAATTTATCGAGTTTGTCTAGGGTCCAGGAAATTTATGCAGGATCGTCTCACTCATAGCTCTCGGAAGTTGGGGTTATTGTGGAGGAAGATCCAACACTGTTGGTTCTCTTGGGAGCTCTACCCCTAGTTCTTCTGGTTCATACTACAACTGGCCATGGTCACAACCTTATTATATATTTAAAAAAAATTATAATGTATCATGACATCATCAATACTTGGCATGCTCAGTCTCCAGCGGTAAGGGGAGATAACACACATGACTGGACTGGATGGACTCAAGGAAAGCATGTTAGCCGCAGGTAAGGTCTGATATCACCATAAATAGTAGGTGAATATTTTATTTCCCTTCAGGTACTTTCTGCAGGCCATGTGAGGGGGAAAGTAGACCACAGCTGGCAAGGAGGCAGCCTGTATACTTGACAGCAAACTTGTAAACAGCAGCTGAAGGGGAGGTCTGCTAAGCTGTGCCACTAGTGCTTTTGTGTGTGTTACAGCCTGAATTGCACTGGAATTATCATGGAGGAGAAGTATCTGGTGGCCTGCTCTAATTGTGGTGTGGCTTGTCCCATTGGGGAGCATCGCTGGGGCTTAACGATCATTTCCGCAAAAACAAAACATACTGGAGGTCCCATGTGAACATGCCAAATGCCTTGGCAGGTGCCAGAACCTGCAACAGGAGGGCACAGCTCTATCTGCAGGGAACCCTGGGATGGTAGGCTGATGCGGCAGCTTTGTCAGGTGTATGCTCAGAAGAATGAGGGAGGTGGCTGGGGTTGATAAAAGAGCTGCTTGGCAGGTGAAAAATACAGAAGAACAGCTATTTTAGTTTCATGAGTCCTAGAGGTTCAGTCTTCTTCCCTCCTCTCCCCAGCAATCCTAATCCTAGAAGCTATGTTAGTGAATCCAGCACTATCCGACGCACCAGGTACTTGTGACTTGGATTGGCCATTGTTGGAAACAGGATACTGGGCTTGATGAGCCCTTGGTCTGACCCATTATGGCATATCGGATCAATCGGAGATCTCACACAATTCAGGAAAGCCATTAAACATCATTTATTCCTATTGTACTTCTCGCAATCCAACTGCACCCCTACACCTTGCACCAACACGACTCCCCATCAGCATTCATAATGTAAAAGTGTCACTAATATTCTCTCATTTGTTTAGATGTATATAGTTCAATGTTAGGAATCCAAGTTATCATGTCCTGTTCGATGTAAGCACAAGGCATCTCCCCCTGCCCTGTACAAAATTGTTAATTGTAAACCGCACTGATGTCAAATAGCGTGGTATAGAAAAGCTATAAATAAATAAATAAATAAAATATCTTATGTTCTTATCTCTGTAGGGCCCTGTTTGGGGCCACAGCTGAGGACTCCAGTTCCTTTGCACAGATAGAGGAAAATGCTCTGAGTTTGTCTTGCTTACAAGACTTTTGTTACACCATTTTTGAGAGGTGGATTTCAGGACCAGAGGTCCCAACTCAACCAAGAGCTTTAGAGAAATCCATGCAGGCCTAGAGACCTTGGTTGGATGTGCAGGAGTCTTGGGAAGAACAATCTGTGATGTATGGGTTAGGGTTTTAACCTAGTGATTTGATCAGTGGAGTGAGTAAAAGGATTTCATGGGGTGGACTCCTTGGAATGCAAGCTCCCTGTAGGAGAAGGGGATGACCATATGGTCATCCATCTCTTCTGGATGGAAAAGATTTTAGCTGTGATTTCTCAAGCACTTGGGGCTTTGACTATTTCAGTCCCAGGTGCACCAGAAGGGGGTGTCTGGCGATCCTATTGTAGAGCCCATTACTGCATTCTCGATGCATGAGGTGATCCAGGCTGTTGTGTTGGTGGACTGGTACACTCCAGAAGCAAGTCTGAGTTGACGGCGCCATAACTAAACTGTAACCAGTGGTCCCAGTGGAGGAGAACAAACTGCGATCACCCAAAGTGGATGCCTTGGTGATGGCGGTGACCAGGAAAACAAGGATTGCCATAGGAGGCTGTATGCTCTTTAGGATATGCAAGACCGCAGGCTGGAGGTCCTGATGAAGCAGATCTTTGAAATGGTTACCTTTAGGCCTTCAGGAGGCATTTTCGCAGCATGTATAGTATATTTCCAAAACTTGCCTATGCTGCGTTCAGAAGCGGTCTGAGGAGGCTTTGAAGGATGGTGATCAGAACCTGGGTGAGGCTACTAATCTGGATGTTGGTATGGCTAATGTGGCGGATGCTTTATATGAGAGTTCATATGATCTGATTTGGACCTGAACCAGAATCATGGCAGTGTATCTCTGCCATAGGTCTTCTATGGCTCCAGAATTTGTCTTCTGATTCTGCTTTGAAGACTTAGTAAGCTTCATTTTTGGGAGATGCTTCTCTGCACCAAAGATTTGGACAAGATGGTGAAAGACCTGGGTGAGTCAGAACTACAGAACTTACCAGAAGACAAGCCAGAGTTCCTCCCATTTGACTTTGGGAAGCTCAAGGTTCATGGTTGCCCAGCGTATTGCCTGAGGAACAGGGGTTTTCATCAGTGTTCCTGGATTGTGAATAGATCATCCTCTTTTCAGCCCAATTGGAAGGGAGAAATCCAGAGCCATAAGGCTGCTGTAGAGCCTCCACAGAATCCCAATGAGGTCTTGGGGATCCTTGCCTCAGAGCAGATAGGGGGCCAACTGTCCACATTTTCCACGGGAGTGGACCTAGTTCACATCTGGCCAGTGGGTGTTTGGATGTGGTGTGCTGAAGCTGTGTGCTGGAGTTTTCTCACTGCCTTGCAGACCTTTTTATAAGTTACACTGTCACACACTGGCTAAAAAGGAGGCTCTGAAGCTCACATTGGGCAAATTGTGAGCCCTAGGGACGTTTCTTCCCATACTCAAATAATGGAGAGGAATAGGCTGGTATTCCATCTGTTTAGTGGTTCTGAAAAAAGAAGGGTCTTTCTGGCCCAGTATGGATTTGAAAGGAGTGAATTTGGTACGAGGAGTTCCTCATTTTCGAATGGAGACTGTGCAGTCTCCGTGGGGCACAGTGCGAAAGTCCTCAATACTTTGAACCTTAGAGGTATACTATTTTTTTTTTTAATGCGCTGTCAAGTCCATGCTGACTCTGGTGACCCAGCAGCTCTTGGGCTTTCTTTGGCATGGTATGACAGAATGTAGATTGCCAGGCCTTTTTTTTTTTCCAAGGCAATAGAAAGTAAAGTGACTGACTTGTCCAAGATCACAAGGAGTTCTAGTGGGAATTGAACCCTGATCTCTTGGGTACTAGGCTACTACTCCATTCTTACACCTACATGTTCGAATTTGGCAGCCGCATCAGAAATGACTCTGGTTCTTGTTCCGGCTCTCTCTCACCAGTTTTGTGTACTTCCCTTTGTCAAAGGTTTTGGATGTGGTGACTTGGGCTCATATGTGGCCTCTTCAGGGGTGGTTGTTTGTGGCTGTGGTTGACAAAGGCCTAGAATACAAGCTGCAGCTTCTGTGGATACTCAGTGCCAAGGCCAGCATGTTGAACTTTCAGAATCTGTTGTTGGCATGGAATTGAAAGCTCTGGATTGCTTCATGGTCACAACTTTGTCTGTCTGGGCCAAGTAGCTTAGGGACGCTGGACGGTGACCGAAGTGACTTGATCCATCAATAGCCTAGAAACCCAAGTCATTCAAAAGATCGGCATTTCAGCATTTGATTTGGAGCAAAGCAATAAGGTTTTTCTCAGTGTCATAGCCATGGCATGTCAACCGTCAAGGAGGAATGAAGAGCTTGGCAGTAGTCTGGGAGGCCTCATTCTGTTGGGCTGAGGTCCATCTATAGGCATCTTCCACAGCTTACATTTTTTGGGGGCCAATAATTTCCAGATGGGCTTCCTGAGCATGCACGTTTTGGACCTGGGGGAATGGGAGTTGTTAGAATATGTCTTTGCTCTGATATGGGGTCAGTGGGGAACTCTGTAATGCATTTAATGGCAACCAAAACAGAACACAAAGGAACAGGGAATGGTGAGGCCTGATGCGCTTCTGAAGCTCTTGCCCCTTTTAGGAATCCTGTATTTTTTTAGTGGTCCTAGTGGCTTCAGACTGGCCCAGACATCTATGGTATGAGAACCTGAAGCGGCTCTAGGAGGGAGAATGCTTGAGATTCCCACAGGGCCCAGTAATGAATGACCCATCTCATTTTTGTCTTATGACATGGCACTTGTAAAGGTGCATCTGAAACAGAAAGAAAGGGTATGAGAGGTCATCGCAACTCTCTTGCTGGCGCAAAAGAGATCTACTTCCTAGTCATATGCCATGCTCTGGAGAGTGAGGCTTGGTGTACAGAGTGCATGGTTTCTCAGTTTTGAGTCATCGTTGCCTATGTATTAGCTTTTTTGCAAGATGGCCTGAGCAAGGATTTAGCGTTGGCCTCCTTGAAGGTACAAGTGGCTGCATTAGTGTGTTATAGGGCCTCCTGGAGGGAACTCCTTTTAGGAGTGCACTCTGATGTACTTTGGTTTCTGAAGGGCATAGCACATTTTGCATCCACCTGTATGACTAGTCGCTCCAGAATGCAATCTTAACTTTAATTCTTTGAGCTCTGGGTTTGGTGCCTTTTGGACCATTAGAGAGCGTCATTGAGGGACCTTATGCTGAAACTAACTATATCCTTGACCGGAAGAATTTTAGAAATCCAGGCCTTGTCCTGCTGAGAGCCTTTCTTATATTTTACGGAGGTGGATGTGTCAATTCATACAGTCCCCCTCCTGAAGGTGGTGTCCTCTTTCCATATTAATCAGACAGTGACATTACCATTCTTTTGTCGGGAGGATTATGGGACGAGTGTGTGTGTGTATATATATGTATGTATATGTGTATGGTTTAGGCATTTGATATACCGCCCTTTACTGTGTATATAGGTGCTGTAGCACTATCTGGAGGTGAGAAATGAGTTTCATAAATTGGATTGTTTCTTCATCTTGTTTGAAGTGGTAAAGAAGGGAGGAGCTGCAATAAGTTATTATTGCTTGGTGGATTATTGACACTGTGGTGTTGGCTTATGTTTATCAATAGTTGAGTGCCTCCAAAGGGTCTTCATTTGACCAGGAGTATGTCGGTCTCTTGGACAGAACCTTATTTGTTTTCTGCAGCTGAGATTATTAGGGCAGCAACATGGTCATCCCTATGCTCATGCCAGAGAGAATGCTACCTTTTGGAGTTGGGGGCACTGAGAGCAACTATTTCTTCATCTTGTCCAGTGTAGAATGGGTGCTTTGCTACATCTCATGAATTCCGGACTGGTCTGGTGGATGAAAAGAGAGGTAAAATTTGGTCTTGCCTACTAATTTTCTTTTGAGTCCGACCAGAGTAATCCAGAGTTCTGCTCTTATTGGGTGTGTGATATCGCAGTACACTTTTTTGAGGTTTTTTCTGTGTTTCCTAATAGGGTAGAAATAGATCCCTCTGGAGTTCTCAGCTATGTGGTTATTTCTGATTGGTTCTTAGAGGGAAATTTTAACATTTGTTTTATTAGAGATACTGAAGAGCAAGTGGCTGCATGGTGCCTTTTAATGGGGAAGAGCTCACAGCTCTGTAAACTTGTCAACATCTGTTGGCTGATGGCATAAACTGTACATTCTGAACTGATCTGGTTGAATTTGAGAAAAGAAAATTAACAGGTAAGATCAAAATTTACCTTTTTATATAAAGGCAACATAAGTGCCCAGAACCAGCTTTAGTAGCACACACAACCTTTCATAGAAATTTACATCGGCTCTGAAGTGGATGTTCTACAGGGGTAATTCCATAATAACAAACTGAAATACACAACATGAGAATTTAAAATCCAGTGGACTCCTGCAGGTGGATTAAAATAGATTAGGACATTGCTACTCTAATCTCTTAGACTTTCATGGATGTGATGTGAAACGTATACCAGGATTCTCCAGTTAATCTGCTAACATAAAAAGAAAACATAACACACATTTCTCTAGGAAGAAGCAGGAATTAGTTCTCACATATGGGTGACGTCAGTGCCGATGGAGCCCTCATGGAAGCATCCTCCAAGCTTTCAAAGAAAGCCTTTAGGAGATGCCACTGCAAATGTGTGGTGTCCTTCCTGCCCAAGGGTGCCATCTTGCTCAGTCTCCTTTTTTCCGCAGAGCCCTTCAGATTTTATTTTATTTTATTATTTTATTTCAGTTTTTTATATATCGCACTATTTATAATCAGCGCGGTTTACAGATGAACACAAAGACCAGAACAACAGGCTGTTCGGTATTACATATAACAGGAGTATAAACTTGGATAACATGGGAGAATAAGATGTCTGGTTTTACCCTGTAAAAAGTTGATTTTCTCCTGAGTGTCATACTCTCTCCAGTAGTGCACTGGTACTTTTCCCGCCACCTGAATTTGCTGCCCCAGCATCAAGCCTCGGGATCTTATCTTTTTTTTTTCTCCTTTTGGCACCTTCATACCTTTTTTCCAGCTGGAAGCACCGCGGGTCTTCGACCTCGCTGAGGTACTTTTTCCCCCCCATGGCTACCAGTTGCTTTAAAAATTGTGATTGGTGTGCCAAAATAATGTCCCTGACCGACACGCACGACTGCTGCCTGGGGCCGGACCACGACCCCACGACCCCCGCTTTAAAAAGATGTCCACTAAGGCCTTCAAGAGCTGTCAGCAGCAGCATGATAAGTTGGTTTTTTTTTTTTGTTTTGTTTTGTTTTTGTTCCCCCCCCCCCCCCCCCGGAGTCCCCGGTACCTCCGAAGGCCAGGGCCTCCTCTGAAGCCACAGAATCTCGGGGTAGCCTTATTGACCCAATTGATGCTGTTGCTCTTTGGAAAGAGGAAGGGTCTCTCGAGGGAACTCAAGAAGAAGACTTCTAAGGCAGCGTCCCTGGGTGGCTATGACAGGCCAGGTTAGCCCCAAGCCAGGTCCTGCAGTCCTAGATGCTCGTCCGAGGAATCGGAGAGGGAGTGGCCTGCGAAGGTCCCCTAAAAGGACTCTATCTCGGACAGATCTTGGTCGCCAGACACTATCCTCGTCTAGGACTCCTCCTCGGGGGAACTGGCGTCGGGCCCGATTCCTTTGATGCCCATGCTGATGGCTGCGGAGCCTTCTGGACTCGAGTCCAGAATGGTGGCCCTGGAGTGCAGCTTGTCTGCCTTCATGGACCAACAGCGGGAGGAGTTGTCCGGTACCACCAGTTCCTTCGCCCAGACCACCGGGCCCTCAATGTCTAAGATGTTCCTGGAGGCTGAGCTGATCCTTGGGCAAGGTCTCAAATCCAGTTCCCACTCTACGGGGCAGAGATCTTCCTCGATTAATGCACTTGGCACCAGCCAAGGGTCCTCCGAGGGTCGCGTATAGGGCTCAGGCCCGGAACCCGTGAGCCATCCTTCCTTCGAGACCTTGATGGACTAGAATGGGAGACGGAGGACAAGGACACCTGTCACCACCATGACATCTCCATGGATTCTCCTCCTCCAGCATCCCAGCATCAATCCCTGCACTAAGACATGATGTTCCTTTACTTCATCAGGGACATGTCCAAGGCTCTACTGTTCCCAACTGAATTGGAGGAGGACCCTGTGGCGGATGAGCTCAAAATCCTCCAATACAAGGCTCCCCCTGAGGAAATCGCTTACAGTGCCCATTCCAACCATCCTAGAATGGCTAATGCTCTGTATGTGGGAGACATCGGCATCAGTGCTGGTGGTGAGCAAGCGGCTTGACTCAATGTACAGAGTCCACCGTAGCCTGGGCTTCTAGAAGGCACAGCTGCTGCACAACTCCATGGTGGTGGAGTTGGCCATGCGTCGGCTGAAGAGTCAGAAGACGCACTCCTCGGTATCCCCTGGTAGGGAGACACGCACCCTGGATGTCCTCGGCAGAAAGTGCTACCAGGGCTCAATGCTTATCCAGGCCTACCAACTGTACATGGGCATGTACCCGAGAGACCTGGCTAAGGAATCTGCCGAGTTCTCGGCTGGTCTTTCCGAGGAACCCCTGCAGCGGTTCAAGAACCTGGCCAAGGCCGTCCGTGAGTGTTCCAAATTTATGTCTTGGGCAGCCTATGATGGCTTTGAGTTAGCAGCTTGAGTAGCGGTGGTGGGCCTCTGTACTCAACGCTAGGCTTGGCTACAGTTGTCTGACCTTGAGCAATGGGTTCAGGACATTCTCTCCCTCAGCGCTCGATCTTGCCCCACTCAACAACTGCCTCAACCTCATCGCTTCTTGGTTCAGACAAAATTTCTTGCATGTCAACCCATCCAAGTCCTCAGCCATTTGGCTTTCCTTTCGTCACCCTCCTCCCGACCTGTCCCCTACCATGTCTGCCCATCCTATCCCTCTGGTCTCTTCCCTTCGGTATTTGGGTGTTACGTTAGACTCTTCTCTTTCTTTCCACCAACATATATCTCCTCTGTGGTGTGCTCTTGCTTCCTTCATCTCCGTAGAATCAGATCCATTCGGCCTTTCCTTTCTTCTTCTGCCATCACCACTCTTGTCATGTCCCTCGTGATCACTCGTTTGGACTATTGCAACTCTATCTTTGCAGGTCTCCCCTGTCATCAGCTACGTCGTCTCCAGCTAGTTCAGAACACTGCTGCCCGCCTAATCACTTATTCCCCTGTTACTGCTCATATCACTCCCTCTCCACTGGCTTCCAATCAAAGTCCGGTTCATTTATAAACTCCTGACTATTACTCACAAGGTCCTCTACACTAGCACTCCACAATACCTGGCCGACATTATTCACCTCCAACCTGCTCCTCGTCTTCTCCGCTCTGCGCATGGCAACCATCTCTTCCTTCCTTCCCCTTCCCAGGCCCACCTTGAACTTACCCGACACTCTGCATTCTTCTTTCTTGGTCCTGCTTTATGGAACTCGCTCCCTCCTCATCGAACCCTCCTTTCCACGCTTCAAAGCACTCCTTAAAACGCACCTTTTCTGCCAGGCTTTCGACTTTCCCCCGCCTGCTGATGGCTCTGGTCTCCCCTCACCTGACCCCCCTCCACCTTGCACTCAGTCACCACTAACCTAGGAACACTCTCTCTCCCCCAACTATTCTACTGTTCCCTCTCCTCTTTCCTTTCCTGTCCTCCATTGACGTTTATTTATTTGGTTTCATTTGTATACCGCTACTTCCAGCGATCAGAAGCGGTTTACTCTACACATCAAACATTGGTTATATATGGTAAGAATCAACAATTTACATTTTCATTGAGGTGTACTTGACTGTACATTTATACATATTTACATTTTATATTGTTTTGCTTGCTTTTTTACAGATTTGAATATTGAAATTTTGTTTTCATTTATCCAGTGTAAGGCATCTATATAGTATTTAAACAGTAAGGGCCATGTACAGTTTTGTTTCCGTGTTTGCAATGTATACATTTTGGTTACAACAAATCGGTTCTTTTGTTCGTTTGGGTTGCGAGGTTATGTTCATTCTGTATTGTTTGTTAAGTTGTAATGATCCTGGAAGAGGTGGGTCTTTAGTTTTCTCCTAAAGTCCTGTAGGTCGCTGTTCGATCTTAGTTCGTTTGGTAGCTGATTCCATAATGTGGGTGCTGAGTAGGTAAATGCTCTGTTGCTTGTGCAAACATTTACAGTTCGGATGTTAGTTGAGACGTGAAGGGTGTTTAAGTTGTGAGTCCTTCTGCTTCTGTTAGGGGGTTGTGTGGTGATGAGGTTGGAGAGGTAGGATGGTGCTATGTTATGTATCAGCTTGAATACAGTTACTAATAGTTTGTATTTTATGCGGGCTGTAATGGGAAGCCAGTGTAGCTCAGTTAGTATAGGTGTAATATGTTCGGTGAGTTTTCTGTTGAGGATAATCCTGGCTGTGACGTTTTGTGCCATTTGCAGTATGTTAAGGGTTTTTTTTGGCAACCCTTGGAGAATGGCGTTACAGTAGTCTAGGTGGGGAGTTATGAGTGCTTGTGCTACTGTTCTGAAATCAGAGTGTTCGATGATGTTGCGTAAAGGTTGGAGGACCCTTAACCGGAATATTGCCCGGTTAAGCATCTGAAGATGTTTCTCCATCCTTAGGTTTTTGTCGTGTATTACTCCTAGGTATTTTATTTCATTCTTTATGTTGTAGGTGGTGGTGTTCATGGTGATTGCTGATGGAGGGTTGAAATCTGTTTTTTTTGGAGATGTACATTACTTCTGTTTTCTTGTGGTTTATGGACATATTGTTTTGCTGTAGCCAGGTTTGCATTTCATTAAGGCATTCCTCTAGCTGGTTGTAATTTGGATTGGTCGAGTCCAGTTGGGTGTAGATCATAATGTCGTCTGCATAAATGTGGTACGTGACTTTGTACTTCTGAAATATTGTGCAAACCGGTTTAATGTATAGGTTGAACAGTAAGGAGGACAATGCTGAGCCTTGTGGTATTCCCTGGGTTTGGGGGAATGCCTTCGCTTTTTCCTTATTGAATTGGATTTGTTGCATTCTGTTTGTTATATAGGATATGAACCAGTGTAGGGGGGTTCCTGTTATTCCTATGGATTCCAGCCTGTTGATGAGGGTTCTGTGGTTTACTGTATCGAATGCTGCAGATATATCTATGAATATTAGAATGTACATCTTCTTTTTATCTTCCAAGCCTTTGATCAGTCTATCTAGTAGAACTAGTAGTAAGGTTTCGACACCATGGTATTGGCGGAATCTGTATTGCTGCTCATCGAGTGCGTTCATGGTGTCAACGTGGTCCTGTAATTGCTTCAATAATTTTGGCTAGGAATGATATACTTGAGATTGGTCGGTAAGAGGCTGGGTTATCCTTTTCTAGAGTTTTGTTTTTTAATATGGGTCTTATGAGGGATTTTTTTTAGTTCAGCTGGCATGACTCCTTGCTGGAGTGATTGGTTTACTATGTGTGTGATGTATTGGGCAACTTCTTGTTTTGTTGCCTTGAGCCAGGCTGCTGGGCAGAGATCTAGTGGGGAGGTTGTAGTGTTTAGGTTTTTGATTATGTTTATTATTTGTTTGTATTTCCTTTCTGTGTCCCTGTAGCCAACATATTGTTTTATTGTACACTGCTCTGACGCCTCGGCAAGGGCGGTATATCAAAACCTGCAAATAAAGATAAAGATAAATTGGTCTATGTCCCATGCCAAGGAGAGAACCTCTTTGGCAAACCCATGACCAACAAGGCTGCCGAGCTAGAGACAAAGTTCATGATGAGGACCAGGCTCTCTCAAAAGACTGCTGCCCCTCCCCGGCGACTGGAGAAAGCGTAGTTACTCACCTGTAATAGGTGTTCTCCGGGGACAGCAGGAATTAGTCCTTGCAACTCTCCCTCCTCCCCTTGGAGTTACTTCTTTACCGTATTTTAATTTTTACCATCTTAGTTATGTCATTAGACTGAGCAAGATGGCATCCTTGGGTGGGAAGGGCACCACACGTGCGTGGTGGCATCTCCCAAAGGCTTTCTTTGAAAGCTGAGGGGATGCTTCCTTGAGGGCTCCGTCGGCACAGACATCACCCATATGTGAGGACTGATTCCTGCTGTCCCTGGAGAACACCTGTTACAGGTGAGTAACTACGCTTTACCACCTTGATTTAATTACTTAATTTACTTTTTAGAATACAGTTGTATCACTCACTATATATGACTTGCAGGAATAAGGATTTAGCTTTTACATCTTTTCTCTAAATATTACACACACATCAGTACGCTGCTTGCACAGTTTGAGTTTTATATACCGCTATTTCAGGCAATCAAAGCAGTTTACATTTAAAACAATAGTTACATTGAAACATCTTAAAAGTTTAACAGGTGCAAAACAATAAGAAATAAAGATGCTAAGAGATCAAAATTAATCAGAAAACACAAAATGAAAATAAACCACCAAATCTTCATTACAAGCGTTATGACATAAATATACATGACAGATAATCTGCACCCCCAGACTGAATCCACTGCATACCTTTTTTAAAATGTCTTTTCTTTCCCTTTTTTTTTTAATTCCCTTTAATTAAACAAACTTGCTTTGACTTTGATAAGCAATCCAATTTTGCCGTCTATCTTCATCTCCTTTAAACACCTTCATAATTTTTCTTAGTCTTTGTTATATCGTTTGAATTCACAAAATTTCAGACATGTAAACGCCATGAAAAATCTTCCCATTCATTCCTGGGGCAAGGAAGGATAGGCAGTCCTTCTCTGCCCCAGGACTGCCTGTCTGTTTTTTTCTTCGATTCTATCTCTTTCCTCTCTAACCAGTGGAGTTCAGTTTCCTCCTTCTGCAGCCTTTAAATTTTTATATTGTTAACCGCTCTGGTGCTTGTGTGTGGGCGGTATATAAAGTGACGAATAAAGATAGATTCACATCAATTACCACATCTAATGTGCTCATGAGGTTCTTATTCTGCAGATATAAGAAGCTGTAGGCGGTACTATTTCTCAGCATTTGTGTTTTTACACATACAATGAAATCAGCAGAGAAAACTCTCTTAACCAGGATACACTCAGACCCCTAACCTAGAAATCCAAACTTGCACATCGTGTATTAAATGTATTTACTGTACAAACACAAAGAAATGGTTAATTGTTTTGGGGTCTCCTCCCCCCCCCCCTCTATCACAATTATCAAGTCCAGGATCCCTGTAAAATAATCTTAAACATAATAAAATTATGACCATGCTGCTTTATTTCTCAATACTGTTGCCAGTTGGAGTCAGAAGTTGTTTTTTTTTTAATATACTGGTATATACAGGAATTAGCAACATTCATGCTTTACTTTAACTTCTTATTCTTAAAAGAAACTTCTCACAAAGCTTGCCGTTTACCTGGCAAGAAAGAACTCATGCCCTTGAGTTGTACAGACCTACTGTAAACACACAAAGCCCCTGCCAAGTTGTTATCTGTGCTGTCTTCTTCTATCAAGCTATTACTGCAGTGTAAAATGCATTTCCTAATCCATTGACTCGGAGAATCCATATCACATTACAGTACAACCCATACAAATAACAAATTAAAAAAAATCTCTGCAAAGTACCGCTGCAAACCAAACATAGTCTCATTCCCTTCGCATATCCATTAAAATGGCACATTACTGTACATCATTAGACCTCCTTCATAGAAAAGAAGCAACCAAATATAAAAGAAAAGAAAAGAAAAAAGACCAGAATTACAAAGATAAGTCAGGAGAGGAATGAAACCAACTCAGACAGTGGGGCAGATTTAAAAAGGAAAGTAATCTAATTTAAAAATATTTTCTATTAGTCATCTGCCTCTAAGGATTTTTTTTCTTGCTCAGGCTTTACAGAATTCACTGGACAAGAATTTTAATTATTTCCTGGGTTCCACTTTTTTTCAAATTAAACTCCTATTCTAAAACAGCAATTTCAGAATTGCAGGTAGAAGATATAAATTTATTTCAGCTCATTCCAAATGACAACTAGGACATATGTCCTAATTAGCATATAACTAAAATCTTTATGGTATGAAAATTATTCCTTCAAAACATTTTACAACACTCTCAATTATGAGGACAAGAAGTACAACACACTGAATACTAATGTCAGGTAACGAAGCACTTCCCATAACTTCAGAAGAAATACCTGAGCTGGAAAGCCACTATCATCCATGGAATAATTACTTTAAACTAAGGATCGCTAAAACCAAAACAAAAATCAGCTTGTACAAAAATCACAATGCTACTATATTTATCTCATTTTAATTAAACTGAAATAGGAAAGTTTTTTTCAAACCAAAATGCACCTCCTATCTGGATACCAAAACACATCCTCAAATAAGAAAATACTGAAATTACCTTAAGACCCAAGAGTGAAACAAAGCAAGACAAATCTGTCTTTACGCATTACCAACTAACCAAGATAAGAAAACAGACATTTCAAATATCAACTTGCAAGTCTGGCAAAATACAGCTCTGGGCTCTGACTTACTAAAGAAGAAAATCGGCATATGAGAACACAGCTATTAATTACCAAGTTTCAGCCAGGCTTTTTAAAGCTTTTCCAACTAGAAAATATCCTTTTGAAACATGACATTATACACTCTCTCTCATCTAAAATAAACAACTTAATGTTTTCTTGAGACTTTTCACATGTACTGTGGTTTCACACCATGTAAGGACGACCCTTTCATGACTAGTATGCAGTTTGCCCTAAATCATTAACTGCCAACTCATATTTCAAATAACAAAGCTCCTCTGAAAAAGTCCCCTTTCAGGGAAAATAGCAATGTTTCATTACCACTAGTCGGTGAGTATCATCGTGCTTCAGGGTTTTGCAATATGTCCATGTTTACTCACACAAAATAAGACTGCCTGCCTCTCTTAAATGCTAAAGCCTGTGACTTAGGCTGAGGCTGTCTGTACTTCATACTTGCAATACTCCTTCCTCTCTGCCTTCTCTTGAATGAAGAGAAAGGAAGATCCTGGCATGGCACCAACTGAAAGTATCTCTTTGCCTGTGCTACTCCTGACCAGATAGCAAAATTTAACCTCTGCTGTTTGACTTCAGTTCTCTAAATAAGGAAGCACATATACGTAGAGAGTTATATAAAACAATACAACTTAAGCTTAAGCAACAAATTCACAGGTGTGCAAACTTATGTAGGTTCCCTTGATTCCTATTCAAGCTAGGCCATAGCACTTCCTATATTAAGAAAACTACTGCTACATGGTACAATTTTGTTTCTTTATCAAGCTTTGTTTATCCGTGTTACAGGTCAAAGCACAGACATATTGCCCAGCGTAATCAAAACAAAAACTCCCTGTCTTGCAAGATGTAACCTTGAGTGTCCCTCTCTTATTCATAAACATTCCCTTGTAATACTGACAAATATTCAGCACTATTTTTCACACTTTATTAACTCTTTCAGAAAGCCCTGGTACCCTGCTTCAAGTCCCTTTCAAAAATTAGTAGCTGCAGTATACCAGAACAGTTCTCCTGGGAAGGGGAGAAAAAAATAAACTGTTTCTTGTGAGAGGTCATACTGTATGCCTTTTACCATAATGATATGTTTCTTACAGTTTAAACAAGCTGTGTATAAACAGACCATGAAGTTGTTTGCAGAGCTGGAGATTAAAAGGAAAGAAAGAGAAGCCAAAGACATGCATGAAAGGTAAGGAGCATGAACTAGAAAGCCTGAAATGCAGTGGTACCCCCAACTCTCCATTAAGGGTTTTCAGTTACTTTTTATAATTCTCTTACCATTCCCCCTAGATGTATCCCATGTCTACAGCTATAGTGTTGTCTGTCTTGACTAGATTGTGAGTTCTGATGAGCAGGGACTGACTTTTACATGTATCTGTGCAGCGCCGCATATGTTTTGTAGCGCTATACAAATGTTCAGTAGTAGTAATGCCTTGTTTTACAAAAATGATTGCATTTAGACTAATACAGTGACTCCCAAACCTGTCCTGGGGGCTCCCTAGCAGTCAGGTTTTCAGGATATACTCTGGACTAATGGGTAGCATACCTGTCTGCTGGAGCCTCAAACTCCTATGATGCACTGCTGTTGCTGATTTCACAGCTCAGTACCAAAGGACAGATGTATCTCAGGCACAGAGGAAATGGCAGTGTGTGACAATTATTTTGGTATATTATTTAATATAAAGAAGATTGAAAATTTGGAAATGGTGTAGCCAAAGAAACAGGATTTTGAGTCTCCCTTAAAACCAGGACGATATTTTATAAAAGGTTTGGTGAGAATATTGGGAGGAGTGACCTAGTGGTTAGGACAAGGTACTTCAGGCCGGGGGTTCAAGTCCCACCTGGGGACAGCAATCTCAGGCCGGAGGGACTGGGATTTCTAGTCCTATAGGCACTCCTTGTGGTCTTGGGCAAGCCACTTAACCCTCCATTCCTATTCGCTTCTCCGGGCCAGTCCAGGGACAGGTAGGGTTGTCAATCCTCTATAGCAGCTGAGGGCTGAAAACTTCAAGCTTTGAAGAGAGGTGAAGCCACTCCCCCTGAGCATTACCCAGCAGTCTTTCAGTCCTCAGCAGCTATAGAGGGTCGAATTGGGTGTTCTCCCTCGCTTTTCTTTTCAATTTTCTTTTCTATTGATAAAGATTAGCTCTAGCAGAGCTGATTAGTTTCTTCAGTCCTTGTGCCTTCAAGATTTGTGGTGCTGTATCTTTAAAAATTTCAGGAGACGTCGAGTAAGTCCGGTGAGAGGCAGAGCCTGTCTCCCTGTACCGGCTCCGTCTCAGTCGGCAGAGGATTCTCTGGGAGCCCCAGTTGTGCCTCAGCCGCAGCCGCTTCTGAGTTAGGGGGTGCTCGCTGGCTGCGGGACTTCCTTCTCTGACCCGACGGTGTTTGCTAGGTCGCGGTGAGTTTCTTTTTCTTTCTTTGATTTATTTTTGCCGTTTCCGTTTTTCTGCCGGGTCCTCCGTTTAGCGCTTCTTTTTAGCGGTGCGGTTCGCCTGCTCCGCGCCTATTTTTTCGCCGGGTGTGTGTTCTGAAAGCGGCTCTCACATTCACAATGACCGACAGTCATGAGGGTCCATTACAAGAGCCTTCTTTACCCGCCGAAAAGGCGGGAAAGTCGGCCATTTTAACGGCGCCTGTCAGCTCTCGCTCAGAGCAGCCGAGACCGCACAAAAGGAAGGCAAAGACACCGAAAAATCCTTTGCCTGTCTCGCAGCCTTCACCTCCCAAAATTGGGGCTCGGGGGGATATTGCTTCCTTTTTCTCACCTGAGTTTATTCTTGCAATGCACAGGGCATTTCTCCTCAGGTCATCTCAAAATGAGGGTCCTCTTATGGAAACACCATCTCCCCAGCCCCACAGCGCTGAGGATCCTGGGGAAGGGACTTCTGCTGCTAGGAGTGCTCTACCAGATCCCTTGGGTCCTGCTTTGTCCCAAGATTCTATGAAATTTGGTCTGGGGGACACAGAGGTTCTGGCAGAACCCTTTCTGGAGCAGGACGCTGACGAATTGGAGGAGGGAGAGATTGTTCCCGGGGAAGATCCCAATATTTTCAGAGTTTTCCGCAAGGAGGAGCTCGCGGCTCTCATTGCGCAATCTTTGTCAGCTCTTCACCTGCTTCCTCCTTCGTCCTCACAGGAACCTTTGGAAGATCCCTTGTTGCAGGGTGTTAAATCTCAGCAACGCTGTTTTCCCATGCATCGGGTAATTAAACAGATGATAGAGTCGGAATGGGAGTGTCCTGAAGCTTCCCTGCGGGGTGGACGCGCTTTATCGCGCCTGTACCCTCTCCCGCAAGAGGAGCGGGATTTGTTACGCATGCCGAAGGTTGATGCCCTCGTGTCAGCTGTCACTAAGAAAACTACCATCCCGGTGGAAGGCGCTGCGGCGCTTAAGGATCTTCAAGATAAGAAATTAGAAGTTCTGCTCAAACAAGCATTTGATTCTAGCGCTTTGGCGCTGCAAGCGGCTGTTTGCGGGGCCTATGTTTCGCGGGCATCTATTCGCTGGTTGCAGGGCAGCACGGACGGAGACGCCGCTTCAGAGCTTCCGGAAGCTGCAAAGTTGGAGTCAGCTGCTGCTTATGCGGCTGATGCTTTTTATGACTTGGTGAGAATAGCAGCGAAGACGATGGCTTCGCTGGTGGCAGCTAGACGTTTTCTCTGGTTGCGAAATTGGTCAGCGGATGTTTCCTCGAAGGTACGACTTAGTAAGCTGCCTTTTAAGGGAAAGTTGCTGTTTGGAGAGGCTTTGGAAAAGCTTGTAAAGGATTTAAGTGACTCCAAGGGTGGCCGCTTGCCTGAGGATAGGCCTAAGCCGCTGCGTGCCTCTGCAACCATTTGGGGTTCCTCGCGAGATTCCCGCAGGTTTCGGGGAGCGCGTTTCGCGCCCTATTTTAGGGGGCATTCCGGTTTTCGGGGTCAGTCCTTTCGAGGAGCCAGAGGTTTTGCCCGCTCGTACGGGGCGGCTTCTCAACCTTCCATTAAAAAGTCACAATGAAGGTCGGTCGGTCCAGCCGTTAGTTCCGATCGGCGGTCGTCTCCGGAATTTTCTAGCGGCCTGGACCTCGGTCACTTCGGACAAGTGGGTGTTGGAGGTGGTTCAGAAAGGTTATGCTCTGGACTTCGCCTGCCCCTTGCCACCCTCCTTTGTGATGTCCCCGTGTACGAACGGAATGAAGCGGCAAGCCATTTCCGATACGCTCGATCGTCTTTTGCATCTCCAGGCAGTCGTTCCCGTGCCGTTGGACCAGTGCGGCTGCGGTCGATACTCGATCTATTTTGTGATTCCCAAAACGGGAGGTTCTTTTCGCCCCGTGCTGGATCTCAAAGGGGTCAACCGTACGTTGCGAGTGCCACACTTTTGCATGGAAACCTTGCGCACCGTACTCCAAGCGGTTCAGCCGGGAGAATTTCTCTCGTCCATGGATCTCACAGAAGCATATCTTCATATACCCATCAGACAATCTCATCAGCGCTATTTGCGTTTCGCTCTTCCGATGGGGCATTTCCAGTTTCGCGCCTTGCCGTTCGGTCTCGCGACGGCTCCGCGTACGTTCACGAAACTGATGGTAGTAGTCGCGGCGGCGCTTCGCAAGGAGGGTATTCGGGTACATCCCTATCTCGACGATTGGCTGATCCGGGCCGATTCTCGGGAGGCTTCGGTGACGGCGACAGCTCGCGTCGTTCAGCTTCTCGAACAACTCGGATGGGTGATCAATCATCCCAAGAGCCGTTTGATATCAAGCCAGCAGCTAACCTATCTCGGAGCTTGTTTCGACACGGAGCGGGGGCTAGTTTTCTTGCCCGATCTGCGGGTAGAGAAGCTTCTCCGGCAGGTTCAGGCTTTCCTGGGTCTTTCGGCTCCGTCGGCATGGACCTATTTACAGCTTCTGGGATCCATGGCGGCGGCTCTAGATCTGGTTCCATGGGCCAAAGCCCACATGCGACCGTTACAGCAGGCGCTTCTTTCCCGCTGGTCGCCGCAACTTCACCCGCTCTCGCAGCGCCTTCCCTGTCCAGAGCAGGTGCGGCTCAGTCTGCAGTGGTGGTTACTTCCGCAGCATCTTACGAAGGGCGTTCCTTTAGAGGAGCCCTCGTGGGTCTTGGTTACGACCGATGCCAGTCTCTCGGGCTGGGGAGCTCATTGTCAAGCTCAGGTGACTCAGGGCTCCTGGTCTCCAGTAGAGAGTTCGTGGTCGATCAATCGACTAGAGCTGCGTGCGGTTCGGCTTGCCCTGCTTCACTTCGCAGTCATACTCAGGGGCAAGACGGTCAAGATATTTTCCGACAATGCGGTGACGGTGTCTTATATCAATCGTCAAGGCGGCACCAGATCTCTCCCTCTCCTGTCCGAGTGTCAAGAGTTAATGTCTTGGGCAGAAGCCAATCTCCAAGCGATCTCAGCAGCGCATGTCGCGGGCAAGGACAATGTCCAAGCCGATTATCTCAGCCACAGTGTCCTCAATCCCGGGGAGTGGGAACTCAATGCGGCGGTTTATCACGACCTGACTCTGCGTTGGGGATCTCCAGTGATGGATCTCATGGCGACGTTTGCCAGTGCCAAGACCAGCCGGTTTTTCAGCAGACGCAGGGAGCGCATGTCCGAGGGCCTCGATGCTCTTGTCCAACCGTGGCCTCAGGACTCTCTCTTGTACGTTTTTCCTCCTTGGCCAATGTTGAGTCGGGTCATTCAGCGGATCGCGCATCACCGAGGTGTGGTGATTCTCATTGCTCCGGATTGGCCTCGTCGTCCGTGGTATGCCGATCTCGTTCGCCTCCTCATAGCTCCACCTTGGCCTCTTCCGGTTCGGCTCAATCTGTTACATCGAGGTCCGATTCTCATGCCCAGGGTGGATCGATTCTTACTTACGGCTTGGCTCTTGAGAGGGATCGCTTAAAATGCGAGCGCTATGTGGAATCCGTAATTGCCACCTTGCTTCAGTCTAAGCGGCCTACGACTTCTTTAGCTTATGTGCGCGTCTGGCGTCTCTTTGAATTTTGGTGTGGCCAGCGTAATATTCGCCCTATGTTGTCTACATTGCCTCAGCTTCTTCTTTTTCTTCAACATGGGTTCGACAAAGGTTTGGCTCTCAGTACCCTTAAGGTCCATGTAGCCGCACTTGCTTGTTTTCGGGGATACGTTCAGCATCGCCGTCTTTCGGCGATTCCCGATGTCCAACGTTTTTTATGGGCCGCAAGACTTCTTCGCCCTCCGGTGCGGTGTATCGTTCCTCCCTGGGATTTGAACGTGGTATTGGAAGCTTTTTCTCAATCATCCTTAGCTTCCCTTGGTTCTCGTGAGATTCGCGAGTGTTCCTGGAAGTCGGCTTTTTTAGTTGCCTTGTGTTCAGCTCGTCGGATTTCCGATTTGCAAGCATTGTCTTGTCGAGAGCCTTATCTTCAGTTTCTACCGGAACGGGTGTTGCTGCGCACTGTACCTTCCTATTTGCCTAAAGTTTTGTCTGTTTTTCATGTGAATCAATCTGTCGCCTTGCCGGTGTTTACCGATTCTTCCGGTTCTGCCATGGATCAGGCTCTCAAGCAGTTGGATCTTGCGCGGGTCTTACGGAGGTACTTACGACTTTCCAAACCTTTTAGGAAAACGGATAGGCTTTTTGTTCAATACGCCGGACCACGTAAGGGTCAACCGGCCACCAAAGCCACCATAGCGCGTTGGGTTCGAAGTGCCATATTAGCGGCTTATACTGCCAAAGGGATTTCTCCGCCGGTGGGATTAAGGGCTCATTCTACTCGGGCTCTAGCCACTTCTTGGGCGGAGTTTGTGTTTGTACCGCCAATAGATATTTGCAGAGCGGCTACTTGGTCGTCCTTACATTCTTTTACTAAGCATTATAGACTGGATGTTCATGCACGGGACGATGCAAAAGTGGGGGCTGCGACTCTTATCGCAGGGCTCGCGGGTCCCTCCCAGATTTAGGTACTGCTTTGGTACTGCCCTACCTGTCCCTGGACTGGCCCGGAGAAGCGAATAGGAATACGAAATTAGTTCTTACCTGCTAATTATCTTTCCTTGAGACTTCTCCGGGCCAGTCCAGGGTCCCACCTCTTGCTGTGTATATAGACTTTTTGTTCATCGCCGGCTAAGGATAACTGTGAGGTTCCGGCAGTCGTTCACGGCAGAGCTCACATTTGGGGGTTTCAGATTTCCTTCAATGCCGACTAAAGTTTTTGAGGGGAAAAAAAAAAAAATTTATATTTTGCGGACCAATTGTAGCTTCAGCATTTTCAAGGACTATAGAACGCTGTCAGTGTTTCAGGCTGTATCTCGTGTTTTCAGTTCTTTCTTTTAGTTGCTTTGTCATTTGAAGACTGCTGGGTAATGCTCAGGGGGAGTGGCTTCACCTCTCTTCAAAGCTTGAAGTTTTCAGCCCTCAGCTGCTATAGAGGATTGACAACCCTACCTGTCCCTGGACTGGCCCGGAGAAGTCTCAAGGAAAGATAATTAGCAGGTAAGAACTAATTTCGTATTGCCCATGTTCCCTGTAAGTATTAGCGTATGTGTGTCATATCCCCTCGTGTTAAATGTATCTCCCAATTGACCGCTTTGACCCGGTGAAAAGCGGGATATAAATACAGCTAAATAAAAGAATATTTTGTGATAGATGTGGTTTGCTTGAATTTCAGACAAAGAGGTGATTGATGAAGTCAAACTTAGAGTACTGTATTTAGTTCTTAAGACTGGCTCTTAGAGAGGGTAAGGATGACTGGAAGTAGTTCAGAGAACCTAAATATGTGCTGTGGGGAGGGATAGAGACCTGTAGATACTCTAAAGGTATTAATGCACAAGAAGCAAACCATTTTCTGACAGAAAGGAAGCTTCACGGATGTAGACTCTGGAACAACACTGGGAAATGAGGGTGGGGGAGATGGGGGACAAAATCGTAACAATTCACAAAGGCATGAGATCCCTAATTGCAAAAAGATATTTGTGAAGTAGCGAGATAACCTGCATGGAGCAGTTGTTCAACCTAAAACAGCAGTGATTTGACTGTGTATTATGCTTCCAAGAAGGTGGGGGTGGGTGTGTCTGGAGCAGCAGTTAAAACCCTAAGCACATTGCCAGACAGATTAAATGAACTCTTTGTCTTTATTATGTAAGATCATGGTTTTTAAAGAAGGGAACTGTTTGATTTTGAAGGCTCATGTAAACCATCTTTATGTTGGCCCTTTTGTTAAATGCTGTCGCATCACTGTTGATTCATGGTGACCCTCTAGATAGTTGTCCTGAATTGTGTTTGGCATTCAGTCAGGTGGCTAATTGTTGATAAGACTGGCATCCAAAGCTGCTGCTGCTTTATTGATTCATTGCATTACTGGCATTGCCCTTCATCCTTGCCAAGCATGTCTCTCCTTATCGTTTCTCCAGTCCAGTCCCAACCTCTGGGTTGTCACGTCTCACCAGCAGCTTGGAGACTGAGCGCACTAACTTTTGATGACATAAGCAGACATAGGCAGATGGCACCACCTACCAGCTCCAGTGTCTTGGTCTCTAAGCAGTGGACATGATTCTATGGGTCAGACTCACTGAAGTGACAACTAAGATAGTCATTGCCTTATTTTAGGCTGGGGTCTGTTCAGAGGCTCCTAGTTTGGGGCCTGGGCCCTTTAAATTTGTGCCTTTCAGAGCAATAAAAGAAGTTGAAAAAAAAAAGCAACCTTAGTGATCTGGGCCTTTCATTAGGCCGGCTCAGCTTTTTTTATTTCTCAGCAGCTCCCGATCCCTTGGGTGGGTGAAGAGCCACTAAAACTGCTGATCTAAAGCATCTGCAGCCCCTTAGAGGACTCCCATCAATGCTGACTCTGGTAAGGCTGGGCAGGAGAGAGTGGGGGGGGAGGGGGGTGGAGCGAGTGTGTGTGCCTTGCTCCTGATAATTGCAGCTGTGGAGGACAGCTTGCAGGAAGACAAGTCTGAGTAGTCTCGGCTGGGTCAGCAATTTTTCCAAGAGCTGCTTACAACTGTCACAGAATTTGATGTACTTAAGAGCCTGATTTCAGATGGATGAAGGTCTGTTGTCCTTGTCAGTGGATAGGATGCACACCCTGCAGAGACAGTCTGGCAGTTTCTCAAGATGATAGTTCCCATGGCATGGCATAACCTTCAGGTGTTGGGATCGACATCGGCAGTCATCGAGATGATTCCATGGACTCTGACCCACATGAAGCCACTGCAGAGAGCACTGTTGTAGAGGTAGTCAGCTCAGCATCACTTATTCACATGGGCTTTGCCCCGCCACTACCTGCCAGGGTGGATGGCTCCAGCCAGACAAGCAGGGATGCCACTGGAGGCGCCGCAGTGGATTCCGCTGACATCTGATGCCAGCCTCACGGGCTGGGGGGGGTGCATTGCAAAGCTCAGATAGCGCAGGGCTGCTGGACGGCAGAAGAGTGTGTGGCCTATTAACCGGTTAGAGATGCAAGCAGTGTTCCTAGCCCTGCAGGAGTTTCAGGGTTTCCTCTATGGGAAGATGGTAAGAGTGTTCTCAGACAATGCTACTGTGATGGCTTACATCAATCATCAGGGGGGTACAGGTGGCGTGCAGCTGGAGAGAGAGTTTGGGCTGTTGCTGGACTGTGCCTGCAGGTTCTCCTCTGCCTCCTCGGTGGCCCATGTGGCAGGCAAGAAAACCTAACGGCCGAGTACCTCGGTCATTTTTGTCTGGATCCCAGAGAATTGACTCTCAATGAGGTGTGTTTTGCATAGCTGGTACAGGTGATGGGTACAACTGATCATGGACCCTATGGTAACTTTCAAGTCCATGAAGGCAGCTTGGTTCTATAGCAGGAGAAGGGAGCACATGTTGAAAGGCCTGGATGCACTGGTGCAGAGCTGGCCCACAGGGGGGAGGGGATGTCTCTGTATTTCCATCATGGGCACTGATCGGGCTTGTGGTGCAGTGGGTCAAAATGCATTGAGGGCTGGTAGTCCTCGTGGGTGCCAGATTAGCTACGGTGTCTGTGGTACGCAGATCTGGTCCGGCTGGCGGTGGACCACCCATGGCATCTGCTGACACAGGTGGATCTACTCTTGCAGGCATCCGTGCTAATGCCACAAGTGGATTGATTCTCGTTTATGGCTTGGCTCTTGAGAGGGCGCGGTTGAGGAAGCATGGTTACTCAGCCATGATATTTGCAACATTGTTAAAAGCCCATAAGCACGCCACCTCACTGTTGTATGTGCAAATGTGGAGAGTTTTCAAGTCTTTGTGCACAGACCATGACTGAGTCCTATCAGCCTCCATTCCGGATATTCTGGCTTTTCTTTAAGCGGGTTTGGTAAAGGACCTGGCATGCAGTTTGCTCAGAGTGCAGGTGGCAGTGCTGGCATGTTACTGAGGTAGGGTCCAGGTGTGAGGTCCCTCATCCTGCCTTGGGATCTCAGTCTTGTCGGCGATGACGGAGGCGCCTTTTGAATCACTGAGCTCTTGTACCATGAAAGATTTGACCTTGAAGATGGTGTTCTTGGTGGCAATCTCTTCTGCCAGGAGAATCTTGGAATTACAGGTGCTGGCATGTCAGGAGCCTTTTCTGTCCATGTCTAAGGAGAAAGTGGTATTGAGACCAATGCCCTCATTTCTACCCAAGGCGATCTTAGCCTTTCATCTGAATCAACTGGTGTCCCTTCCAGTGTTTTTAGGGCAGGGAGAGCAGTGGCAGAATCCCAGTTACGCCTCCTGGGTGTGCGCTGGGTGCTGAAGCGCTATTTAGCGTCCAACCCCAAAAACATACGCAAGCCAAACTGGGTACTAGGTGATTTCAATCTTCCAACCCTACAGGACAGTCATGCCAATGCATTCCTCGATGCTTTCAACAATTTAGGATACGAACAACTAATTGATGCCCCCACCCATCGAAAAGGGAACAAACTAGACCTCATCTTCAACCCCCAACCAGATGGGAACCCAAAGTACAATCACAATATAGTCATCACACCCGTCCCTTGGTCTGATCACAACCTGATACAATTCCAAATACCACTCCAGAAAGATAGTGATCATACAAAGAAACCAACTGGAAATCCAACCACATCCTCTGGACGTTTCAGATCTTTTGACAAGGAGAAAATCATCAAGGAAATCCTACCTAACATCAATACTGCACCCCTAAACCTCGAAGAGATCATGGCCTCATGGAACAACAGCCTGAGCTCCTTTGCCCGCAAACCCCCACAAATCAATCTACCTGCCCCAGGCAATCATCCAAGAAGCAGGAAACCAGCACATTGGTATACCACCGAACTAAGAACCTCACTGCTTCTGCTAAGAAAACTAGAAAGAAAATGGAGACGTACACGATCCACATCAGACCTGACAACATACACCTCCCACCTTAAGAAACATCGGGATTCGATATCAGCAACAATGAGAGAACATCACTCTAAACTTCTGAACCATTCCCTGAACAAACCCCATGAACTCTTCAACATAGTAAAAACCCTAACAAAGGAACCCTTGTCCCCTCAACTAACCACGATCCACCCACAGGACTATGCTAATTACTTACAGGGCAAAACCAATAACATTGGTAAAGCCACACTATCCAGCCCCAGCAGCAACCCAGCACATTCTAAGCCACTCACCACTATCAGAACACCAACACCTGCAGAAATTGAGGACATCATCTCTACCATTAATGCCACCACTGCTCCAAACGACCCTTGTCCAGCATTCTGGATAAGAGCACTACGTAAGGAGATCAGCCCTATACTATGCAAGATTATGGACCTATCTTTCTCCACAGGTGAATTCCCATCATGCCTCAAGCAGACATCAATCCGACCTCTTCTAAAGAACACCAAGCTAGACCCGCAGAAGGTAGAATCTTATAGACCAATATCGAGCATCCCGCTGTTAGCAAAGCTAATAGAGAAGGTCGTTCAGCGCCAAATACAGGACCACATCGACTCCACAGCTCCCCTAGACTCATCCCAACATGGCTTTCGAGAATCCCATGGTGTAGAAACCCTCCTAACCACCCTAATTAACACACTGATCACAGGAACTGACAACATCAAACAAGGTTTTGCGCTGATTTTCCTGGATATTGCCGCTGCGTTCGATTCCGTAAACCACAATCAACTTCTGATACAGCTGCATGATAAGGGAATCAACAGTCCAGCATTGAGTTGGTGCAAATCGTATCTAACGGACAGATGGCAGCAGGTTCGTACAAACTCCTCAACCTCTGAACCTTTCCAACAGAAACACGGCGTACCGCAAGGCTCCTCACTCTCCGCCTTATTATTCAACATCTACATGCAGCCCATTTGTGAAGTAATCCGCTCCTTCAACGTCTCATGTCTGATCTATGCTGACGATGTCCTACTCTTCTTACCATTCTTGACTGACAAGCCGGATTTCTCCCCACTGATCAAATGCTTTGATGCTGTCACGGACTGGTTCCATGCTCAAGGTCTCAAAATAAACTTCAGCAAAACAGACGTACTCTTCACCACAAGAAATCAATCTTTCTCTCCCCCACCGGCTCTAAAGACAAGAGATGCCGAGCTCACAAGCAGACCCACTATCCGATACCTTGGTGTCACATTGGACCAGCAACTTGAGTTCAAAACTCACATCCGCAACATCATCAGACAGATCCACCATAAAATTAGAACACTGAGACATCTCAGACCACTATTACAACCAGGCGACTTCAGAACAGTCTTTCAGGCCCTTGTGACCCCCCACTTTGACTACGCCAATGCGATTCTTCATGGCCTACCCAAGAGCACAATAAGCCCATTACAACTAGCAATGAATACCGCGGCACGCTTCCTACATGGAGCTTCCAGAGGAGACCATATTACACCGATTCTAAAGGACTTGCACTGGCTGCCTATCTACTGTCGTACTACATACAAGATAGTCTTGATGACATTTAAGGCCATCAACAACATGTCCTCCTCCTCCCTAACAGAACTGCTCCACCCTACCCCAGCAACCAGTGAGGAGATCTTTTGCCATCAATACCCTACAAATCCCCTGCGAAATAACTAAATGAAACCAGACAACAAAAAGAAGGGCTTTCAAGTTCTATGCCCCCACATGCTGGAACGCACTTCCATCTCCCATGCGAGCAATTACTGATATCGCTCAATTCAGAAAAGCTCTAAAACATCACCTCTTTCTATTACACTATTCACAACCTAATTTAGCAGCATCACATCCAGCTAAGCAAGGATAAGCCACAAGATAACTCTTGGTATTAATGTACAGTATTGTAGATACTGTAAATAGTTACCCTAGTTGACATCCAAGTTTTCGCTCCTGTTCGATGTAAAGGCATAACAGATATCTGAGATGCTTGAATGTTACCTGTAAACCGCACTGATTTTAAAGAGCGCGGTATATAAGAACAATAAATAAATAAAATAAAATTTAAAACAAATGGAGCCATTCAGAAATCTGATCATTTGTTTGTCCTGTTCTGTGACCCATGTAATGGCCAGGCAGCTTCCAAGGCATTGATCTCCAGGTGGGTGAGGGAAGCCATCTCCTCGGCCCACCTGGTGAGACGGAGAGTTTTGCCTGAGGGTTTGCAGGCTCATTTGACCTGGGTGCAGGCTGCATCGTGGGCGGAGGCTAGTCTGGTGCCGCCATTGAACCATCTGCAAGGCGGCGACTTGGTCGTCCTTGCATACCTTTGTGGAGCATTATCGCTTGGACGTGTAGGCGGCGGGAGACACAAGGTTTGGATTGGTGGTGCTTCAGGCTGGGCTCGCCATATGTAGATACAGCTGTGCACTTTTAAGTTGGTACTTCAGCTGCATAGGTGTATTGAGTTGAGAGATCTCCAAAATGCTGAAGAGAATATTCTAGTCACCTGCGCAGGACAGTAACCACTGATGCATCATATGGCCCCTGCCTCAAAACAGTGTGAGAAATCTTTATTTCAGCCAGCTTCACCCATCTATTTCAGCAAGTTTGCTTTAAATGTGCTTTTTATACAACTTGCCCATTTTTTTTTAAACCTTGAATATTTTCCATCTAGTTACCAGTGGCCAGAAAGGGCATTTTGCAGGCCCAGGGGCCAGGATAGTGTCACATGCTGGTTGTGTGCCTGTGTGCGAACCACATTGTATTGTTTCTCCCCCATCTCTCCCCTTGAAACTGTTTTCAGAGTTTGTAGATATCAACACAATATCCCATTTATTTCAGGAAAAGGCAGAGGGAGGAAGAGATCGAGGCACAAGAAAAATCAAAACGGGAGAGAGAGTGGCAAAAGAATTTTGAGGTATGTAGCATTTCACTCACTGTCCGAAAAGGTTCCAAGAATTTGTCCTTTTAATGGCCTAGAGAATGGGAATGGTTGGCTTAAGTTCCAAAACCTAGTTGAATTGACCAGAATGTGTTCTTCATGCAGAATGTATCTTCTACATAAGGAGAAACTTTTCTTTGATTTTTAAAAGCAACTGAAAAATCAATTAGTTTATTCTAACAGTTGTCCAATGTTTTCCTGCTTGTCTATGGATGCTTTTCTGATGAGGGATTTCTTCATACATGGAATTTGTCATATAAAATGTATAGAATCCATACTGAAAGCTAATACATGTTAACCGTAACACCACTTGTCTGATCTCTAGATAGTGAACTTTTTTTTAAACCCATTATTAATTGGCATGGCGTAGAAGAGTAGCCTAATGGTTAGAGCACAAACTGGATAACAAGAAACCGGGGTTCCTTTCCCACTGGTGCTCCTTGTGGCCTTGGGCAAGTCATTTAACCCTCCATTGTGTTGGAAGAAAGGCCTGGCAATCTACTTCCAGTCATACTGCCAAAGAGAACCCAGGAGCTTTTGGGTGACTAGGAGTCGGCATTGACTCAAAAGCACATATTGTATTGCATTGCATTGCATTAATTGGCATGCTCACTTTGTGTGTGTTTTTGATCAGTGCTTGTTTCTAGATGTTCATCCCATAAAAGGTGAGTGTTGTGATACAGAGATGTAAGAGATCATATTTTGCTCATTTCCATATCATTTTCTTGTATTGCATAAATGTCCACAGCACTCTGTGACTTTGAGTTCCTAGCAGAATGATTTAAATATTTTTGCATTTAGCTCCTGCCTTTCCAGTAGCAGTTCAAAGCAAGTTATATTCAGATGCTGTAGGTATTTCACTGTCCCAGGGGGGCTTGCAGTCTAAGTTTGTACTTGAGGCAATAGAATCAGTCTACCACATACTTTCCTAGGAGAACTAGAACTTCAAATTTTTGTAAAAGAAGAACCAGCTTAGCCTATCTCTATTGACCTAGAGTCATGTGGCAATCCTAATTATCGTATTTTTACAGTAATTTTAGCCACCGAATAATGTATAATCAAATTGATAAATTGCAAAAAGTTAATTCCTAATCGTCTCTCCAGGCCAGTCCAGGACATTTGGGTGGTCAATCCGCTCTAGCAGCTGGGGACTGAATACTGAACGTTTTTTCCTGATAGCTTACCCAGCTCCCCCTGGTGTCAGAGAATCAGTCTTTCAGTCTTCAGCAGCTGGATAGGATGTTGAATTGACCAGCTCCCCAGAGAGACAAATAGGGCATTTTTAGTTCTAAGGAGAGTATTAAAAAAAAAACAAAAAAACAAAAAACCAAGAAACAGAACATAAGCTGAGAAAAAGGCTATTCTATGAGTCGGGCTTAAAAAAAAAAAAAAGAAAAGAAAAAAAGCTATGTTTGAAGTTCTCCTTTGCTGAATTCTCTGTCCTAGCAGGGCAGTTCACCAGCATTAAAAGGAGCTCCGGTTCTCCTGCCGGCGGGGTTAACCGGCTTGTGGAGGCAGAGCCTGCCTTCTAGGGGAATTTCAGCCCGCAATAGTGGAAATAGGCCTGGGAGCCCCAGGATTCTTTTCCTTATCCCCGAGTGGAGTCCCTCACCGGCTTAGCGCTAGCAGCGGCACAGCGTTTCCGGGGGTTTGAGCTCCTAGAGGACACTTCAGGTAAGCCTCAGAAAGGGGGCAAGGGCAGCTGTTAGCTACTCCGGGGTGGGTTCGCCGCCGCGGGGTTGGCTGGTTTCATAGCTCCGGTTTCTGTCTTGGCGGCAGTTTGTTGTTTAGTGCGGGAGCAGAACACGCTGCGTTGCCTCGGGGTCCCGGTTGCATCGGGTTTAGAGAGGAGCGAGTCTTTCGGTTTTTAAAGCTGCTTTATTTCTTTATTTTGGCTGGGGTTACACTTAGTTTGCCACAGCTAATGGAGGGCAAAGTGGCAGAGGACGGTGTTGCACTGTCTCACAGCTCATCAGAAAGAGCGGGAACGGCGGCCATTTTGGGTGAGCCGGCCGTCTCTCCCGCGCTGCAGGGGAAGCCTCAGAAAAAAGTCTAATTCGCGTAGAGCTTTTCCTGAGGAGTCAAAACAGCAGTCTTCCTCTTCATTACAGCAGACTTTGGGTGCCGCCTTCTCCCCTGATTTTATTTTATCGCTGCATAATGCTTATATGTTAGAGGGCTCAATTATCTTACAATTCTGCCCCAGACAGCCTGTTTGGATCCCAAAATGTGGTACCGACAGTGTCAGAACCTGGGGAAGGCAGTTCTTTGGGGGAGAAGGGCTTGGAAGCAGCATTGGATGCAGGGGTGGTGCCTAGTGCGTTGTCCCAGATAGCAGAGGATGGCGAGATTCTCTTGGACTCAGGGTTTGATGCCTGGCCAGGAGAGCTGGAAGAAGGTGAATTGGGACCAGGAGAGGATCCCAATGTCTTTAGAGTTTTTAGTAAAGAAGAACTAGGGGCATTGATTTTTCAGTCGCTAGTGGCTCTAAATATAGTGCTCCCGGCGGTGCAGCAGGAGCCGCTGGAAGATCCCTTGTTACAGGGGTTTCGTTCAGAGCAAAGATGTTTTCCGATTCATAGGGTTATTAAACAAATGATAGAGTCGGAATGGGAATGTCCAGAAGCATCCTTAAGGGGTGGTCGCGCTATTGCTCGCCTATACCCCGTGCCCCAGGACGAGAGGGACTTATTGCGTATGCCTAAGGTGGATGCATTCGTTTCAGCGGTGCAGCGCTTAAGGACTTGCAGGATCGTAGGTTGGAGGTGCTGCTAAAGCAAGCATTTGATTCCAGTGCCTTAGCTCTGCAGGCTTCCATTTGTGGAGCCTATGTGTCCCGGGCTTCTATCCGCTGGCTCCAGGGAGAACAGAGTCCAGATAAGGTGGAGAATGCTTCAGACGGAGCCAAGTTGGATTTGGCGGCGGCTTATTTAGCGGATCTCTGCTATGATTTAGTGTGTATTTCAGCAAAGTCCATGGCATCGGTAATTGCTGCAAGGGGTTTCCTATGGCTAAGGAATTGGGCGGCAGATGCGTCTTCTAAGGCGCGTCTCAGTAAGCTTCCTTACAAGAGCAAGTTGCTGTTCGGGGAAGCGTTAGAGAAGATAGTTAAGGATTTGGGGGACTCCAAAGGGGGTCGTCTTCCCGAAGACCGTCCAAGAGCGGCGAAGTTGTCTTCCATGCAGAGAGGTCACGGCAGAGATTTTTGTAGATTCTGTGGATCACGTTTCTCTCCTTATCAGCGGGGCCGTTTTGTGGCCAGGGTGCAGTCCTTTTGAGGGGCCAGAACGTTCAATAGGGTTTTTTTTAATGCCCAGCAAAACTCAGTTAAGAAGCCGCAATGAAAGGAGGCCGGTCCAGGTGGAGATTCCGGTAGGGGGTCGTTTACACCAGTTTCTCTCCGCCTGGGCCAGCATAACTACGGACGGGTATGCGCTGGAGTTCGCGCAGCCTTTACCGGACGCTTTTGTTTGTTCGCCGTGCGGTCCACAAACAAAGCGGGATGCTGTAGGCGAGACTTTGTTACGCTTGTTGCGTCTTCAAGCAGTGGTTCCAGTACCTGCCGACCAGTACGGCTTAGGTCGATAATCGATTTATTTTGTGGTTCCCAAGAAGGAAGATTCTTTTCGGCCTATTCTAGATCTCAAGCACGTGAATTGGGCCTTGCGGGTGCCACATTTCCGGATGGAAACTTTGCGTTCAGTTATCTGGTCCGTCAGGCAGGGCGAGGTTCTTACGTCCATAGATCTAACGGAGGCCTATTTGCACATCCCAATCAGGAGAGAGCATCAAAGGTTCTTGCGTTTTGCAGTCCCCATGGGCCATTTTCAGTTCCGAGCTTTGCCTTTTGGTCTCGCTACAGCACCGCGTACATTTACCAAGGTGATGGTGGTGGCTGCTGTGGCGGTGCGGAAGGAAGGAATTCAAGTCCATCCCTACCTGGACGACTGGCTCATTTGGGCGCCGTCTCGAGCGGAGTCAGTCGCGGCCACTGCTCGAGTGGTGGAGTTCCTCGAGCATTTAGGCTGGGTCATCAACCGCGCGAAGAGTCATTTGGAGCCGGCCATGCAGTTAACTTATCTCGGAGCTTTCTTCGACACGGAGATAGGTTCAGTGTTTCTTCCGCAAGAAAGAGTGAACAAGGTTTTGGCTCAGATGTCGGCTTTCCTGCACGTAAAGGCTCCGACGGCCTGGAGGTATCTGCAGTTGTTAGGGTCGATGGCGGCGGCTTTAGATCTGGTTCCGTGGGCCAGAGCCCATATGCGGCCGCTTCAACAGGCGTGGTTGTCCCGATGGTCGCCGCAGGATCATCCTCTTTCTCTGAGACTGCCCTGTCCGGAGGAGGTGCGCTGCAGTCTACAGTGGTGGTTGGTTCCCGCCCACCTGAGAGCAGGAGTTCCGCTGGATCTGTCGGATTGGACCTTACTCACGACAGATGCGAGTCTCTCCGGCTGGGGGGCTCATTGTTTGTCGCGGATAGCACAAGGAATGTGGTCGGCGGAAGAGAGAGCTTGGTCGATCAATCGTTTAGAGCTGAGAGCGGTGCGCTTGGCACTCTTAGACTTTGTCGAGGTACTCGAGGGGAAAGCCGTTCGGGTGTTCTCCGACAATCGGGTGACCGTGTCTTACATAAACAGGCAGGGGGGCACCGGCAGTGCCCCGTTGTTGGAGGAAAGTCAACTCTTGTTTCACTGGGCAGAAATCCATCTCATAGCGCTTTCCGCAGCCCATGTGGCAGGCAAGGACAACGTTCAAGCCGATTATTTCAGTCGTCATCTCCTAGACCCCGGGGAATGGGAGTTGAGCTGGATGATATTTCAAGAAATTTCTCAGCGTTGGGGTCAGCCAGTAATGGACCTCATGGCTACCCAGTCCAATGCCAAAGCAGTGCGGTTTTACAGCAGGCGCAGGGAGCACATGTCGGAAGGTCTCGATGGGCTGGTGCAGCCTTGGCCGCAGGATCAGCTGCTTTACGTATTCCCTCCGTGGCCGCTCTTGGGGTGAGTTATTCAGAGGATTGTGAGTCACCGGGGATCAGTGATTCTAGTTGCTCCGGATTGGCCCAGACGACCGTGGTATGCCGACCTGATGAGGCTTCTCGTGGCTCCTCCCTGGCATTTGCCCGTTCGGTTCGATCTGTTGAGGCAAGGTCCCGTGCTAATGCCACAGGTGGATCGGTTCTTGCTTACGGCTTGGCTCTTGAAAGGGAATGTTTGCGCCGGAAGGGCTACTCGAGGGCAGTGATAGCCACTATGTTACAGTCCAGGAGACGATCCATTTCGTTAGCGTATATTAGAGTATGGCACGTTTTTGAAGCATGGTGTAGCGATCGCCAAGATACGCCCTGGAGGGCGCAGCTGTCAGACATCTTAGGTTTTCTTCAGGGAGGGCTAGAGAAGGGCCTGGCAGCACGCTGAGGGTACAGCTGGTGGCGCTGTCCTGCTACAGAGGGAGAGTGCAGGGCGGTACCCTTTCTACACAGCCCGATGTTATACATTTTTTGAGGGCGGCCAAGAACATTAGGCCTCTGCTGCGGCCAGTGGTACCGCCTTGGGATTTGAATTTGGTCTTACAGGCTTTGACAGAACCTCCTTTTGTGGCGGCATCGTCGGGACATCTTCGTGAGTTGTCCTGGAAGACGGCTTTTCTGGTAGCGTTGTGTTCGGCTAGGAGAATATCAGATCTGCAGGCTCTCTCGTGCAGGGAGCCTTATCTTCATTTTTCTGAGGAAAAGGTGGTGGTGCGGCCAGTGCCGTCCTTCCTTCCTAAAGTAGTTTCCAGTTTTCACGTAAACCAGGTCGTTTCGCTTCTCACCTTTAATGAACCGGGCGGCGGTAGTTTGGATCGTGCGCTTCGGCGGCTGGATCTAGGTCGAGTGTTGCGTACCTATCTGAAAAAAACGGAGTCCTTTCGGCAATCGGACCGGTTATTTGCCCTCTTCGGGGGACCGGCTAAAGGAAAGGCTGCTACTAAGGCTTCTATCGCTCGGTGGGTGAAGCATGCGATACGGGCAGCCTATGAGTCCAAGGGCAAGCCTGTTCTGGTGGGACTCGGAGCGCATTCAACTAGGGGGCAAGCTACTTCTTGGGTGGAATATGCGTTTGTTCCGCCAGTGGATATCTGTCGGGCAGCAACGTGGTCTTCGTTGCATATGTTTGCGAAGCATTATCGGTTAGATGTTCAGGCCAGGGCTGATGCTAGCGTTAGGTGTCCCGGCAATCGCTGCGGGGATCGCAGGACCCTCCCGGATTAGGGTACTGCTTTGGTACTGCCCAAATGTCCTGGACTGGCCCGGAGAGACGATTAGGAAGAAGAAATTAGACCTTACCTGCTAATTGTCTTTCCTTGAGTACTCTCCGGGCCAGTCCAGGGCCATCCCGAGATTCCTGCGAGCCTTTCAGAGGAGTGCAGCCTCGGCGGGAGTGTTGGCAGATTTCACAGGTGTAGTCGAGCTCGTGTCGGAGCTGCAGCAGTGTGTACCATATTGGAAATGGATCCTGGGGGCAGGGGGGGTTCCTTTTCAGAAAGCAGGGGTTCTTCCCAGAAAAAAAAAAAAAGGGAAGCACAAGAAATGGAACGGAACACATAAAATAGTTTCTTTCACCTCATGCTGTATGTTCTAAGGACGGCTTGTCTGACAGTTAGCGTTTGTTGTTTTTGGTTCCAGTACTAGTTTGAGTTTCACTGCTTTGTTACCGTAAGACTGATTCTCTGACACCAGGGGGAGCTGGGTAAGCTGTCAGGAAAAACCGTTCAGTATTCAGTCCCCAGCTGCTGGAGCGGATTGACCACCCAAATGTCCTGGACTGGCCCGGAGAGTACTCAAGGAAAGACAATTAGCAGGTAAGGTCTAATTTCTTCTTTTGCCATGTAACATCACTTTCACCATCTTTGAAGTTCACTAGCAGTTAGAGCAGAGCTTTTCATTGTAAGGCCAGGGGTCATTAGTGGTCCCACTTGAGCCTAAATGCAGTTGCTTACTTCTCTACCACCACCTCTGAAGACCAGTTACTGGTCCTGCCTCTAGACCTGCTGTTCCTTTCCTCTGGTGTCATGTGGTACCTACATATCCATGCTGTTCTCATGAGATTAAGAACATAAGAAATGCCATACTGGGTCAGACCAAGGTCCATCAAGCCCAATATCCTGTTTTCCAACTGTGCCATTCCAGGTCACAAGTACCTGTCAGATTTCCAAAAAGGTATATAGGTTCCACAATGCTTGTCCTGGGGTAAGTAGTGGATATCCTGGGTTCTCTTTTATAATGGATTTTGGACCTTTCCTCCAGGAACTTGTTCAAACCTTTTTTAAAACCAGCTTTACACTAAAGGCTTTTACTACATCCTCCAGTAATGAATTTCAGAGTTTTATTACGTGTTAAGTGAAAAAATATTTTATCTTAGTAGTCTTAAATGGGGTTACATTGTAGCTTCAGAGCGTGTCCCCTTGTCTTTCTACTTTTTGATGGCGTGAACAACCGATTTACCTTTATCTGTTCCACTCCATTCATTAATTTATAGAGCTCTTATATCTCCCCTCAGCCATCTCTTTTCCAAGTTGAAGAGCCCTAACCTTTTAAGCCTTTCCTCATAGGAGTATCCTTCCATCCCCTTAACCATTTTGGTGGCTCTTCTCTGTACCTTTTCTAATTCTACTATATCCTTTTCAAGATGTGACCAGAATTGCCCACAATATTCAAGATGGGGTTGCACTATGGAATGATACAGAGGCATTATAATATCCTTAGTTTTATAAAAGGGGCAACAGATAAATATGTAAGAAAAGTAAATAAAAACAAAAGGAGAAGGAAACCTATTTGGTTTTCCAAAGAAGTGGCTGCTCAAATAAAGGCAAAAAACACAGCTTTCGCAAAATTCAAAAGCTTGCAAACAGAGGAACACAGAAATGAATACAGGATCAAACTCAGACAAAAAGAGAAATAAGGATAGCAAAATCAAAGGCAGAGGAAAAGATGGCTAAAGATGTTAAGTGTGGCGCCAAAACTTTCTTCAGGTATATTCGGGAAAGGAAGAAGATCAGAGGTGGAATTGCAGGACTCAGAAGTGCTGGGAACGGACTCGTGGAAAGTGACATTGAAAAAGTGGAATTGCTAAACAAATATTTCTGATCTGTTTTCACTAAAGAAAATCCTGGAGAAGGACCACCTGTGACTCCCAAATATATAAATGGGAATAATGTAGATACCACACCATTCACAGAAGATGATGTGTTAGAACAACTTGCAAAACTGAAAGTGGACAAGGCCATGGGACCGAATGGGATACATCCCAGGATACTGAAGGAGCTCAGAGAGGTTCTTGTAGGGCCGTTAAAGGATGTTTTCAACAGATTCTTGGAAAAAGGAGAAGTTCCTCAGGACTGGAGAATGGCTGATGTTGTACCTCTACACAAAAGTGGTGACAGGGAAGAAGTGTCAAACTCCAGGTTCGTGAGCCTTACCTTGGTGGCAGGAGAAGTAATGGAGGCGCTCCCTGAAAGAGTGAATAGTGAACTTTCTCAAAACCAACAGGTTGCAAGATCCGAGGCAACATGGTTTTACCGAAGGATGATCTTGCTAAACAAATCTGAGGTTTTTTTGACTGGGTGACCAGAGAACTAGATCAGGGGCATGCGATGGATGTCATATACCTGGATTTCAGCAAAGCTTTTGCTACTGTCCCTCATAGGAGGCTTATCAATAAACTCAGTAGTAGTTTGGGGATGGGTCCCAAGGTGGTCAACTGGATCAGAAATTGGTTGACTAATTGACAGAAGGTGATGGTAAATGGAGCTCACTCGGATGAAAGGAAGGTGATTAGCGGGGTGCCCCAGGGTTCGGTCCTGAGCCCGGCACTGTTCATTGTATTTGTGAGTGATATTGCTGAAAGACTGACTGGAAAGGTCTGTCTTTTTGCAGATGACACACAAATTTGCAACAGAGTGGACTCCCCCAAGGGAGTGCTTAACATGAGAAAAGATCTACAAAAGCTGGAAGAATGGTCTAATGCTTGGCAATTAAGATTTAATGCAAAGAAGTGCAGTGTCATGCACTTGGGTAGCAGAAATCTAAGGGAAATGTATGCGATAGGGGGCGAGAGGTTGGTGTGCACGGATCAGGAGAAAGACCTTGGTGTGATTATTTCTGTAGATCTCAAGGTGGCAAAACAGTGCGACAAGGCGGTAGCAAAAGCCAGGAGTATGTTGGGCTGCATACGAAGAGGAATTACCAGCAGAAAGGAAGAGGTACTAATACCACTGTATAAGTCGTTGGTGAGGCCTCACTTGGAATACTGTGTTTAGTTTTGGAGACCATATCTTGCAAAGGATGTAAAAAGAATGGAAACTGTTCAGAGGAAGGCGACCAAAATTATTTGGAGCCTGCATCAGAAGCCTTATGAGAAGAGACTTGAAGACCTAAATATGTACACTTTGGAGGAGAGGAGGGATAGGGGAGATATGATTCAGACCTTTAAATACTTAAAGAGAAATAATGAACAAACAAACCTCTTCCAAAGACGGGGAAGCTGTAAAACTAGAGGGCATAACATGAAGCTGCAAGGTGGTAAATTGAAAGGCAATGTCAGGAAATACTTTTTCACTGAAAGGGTGGTGGGTGCTTGGAATGCCCTCCCGATGGAAGTGGTGGGGGCAAACACAGTGACGGAATTCAAAATGGCATGGGACAGACACAGTGGATCCCTTTACAGCAACAGAATAAAATCAAAATAAACTGAACCATCTAATTTCTCAACAAATAGGGGTGTCCTACATGGAGCGGTGGGTTCACCCCTAAACAAAGACATGGGGAGGAGTGGCCTGCACAGAGTGGTAGGTGCATCCCTAAACAAAGACATGGGTAGGGGGGCACCTACTCCTGCCATCTTACTTGGCAGACTAGATGGACCATACTGGTCTTTATCTACCGTCATTTACTATGTTACTATATTCTGCATTCCTTTCCTTATGATTCCTAGCATTCTATATATTTTTTGGCTGCCACTGCACACTGGGTGGAAGGTTTTAACATTTTATCAACGCCGTCACCTAAATCTCTTTCCTGCGTTGTGGTTCTTAATGTGGACCTTGCATCATTTAACCATAGTTTGGGTTGTTCTTTCCTAGGTGCATGACTTAGCATTTGTCCACATTAAATTTCATCTGCCATTTGGAAATCCAGTCTTTCTATTCATCAAGGTTCTCTTGCAATTTTTCACAATTCTCTTGTGTTTTAACAATTTCGAATAATTTTGTTCTATCTGCAAATTTGATCACCTCACTTGTTTCTATTTCCAGATCATTTATGAATATGTTAAAAAGCAGTGGGCCCAGCACAGATCCCTGGGGTACTCCACTATTCACCTTTCTCCATTAAGAAAATTGGCCATTTAGTCCTACTCACTGCCTTCTATCATTTAACCAATTCCTGATCCACAACAGTACACTGCCTCCAATTCCATGACTTTTTAATTTGGCCAAGGGTCTCATGAGGGATTTTGTCAAAGGCTTTCTGAAAATCGAAATACACTATATTAACCGGCTCACCTTGGCCTGCCTGGGTCACCCACCTCATACCGTCACATAGCCAGCATACACTTTCTAAAAGCACTTGAAATTGCTCTACTATCTAACTCAAAGTACTGACTTCGTTTCGGGAACGGGTCTCAGACTTTGTCGGGCAAAGTGCTTAGGAGGTGCAATACCTCAATAGCTACTTAAACCCCTGTATTGCATCAAGGACCCGATATATTTCCCATTCCTAATTTGCAATAGTGCTTCAAAACAAGCTATCCATACATTTGTTTGAAATTAAAAACAAGCTGTCCAGGTGTTCTCTTAAATCATTGGCGTATATACTGATGAGAATACAGATCAAAAAACTTAATCATAGCAAAACTGCTTATCTTTGTTTGAAATGTTGTCCCAACGCAAATCCTCTGCGCCTGTGCGTTTCACCGCGCAAGCGGTTTCTTCAGGGGATCTCAAATCAAATTATACGCTGAATTATAACATGCATCCATTTGCCCCGGTGAGCTCTTTGAAAATTGGCCACCGAACTCGTCTTCTTCCTAAAAGACGCCAACGCATGGTCCTTGATGCAATACAGGGGTTTAGTAGCTATTGAGGTATTGCACCTCCTAAGCACTTTCCCCGACAAAGTCTGAGACCCGTTCCAGAAACGAAGTCAGTACTTTGAGTTAGTTAGATAGTAGAGCAATTTCAAGTGCTTTTGGTTTCGATTGCTCTGATAAACCCGTTGTCATTTCGTTGTTTAGCATACACTTTCTGGCAAAAATCATAGAAAAGACTGTCCAAATCCAGCTGCAGGAACACATCGACCAACACGCACTACTTGACCAACATCAGCATGGCTTTTGCCCCCACCACAGCGTAGAAATTCTGACATCTTGGGGGGGAGGGAGGGAGTAAGATGGCGGCAGGAAGTGTTGCTGGAGTATAGTCTAACTTCCTTTGCGTTGTAACCAGGAGCAGTACCTGCGGGCAGAATGGGCCGCAGGAAGAAAAAGCAAGGTGACCTATCCTCGGGTCCTGTTGCTGTTGCAGCGAACTCCAAGAGACAGCGGACATTGGATGTTTGCGGCTTTTCCTCTGGTACAGGAGCAGCATCTTCGATTGAGTCGGACAGAGCTGTCGACTCTTTGTGCTTTGAGTGTGCAGCTCTCGCCAGAGCTGTGAACAACCCCCTCCCTTCCCACCTGCCGAGACCTGGAAGCGATTGGTCAGCTGGAGGGGTGCCTCCCGGCAGCTGCCGACTAGCACACCATTGAGGGATGGTGAAGAAGGCGTTGCAGCGCCAGAGGCAATTTCTCTAGAGAGTGAAGTACAGTGTGTAAATGTTGGGACAGCTAAAATATCTGCACAGACTGGAGTGTTGCCAGCTTCCGGGGTTAAAGGTATGATGAATCCAAGTTTGATTACTATGGGAGGCGCTGTGGGATGCAATCACAACTGTAAACTCTTCCCTAAGTTCTCTTATGAGGATTGTAAATACTGATCTGTCGGATGTTAAGCATAATTATTCCTCAGTCACCACTGCTCAGGAGCAGCAAGCAGGGAGAATCCTTATTTTGGAACAGGAAATGGATCGCCTCCAGGAGCTGGTTGGGGCTCAGATGAAGGACAAAATTATGTTTTGTTGGAAGACGGAGTATTTGGAAAATCAAGTTAACGTAGTAACATCAGACTTTTGAACTTTCCTAGGTCTCCAATTTTGTCACCTATGGAGATGTTGAGGAAATACTTTGGTGAGGTGTTAAACAATTCTTTACACCTCTCTCCCATACCAGCAATGTTCCTTTATATACAATGTATCTTCCAAATGTAAATAGTTTCACTGATTACTATTTGTTGTAAATAATTACCCCGGTTACCCAAGTTATTGTTCCCGTTATATGTAAAATACTCAGATAATTGTATTCTGTCTGATGTTTCTTGTTCTATGTAAACCGCGCTGATTATGAATAGTGCGGTATATAAAAGATGTTAAATAAATAAAATAAATAATAAATAAATAAATAAAGCTCTCTCCAGAGCATTTCCCAACTGTGACTCGAGTGCAGTATTTATCCCTGGATTCTAGCGGCTGTGGGGATGATCCAGGTCCTGTTTCCTTGGGGTCAGGGGACCTAACAGATTTTTTAGAAAGCTCTTTGGAAGTTATCACATATAGGTTCACCCTTCTTGTTACCTTAGCATTGGAATCTGATAAAGCTTTGATTTTCTGCTCTTACTTTAGGAACTTTAATGAGTGTCTCTAGTTATGATGTTTCCGGACTTGTCTCGTGGCTCTCAGATGAGGAGGAGGGAGTTTCTAGGCCTTCGACCTAGGGTCTTGGCCTTAGGAGCTACTTTCCAATTAAAATTTCCTGTTAAATGTTGTGTTTCCTATAAGGATAATGTATATTTGTTTTTTGACGCCAAGCAGCTTGTGGAGTTCCTTACTGCTAGCGAAGAGGTTTCTGTACAAGTTGCTGTTCTTTCTCATACCGCTGACGTATAAGTCTCCACCCACCCTGTATATTTGTTTGTGGTAGTTTGCGACGTTTTCTTTTTCGCTTCTACTACGGTTTGTCTTGTTTCCTGGTACCCCCCTTTTGCTTTCCTTAATTGTGGGCTAACTAATGGATGTTTTATTTCCTTTTGTTTTTGTTTCATGTGTTTATTATATTTTCTATTGTTTCTTCATTCATGTGAATACCTGGATGTACAATGTAAAGCTTCAATAAATATAACATTAAAAAAATAAAGAAATTCTGACATCTCAACATTCATCATGGGAACAGAGAGCAGGTCAAGGGGCTTCATACTACTCTTCCTGGACATCTCTGCAGCGTTTGACACAATGTCCCATCAAATGCTGCTAGACCAGCTCCATGAGATCGGCATACAGGGCAAATCTCTCCAGTGGTTCCACTCATACCTCTCTCAGCGCAGCCAGCAGGTAAAAATAGGACAGGGTACGTCCTCAGGGATCTGCGCTTTCCTCACTGCTTTTCAGCATCTACATACGACCATTATGCTCAGCCATCCAAACGTTTGACGTCAGCTACTTGATCTATGCGGGTGACACAATGATATACACACGATTCACCACAGCTGCCCCCGACTGCTCCAACCTCTTGGCCTGCTTCAAGGAAATAGTCACATGGCTGCGGCACCACAACTTAGCAGACAACTTCAGCAAGACTGAGATCCTGCAAATCACCAAAGACTGTCTTTACGCCTTCAAAAGCTGTCAGAATTAATGATACAGACCTCCAGGAGTGGAAGAGTGGCCTAGAGGTTGGGGCAAGGTACTTCAGGCCGGAAGGTCGGGGGTTCAAATCCCACTAGAGGACAGCAACCTTGGGCCGGAAGGACTGGGGTTTCTAGTCCCACAGGTGCTCCTTGTGGTCTTGGGCAAGCCACTTAACCCTCCATAGCCCATGTTCCCTGTAAAATAGTTATCTCCAAGTTATAATGCCCTGTTCAAAGTAATTTCAATTTGTTCAGTGTAAACTGCACTGATGCAGATTAGCGCTGTATATAAGAGAATGTAAATAAATAAATAAATAAAAACGCACATCAAATATCTTGGAATCACCTTAGATCAGCAACTCAACCTTCAAGCTCACATCCGGAACACCACCAAAGCAGTCTGTTATAAATTCAGGACACCTTGCAACTTCTGTCCCATACTCCTCTTCCGATAACTTCTGTGCAGTCTGTCAAGCAACAATTGCCCCCCCCCACCCCCCATTTGACTACTGTAGTGCCATATACCAAGGGCTCCCCAAACACACTATCCTACCACTACAACTAGCACAGAACACTGTAGCACACACAAGCTTCAGAGCACCTAAACATTCCCACATCACACCCATACTAAAATCCCTCCACTGGCTTTCCATCACCTCTAGGATCAAATTCAAAGTTCTCACCATCATACACAAAGCCCAAAATGGCCTCACCATCCAACAACTCCAGATATCTCTCAACACCCCCAGTGCCACCAGACTGCTCAGACAAAGCACACTGAATCTTCTTAGCCTACCACCATAGATATGCAGGAATACTCAGTATGCCTGCCTGAGAGCATTCTTCCTCTGCCACTACACTCTGGAACATGCTACCACCCGCCTTCGAAGCATTCAGTCAGCCAAATCCTTCAACAAACACCTAAAGACCTACCTGTTCCTAGAACACTATGGCACACACCAGCACTTTTGAAGAGTGACCAAACGAACACTCACACTTACGCTACCGAACCTTGTTGTAAGCCGATGATACCAAGTTGAACCCTTCTGTAACCGTATTGTAACCCCCTACTAGTATGCTTCACTTTACTATAACTTTCTTTTAACCCACCGATACTATATTGAATCCCTCCCCCTCACTCTAATCCATTGTTTGTTAGGGAAGATAAAGCTATGGAGGTGGCTGTCTCCAGGAACAAGCAGGAATGTAGTCTTCACATATGGGTATCGTCGGTACCGACGGAGCTTGCGTGGGAACGCTCCCCAGTGTCCAATAGGAACGCTTTTGAGAGCATCCCTCAGCACATGCGTGCTGCCTTCCCGCCTTTCCAGCTATCCCTCTTCAGTTCTTCGTTTTCTGCAGAGCTGACAGGACACATTACCCTGTCACCGCAGAAAATTTCTTCTTTAAACTTGTTTTCTTGTGGTCGCGCCTGCCTCTGCATGACACCTACCGGTACCGCCGGTTCTTTCTTTCTTTCTTTTAAAAAAAAAAAATATATTGAACTGTTTGTTTCTCTTCAGAAACTTTTTCTTTTGGTGCTAGGCGCCATTTTGGGCATTAGGCCCCATTTTTCCCAAAAGATGGAAAAACCAGCTAGTGGTTTAAAAAAAAAAATGTACTAAATGTGGCGGTACCATCTCCATTGTGTCTATTTACTCACTTGTTTTAATTTTGATTATTTTATCATGTTTGTTATTGTAACACCGAAGTGATTACACATAGCGTAATCTTCATACAAGCATCTTTTCAATGACCTATACGTATGAGGAACAGTTCTTTGATGTTTGATTTTTAATGGCCGTAAAACATATTATTTTTAAGTTTTTATATATACGATATGTTCTGGTTTTATAATTATTTTTATATATAATTATTTTTTTTTATATATATTTTTATGCAATAGTGATGATTTTTTCGCATGATTTTATATGTGCTAGTATTATTACTTGTATGTGTTATTTATGTTTATTTACATGCAGCACGCCTGAATCCCCTGAGGAAGTGAATACAAAACACGGCCTGTGTCGGGCTCTCAGGTTATTGATTTATAAATAAAAGTATCCTTCTTAATTTAAACCACGTATCATTGACTGGGTGCCATCTCCATCACAGACACCCATGACTGGTGTCTAAAATGTTTAGGCCCTGACCATTCTCCATATGAGTGTTCCTCCTGTATGGGGATGACTAAAAGAGGAAGACAGAACCGAGCTGCAAAGCTCGGTACCCTCTTTTCTTCGGATACCAGGTCCATTGCATCGACGTTTTCGAGAGCCTCGTCTTCCTCCCATGGATCTCAGGTAACTAAACATAAGAGCCGGTCCTCAAAGGGTAGCTCTCCTTCAAAGCATCGAGAGGCCATTGGCATTGCCCTTGAGGAAACTACACCGGTAAAACAGCCCCAGCGGGAGGCTTCAGCCTCCAAAGCATTAACGGGGTTCCAGGATGTTCTCGAGGCTTCGACCTCGGCAGAACTACTGGTGCCATGCTGAGGGGTTCCAGCTGCTTTTACCGGTACTGATACCCAAGCATCGGCAGCGTCGATAGACCAGACATTCCTCACTATCGAACGCAGTCTTGCAGCTCTCCTTACAGCTGCGATACCATTGACACCAGTGGTTCAGTGGGCACAGGTACCGATGCCGGTACCGGTACAGATACTGGTACTGATGCTGGTACCAGCACCGGTACAGATACCGGTACCAGCCCCGGTGGGAATCCTTCCCATGCAGACTTTTTCTGGCATCGACAGATCGGTACCGGACCAATTCGGCACCAACTTCGATTGATACCGAGACCGTGCTTTGCATGAACATCGGGATCAGAGATACTTTGAATCCTCCGATTCCGATGACTCTGATAATTCTGCCGGTACCAGAGTGTTTCTCCCGGAAGACTCCTCTTCTCCCCAACGCAGAATGTCTCCTCCGGAAGACATGTCTCCTCCGGAAGACATGTCTCCTCAGGATTTTATTCGTGATGTCGCCCGAGGCCTTTCAATCACAGTAGCTCCTGAAAAAGAACCTAGAGCAAAGGAATTGGAAATTCTCCAATACCCTAAGGCTCCCAAGGAAGCAGTCATTCTGCCCATTCATGAAATTCTTCATGATTTGATGCTCAGAATGTGGGAGACACCTTTGACCACATCTCCTCATTCTAGGAGACTCGATACCATGTATCGAGTTCCACCATGTCCTGGTTTTCAAAAGACTCAGCTGCCACACCATTCAATGGTAGTGGAGTAAGCCATGTGTAGGATGAAAAGTGCAAAGAGACATGCATCCAATCCTCCAGGTCGTGAATGTAGGACTCTTGACACTTTTTTGGGCGTCAAACTTTTCAGGCTTCCATGCTTTCAGCTAGGATCAGCTATATATTTTATATATGGGAATGTTCCTTAAAGAGGTCACAGGAGATTTGGAGCTTATGAGCCCCCTTCTCCCTGAGAACAAATGACAGGACTTTCTCACTCTGTTCAAGCATGCTCAAGATGTCTCCAAATTTGTAAACCGTGCAGCCTTTGACTGCTTTGAATGCATCAGCAGAACCTCTGCTATTGCCATTGGTGCATGTCGGATTGCCTGGCTTCAGGCATCAGACTTGGGGATTTGGGTACAGGATAAATTGAGAAAACCTCTTTGGCAAGAATTGGCGGAGAAGGCTAATGAGATAGATACTGACAATCTCACTTTAGACGGATTGTCAAAATCTACAGCCACTCCAGCCAAAAAGAAACCCTATAAAAAACCATTTTTCAGCAAAAAGAGGAAGTTTTATCCATCCTATACCCAGCAAAGGCAAGCTCAGGGTCAAGTTGCTCAGAAGGGTCAACAACAATAATCCAGACAAAAGAAGCCAAAAGGCCTTAGAGCTCAACCAGCTCCACAGGCCCAGCCCCTTCAAGGGCTTTGACTCCTTCATAGAAAACTTAGCCTTCCTGCCTCTGAAGGGGCCAGAACCCCTAAACATTCCAGGCAGGTTGTGTCATTTTGCCAACATATGGCACCAAATAAAAAAAACTGGACTCTGTCCATTGTGGGAGAGGGGTACAAGATTCGTTTTCACAGTCTGCCCCCTCCTACAATTGCAAGACAGTTCAATTCCCAAACCTCTACAGGCAATATACTGGATCAAGAGGTCTCAACACTCCTTGCTCAGGGAGCAATAGAGGAGGTACCCATTCTTCAGCAGGGTGCAGGGTTTGTGATAAGGAAGCTTATCATAGCTCAGGAAGGAGCTATAGAAAAGGTGAAGTGACTCTGAACAAGCAACCTGTCAGTTCTGGTAGAAATAAGAAAACAGAATTTTCCCATAAAAGACTACCAGTCCCAGAATGCACCAGGTTTCCAACAGCCATTAGAGGAGCTGAAGTGGGGAAACGTGTGTTCAATCAGGAGGGCTATGAGGTAATCCCTAAGCACTCATCTCAAAGGGCAGGGCCTGATTCAGCACAGCTGCGCTGTATTAGGGGGGAGCACTCATCTAGGCAGAATAAAGGTAGAGTTTATTCTACAGAGAAGCAGCTTGAGCTTGATCATCTTCATCATCAGGAGGATCATCAGAAGCAGAAGCCCAACCGGACGGACAGAGAGGGAAAGAAACCCTTTGGAAGAAAGAGGAGAAAAGCTTTTGAGAGGTCTAGAAGAGTCCAGAGCAGTACGTATACTGGGAGGCATTCCAAGGGCCAGCATACACCATTGGACTGGGGAAAGCCAGAGGAATGGTGCTGCAGAGCTAGGAATCTCCAGACGGTACCTGTGAGGGAGACGGCTGCACTTGGAAGGGACCCTAAGACCCGTGCCAGAAGGTATGTGAAGAGAGATCCAGTGTCCAGGGATCTGGATTGGAAGGCTGGACATAAGAACTGGACTACATACTGGCCAGGCTATATAGAGAGGAACTCTAACAGCAATGGAAGCTCAGGTATGAACACTGATCTATGCCCTAGCTATAACCTTGAAAGACAGCAGGGAAACAAGTATTCTCCTGAAAGTGCTCCATTGGGAGATTCATCTGTGCCAATCCATGATATTGAACCCATGCTTGTTGAAGAAGAGGGGGTGATAGCAGATGAAGAATCTGTTTACATGGACTGCTCTCTGTCTAAACTCCTTTGGTGATTTTCTGTTATAAGGTACAGCAACCATCACAAAGAAATACAAACTTGTTCTTTAATCTACTCAGAAAAGCTCATGAGTAGGATTTTTAGCCACGCAGTAGAAAGCAAGCCAGCTAAGGGGTTTCAGCTGGATAACTGCTAGCAATTGAGCCTTACCTAATTGCTTGTGAGCTCTAAGAGAATCACTTCTGAATCTATGTGGGAAGATATAAGAAGTTTACCTGAAAAGAACAGTTTTTTCCTTCTTTGTGGCTTTTGGTTTGTTTGATACATGCTAAGAAAATATTAGCTAAGCCTACAGAAAAGACCAGTTTGTTATCAACCAGGTCTTATTTCTTTTGCTTTGATTGCCTGATAAGTTAAAATGTTGTTTTCCTGATTTTGTTTTTCCAAGTTTAACACTGAAAGCAAGTAACCTGATTTATGTGCTACCAAGCATATCTGTGTTGGGAGAAATAACCCCATAAATAAATATCTTATTGGCTTTACCCAAAAGCACAACTAATTATTGTGAGCAGCTGTGTCTGGTGTGAATGAACTGCATTGCCCACAATCCCTTGCAAATCATATTGACATATGTACTTGCCAAGACTGGGAACATTCTCACCCAGGCAGCCGTCTGACAGGTTCTACTCCCCTTATTTTCTTATTCCAAAGAAAACAGGAAGACACAGACCTATTCTAGACCTCAGAGAATTGAACAAATATCTGTTCCGAGAAAAGTTCAAAATGATTTCTCTGGGAACTCTTCTACCATACCTTCAAAGTCAGGATTGGCTTTGTTCTCTAGATCTAAAGGATGCATATACAGTCAAACCTCGGTTTTCGTATGCCCTGGTTTTCGTACGATTCGGTTTTCGTTGACTTTTTTCATCAAGATTTTGTTTCGGTTTTCGTACGTTGTCTCGGTTTTCGTACAGCATTTTACCCCCCCCCCCCCCCCGTACCTGCCATGGATTAGCGTGAGCCAGCGATCTCCCATGGAGCTTGAGCCAGCGATTCTGCGGGACCTCTGGGGAGCCGAGGAGTTCAACGCTCCAGCGTGGCCTGCCCGAAACTGCTTCCTGCCCCGGACTCTCCCCCGATTGACGTCTGCCTGCTGCCTCTTCCCCTGCACATCCCTTGAACCGGGACAGGAGCTGGTGACCGAATCTGCTTCTCCTTGGCGGCCCAGTCTGGGTGTCCTGCAGGCCTGCACACGCGGCCTCTCCTTGAAACCTTGCAGTCTGCAGCTGCAGGCTCCTGCTGGCACAGCCCCACGCTGTTCTCTGACTCTCACCTGTGTCAGGCTACTACCTTAGGGGGGCCGGAGGCAGCCTAAGACTCTCTGTCCCACTGTTTCTCAACTGCCTGCTGCTTGGCTGACACTGCCTCTCCACCTCTCCCGACACTGTGTAGGAGTGGCTGCCCTACAGGCTGGTGTGACTTCGGGCACTGTCCTCTTTCTGGTGCCCTTACTTTTGCTGACATTGGCACTACCTCTCCTGACACTGTGAGCTTGGTAACTGGGTGTGATGGCTGCTAAGTTAAAAGGCAGGCTGGAGCCCCGATTGTGCAGACGGCCAAGATGGCTGTTCCCACCTCCGCTGCTGGTGGTGATTGCTCGATCCCCAGAGGGGAGAGCAGCTGGAGTGCGTCCCATATGCCAACAAAAGTCTTCAATAAAGGTAAAAGTGATGTTACATGCTCATTTATCCATTTCATTAGTCATTTATATGTATTTCTCATTGTTTTCTGTATGTAAAAAGATAGTTATTCTCTATAAAATGTATTTTTTGTCAATATTTTTGGGTGTCTGGAACGGATTAATTGAATTTACATTATTTCTTATGGGAAATCTTGCTTCGGTTTTAGTCCGTTTCGGTTTTAGTCAGACTTTTTTGAACGGATTAATCATGAAAACCGAGGTTTGACTGTACTCACATTCTGATCCATCCAGATCACAGGAAAGTTTTACGATTCCTTTTCAAGGGAAAATAATTCGAATACAGGGTTCTTCCCTTTGGTCTGGCTTCAACACCAAGAGTATTCACGGAATGCATGGCAATAGTAGCTGCATTTCTGCAAACCCTGGGGGATATTCGTCTTCCCTTACTTGGACGACTGGCTCATTCGAGCCCCCATGGTTCCAGAAGCCAGATCTGCACTGTCTCGCAGAATGCAAATTCTTCAATACTTGGGATTGGTCATAAACCTCCCAAAATCCCAACTTGCTTAGTCCCTAGAGTTCATACAAGCTCGTCTAGATACCAGACAGGCAAGGGCTTTTCTCCCACAACCCCGCTGTCTTCGTATAATGCAGCTAGCTTCTCAAGCAGTGGTGAAGTCCTCCCTAACTGCTCGAGAACTACTACAACTATTGAGACATATGGCATCCACGGTTCATGTGGTTCCCTATGCTCGCCTTCATATGCGAGCAGCCCAGTGTACCCTATCCACACAGTGGACACAGGCCATAGGACGTCTGGACAAGATATCAAACTCACGACGACTGATCTTGTCCCTACAATGGTGGCAATCACTGGAAAATCTTCTAGTGGGGTCTCCTTTCCAGCAACCCCTATTCCAGGCCACCCTAACAGATGCATCACAGGTGGGATGGGGAGCACACCTGCATCATCTCTCTACCCAGGGTACCTGGACTCCACAGGAGGCTTGTCTTCACATAAACCTCCTGGAACTCAGAGCAATCTATCTCACTCTTTGAGTATTCCATGCCCAGCTCAGCTACAAGACAGTCCTAGTCCAAACGGACAATCAAGTAGCTATGTTCTATGTGAACAAGCAGGGTGGAACAGGCTCTCTGTTATGCAACAAAGCATTATGACTATGGGCCCTCGCCAGAGAGCATCAAATTCACCTTCTCGTGGTATATCTTCCAGGCATTCAAAACCTTTGGGCAGATAAACTCAGCCAAGTATTGCTGCCTCACAAATGGTCTCTCCACCTAGACCAGGTGGCCAAGATATTTCAGATCTGGAGAACCCCAGACATAGACCTATTTGCAAGTCCATTGAATGCCAAACTTCCATGGTTCTGTTCCAGGATTCTGGCTCAAAATTGCCAGGCAAGGGACACCTTCCTTCTTCACTGGGGTCATGACTTCCTCTGTCTTCCCACTTATTCCCCTCATCCCCAAAACACTCTTCAAGCTTCAGAGAGACACAGGTCGTATGATCCTCATAGCGCCAGGGTGTCCATGCCAAACATGGTATCCCCTGCTTCTACATCTCTCTCAAGCTGCACCTCTGGAATTAAGCTGTGCTCCAGATCTCCTCTCCCAGGAGAACGGGATGCTATGGCACCCGAATCGCCAGTCCTTGCATCTCAGGGCCTGGTTGCTGAAAGCTTAGACCTTCAGGATCTTAACCTTTCCCAACAGGTAAAGGATATCCTTCAGGCTTTTAGAAAACCTTCCACAAGACCCTTTTACGCCTTCAAGTGGAAACGTTTTACTATATGGTGTTCACAGAAGGGGTTAAACCCCCTTATACCTTTGGAATCGATACTAGAGTACCTACTTAATTTATCAAATTCTGGTCTAAAGCCCCATTCAGTAAGAGTCCATCTTAGTACAATTGCAGCTTCCTATAAGCCTCTAAATGGACAACCAATTTCCTCTCATCCACTCATAACAAAATTTATGAGAGGTCTTCTTATTAACAAAGCCTCCCATCAGGCCACCACCGGTGGCATGGGATTTAAACCTAGTTCTCGGGCAGCTCATGAAACTGCCTTTTGAACCTTTAGCCACTACAACCCTAAAGCTTTTGTCCTGGAAGGTCATCTTAGGTTTAGGTTTATTAAAACTTGTTATACCGCTCGATACCGTAGGCGTCTGAGCGGTTTACAATAAATAAAATCAGGCAAGTTAGTTAAAACAAGCACTCGGCTGCAGAAAAAGAAAGGAACGCCATCAAATCAAGAAAAGTAGAGGAGAAAGGAAAGAGGAGATAAGAACAGGAGTAAGCTAAAATCAAAAGCAATAATGCATGTGTACAAACAAGGGAGGAGGGGAAGGAGAAGACAAACATTCTGTGAAAGGACATGGTAACGAGGAGGGGGAAGGAATGGGCTAGGGAGGAGGATCAAACGCAAGGCAGAAAAGATGGGTTTTGAGTTGGGATTTGAATGTTTGGTATGAGCTTTCTGCACGGGGGGGGGGGGGGGGGGGGGGGGGGGGGGGGAAGGAAGTGAGTTCCAAAGACTTGGAACCAAGAAATAGAAAGCAGAGGAGCGGGTTTGTTCTAGACGAGCATGTAGGGGAGGGAAGGACCATGCGATTTATGTGTACAGAGCGGAGGAGGCGGTGAGGGGTACGGAATTGTATCTGATTTGCCAGGTAGAGGGGAGTGCCGGTATGGATTATTCGATGTGCAAAGATTAGAAGTTTATACCGAATACGGAAGGAAATGGGTAACCAGTGATATTGATAAAGAAGGGGTGTGACATGATCGAAACGTGATGCATGGGATAACAGACGGCAGTATTTTGAACGCGTTGGAGACGAGACAGTTGGGACTTGGGTAAACCAGCAAAAGAGACATTACAATAATCGAGACGGGACAACACAAGGGTGAGCAGAAGGGTGGTCAGAGCAGGGGTAGAAAGGAAAGGGCGAACTGCTCTAAGTTGACGAAGAGAGAAGAAAGAGCGTTGAATAATTGAAGAAATGTGATCTTTGAAAGTGAGGGCAGAGTCAAGAACAACACCTAAGTATCGGAGTGATGAGACCAGGGGGATAGGCTGGGAGGAGAGAGAGGGGGCACAGGTGGGAGAAGGACTGCCAAAGGTGAACCAGATTGCAAAAGATTTTGCCGGGTTTACTTGTAGAAAGTTAGAGGAGAACCAAGACATCACAGCAGTGAGACAGAGATTGAGAGGGGAAATATCAGGGGAAAAAGAATCTGTGTGGTGAAGAAGAATGTCATCTGCATAATAATATGCAGACATGCTAAACTGTTGGACCAGAAGGGCAAGGGGGGCTAGGAAAATATTGAAAAGAAGTGGGGCAAGAACAGACCTTTGGGGAACACCACAGGACAGGGGGGTGGGGGCAGAGGAAGAAGATGCAGAGACGACAGAGAAAGAACGACAGGATAGAAATGAATGAAACCACCGGAGAACCACACCCGAGAGACCAGCTTCCCGAAGACGGAAGCGGAGGGTGTGTTGATCTACCAGGTCGAAAGCCGCAGATAGGTCAAGGGAGACAGCCAGGGTGACAAGACCGCGATCGTGAGCAATGTGAAGATCATTAAGAAGGGAGAGAAGGACAGATTCAGTGCTATGGCCAGGGCGGAAACCTGATTGACGGGGATGGAGAGTAAGGGAAAGCTCAAGATGGGAGGCAAGCTGAAAGAAAACCAATTTCTCGAGGAGTTTCGATAAGAAGGGTAGATTTGAGACTGGGCGCCAGTTAGAAAGAACGGAAGGATCAGAGGAGTGAGATTTCAAGATGGGACGGACTAATGCGTGTTTCCAGGTGGAAGGAAAAGAACCAGTGGAGAGACTTGAGTTGAGAAGGGAAAGATATAAGGAGATAGAGCTAGGGAAGGTTCTAAAAGCCATTGGGAAGGGATAGGATCAGCTGGGCAGGTAGTTTTGCGAATAGTAGAGAAAGTCTTATTCAAAACATCAGGTGTAATGGGGTCAAATGAGGACCAGGAATGTGATAGTGCAGGAGTTAAGGATGGCGAAGAAAGGGGAGGAGGAGGAGGGGGCTCAGTGGGGGGAGAAAGAGGCGGCGGACATTGGGGAAAAGCTTGGCGGAGGGTGCTAACCTTGGAGACAAAGAAAGAAGCAAGGGCGGAGGAGTCCGGGAGAGCAGAGGTTACATTGGGAGAGGGGGAGGATGCAGAGTGCGAAGCTGTGAGGGAACGAAGGACTGAGTATAGCTGACGAGACGAATTCGAGGAGGAGGAAATGAGATCATTGTAATAATCACGCTTGGCCGTGTGGAGAAGGGTGCGATAGTGACGGTGGCAAGTATGGAAATCAGCAGAAGTGATAGGAGAAGGATGCTTCAGCCAGAGGCGTTCGGCACGACGGAGGTGCTTACGGTGTAAAATTAAGCCGTGGTGGAACCAGGGGTAGTGTGGGAGGCGGCGGCGGGAGTGGTGAGGGCAAAGGGGAGCGGCAGAGTCCAAGGCAGAGGAGAGTGATGAATGCAATTTGTGAACCTGGACGTCAAGGGGGAGAGTGTCGAAGTCTATTGGGAGCGAGATGGCTGGGGAGGGAAGATGGTGGAGAGTATCAACAGTGATTCGGCGGGAAAGCGTAGGAGAGGGGTTGGTATTGAAATTCGAGGAGGAGGCAACAAGTGGGACAGGAACGTCAAAGAAGAGACATACGTGATCGGTCCAGGGAAGAGAAGAGAAGGAAAGGGACAAGGGTAGGAAAGGGAAAGAACCCGGAGCGATGAGAAGATCAAGAGTGTGACCGGAAATGTGAGTGGGAAAGGAAACAAATTGTCGCAGAGAGTGATCAGATAGAAAAGTAAGAAAAGAAAGGTCTCTTGCTGAGGAGGGAGCATCCACATGAATATTGAAATCACCTAGGATTAAGAGACGGGGATAGCGGAGGGAAACTTCTGAAATGGTAGTTAGCAAGGAATCCCAGGAAGAGGAAGAGAGAGAAGGGGGGGCATAGATAAGAAGGAAGTAATATGGAGAAGAGGAAGAGTCCAGCCGTACAAGGAGGGACTCAGGATAGGAAGGAGAGACTAGGGGGGAAAGTTCAGATAGTGAAACAGAAGAGCGGTGAATAATAGCAATTCCACCGCCGCTTCTGCCTCGACGTGAAGTAGACAGGAAAGAATAGCCAGGTGGGAGACACCGGTTGAGGCTCGTCACCCTCCCTCAGCCAGGTTTCGGTTAGGAAGAAGACATCCAGACTGCGTAGTACAATAAGGTCTTGAATCAAGGATGTTTTGGTCCGGATTGAGCGACAGTTTAGGAGAGCTAAATGCAGGAGTGGGCGGGAAAGTGCAGAGGGAGGGGAGGGCTGTGAAAGGGGAGAGATACAATGGGTTAAATTGAGGGGCTGCTGGGCAAGATGGCCGGAGAGGGTAGCAGAGGACACAACAGGGCGCCAGCCCCAATGCACCGGTATGACAGACATGTTAGAGGGAAGAAAGAGCAGTAGCAAGAAAACTAGAACTGCAAAGGGTGGTATAGCAACGAAAGCTGCTTTTGACGGCAGATATGAAGAGCGAGGGGTAGTAGAATGAGGAGGTGGGGACAGGGAAGAGTGCATATGTAAAGGTGCAGATGGAGACGCCCAAACCTCAGCTTCGTCGCCCCGGAACTCGCCCCAAGGAGCTCGCACAAGGAGCAGGTTCTGCTCCTTGTGCGCGCTCCTTGTGCGCGCGCACGCAGCGCGCGCCTTTGCGGCGCAGGGCGCCGCACCAGTGTGGGTTTTAAACGCGGGAGAACCCAGCGTCACTTCCGGTGGGCGGGGACTGCAAGCGAGTACCTGGGGAGACACAAGGGCAGGAATACAAGCTGCTTTGAGAGCGCAGACTACAGCAACAGACAGCAAACAGATAAGCAGCACAGGCAGAAGCAGTTAGCAGGTAGGCAGATAATCGGGTGGAGCAGAACACAGCAAACAGCAACCAGACGCCGCACCAGTGTGGGTTTTAAACGCGGGAGAACCCAGCGTCACTTCCTAATTGCAATCACCTCTGCACATCGCATTAGTGAATTGCAAGCTTTAGTGGCTGATCCTCCTTTATACTAGGTTTCACCATGATAAGGTTGTTCTTAGAACTCATCCACATTTTATGCCAAAGGTTGTTTCGCCTTTTCATTTAAATCAATCAGTTTATCTTCCTGTATTCTTTCCGAGGCCTCATGCCTCTAATGCAGAAAGGAACCTTCATACTTTTGGATTGTAAAAGAGCCTTGGCTTTTTACCTACAAAGAACACAGCAACATAGAAGGTCTTATCAACTTTTTATTGCTTTTGATTTCTAGTCATTTGGGACTTCCAGTCTCCAAGAGAACTCTGTCCAAATGGATTGCACAATGCATATCCTTTGCTTATGAGAGTAAGAGTCTCCTCTTCAAGGTCATGTTACAGCTCATAATGTAAGAGCCATGGCAGCCTCTATGGCCAACCTTCACTCTGTGTCTATTGATGACATTTGTCGAGCAGCCACCTGGGCTTCGGTACACACCTTTACAGCCCACTACTGCCTAGATAAAGCTTCCCGTCGGGATGCCGCCTTTGGCCAAGCTGTTCTTAAAAATCTCTTCCAGACCTAATTCAACCAACCCTGGTGGGATGCCAGAGATCCATGGAGAAAGCATGGCCCACCTTACTTAGGTGGCAGCTTCCTGGGGCTGTCTCCCTGGCATCTTCAACTAGGGATTCTCCATGTGTGAAGACTACATTCCTGCTTGTTCCTGGAGATAGCGTAGTTACTCACCTGTAACAGGTGATCTCCGGGAACAGTGGGAATTTAGTCTTCACAGCCCACCCACCTCCCCTAGGAGTTGTCTCTCTATCTCTCTGTCTTTCCTCTCTCCCTCTATCCTTTCACTCACCTACAAACTTAACTGAAGAGGGACAGTTGGAAAGGCGGGAAGGCAGCGCGCATGTGCTGAGGGATGCTACCAAAAGTGCTCCTATTGGACACTGGGGAGCATTCCCGCGCAGGCTCCATCGGTACCGACGATACCCATATGTGAAGACTGAATTCCTGCTGTTCCCAGAGATCACCTGTTACAGGTGAGTAACTACGCTTTATTGACTGTTCACCTCGTCAGCTGAACCTGTTGTATCTCGATAGATCCTACTCTCACTGTTGACTGTTCACGTTTTGACTGGTAGAAAAACAGTATACCAAAACCGGTTAAATATCTTTTTTAAGGTATGAATTATTTAATAGATTAGTAAGACAAGACTTGGCTAAATCCACATTGGCTTTCTCCCATTAAATCATTTCTATCTACATGTTCAGTAATTTTATTCTTTATAATGGTTTCTACCATTTTGCCCAGTACTGACGTCAAGCTCACTGATCTGGATCACCCCTGGAATCCTTTTTAAAAACTGGCGTTACATTGGCCAGTCTTCAGGTACAACAGATTTTTAATGATAGTTCACAGATACTAATAGTAGGTCTGCAATCTCATATTTCTCCAGGAACAAGCAGGAAGTCAGCCCTCGCATATGGGTGATGTCGGTCCCGATGGAGCCCCCGTGGAAGCATCTCCCCAGCTTTCGAAGAAAATCTTTGGGAGATACCACCCCACACAAGCATGGTCCTGCCCAAGGGTGCCATTTTACTCAGTCTCCTTTTTTCCACGGAGCCCAACAGACATCCTTCTTTTCTTCCCCAGAAAAAGTTGATCTTTTGTGCATTAAACTGTCTTTTCTTTCTCTGGTTAACACTGGTCCCTTTCCCGCCTCGAGCCCATTTGCCCCGTCATCAAGTCTTGGACCCGTTTTCTTTTTCTTTCCAGCGCGGTTTTGTGCTTTTTTTTTTTTCTATCTGCTACACGTGTCGAGAGTCTTCGACCTCGCAGGGGTTCTTTTTGCCCCAATAACCAGTGGGTTCAAAAAGTATGATAGGTGCGCAAAAAGCATGTCCCTCACCAATACACATGACTGCTGCCTCCGGTGTCTAGGTGCTGACCATGACCCAGAAGTCTGTGCCCTGTACAAAAAGATGTCAACGAAGGCCATCCAGCATCATCAGCAAAGGTAAGACGACATCATCCAGATTCTGCCCTGGTATCCTTGGTAGCCTCGCGCTCTAAGGCCTTGCATCGATCCTTGGAGTCGCGTAAGGTCCCTGCGGCGCCTGTTCGGGTCCATGGACACTCTGACGAGGGTTCTCCAGAGCAGGAACGCAAGAAGAAGAAATCCTTGAAGACTTCATCCTGGGACTCGGACACACAGAGCAAGTCCTGTGCCAGATCTCACAGTCCGCAGAGAATACCTGAGGAGTCAGAGTGGGAGCAGCCAGTGAAGGTTCCCCAAACAGACAGTGAGGCCTCCGATGACTGGTCCTGGACCCCCGAGGCTTATCCCATCGAGGACTCCCTCTCCTCACTGATGCCGGACCTGGTAACCCCAGTGTCTGCGTTAAAGGCTGCATATCCTGAGTGGGAAGCCTGGATGATGGCTCTGGAGTGTAATGTTGTTGCCTTCCTTGCTTTGCAGCAGGCATTGACACCCAGCCTGTTGGTGTTCGTGCCCACAGGGAGCTCAATCTCGAGGACTCCCTGGGCCGCTGAAACAATTCTTGAGAGCGCGGAGCCTCGAGCAGATCCTCAGCATGGGTTTCGATCTCTCTCCCAGTCCTCGGGAGCGAGATCCTTCCCAGTGAACACTTGCAGCTCAGGCCAAGCAGCAACCATGGGTCACCGAGGCCCCGACCTGGGACCCCATACTCCAGGCACCGTTGGTGCTTGAGTCCTCAACCAACTTCTCTGACTGGGAGTCAGAGGACGAGGCATCCCCAGAGATGCGTAATCACCAGACCCGTTTCCCCCAGTGTTGTGGCACCGGTCCTCGCCCAAGGACACATTGTTCTTCGTGTTCATTTGAGACATTGCAGAAGCCATGTCCCTCACCACTGAGTCGAAGGAGGACCCTCACACAGAGGAACTTGAAATCCCTCTAATACGAGGCAGCTCCTCCTTTGAATGTGGGCGACACCAGCATCTGTACCCATAGTTAGATGACGCCGCAACACCATGTACTGGGTCTAGGGCCCTGGATTCCGGAAGGTGCAATGCCCACACACCTCTATTATGGTGGAGTCGACCACGCACTGGCAGAAAAGCCCGAAGACTAACTCCTCCATTCCATTTTCTACCAGCTGTATATTGGCATGTATCTCCAGGATCTGGCAAAGGAACTCGCAGGTTTCTCAGCGGGTCTCAGTGGGGATCACCTCCAGTGGTTCCAAACCTTCACAAAGTGTGTCAGGGAATACTCAAAGTACATGTCCTGGGCCACCTAGCGTCAAATGGGAAGGTGGCTGCCACAGGCATCGGTGCTCGACACCAGGCCTGGCTCCAGGCATTGGACCCAAGAGAAACTCCTCGATGTCACCTGCGTCAGGGAAGACTTCTTAGGTTAAGTGATGGAGGAAAATACAGCGGAGATCGAGACAGAGTTCCTCACGCGGACGTGGCTTTCTAGGAAGACCTCCACTCTCTCTCTAATCAAAACCAGCAGGTAAGAGGCACGCTTTTACTTGCCAATAATTTTCTATCTCCAGGAACAAGCAGGAATGTAGTCTTCACATATGGGTATCGTCGGTACTGACGGAGCCAGCGTGGGAACGCTCCCCAGCGTCCAATAGGAAAGCTTTTTGGAGCATCCCACAGCGCCTGCGTGCTGCCTTTCCGCCTTTCCCAACTGTCCCTCTCCAGTTCTTCGTTTTCTGCGGAGCCAACAGGTCGCACATCCTGTCACCGCAGAAAATTCCCTTCTTATACTTCTTTTTTGTGGTCGCGTCTGCCTTCCCACGATACTATACTGGTACCGCCGGTTCTTCTTTTCTTTTTTCTTAAAAACAAAACAAAACAAAAAAAACCCTTTGTTTCTGGAGTCCTTCAGTAATTTTCTTCTCTGGTGCCACGTGCCATTTTGGGCACTAGGCCCAATTTTTTTCCCTCAAAATGGAAAAACCCGCTTCGGGTTTTAAAAAGTGTTCTAAGTGTGGCGGTACCATCTCCGTCACAGACACTCTTGAGTGGTGCCTCAAATGTTTAGGTCTTGACCACTCTATATTTCAGTGTGTTTCCTATGGAATGATGTCAAAAAGGGGCCGGCAAAACAGAGCTGCTAAGCTCAGCACCCTTTTTCCCTCCAATGCAGCCTCCGTGGCATCGACGTCCTCCAGAGCTTCATACTTCTCCCATAGATCTCAGGTTACTAAACATAAAACTAGCCGGTCCTCAACGGGTAGATCTCCTTCTAAACATCGAGGGACTTTTACCGGAAAAATTGCCCCGGCGGGAGGCTTCGGCTTCCAAAGCACTAATGGGGCTCCAGGATGTTCTCGAGGCTTCAACCTCATAGTAACATAGTAGTTGACGGCAGATAAAGACCAGCATGGTCCATCCAGTCTGCCCAGCAAGATGGCAAGAGTAGGTGCACCTGTCGCTCCGCGCAGGCCACCCCTCCCCATATCCTTGTTCAGGGGTAAACCCACCACTCCATGTAGGACACCCCTATTTGTTGAGACGTTATATTTTTCAGAAGTTAGATGGTACCATTTATTTTGTTTTTATCCTGTTTCTGTAAAGGGATCCTCTGTTTGTCCCATGCCTTTTTGAATTCCGTCACTGTGTTTGCCCCTACCACTTCCATCGGGAGGGCATTCCAAGCATCCACCACCCTTTCAGTGAAAAAATATTTCCTGACATTGCCTTTCAATTTACCCCCTTGCAGTTTCATGTTATGCCCTCTAGTTTTACAGGTTCCCCGTCTTTGGAAGAGGTTTGTCTGTTCATCATTTCTCTTTAAGAATTTAAAGGTCTGAATCATATCTCCCCTGTCCCTCCTCTCCTCCAAAGTGTACACATTTAGGTCTTCAAGTCTCTTCTCATAAGGCTTCTGACGCAGGCTCCAAATCATTTTGGTCGCCTTCCTCTGAACAGTCTCCAGTCTTTTTACATCCTTTGCAAGATATGGTCTCCAAAACCTCGGCAGAACTACTGGTGCCATGCCCTGGGGTTCCGGCTGCTTTAACCGGCACCGATACCCAAGCATCGGCAGCGTCATTAGACCAGAGATTCTTGGGTATTGAACACAGTGTGGCGGCTCTCCTCACAGCCTAGATGCCCCTGAAACCGCTTCACACAATTCAGCCGGTACCGGCACCGACTCTGCTACCGGCACCGACTCCATTGACATCGGCAGGTATTCTACCGGGACCAAGTCATGCGTCTCTATCCAGCATCGACAAGTTGGTACCGGACCACTCCGATGCCGACTTAGATCGGTACCGTGCCTTGCACAATCACTCGGATCGGAGGTACTTGGAATACTCGGATGAGTCTGAAGACTCTGAAAGCTCTGCCGATACCAGAGTACTTCTTTCTGAGGATTCCTCTTCTCCTCCAGCGTAGGATGTCTCCACCAGAGGATATGTCCTTTGAGGATTTTATTCGAGATGTGGCCTGAGGTCTTTCCATCACAGTGGCGCCTGAAAAAGAGCCTAGGGCAAAGGAATTAGAAATCCTGCAATACCCTAAAGCGCCCAAGGAGGCAGCTACCTTACCTATTCATGAGATCTTGCATGATCTTATGTTAAGGATGTGGGAAACTCCTCTAACCACATCTCCTCATTCTCGAAGACTCGACACCATGTATCGAGTTCCTCCTTGTCCTGGGTTTCAAAAGACTCAATTACCACACCATTCCATTGTGGTGGAATCAGCCATGAGACAGATGAAGAGTGTAAAAAGGCATGCATCTAATCCTCCAGGACGTGAGTGTAGGACTCAACGCCTTTGGTCGATCCTTCCAGGCTTCTGTGCTTTCTGCTAGGATCAGTTCCTATATCTTGTATATGGGAATGTTCCTTAAGGAAGTCACAGGAGACTTAGAGCTTATGAGCCCTCTCCTTCCGGATGATAAAAGGCAAGATTATCTTACTCTTGTTAAACATGCTCAGGATGTTTCCAGGTTTGTGAATCGTGCAGCCTTTGACTGCTTTGAATGCATAAGCAGAATCTCTGCTATTGCCATAGGTGCATGCAGAATTGCCTGGCTTCAGGCATCTGACTTAAAAATCTGGGTACAGGACAAACTGGGGAGTATACCTTGCACAGGAGAGAATCTCTTTGGCAAGAATTGGCAGGAAAAGGCTAATGAGATAGATGCTGACAATATCACTTTGGATAGATTGTCCAAATCTACAGCTGATCCTGTGAGGAAAAGATCCTCTAAGAAACCATTCTTGAGTAAGAAGAAGTTTTATCCCTCCTATACCCAGCAGGGACATTGTTCAGGTCAGTCTGCCAAAAGGGACAGTAGCAACAATCTAGGCAACAAAGGAAACCAAAAGCAGCTAAGCCTCAACCGGCTCAGCAGAATCGGCCTCCACAGGGGCTTTGACTCCTATTTAGAGAACTTTGCCTTCCTGGCCCTGAACGACCCAGAACCCTCCACCATCCCAGGAAGGTTATGTCATTTTGCCCCCAGATGGTGTTAGATAACAGCAGAAAATTGGACTCTATCTATTGTACGAGAGGGGTACAAGCTTCATTTCCTCAGCATGCCCCTCCTATAATAGTAAGACAGTTCAATTCTCAGACCTTTCCCAACGACGGGTTAGGTCAAGAAGTCACAATACTCTTTGCTCAAGGAGCAATAGAAGAGGTGCCCATTCCCCAATGGGGTACAGGGTTTTACTCCCCCTATTTCCTTATTCCAAAGAAAACAGGAGGACACAGACCCATTCTAGACCTCAGAGAATTGAACAAATTCCTGTTCAGAGAGAAGTTTAAGATTTCTCTAGGAACTCTGCTGCCATACCTTCAGAGTCAGGATTGGCTTTGTTCTCTAGATCTCAAGGATGCGTACGCTCATGGTCTCATCCATCTAACTCACCGAAAGTTCCTTCGCTTTCTGTTTCAAGGGAAGCACTACCAATACAGGGTTCTTCCCTTTGGCCTGGCCTCTGCACCAAGGGTGTTCACAAAATGCATAGCTGTGGTGGCAGCATTTCTCCGCACCCTGGGAATATTCGTCTTCCCTTACTTAGACAACTGGCTCATTCGACCCCCTTCAGAGCCAGAGGCCAGGGTTGCTCTGTCTCGCACAATGCGCATCCTTTCAATATTTGGGACTTGTCATAAACTTCCCAAAGTCCAACCTTGCTCCTACTCAATCCCTAGAGTTTTTATAGGAGCTCTTCTGGATACCAGACAGACAAGGGCCTTTCTTCCACAGCCCTGCTGCCTTTGCATTGTACAGTTAGCTTCCCAAGATGGGCTAAAACCTCACCTCACTGCTCGGGAAATGTTAGTTGCTGGGCCACATGGCATTCACTGTGCATGTGGTTCCTTATGCTCGCCTCCATATGAGGGCAACCCAGTGGACCTTATCCACTCAGTGGATTCAGGCGTCAGGTTGCCTGTCAGACAAAATAGCAAACGCGGATCGCCTTATTTTGTCCCTCCAATGGTGGCAGTCACCCAAAAACCTTTTGGTGGGGTCTCCTTTTCAGCAACCCCCACCCCAAGCCACTCTAACAGATGCTTCACAGGTGGGTTAGGGAGCCCACCTGCATGGCCTCTCTACCCAGGGTACCTGGACTCCACAGGAGGCCTATCTTCATATCAGCCTCCTGGAGCTCAGAGCAATCTTCCTTGCTCTTCGAGTATTTCACACACAGCTCAGCTACAAGACAGTCCTAGTTCAAACGGACAATCCCGTAGCCATGTTCTGTGTGAACAAGCAGGGCGGAACAGGCTCTCTGTCACTGTGCAATGAAGCTTTGCGACTAAAGGCCCTCGCCAGAGAGCATCAGATTCATCTCCTTGCGGTGTATCTTCCAGGCATTCAAAACTCTTGGGCAGACAGACTCAGTCGAGTTCTGCTTCCACACGAATGGTCTCTCCATGCAGACCAGGTGGCCAAAAGTTTTCAAATTTGGGGAACCCTGTATATAGACCTCTTTGCAAGTCCACTGAATGCCAAACTTCCCTGGTTCTGTTCCAGAATTCCGGCTTGAGGTTGTCGGGCCAGGGATGCTTTCCTCCTTCATTGGGGTCAGGACTTCCTGTATGCCTTTCCACCCATTCCCCTAATTCCCCAAACCCTGTTCAAGCTTCAGAGAGACAGAGGTCATATGATCCTCATAGCTCCACGTTGGCCATGGCAAATGTGGTACCCTCTGCTCCTACATCTCTATCAAGCTCCGCCTCTGGAGTTAGGATCTGCTCCAAATCTCCTTTCTCAGGAGGACTGGAATCTGTGGCATCCCAATCCCCAGTCTCTGCATCTCAGGGCCTGGTTGCTGAAAGCCTAGAACTTCATGGTCTTAACCTTTCCCAGCAGGTAAAGGATATCCTTCATGCTTCCAGGAAACCTTCCACAAGATGCTCTTATGCATTTAAGTCTAAAAGGTTTACCATATGGTGCTCGCAGAAGGGTCTTAACCCTCTTGCGATACCTCTGGAATCATTACTGGAGTACCTCCTTCATTTATCAAATGCAGGGCTTAAGACCAATTCAGTGAGAGTCCATTTGAGTGCTATTGCAGCTTCTTTCAAGCCTCTAAATGGACAACCTATTTCCTCTCATCCTCTCATAGCGAGATTTATGAGAGGCCTTCTTTTAACTAAGCTTCCCATTAAGCCACCACCGGTGGCATGGGACTTGAATCTGGTACTTGGGCAGTTCATGAAACCGCTCTTTGAACCATTAGCTACTACCTTTTTGAAATTCCTTTCATGGAAGGTTATTTTTCTCATTGCAATCACATCAGCACATCGCATCAGTGAATTGCAAGCATTGGTGTCTGATCCTTCTTATACAAGGTTCCATCATGATAAAGTAGTCCTTAGGACTCATCCACACTTTATGCCAAAGGTGGTTTCGCCCTTTCATTTAAACCAAGTGGTTTACCTTCCTGTATTCTTCCCAAGGCCTCATGCCTCAAATGCAGAAAGGAATCTTCATACTTTGAACTGTAAAAGGGCTCTGGCCTTTTACTTGCAAAGGACACAGCAACATAGAAAATCCTCTCAAGTCTTTGTTGCTTTTGATCCTAGTCATTTGGGACTTCCAGTCTCCAAAAGGACACTGTCCAACTGGATTGCACAGTGTATATCTTTTGCCTATCAGAGTAAGAACCTTCCTCTGGAAGCAATGTTCCCTCTAATTTTCTGTAGGCTGTGTGCGCATAAAATATCAGCTGTGCAGCTTTTGAAGGAAAGTTAAATTTTTGTGCGCCACATAACGACACTCGGAGTTATATACTTTAAAATTTGACTACATGTCAGAATACAGTATGTACACCACATTGATTGTAATCAAATTAAATGAAAATAGACGATTACTAAATGAAGCAGAAAATTTCTAATTACAATCACAACTTTTAAATTTTAAGACGTCTGTTTTCTATCAGAATCAGAACCATAATTTTTGTGCGCTCTGTTGTAAAGTATGTGCGCTCACTCGGCGAGGTGTGTGCGCGTGCACACGCGCACAGCTTAGAGGGAACAGTGTCTGGAAGGCCTTATCACAGCTCACAGTGTGAGAGCCATGGCAGCCTCAATGGCTCATCTTCACTCTGTGTCTATCAATGACATCTGTCGAGCAGCTACTTGGGCTTCGGTACATACCTTCACAGCCCATTACTGCTTAGACAAGGACTCCCGCCGGGATGCCTTGTTTGGTCAGGCTGTTCAACACCTGTTCCAGACTTAATCAACTCCTACCCACCATCCCTGGGTAGGAGAAGTGGAAGGGAAGTGAGGGAGTCCCCATATGTGAAGACTGCATTCCTGCTTGTTCCTGGAGATAACATAGTTACTCACTTGTAACAGGTGATCTCTGGGAACAGCAGGAATTTAGTCTTCACAACCTACCCACCTCCTCTAGGAGTTTTATCTCTCTCTCTCTTTCTCTCTTTCCCTCTCTCTTTTGTCTCGGCTATAAACTCAACTGGAGAGGGACAGTTGGGAAAGGCGGGATGGCAGCACACAGGCGCTGTGGGATGCTCCCAAAAGCTTTCCTATTGGATGCTGGGGAGCGTTCCCGCGCAGGCTCAATCGGTACTGACGATACCCATATGTGAAGACTGAATTCCTGCTGTTCCCGGTGATCACCTGTTACAGGTGAGTAACTATGCTTTCTTGGAGTCCTGCTAGACCAGTCCAGGACTCTCCTGAGATGCTGTTCAGAGGGACGTATGGTCTTGTAGGTTGTTCAGCTCCTTTGGATTCTCAGCTCATATAGATTCTGTACATAGTTCCCCATGCAGATCTGATATTTCTTGCATATAGTTTCGGGCTTGGGGGCCCCTTTGAGGGATCCTTCTGAAGGACACATTTGCTTTAGTACAAAATATTGGAGAGTGCCCTTAACTGTATTGGGTATTTATGGTAGTGATGAGGTCACAGCACTTTCTGGAATTTTCTCTTGGGGGAGATAACCCGCTGGTCTGGACTGGTCTAGCAAGACTCCAGGAAAGGAAATTATCAGTAAGTAAAATCCCCCCCCCCCCCCTGCTGCCGCCACCACCATTCACACACACTGCTGAATAAATTAAAGGGGCAGTAGGTTTTAGTAACTACCCTGCCCCTTTAATTTATTCAGCCATCTGTGCAGCAAACCTACTAACCTTTTTGGGGTGGGGTGTTTTTTTTCTGTTTTGCAGGATGTGCAGACACCGGCTGTCCCTGCCGGGCCCTTTTCAGTACTTCTGCCCATGAAGGTAGGGATCCCCACAGGCAGACACTGGCTCCCCTGATCGCGTGTGGGGGTTGGGATTGCCGTGGGCAGACATGGACTCTCCAAGCCGCGCGCAGCCCTTTTGGCACTTCACCCTGCAGGGGTTGGGATGCCCACTGGGCAGACACTGGCTTTCCTGGCCACTTTTCCCTGGGTGCTCTGAGCCCAGGTGCCAGGTCAGATTTCTTTTTGGTCACCACGATGACATGGCGCCTGGGGTTTCTCGAGCCCTGATTTAACATTTTAAAAAACCACCACCATAATTTAGAATTTTCAACTAATAAATCCAACTTTCTATTCCACACGCTTTAAAACAAAAAATGTGTGCTTTTTTTGTTTTGGGGTTTTTACAAAAATAAAAAGCATCCAATGCCACATATTCATAATTTAATTTAGCTTACCTCACCTGAGGTAATCAAAGCCTAGAAACGTCACGGTCCGTATTCAGCTGTGACTGAAATAATAAATACGAATGGTGGCTGGCACTGAATATTCAAGGCGGCCTGTAATGACTATCTGGATAGTGCTGCTGATAATATAAGGGATGGTTCTGGTCAGTGGCACGTCCTGCTATCCTGGATAAGTGGCTTTGAATATGGAACCTTCCATTTATTTCGGCATCTTCATAGTAGTACTCATCTTCAACCTCTAAGGGGGAATTTTATAACAAGCTGCTTAGATTTACACATAAACAATGCATGTAAATATAGTTTTTAGTCATAGATGCGTGTAAATGAGACTATCGCGATTCTGTAAGTATGTACTCTGTTGCATGTACTTTCACTGTAGGCATGCAGAAGTTTAGGCGAGGCATGGGAGAAGTGCAAGGTTATGTGCATAAATTATAAAATAATATAATTTGCCCATGTTCCTTATAAACGTAGGCATGGGTGTTTAATGCACCCCTTCCGCCATTTTCGCTAGTACTTTATAAAATAAAGTATGTGTACTTCATGTTATAAAATGGGCATGAAATACATGCATCTGCTGTTCAGGAGGTTGTAAAATGATCCTATTTGTGGGAGTATTTTATTACGAGGCATAGGTTAATAGGGCCCTCTGTTCCCTGCTATACAATTATCCTCCAGATGTACACCTATCAAGGCTTTGGTCTTCAATACATAGAATGCGGAGAAACTATTTGAAATTTCGACCCAAGCAGAATTGGGAACTTGAAGTATGTTAATTGTTGTGAATAATGGGTGAATATTTATTTTGGAGATATTTACTCCATTGTCAAGCAGGCATATTTGATGTTGACATCATCCAATGGAGTTGGTGTGGCTGCATTTCTCTGCTATCTATGGAGAATCCTTATTACAGGTGAGCAGCCTTGCTTATCCTGTTTGCAATATTTTTCCACTGGCTCCCAATAAATGTTGGAGATCATGTAATAAGATGGGAACTGTCTTATATGTGGTGGACATGTCCAAACTTTGTTTTGTCTTGGAAATCCAAGCACTATAGTATTGAGAAGACTGCCATCGATTTTGGCTTTGGATTCATGAGTATTTGTACTTTGCTTACCCTGTAATCATGCAAGTTTAACCAAATGTAATTTACCTAGGCATCTTTTACTGACAGCTAGGTGGACAGTTGCTTCATTGTGGAACAGACCAATTTACCAAAAGATCAAGCTGACTTTCCAGGAAATGGGAGGTTTATGAAATGGCAAAACTGACAGATGAAAGAAAAGAGATCCTCAACACTTCTCATTATAATATTTGTAGAAAGTAGGGCTGACATACACATAGTAAGTGATACCCTTTTTATTATTGCAGTAATGAATACAGCTTTCCAATAAAAAGGTCCCTCTGGGGCTGGCCTGACCAGCAGGTAAACTAGGCAGCTGCCTAGGGCAGCAACTTCTTGCAGGAGGAGGGGGCGGGCAGCCAAGAGCAGGGCATTCAAAACTAAATAGATTTTGATAGCCAGGGGGTGTGTAAATCTTAAGATTTGCCTAGGGAGGCAACACCTTGAACCACCATTGGGACCGGCCTTGGGTCCTGCCTACAGTTTGATGCTTATTTATGCTTATTTCTGTATATCTAAGTGAACTATTTATTTATTTTATTTATTTACATTCTCTTATATACCGCGCTATTCTGCATCAGTGCGGTTTACATTGAACAAACTGAAATTACATTGAACAGGGCATTATAACTTGGAGATAACTATTTTACAGGGAACTAACGGAGCAGCCACAATTATTTGATCATATCTGTGAACTTTTCCTGTAGGCATTTTGGATTGTGTTGACCCCCCACCTGGTCTCTCTTCTTTTTCTCATCTATTTAGTTTTTAACCTTCTTTCTGAAGGGAAGGCTTATGAAATCTCCATTTCTCTGGGCCTGCACCTCCATTCCCATTAATTTCCATATGCAGGTTTTCATGACGTCAGAAGATCAGTTTATCTGCACGTCTTTCCGAATGTAGACTCCTTTTTGGTTCTGTGTGAAACTTGTTTTGTTTTTCTTTTATCTAGGTCGACTGATTTTAATAACGCTTTCCTAGCTGCCACTCTTTTTCTTTTCTTTTTGCTGGTTTTAGATTCTTGTCTTAAACAGTGTAGAGAGGTACAATTGTTCCTGAGCGGGTGTCCAGTTTAGTCTTCCACATCCGGGTAGTGCACCTCCTCCTGCAGCAAGGAGACTGGACCAATCAACTCTTTAGAACTGTAGCCTGCTTACTGCTGGAACTCCCATGAGCCCTCCAGTGTGTCCAGTCTCCTTGCAACAGGAGGTGGTGTGAGCCTGGAGCTAGGCTCACTTCTTGTTTCTAGTTGTTTTTTCTCTCCAGTTTAGTTTACTTTAGTTTCTTTTTCCTGGCTACTGTCTCTTTAATTGGTGTTAAAAAAAAAAAGAAAAAAAAAAAGGATTTTGCAGCGAGTGTCTGACACACGGGGATTCCCGCGGTGGAGAGGCTGAACGGCACTGCTCTTCTCCCCTGGTTCCCTGCCTGCAGTCTCTACCGGCTGCTCTGATCGCTCCCCCAGGACTGTTCGGGGGCAGGATCAGTATACCCGCGGCTCTCCTTCCTTCCTATTTCCCTGAGCACGCTGCCAGGCACTCCAGCGCTGAGGTCCGGTGCTTGCCTGCCCTTCAGCACACCGGCTCTCTCCTCTGCTCCGGTCCTGCTGAGCGGCGGTCCGAACGCTTGCTTTTGCATGTTTTCAGGGTAAGTGTTTATCTCATCGGGTTTTTTGTCTCGTCAGTGCTTTTCTTTTCTTTCATTTTTTCCTTGTGTTTTGGCGCTCTTTTTTTCTTCAGCACGCCTCGATCGCGGCGGCCATTTTGGATTTTATTTTTTGGCGGTAATTGCCTTTGCTGGCTCTCAATTCTTTTAATTTCGTAGCGTTTTGCCTTCCCTTCCATTTTGAGCACTTACTAACTGTTTCTTTTTTGTTTTCGTTTAAAAAAAAAAAAGGGGTTTAAGCCCGCGGGCTCTGTGTGGGGCTGGGCGGTATAGTGCTCCCTCACTTGATCCTCGGCTGCCTCAGGGTACGCTGTTTCTATCCTTTCCTCAGCTGCGACCCTGATTGACTGTACAATGTCCTCCAAACCACAATGCCTGGTCTGCGGTTTGCGTAGGCGGTCCGTCTCTGCCGCTGGTTTCTGCTCCAGCTGTGCTGCAGTCTCCTCTGGCATGGAACATCAGGGGGACTCCCCTTTTCCAGCAGAGCACTTGGTGACTCCGCTGTCTGCTGAGGGTGATCTTCCTCCGGGGCCTCTGTTGCCGCCTGTGGCTACTGGTTCTCAGGCTTCAGGGTCCGGAGTCTCTGTAGAGCAAGGGGATGCTTCTTCTGCTCTGACGCATTTTTCTCCAGATTTCGTGCTAATTATGCATCAGGCATTCAAGTTGGGGCAGTTGGGCAAATGGCCTGAGTCCTCCCCCTCAGCTCTCGTCCCTCTGCCGCCTGTCTCGGTCCCGCCGGAACCGCCCTCCAAGGCGGCTAGGAAGTCGCACCCTGTTGGCTTGGTGCAAGAAGATTTCGAGGTACCAGACCTCGAGCTGGATGCTGACCTTGAGGGCAGTGTCGATGACCTTGAAGAGGGTGAAATTCCAGACCCTGAGGATCAAGCTAGGATTGTTCGGGTGTTCCGTAAGGAGGAGTTGGTTCCTCTTATCACGGAAGCACTTCAGACACTCAATCTCTCAGCGCTGGCTCCGGGGGAGGTCGATGTGTTGGAGGATCCCTTATTCAGGCGGTTCGGGACTCTCAGGTGGTCTTCTCTGTTCACCGGGTGGTAGCTCAGATGATACAGACCGAGTGGGACCATCCGGACGCTGGCTTGAAGGGCATCCGGACGATGCATCGTCTTTATCCGTTGAAGGACGAGGATAAAGAGAAATTCAAGTCCCCTCGAGTTGATGCAGCAGTATCTGCGGTGACCAAAAAGACCACTATTCCGGTGGAAGGCAGTGCTGCCTTGAAGGACATTCAGGACAAGAAAGTGGATGGTTTATTGAAGCAAGCATTCGAGACCAATGCCTTGTCGCTACAGGCTTCGATTTGTGCGGCCTGGATAGCTAGAGCCTCTTTGCGATGGGCTCAGCGCTTGCGTCAGAATTCTTCCCTAGATCAGCAAGCGTTGCTCGAGGTTACTCGCCTAGAGTCGGGTTCCGCTTATCTGGCAGATGTCCATTATGATTTGATACGTACCATGGCGAATAGTATGGCTTCGTTGGTGGTTGCGCGCAGATCCCTTTGGTTGCGTAACTGGGCCACCGATCCTTCCTCCAAGTCTCGCCTTAGCAGACTTCCCTTTAAGGGTAAGTTGCTATTCGGGGAGGACTTGGACAAGTTGGTGAAAGACTTGGGTGAGACCAAAGGTGGAAGGCTTCCGGAGGACAAGCCCAAGTCGATTAGAGCTTTTCCAGCGCTTCGGGGTCCCTTTTGGGATTTTCAGAGATTTCGGTCGACTCGCCTTTGGAATTCCCAGCGAGGCCGGTTTGCGTCTCGGACTCGGTCCTTTCGTAGTTTCCGGGGGGCTGGCAGAGGCTTCTCCATCGCTTCTTCCGGTGCCTCCTCTTCCTTTGGTCGCAAAACGCAATGAAATGAGGCGGGCTCCGGAGGGGGTTCAAGTTATTGGTGGACGTCTTCGGAACTTTCTTCCCTCTTGGGCCCACATTACTTCGGACCGTTGGGTCCTCGAGATAGTCGGAGACGGTTATGCGTTGGACTTTGCCATCCCGCCAAGAGATTCCTTTGTCCTCTCTCCCTGCAAAGGGTCGCAGAAGGAACTGGACATTCGGGTAACCTTGGAACGCTTGTTAGCGCTGGGTGCCGCCGTCCCAGTTCCGGCGAACGAGTGCGGACTCGGTCGTTACTCCATTTATTTCGTGGTGCCAAAGAAGGACGGCTCAGTACGTCCTATTCTCGATTTCAAGGGCGTGAACCGCTGTCTACGGGTACCTCATTTCAGAATGGAGACTCTCCGTTCCGTCATTGTCGCCGTGCGACAGGGAGAGTATTTGACTTCTCTGGATCTCACCGAGGCTTATCTGCATATTCCCATTCGGCCCGCACATCAGAAGTTTCTCCGATTCGCGTTTCCCTGGGGTCACTTCCAGTTCCAAGCACTACCTTTCGGCCTGGCCACCGCGCCACGCATTTTCACCAAGGTCATGGTTGTAGTCGCGGCAGCCTTGCGCAAGGAGGGAGTTCTGGTGCACCCCTACCTCGACGATTGGCTGATAAGAGCGAAGTCCACGGAGGAGAGTTTGCAGGCCACAGACAAAGTCGTTCGTCTTCTGCAGAATCTCGGATGGGTGATCAATGTGTCCAAGAGTCAGCTGGTGCCGACTCAACATCTCGAATATCTGGGTGTTTGTTTCGATACTTCCACGGGGATAGTATCTCTCCCGGATCGCCGTGCCCAGAGTTTGCGTCAGCTCCTGCTGGTGTTCCTAGCAGACCCCGCTCCATCGGCCTGGTGGTATCTCCGATTATTGGGAACCATGGCATTGACTCTGGAAGTGGTTCCTTGGGCCCGATTTCATATGCGGCCTCTTCAGCGTGCTCTGTTACGTCGTTGGTCCCATCAGTCGGATTCTCTCAACCGCCGGTTGTTGTGTCCCCGCCGGGTTCGGCTGGCGTTACAATGGTGGCTGTCCCCGCTATCGCTTCAGACGGGAGCTCCCTTGGAACAGCCCCTCTGGTTGCCGGTCATCACGGATGCGAGTCTCTCCGGCTGGGGAGCCCACTGTCAGGGGCAGTTTGCACCGGGGACATGGTCTCCGCGGGAGGCTCTGTGGTCGATCAACCGCCTCGAGTTACGAGCAATACGGCTAGCGCTGCAAGCTTTCGAGGTGTCAGTCCGCGGTCGAGCGGTTCGTGTTCTGTCGGACAACGCGATGGCGGTGGCGTACGTCAACCGGCAGGGGGGCACAGGCAGCGTGCCCCTGGAAGTCGAGGCGGACGCGCTGTTCGTTTGGGTGGAAAAGCGTCTCCTGGCCATTTCGGCAGTGCATATCGCTGGAAAGGACAATGTCATGGCAGATTTTCTGAGTCGTGTGTGAATAGACGCCGGAGAGTGGGAGTTGCACCCACAGATTTTTGCTCAGATAGTTTGTCGGTGGGGTCCGCCCATCATGGATCTCATGGTGACGTTCGATTCGGCCAAGATGAGTCGTTTCTTCAGCAGGCGAAGGGAACGAATGTCCGAGGGTATCGACCCGCTTCTCCAACCGTGGCCCGAGTTCGAACTTCTGTATGTCTTTCCGCCGTGGGCTCTGATCGGCAGAGTAGTTCAACGCATCGAAGCCCACTGCGGAACGGTCTTGTTGGTGGCGCCGGATTGGCCCCGTCGCCCGTGGTACGCGGATCTGGTGCGGTTGCTCGACGGCGTGCCTTGGCGACTTCCTCCCCTAGTGGATCTCCTGGTGCAGGGGTCTCTGCACATGCCTCAGGTGGGTCGGTTCTCGCTTACGGTATGGCCATTGAAAGGGCTCGGTTGAGGAAGAAAGGGTATTCCACAGCGGTTATTTCTACCCTACTGCGTGTGCGAAAGCCTTCTACCTCCCTCACTTATGTTCGGATTTGGCGAATCTTTGAGGATTGGTGTTCCCGGCATGCCGTCCGGGCTGCAACTTCTTCAATTGCGGTCATTCTTAGTTTTTTGCAGGACCGTTTTGACAAGGGTCTGGCCGCAAGCTCATTAAAGGTCCAGATTGCCGCTCTGGCGTGCTATCGCGGCAAGATTCACGACATTCCTCTTACTTCGCATGTGGACGTTCAGCGTTTTCTCAAAGCTGTGTTTCGGTTACGTCCTTCTCGCAGGGTTGTCTTGCCACCCTGGGATTTGAACCTGGTGCTGCAGGCTTTGTCTCGGGAGCCCTTTGAGTCTCTCCGCCGTGCCTCCGTAAAGGACTTGACGTTGAAGGCGATCTTTCTCGTTGCCATCTGCTCGGCGCGTCGTATCTCTGAACTGCAGGCGCTTTCTCGTAGAGCTCCCTTTTTATCCTTTCTTAGCGATAGGGTAATTTTGCGGATGGTTCCTTCCTTCTTGCCTAAAGTGGTGTCTCCCTTTCACGTGAATCAGCCAGTAGTTTTGCCGGTTTTGGCTCCAGGGTCGTCTACGGAGTCCGGCTCCGTCCTTCATAAGCTTGATGTGCGTCGGGCCCTACGTCAGTATATCAAGGTGTCTGCGCCTTTTCGAAAGTCAGATCGTTTGTTTGTGCTCTTTGGGGGTCTGCGGAAAGGAGAAGCAGCGGCTAAGGCCTCCATTTCTCGGTGGATTAAAGAGGCAATCGCGTCGGCTTATCTTCTGCAGGGGAAGGCTGTTCCCTTGGGGTTGCGAGCTCATTCCACTAGGGCGCAGGCCACGTCTTGGGCGGAGCATAATCTCGTTTCGCCGCTGGAAATTTGTCGAGCGGCGACGTGGTCATCTCTCCATGTCTTTAGTAAACATTACCGTTTGGATGTGGCAGCAGCTCGGGATACCAGTTTTGGGTCTGCGGTCTTGCGCGCTGCGTGCCAAGATCCCCTCCGTTGTTAACTGCTCTGGTACATCCCGGATGTGGAGGACTAAACTGGACACCCGCTCAGGAAATGGAAATTACACTTACCTGGTAATTGAAGTTCCTGGAGGGTCCAGTTTAGTCGTCCTTCCCACCTGGAATTCTTTTTGCTCAGTCTTGGCGGCGTGCTTTGCCCGTTCTACTCTGCTGTCGGTTACCTTGGTGGCTCCTACGCAGGAAAAAAACAAAAACAGAGGGGACCATCACCCTTGGGTTTGCGTCCCATGGATTTTGGTTCCTTCGAGTTTGTTCTCGGTCTTATCTTTTTTCTTTTTGTTTCCTCAGCTTCCGGTGCGGACGGTCGGTGTTCGGGACCGGGAACTGAAGCAAGGTGCAGCGTTTCAGCCCTCTCGTTTGGGGAGGGGGTTCTGCAACTCCTTTATTGGTACTTTTCTGGTTCTCTGTCCTTTCCTTAATCTGTTCTTTCTTCAGTCTGCTTTGTTACTAGTTCACTGGAGGGCTCATGGGAGTTCCAGCAGTAAGCAGGCTACAGTTCTAAAGAGTTGATTGGTCCAGTCTCCTTGCTGCAGGAGGAGGTGCACTACCCGGATGTGGAGGACTAAACTGGACCCTCCAGGAACTTCAATTACCAGGTAAGTGTAATTTCCATTTTTTTTATCTCTTTTTTTTCTTTTTTATTCAAGTAACTTTTCAAATTTAATAAGAAATTGTGTGTGTTTGGAGATGGTAGGAGGGGGGAGATGATGGATTTGGCAACTCAGAGCTTTTATAAAAAGAGGACCAGTACATTGAAACAGCATTCCAACATAGGTACCAGGTGCTTTGTGAAGTGTTTTAAAGGCCAAGTTCCTAAAGTATTTAAATCTTTTCATACCCTTTTAGTATTCTACTGGCACCAATAACTAATTCTTGTTAATCTATTATTTTTTTTTGCTGTGCCAAGTTGTCATAACTAGTTGCTATGAGGCTAGAGTACTAAGCAACATCAAGCCATGTTCAAGCTGCTTTGCCATTGGTTGGTAACCCTGTTTGGTGTCTGAATGAAAATAATTCCATGTTTGTTCATGTCATAATGCTTAATTGTTCTGTGCTTTTGTATAAGCAAGACTTTTTGGTTGATAAATCTCCCATGTCAAGCTGTTTCTCAGACCTATTTTTGTCTATCTTGTTCCAGGAGAGTCGAGATGGGCGTGTGGATAGCTGGAGAAATTTCCAGGCAAATACAAAAGGGAAGAAAGAGAAGAAAAACAGAACCTTCCTGAAGCCCCCCAAAGTGAAAATGGAGCAGCGAGAATGAGAGCCCTTTGGATTCTTTGCAGAGTGTACTGAAACATTTCCCTGCTTTATCAGACTCATTCTCAGTATATAGTCATGTTGCTTTTTAGTGAGAGGTTTTGTTTCTGAAAAGGTTTAATATTTTTTGTATTAATTTTGGTGTACTTTAAAATGGGGCCTCAGTTTTGATGTTTTAAAAGCAAAGCAGCAGGTCTTAGAGAGATACTGGCATCAATGTTCAGGGGAGAACTGAGGAACAGAGCTAAGGAGCCCCCCACACTGGGGAGGACAGAGCACAAGTGTTCAGGAGACCCCCTTGCAACAGAGAAGAGCTTGGCGCTGAAGTTTGAGCGCATCCTTTTTCCCCAAACTTCTTTCCCCCCTCCCTTCAGAGGACATCTGGGCAGCAGAACTGAAGAGCACCCCCACATCCACATGATGGAGGAGAATTGAGCAGCAGAACTGAGGACCCCCTTTATTTAACCCCCTTTCCGACCCGCTGAGAAATAGGTAGGTACCAAAATTGAGAAGTCCTTGATGCTGTAGGAGAACTGGAGCCTTGGGGGGTGGGAGGGAGGAAGCTAGAGAGAGCTAGCACAAGCTCTGGAGTAAGAGAGAATGTGGGCCGCACTGGTGTGTTTTACAGATGTGTGAAAGAAGGGAATGGGGCCTAAGAGGCTGCCATTAGGGATGATAGGTGAAAAGGTGGCATTGGTACTTTACTAAGTTACACAACGGAATTGGGACTGATGTATCTTTTGTTAGATTGACATTAGACTAAGGTGCCTTTTGTGCGGTGAAATTAGAGCAGGAACAGCAGCATCTGCTTGCAGTAAGATTGGGTGTGGGAGTCAAGAAACCCACTTGCAGCGAGATTAGCGGAGGGCCTGCCATTGTCACAGTTCTATTATTTTTCCTATCTTGAGCATACCTGTAATTTGTATTTTTATTTTGTACTTTACTGAAATTGTACTGTTGTCTATCTCTGTGTAAGGTTTATGTGAAATCATCTCTTTCTAATATGTGTTGAAAAATTGTGCCCTTGACCTGTGAAGGCCAGTCTCATTTTTGCTTTGGAGATTTAGGATGTTCAGCTGGAGTTTCTCATGGTGTGCCTGTTGATTAGTTCATGTCTCAGTTTTTGTGACATAACAGCAGTGGATCACCATCCCATAAGCCTATTTCTTGATTAAAAGAAGATCCTTTGTTTTTATACTGCGTGCAGATTTGCTGGTGTGAGCCTAGGGACTGTTTTACATCTACAGCGCTACGTATGCCTTGTAGTGCTATACAAATTAGTAGTACTTCATGCTGGATGTGTTCAAGGGTAGAACTGTGCCATCTAATGCTATACCTTGTGATTACAGTAAGGATGTTTAAAAAGTTAACTGTCCAACCATAACTAAAGGAAGTGCTTTCTGCAGATGGAGGCGGTGGGGGAAGGCAGTGAAACTGATGAGCCTGTATGGTTCTTGGACTGGCAAGTGGTGACCCAGTTTACCTCACTATGGACAGCTGCACAGCATGCTGGGAAAGGGGACTAGTGTGGAAAGATTTTATATACTGTTTGATCATTTAATTGGCCACCACTTATTAATATTTATTTTGGTGGTTAAAGAGACTTTTCTGTGGTCAGTAAAATGGAACAACAGATTTTTTTTCTCACAGATATAATACTGAAGGAGGCATGTTTAAAGTGTGCTATCTGGTAGCATGGAGTCTAGCGTATGGTTTGGGCATGATGCTAAAAAATAGCATGGGCCGTAGTGCCAAAAAATACCATGCTACTCAGGTTGCACAAGATGGGGAGGGACAGGGATGGAATGAAGGTGCTGCTGGCATTTCGCAGCTAGTGTGGGTGCACCTAACGTCACCTCGATGGATGGCGTTAAGTGCACCCGTGTGCCGGCTAGCATTGTGTGGCAAGGGGATGGACGCAGCCCACAGTGGCACTGACGTTAGTGAACATATGCCCCAAGATACACAAACTAAAGTTCCAGGGTTTTGGGCAGCTTTTGAGAAGCCAGCTCAGCCAGGGAAAGCCAAACTGCTGAAACAAATCCGCTCCTTTGCGGCGAAACAAGAGATGATGCTTGCAATTTCTATAAAGGTCCCGCTTCGTAATTTTGTGTTAAATTTTTGTGCACTGAGGCAAAAGGCAATCTATTTATTTAAAATAAATTTCTTGAAATGGACACAGATATAAAAATTGAATTTGTGATTCAAAGCTCTTGGAGTATTGCAAGCTCTGTTCTTATCATTACTGACATTGCAACAAAGGGATGCAAATTTGAATCCATTCAAATTTAAGGTATTGTCAATTCCAAATTATCCTGCTAGATCAGTCCAGATTAGTGGGTTATGTCCCCCTGCCAGCAGATGTTGAAGACAGAGAAAGTACCAAAGGCTTAAGTGAGCGTGCCCTGGAACATACCGTAACACCCCTAGGGGTCGTCTTCAGTATTTCTCTGTCTCCAGCAGATGTGGATGTCTTTAAGCCTTGCCCCTGACAATTACCTTGAGGGTTACCTGTCAGCAGTCTTTCAGCAAATTTTTTGCAACGTGGGCGTCTCCAGGGCGCACACAAGGTGTTTCCCCGGAGTTTCCCACAGCCTTACTGGGTACAACTCCTGATCAGGAGGATCAGAATAGTTGTCCATAAGCAGGGGGGAAGGCTCCTGGTCAGGAGGACTAGCAGAGCCCAGAAAGGGAGCCATCAGTACTCTCTGGTCAGTGAGAATGCTTGGCCCTTTTTTGTTCTAGTTTACAAAAAAAAGACAGAACCCTGAATGCAGCAGACAGCATTTGTTCTATGTACTGACTCACTCTTCTCCAGACTTCTGGGATTGCCATGAGTGTAACACTTCCCCTACCCCCCCTCCGATCAGTACCGAGAGCTTCTGACCCCCGGAACCACAGTAACTCTCTGAAGGGCCAACTGCCGTCACTGCAGCTTCTTCCTGCCATTTCAGATTGGCCATGATGTTCCCTTTGTGCTGGGGTGGCCATTTTCAATTTCTCCATGTGCTTTTGATCACAATCGGTGTCCTGCAGCCCTCTGCCACACTAATTTCACTCCATTAAGCCCCTATTCCAAATCCTTGCATGGTTTGGAGCTGGATTCTTTTATTTGTATTCATTTTTGAGCTATTTTAACTGTCGCACATTCAGGTCTGCAACTTTACCGCAGTGCCTTGCATGTGCCTACAAAGGCTGGTACTTGGTGGACCGGCTTTGCAACGCATGCTTGGAAGACCCTGAGGAGCCCTCTCGGCCAATGCAGGAGGTTCAAAATCACGATCCCGCTGCACTGGTGAATGTTTCATCGGAGCCCTCACTTTCTCCATCCTCGGGCCCTGCCAAAATTCTGCACCCACTACGCAGTTGGTGGAGCCCCCCATCCCCGCCCCTTCTGTTGCTCCAACAGTCCTCCCAGATACTAGAAGTTACTGGTCAGGGTTCTGATCAGTTCATGTGGCTTTTTAGGCAAGCATGGGACCTTTGGAGATCTGACCCTGGCCTTGCAACACAGATGCCCATCTCTACAATGCCCCTTCCTGCCAAGCTGTGCTTAGCCAGAAAACACCCCAGGGACAAGATTTTGTCAGATAAGGCCCGCTCATCTAAGACCGTGTCGTGGGCCTCTAGAGACCAGGACTCCTCCTCTCCCGAAGATGGCGTACAGCTTTCCTCCAAGGATAGAACATAAGAATATAAGATATGCCATACAGGGTCAGACCAAGGTCCATCAAGTCCAGTATCCTGTTTCCAACAGTGGCCAATCTAGGTCATAAGTACTTAGCAGTTTCCCCAAAAGACACAGGTTCCTCAATGCTTGTATTGGGTCAAGCAGTGATTTCCCGGGTACCTTTTAATAATGGTTTATGGACCTTTCCTCCAGGAACTTGTCCAAACTTTTTTTTTAAACCCAGCTACACTAACAGCTTTTACTACATCCTCCAGTAACAATTTCCAGAGTTTGATTACACGTCGAATGAAAAAATATTTTCTCTTATTAGTCTTAAATAGTTTACATGCACTGTATATAGTTTTTCCCAAGTTCTCCCTTAAGATATTACCCTGTTCTCTGTAAGCGCATTGTGTCGTTGCCGCATTGTAGCATTGTTCTGTTCACTGTGAACCGCACTGATTTTAAATAGCGCGGTATATAAGAAATGTAAATAAATAAAATAAATACCCTGTAGCTTCGTTGCATGTCCCCTAGTCTTTCTATATTCTGATCAATCAATCAATCTACATTTACCCGTTCCACTCCATTCATTAATTTATAGACCTCTATCTGAAGACTTTTCAGAGTAAAGCCAGCATTTATGATGTGGTTGGATCAAAGCCCTCGGGAAGTTTGACTGCTGATGTAGCTGCGCATAAAATGAGTCAGAAGCTGTGAAGATGTCTTACACATTGGAACATGGAACGTACGAAGCATGAACCAAGGGAAGTTGGAGGTGGTCAAGAATGAAATGGAACGTGTACAACTTGATCTGTTGGGTGTCAGCGAACTGAAATGGACTGGCATGGGGCACTTTGCATCAGATGATCACATGGTCTACTATGCTGGAAATGAAAGACAAAGAAGAAATGGTGTTGCATTTATAATAAAGAAGAAACTTGCAAGAACTGTAATGAAATACAATGCAGTCAGCGAACGCTTAATCTCTATTCGTCTACGAGGATTGCCTATCAACACAACTATAATTCAAGTATATGCCCCAACAACAGCTGCTGAAGAGAATGAAATTGAAGAGTTCTATGAACAAGTACAAGCTGAAATTGACAGAACATGCAAACAGGATATCCTGATAGTCATGGGTGACTGGAACGCAAAGGTTGGCAACAAAGAAGAAGGCAAAGTAGTTGGAAAATATGGACTTGGCAACAGAAATGAAGCTGGAGAAAGACTGATAGAATTCTGCAAGACCAATGATCTATTCATCTCAAACACCTTCTTCCAGCAACACAAGCGGCGACTGTACACATGGACTTCACCGAATGGATTATAAAAATCAAATTGACTACATATGTGGAAGTCAACGATGGAAAAGCTCTGTAACATCAACAAAGACAAAACCTGGAGCTGACTGTGGTACAGATCATCAACTATTAGTATGCAAACTCAAGCTAAAGTTGAAAAAGAGCAAACCACTCATGAATGCAGCAAAATATGACCTTGAGAATATACCACTGGAATTTAAAGACTGCCTGCAAAATCGATTTGCTGCTTTAGATACAAATGACAGAGCTCCAGAAGAGTTATGGAATGACATCAAGAAGGTTGTGTTGGAAGAAAGCGAGAAGTCTCTACAAAAGGTGAAAAAGCAAAAACGGCCAAAATGGATGAGGGAAGAAACTCTGAAAATTGCCCAGAAACGCAGAGAAGCTAAAGTCAGAGGAGAAAGAAAGACAATTGCAGAACTCAACAGAGATTTCCAACGTGCAGCAAGACAGGACAAGGAAAAGTACTACAATGACACTTGCAAGGAAATAGAAGCAGAAACTATTAGAGGAAGAACAAGATCGGCTTTCCTAAAGCTACGAGAGTTAAAGAAAAAGTTCCAGCCTCGAATTGGAATGTTACAAGGTGCTCAAGGTTCTATGTTGAATGATGCTGAGAAGATCAAGAAAAGGTGGAAGGAATATACAGAGTTTTTATATGATAAAGATCAAGTGGACCAACAGCCGTTTCAACCTGTACCTTATGATCAGGAACCATTGGTGATGAAAGAAGAAGTTGAAGCAGCATTGAAAGCCTTATCAAAGAACAAAGCACCAGGCATTGATAGCATTCCCATAGAAGTATTGCAGCAATCTGATGCAGCTGTTACCAAGAAATATGGAAGACAACATCATGGCCAACTGACTGGAAAAGATCTGTGTTTATACCAATACTAAAGAAAGGTGATCCAACTGACTGTGGAAATTATCGCACAATCGCTCTGATCCCACATGCCAGCAAGATTCTACTGAAGATTATTCAAAAGAGACTACAACCATACCTGGAACAAGAACTACCTGAAGTGCAAGCAGGGTTCAGGAAAGGGCGAGGAACGAGAGACATCATTGCGGATGTGAGATGGATCCTTGAAAAGACTAAAGAATACCAAAAGGATATCTATTTGTGCTTTATCGACTATAGCAAGGCTTTTGACTGTGTAAACCATGAGAAACTCTGGGCCACATTAAGAAGCATGGGTATACCAGAACACCTGATCGTTCTCTTGCGCAATCTGTACATTGATCAAGAAGCAACAGTTCGAACGGAACAAGGAGAAACAGAATGGTTTAAAATAAGCAAAGGTGTAAGACAAGGCTGCATACTTTCCCCCTACCTGTTTAATTTATATGCAGAACAAATCATCAGAGAAGCAGGATTGTATGAAGACAACAGAGGTGTGAAGATTGGTGGAAGACTCATCAACAACCTTCGCTATGCTGATGATACCACATTACTGGCTGAAAGTGAAGATGATCTGAAACATTTGCTTCTCACAATCAAAGAACATAGTCTCAAAATGGGCCTGCACCTTAATGTAAAGAAGACAAAGATCATGACAACTGGCATAATCAACAGGTTCATCGTTGAAGGAGAAGAAATTGAAATTGTGAACAACTTTAACCTACTTGGATCAACTATCAATAAAGAAGCAACAAGCAGTCAAGAAATCAGACGATGCATTGCTCTTGGCAGAATGGCTATGAAAGACCTAGCTAAGATTCTCAAGAGCAGAGATGTCTCTCTCCATACAAAGATTCGACTTGTTCAAGCCATGGTATTTTCAATAACATCATATGGATGTGAAAGCTGGACAGTGAAAAAGATAGACAGGAAGAAAATTGATGCCTTTGAATTATGGTGCTGGCGGCGAATGTGTATACCATGGACTGCCCGAAGAACAAACCAATCGGTACTAGAGGAGATCAAACCTAAGCTTTCTTTAGAACCTCAGATGACAAGACTTCGCATGATGTGTCCAAAGTATGAAAGTCGAAGAGAGAGATCATTAGAGAAAGACATTATGCTTGGCAAGATAGAAGGTCAACGCAAAAGAGGAAGGCCAGCAATGAGATGGATCGATACAATAACCGCAGCTACGGGTACCAGTCTGTCAAAAATGAGCCGCCTGACTGAAGACCAAACACAGTTTAGGATAGCTATCCAGAGGGTCGCCATGAGTTGACTCTGACTCGACGGCACTTAACAACAACATCATCATATCTCCCCTCAGCCGTCTCTTTTCCAGGTTGAAGAGCCCTAACCTTTTTAGCCTCTCTTCAAAGGGGTATCCTTCCATCCCCTTTACCATTTTGGTGGTTCTTCTCTGTACCTTTTCTGATAACGCTATATCCTTTTTAAGATACGGCGACCAGAATTGTACACAATACTTAAGGTGCGGTCGCACCATGGAACGATACAGAGGCATTATAATATCCTTTTGTTTTATTTTCCATTCCTTTCCTTATGATACCTAGCATTCTATTTGCTCTCTTGGAGGGTTTTAACATGTTATCCACGATGACATCTAAATCTTTTTCCTGGGTGGTGGTTCCCAATGTATAACCTTGCATCGTGTAACCATCGTTTGGGTTTTTCTTTCCTAGGTGCACATGACAGTGCTTCGGACTGTGAGAATGGGGAATCGTCCCCCCCCCCCACCCCTGATGACCTGACTGAGGTCACGGATGATGCTCAGGATATCTGTCCCCTCTGAAAGGAAGAGCTCTCAACCCATCCGATCGGCCAGAAACTACTCCAACTACATCTTGAGCAGATCCTATTTTAGTGGGCATCCGTAAGCCCTCAAGGGTATTCCCATTCGTTTTGGAATTTCAGCAAATGGTCTTCTTTGAGTGGGCTTCCCCAAATGCATCCCTACACATAGCTAAGTGCTTGGGCCATCATTACAGCTGGTCCCATGGTGACATCGACAAATGGCTCCGCTACCCTAAGGTGGATGCCATCATAGCAGCCATTGCCAAACATACGACAATCCTGGTTGAGGGTGGAGCAGTCCTCCAGGACCAGCAGGATCCTCAAGGTCAAAGGGCTTTTGAAAACAGCCTTTTCATCCTCCTCCCTCATCCTTCAGGCTGCCTGATGTGGAGGACTCGCCGCCTTGGGCACTTTGTTGGATTCAGCTTTTGCTTGAGGATCCCGCTGCGGCACACTTGGATTCAGTTGTGGCCTGTTTGGGGGGCATGCTTTATGATCTCCCCCTGGTGGCCCATTGTTTGGCTTGCTATTGGCTGTGACTATGCCATTGGTCAACAGACGTGGCCTCTAAGACTCAGCTTGCTAGGCTCCCTTTTAAGGGCAAGCTCCTCTTTGGTGAAGATGGGTCCAAAATCTCAGCCTTTTCGGGGTCTCCAACAAAACAAGGATAGCTACTCTTCCTTGGCAAGGTTTTCCAGGGCCAGCCGTGCCTCCAGCTGATGGCCTCTAGGCCCACACCGGGAGTGGGTACGGATCACTACTGACCAATGGGTGCTCAATATTATCCAGAGCACATATGTTCTTCAATGTGCCAAGCCAGTCAAGGATGCCTTTTTAGTTCCCCCTTGCAACTCTGCCACCAAATGAGCAGCAGTTCAAATCACACTTCAGCACCTGTTACATCTCCAGGCCATTGTCCCAGTGCCTGTATCTGAAAGAGGCTCAAGGTGCTATTCCATCTATTTTGTTGTCCAAAAAAAGGATGGCTGCTTCCGGCCCATTCTGGACCTCAAGGGTATCAATCGCTCCATTCGAGTTCCTCGTTTTTGTATGGAAACACTTTTGCTCCATTATTCAGACAGTACAGAAGGGAGGGTTCTTGCCTACCTCGACCTTGCAGAAGCCTGTTTTCACATACTGATCTGCGAGGATCAGCAGCAGTTCCTCCATTATGGGCGGTCACTGTCAGTTCTGCATGCTGCCTTTCACATTGGCAATGGCTCCCTGAACTTTTCAAAGGTCATGGTGGTAGTTGCCGCAGCCCTATGAAAACAAGGGATTCATGTCCATCCCTATCTTGGACGACTGGCTCATTTGGGCAAAAAAGTCACACAGAGGTGCTCGATTATAGTCTCCTGCATGGTCAACTTCCTCAAGAGTCTCGGCTAGGTTGTCAGTCATGCCAAAAGCTCTCTGTGCCCCTCTCAGTCCCTAGAGTTCCTTGGGGCTCAGGTCAGCACTCGACAAAAGAGAGTCATCTTCACACTTGACCGCGTTCAGATGTTCTCTGCCCAGCTTCACCTCTTTTTGATGCAAGTCTGCCTCCAGTTCTGGGACTATTTCCAGGTCCTGGGAGCCATGGTGGCAACGATTTGAGATAGTGCCCTGGACGCAGGCTTGCATGGGGTCTTTGCAGTGCTCTGTCCTGACTCAGTGGTCTCCCCTGTCTCAGAGTTATGACATTCACCTCTCGCTTCCATGTGCAGTTTGCTGCAATCTGCAGTGGTGGCTATCCCTCACACACTTGCTCCAAGGGATGATATTGGAACCCCCACACTGGCTGCTAGTAATAGATGCCAGCCTGTCAATATGGGGAGCTCACTGCCGCAACCGGATGACCCGTGGAGTTGAGAGTCCACGTGGCCCATCAACTGACTTTGAGGCCTGAGCATTGCGCCTTGCCTTGTTCTTCCTGCCACTACTCTGTGGAGAGGCTGTCTGACTCCTTTGTGACAGTGCTATGATGGTGGCCTATCTCAGCAGGCAGGGGAGCACCAAGTGCCTTGGATCAGCCAAGGAAATGAAACTGCTCTTCCCCTGGGCAGAGGTCAACCTACAAGCCTTATTGACCCAGCACATTGCGGGAGTGGAAAACATCTAGGCAGACTTACTCAGTTGCCATTCTCTGGATCCCAGCGAATGGGAGCTAGCTCCCTGCGCATTCCAGCTGATCATACATCACTGGAACTAGCCCAACTTTGATCTGATGGCCACAGCAGTGAATGTGAAAAAGTCTGCATTTTTCACTTGCCAAAAAGAACACTGCTCAAGTGGTTTGGATGCCCTGGTCCAGCCTTGGCCCCGGTGCATTCTCTCCCTTATCTATCTTCTGTGTGTGATAATTGGGTGAGCTCTCCACTGCATCGAATCTCACCCTGAGACAGTCCTTCTCATTGCATCTGCTGCCAATGGTACACCGGTCTAGTGCAGCTTTTCACTGCGAAGCCCCTGCTGCTCAGGTCCTGCAGGGGACTCCTGCTCCAAGGTCCCATACTAATGGATCATCCAGCTCCCTATTCACATGGCCTGGCTCGTGAAAGGCACTGCTTAGCGTGCAAAGGCTATTCCAGGCAAGTGGTTCACACCCTTCTCAAAGTCTGCCATCCTATGGCCGGGTTTGGCGCCTCCTTCAAGACCTGGTGCTCTCAGCGGTATGTCTTGCCCTTGCTTGTGTAGGTACCGCATGTCCTTGCCTTTCTGCAGGATGGTTTTGAAAAGGGGTTGGCGCATAACCCCCTGCGGGTTCAGGTTGCTGCCCTTATTGCTTTCGTAGGCCCATAGAGGGCTACTCCATCATGTCTCACTAATGGTCGTTTTCTTCTTGGGCTGCATGCCTTCTGATGGCCTCTGTGGCCGGTGGTCCCATCCTGGAACCTTAATCTTAGCTTACTAGCCTAATGTGGCCCCTATTTTGAACCCTTAAAGACGTGACACTGTGCAATCTGTTCTCCAAGGCGGCATTCCTGTTGGCCATCACCTTGGCCTGCTGAGTATCTGAGCTCCAGGTTCTTTCCAGTCGAGACCCTTATCTCTTTTTTTTTTTTCTTTCTCCTGAAGGTGTCTCCCTTCGGGTGGTACTCTCCTTTTTGTCAGATACTGACTTATTTTCATCTCAACCAGCCCATTTCGCTCCTTTCCTTTCCTAAGAAACAATGCATCTGTGTCAATGCTGGACTCCGTGCAGTTGATGTTCATGAGTGCTGTGCCATTATCTTATGATAACACATGCCTTTTGAAAATCTGAGCGCCTATTTATCCTTTTTTGCAGGTCCCAAGAAGGGCCTGGAGCCTCCAAGTCTACGACTGCCTAGTGGATTAAGCGTGCTATTGAATCTGTGCATATTTTGCATGGTTGGCCGGTGCCTCTAGGCCTTCGAGCTCATTCTATGTAGTCTCAAGCAGCATCTTTGGCGGAGCAGTTTGCAAGTTGCTCCCCTGGACACTTGCCAGGCACTACCTGGTCGTCCTTATCTATCTTTGTCCATCATTATTGTCTAGATCTCCATGCTTGAGAGTTGGCATTCTTTGGAGTCCAGGTGTTGACTGTGGCTGTCTCTTCCTGCCAAGTGGTGGGGTAGCTTGGGTACTTCCCACTAGTCTGGACTGGTCTAGCAGATTGATTTGGAAGGAAGAATTGTGCATCTCCAGGAACAAGCAGGAATGAGTCTTCACATATGGGTACGTCGGTACCGACGGAGCCTGCACGGGAATGCTCCCCAGCATCCAATCAGAAAGCTTTTGGGAGCATCCCTCGTGCCTGCGCACTGCCTTCCCGCCTTTTCCACTGCCTTTCCTCAGTTTTCGTTTTTCCGTGGAGCCGGCAGGACGTTCTCCTGTCACCGCAGAAACTTTTTTCTTTAATTCTTTATTTCTTGTTTTCTTGTGGTCGTGGCTGTTTCTTCCGCCGCCACCGGTACCGCCGGTGGGTTTTTCTTTTCTTTTTCTTAAACTCGGGGAGATTTTTCCCTCAGTTTCTGCCTTTAAATTTTTTGGGCCTGCAAGGCCTGTCCATCATGGAGCCTTCTTCCCCTAAGAAGTGCCTTCGCTGTGGAAACAGTTTTCTTTTTAGACTCCAATGCCTGGTGTCTAACCTGTTTGGGTCCTGACCCTTTTTCCCCTGAACTATCAGGCTGCGAAACTGTGAGAAGAACTTCCCTCTTTCGAGTTTCCCTCTATACCGTTTTCCCTCCCGGAGTGCGGGCACCGGCCTTTTCTTCTCTACAGGATCAGGTAACCCACAAACAATCTGTTAAGACTAGCCAATTCTTGAGTGGTAGGTCTCATGCCAAGCATGATGACGGCTTCGGCCTTGCCCTCAAGACCCCATTGGCATTAAAACCCCGGCGGGAGTCTCCGGGCTCCAAAGCATTTCAGGGGTTTCAAGTTGTTCCTGGGGCTCACCCCTCACAGAACATACCTGAGCCATGCTCGGTGGTGGCATCCGCTTCGAGCGGTACCGATACCCCGGCATCGGCTCTGGTGTTGAGTGATCCACTCTTCACCAGGGATCGTCATCTGGCATCCTCGGTACCTTCGGGACCAATCGATACGACCCAGATTGACTTTCCTGTATCGGCAACTTTGCCGATACCACCACCGACGTCGGTACCCTCTAGACATGCATCGATAGACTCGCTCCCTTCAATGCCCAGTCTGGAATTGAAATCTAGTCTAGATGACTGGGTACCGACCCGTCTCGGAACCGACCCTTATCGTTTCTGGATACGCAGTACCGAGGATATTCACCAAGGGTTTCTGGTTCCCTCGGTACCGCTTGAGCAGCCTCCGATGACTGCTGCGATGACGTTACCGTCTCCGATTCCGACTCAGCTACTGGTATCTGTATCGATGTCGGTTCCTGCAGTTACATCGGTACCATCGATCTTTTCTATGCCTAGTTTGGAATCGATACCTGGCATGGACAATGCAGTACTCACGGCCTCAAATCATGACTGCCAGTACCACTATCCTTCTAGTGGGGTTCTTTTTCTGCACCAGACCAGTACATCCTCTGGTGCTCAGGCTGCTCCTTCGACCTTAGCCTGCCCAGGGATAGTTCCCATTGGAGATCCCTCTTTTCAGAAATTTCTCCTTGACATGGCAATATTTCTTGCTATTCCTATCCCTGGCTGTGATCCTACTCGAGGCTCTCCTGCAGAAAAGGAAAATATAATGCTTCCTTTACATCATTCTTTGCAGGATCTTCTTCTGAGAATATGGGAATCACCTTTAAGGGTTCCCTCACCTTCTACAGCAACTGATGTTCTGTATCAGGTGCCCCCCTCTCCAGGGTTTCAAAAAACTCAACTTCCCCATCATTCCATTGTAGTGGAATCAGCAATGAGGAAGGTAAAAAGCAAGAAGAAGCATTCTTCTTATCCGCCAAGTCGTGCAGCTAGAGCTCTTGATGCCTTTGGACGTCAAACCTTCCAAACATCTATGCTGGCATCAAGGATTATCTCTTATATATTTTATATGAGTCTATCTCTCCAGGAGGTCACAAAGAAATTTTATCTCTTGACTCCTTTTCTATCAGAGCCTAAGGCTGCAGACTATTCCTTGCTTCTTAGTCATAGCCAGAATATCTCTTGGTTTCTTTCTCGTGCTTCTCTAGACTCTTTTGAGTCTGTTAGCAGATCCTCTGCTATTGCCATTGGAGCACGTCGTAGAGCCTGGCTCCAAGCTTCAGACTTGAGCAGATGGGCACAACACACACTGGGTAATTCTCCTTGTACTGGAGAAAATCTCTTCAATAAGGAGGCTTTACGTCAGGTTGCTCATTGCTCCACTGACTTTCCTGCTTCTAGGAACCATCCTAAGCCGCCTTCTTCCCCAGGAGGTAGGAAATATCCTACCAAACCTTCTTTCCCTAAGAAAAGAAGGTTTCACTCTTCTCCTGCCCATCATCCCGATGTACCCAAGCAGGGGACACCTCGTCTTGGTCTGAAGAATCAAAACTCTAACCAGTCTAAGCATACCCAGCAACCATAGGTTACTAAAGGTTGCAACCTACAGTTAACCTCTTCTTAACAGAAGTTTGTTCACTGTTTTTTTCTTTAAAGCTCTACACATGGCTTCCTTTCTTCAGGATGTACTCAGCTGTCAGGATATTCTTGTCTATGGGTTACAGATTTCTCCTCTTCTTCCTTCCAAGAAGAGAAGTTAACCACTATCCCATGATAGTTTCTGTCCCAACATGAACATTTTCTTCTTCAGCTGACTCACCATATGGTAAGTCACCCTTCAGTTCCTGTTCTTCTACCCTCTCATCCCGTTTTTTTCCTGAATGAGTGGTACCATACTGTACACCTTCTTTTCAGTGTAGAGTTTTTCTTTGACTAAATTCTCTGGACAGCTTATCAGACAGGGACAGGACCATCTCCTCTCCCTTTGTCTGTTCTCTCTGTGTTTTCACAGGCAGATTCTCTCTGCTGTCTCCTTCAGTTGCTGTTCATGCAGGAGTTCCAGTGATTCATCTACTGGTACTTTCCCACAAGTTTCCAGTCTGTCTAGCCTTAGTAGTGATTCCAAGATTGTCCTCATCTATCTTGGATAATCCTACTCACTTCAGGCTTCTCACATTATCTTCTTTCTGGCCATCTCCATTTCCTTGGATGTGGCAACACAGCTGACCTACAGTCAGTTATTATCTCCTAATTCTCCTGCATAATGCTCTCTGCAATCTTCAGAGAAGCTTTCTACTATGGGCACTTGCTAGAGAGCATTGAACTTTGTCTCTGATGGCTATTCTGTTTAGTAGAAAAGGCTTATCAGTCATTTTCCATGATTGTGAGGGTTCTCCACACCCTCTTGTCTCCTGTTATAATCAGGACCCAAACTTTTTCTGCGTGAATGTCCAAGGAGTTTCCCAATCCTGCAGGAATATGCTCTTTTTTTCCTTACAGCTTGCCCTCCTGCTATCCTACTCCTCATGGACAGCACATATTCTACCAGTAACGTATGATACCCCTGTGTCCCTCCAGTGGGTCATCCTGGTATCTCCTTCTATGCATTTTTCTGTCCATTTACCATGTCAGAGTTCTACAGAACTCACAACTTGCTCTCTACAGACTGATATTATCCTCTGTTTTTTCACGCAACCATCCTGGTTATTTCACTGGATAGCATTCCTGCACCCTCTTAGCCCGGAGGAATAGATATCTTTTCAAGTAGGTTCCACCTTCTTGTTATTAGATGAATCTTTCTCCTTCACATCTCTCATGTGAATGTTCTCATGGGGCTTAGTTGCAGACATGTATCTTCAGGCTTACATATTCATGTATGTATATATCTCTATATATTCTATACATACATATGTCTGTAAGCTATGTGTGCATAGGTTATGCCCCTATATATATATCTATATCTATATATATATTTATATATATATCTATATCCCTCTATATATGTATCTGTTGAGATGCTTTTTATAGGTAGATATGTATTACATACCATCTCCCTAACTGTCTATGCTATAAAGGTTTACCTTCTTAGAAGTTCCAGACAGTGGGCTGGCATATCTTCATACTGTCCCTCGGTATGTGGGGGCTGTTATGCACACAACCACTACTGTGGTACTAACAGCTCTACTTTACTCTAGGTCTCCCTATCCCTGAAACATCATGCTTCAATATCTTTCCTATCTCTCACCAGCTAGGAAAGACAGTGTAGATCTTCAGTAGTTCTGAGGTTTCATCCCTTCACATATCTGTCCTCCTTGGGAATGCGGGCTTTTTTCCATACCCCTTCTTCCCTCCAGGACTAAGCTACTTGTCCAAATTGGTCAGTCTTCCTCAATATTAATGACTCTGTACCTAAAAGAGTTTTCAGCTTTTTTCCATAAAGCTTTCCACTGAAGACCTGCCGTTCTTATACTACCCGAGTTGACACCTGGGTCACCTGCCAATTCCAGATTTGGACCGTCACCCTCACTGCTGTGAGGTCACCTTGAGGATCCTCTACTGAATCTCCAGTAGACTCCATCACGCTATCTACTTCCTACAATCCAGTAGGTAAGATCCATTTTATGATTGTTCATTAATTAATTTTTAATGGTACTTATCATACATACCAAGGACTCTTCTCCTGTAGTCCTTAGCTTTGCTGTTTTTTTCTTACAGCTCCTCTCCCTTCAACTCCTACCCACCATCCCTCATGGGATGCCGGAGATCCATGTGTGGGCACTGCAGTCCTGATCCAGGAACACGCATTTTATGGGCTCTCCCCCTGAGCATCTATAGCTAGGGAGTCCCCATATGTGAAGACTCATTCCTGCTTGTTCCTGGAGATAGCACAGTTACTTACCTGTAACAGGTGATCTCTGGGAACAGCAGGAATAAGTCTTCACAACCCAACCACCTCCCCTAGGAGTTGTATCTATCTATCTATCTTCCTTTCCTCTTTCTCTCCTTTGTCTCAGCTATGAAACTCAACTGAGGAGAGGCAGTGGAAAAGGCGGGAAGGCAGTGCGCAGGTGCGAGGGATGCTCCCAAAAGCTTTCTGATTGGATGCTGGGGAGCATTCCCGTGCAGGCTCTGTCGGTACCGACGTACCCATATGTGAAGGCCTATTCCTGCTGTTCCCAGAGATCACCTGTTACAGGTAAGTAACTGTGCTTTACCATTAATTTCCTTTCCTGGAGTCCTGCTAGACCAGGAGTCCAACAAGAGGCACAACACCACGTGCGAAAACAGTCCAACAAGAAAACGTGGATAGCAGGGAAGGTGAACGTTTAATAAACCTTTATTGAACCAACACCAGCCACTGGCCCAACACAGGCTGTGTTTCGGAAATCCCTTCTTCAGGGGCTTAAATGGCTAAAAACAAATTATAAATAAATTATAAATAAAACAACAAAAAATTTTTTAAAAACAGTTAAAACAGGCTCAAACAGCGGACATAGATGAATGTATAATGTATAAAAAATATATATATCACTATTCTTAAATGATGGAACGAATAAGTACGGCTAACATAAAGGAGCTAAAAGAAAAAAGAACAGTAAAATAGAATAAAAACATGGTTAAAAATTAACTATAATAAAAAGAATAAAAATTTATAAAGTAAAATAGATAATGTATCAAAAAAGACATCTAAATTACACATACCTGAGTCACTAAACTGTATGACTTAATCAAACCGGAGTATAAAAATTTGTATCCTCAACAAAGAGCTAATAAATTGTTTGTTTTTATTAGCTCTTTGTTGAGGATACAAATTTTTATACTCCGGTTTGATTAAGTCATACAGTTTAGTGACTCAGGTATGTGTAATTTAGATGTCTTTTTTGATACATTATCTATTTTATTCTATTTTACTGTTCTTTTTTCTTTTAGCTCCTTTATGTTAGCCGTACTTATTCGTTCCATCATTTAAGAATAGTGATATATATATTTTTTATACATTCATCTATGTCCGCTGTTTGAGCCTGTTTTGTTTTAACTATTTTTAAAAAAAATTTTGTTTTTATTTATAATTTATTTATAATTTGTTTTTAGCCATTTAAGCCCCTGAAGAAGGGATTTCCGAAACACGGCCTGTGTTGGGCCAGTGGCTGGTGTTGGTTCAATAAAGGTTTATTAAATGTTCACCTTCCCTGCTATCCACGTTTTCTTGTTGGACTGTCCTGCTAGACCAGTCCAGGACCCACCCCATCTCATTACTCATTGCGGACCACTATCTCAGCAGAGCCATATTGTCACTGTGGCTATATCATCTGCTGTCTCTTTTGGTGTGCACAGGCATGCTTGGTGTACATAGTTACTAGTTTCATGTTTTGTTACAGGTTTCGTTCTTGCATTGGACATGTGGTTCCTCTGCTTCTCCAAGAGTATACTGAAAGTGACCCCTAGGGCTATTACAGTATGTGCTAGAGCATGCTTATTGAAACGTTTGATAATTTTGTCTCCAACATCTGTTGGCAGGGGCACATAACCCACTAGTCTGGACTGGTCTAGCAGGACTCCAGGAAAGGAAATTAAAGGGAAGTGAAATGTCTCCATGCCAAGCATTGTAACTGTAGCACTTGTAGCCTTATTATTGCCTTTAGATTTCTTTCAAAAATAGTCAAAAGCTTATCACCTGCCCTAATTTTAAAATGGCATTCTTTTTCTCTTGAAAAAAAACCCCTGATTGTTTTAATATTCCTGGAATGAATGGTAGCTTATTTTCAGGATGTTATCATATTGCTCTCTCTCTCTTTCAAATGTTCATTAATATTTTCATCTAAACTCTTAGATAATTACTGTTCTGCATATTTACATAAGAGCCTGTTTCCTACTCTGGACTATATGTGAGAGGGCTATAGGTTCATCTGGAGCTGTAAGTAAAAGTTATTCTATTGCAGCAGGGATGCTTGAGCAGTATTGTCAGGGAACCTAATGCATGACAGTTCTGAGTCCACAGAAGATGTATGGCTTGAAGGGGTATAGTGGAGAGGACTACAGCAGTTGGAGTGAAAGTAAGGTATAATATGGGAGATACTAAAATACCACACCCACACACTAAGACAAAGATGAGCACGATCGCAGATGTAGCGCTACTAAGGTGACAATAACGAACATTTAACTGGAATCCTTATATTTTAAATGTTCTGGGTCTGATTTTCAATATCAGGGATGTATTTTAGTTTGGAAAGAAAAATGAAAACAATCTATTTTTGTTTTCACTTGGCTATGATCTTGAAAGGCGGTATCTTTTGCCCCACAAAGGATGGTATATCAAGTTGAAATAAACTATATCAGTCAACCTAAATTAAATTGGATCATCCCTAGGTTAGTTTCCTGCTGCTGCCAAAACTCCAGCACTGCCAAGTTTAAAGAAGCAAGCCACCACAAGTCTGTCCCCACATTCTGTGGGCCCTCTGATACTCCTTACCCTATTTGTGGTGGTTTCCAAAATTAACTGGGGCAAGATGATTCCCAGTAACAACTATCTCATTGATGCCATTTTGAAATAAGGGCCCAGTTTGTACTAGTGCAATGTTGTACTCTATACTCTGTCCAGTGTCATTTAGAAATGGAAATCCAGTGGGGCAAGATCTATTAGTGATTGGTCCTGCCTTGTCTGGACTTTGCCCCATAGAAGGGTGGGGGAATTTGAGTAGGCCCCTGGGGATTTAATTCTTTTTTTTATTTGACAGTGTTGGGATTTTTCTGTGGAGACCGGAGGGGTCCTGACCCTTTTGATTTGTGTTGTGGTTTTAGTTGCAAAAAAAAAAAAATGAAAGGAATAACAAAAAAAAGTACACATCACAGTGTAATTGTAGATTTACAGCCTACCTTTGCCTGTACTGTTCAAAGTGGGTGACAAAAATGGTCCAAGTGACTTTCTCACAGGTTTTTCAAGTACATTCATAGCAAAAAAAACACCCAAAAAACCCAACAACCCGTGAGAGTCAGTTGGACCATTAGATGATAGCGGGGTAAAAGGGGCACTAAGAGGACAAGGCATGGCGGATAGAGTGATGTCTTTGCTTCAGTCTTTACTGAAGAAGACATAAGGTAGTTACCCATGCTAGAAATCATATTTAAAGGTGATGTTTTGAAGGAGTTGTAACAAATCTCAATAAACCTGGAAGATGTGTTACAGAAGGTTGATAAACTAAAGAACAGCAAATAACAGGATCATATGGTATATATCCCAAGACGCTGAAAGAACTTTAAAAAACAATGAGATTTCAGACCAACTATCATTAAAATAATGTATAGTACCTGAAGATTGGAGAGTGGCCATTGTAATGCCAATTTTTAAAAAGAGCTCCAGAGGTAATCTAGGAAACTACAGACCAGTGAACCTGATGTCAGTATGTTTATTACATTTGATATACCGCTCAGGCCAAAGCATTAGAGCGGTTTACAATACTACATAAATGATACTGAAAATATGAAAAGAACGCCATTAACAAGGTAGGACAGAGTAAGAGATAGTGATAGTCAAAGAAATAGAAGAGACGAGGAAAGGTTCATTATAACACCAGAGAGGCAGAATATCATACCACCACAGCTCAGTCCTTCCAAACAGACTTGACCATAATCGCTACTCATCACAAATTCAAGCCAGGCAGAAATATGCCGCAGAAATGGCTCCTTATAAACCTCTGCTGCCTGGATATACTTGACAGAAGCAGATGAGGCAGAGCTCTCTCACAGCCTACGATGCCGGCATCATTCCTCCACCGTCCCGCTCGTCGTGGCATGCAAACCAAATACAGCAGATAACCCGGTCCCGCACGGTCCAATGCCTAAGGGCCACGCCAAAGGGCCCTCTTGCGAGGCCCTCAGACGTGGGCCCGCTGGTGGAATGGCAGTTTAAAAGCCAATGGAGTGGGCAGGCTCTGTGGAGGGAGGTGGTAAAAATGGTAAAAACTATTATAAAGAACAAAATTACTGAACATGTAGTTGTGGCTTAATGAGAGACAGCCAACATGACTAGCCAAGGAAGATCTTGTCTTACTAATCTGTTATGCTTTTTTGAAGGTGTGAAGAAACATTTAGACACTGATGAATCAGTTGATATAGTGTATCTGGATTTTCAGAAAGCCTTTAAGGTTCCTCGAGAGACTTGGCGAAATTAAAATGTCATGGGATAGGAGACAGTGTACTATTGTGGATCAGGAACTGACTAAAAGAAAGGAGAGGGTAGGGCTAAATGGCCAATTTTCCCAATGGAGAAAGGTGAATAGTGGAGTACCCTAGGAATCTGTGTTGGGTCTGCTGCTTTTTAACATATTTGTAAATGACCTGGAAATAGGAATAACGAGTGAGGTAATCAGATTTGCAGATGACACAAAATTATTCAAAGTTGTTAAAATCCATGAGGATTGTGAAAAATTGCAAGAGGACCTTGATAAACTTGGAAGACCGGGCATCCAAATGGCAGATGAAATTTAATGTGGACAAGTGCAAAGTTATGCACCTAGGAAAGAACAACCCAAACTATGGTTACATGATGCAAGGTTCCACATTAGGAACCACCACCCAGGAAAAAGATTTAGGCAACATCGTGGATAACATGTTGAAACCCTCTGCCCAGTGTGCAGCAGCAGCCAAGAGAGCAAATAGAATGCAAGGTATCATAAGGAATGGAATGGAGAATAAAACAAAGGATATTATAATGCCTCTGTATTGTTCCATGATGTAATTGCACCTTGAATATTGTGTGCAATTCTGGTCGCTGTATCTTAAGGATATAGCATTATTAGAAAAGGTACAGAGAAGAAACACCAAAATGGTAAAGTGGATGGAAGGATATCCCTATGAAGAGATGCTAAAAAGGTTAGGGCTCTTCAACCTGGAAAAGAGATGGCTGAGGGGAGATATGATAGAGGTCTATAAATTAATGAATGGAGTGGAATGGGTAAAGGTAGATTGTTTACGCCGTCAAAGTATAGAAAGACTAGGGGACATGCAATGAAGCTACAGGGCAACCTATTTAATAAGAGAAAATATTTTTTCACTCAACATGTAATCAAACTCGAATTTGTTACTGGAGGATGTAGTAAAAACTGTTAGTGTAGCTGGGTTTAAAAAAGGTTTGGACAAGTTCTGGAGGAAAGGTCCATAAACCATTATTAAAAGGGACCTGGAATATCCACTGCTTGCCCCAATACAAGCATTGTGGAACCTGCGTCTTTTGGAGAAACTGCTAGGTACTTGTGACCTAAATTGGCCACTGTTGGAAACAGGATACTGGGTTTTGATGGACCTTTGTCTGACTCAGTATGGCATATCTTTTGTTCTTATGGTCTTGAGGCGTCACTGTATGAAAAAACACCCAGGTCTAGTGGTTCTGATAATTCTAGACTGGCCATGGGGGTATTCGGATGTGAATCTCATTTGAGTTTAGGTGGCGGATCTGCCATTTCCTGAGCCATAGAGTCTTGTTCTGAGGCCCAATCAAGATGCCAGACTTAGCTCTGTTCTATCTTACAGCCTGGCTTTTGAAAGGGCACTGCTGAAGAAGAGAGGTTATGCCAGCCAGTTGATCACCACTCTGTTATGGTCTACAAAGACTTCCACCTCCCTTATGTATATTCAAGCCTGGCAGGTCTTTGAAGCATGCTATAGAGATGGTTGCAGCCTTTGTTCCTTTGGAGTGGCTTTCCAGCATATTTTTATCGGTGCTGAACTCGCTGTGAGTTCAGGTAGCAGCCTTTGGCTGTTTATAGGGGTCATATCCAAGGTCATCCCTTGGCTGCATGCCTAGATGTCTGATGTTATTTTGAGAGGTGTGAAGCATGGGTGCATGCCACAGCACCTGGTACTGCCTCCTTAGGATCTTAGTTTGGTTCTTTCTGCCTTTTGGTTAAGGCTTTGGTTGAGCTGCTTCAGGAGGCTTCTCGAAGAGATGATATGCCAAACCGTGATATTTCTGGTTGCAGTTTGCTTGGCCAGGAAAAATCTTGAGTTGCAAGCTCTTCATATAGAGAGCTTTATTGGTGGTGATGGAGAAAAAGGTGATTTTTTTTTTGCCCAGTCCTCTCTCCTGCCTTAAGTGATTTCTCCTTTCATATTATTTAGTTGGTCTTGCTGCCAGTCTTTCATCATGCAAGGGTTTAGATGTATTGCTCCAATTTAGATGTGCACAGAGGCCAGCACTGGTACCAGAGGGAATTCCATAACATCAGATCATTTGCTCATGCTTGGGAGGGCCCAGTCAGGGCAAAGTAGCTTCGATGGTGACAGTAGCACGGTGGATCAAGGAATTGATCATTTTGGTTTACATTGCTCCAAGGTGTATGGTGTTACTGGGAGTGCAAGCTTCATCTTAGGCTTTTTACCCAGTTACTTGTTTTTCTTTTGATTTTAGTTTTGATGGGCCAACATAATTTCCATTTCTGTGCTACATCTCCAAGCCTTATACTATACTAAATACAAATACAAGTCTTATAATGTGACTTAACTGTTGCTTCATCATTCAGCATCTTTGTTAGCAATATAATGAAAGAGCTGTCAGGTGAGGTTTGCCTCTTTGTGGAAGATACCAAAATCTGAAATAGAGTAGACACCCAGGAAGGAGTAGATAACATGAGGAGGGATCTAACTAAGCTTGGAGAATGGTCAAGAATTTGGCAGCTGAGATTTAATGCTAAAAAATGCAGGGTCATAGAAACATAGAAAAATGATGACAGAAAAAGACCTTCCATATCAACAACTACAACAGTCCCCTTTGTTCCTTTAGAGATCCTCTGTGTTTATCCCATGCTTTTTTGAATTCAGATACTGTCCTCATCTCTACCACCTCCACTGGGAGACTATTCCATGGATCCACCACTCTTTCCATAAAGAAATATTTCCGCATATCACTCCTGAATCTATCCCCTTTCACCCTCATCCCATGTCCTCTCATAGCAGTACAGTCAAACCTCGGTTTTCATTTGCCCCGGTTTTCATACGCTTCGGTTTTCAACGTCTTTTTTGACTGAGATTTTGTCCCGGTTCTCATACATCGCTTCGGTTTTCAACGTCTTTTTTGACTGAGATTTTGTCCCGGTTCTCGTACATCGCCTCGGTTTTCGTAAATTACAGTACTGTAAATACATACACCCTCGCGCTGCACACCGGTCTGTATACACTGCCAGAACGCCCGCCCAGTCCCGGCAGCACTGCCCCCCGGACTCACCGATCGCCAGCGTGATGAGAAGCGAAAGCCAGCTGAGCACGTAAATGAAACACATCCTCGAGCCTGGTCAGAGTTAGAGAGGCAAGGATTGCACAGAGAGGAAGGCCCTGATCTTGTCCACCGCCTGCCCGTTCTCTGGAGCGCCCCCTCAGGCTCGGAGGTAGCAGGGAAGAAAAGCTGACAACGTAAGCAGGAGATGTTGCATGAATGTGGGAGGCAGTTCTTTCTCTTGCAGGGTACGTCTGAAGCTATATCATTAAGATTTTCTGCCATTCTGAAGCATTGAGCAGATAATGTAAAGGTATTTTAATGGGCTGAATCCAATGTGATTCCGAAGAGAGCTGGGCACAGCAGCTTGTCAGGGGTGGCTAAGGCCAGATGTTAACATACTGTACTGTACAGTACTGTACTTAGCTTGCTTTCAGTGATGTTAAATGTTCATTTGTCCATTTCATTAGTCATTTATATTTATTTCTCATTGTTTTCTGTATGTAAAAATATAGTTATTCTCTATAAAATGTATTTTTTATGAATATATTTGGGTGTCTGGAACGGATTAATTGGATTTACATTATTTCTTATGGTAAATATTGCTTCAGTTTTCATACGTTTCGGTTTTAGTCAGACTTTTTCAAACGGATTAATCATGAAAACCGAGGTTTGACTGTACTTGCTTTCAATCGAAAGAGGCTCTTCCCCTGTGCATTTATGCCATGGAGGTATTTAAACGTCTCAATCATATCACCTCTATCCTGCCTTTCCTCTAAGGTGTACATATTAAGATCCTTAAGTCTGTCCACATATACTTTATAATGAAGACCACTAACCATTTTAGTAGCTACCCTCTGTACTGACTCCATCCTGTTTATGTCCTTTTGAAGGTGCGGTCTACAGAATTGCATACAATACTCCAAATGAGGCCGCACCAAACACTTATACAGAGGCCTATCACCTCCTTTTTTCTGCTAGCCATTCCTCTCCGTATGCACCCAACCATCCTAATAATACCTAATATTCATCACACAATACCTAATATTCATCATCACAATACCTAATATTCCTACACTACTTATTAATACCTGCCTCAATGAAATAAACAATTGGCTAAATGAAAACAACTTATTCATTAACCATGCAAAAACCGAAGCCCTAATAGTAACTAAAAACAGAACATTCATTCCCCCATCACACATCACACTGCAAAATAATGATATCAATATAAAAACTGAAATACGCTACCTAGGAGTAATACTAGACAAACACCTCAGTATGGACACACATATAAGAAATATAACAAAAAAAGTTTATTTTAAACTAAAAGTCTTAAAACAACTCTGCCCCCTAATGCATCTACAGGATTTTCAACGTATAATACAAGCTATAATAACTCCCCATTTCGATTTTGCGAACTTAACCCTACTAGGCATAACAAAACAAAATCTAAAAAAACTCCAACTAGCACAAAATGCAGCAAGGACTATCATGAATGCCCCACCATTCCAACATATAACACCTATTTTAGAGAATCTACACTGGCTCCCGATTCAGTGCCGGATACATTATAAAACTCTTTTGACTACTTACAAAGTCTTGAACAACACAGCACCTCTTACTCTAAACAACCTTATTAACAAAGAACCCAATCATAATCTCCAAAGGCAAGACCAACTAAACAAACTTATAACACCAAAGGAATTTATAAAGGCCAAAAAATCAACAAACAAGAAAGCATTCTCCCATGCTGCCCCTATAACTTGGAACAACACTCCATCGGAATTAAGATCCTTACCTCAAATCATGGAGTTCAGGAAAAAACTCAAAACTCACTTATTCTCAACATACTACGGATCCTTGTCGAACTCACCTTTTCAACAAGAAAAAGGATAGCTTCACCAGCTGACATATCCCATCTTTGAACTGGAATAAATGAGAAAACCCCAAACCGACGATCTCAAAAACATACATACCTGTACATAGTTAAAATCTGGTTCTTTGTATATAGTTTACAACTGTTAATTGTAAAATTGAATTTCTTTGTAGTTTCACATTGTTATCTGTAAAAGCAGCTTTGCCTGTTTACTGTTGTTCCATGTAAACCGCAACTGATCAATGGAAGGTGCGGTATATAAAAACTCGCTAATTAAATTAAATTAAAGCATCCTTCTAGCTTTTGCTGTCACCTTTCCTCCCTGTTTAGCCACTTTTAGATCATCGGACACAACCACGCCTAGGTCCTGCTGTTCTTTAGTGGACAAAAGAGCTTCACCCCCTATACTATATTGCTCCCTTGGATCGCTGCAGCCCAAATGCATGACCTTGCATTTTTTAAAATTAAATCCCAGCTGCCAAATTCTAGACCATTCTTCAAGCTTAGCTAAATCCCCCCTCATGTTATCTACATCTTCCTGGGTGTCTACTCTATTGCAGATTTTGGTATCATCCGCAAAGAGGCAAATCTTACCCAACAGCCCTTCTGCTATATCACTAACGAAGATGTTAAAAAGAATCGGACCAAGGACAGATCCCCGGGGCACACCACTGGTAACTTTCTTCTCCTCAGAGTGAGCTCCATTTACCTGTACCCTTTGTCGCCTCCCACTCAACAATTTCTAACCCAAACAGTAACTTTAGGGTCCATCCCTAGGGTGCTCAGTTTGTTTATAAGGAGGAACGGTGCAAAGGCTTTACTGAAATCTAAATACACCACATCTAGGGCTCTCCTTCGGTCCAATTCCCTAGTCACTCAGTCAAAGAAATCCGTGCTGCCTCAGATCCTGTAATCTGCTGGACTCCAGAAACCTCACTATTTTCTGTTTCAGCAGCGTTTCCAATAATTTACTCACCACTGAAGTTAAACTAACCGGCCTGTAGTTTTCAACCACATCCTTGCTTCTGCTTTTGTGCAAAGGCACCACATGAGCCTCTCTCCAGTCCTTTGCCACCACTCCTGACTCCAACAAGGCATTGAAAAGGTTAGTCAGTGGAGCTGCTAGAACGTCCCCAAGTTCCCTCCGTATTCTAGAGTGTATCCCATCTGGTCCCATCACTTTGTCTACTTTAAATTTAGCAAGTTTTTCACGAACACAGTCTTCTGAAAATTGTTCAAGACCCCCCTCGCTTCTGTTCCTGTTTGTGGGTGTTTTCTGAAGTCCTGTTTCTGGTTATTCATTTGTGAACACAGAACAGAAATATTTGTTAAGCAATTCTCCTTTATCTTCATCAGCTTCTACATATTCCTCCCCTTCACTCTTGAGTCTGACAACATCACTTTTGCCCTTCCTCTTCTCACTAACATATCTGAAAAATGTCTTATCCCCCCATTTTATCGCATTGGCTATTTCCTCCTCTCTTTGAATCTTTGCTTTCCTGACTACTTTGCTAGCTTCTGTAAGTTTTTCCAAATATAGTTGCCTGTCTTCCTCTCTCTGTGCTCTCTTGTATTTCATGAGACCACACCTTCAAAAGGACATAAATAGGATGGAGTCTGTGCAGAGGGTGGCTACTAAAATGTTTAGTGGTCTTCATTATCAAGCATATGAGAACAGACTTAAAGATCTTTAATATGTCTATGTTAGAGGAAAGGCAGGATAGAGGAGATATGATAGAGACGTTTAAATACCTCCATGGGAAGCCTCTTTCAATTGAAAGCAAAATCTACTACAAGGGGACATAAGATGAAGGTGAAAGAGAATAGACGGGAGTAATAATGCGGTAATATTTTACGGAAAGAGAGGTAGATGCATGGAATAGTCTCCCAGTGGAAGTTGTAGAGATGAAGACAGTATCTGAATTCAAAAAAGCATGGGACAAACACAGAAGATCGCTAAAGGAAAAGAAGGGACTTTAGTATTTGCTATGGAAGGGCAGACTAGATGGCCCATGTGCTCTTTTTCTGCCATCATGATTTTGTTAAATATTTTGTTTTAGTTTCCAAAGAATACAAAATCACAGCCTATAAAGGTGACATTGAACTTCTACTGTTGTGAAATAGGATGTAACCCTTCTGACATCAACCATAGACAAGGTGGAACTGAGATAACCATAAGTCACCCCAGGGTTGTAATGAGTCAGACAGAAACAGACTGCTTTCCGTTCTACATGCAATTCTGAATTAAAAAAACGAATTAGTCACATTTTGGGAAGATTGCATTTTCATTAAACGAAAGCCAAAGCTGTCACAGATAGATCAAGGTGCTCTAATTAAGAGTTTCTTACTTTATAGCTACAGTGGATTGTGCCTAAAGGATTTACCGAGAAAGACTTCATGGCCCTTCCTCTCTGAACTTATCTGCTGTTGTATTCTGTTTCTTGGGAGGAAGGGCTTTTGGGTATAGTATAATTTTTCTTTTTTACATAATACATTATAGAGAGATTTATTGTTGTCGAGCCTGGTTATTTAAAGCTCATGCCTTTCCAGTAGTGTGTTTTTTTTAAGGTGAGTCACATTCAGATACAGTAGATATTTTCCTGTCTCCAGAGGTATTCCTGTCTTTTTGTACCTGAGGTAATGAAGAATTAAGGGATTTGCCCAAGGCCTCAAGAAGTAGTAATGGGATTCAAACCCTAGTGTCTTTGGTCACCAGCCTGCTGTTCTAATCACTAGGCTGCTACTCCATTCCTGCTTCAACCCAACCCAATTCCCACCCACCCCTAGTGAGCAGTCTTGCTTTATAGGGCACCTCCCCATTTAACAAAGCACAGGGACTTGAAACAGCACATTTTGAATATAATTAAAGTGATTTAATTGCTTTTTCTCTGAAAGGACAGCTGGGAAATCAGCTGGTACTTTGGTAGATCTCTCTCTTTTGCTTTAACAGATACCTAAGCTCCACGAACAGAACAATGGCTGGGAAAAATCGTATCGCTAAAACTGTTGCCCCCGTTACAGGTTCTGCCTCTGTCCAAACAGAGGTCCTAATTCCAGTTGAAGGACCGGTTCCATGTGCAGGCTGCCTGCATGCTGAAGCTCTGAGGGAACAAGTGGAGGAACTCAAAGAAGAGGTGACGAGGCTGGGGAGCATTCAAAACAGTGAGAGGTACATTGATGAGATGCTTCTTGAAACATCCAAGCTCTCTAGCAGAGGAGAAGATGGGTGCCAACAGAATGATGAAGGTTGGACACAAGTCACCAGGGCCTGCAGAATCACCCATCCAACTTCTCCAGCCCTTGAATTGGAGAACCATTATGCAGTCCTGGAAGTGGAGGAGGTGAAAGTATCCCTGGAAAGGGAAGAACTACAGCTCAAGAACCCCCAAGTTGCAGAATCAGTGACCACAAGGAAGCGAAGGGTAGTGGTGGTTGGTGATTCTCTTCTGAGATGTACTGAGGCATCCATCTGCTGACCAGACTTGATGTCCAGAGAGGTATGCTGTCTGCCTGGTGCCAAAATCCAAGATGTTACGGAGAGTTTGCTGAGACTCATCAAGCCCACCGACTATTACCCAAAGTTGCTAATCCATGTCGGAACAAATGATCCTGCCAGGTATCCCTCTGAGCATATCAAAAGTGACTTCATGGCTCTGTTACAGAGGGTGAAGCAGTTAGGTGCACAGATGGTGTTCTCTTCAATCCTCCCTGTTGAGAGTAAAGGCCAAGGCAGAGAGGCTCGCATCCTGGAGATGAATGCATGGCTGCATGGATGGTGTCATCAAGAACGTTTTGGTTTCCTAGACCATGGGATGCTGTTCCAAGGATTGCAGAACAGAGATGGCATCCATCTGTCCAAGAAAGATCAACGCGTCTTCATTAGTAGACTGGCTAATCTACTGAAGAGGGCTTTAAACTATATTCATTGGGGATGGGTGAAAAAAGCCCCCAGGTAAGTGAAAGCCCCCAGGTATGTGATGCATTAAATACCTTTATGGAAATGGGTAACGGGGGTAACATGGAAAGCAGTGTGTATAAATGCCTGTAGTAAGGGGAATAAGATCTGTGATGTTGAAGCTTTGGTGGGAGTGACTGACTTGGATTTAGTGGCAATTTCAGAAACATGGTTCACAGAAAACCATGACTGGGCTATAACTATATACCTGGCTATACGAGGGTTGCTATTTATATTTCTGGCCTAATAATGAAAAAACAAATATTTTTGATCAAAATTGGTTTTATTGTTTTTCAAAATATTCTCCATGAAGATCAATACACTTTTGCATGCATTTGAACCAATTTTCGAAGCACTTTTTCCACTCCAATTGAGGTAACTCCAAAACATGCGTTTTGAATGCATCAACCGCATCTTCGGGTGTTTGAAAATCGTTGACCACGTAATTTGTTTTTGATGTGCGGGAATAAAAAGAAGTCATTGGGTGCCAAATCAGGGCTGTACCATGGATGACCCATCAATTCGATGTTTTGGCTGGTCAAAAATTCCTTTGTTTGAGCCGATGTGTGAGAGCTCGCATTGTCATGATGAAGAATTATTTGCCTCTTCTTCGACTTTTTCCGAATTTCTCCGAAGACTTCTGGTAAACAAATAGTCGTGTACCATTCAGAATTGACCGTCCTACGTTGCTCTAACGGCACTGTCGCCACGTGACCGGTAATGCCGAAGAAACAGGCAACCATTTGCTTCAATGTGCTTCTTCCGCGAACAACTTTTGTTGGATTTGGCTCGTCTTGGAAGACCCATACAGTCGATTGCTGTTTTGTTTCAGGCTCATATGCATAGATCCATGATTCGTCACCTGTGTAGATGTTATAAACAGTCTTTGATGCACCTTGAACGTATTTTTTCAACATTTCCTTGCACCAATCGACACGAGCCTTCTTTTGAGCGTTTGTAAGATTATGCGGGATCCAACGCGAACAAATCTTTTTTACAGCCAAATGATCATGCAATATCTTATTGATGCTTGTCATACTAATGCCCAAAGATGCCTCAATCTCACGGTATGTCACATGACGATCTTGCTTTATCAGTTCACACACAGCATCGATATTTTCTGGCACAACAACCGATTTTGGACAACCCTGACGGAATTCGTCCTGGAGCGAACTTCGGCCACGATTGAATTCGTTATACCAGTTTTTTACAGTGCTGTAGGATGGTGCTTTATCGCCGTATAAAAAATTAAGTTCATCGATGCACTCATGTCTTGATAATCCACGTCGAAAGTTATGAAAAATAATCGCACAAAAATGTTCACGAGTTAATTCCATTTTTCGCCTGAGATGAATTTTTCAAATTACTGTAAACAACAAATCGCGCTCAAATGATAAAATGTTATGAATAAGGTTATGTTCAACAATGTCAGTGTTCCAATGGAACCATTGGATGGCGCCTGGCAACACTTACTGTTGCTAAGGCCAGAAATATAAATAGCAACCCTCCTACTTTATTCAGAAAGGACAGGGTAGGAAGAAGGGGAGGAGGAGTGGTACTATATGTAAAAAATACTATTAAAGCTTTGGAATTACAGAGCTTAAAAGGGAGAGAAGAGGCATTGTGGGTTAAACAAGAAAGAGGGAAAAGATGATAAATCTATTTGCATTGGCGTAATATACAGACCTCCCTCACAAGAGAAAGACATGGACAGAGTTAATTGAAGACATACGCAGCATTGCTAGGAAAGGGGAAGTGCTACTGCTAGGGGATTTCAATATGCCAGATGTTTATTGGCACATTCCTGCTGCAGTATCATCTAGAAGTAGAGATCCTGGATTCTCTACAGGGAGAACTATTCAAGCAATTGGTAACAGACCTCACACGTGAAGGGTCCATACTGGACTTGGTGCTTACCAATGGTGAAAGTGTTTCTGATGTTATAGTAGGAGATCATTTTGCATCCAGTGATAACCAGATGGTGTGGTTCAGTATTAGGACTAGGGCTGTTAGAATCCATTCAAAGGACTTTAGGAAGACTAACTTTGCCAAGGTGGGCCAATACCTCAGGGAGTCCTTAGCGGGATGGGAACAGCTGGGGATGTAGAAAAACAGTGGGCCAAACTGAAAGATATTTTAAGGGCAACCAACCTTTTTGTTAAAATGGTAAATAGGATGTGGTTGAAAATTACAGGCCAGTTAGTTTAACTTCATTGATGAGTAAATTATTGGAAAGACTGCTGAAAGAGAAAATTGTGAGATTTCCGGAGTCCAGCAGATTACAGGATCCGAGGCAGCATGGATTCACCAGAGGCAGGTCTTGTCAGACAAATCTGATTGATTTCTTTGACTGGGTGACCAGGGAGTTGGACCGAGGGAGAGCCCTAGATGTGGTGTATTTAGATTTCAGTAAAGCCTTTGACACTGTTCCTCACAGGCGACTTATAAACAAACTGAGCATCCTAGGGATGGACCCTAAAGTTACTGCTTGGGTTAGAAATTGGTTGGGTGGGAGGCGACAAAGAGTTCAGGTAAATGGAGCTCACTCTGAGGAGAAGTGGTGTGCCCCGGGGATCTGTCCTTGGTCCGATTCTTTTTAACATCTTTGTTAGCGATATAGCGGAAGGGCTGTCGGGTAAGGTTTGCTGTTTTGTGGATGATACCAAAATCTGCAATAGAGTAGACACCCAGGAAGGTGTAGATAACATGAGGAGGGATCTAGCTAAGCTTGAAGAATGGTCTAGAATCTGGCAGCTGGGATTTAATGTTAAAAAATGTAAGGTCATGCATTTGGGCTGCAGCAATCCAAGGGAGCAATATAGTATAGGGGGTGAAGAACCTTTGTCCACTAAAGAAGAGCGGGACCTGGGCATCTCCCTGAGGTATTGGCCCATCTTGGGAAAGTTAGTTTTCCTAAAGTCTAAGACCCTTGCTTTTGAATTGATTCTCAAGTATATGTGTTTGTCACCTTCCAGAGCTTCATGTAACTTCACAGTAGAAATCCAAAAACCAGCTCCACTCTTCACCTCAGAGATAATGCAGTTAGCAAATAATGTTCTTAACTTAAAAACAAAGATGTTTTAGCGGCTGGGTCTCAGACTAGACTTGGGCGACCTACTGAACTCATGTGATTGAGTAGCGCCTCAGCTTGCATCAATGACCCAAAATCGCTACTTTTTCCTCTTTATCTGTTTGATCTTTACAATTATGTTATTAAATCCATAAAGCATTACGGCTCATCAAAACTTAAATCTAAGTAAGAATGTGGAAAAATTGCTTATCCAGAACTGATGAGATTCTATCCCAACGCCGGATATCAGTGCCGTGGCGTTTCACGTGCATACGTTTCTTTAGGGGATATTCTTAATCCATATTCCATGAAAATGTTTTCCACATGTATTAATCTATCTATAAAGTTAAAACGATGAGAATCTCAGTATTCAACTTTCTGTGCAATCTCATTCTAATGTGATAATTTAATGACTTGCAATGTGAGACAAATATTCACTCACCCCTCTACATGAAGGCAACTGATCTCAACCGCTGAGACGCTGCGCATGCGGACCTTGTCTCCTAAAGGGTTTTTTAAAGGGCTTTAACAAACCAGGTGACTCAAATCTTAAAATGCATGGTCAACAACAGATTCCCCACTCAATCTGTGCGTTGAGGCCATTGGGGGACACCGTATTTAACTTAAAAATCCATCTCTGTTCTTGTCGCAACAATGTAAGATCTCTAGATTTTCCTCCCAGTCCTTGCTGTATTTGATTGATACAAAAACATTTTAACATGTCAAAATGATGTCTTTGTGTCATACAGTGTTGGACTATAAGGGCTTTTGTGTATTGCCACATTTTAATCTGCTTTGATGCTCCCTCGTGCGAACTCTGAAAGGTCAAATAGTTTTTCCAATATATAACAGGTTGCAGGGACAGATTATGCAATAAACAACATAAGTGGAACTGCAAGATGTATGTCGCCTCAAAAAGAATTGTTGACCCCGATGGTTAAACGTCTCCAACTCTAAAGTGATTGTACATATATTACATTCTCCACATTTAACATGACTTCCATTAGCCAACTGTGAATGGTGTAACAGTGGACGAAGGACTGTAGGATTTAAAATTTCCTTTATATTTCATTGTCTTTGCCATCCACAATGGATATGATGATTTTCCAGTCCTGGTATACTGTGTAAAACATTATTATGCTGCTTCAAGATTTTTGTGATTTGATGACTATAAGATGAATATTTGGTAATGAAATTAACATGATCCGATTGTACTGATTGTCGGGGTTGAGGAGATAACAGAAGATCTCGATTACAATAAAGAACTCTTTTATAAGCTGTATCTATTACTTGTCTAGGGTATCTACGTGCTTTAAGTTTTTCTTTCAACTGGACAGCATGCCTCTTAAACTCAACCTCTGAACAGTTGCGGCGATATCGGAGTGATGCATATTCTTTAACATTCCTGGATGTCCGGGTGACTAAAGGACATCAGACATGGAAGACTTCAGTTTTTCATAAATCCATTGACAGAAATACTCTATTGCATTATACTAGTGCTCATCCTAGGAGGCTAAAAGAAAGTCTCCCATTTTCACAATTTCTCTGATATCGCCGGGATAGAGGTGATATGATTGAGATGTTTAAATATCTCCGTGGCATAAATGTTCAGGGGGAGAGAGCCTCTTTTAATTGAAAGCAAGTTCTGCTGCGAGGTGACATGGGATGAGGGTGAAGGGGGATAGATTCAGGAGTGATTTATGGAAATATTTCTTTATGGAAAGGGTGGTGGATCCATGGGATGGTCTCCCAGTGGACGTGGTAGAGATGAGGACAGTAATTGAATTAAAAAAAGCATGGGACAAACACAGAGGATCTCTAAAGGAAAAAAAGGGGACTGTAGTAGTTGTTGCTATGGAAGGACAGACTAGATAGGCCATGTGGTCTTTCTGTTGTCATATTTCTATGTTACTATGTTTCTATGTATTAATGTACAACATACAACTTCACAATTGGGTTAGGTTTCTGATGTTGATTTAAATGCTGGTTACTACCATTGGAAGGACCTGGGTTTGATTTTCAGATTAGGTCTTTGCCCCGGGTTGGCTAGGGATGGGAGTATTGTAGAGGCAGTATTCACAGCCTCTGGAGGAAGCCTCTGTCATCGCAATGGGGTAATAGTTAAGGCCCATGGTCTCAGGACTTTGGAGGGAGAGCCTCTGAATGGCCCTAGCTAAAGACTGTCCTCCTCTTTCTTATGTCTTCCACGTAAGAAAGTGCTAGAGTAGCCTAGTGGTTAGGAGTAGTTACCTAGAAACCAGATGGATTACACTACACCTCAAATCCTACTGATGCTCCTTGGGCCAGTCACTTAATCCTCCATTGCCTCAGGTACAAATTTAGATTGAAAGCCTTCCAGGGACAAGGAAATACCTATTGTAGCTGAATGTACACACCTTGAACTACTACTAGAAAGACAAGCTAAATAATAATTTCTAGTGGTGCTTGGGATGAGTCAAATGCTCATCCAATCTTTTGTATCCTCCTTTGAAGTGTTGTTTAAACTTTAACTTTCCTGTAGTTTCTTTCTACCATAGTACTTCACACTTCCTACAGTTCTTAGGGGATCTTTATTAAAGTGTTGAGTTGGGGCCCTTCAAAAAAACTTTGATTGAAGAACATCTGCTTGTCTTTTTAACATCTTTGTTAGTGATATAGCGGAAGGGCTGTCGGGTAAGGTTTGCCTCTTTGCGGATGATACCCAAATCTGCAATAGAGTAGACACCCAGGAAGGTGTAGATAACATGAGGAGGGATCTAGCTAAGCTTGAAGAATGGTCTAGAATTTGGCAGCTGGGATTTAATGTTAAAAAATGTAAGGTCATGCATTTGGGCTGCAGCAATCCAAGGGAGCAATACAGTATAGGAGGTGAAGTACTTCTGTCCACTAAAGAAGAGCGGGACCTAGGCGTGGTTGTGTCTGATGATCTTAAAGTAGCTAAACAGGTAGAAAAGGCGACGGCAAAAGCTAGAAGGATGCTTGGGTGCATACGGAGAGGAATGGCTAGCAGAAAAAAGGAGGTGATAATGCCTCTGTATAAGTCTTTGGTGCGACCTCATTTGGAGTATGGTGTGCAATTCTGGAGACCGCACCTACAAAAGGATGTGAACAGGATGGAGTCGGTGCAGAAGGTTGCTACTAAAATGATTAATGGGCTTCATTATAAAGCATATGAGGACAGACTTAAGGATCTTAATATGTACACCTTAGAGGAAATGCGGGATAGAGGTGATATGATTGAGATGTTTAAATACCTCCGTGGCATAAATGTTCAGGGAGAGAGTCTCTTTCAATTGAAAGCAAGTTCTGCTACGAGGGGACATGGGATGAAGGTGAAGGGAGATAGAATCAGGAGTGATATGCGGAAATATTTCTTTACGGAAAGAGTAGTGGATCCGTGGAATAGTCTCCCAGTGGAGGTGGTAGAGATGAGGACAGTAACTGAATTCAAAAAAGCATGGGACCAACACAGAGGATCTCTAAAGGTAAAAAGTGGACTGTTGTAGTTGTTATGGAAGGACAGACTAGATGGGCCTTGTGGTCTTTTTCTGTCATCATGTTTCTATGTTTCTATGGCTGTGGTCTTCCTCCAGTTTGACTTTTTGTCTTTGTGGACTCGCTGTTCAGATAGTGCCAGGGTCAAAGAAGGATGGAGTTAGTAGTCTGAATAGCTCCACTCTTCAGATAATTACCATCTGCATCAGTATCTGACTGAACTTAGGAGAGCAGCTTGCCTATCACCACTATCTGGCAAGCGCAGACTGAAATACTCTGATTCTCCTGGTTTTGATGTTCTTTACCATTTTCTTTTTCTGTAAGAGAACTATCTTGTGCGATTGCCAGAATCTTTTTTTCTTGTTGAATTGCAGAATAGATTTCATCCATATTCAATAAAAAGTATTTCTATGGCTCATTGTAAAATATTATCCTTATCTTAAATCCCAGAACTGGTATTTTATTTTATCTTCAGTTCATGAATGCTAAGCTGCTTAGCTCTGAATTGAAGCAACAAAATAGTGGCAATGGGAGAATTAAACTTCAATGACAATTGGGTGTACAGTTTCTAAAATCGTATTTCTACATGTGAAGCAACATTTTGAAAATGGGACATGGTAAGGCAGGAAATAAGGCAGCAGAAGTCTTGCCCAATCAATATGAGGGACAGTGATATGAAAAATCTTCAGATCCACATAGAATTCTTGGGAATGGCAGGAGGGAGAGAGAGACAGGAAGGGGACGGAAGATGGAGAAGACTGGTGGGATAGGCTTTGTGTTGAGGGGAGGGTATCCAGGTGGGATGAATTGGGGGTCCCTGAACTTGAAGGTTAATGAAGGGTCCACACCACTAAAAAGACTAGGAAGGAACCTTTGATCTACACCTCTCATGATTTCCTATACCATTGTCATATCGCTTGACTATCTCTCTTTCCAGTTAGAGTCCTAATTTTATCATTTATCTCCTTGCATGGAAGTTGTTCCACATCTTACACTATGGTGTTTCAGAAAACAGTTTTCAGCTATGTCTAGTATTAAAATGTTGACACCCTGTGAATTTGTATAAGGCCGTTTTCTGTTTTGTTAGTAAATTCCTTTCTTGATACCTTCCTACCATTCCATTAGATTTTTACATCACTGTTGACCTGATGTATTTAGAGAATCATCCACAGTGTCACCAAGATTTCTTTCCTGGCTGTAGTTAAATTAAAGCCCATTATCGTGCAAGACAAGTTTGGATTGCTTTTCCCATGCCCGTTACTTTGCATGTATCTATGTTGAAGTGCAGCTACCACAAAGATGACATATGGCAGAAGTCCAGAAAACATGAGTTTTAGCCTCTCCTGGGTAAGTAGATTGGCTATAATCCAATATAACCCAACCCAAATAACAACAAATCATCCTCAATGAGTGTTCATCATTGCCAGTGATTTCATGCTGTAATATTCCAAAGAAGAATACTGCTAATCATTTTGGAAAAGGGACAGAGTGCAGGTGAGCCAAAGAGGTTAGAGTTAAAGAACTACTGATATACCAGCCAATGATGGAAGAGAGCAGAAGAGCACCATATCTTAGTAATAAAAATAAAAAATTATTATAAAACATTCTAAAAATATGACAAAAAAAAATAAAAATAAAAATATAGAGTCGGGAGCCAATACTGCTGCTTAAGAACATCAAAAACCTCAAAAAGGACCTGATACAGGAACTACCATTAGAGTCAGAAAACTTGGTTCATTCCTTATGATAGCTACCATTTGGCAGGAGTGGCCGAGGATTATTCTTGCCCTCTTTCTCGCAATCCAGTTGATGAGATAGTGTCAGTGTCAGGGTGGGAAGACCCTAGAGACTTGGAAGCCCCAGAGATGTTTACGAGAGAGTGGGCCTGAAAAGTGGTAGGTTCTAATTTGGGCCACTTTTTCTCCAAATTAGGGCTGGACAGAAGGGTCCTGTGGGAGGGTTTAGGGTACCTTTGATTCAAGCCAGTGGGCCCATTTAAGCCACCAGCACCACTGCAGAAAAAGGGCTTTTTAAACTTTTATTTGCATTGCCCCAGCCAGTTCCCTTTGTAGTGCTTTATTTATTATGAGAAGCACAAGCATATTTTTTATGATCCATAAGATGTGAAGCTGTTTTTGAGAAGGAAAAGTTTTGTATTTCAGCTAGTAGAATTGAAATTAGTGGGGTTGGCTCATGAAGTTCTGCAATAATTATTTACTTTGTTATTGTTATGTCTATGCGCTTGCTAATTTGTAACTCACCTTGGGTTTCTGTGGTGAGGCATGATATCAAATTTAACAAAGAAAAATAAAATTTCCTTTAAAAAAATGCTATCAAAAATATGAAAAATATATTTTAATATTTTTTCATTTTTCTTTTTTAAAGATAGGGAGTAAACCCATTCACAACAAATATAAAGACCATCTTAGAAAACTGGGAGCCAATGACTCCTTAGTGCATGCAAAAAAGGTACTTGCATGCCAAAGTTATTTCCACGGTTGAAAATTGTAGAGGCTATGTGATCTTGATACATTTTATAACTGCTAACCTGGTTAGCAGTTATAAAATGTACAGTTAGTTTATTGAACTTGATACACTGCCCATCATGAGCATGCCTGGGCAGTGTGTAGTTAAAATAAGATGTGAACAGGCAAACTACAACCATAACGTAGGACAGCACAAGGATAGGAGAGGGTCAGGAGGCGTAGGTTACAAGAGTAATACCCTGTCCTAAGATCACAACAGTAGGGAGGGGGCTAAGTGGACAGACCTATACAGGAAAAGGGAAGGAGCATTTCCTAGGCACCAACTAGTGCACAATCGGAAGCAGGCAAAGAATAACGAGGGACACTGGTGTGAGAGGGCAGCAGAAGGGAAGGCCTATACAAAGAAGTGGCCCTTGATTGGGCATAAAAGCATGAGAAGGAGAGTTGAGTGCAAAGGTGGGGAGGAAGAGAGTTCTGTAGGACCTAGAACGCAGAGGAACGGGCTGCAGCAGAACAGAGGACACTCGCCTGGAACTGCCAGCAAATTCTGTGAACTAGAACACAGGACATGTGAAGGGATATATGAAGTCAGAAGCTGGGACAAAAACGGAGGGCTACCAGACTAGAGGGTGTGGAAGGTGATGGTAAGAACTTATAAGAGACTCAGTAGGTGATGGGGAGCCAGTGTTCAGAGAGGAAGAGGGGAGTGACACTCAAACTTGTGGGTGCCATGAAGAGGGTTAAGACCTGTATTTTGAATTAATTGAAGGTGATGGATTTGACAGTGAAGGAGACTGGAAAGGAGGGAGTTTGCATAGTCTAAATGGGAAATGACCAAGGAAAGCACCAGGAGATGAGTGGAGGGGACATCGAGAAACTTATGGATGGAGCGGATCATCGAAGGAGAAAGATCCTCCACTGTCCAATGGTACTTATCTGAAGAGAACCAAGAGTTGAGAGTCAACGTGCAGACTGAGTCCTGGAGAGGAATCTGGAAACTGTGAATAGTGGAAAATGTAGGAAGGGTGAGAGAAAACAGTAGCTACGGTTTTGGATGGGTTCTAGTTTAGGCACTTGATATACTGCTCTTTACTGTGTGTAACAGAGTGGTTTACAGATATATCCTAACAAGCATTTTTTATTCTCTCATTCCCAAAGGGCTCACAATCTAAGAGTGCCTGAGGCAACAGAGGGTTAAGTGGTTTGCCCAAGGCCATGGGACTAGAGACTCTAGTCCTTCCAGCCTGAAGTTACTTGTCCCTACTTGGGAATTGAACCGCTGGCCTGAGGTAACCTGCCCCAACCACTAAGCCACTTCTCCCTCATGGTTAAGCTTGATGCCATGAGTAGCTGGCCAGTCAGGCTTAGCAGAGATGAAGGAAATAGTGGCACAAGAATGAGCATGAAGATGGAAGAGGAACTGGATATCATCTGCAAAGACATAAAAGACGATGCCCAGTAATTGAATCAGATGAGCCAGAGGAGTAAGAAAAATGTTAAAGAGAATAGGGCCCAGAGCCAATCCATGAGGCACACCACAGTGTAGGGGCTGAGGGGCAGAATACAAGGAGGACCATGAGACTCTAAAGGAGCAGTCCTGCAAGTAGGAACGAAACCAGGCAAGCATAGGGATGGAAATACCCCAACAAAGCAACTCACAGAGGAGAAGAGTGGTTCACCAGGTCAAAGGCAGCAGTGAGATCCAGAGAAACTAGTAGAATCTCGTGCTGAGAGTCCAGGAAAGTGCAGAGAAAATAATTGGCCAAAAGAGTGTTCTGTGCTTGGAGGAGAAAACATGCCTGAGCAGGGTGAAGAGGAAGGATTGCAGTTGTTGGGCCACTAAATATTCAGTGACCTTGGACAGAAAAGTCAAGAGAGAAATGGGATGAAAGCTGAGAGGATTCTGTGGGTCCACCTTCCCATGTTTTAGAATAGGAAGAATAGTGACCTGCTTCCAGAGGGAGGGGAAGGAATCAGAGGAAAAAGAAACTGTGCTGAGGGAGTGTAATGGAGAGACACTGAGAGCCCAGAAACAGACAAAGGAGAGAATGCATAAGCAGGAAGGAGAGAGGAGGGAGGTGGTAGAGTAGACTGAATGTCCAATATATTTTGCCAAAAAGCAGTGGCAAAATCCTGGGAATGGAGGTAGGACACTGCAGCAGAATCAGAGGTGGGGGGGGGGGGGATCAGTAAGTTGACGTAGGAGATGGTAAAGGCTAGACGAGCTGTTGTCGTAGGCAAGAATAATAGATTTTGTGGCCTGGGTGACAGATTGATGGTAATGTAGGGAGGCGGATCGGAATGCATTGAGTGACAGGAGTGGGTTTTGCGCCAGTGGCGCTCAAGGTGGCACAGACAACTCCAAGGCAGATTCCAGAGTGGTACCAAAGATTGAAAAAGTGAGGAGGGCAGGCAAGAGTGCAGAGGGGGCTATGGTATCCAGGGCAGCAGAGAGAATGGAATGAAGTAGGGCCATCTGGTCATCAGGGTGACGGGAAGGAAAATCGACTGGAAGGGTGGACATGAACGATGAACGAATTTGCAGTGAACTTACGCAAGCACTGTCATGGGAAGAGGGTCACGAGGCAGGAGGGAGGGCTGAAGGGAAGGCACAGGAAGTGGAGAGAAGGAAGTGAGCGGTCCTGTGGCAGGTGAAGGCCTGTGATCCACAGTGTCTGACATAAACAGACAGGCCTAACTAGCTTGACCTGTAAATGAAGCCTGTGAAGAGGCCCATAGGAATTGCACATCCCCCAACATGCTGCTATTGTAGAAACGAAACTTAACTGAGCACAATTAGGTATAGCTAAGCAGAATCGAAACTTAGAAAGTAGAGAAAAACAAGTTTAATTGGTACTGATAAGGTGTGCTATGCTTCTGTGAAATTAATTAACTGTGCTGAAAGAAAAGTTACAGTGCCCTGCTTCCCATATGCTTTAACTAGCTGAGCGACCTTGGAGGAGAGATGTAACAAGTTAGAGACACTGACCATTGTAATTGGGACTAGAAGGGGGGGTGAGCAGGTGCTGGGCCCAGACCAGAGTCCCAATTGGATAGCCATATCAGTACCGGGACCAATAGAAGGTGTACGAGGGGTTACCGGGACCAATGAAAGGTTTGCCTATGTCTAGAATGGGAAAGAAAGCTATAAAAATTGTTGTTTTACTAGAAACCATTGCTCAGCCATTTTGAATTTGATTCTGCTTGAGTCTTGTGCACAAATAAATGATTTGGACCTTCTGAACTGACTGCTGGTATCATTGGTTTGTATGTGCTCTGCTGCTACATATTCTTGGTGCATTGGCCGGGAAGGTGTGGTAATAGAGGGTATATAGGGCAATATACCACGACTTTCCGCCTCTACAGGTTTGGGTCCTGCCAGGATCGCGCCCTTCTGACGTGGGCTCGCTCCTTGGCGCCGCCGGTCCCTTGCATCGGAGGGAGCTGGCCGGACCTCGGCGGGTGCCGGGCCTGGCTGGAGCCACCTCGAACCCGAGAAGAGGGGAGTCCGAGGTCCAACTTGTGCGCTTGCTCGGGAGTAGTGAGGACCGGATCCGGTGAGTATAGTTTTGATTTTGATATCTAGACAGCTGAGTCAGATCTGCAGCTTGGAACTTGTGATATGAAACTTTGGTAAGAGAGCCTGATCAACTCTCGCAGGCGGTTTAAGTAACCTTGCCGCCGTTTGAAATTTGAATTTGCATTTGGTAAGAGAGCTCTCAAGGCGGTCCGAGTAACCCTGCATGAGTATGCGCGGGGCCAAACCACCGTCTTTTTGATTTTGATTTTGTTAGCCTAGTCAGAAGAGACAGGACTGGGCATTTGGGATACGTTGCTAGCATGCTGTGTGATTGAAGTGTGAATGAGAGGTCTGGCAGCACGGACCAAGCGAAGGCGGACCCCTGAGTAGCGCAGTTCCTGACTGGGCGACCGCGTTCAGGTCGCAAAAAGGGGGAAGCGACTGTCGTCTTTTTTTTATTTATTTATTTTATTTTTATTTATTTAACACTCATTTTTATACCGCATCTTCCAGAGATCAGTTGCGGTGTACAAATAACAACAAATAACAAAGCGAAGTTTGTTTTACATAGGACATCTTAATTTTACATAGAACATCTTAAAATATCATAAATTAAACAAAGTTAAGTCTAGGAAACTAAACAGTGAATTTAAACTGGAACCGTGTTAAAACAATTAACTAACAAAATGTAGTGTCTAAATAACATAAGACAGTACATTACAGAAACAACTATATACATGAGGAGGTAATTGGGCATAATAGATTGGATCGTCATTTCGATTGAGCTATGTGTGTTGTCCATTTAGGTAGGAGGTTTGTGTTTTATGTGGTCAGTTACCTGTTTAGCCTTTATCTAAATTGAGTTCAAGGTTTTCCATGGTGTTATAGTGTTTAGTGAATAGATACGTTTTTAATTTTTTGCGGAATTCCATGATCTCTGTTAGTGATCGTAGATCCTCTGGTAGGGAATTCCAGATAGTTGGAGCTATGTGAGAGAAGGCTCTCTTATTGGTTAATTTATGTGCTTTTATGAAGTCCTTCGGGATCTTTAGTTTATTTAATTGTTCATTTCTGTGAGTTGGTTTAGGTGTTTCTTTGCATATTAGATTACATAGGGTGGTCGGAGCCATGTCATTTAATGCTTTGAATGAGGTTATTATTGTTTTGTATATTATCCTGCTTTGTATTGGTAACCAATGAAGGGATGCTAGTATTGGTGTTATGTGTTGGAGTGAGTTTATTTTTAGTATAATTCTTGCCGTTGCATTTTGGGCTAGTTGAATTCTTTTAATGTTCTGTTTTGAAATGCCCATTAGTATTAGGTTGGCAAAATCAAAGTGAGGGGTTATGATAGCTTGTGTTATATTAATGAAATCTTGTACAAATAATAGCGGGCGTAGTTGTTTGAGAATTTTAAGTTTGAAATAGATTTTCTTTATGGTATTTCTAATGTGGGTTTCCATTGTAAGGTGTGTATCTAAGATAACACCTAGATATCTTATTTCATTTTAATTTCTTGATCTTGTAATGTTAAATGGGTTGGGGGGATAAATGATTGATTTTTTGATATGATTAGGACTTCGGTTTTAGCATGGTTTATGTGGAGGTTTTGAGTTTTTAGCCAAATTGTGATTTCGTTATAGCAGTCTGAGAGGAGTTGTAACGGTAGGTTAGGGATAGTAAATGGAATGTACATCATAATATCATCTGCATATAGGTGATATTGTACTCCACATTTTTTAAAGATATTGCAGACCGGTTTTATGTAAATGTTAAAAAGTAGGGCTGATAGTGCAGATCCTTGTGGTAAACCTATTTCTTTGTTATATGTAGTTGAAGTTTGATTACCTATTCGTACATTTTGTGTTCTATTGTGTAAATAGGAGGTGAACCATTTATGTACTGTAGAGTTTATGCCTATCTGTTTTAGGTTGCTGAGCATTATTGAGTGATGTACACTATCAAAGGCCGCTGATATGTCAATGAAGAGGAGGATGAAAGCTTGTTTATGATTGTCGATTCCTCTTAGGAGAGTATCAATTAATACTGTTAGTAGTGTTTCTACTCCGTGGCGTGGCCGAAATCCATATTGTTGCTCGTCAAGTGGGTAAGATGTGTCAATGAATTCCTGTGTTTGTAATTGCACTACTTTTTCTATTATTTTGGCCAAAAATGGTATGCTAGAAATGGGCCTGTATGATACTGGGGATGTTTTATCTAGTTTGCCATTCTTTAGGATTGGGCGTATTTGTGCGTGTTTGAGCGATTGTGGAAGGTAACCTTGGGATAATGAGAGGTTGACTATTGGGAGAATGAAGGATAGTAGAGTTGGCAGTGTGTTTTTTATCCATGACACTGGGCATGGGTCTAAATAAGAAGTTGTGGTATTGAGTCCGGATATGATAGTTTTTAATGTCGTACTTGAAATGGGGTAAAAGTCTGACCATTCGTCAACAGACTGGTGTGAGGTGTTAATCGTATCTAGAGACATTTGAGGTTTTTTTGATTTGTTTTGGTAATGATTAGCTAGTGTTTGTACTGAGATGTCAGTGATTTCGTTGCTAGAAGTTTGAGCATTATTGGTAAGATTTCTGACAATAGAAAATAGTTCTCTAGGTCTGTTATATGATTTTGATAAGGTTGCTGCGTAGTAGTTTTTCTTTGTGTTATCTAGTGTTTCTTTATATTTTATGAGATGGTTGTTATATATTTCCTTATGTATAGTCAATTTTGATTTTCGCCATTTAATTTCATGTTTTCTTGTCTTGTTGTTTGTTTTCCTTAAATGTTTCTAGGGCCGTGAGGACCCCTCACCCACGGTCCGCCCTCCTTTTCCCTTCTGTTTGTTGTTGCGCACACACATCGAAATGGGAGGGGCAGGGTCTACCGGGAACACTCCGTTAGAATGTATGATCAAGCATTTCAATAAAGGATATGTAGGAGATTATGGAGTGAAAATGACTGCCTCACGATTGCAGCTTTTGTGTACTAGGGAATGGCCTGTCATAGACCCCAGCTGGCCCCGAGATGGAACTTTTAACATAGGAATTATTCAGTCAGTCCATCAGAAAGTGCGAATAGCGCACCCCGATCAGTATCCATATATAGACTCCTGGTTAAGCATTTGTGAGAAACCGCCCTCCTGGGCACAGCGCTGTTATGAAGAACAGTGCAGAATAATGTTAGCAGTAACAGCCCCAGTCCAGAACATAGGGAAAGTAACAGACCCAGCCCCGAAAGTAGGGAACAAAGCAGACCCAGTTCAGAGAACAAAGAAAGTCAAGAAACCTAGTCAGAAACCTATCCTTGTGGATCCTGACTCACCAGAAGTTATAATCAGACAGCCTCTAGCTCTGTGCCCCGTAAGGGTACAACTGCGTCCCGCAGCAGCCCTCTGGGACGGGGAGAGTCCACCCCCCCCACCAGCCAGACGATCAGCGAGAGGAGCCGTCTCACGAGGAGACTGATCAGTCTGGGTCAGAGACTGAGACCGAAAGCAGAAAGGAGTCCGAGCAGGAAGAGGAGGACACATCTTCCCAGACTGAGACAGGCAGTGAGAAATCCACTGGCAGCGTTAAATCAGCAGCTGCAGGCAAGACTCCCCAGACTCGGCGAGTCACACAGCTGAAAACAGCAGCCCCCCTTAAGGGATCGCAAGGCACTACTAGGAAACAGAAAGCCCGCACAGAAGTATTAGCCCCCCTTCGGCAAGTCCCAGGAGTTCCCGTGAGAGATGCAGATGACCGGATAGTACCGGGACCCCTAAATTTAGTTTGTGCCTTTCTCCACAACCGACCTGTTAAATTGGAAATTGCATTATGCTTCCTACACTGACAAGCCCCAGGAGCTCACAGATTTAATGAACACAATTATGCAAACCCATCAACCTACATGGGCAGATTGTCGTCAGCTCCTGTCAACCTTATTTTCTACTGAGGAGAGGACACGATTTAAGCGAGCAGCCATTGATTGGTTAGCTGACAATCCTTTAGCAGACGGAGGGGTAAATGCAGGAATAGATAACCGTGATGCAGCGCAGAGGGAGTTCCCCAATGAAGACCCCCGGTGGGATCCCAACACTGAAGCAGGATCTAAATCGTTATCACGATTTCGCCAAGGCCTTATGCAGGGCCTGAAAAGGGGGGGCCAGAAGGCCATGAATCTCACCAAGATAAGTGAAGTTATTCAGGGCATAGATGAAAGCCCAGCAGTATTCTATGAAAGATTAGCTGAAGCATACAGAATGTATACTCCTTATGATCCAGATGCACCCGGAAGCCTATGCATGGTGAATTCTGCCTTTGTAAGCCAGTCACAGCCAGACATTAGACGCAAATTACAGAAACTGGAGGGGTTCGCGGGCATGAATGCAACTCAGTTACTGGAAGTCGCTCATAAAGTGTTTGTGAATCGTGATAATGAAAGACAGAGAGAAAGTGATCGAAAGATGAAGAAGAAAGCGGATTTTTTGGCTGCAGCCATAGTTGAACAGAAAACGGGAGGTCCCCCTAGTCAAAGGAGCAGAGGAAGAGGGAGGGGCCGAGGAGAAAACCGGACCCCATTAGGCGCAAATCAGTGCGCTTATTGCAAAGAAGGACATTGGAGGAATGCATGCCCGCGACTCGAAGACAGTCCCCGTGAGGAGGACGAGGATGCCCCTCGGAGAGGGAGAGGCAGGCCCTACAACTGCGGAGGAACCAATCGAGAGCGGTATCAACAAGAACGAACGGAAGCCATACAGGCAGTGGCATCAGCCACCCATGATCTTGAAGTAGAAAAGGACAGACCGGGCTCTGAATTCGCATTAGGTCTCCAGGAGCCTATGGTCAGCATACAAATAGGAGACCAATTCATGGACTTTATGGTCGATACTGGAGCAGAACACTCTGTAGTAGATAAGCCAATAGCCCCTTTCTCTGCAAGAACAGTTACCATTGTGGGAGCAACTGGTAACAAAGCCACAAAACCTTTTCTTCAGAATCGCATCTGTAATCTGGGAGGCCAGCAAATAACACACCAATTCCTTTATATGCCTGAGTGCCCAGTGCCACTACTGGGACGAGATATGCTAGCCAAATTGCAGGCCCAAATATCCTTTACTGAGAAAGGAGAAATGCAAATGACAGTAAACTCAAAGCCCTCTAGACTAATGGTTCTTACAGTTCCCCGAGAAGAAGAATGGAGATATTACAGCACCGAACCAGGTACCGAGCCAATAAAAGACACTTATTTCGAACCAACTCTGAAAAGTATCAATGCCCCTGCTGGAGTATGGGCAGAAGGCAATCCACCGGGCCTGGCCAAACACATAGCTCCAATAATTGTGAATCTAAAACCCAGTTCAGTACCAGTGCACGTCAAGCAGTACCCCCTCCCAAGAGCAGCAATTGAGGGCATCCATCGCCATTTGTTGAGATTACTGGAGTATGGCCTACTTGAAAAATGCCAGTCACCCTGGAATACCCCTCTCTTGCCAGTAAAGAAGCCTGGGACAGGAGACTACCGCCCAGTGCAAGACTTAAGGAGAGTAAATGACGCAGTTGAAACTATACATCCAGTTGTGCCAAATCCCTACACACTCTTAGGACTGATCCCTGCTGAAGCTACCCACTTCACTGTTTTGGATTTGAAAGATGCCTTCTTCTGCATAAGATTAGCCCCTATTAGTCAATTATTGTTTGCCTTTGAATGGGAGGACCCTGTCTCAGGAAGGCGGGGCCAACTCACATGGACACGATTGCCTCAAGGATTCAAGAATTCACCCACCATTTTCAGTGCCGCATTAAACCAAGATCTTTCAAGCTACCCAGTGGCCCCTGAGAAAAGAGTACTCCTCCAATATGTAGATGACCTACTGGTAGCTGCCACATCAGAAAGTGAATGTATACAAGCCACTACTGACCTCTTGCAACTATTGGATGAAGTTGGATACAAAGTTTCCAGAGCAAAAGCACAGCTATGCCAAAAAGAAGTAAAATACTTGGGCTTCCGCCTGACCAAAGGGAGCCGACAATTAGGAAGAGAGAGAAAAGAAGCCGTGTGCAGTATCCCAACCCCCACGACCAGAAAGCAAGTCAGAGCCTTTCTGGGAGCTGCAGGGTACTGCCGGATATGGATACCCAACTTTGCTCGGATTGCTAAGCCAGTATATGAAGCCACCAAGGGAGAAGAAAAGTCACCACTGGAGTGGGGACCTGAGCAGGATGCAGCTTTCAGGACCCTGAAGGAAGAGTTAATGTCGTCACCAGCACTTGGATTACCAGACGTCCACAAGCCTTTCCGTTTATTTGTACATGAATTACAAGGAAATGCTCTAGGCATGTTGACTCAGAAACTAGGACAGTGGGAGAGACCTGTGGCATACCTGTCGAAACAATTGGACACTGTGGCCAAAGGGTGGCCACCATGTTTGAGAGCAGTTGCAGCTACAGCATTATTAGTAAGTGAAGCAGACAAGCTCACCTTAGGACAGAACCTACGTGTCACTGTACCACATGCAGTACTTGCCCTCATGGAACAGAAAGCAAACCATTGGCTCACCAATTCCTGAATGCTGAAATACCAGAGCATGTTATGTGAGATCCCACAAATACAACTAGAAGTGAGCCATGCCTTGAATCCAGCTACATTGATACCCATCAGCGAAGATCCTCCAGAGCATGACTGTATAGAAGTCATGGATACAGTGTTCTCAAGTCGACCTGACCTGACAGATGTGCCCTTAGAGAACCCTGACCAGACCTATTTTGTGGATGGAAGCAGTCTCATCCTTGATGGACGGCGCTGTGCCGGGTATGCAGTAGTCACCCGGGAGGAGGTTGTTGAATCATCAGCCCTTGCATCAGGCACATCGGCCCAGAAAGCAGAATTGATAGCACTCACCAGAGCATTAGTGTTGGGTGCAGGGCTCTTGTTAAACGTATACACTGACTCGAAGTATGCCTTTACCACTTTGCATGCCCATGGAGCTCTCTATAAAGAACGAGGGCTCATCACCTCAGGAGGCAAATCAGTCAAGTACGGCCCGGAAATACTGATGCTATTAGATGCAGTATGGGCCCCTACACGTGTTGCTGTCATGCACTGTCGAGGACATCAAGCAGGAAAAGGAGAAGTTGCCCAAGGAAACAGATTTGCCGATGCCTCAGCACGCAAAGCTGCCATGACAGGCCAGATATCACCATAAGCGACACCAATACAAGCAGCCTTATTTCCGGTACCTCTCAATTTATGGACACCACGATATACCACCAAAGAATTGGACTACTACTGTAACAGAGAAGAGGGAGTACTGAAAGATGGATGGATTGAGCTGCCACCACCCGAGGGCAGTCAACCCCCAGGACGCATAGTAATCCCTGAATCACTGGGACCAGCTTTTGTCAAAGCCTTTCACCAAGCCACGCCTTATGGGAAGAGTGCTATGGAAAAAGCACTAAAACCACATTTTTGTATCGCTTTGTTGGGAGCCCTGTCAGCTTCAACAGCCCGCCAAGTGTCTAATTTGTGCCAAGAACAATGCCAAACAGGGTCCCACGCCACCTCCCCAAGTTCAGTCTGCAGGTGTTACCCCTATGCTCCACCTGCAGATAGACTTCACTGAAATGCCAAAGGCCAATGGATACTGTTACTTGTTAGTACTAGTCTGTACCTTCTCTGGGTGGGTGGAAGCTTTCCCCACCAGGACTGAAAAAGCCCGAGAAGTTACCAAAGTTCTGTTGAGAGAAATTGTCCCCAGATTTGGAATTCCAGCAGTAATAGGGTCAGACAATGGACCCTCCTTTGTGTCTCAAATTACCCAACAGTTAGCAAGAGCCTTACAGATACAATGGAAGTTACACACTGCATACAGACCCCAAAGTTCAGGGAAAGTTGAGCGAATGAATAGAACTTTGAAATCTCAGATGTCCAAGCTATGTCAGGAGACCCACCTGAAGTGGCCCCAGGTTCTCCCAATAGCATTACTTAGAATACGCTCATCCCCTGTAAAGTCATCAGGGTTTTCCCCATTTGAAGTTATGTATGGCAGGCCTCCACCAATAGTGCAGGGTGTCAAAGGTAGTCTGTCACAGATTGGTTCAGAGATAACCAGACAAGAACTTCTAGCTCTTAGTTCTGTCCTGCAGACTCTTCACACGTGGATACAGGACCAGTTGCCTATCAACTTGACGGAACCCCTGCATCCCTACAAGCCGGGTACCTCGGTGTGGATCAAAGATTGGAAGAAGACACCGCTGGAACCCCATTGGAAGGGACCATACACCGTCATCCTGTCTACCCCAACTGCAGTAAAGGTGGCAGAGATCGAATCCTGGATCCATCACAGCAGAGTCAAGCCAGCAGCAGTTCCGGATCCGGACCAGTGGACAGCAGAGCCACATCCTGACATCCCTTTGCATCTCACCCTGAGGCGGCAACCAGCAGCCTAAAGACACCTCTTGGGCCATCCAAGGCCTACACTAAGGCCTACACTGTTTTGTAGTAACAAGACAAGTCTTTCAAAGAGGATTGTTGTTCCTGATACAAGAGAGAACTTGCTCTCCTTATCTTTGTGTTCTAATATTTGCTCACCTGAGTCATCCCAGAGGACAGTGACATTTCTAGATCTACAGCCCTACTCCTGCCACACTAGCTGGTAGGTCTACGTACGGCAGAAGCTTGAGGATCTCCAATCAACATTGATGCCCGTTGAATTGCTTCATTAGCAAACGGGTCAGCAGAGAACGTCGAGGTCAAGATTTTCCAGCGGAGATCCCAGAGGACTACAATCAACATGAACCTTTGTTTCTATCTTACTTTGGTTGTTTGCATTGGGGGACTTGAACTGAGCCATGCTTTACCCCCATGCACTGCTTGCATTACTTCTACTCGAACTGGGACGAAAGTGACTCAGACTTTGCTTTATCATTCTTACTATACCACTGAACTGAATGTTTGTAATACAGGGACTACTAAAGTTTGCTTTAACCCACATCAGAACCCATCTTATTACACCCTAGAAATAAGGTGGAGCTTTGCTTAATGCCACACCCCCACTCACTGATCCTACGAAGTCTGCTATGTTGTATTTTGATGCTTGTGATGCCATCAATAGAGATAGTCGTTCCAAGTGTGGTACTTGGGAAAAAGCATATTCTCAAGATCACAAATATGTGTCCAGAAGGGACTACTGGATGGGGAGAATGTACAGGTAAGCGGGTGTTAGCTAATGTATACAGTACAGCCCCAGTTGCAGACTACTACTGCCCGAAGTGGGAATGTGTTTTTTACGCAACCTGGAAAACTGGTATGATAGAAAATACTAGAGCTAATCGAATGGCTTCCTTAACAAAGCCATATGTGAAAGATATACAAAAGAATTGTAAGAAAGGTGCCTGTAATCCATTAGAATTTCTTGTAGTGAACCCTAGCGCATGGAAACAAGGATATAAATTTGGCTTACGGATTGCAGGAGGTGGGTCAGATCCAGGAACTATAGTATATATAAGACTAAATACCCAGGCTCATCGATCATCAAGGTATCACATACACAACACTTTCTATGAGACTATGCATGTAAATAAGTTTGATATCCCTCATCCCTCTCAGAATTTATTCCTAGAGTTGGCCGGAGCTGTGGTATCCAGTCTCCGCATTTCAGATTGTTATTTTTGTGGTGGAACCAAGATGGGTGATCAGTGGCCTTGGGAGGCCCAAGAGTTGAATTACTCAGTAGTTTACAATCAGACAGAGCTACACAAGACTACCAGCGAATGGGTATTAGCACACCCAATAGTTGGACGGTTGTGTTATGCTCGAACTGGACCCCAATTTACCTCTAAAGTAGGACAGCTTGTCTGTCTTAGCCAAAAGTTCTATAATGATACCACAAAACGGACATCTTGGTGGTCAGGAGTTAATGAATCAGAGCCCACCAATCCCTTAGCACGGTTCCCCGAGCTTGCCCCTCTATGGACTAACCTTGACCGACGTCATAATTGGCAAGCCCCACCTGGCCTATACTGGATTTGCGGAACCCGAGCATATGCCCAACCCCCTATCTATTGGGAAGGAGCGTGTGTCTTAGGAACTATTCGACCCTCTTTCTTTCTGTTGCCCACAGAACATGGTGAACAATTAGGCTACCCAGTTTATTCAAAGAGACCAAAAAGAGCAGCCTTACAGATAGGCAAGTGGGAGAAATGGGATGGTGAAGATTGGCCACCAGAGCGAATTATTGCCTATTATGGACCTGCCACTTGGGAGCAAGATGGCATGTGGGGATATCGTACCCCAATTTATATGTTGAATAGAATTATACGCCTGCAAGCGGTAGTTGAACTCATCACTAATGAAACTAGCCAAGCACTCACACTTTTAGCTAGACAAAGCACACAAATGCGCACTGCAATCTATCAAAATCGATTAGCACTAGACTACTTATTAGCTGCTGAAGGAGGAGTCTATGGTAAGTTGAACCTCACAAATTGTTGTCTGAAGATAGATGATAAGGGTCAGGTTGTTGAAGAAATTGCTGAACATATGCGGAAACAAACTTATGTGCCAGTACAGACCTGGCATGATCTTCAGATACCCAATTGGTTTGCATCTATCTTTTTTCTGGCTTAGGAGGATTCACTACTTTTGCTATGATAGTACTAATCTTTGTAGGTTTGTTCTTTGTTACCATGTATAATCCCATGTTGTATGCGATCTATCAACAGTGTTATTGAGAACACCGTGGAGCGGAAGACCGCAACTAAGATTTTGGCCTTATGGCACCCTAATCTTATAGCCAATGGTCGGAACCCGACCCCAGTGTAATTGAGTGATTTAATTCTCACACCTTATTAAGTAATAGGGTGAGATTAATCAAAGGGGGGAATGTGGCAGGTGAAGGCCTGTGATCCACAGTGTCTGACATAAACAGACAGGCCTAACTAGCTTGACCTGTAAATGAAGCCTGTGAAGAGGCCCATAGGAATTGCACATCCCCCAACATGCTGCTATTGTAGAAACGAAACTTAACTGAGCACAATTAGGTATAGCTAAGCAGAATCGAAACTTAGAAAGTAGAGAAAAACAAGTTTAATTGGTACTGATAAGGTGTGCTATGCTTCTGTGAAATTAATTAACTGTGCTGAAAGAAAAGTTACAGTGCCCTGCTTCCCATATGCTTTAACTAGCTGAGCAACCTTGGAGGAGAGATGTAACAAGTTAGAGACACTGACCATTGTAATTGGGACTAGAAGGGGGGTGAGCAGGTGCTGGGCCCAGACCAGAGTCCCAATTGGATAGCCATATCAGTACCGGGACCAATAGAAGGTGTACGAGGGGTTACCGGGACCAATGAAAGGTTTGCCTATGTCTAGAATGGGAAAAAAAGCTATAAAAATTGTTGTTTTACTAGAAACCATTGCTCAGCCATTTTGAATTTGATTCTGCTTGAGTCTTGTGCACAAATAAATGATTTGGACCTTCTGAACTGACTCCTGGTATCATTGGTTTGTATGTGCTCTGCTGCTACAGTATCCAGGGCAGCAGAGAGAATGGAATGAAGTAGGGCCATCTGGTGGTCAGGGTGACGGGAAGGAAAATCGACTGGAAGGGTGGACATGAACGATGAACGAATTTGCAGTGAACTTACGCAAGCACTGTCATGGGAAGAGGGTCACGAGGCAGGAGGGAGGGCTGAAGGGAAGGCACAGGAAGTGGAGAGAAGGAAGTGAGCGGTCCAGGGGAGCGGGGTCACCTTTGGCAGGGAGAGACAGGAAGTAGTAAGAATGAGGTCTACCATCTGACCAGCATGAATCACTATAAAATACAAATATTTCCTGAACAGCAATAAATTGTACAAAACCAAATCATTAGTGATGTTCATAGCACTCATGTGGTGTATCTCCAAACAATTTCTGAGAACATTTTGCAATCGCTACCCATCAGGCTTTTCAAAAGACAGATAAAATCCTGTTAACATTAATATTAACATTTAAATCCCATGTCAGACAAGGTCAAAAGGACTAATTCCACTCATCAAAAAGCAGCTCCAAGGAACAGGTTTAGGGCTCTTCAGCCTGGAGAAGAAACAGCTAAGGAGAGATATGATAGAGGTCTGGAAAATCATGAGTGAAGTGGAACAGGTAGACGTGAATCGATTATTTGTTTACTCTTTCAAAAATATACAAGGACTAGGGGACATGCCATGAAATTGCAAAGTAGTATATTTAAAACAGATGAGAGAAAAAATATTTTCTCCAGGAACAAGCAGGAAGTCGGTCCTCACATATGGGTGACATTGGTGATGACGGAGCCCATGCAGATCCAATCCCCAGCTTTCAAAGAAAGCTTTTGAGACCTACACCGCACATGTACAGTCACCTTCCCACCCAAAGATGCCATCTTACCTCAGTCTTTTTTTCCGCAGAGCCCTGCAGACGTCCTATCTGTGCACCCCAGTTAAAGTACATTTTTTCACTGTTTCTCAGTAACTTTTCTTCTTTTTATCGATCAACTTCCGCCACCTGAGTCCGCCTCAGCATCATGCTTTTTGCTCAGGTACTTTTCTTCTCTTTTGTCCTGCGGGTTTTTTGTTTGCAACTTAGCTGGTCAAGATGTTGGAGTTTAACCTTGTGGGGCTTGTTTTTCCGGCTACGTCTTCAACCAGCGGATTTAAGCAGTGTGGCAAGTGCAACCACAGTATGTCCCTCACGGACCACCCCAGCACCTGCATAAAATGCCTCGGGGTGGACCACAAAATGTATTCCTGCCCTCTTTTCCTTTTGATGTTGGCTAAGACCTGGAAAGAGTGTGAAAGGCAGCAGGTGGAGTTATTCAGCAAGTCTGCCTCAGGGCCGGTATCGGGGGTGGAATCCTTGTCTTTGATGCCTTTCCAGTGGCATAGAGCGACACGGTGTACCGCTCCTGGGCTCGGTCAGAGCCAAAGGACTGCTGTGTCAGAGTCATCCCCGGAGGACCTTTCCCAGGCATCGAAAGCTTCACCGAAGCTGAAGTCAAAGTCTGACCCCAGTCTGGGGGGGAGGGGTAAGACCACTGGGTCATGGGCGCAGAGCCCTCTGACTCAATGCTGGTGATGGGGACCAGGAATGCCCCTCCAAGCAACCCCAAAGGATGATGTCGTCTGTAGAGTCGGGATTGAATTGGTTCCCCTGATGCCATTACCATCCAGGACTCCCTTACCAGGGACCCAACATCGGCCTTGGCGTCCTCAAAGATGGTGCCCACTATGGCAGAACCATCAGGCATTGAGGCCAGGATGCTAGCCCTGGAGCGCAGCTTTGCTGCATTCATCAAGGCTCAGCAGGGCATGACTCTGGGTCATCGGCACCTATGTCAGGACCAATGTTCCCTCTAATTTTCTGTAGCCTGTGTGCGCACAAAATATCAGCTGTGCAGCTTTTGAAGGAAGGTTACATTTTTGTGTACCACATAACGACATTCGGAGTTATATACTTTAAAATTTGACTACACATCAGAATACAGTATGTACACCACATTGATTGCACTAGAAAACATTGTAGAACTTGTGAAAACCATAAATACATAACTTAAGTTTTAAGATGTCTGTGTTGTTTTCTATCAGAATCAGAACCGTAATTTTTGTGCGCTCTCTTGTAAAAGTATGTGCGCTCGCTCGGCGAGGTGTGTGCGTGCGCACACGCGCACAGCTTAGAGGGAACAGTGGTCAGGACCTCCCCGGAGGATACCCCTCCCATTTTTGAGAGGCTTGTCTGATTTGGTGTCGATGCTGTCAGCATCTGAGTCGAGGACTGGCACGGTACCGCCGGAACCCTGATACTGAGGGTCATAGAAGCCAAGTCAATGCAATGACCGTGGAATGCTAGCTGACTCTTCAAGCTCCAAGTCAGCCTGGGAGATGGATGAGGAGTCTCCTGACATCATCCTCCTTTGGGACATTGCCTCTGACCCATCTCTGCACAACATCAGTGGCGGTCACCTCCAGAGGACCTGGCTTTTCTGGAGTTTGTTCGGAAAATGTCCCAGGCACTCTCCTTCATGGTGGTGCCCAAGGACAAGCCGTGTACTGAGAATCTCGAGATCCTCCAGTACAAGGCGGCTCCTCGATTGGCACTGACAGTGCCCATGCCCCCTATTCATGAATGGCTACTGTTCAGGATGTGGGAGACCCCGGTGCCAATTGTGAACCGTCGACTCGATTCACAGTATCAGGTCGGCTGGGGCCCCTGCTTCCAGAAAACACAACTGCTACATAACTCCATGGTCGTGGAGTTGGCTATGCATTGCATTAAGAGCCAGAAGATGCACTCCTCTGTGCCTCCCAGCAGAGAGGCATGCACCATGGATTCTTTTGGCAGGAAATATTTCCAGGGCTCCATGCTCACAGCTGGATCCAGGCATACAAGCTGTACAAGGGCATGTACCTCAGAGACCTGGAGAGGGAGCTCACTGGGTTCTCAGCTGGGTTAGCAAGTAAACCTCTTGAGCACTTCAGGTCCCTGGTGTCATCGGTCAGGGAGTGCTCCAAGTTTCAAACTCGGGCAGTCTTCGACAGCTTTGAGTCGGTGGCTCGGGTATCTGTGGTGGGCATTAGTGGCTGACGCCTTATCTGGCTACAGTCCTCTGACTTGGACCAGTGGGTTCAGGAGAAGTTAGCTGATGTCCCTTGCTGGGGGGGGGGGGGGGAAGAATCTCTTTGGGAAGCCCATACCAGAGAAGGCGGACAAGCTGCAGAAGGAATTCATGACCAGAACCAGGCTGTCCAAGAACGTGTCTGAACGTTCCTGTAGGAAGACTTCAGGGAAAAAGCCCTTCCACCTGAAGACCTATCACCAGGTGGAGCTCTCTCTGGAGTATCATGTGACTGCTCACAATGTGTGTGCCATGGCGACCTCGGTTGCAAGCCTGCGCTTGGTGCCCTTGCTCGACATCTGCCGGGCTGTCACCTGGTCCTCTGTGCACACCTTCAGTGCACACTACTGTGGAAGAGACCTCCCAGAGGGCTAGCACCTTCACCCAGGCCATACTCCGTCACCTCTTCAGGAAATAATGCAACTCCATTCCTCCATTCCCTCTCTTGCTCCGTCTCTTCCTGCTGGTCCCATTCCCGTAGTCACATCTTTGTGCTATCTCGGTGTCACCCTGGATTCTGCTTTAACCTTCAACGACCATATCTCCTGTGTTGTACAACGCTCCTTTCACACTCTACGACAACACCGCGCAGTTCGGCCTTTTCTTTCCTCCTCTTCTCTGACCACACTTCTTCTCACTTTGGTTGTCTCCCGGTTGGATTATTGTAACGCTTCTTTGGCCGGTCTTCCACTTACTCAGCTTCGTTGCCTTCAGCTAGTTCACCACACCGCAGCCCGTCTTCTGACCCACACTCCTCGGTCTGCTCACATCACTCCTCTGCTTATTCGTCTACACTGGTTACCTATCCCTTTTCGTATACAGTACAAGATTCTGATTTTCGTTCACAGGTCTTTGCACACTGGTGTTCCACTCTATCTCTCTAATCTGGTTCAGCTTTACTGTCCTTCCAGAGTTCTTAGATCCCTTCATGCTAATCATCTCTTTCTACCACCTCCCTCCCAGGCTTGTCTCGAATCTACTCGTTCTTCTGCTTTCTTTTTTCTTGGCCCCTGTCTCTGGAACTCATTGCCACTCTCGCTACGGTTGGAACCTTCTTTTCGCACTTTCAAAGCTAATCTTAAGACTCACCTCTTCTGCACAGCCTTTGATCTTACTCTTCCCTCTCCCCCTGCAATTACCTGACTGTTCACCTGCCCTTTGCCCTTTTTATTTCTAATATTATTGTTGTACTGTTTCTCTGCTGTCCCTTTATCTTAAAAGACTTGGCATTCCTTTTCCGTTTCTTTTTTTCTTATCAGTAGTTCTGTTTTTGATTTTATTGTAAACTGCTGTATGCCTAATTGGTTTAGGCGGTATAATAAATTTTAAATAAAGATAAAGAACTCCTCCCTCTGACCTGTGATGTACAGGCTACTGGAGTGGGGATTGCGTCTTCGATACTACTGCTGCATTGTCAGATTTCCAGCCAATCAGTGCCCCCTGCTTCCCTTTATGGTCTGCTTTTGGGTTACTCATGGCTTTTACAGGTTTTTTGGTAGCCTGTAGCTTGGGAGTCTGATATGTGAGAACTGACTTTCTGCTTGTTCCTGGAGAAAGCATAGTTACTCACCTGTTACAGGTGTTCTCTGGGGACAGCAGGAATCTGTCCTCACAACCCTTTCTCCTCTCTGTGGTGTTTTTTCTTTTTCTGCTTTTGAGCTGTGTCATCATAACTGAGGTAAGATGGCATCTTTTTAGTGGGAAGGTGACCACACATGTGCGGTGTAGGTCCCAAAGGCTTTCTTTGAAAGCTGGGGATTGGATCCACATGGGCTCCATTGGTGCTGACGTCAGCCATATGTGAGGACTGATTCCTGCTGTCCCCAGAGAACGCCTGTTACAGGTGAGTAACTGCTTTTTTCTAATGTATTTGGAAGTCATTGCTGGCAGCTGTGGTAAAAGCAGATAGTGTAGCTGAGTTTAAAAAAAAGGTTTGGACAAATTCCTGGAGAAAAAGTCCATAAACTGTTATTAAGGCAGTCCAAGAGAAAACTGCTTATCACTGGGAATAAGTAGCATGGAACTTTTGCGATATGTCAGTTACTTATGACCTGACTTGGTCACTATTGGAAACAGGATGCTGGGCTTGATGGACCTTTGTCTGACCCAGTATGGCAGTTTTTATGTTCTTTTGTACTAACTGCTTATCAACTGGAAACATTTTAATCTGCATACATCCGAACAAACATGCAGGGAAGGATGACCCAGTTGATTTTAAGCTCCTCTTTCAAAAGGACATCTCGGCAGGAACTGAGACATTCACAATTCCTCTAGTATTTTATGAAAGGGTCTGCTGAACATGGAACCTTTTGTTAAATAGTATAAGGATGCTGTGTGAAATAGCAGTTTTTAGAAATGTTTGAGATGGAAACACCACTGAGGTAAGCACAATTGTATCCTCAATCATTGGTAGAAACCTCAGGTTCACCTCAGAGCAGGTGTAAATGACGACGGGGAGATTTTCCAAAATATACATTATATTGCCATTGTAAAATGGGAACTACACATACAGTTTTTGAGACTACTACTACTATTAATCATTTCTATAGTATAGCCCATCCAAGCCATGCCCAGAACATGCTCTCTTACAATCTAGCAGGCCATTATTCAAATAGCTAAAATGCAATGTGTGCCTTGGAGTCAGTGACTCGCCCAAAGCCACAAGCAGGGTTAGTGGGAATCGAACCCTGGTTACCAAGCCAGTGCTCTAACCACCGGGCTACTCCTCCACTCCTCTGTTCAAATAGCAGGTATACCTTTTTCATGCTGAACTTAGAGATGCTTTTAAAAAAAACATCTGGGGACCTTTTATATGTAGTGCTATACATAGTGCAAAAGGGACAGGACACAGGCATTGCAGGGCTTGGCCACATTTAGATGTAGATTATGCATATAGGTGAAGATATTCTGCCCCTTGTAAATTAGCTGCTATGCCTCTCCATGTCTGGCAGGAGCAACGATTTTAAAAAGGTGTATGTAGAAAACAAAATTGTGGCAATCCCCTTCTCCCCCCACACACACTTAGATATAGGAGCAACCTCCTAAAATCATTGCAGTGTCACTGAGGCATACCAGTACAGATCCGCCACCTCAGCTGCCATCAAACAGGTATGCCCCCTCCAAGCATCACCCCCATTCCCCCCTCCCACTGATCCTCCCTTCCATCCACATAGCGTTGCCCTAATTCGCCTATCCCCAAACACTCCCCTCAACCAAAAAATAAAAAAGGTGACCCCCCCCTCTTTGAAAGGCCCTCCCCTGACCATCTGGGCTTCCCCAGCCCCTGATTAATATCCCTGGGTTTTCTGACAGGGAGCAGGAGCAGTCCCTCTCCAAAACTGCGCCAATGACCCCTAGAGGTAATCTTGCCTATACATCCACAATGTTGTCACAAGTCATTTGGACAATTTTATTTTATGTATGTTGGTCAAATATTTAATTTTAATAACTGCTGATCTTTGATAAAACTTGAACACCATCTGCTATTCTTCCTCATCAGTTCAAAAATAATTTGGATGATTCAATCCAGGAAATGTGTTGTATTTAAACCACCACCTTACGACATCACAGGTTTTTCAGTGCTACAGCAAGGACCATAGTCAATGGAGTCTGCAGTTACAGATGATGTGAAGCTACCTGTTCATGGTGGGATGGGAATCCGCTTGGATTCTTATGTGGGATATGATTTTTTAAATCACTAACACAAAATATACAAGGTTTGAAATAACATCCCAGGAGCAACATTACATGGCCCACATTAATGTGGGTCTTCCAGTTCTTTTACCCCTCAATCTCCAATCCTAGCCCCCCTCCTCCCCTCTTTCCAAGATAAAATACCTCTTTTGAACCACTCAAGTACCTACGCCATGTTCTTTGGCATGCAGGTCAAAGAGCTAGGTACACCATTTTGAATTTGGTTGTACTGTTGGCAGGAAGAAACAAGCCCTCCCCCCTTGATAGTGAAATGTTCTGCAACATATTGGAGGCATGAATGGGATCTAGGGGAGCGGGTATATCAGGTAGTTGGAGGCCCATTTGTCTTCAAGGACAAAGGGGCACTTTAGGGGCCTAGATTTAACTTTGGGAGTTGAGGTTGGGGGCACTGGCATTGGTCTCTAAAGTGAAAGAGCCAGTTAGCCCTTGAAATTGAAGTGCCCTATGCAGCAGAGTTACCCAGGGCACAATGCTGTCACACTGTGAATCTCACTATCTTAATACCTTTGGCATTGAAAGACCAATTGACCCATGTAGTCTGTTTGGTCCTATGTTCCGAAAACACGTGATTGCCCGTAAATTTCACCTCCACCTGTCATATTATTTTATGACTGTCTAGAAACATGCACTTTACTCCTCTCATGCTTTAAATGGCAGTAAAGTCTCAACAGTTAGTCTGAGTCCCTATACGTAAGCAGGAAAATGATTCACACCCTGTGTCTTTGGCAATCTTTCAGGACCCTCCTTTTCAAGTAATTCTTATGACAATTCCCTAGAGCTTAGTGTAGAGCAGACGCATGATATTACAGAAACAAGCGCTGTCCAAATCCAGCTGTGCTACTTAGATGTCTATGGCTTTCACATTTCTTGGGCTCTGATTTAGACACTGAGTGTTTTTTTTTTTCTTTTCAAAATTTCAAAGGTAAGAGATTTTTATTAGATTTTCAGTGTACTCTTAAGATTTAAGCTAGGGATTTATAAAAGTTTAGGGATCAGTTGAGGGGGGTAGTCAGTGAGTGAAGATTCTGGAAGTGAGGGATCCTTTCCTTCTGACAGGTAGGTTTCAGCAACACAAATGATAATTTTATGAGAAGCAAAATTATACAGCACAGGGGGAAGTGTTGGTTCTAAGATAATCAGGAATGCTCTTTAGCCATATTAAATGGACATGAAAAATCCTACAAACTGTTTTGAGCTAAAAATAGTCTATTGTTATTATGTCTTCATATGTAGCTTGTGACTGGTTTAATTCTTCATTTGGGTCCTACCCAAGGATTTGAGATATTGGTGCAGAATGTATTGTATTGATGGTGGTTTGGGGGGACTGGTGGCTGCAGATGGGCTGATGGTAAGTCAGAGGATGAGTGAAGGCTGGAGAGGGACTGATGGTGAGTCTGAGGAGGGGAGCTGGGAACTGGACATGAGCTGATGGTGAGTCTAGGGAATGCGGGAGCTGGAGCTGGGTGTCTGCCTGGGGGGTGGGGAGAAAAAAAGGTGGAAGTATATGCCTAGGAAGAAAGAAGGAGATGTAAGGGAGAGATAAGTGTAGGTGCATGGGGAGGGGAGAAAGGAGAGTTGGGAATATGTGCATGAGGGTAGACCTTAGGGACAGACAGCAGTAGGAATCTTGCTAGAAGTTCGAGGGAGAGAGAACCGGGGGGGGGGAGCTTGGGGAGAAAGCTGAGTAGGGAAAAAGCAGTGGGAATTTCTGATCTAGAGGCAGAGTTAGGCTTTATGATAGAATTCTGCAGAGAAATTTACTAATAAACCATGCAGAATTTTAAAGTACTGTGCACATAATTTTCTACATTTTTATGCAGAATTTTAAACTTTTTTGCCTAGGTGTAATAATTAATGAAGGGTGGCAGCACATCCAGGTTTGCAAAAGGGCTAGCATACATGTGCACATTCTGCCATTTGCATGTGTGTATTCTGAAATACTGCCCTGGCACACGCAAGCTGCTGTGGTTCCCTCGCCAATGTTTGCCGCATGCGTATTTATAAAAGGACTCCTGCTGCACATAAGTGCCCATTCCTGTATGTACCTATGTTTCCACCTTCGTTTTAACACTTACATTTGTGGTGAGAGGTGGAGATATGTGAATTATGACTGTCTTACGCATGCCCAGAGAAATGCAGCTGTTTTCACTTGGACGTTGCTGCAATCACATAAGCGGCTACTAATATGTACTAGCCAGGGCCAGGCCAACTGTTAGGCAGTTGCCTAGAGTGGCAGCTTCTAGGGGCTGAAAAGAACAGGACATTCAAAGCTAAATAATAGATTTTGATAGCTTGGGTGGGGGAGGGGGGACATAAGGCTTAAGGTTTGCCTAGGGTACCAATACCTTCAATCAACTATAGGGCCAGCTCGCGTACCATGACACTTGTAATAACTGAGTGTCACAGCATTAATATGCAATATCTCTCAAAACACATCACATTTCTGCATGAGGATTTCAGCAGATGTTCCCTGCCTTCTTAAGTGAAAAGCTGAGCCTCTCCCAGGTAGCAATTACTTGGCTATTCCAGTATTCGACCTGAGATGATAAAAGCTAGTCAAAGATGTTTGAAGCTAATCCAGTAAAAAGGTCTGATGAGCAACCTTTTTGTTGACCCCTATTTTTGTAAGACCCTTCCCACTTTATTTAGCCTAATCATTGCAGCAACAGTCCTTAGGCAGGAGACCACAAACCACAGCTCTCTCTGGAGTTTGGCTAACACAGACACATGTCTGGCCACTAGATGTCATCATTGAGTGATGGATGAGATGCTCCCCTCCTCCTCTAGAGGCTGTAAAATCCCTCTTAAGCCTCACGTCCTGGCCTGGGAATCAAATCCAGGTCCTTCATGACATTTTCTTTGCAAAAGGTGCTACATCTCACCATATGCGCAAGATTTAGACATAGGCAATGCTGGCAATTGCCCACTTTGCCAAGTTTACATAAACCCCAGAATGACGCTTCTGCAGTCATGCCACTATCCAGGCTTACCAGCACTTATCCTGGTTGAACCTTGGCCTGGTCCCGCAGTAAACATAAAAACATTATGACAGAAAAAGACCACATGGCCTATCTAATCTGCCCTTCCATATCCACTACAATGGTCCCCTTTTTACCTTTAGACATCCTCTGTGTTTGTCCCATGCTGAAGTCAGATACTGTCTTCGTGTCCACCACCTCCACTGGGTGACTATTCCACTCATCTACCACTCCTTCTATAAAGAAATATTTCCACATACTACTCCTGAGTCTATCCCCTTTCACTCTCATGCTATGTCCCCTCATAGGAGAGCTTGCCTTCAATTGAAAGAGACTCTCCTGTGCATTTGTGCCTCTATCCCGCCTTTCCTCTAAAGTATATAAATTAAGATCTTTAAGTTTGTCCTCAAATGCTTCATAACGAAGACCACTAACCATTTTAGTAGTCACCCTCTGCATCGACTCCAACCTGTTTATATCTTTTTGAAGATGCAGTCTCCAGAATTACACACAATACTTCAAATGAGGTGACACCAGAGACTTATACAGAGGCACTATCACCTCCTGTTTTCTACTAGCCATTCCTCTCCCTATACACCCAAGCATCCTTCTAGCTTTCGCAGTCACCTTTTCTACCTGTTCAGCTACTTTAAGATCTTCAGACACAATTATGCCCAGGTCCTACACTTCTTTTGTGGACAGAGGTAGCTCCCCCTCCCCCTCCCCCTCTACACTGAATTGCTCCTTTGGATTTTTGCAGCCCAAATGCATGACCCTGCAGTTTCAGCTGCCAAATTCTAGACCATTCTTCAAGCTTAGCTAGATCCCCTCTCATGTTATCTACTCCTTCCTGGGTGTCTACTCTATTACAGATTTTGGTATCATCTGCAAACAAGCAAACCTCATCTGACAGCCAAAATTCATTACAGGACCTGTGAAATCTCACTCACTGGAAGGTTGTGGGAGGGACAGGCTGCTACAGGCTTTATCAGCACACAAGGCTCTACAATTCCATGCTGAATTTTCTTTTCATAGTTATAAATGTTGGGTTGTGAATGGACCTCTGTTCAGGACAAGTAGCCTAGGGACTCAGAGATAGAGACAAAGGGTAGAATCTGGGTCGGGGAAATCCCTACCCCACATCCTTGATGACCTATAGATGCACCGCCTCCTCTTGGTATGAGCGCACATCTGCTTTATCTTGGTGATTTTTTGACACAAATATTTGTAAAAAAGTTCTTCTCTCAAAAGATACATTGTTATGCTGGGTCTCAAACAGAACTACTTCTTACCCAAGCCATTTTATCCTGCCATCCTGCCTCTCTTTAACTTTTGTTTAATGGTAAAAAAAAAAAAAAGTGCCTAGTCCAACTCCCTTTGAATTGCATTCTCCCACCTCGGAAATGGAGAAGGGTGATAATGCAATTAAAACTCCCAAAACATATTAGTAAATATATGTGTTCAAATCTGGAGAGCCTTTTCATGAGACATTAATTTTAAGTCTAGGTTTTCCTCACCTATATCTATCCAAATCAACAAGGAACTGAGCAGAATGTTGCATGAAATTACAAAATGAAATATATCTTTTCAGTCAAAAATATCAGTTCTTCTATAAGAACCATGTCTAGGAGGCAGAAAAGGTAACATTGCAACTAGTAGGGAAATACTCTTCCAAAATTTATAACTAAGAGAATGGTGAACATAACATGAATGTGGTAACAAGATTTATTTATTTTACATTTCTTATATACTGCCTTTCATGATATCAAGGCGGTTTACATTGAACAAACTGAAAGTACATTGAACAGGGCATTATAACTTGGAAATAACTATTTTACAGGGAACAGTGCAGGAGTGGCCTAGTGGTTGGGGCAAGGTACTTCAGGCCAGAAGGTTGGGGGTTCAAATCCCACTAGAGGACAGCAACCTTGGGCCGGAAGGACTGGGGTTTCTAGTCCCACAGGTGCTCCTTGTGGTCTTGGGCAAGCCACTTAACCCTCCATAGCCCATGTTCCCTGTAAAATAGTTATCTCCAAGTTATAATGCCCTGTTCAATGTAATTTCAGTTTGTTCAATGTAAACTGCACTGATGCAGAATAGCATGGTATATAAGAGAATGTAAATAAATAAATAAAACATGGGTAATGGAGGGTTAAGTGGCTTGCCCAAGACCACAAGGAGCACCTGTGGGACTAGAAACCTCAGTCCTTCCAACCCAAGTTTGCTGTCCTCTAATGGGATTTGAACCCCCAACCTTCCAGCCTGAGGTAACTTGCCCCAACCACTAGGCCACTCCTCCCTGCACTGGACGTACATATATAACAAGACACAAAGGAAATTCACTATAAGGAAGGAGAATATCACAAGTTGAGTAAGACCTGCAATAGCACAGTAGATGGGAATGAAGTTAGCATATACCTTTCTCAGAAGCCCAAGATGAGTTACATTTGTGTACAAAAAGTATTTTCCTATCCCCAGAGGGTTTACACATTTGTACCTGAGGCGATGGTGGGTTAAGTGACTTGCCCAAAATCACAAGGAGCAGTGGTGGGATTTGAACCTGGCAATTTGGCTTCACTGCAGCTTAATCATTAAGCTACTCTGCCACTCCTGGTCAGAGTGAGTAGACCAACTGGGCTTTGTCTACTGACACTTTCTGTGTTTGTTCCTAACCACTAAATTGTTCTATATCTTATTGAATGACTCTAAGGGGGATGTTTACTAAACCGGGCTGTTAACCCAGGCTATCTGCAGCTAGGTCCCATAGCATGGGTTAACTGCTAGCCTGCTTTAATAAACATACTGTACCCCTAAGGTGGTAATCGTGGAATATAATCTGGAAGCAGAAGGCCTAATTTAGCTTTCAGGTAAATATCCCAGTCTCCTCTTATCGACAAATCAAACCGTCAACTCTTGCCAGCTTTTTCAAAGAACAGATTTAGGAAACAGAATACACACCGCTCTTCAAGTGTTCTCCCTCCTTCTCTCTCTCGCTGATAGCTTTTTGTTTCATGTTTCACCATTGTCGTCCTTCTCCTTTATTAATTCTTTCTTCTTACAGTTCTAGTGCTGTCTCCTCATTTTTCTTTTCCTTTTTTCCCACTCAGTTTACGGGACTTTTTATCCTCAACCTTCTTATGACCACTGGGATGGGCTTGCCAGCCACAGATGACCCCCTCCCCCACAATTACCAAGTTATCCTGTTCCAGGAGTGAGATTCATTGACCGTCTCTATGTCTAGGTTTGCAATACGGCTCCAGATATGTCCAACAGGCTTGATCCAGTCCTTGGCTTACCCTAATGCATGGAGGGACATGTATTCTGATTTCTCTATTGCACTCCATGAAAAAAGCAAGCCTAGAAGTCCTGCATTCAATGGGGTAAACCCAGGGCTGAATCAAGCCTACTGGGTGTATCTGGAGCCAGTTGGCAACCCTATATATGTCCCAACCGTAACCTCACAGAAAGATGTATTAATATCCAGCTTGAACGCAACACCTCCTAAAAACGTAGTGACAGCAAACCTGCGGGACTGTCAGAAAACACTTTGAAACAAAGCCTGAACACACTTCTTTTGAGAAAGGACCCCAGCACACACTATATGAGCAAGAGTTAGTCAAGGCCCTGCTTATCGCTGTTGATTCCATGTACAGCCAAGTCTGAGGCTCTCTCATCAACCTAGGTGGCCAGATGTGAACTGGTGCTCATAACCTGTGAGTTTTTAAGTTCTCTTCCATTGCTAACACTGTGCAAATCCACCATAACAAGCTATCCTTAAGAGTGTACTCTCGGGAAATGAAAACATTCTAGTTCTGGAGGCTTCTGTTCAAAGTGGCAGGAAATGGCCAGAGCACATTACTGCTGTTATGCCTTCTAAAGAGTCCGATCTTTACAAGATGCATTTCAAGGAATTTCTGGCGAATTAAGCAATCACAGCAATGAAACAGAATCTTTGATGTTACTGATGCAGTGATTAGTGTCGAGCAAGTGTGTTTTGTAAGGCTTCCTTCTGACTGTAATGTTTTCATTTCCTGAGCCCTTCCGGCACATCTTTCGCTCTCTTTCTTATGAAATGCGCTTCCTCTCTTGCCTGGCCCTGCCAGCGGCTGGGACTTTATTTGCTTCTTGCTGAGGCTGGCAACCAGGCGCTCTGGGCTGCTCTTCCATAACACGGGGCACATACAGCCATAGGAAGCAGACCAGAGCCTCCCCATCTCCCAGAACTCAAATCACCAAGGTAAGCTGGAGTGCTGCTTCTCTTATTCTTGGCATATATAGGGAACTGGATGCTTTCAGGTGCAAGTTACCCAACTTCAGGCTTGATGCACATATCTAGTCTTCAAGATGCCCAGGATAGGCAAAATTAACCAAATTTGAAGACCAAATGCATCCTAGTGCGTCTCATGAATATTCGCTGTGGATATACTGAACATTGGAGTTCTTTGTGAATCTGGAAGGCCATAGTTGGGTAGCCCTGTTATTGGCGGGGAGATGGGGTGTTAATAACTAAATAACAAAGCCGGCTGTTACAGGCATGGAGCGGGGATATAATTACTCTTTCTGACTGCCATACATAAAATGGATATCACATATCTCAGCCTCTGGGGATTTCAGGTTTCTCAAGGATCAGTATGGCTGCTGGGGAAACACGTATTTCATGCACGTTGCACATGGCCCAGTGGCAAATTATACATCAGCAAAGCACACGATGCTGCTCTTGACTAGTTATTAATATAATTTTTATTATTAACAATTCTATCAATATCACAGTTACAGCTCTTTTTAACAGAGAGATTCCTAGTAGAATAGCTTGTTTGCAGTTTTGTTAAGGAGACCCTTTCATTAGGCCAACTAGATACATTTGTGATGCGCTTCTGAGAGCTAAGCTTTCTTTATCCAGTCGATACAGGGTAAGTTACGGATACTGTTGTCGAGTTATACAAATGAATTGTAGGCTGGATTTAGCAGTGTTTGTTTTCCAATATATAGAGTGAAACCATGGTGGGGGCAGGAGCTAGTGGGGGGAAAAGGATGTCATGTGTTTGTAGTGAGGTGAAAATTTTTAATTTACAGCTACAGCAAGGTCTGAAAACGTTCCTTTGGGTAGTTTTGAAGTTCCTGTTCAGTATCCTACTATTAATGCTCCTACTCACCATTTGCATAGCACTACATCCTGAGCGCTGATATAATTGTTTGGCATGAAGAAAATGTTTTCCCACATAAGGACCGCTTACACCTCCGCTGTCTATGTAGGTTTATTCCTTGCTTTAACTTTTGATCTGTTTCGCTTATGATATATCCCTCCACCAACATCTACCCATTGCCACCGTAATGCACTCTTAGCTCCTGCGGAAGGCAGTGTGACCCTTGAAAACTGGTTATAAACCTTTAAATTGGTCCAATAAAAAGTCTTAACTACAAGGTTGCCAACTCAGGAAACTATAAGACTCTATTTTCAATAGGGCATCTGGGGCATAAAACGGAAATGTTCAAATTTATGCCGGTATTTGTTGGCACTAAGCATGTACTTAGCATCGCTGAATATAGACCACAGGGTGCACACAGTTTAAGCATCTGGGAGCCAAAAATAGTTGCCGATATGTTTAGACTTTGGGCCCGATTTTTGAAAGGCATTTACATGGTTTACAGCCTAGTAAACCATATAAATGCCTTAAATGGGGTTATTCAACAGCACGTGCAAGGTTAGTACTGTTGAATATTCCCTTCTAACTCTCGTACATGCCCTGTGCTGGCTGGTTAGCACTGGGGTGTACTGGGGGCGTTCCGGGGCCGAGAGGAGGCAGAGATTGTTGCTAACTGGGCAGCAGGCCCTATGTGTTTGACTAGGCACTCCAGATTAAATCAAACATAGCTGCCTAGATGCATAAACGATGCATTTCAGCAGCCCTGCTGCTCGAACACCCCTCTCTGCCAAGCGTACAGTATTATGTATACAGCAGGATATTTAAATCCTGCTTTATGTACAGTACTATCAAAAATTGCAGACTGCAAGCATCTAGATCAGTGGCTCTCAACCCGGGACTCCTAGTCCAGAGGAACCCCCAGGAATTGAGGTTTTCAGGATATCCACAATGAATATGCATGAGATAGATCTGTATGCACTGCTCCCATTGTATGCAGATCTATCTCATGCATATTCATTGTGGATACCCTGAAAACCCAATTGGACTAGAGGTACCAGAGGACCCACTGATCTAGATATTTGGCATAGTACTGAAACTCTAGGGGCCATTTAAATATTGACCTCATAGTACTTTAATCTTCCAGATTTTTCCTGAAAACCCAACCTTTTTACTGATACACTTTTTACTATCACCATTTTGCACACAGCTAGATTTACTATGCAGATTCACCCCCATATGCAACAAGACATAGCCCCCAGCCCCAGAGTATAGCGTCCTCACAAAGCCTGAGTACCCACAGGATTGGAGATACCGGCCCCAATCGCTCATGACATATTTAAGGACATTAAATTATTTCTATAGACATATCATTTATTTTTTCCTGTTAATAAGTTTGGTAATCTTAGTTAACTTATCAGCCAAACTACTTTATTCGGTATTCCAGTAAAGAAAAACCCCTTTCACTGAACCATGTCTCCAAATACTTCCTATTCGAATTGCACAGAAAAGCAATCAACCTATTTCAATCCTATTTCCTACCTGCAACGTAATTCTACAAGAGCAGGCTTGGCACACAAATCGGGATAGGGCTTCACTCCGTGCAGAGTGAGCATGTTTCCGGCATGAGTTATCTTTCTCCTGGCATGCTTTTCAGTGTGGAGTAATGGGCACCCCCATGATGGGGCTTTATTGTATCTTAGCTGGCTGTATGTAGTCCTGAAGAAGACGTGAACTGGTAAATCAATGGGAAGGTGCAGTTAAATGATTATTACAAATCATCCAAGTATACTTGGTGACATGGAGGTTCCTGTCACAGTGAGCTTACAGTAACATTCAGCCATACGACTCTGCACATCAATACCGCAAAGGGTTAATGTAGCAAGTACATCCTGGGATCTAAAAAATGAGTTGTCGTCACTTTGAAACAAAAGAAAAACCTCATTAATATTTGCTGTATTGTTTTGTGCCATTTCCCATCTGAAATGGCATAAAATAATGATTAAGTATCATTTTATATTTTCAGTTGTTTTACCACATGCTAAAATGGTTTAGTGTGCCTGATCCAAAAAAATATATGTGTGTTGTAAGAAATAGCATGGACTGTAAAATAAATAACAAACAACATATACTGACTAAAATGAAATGACCCAAACAAAACAAATGAAAAGAAAATAGAAACAAAATGAAAAAAATACAAATAAAAATAAACAAAACATTTTCCCATGAACACCTCTATTGTCTGGATTACACTTACAGTTGTGGTCAACATTATTGGTGCCTTTTATGCCCTACTGTGGACTGAATGAACCAAACACAATTTTAAAAAGACCTCTGGACTTTCCTCCATCTGTTCCCTCTGACCACCCTCTGAGACCTTTATAACCGTTTAGCCCATCCTCGAGGCCCAAATGGACAGAAGTGACCCCCAGCTGCTTTGCCTTGCTGGCACCATATTCCAAAATAGTGCCTGCCGACCTGAGGGGGCTTCTTAAAACCTTTGCTCAGCTCATTTGGTTGGTGGTGGAAGGCAAGAGGAAGGAAGTTTTGTAAACAAAACACAAATGAAATTTTATTCGTATTTTTGTTTCAGGCCATTGACCTTTTGTACACCATTTAAAATCAAAGCACAATGGTAGAAGCGCCTCCTGCCGAGATGGTGGTATCATGAGCATCGTTCTCTTATATGCAGGACTTTTGGAAAGCTACGACAGTTCTGAAAAAAAGGTCTAGGTTTCTTCTCTTGTTGTCCTTATTCCTAAGCATTTTGTATTTTTGCTAATTTTGGTGTTGATGGAAACTGCTGGATTGAGAGCACCCAAAAAAATGAAGGCCTCTGTTTATCCACAGAAGAGGTACAACATGGGCAGAACCGTGCAAGAGTCCCTTGAATAATGCCCTAAAGTCTGTAGCAAGGAATTGTTCAGCACTAGGTGGCTGAGGACCTCTTTTCCGGCTGCCACCTTGTAACTCTGCTATCTTCCAAAGCAGAAGAGTGGCCTATGCAGGTGTAACGGTCCATAGGTACTTTCAGGTAAAATCCTTGTAGACAATACTTCCTCTTTTAATATGAAACCTGAACAATGATACTAACAGAAACATGATAGCCTCAGTAGCCTTGCTGGAGCATTGGGTCGGTACTGGCCTAGCGGGAAGAAAAGCCCCCCCCCCCCACACAAATGAAGCTGCCAGCATTAGACACCACAGCGAGATTCCCTGTGAATATGGATGGGCAAAGTTTGTTAGTCAGCTGAGTCATTGGATCAGAATTGGCTCTAATGTGCCCACTACAAAAAAAAACAGTACAGCTCCTGGTAGCTTCCAATGTTCTTGCACCCATGTTGATCAGGTCCAACTCTGCGTGGCTTCTGAAGTCTTGCAGGATCAGAGGTGGTAAAGGCCTTTATGGCTAATAAAAACACAATCACTCATTAACTGCAAGCTATACTTCATGGTATTGAATGAGGACGACATTCTGGTTTTCAAAAACTGGCTAATGATTTCTTATTTCTTAGAAGAGAGGGCTATTCCTGGGCCCATGTTCCCGCATATGGTTAATCACCTACAGTGGAAAGGGAAAAGGAGGAACAAATTCTAACTGCACTGCCCTCATTACTAGGGAGGATTCTTGCAGTCAGAAAGCACATCTTGGTTTTCATGCCTCATCAAGATTTGAGGTTCATGAGCACAGGAAATCAGTTTTTATCAGCATCCTGACAGAATTTATCAAAACACCTTAATTACATTGACAAAGAGAGCATAACTCAGTAAACTAGTTAACAGGCTGCATGCATTTAATATACGTATATTCACCCTTTTTTATTTCTTCAGTGAAAATGCAATTAATATTAGCATAATCAATACCTAAAGATAAAGAGCCTGATGTATACTCGTATGACATTTTTATAGACCCTAGAAAAGAAATAAGTGAAAATTACTCTGAAAATAAAGGTTTCAAGGGACCCATCAATAAGCTAAGTGGCCTACGGTTAAGCAATAATATGGTAAACTGAGTTAAGAACCGGCAGAATGAAAAGCAAGAGGGAATTCATGCCAAGAAAATGGGGGTTACCAGAGGAGTGCCTCAGGAATTGGTCCTGGAGGGTTTGTCCTTTTGCTGATGGTACAGGGAGGACACTAGAGAAGGAAAAGAAAAAATCTAAAAAAGTTTGAGGTGTGATTAAGAGTATGGTCACTAGGATTTAATGCAAAAGAGCAGAGTTGTTCTGGGGTGTAGAAATTCAGGTGAGGAGCACATGATAGCGGTTTAAGCACTGATGAGCACCAAAACAAGTAAGGATTCTGCAAATTAACATATTTTTTAACTTCAAGGTTGTCAAATAGTGTGCAGGACCGTAGCAAAAGCAAAAGTATCGCAGAGCAGTAGCACCATCCAGTGTCTCTACTAAATGTTACAAGATGTAGAGAGAAAGTTCCAATAGTTTCCAGAATAGGGGAGGTTTTTTCTGCCAATCAAATCAGTCTGGGAGCAGACTTCACTGGGAGGGCAAATTCCCCTTGGTATGGCAGAATCCTGTCTTTGGCTACTAGCCATCATACCATGAGGACATGAGAGGAATTTCTGCACTAGCCAACATGACCAGAGAAGAGGCTGAATAAGTTTGGAGTTGCTGCCAAGAGGCAGAGGGGAGCCCAGCTTAGTAAGAGATCCCAGAAGCAAAGCCGACCCATCCATTAGGCAAGCTAGGCGGTTGCTTAGGGTGGCCAGCCCAGGTGGATGGCTTTGTGCTGCCGCTTTGTTGCCTGTGGCAAGTCATGTACTTTGGCACACATGACCTGCCACATCTAATGCACCACCGCTGCAACTTACTGTCAGAGGGGCGTAGGCAACAAAGCAGTGGCACAAAGCCACATACTGCCATTGCAGCCCATCTTCCTCACCTCCAAGACAGAATCGGCGACAGTGGGTTGGAGGTAGCTTAATGGGGGGGGGGGGGTGGCATGGCATGGCAGGGGTTTCTGGAGGTAGAAACCCTTGGGCTGGCTCTACCCAGAAGTGTGCCTGCACTAACCCCTCCAGATCACAAGAGCCAGAGATCAAGTGGAGAAGCACTGGGGTCACTGCATCTTTTGCAGCCACCCCTAAAAAAGGAGAAGGAGCCAAAGGAAACTCTCCCTTCACAGCTATGAAAAAACGCACTGAGGGAGAGAGGAGGGCTCTGCCGGGGCGGTCACGGGGCACTTCATTTTGCCACTGCCGTGGCGGCAGCAGCAGTGGCTTCAGCAGCCAAGGTTTTTTTTTTTTTAATTTTCTTAGGGTGGGGGGCCAGGACTGGATATTGGCTGATGGGGGGGGGGGGGTTAGGACTGATAATGGGCGATGGGGGGGGGCGAGGACTGATAATGGGCTATGGGGGGGGGGCTAGGACTGGAAGTGAGCTATGGGGGGGGGCTAGGACTTTAAATGGGCTGATGGGGGGTTAGGACTGGTAATGGGCTATGGGGGGCAAGGACTGGAAATGGGCTGATGGGGGGGTTAGGACTGTAAGTGGGCTGATGGGGGGGGGTAGGTCTGGTGGGCTATAGGGGGGGCTAGGACTGGAAATGGGCTGATGGGGGGGTTAGGACTAGAGTGTGCTGATAAGGGGGATAGGACTGGAAATGGGCTGTGACTGGAAATGGGCTAATGGGGGAGGGGAGGAGAGTGCTGCTGGCCCTGGAAGAAAACTAGGGGCTAAGGCTACAAATGGGCTAATGCGGGAGGATGGTAAAATAGGATTGGAAGGGAGTGGATAATGAGAGGGTCTGCCAGGGGAAGGAGGGGGCTGGAAAGGAGCTGAAATCTGGGATGTACTGAAGGTGGACTGGAAGGGAGCTGACACTTGGGGATGGGAGTGGTAAGTGGTTGGGTGATGGGGAGGAGGCTGGAAGGGAGCTGACATGCAAATGGCACTGGAAGGGGGATGGACAGAGGGTAGGGCAACTGGAAGGGAGCTGACTGGGGGGGAGGCAGCACTGAGAGTGGATGTGAGCTGATACCTGCGATGGTATTTGGACTAGAAGGGGCTGGACTGTGGGGAAGGAGGGGGACTGGAAGGGAATGGACACCAGTTGCAGTCGTGGGAATGCAAGGCGGTTGACATTGGAAGGTACTGGGAGGGAAGGACTGGAAAGGGGGCTGATACTGGGGAGGCTTACTGGAACTGGAAATGGGCTGATGGAAGGAAGTGAAGAAAACAAAAGAAGAGATAAGAAATGGAAGATGGACCATGGACCATAGACCACAGAAAGAGAGCTAAGAGAAGACAGGAAAGCAGAAGCCTCAGATCGGGACCAGCATGATCAGAGAATAAGATGGTCAGACAACAAAGGTAAAAAAAAATAATTTTATTTAATTTTAGTGATTGGACTTTGTGCTATTTTTATATTTTACACAGTATTGGGGAATTGCATCTCTTATTTATCTGATGTTGCACTGCATGTGGACTCTGGCTTGTTGGGGTTTCAATTTAAATTTAGTCTACATATTATTATTATTTTTACTTTAGATTGTGGTTACTTATTCTGTACTTGGTGAGGGTCGATGTTGTGAGTGTGTGACTGAGGTCAGGTGTTCTGTTAACATGGAGTTTGTACCTAAAGAGCTATACTGTACCGTACTAATTTGACTTGTTCAGCTTTTCACATAGGTGTATGGATGTTCCAGGGCCCACTGTAGTATTTACAGTGACGCTTTTTTTGGATGGGCTCCTTATGTGAGTTTTGGAAGTTTGTGCTGATATGGTCTGGTATGGTATGGTATGGTAGGTTTGTTCTTTGTTGTAGGGTTTTGTATTAGTTCACAGTATGCCTGGTACTGGAGAATAGTGGTGGTTGTTGTTAGTGAGATGATCAGAATCAGATTATTTTTTTAAATATTGAGTTCTGTGGGTGAATGTCCTGGTTCTGCTCTGCACCTACTGTGGATGCAAAATATATGTTGAAAAAGAAAAACCAAGAACCATAACGCAGTTTATAACAAAATAAAAATGAGTTATAATTTAGTTTTATAAACTGTGCTGTTGGTTCTTGCTGTCTTTTAGTTCCTTGGTGTGCAAACGGGACCGTACCTAGCCCTGTGCAAGCGGTGCAGCCGCACAGGGCGCAAAGGCTTGGGGGGGCGCATTTCGGCTGTCTGCTGTCGCCCTGCCACTGCTGGCAGGACAATAGCAGGCAGCCAAAATGCGCTCCCCAAGCCTTTTCACAGCACTTTGAGCAGGCCTGGTCCCTCCCTCCTCTGATGCGATCTGGTGCATGGCCCTCTCCTCCTCCCCACACCTCCGTCCAGCGCTGCCTCCTCTTTCCCTGCTGCCGGCACTGTCGTGAAAAACAAAACAGCGTGCGGCAGCAGCAGGGAAAGAGCAGGCAGCGCAGGACAGAGGTACGGGGGAGAGGGGGTGTGCGCCCTAGCTGCAAGTCACACAGGGTGCGATTGCAGCTCGATATGGCCCTGTGTGCAAACATCTTGCATTTTCTCCATATAATCTAATCGGCTTTTTGGTTTGGTTCAGTCTCTGATTGGATTTCTGAAAAAGCCCCCTTCTAAGGTGGGGGGGGGGGGGAGGGACGCGCCTTTTCATACTTTGCCTCAGGTAGCAAATTGCCTTGAGCCGCCCCTGAGATGGGAGGTGATTAAGGAGTGGATAAGTGTCTTAGTAGTTTGTTCAGAAAGGAATGGGCGGATTTTATTGATGTTATAGAGAAAGAAATGGCAGGTCTTAGCTATCAGATGGATGTGTGTGGAGAAGAGAGAGGAGTCAAAGACAATCCCAAGGTTGCGAGCTGAGGAAACAGGGAGGAGTAGAGAGTTATCCACAGAGACTGAGAAAGGAGGAAGAGAGGAGGCTTTAGGGAGAAAAATAAGAAGCTCAGTCTTGGCCATGTTTAATTTCAAGCGGCAGTGAGACATCCAAGCAGCAATGTCAGAAAGGCAGGCAGAGATCCGGGTCTGGATTTTAGGAGAGATTTCAGGTGTTGAGAGGTAGATCTGGGAGTCAGCAGCATAAAGATGGTACTGAAAGTCATGGGAAGAGATGAATGCACCAAGGGACTGGGTATAGAGAGAGAAAAAGAGTGGATCCCAGACAGATCCTTGTGGTACACCAACTGAGAGCGGGATAGCAGCAGAGGAGGATCCACCAAAACAAACAATGAAAGAGCGATGGGAGAAATAAGAGGAGAACTAGGATAGTTCAAAGCCCTTAAAACCAAGCGAGGACAGGGTATCAAAGAGAAAGTTGTGGTCAATAGTGTCAAAAGCAGCAGAGAGGTCAAGAAGGATGAGGACTGAGTAAAGGCCCTTGGATTTTTCCAGGAACAAGTCATTGGAGACCTTGGCAAGAGCCGTTTCAGTAGCTGGAACAAATCGCAGTTGAAGAGTGGAAGAAACTACCACCAGAGAGATGTATGAAATTTATAGATGGCTACAAGAAACATTTGGAAGCTGTCATCACTGCCAAGGGTTGTGCAACCAAATATTAGTAAAGGGTACCCTTAATTCTGTTCAGATCATATTTTGTTTTTTTCTCAGAAATTACTACATCTAAGTTGCACAGGCATCTTTTTGTTTTGTTGTATACCTTTGAACATACTATTACAATATTATGAGGACATACAGTTGGAATCTTTCCAATTATTTCTCAAGATATCGTATATTAATGGGCCCAATTTTCATTTAGGCAGGCTGCGTGCCGCATCAGCCTGTCTGCTGACCCCCTTAACCTGGATTTTCATTTCCGCGGTGACAGAAATGAAAATCCAGGTCGTGCTGCACAGGCCAGCAGCCGCCGAGGCTAAGCGGGTAGCAGCAATTTTTGATGCTGCCCATTTAGTCCTAGCGCCTTAAAGATAGGCAAGGGTTTTCCTTGCCTATCTTTAAGGCGCAGATTGCTAAGCGGCCAGCATCGAAAATCACTGCTACCCGCTTAGTGCCATTCCCCGCCTCTGCTTCACCCTGGAACACCCCAAGATGCCCCAATGCTAAGCGGATAGCATCTCGGCATGTTAGGGACTTAACCAGGATTTTCCAAAGGCACTACCCATGTAGGTGCCTTTGGAAAATCCTGGTTAAGGCATTTACATGGGTAACATGGGCTGTTACCCATGTAACTGCCTTCGAAAATCGGGCCCAACATACTTAAAATGCAAGGGTGCCAATAATGTTGACCACAACTGTAACTGTTTTTTTTTTTTTTTTTTTTTTTAATGAATTTTATTGTGTTGGTGATATGAGAATGGAAAGGAAAGAAACCCGGGGAACAAGTTTTCTTCTGAAGAACAGTCATTTGAGACTGTGTTATAAGGGTAATATTATTCTCATTAAAGCTGTATTACAGAAATGTAAGGGCCCAGGGCCATACCAGAGGCTCTGCGAGTGCTGAGGCCACACAGGATGCAAGTACAGAAGGGATGCTGATGTCATCACTGAGCTTCTAGGAAGTCCAACAAAAGCAAGTTCCGGAACACAGCTGGGTGGGTGGATAGGCACAAGGTTCACCAGTTGCACAGGGCGCATTGCTAGCTTGGTACAACGCTGGGAGGGTCTCACTGGCAGGCTAGAGCTGGGAATATTGTGAAATCCAACTGCTATGGCGTCCCTGTAGTGGCAAGATTTAGGGCCCATGATTACAAGGTTTTGGATGAACCCTTAAGCGTGGCCACTGGTTTAAGACTGTTGCTATAGGGGTTGGGCTAGATGGGTTTGAAAGGGGAGTGAAATAAATCCCAGGCTAGCTGTGAATGAAGGCTTATGGTGCTAGATCCAGTGTCAAACTTATGGCTGAAGCATCTATAGGCATGAGAGGGTGGAGGGGGAGATCACCATCCACCCCCGCCCCCCCCCCCACCATTGCTGTCACTGCTGATGGGGTTTAGGCACTGGTAGAATCCCCCAATTGCCACTTCCTGAATCTTTGCTTCAATCTCCCCCTCACCTATGTCTAGAAACAGGACAGTTCATATTTAGAAGACTAGCTTTTATAGTTCTTAAGACTCCTTACTTTGTTTCTACCCTCCCCTTTTTCTAGACATGAGAAAGTCTCTTCCAGCACCTGCTAAAGTTCTTGAATACTGTAGTTCTCATTGGGGTCCCTTTCTACACGAGAAGAATCACTTTAAGTTGAAACATCCGGTCTTTGCAGGTTAAACTTTCCTTGCTGTAGAGTAGATTGAAACGGAGGGTGATAAATTAAGGTCATGGTAACATTAAGATTGGAACTGATGCATGGAGAGACAAAATGATTTCCACAAAGTTGCACAGTCGGGATAATAAAAGAGACTCAGCGAGGTCATACACAGATGCTAGAGCTGAATTCGAACTAACATCACACTCCTCCTAATTTAGAGTAGAGTGCTCCGATCGCTAGAGCATACCTCTTTCTATAAAGTATGTCATTGCATGAGATTTTGTTATAATATTTCTGTTCTCTACGGCCTATTCTTCAGAAAACTCAAAGCAATTTACAAGTAGAAGTGTGAGGAGAATTAGAAGGAAGTACACCCTACAGTCTGGGTTTCTATACAACACAAAAAGAAAAGCTGGAGAAATCTGAATTTCAAAATCCAAACAATTGTATCTTGTATTGTAAAATGGTGCCAGGAAATTGTGCAATCCGAATGTCCAAAACTGAGCTGTTCATTCTCTTTCCCACACGTCTTTGCTCAATTCTCCATCATATTGCATGGTAGCATCAGAGTTGCCAAGTTACCCAGTTCCAGGAGTGAGATTTTTGTCAGTTCTAGTTTTAAATTTCCATTGCAGTGCAGTATGGTATTTGTAGTCCCTGATTTTACCCATTGGAATTAGTGCTGCAGGCCCCAAACTGCATCAGGATGGGCTTGTCAGAAATCCAGGACTGACTTAAAATCTCACTTGTGGAACTGAGTGACTTGGCAGCTCTGTAGTAGTATTCATCATGGACTCCTGTTTGGCTTTGTCCTTGACAAGGTCATGAAAGCTCCAGCTTCCTAGGATCTTGCTATGCCCTCTTATAATTTGTTCTAAAGGCAGAAACAGAGTTTCCTCTTCCATAAATCGACTTCAGCTTCACCACTCGTTGACTCTCTCCCGCAGCTCTCCATTCCAACTCAAAGTCCGGCTCTTCCTTTTCCCTTTCAAAGGATCCACTCCTTTCCTCTGTCTCAACCACTGCCAACTGCATAGGGCTCTCTTAGCACTTCTTTTGTCTCCTCAGCTCACGCTCACCTTCAAACGTTTTCCCATACTGTCCATTACTTTCTACAACTACTTTTTCATGAACTGTGACAGAACGCACTCTATCTTCACCACCGGCTTTCTCCTGAAATGGAACTCTTCAGCAAGACCCTCCACCATTTCTGCACCTGCCCTACCCTATTTCTTGCAAGTCATCCATTCTTTGATATGGGAAATTTTGTTTCCTACTATACTGGAAACATATGACTTGCAAAATCAATGACTGTATCTCAATATCTTTATAGCTTCTACAAGCCTTTTTTTTTACACCTTTTAATTTCTTTATGCACTGACCAAGTATAATTAGGGATTTTCTTTTTAGATTTTAATTGATAAGCACTGCTAAAAGGCCATCCCCTTGTGTAAAAATATAAAGTAAGTGCATATTCATTAAACATTAGGAAACATTACTACCCCTCTCACCCCTCGCCTTGTTTCATGTGCTCTGTTTTATAACTTTTCACAGTGATGACCCTTTCAGCGGCACAAGGTATTGATGGTTACAGACCCTCATTCTCCTCCTCTCGCCCACTCTGCTACATGGCTATTCCCAATGGTGAGCACTGGAGCTGGTGATACAAAAGCTTATTATTTTATAGCATTACTGGCTGAACACAGCACCATACAGTGATGATAAATATCCAGGTACCAATATGCCCCTACCTCAAGGAGCTTACATTCTGAAGTGGGTGCCTGAGGCGCAATGGGAGATAAACTGATTTGCCCAAGGTCACAAGTAGTGGCAGTGACTATACTGGGATTTGAACGCTGGCTTCCCCGATTCAGAACTTATTGCTCTCTCCTAAAGTAAAAGCAGTGAGACTCGGGCCTGCTTATCTATATTGCTCTAGTTCAGTGTACTGTATGGGGCACAAGGGAATTGCGGAGGGCGGAATGAACATGGGTGGGGAGTTTGAGCATGGCAAGGATAGGACCGATGTTGTGGTCATTCGGAGGGGAGGGAAAAGTGCAAAGGCTTGTGCTGGTGGCTGGAGGAACTGCGATTGCTGATGCAAATATGAGAATTGTATTGTTATGGCAGCTCAGTTGTGTTACCTGTGCTGCATAAACACAGATTTCTGTACCATCAAAGAAGCTCAAAGTAGCTGGAGAATTAGCACCAAAATTACAGTAAATAAACACCTAACCACAGAGCCCTGTGTAAGGTATATGTATGGCACAAACAATTATAGTTTATTCAGAGTACACGATAGTATATAAGCAGTACCTGCCACTGTAAAGAGTATTAAGAAATGTCATACTGAGTCAGACCAAGGTCCATCAAGCCCAGTATTCTGTTTCCAACAGTGGCCAATACAGGTCACAAGTACCTGGCAGGTTCCCAAAAAGGCATACAGGTTGCACAATGCTTGTCATGGGGCAAGCCGTGGATTTCCCGGGTCCTCTCTAATAATGGTTTATGGACCGTTTCTTATGGAACTTGTCCGAACCTTTTTTAAACCCAGCTACACTAACAACCTTCACTATATCCTCCAGTATTGAAGTCCAGAGTTTGATTTTGCATTGAGTATATAATCATCAGAACCACAACCCACAGTACAATGCCTGGACCAGAAACCACAACAGGCTCATACTAATTCAACCCACTCTACATACCCCCAACAAGCAAAGAACCAGTCCAAACAAGCAATATTTAAATAGCTCCCTCATCAATGCACGCAACAAAATCCCAGTCATCACTGAGATACTCCGGAAAGACAAACCAGGTCTACTATGCATAACAGAAACCTGGTTGACAGCTACAGATACTGTACTACTCAACTAAATCACAACCTCAGAAAACACAACCCTCAACTGCCCTTGTACAAGCAAAAAAAAGAGGAGGAGTCCTAGTTATAACCAAAAACAACTTACATTTCAGAATCTGAGTCTGCAACATTTATTTATTTATTTATTTAATGTGCATTTATTTATTTATTTAATGTGTCAGACGACCTAGACAGTTTATCAATAACTAACATCCACATCACTATATGCCTAGTTTACAGAGCACCCTCAACCAACACTAACAACTTGGCCAACATCCTAGGGACAGCAAGTGTAAACAATGCTCCAAGCAAACCATTGATACTTCTAGGCGATTTCAACCTAATTACACTACCCAAAAATCACGCAAACGCATTCCTCAAGGCAATGAATACTCTGAACTACTAACAACCTCCACTCACACAAAAGGAAACACACTAGACCTCATATTTATACCAAAACTTTTAACAGCAGACAACAATGCCCCAATAACACAAACGCTCCCAGTCCCATGGTCCGACCACACCAGGATTAATTTCTCCATCCCCTTCTTCTCCAACACATCCACAAAAAACCCCCATCCATGCCACAAAACACAGATAACATACCTTTGACAAGAAAGCCTTCTTGGAAAAATTACACCCTACCTCCAAACCAGCACTTCCAACATAGAAACTATGATCGCAAACTGGAATCAGACACTAAACAACACAGCAGCCATGCTCCCAACCAGATCTTCACCAAAATACAAACCAAATGCTACTTGGTACACCAAAGACCTCAGTAGCTAAAAAAAAAAAGAACTATGAAGGATTGAAAGAAAATGGAGAGCATCCAAGCAACCTGAACTAAAAACAAAATTCATGCAAACACTAGAACAATACTGTAACAAAGTGAACAACGCAAAAAAGAGCATCATACAAAAATTCTAATTTGCACCCTAAACTGCATAGTGAAATCCCTAACTACCCCACCCGTCAGGAGACACTGGAAGACTCTCCCCACCCACAAACCCTGGCAGACATTTTTCAAAATAGAATGAGACCCATAAACAACACACAGCTCACTCCAGCAGACAACAAACCCACCAGAAATCAATGGACAATCTTCAACTCCATGACCAAAAAATCATTGAAGACATAATCAGCAACCTCAATACAACAACCTCACCACAAGATCCATGCCCTATCAGCTGGATAAAGATGGCTAAAGCTGAACTGTCCCCCTTCATCTTCAAACTGGCACAGATTTCTCTGGAATAAGGTATCATCCCAAACAACTTAAAAACAGCATCAATCTGACCAATACTAAAAAACCCTACAGCTGAAAAAAGAGACTCTGCCTTCAGCAGCTTACCCTTCATCTCCAAAATTATGAAAAAATAGTACACTCCAAGCCCATATAGACAAACATGCCCTGCTAGAACAACATCAGCATGGATTCTGACCACACCACGCGGTTGAAGCTCTCACCACATCTCTAATTGACACAATAACAAGAGGCATCAACGAGATCAACCTCGCATTTATTCTGATCTTCTTAGACATAACCGCAGCCTTCATTCCTCACAACCTCCTACTTGCCAGACTAGAGTCCATAATAGTTGGAAGCACCCCCTCAAATGGATGCAATCGTACCTCTCAGACCAACAACAACAAGTACTCATGGGAGCAAACACATCGGATCCATAAAAACAACACAAGGGAGTCCTACAAGGCTCCGCTCTACCCGCACTTCTGTTCAATATTTTCATCCAACCCATATGCACCATTTTTCACAAGCACAACATTCAGTACAGAATTTATGTAGATGATATTATGATGTACACACCCTATGGAATCTGCAACCCAACCCTACATGATATTTCTTCATGCTTCCAAGAAATATCACAATGGCTGCTTGAACATGAACTACAGATCAACCACAAGAAAACAGGAATAGAAGCGAGGGGCATCTTGAAGAATTTTCAGAAGACTGTGTTCATGAGAAACTAGCTGAACTTAAAGTAGACAAAGTGATGGGACTGGATGGGATACACCCTAGAATACTGAGGGAACTTGGGGACGTTCTAGAAGCTCTACTGGCTGACCTTTTCAATGCCTCGTTGGAGTCGGGAGTGGTGCCAAAGGACTGGAGAGAGGCTCATGTGATGCCTTTACACAAAAGCGGAAGTAAGGATGTGGTTGAAAACTACAGGCTGGTTAGTTTAACTTCAGTGGTGAGTAAATTATTGGAAATGTTGCTGAAAGAGAAAATAGTGAGGTTTCTGGAGTCCAGCGGAGTACAGCATCTGAGGCAGCATGGATTCACCAGAGGCAGGTCTTGTCAGACAAATCTGATTGATTTCTTTGACTGGGTGACCAGGGAGTTGGACCGAGGGAGATCCCTAGATGTGGTGTATTTAGATTTCAGTAAAGCCTTTGACACCATTCCTCACAGATGACTTATAAACAAACTGAGCACCCTAGGGATGGACCCTAAAGTTACTGCTTGGGTTAGAAATTGGTTGAGTGGGAGGCAACAAAGGGTACAGGTAAATGGAGCTCACTCTGAGGAGATGGAAGTTACCAGTGGTGTGCCCCAAGGATCTGTCCTTGGTCCGATTCTGTTTATCATCTTTGTTAGTGATATAGCGGAAGGGCTGTCGGGTAAGGTTTGCCTCTTTGCGGATGATACCAAAATCTGCAATAGAATAGACACCCAGGAAGGTGTAGATTACATGAGAAGGGATCTAGCTCAGCTTGAAGAATGGTCTAGAATTTGGCAGCTGGGATTTAATGTTAAAAAATGCAAGGTCATGCATTTGGGCTGCAGCAATCCAAGAGAACAATATAGTATAGGGGGTGAAATACATTTGTCTTCTAAAGAAGAGCGGGACCTAGGCGTGGTCATGTCAGATGATCTTAAAGTAGCTAAAAAGGTAGAAAAGGAGACAGCAAAAGCTAGAAGGATGCTTGGGTGCATACAGAGAGGAATGGCTAGCAGAAAAAAGGAGGTGATAGTGCCTCTGTATAAGTCTTTGGTGTGACCTAATTTGGAGTGTTGTGTGCAATTCTGGAGACCCAACCTTCAAAAGGATATAAACAGGATGGAGTCAGTACAGAGGGTGGCTACTAAAATGGTTAGTGGTCTTCCTTATAAAGCATATGAGGACAGACTTAAGGATCTTAATATGTACACCTTAGAGGAAAGGCGGGATAGAGGTGATATGATTAAAACGTTTAAATACCTCTGTGGCATAAATGCACAGGGGGAGATCCTCTTTCGATTGAAAGCAAGTTCTGCTATGAGGGGACACGGGATGAGAGTGAAAGGGGATAGATTCAGGAGTGATATGCGGGAATATTTCTTTACAGAAAGAGTGGTGGATCCGTGGAATAGTCTCCCAGTGGAGGTGGTAGAGATGAGGACGGTATCTGATTTCAAAAAAGAATAGGACAAACACAGAGGATCTCTAAAGAAAAAAAAGGGGACCGTTGTAGTGGTTGATATGGAAGGACAGACTAGATAGGCCACGTGGTCTTTTTCTGTCGTCATTTTTCTATGTTTCTATGTCCTGCATATCTCTAGAAACAGATGACTCTCACCCCCCAAAATGATCAAAATGCATAACATCGAACTAGAAACCAAAAATGAAATAAAATACCTGGGCACGACTATTGGCCAACATTTCACCATCACCCCCCACATCAACAAAACAGTACAATCAATATACAGCAAAATGAAGACACTATGCAACCTACAACCTCTTCTAGCAGCCTCAGACTTCCGCTCTGTACTCCAAGCACCCATATTCCCATACTGGACTTCTGCAACAATATATATCAAGGACTCCCCAAACACGCTCTTCACAAGCTGCAACTGGTCCAAAACACCGCAGCATGCAACCTTACGAATGCAAGAAGGAGTGACCACATCACACCAATTTTGAAAAACCTACACTGGCTATCTGTATACAGCAGAGTCAAATATAAGTCATCCATGATCATCTTCAAAGCATTACATGGGCCATCCTTGACATACCTAGAATCTCTCATTGGCCATCAACCCCCAACAGAACAAGGCAGAAGTATTTATTTATTTAGTATACATTTGTATACCGCTACTTCCAGCAATCAGCAGCGGTTTGATTACAGATTGGAAATTGTCAAATCATGACAGGAAATTTTTGAGGTATAAACACATTGATTAGACAGGAAAGCACAGCACACAGAGAACTATTTTACAGGAACATGGGCTATGGAGGGTTAAGTGGCTTGCCCAAGACCACAAGGAGCACCTGTGGGACTAGAAACCCCAGTCCTTCCGGCCCAAGGTTGCTGTCCTCTAGTGGGATTTGAACCCCCGACCTTCCGGCCCGAAGTACCTTGCCCCAACCACTAGGCCACTCCTCCACCCCTTCTCGATTTACCAGCAGAAATAACTCGTAAAAGTCAGAACACCCACAATACAACCTTCTCCACTTACGCACCCGACCTGTGGAATGAACTCCCCAGCAGCCTCAGAGAAACTCAAGAACTAAAGAAATTTTGCAGACCTCAAAACGCTTCTTTTTAAGGAACACTTTAACAGCTGAGCACTGCTTTCCCCTGAGCATTACCTTCCCTGCATCAACCTATTGGATGCTCTCGCATGTCCTCCTCTGCAATCCTCCCACCCCCTCTGTTGTATATAGTTTGCTGTATATAAGTTTAACTGTCAATACATTTCTACAATTAATTATCTAAATGTTCAATGTAAACCTGATGTGTTCTTATTCCTTGTAAACCGCCTTGATTCCCAGATAAGGTGGGATAGAAAAACAGTTAACTAAATAAATATTTTCTCTTATTAGTCTTAAGTGGGTTACATAGTAACTTCATTGCGTGTCCACTAGTCTTTCTACTTTTCAATGGCATAAACAACTGATCTACGTTTACCCATTTTACTCCATTCATTAATTTTTAGACCTCGATCATATTTCCCATCAACCATCTCTTTTCAAAGTTGAAAACCCCCTAACCTTTTAAGCCTTTCCTCATAGGGGTATTCTTCCATCTCCTTTGCCATTTTGGTGGCTCTTCTCTGTATCATGCTGACAAGAATTGCACACAATACTCAAGGTGTGGTCACACCATGGAAAGATATAGAGACAATGTAATATCCTTTGTTTTATTTTCCATTCCTTTCCTTATGATACCTAGCATTCTATTTGCTTTCTTGGCTGCCCCTGCACACTGGGCGGAGGCTTTCAACGTATTTTCCATGATGACACCTAAATCTTTTTCCTGGTTGGTGGTTCCTAATATGGAATCTTGCATCATATAGCTATACTGTGGGTTGTTCTTTCCTAGATGCATAACTTTGCACTTGTCCACATTAAATTGAATCTGCCATTTGGATGTCCAGTCTTCCTATTTAGGTTCTCTTGCAATTTTTCACAATCCTCTTGTGCTTTAACAGTTTTGAATAATTTTGTGTCATCTGCAAATTTGATCACCTCATTCATTTTTCCCATTTCCAGAACGTTTATGAATATTTTAAAAAGCAGCAGGCCCACACAGATCCGTGGGACTCCACTATTCATCTTTCTTTACTGAGAAAATAGGCCATTTTGTCCTATTCTCTGCTTTCTATCTTTTAACCAGTTCCTGATTAACAATAGTATACTTCCTCCAATCCCATGACTTTTTAATTTCGCCAAAAGTCTCTCATGAGGGACCTTGTCAAAGGCTTTCTGAAAATTCAGATATACTATATTGACTGGCTCACCTTTGTCTACCTGTTTATTCACATCTTAAAAAGAATATAACAGATTAGTAAGACAAGACTTTCCTTGGCTAAATCCACGCTGGCTTTCTCCCATTAAACCATGACTATCGACATGTTCAGTAATTTTATTCTTTAAAATGGTTTCTACCATTTTGCCCAGTACTGACATCAGGTTCACCGGTCTGTAGTTTCCTGGATCACCCTGGAAACCTTTTTAAAAACTGGCATTGCTGGCAAAACTGGACATTCTCCAATCTTTCAGTACTACTGATAATTTTAATGATAATTCACAGATTACTAATAGTAGGTCTGCAATCCCATATTTCAATTCTTTCAGCACCCTCAGTTGTATACCTGATACTACTCTTCAGTTAATCAAATAATTGTAATACATCTTCCTGATTTATCAATATTTCTTTAAATCTTTCCAATATATCACCTTTAAATACCATTTCTGGCATGAGTAACTTCCCTACATCTTCTTCAGTAAAGACTGAAACAAAAAATTCATTCAGTCTCTCTGCTATGGCCTTGTCCTCACTTAGTGCCCCTTTTACCCCTCTATCATCCAATGGTCCAATTAGAAATTCTTTATTTTATTTACTACTTCTTATGGAGGAGTAGCCTAGTGGTTAGAGAACTGGCTTGGTAACCAAGAGACAGGCTTCGATTCCTATTAACACTCCTTATGGCCTTGGGCAAGTCACTAAACTCTCCATTGCCTCAGAAGAAAGACCTGGCAACCTACTTCTGGTTGCACTGCCAAGAAAACCGAGGAGCTGTTGGCACACATTTCATTGCATACTGTGTGCATCCCTCCAATGCCTCAGGTACAAACTTACGGGCTGATGCAGAAAGATCAATGTGCCCTTTGCACAAAGATAATGCAACTTATAAGCACAAATTTCGACAGGCCAAATGCAGAAAAGAGACTGACTTGCACATAAACATAAAGGAAAAGCAAGCACACACAGTAATGCCAAGTATATTTAAATTATAGGCAAATGAGCTGCATATATTAAAATGGCATGCTAATATTGTTTGTGCCCAATTCAGAGAAACGCGTAGAGAAGGGGTGGCCAACACCGGTCCTGGTGCACCACAATCCAGCCTGGTTTTCAGGATGTTCCTAATGAATATCTATGAGATATATTTGCATACACCAGGAGGCAGTGGATGCAAATATACCTCATGAATATTCATTAGGGACATCCTGAAAACCAAGCTGGATTGTGGTGCACTAGGACCGGAATTTGGCTACCCCTGGCGTAGAGGATTTCATAAGCAGCTGAAGCACCAGTTCTCTATGCCCGAGTCTGAAGTGGCTTAAACATCCTACACGTGCCCCCAACAGTATTTTGATGGCATCTGGAGCGTTCTCTGATGCCTGGATCATCTGAGGTGAAATGTCAAACTTCCCCTCAGATGATCCAGGCATTGGTGAAAGCCTCAGATGCCATCAAATCACTGTCAGAGGGCTGATTCCCCCGACGAACTAAATCCTTGGTGGCCCAGTGGCCCCTGTCCCCCCAGCCAATTATAAATAACCCTGGTGGCCGAGCGGCCCTGAACCCCCCCCCCCCCCAGCCACCCAATTAAAAATAACCCTGGTGGCACAATGTTTTTGCTATCAATGAAAGAACAGTTTTGTGCACAAATAAACTGTGTGCAAAACCTTGAGTAAACAGCAGTGCAAAGCATATTTACATCCATTTAAATGGATGGTAATGCTATGCAGTGCAGAGAAGGGTGTAGGAAACCAGACCAGACGGCTAAGCACAAGTGTTTTAAGGCAAGGTCTGAGGAAGCATAAGCGTAGCTCATTATTCTGCAGGTAGTGCCATTGAATGATTTATACCCGTTTCTTCTGCATGCGTATGATGGGGTATTCTTCTGAGCATAGCAATTCTGCAATATTAGTATTTATTGCAGAATAGCCTTCCATCATATGTGTGGATATTACATGCAAATACTTCTGGAGTTCTGAACTGTGTAAGGTGCTTTAGAACTACAAGCATGTAACAGTCACACATATGCTGGAAGGTTATTCTGCACTTAAATAATTATATTGCAAAATTGAACATCTCATCATATATTGCTGATCAGGGATCTGTTTTTGTTCTGAAACAAAAGCGGCAATAGTGCACCCTAACGTGCAATAGAAGCACTATTGCACAATAAGGTGCACTAATGTATAATAGCATGCACTATTCTGATATGCACAGTCTGTGCTACTATGCAATATTATGCCTTATTGCACAAGAGGAAACACTATTAATTAGATGAGATTGTAAGCTCTGAGCAGGGACTGTGTCTTACATCTATATGTACAGCTGCATACGCCTTGTAGCGCTATACAAATGATTAGTAATAGTATTTAAAAAAACACAATGCAAAGATAAAAAAACCAACCCCCTCCCCAACAAAACAAAACAACATAGTTTCCCTGCACATCCGTACTGCTGATACAGCTGGCATGCACATATGGATCTTCAGATGTTCTTTCATAATAGTGCAACATTTGCGTGCTTTTTGTTTACAGTATTGGGAGCTAATGATCAGCTTTATATTTGCATTAGAAAACCGTGCGCATGGCTGTAATGCAAGGTCACTGCATCAACCTCAAAGTTAGGAACATAAATCTTTGAATATCGGGCCCTTGGTGACTGGGTTTGCTGAATCTGTTGTCACAGCCCTTTTCTTCCCTGGCTATTGAAGATGGCTGTTCTCACCTGGGTCTCCTGTTCATGTGGACCTTTGTGTCTTAAATTTCTCCAAAGAATCTGGTTAGTGCTTGATACTGGTTGGCATAATCAATTATTCATTCGATTTTATTTCTCTGGCCTTTACCGAGCACTTAGTGGATTTGTCTCATGACATTATTTCTCCTGTGAGCTGGAAGGTTCTTCTTAGATGTATTGTAATTAAAGGCTCATCTACTTTGTTTATTCTCTCCATTTGTCTTGCACTTCGCTAATCTTAACAAATGCTCTCTTGTAAGCAACAAAGTATTTATCTTTCCTTGATGGGTCTCTGAACCAGCTGCTCTTTCAGCTTGGTATGAGAGAGTTCCAGCAGTGACAGATGTTGGCCAGGTCCTGTTCCTGTAACTTAAAACAATTTGGCTCTCTGCTGTTTCTAAAACAGGCTCTGTTTTTCCATTAATTTGGGGATAACTTGGGGGAAACGTTTTGATGCTCAATATTCTTGTCTTTGCAGAATTTGTTAAATTACGTGAGGTAAACTGTGTTGTCTTGTCAGTGCATGGTCTGGTATACCGTGCCTTCCTTCTCAAAGACTGGAATGGTAGTCCCATGCAACTCCAAGAGTTCCTCGAATCCACACTGAAAAGATCAGAACTTATTTTAGTCCAGGTTTAGCAGGACAACTTCACAAGGTTGCAGAATGTCTTCAGGCTATTCATCTACCCGGGAATGCTAGGCAGTGTAGTATTCCAAGGAAGTCCCAAACCTCTTCATTTGCAGGCCAGAATCTTCATCCGTATACTCTTCAGCAACAAGCTACTGTCCTTACATGCGATAAACAGACTCTTTCCATCCCATCCCCTGAGTTGCTAGCATCGCTGCACTTTTACCCTTTAAAATTATACCGTCCTGAACTCACAGTCCATTCCTTCAAAAGTGGGGTGGATTCAAGTCTCTGCTTAGCTGAATGGCGGTCCACTTCTCATTCGATATGAGTGGATGGTGTGACATATTCATCATTTTGGTGTCTGAAGGTCATTTTATAAACTTCCTTGGAGTTAACGTGCATATTTAGAGCCGATTTAATTAAGTGAAGTATGCACATGCTTTATAAGAAAGTGGCATAAGTGGAATAAAATTCACTTCAAACTAGTCATGAGCACTTACGCCTCTCCTATAGCAGGAGTAAACACCTGCAGCTAGTTTTTGCAGGAACGCACGCAAGTTCTACTAGCCTATAACTTACGCAGGTAAAGTTGCATGTCACCTGCGCTCTGCTGAAATTCTGCCCCTGTGCACTCTCATACTGAAAGTATGTGTGATTGGGCTTATGGATATGCACACGGACAGAACGGCGACTGGATAAAGTATGTACGTGGAGGACCTTTCAGATGCGCGAGTCCTCGAAAACAGTGACTTACGGGCATAAATGACACTCATCTGTATGCGGCATCCTTATGAAATGTTCCTGTGTATTAGGGCGATATTCTCTTAATTTGTGTGCCAGCCTGAAGCTGTTCTTTTGCTAGGCTTTTTCTGATCTACACACCATTCGGACCGTTTGACGGAAGGTTTCTTTGTTAGATATGTTTCGCTAATGTGACAGTGCCTAATAGTAAGAGTCCATCCTTGTGTCTGTTCGCAAGTGCAGACAAACCTATGCATACAGACAGCCAGGATGAGACCCAAGGAAAAGAGCTGGGGCCAATTAAAGAACCAGCGGGAGTCCCCCCACCTCCCGCTAGCACAACAAAAAGAAGAGCGCAGCAATGGGTTTAATTAAAGAACCGGTGGGGCACATGGAAGGTGAGAGTGAATGCCAAGGGAGGACGTGCAAGGAGATGAGGGGGCATGGAAAGAGGAGGGGTGGGACACGGAAGGTGGGGAGAGTGCAAAAAGGGGAGGAGCTAGGAGTGAAATGTGCAGTGTGGCAAGAGAGCAAGGGAAGGGGGTGTGACAGGGAGGGGGAACAGTGCAAGAGGGTGAGATGCAAGGCAGTTTGCGTAGGAGCCACACACACCCACATCCTCCAAGCCATACACACACCTACCCAACATACTGCTACCCTCACTCCTACTACTTTCTTATCATTTGTATAGCGCTACAAGGTGTATGCAGCACTATATAGATACATGTAAAAGATTGTGCTTTCTCATCACAGCTTACAATTTAGTCAAGACAGACAACACAACAGTTGAGGACAAGGATCCATCTAGGGGAGTGGCAAGAAAACACATAGGAGACCAAGTGGATCAGGATCCAAAAGCAGATTTGAAGAGGCGAGCTTTCAGCCTGGATTTGAAAAGGGCCAGAGAAGAAGCCTGATGCGCAGACTCAGGTAGTTTCTTTCAGGTATAAGGAGCAGCGAGGTGAAAGGATCAAAGTCTGGAGTTGGCAGTAGAAGAGAAGGGCACAGCCAGAAGGGATCTGCCAGAAGAGCGGAGTTCACGAGGAGGGGTGTAGGGAGAGAGAAGAGAGGAAAGGTAGTGAGGAGCAGCAGAATGAGTGCTCCTCACTACACACACACCCCGCACAAGCATCATCAGTCTAGGAAAATGAAACAATTTCTTCTTTTATATATATTTCTCTTTTATTTTTCTAGTACCGCATTACAAATGAATGCAAACCACTTTCAGACTCCGTATAATATCCACAGATTTCATGTCAGGGTGGCTCATTCTAAAAAACATTCCTTCTTGAGCTCGGAAAGCTGGCAGCCATTTGCCAGGCTTCTGGATTCATCATTCTAGGAACTGGCACTTGTAACAAAGAGCAAATAACACACACAAAAGAAAAATGGCATGCTTCCTTTTTGGTGAACTTGAAACTGGTCATTAGCAAATGCTGTCATTCATACAGGAGTAATTATCAAATTACCCCTACTTCATTCCCTTAGGGTGGAGAGCGAAGGTTCAAGAAGGTTTCGTAGGCTGAGACTCCAACACACAGCAACACCATGACAGTATCCTCCACCTGGGACCAACCTTTCCTCTAGGATGTGTGGGAATCTGCCACCCAATTTCCTACCATCCGGCATGCTGTAGCAATAACACGGTTTCATGCAGGGCAAACAGGACTTGCCTGTGGAAACCGCAATTGCACCCCCCGATGGCAGGAATGTGAACAGCAGAGGGCAAGTTTCCCTTGTCGCTCCTTCTCCTGTTGCAGGTAGCGCCTTTGCTTTTGCTGTTTTAGGGCCCCTTTTACGAACACGCAGCACATCTTGTCTGCCAGGAATAAAATGGGCCATGCAGCAGATAGCACGTGCTATGTGTTTGTAAAAGGGGCTTTTGGTTTCCTCAGAGAGATTGTTTTATGTATTTACCAACCTATCTGTGAAAAACCTCTGTTCCTGTTTGTGGGTGTTTTCTGAGGTCCTGTTCCTGGTTCTTCATCTGTGAACACAGAACAGAAATATTTGTTAAGTAATTCCACTTTATCCTCATCAGCTTCTACATATTCTTCCCCCTCACCCTTGAGTCTGACAATACCACTTTTGCCCTTCCTCTTCCCACTAACATATCTGAAAAATGTCTTATTCCCCCATTTTATTGCACTGACTATTTCCTCCTCTTTTTGAATCTTTGCCTTCCTGACTACTTTGCTAGCTTCTCTAAGTTTTTCCAAATATAGATGCCTGTCTTCCTCTCTCTGTGATCTCTTGTATTTCATGAAGGCCTCCCTCTTTTTCTTCACCTTTTCAGCTACTTCTTTCGAAAGCCATAGCGGTCTCCTTTTCCTTTTACCTTTATTTACCATTTTAACAAAAAGGTTGGTTGCCCTTAAAATATCCCCTTTCAGTCTTGTCCACTGTTTTTCTACATCCCCCAGCTGTTCCCATCTCGCTAACGGCTCCCTGAGGTATTGGCCCATCTTGGCAAAGTTATTTTTCCTAAAGTCTCTTCCTTTTGAATGGATTCTAACAGCCCTAGTCCTAATACTGAACCACACCATCTGGTAATCACTGGATGCAAAATGATCTCCCACTATAACATCAGAAACACTTTCACCATTGGTAAGCACCAAGTCCAGTATGGCTCCTTCACGTGTGGGGTCTGTTAGCAATTGCCTGAATGGCTCTCCTGTAGAGAATCCAGGATCTCCTTACTTCTAAATGATACTGCAGCAGGAATGTCCCAGTCAACATCTGGCATATTGAAATCCCCTATCAGTAGCACTTCCCCATTCCTAGTAATGCTGCGTATGTCTTCAATTAATTCTCCATCCACTCTTCCTCTTGTGAGGGAGGTCTGTATATCATGCCAATGCTAATAGATTTTTTTCTCTCTCTTTCTAGTTTAACCCACAATGCCTCCTCTCTCCGTTTTATGCTCTGTAATTCCAAAGCTTTAATATTATTTTTTACATATAGTGCCACTCCTCCTCCCCGTCTTCCTACCCCTATCCTTTCTGAATAAAGTATAGCCTGGTATAGTTACATCCCAGTCATGGTTTTCAGTGAATCATGTTTCTGTAACTGCCACTAAATTCAAGTCAGCCTCCCATTAAAGCTTCAACATCTGGGATCTTATTTCCCATGCTACATGCATTATACATACCACTTTCCATATGTTGCCTCTTTTACCCATTTCCATAAAGGTATTTAATGTTTCACTTACCTGGGGGCTTTCTTCATCCATCCCCAACGAATCTAGTTTAAAGCCCTCTTCAGTAGATTAGCCAGTCTGCTACTGAAGACGTGTCGACCTTTCTTGGACAGATGGATGCCATCTCTGCTCTGCAACCTTGGAACAGCATCCCATGGTCTAGGAAACCAAAATGCTCTCAATGACACCATCCACGCAGCCATGCATTCATCTCCAGGATGCGAGCTTCTCTGCCTTGGCCTTTACTCTCAACAGGAAGGATTGAAGAGAACACCACCTGTGCACCTATCTGCTTCACCCTCTGTCCCAGAGCCATGAAGTCACTTTTGATACACTCAGAGAGATACCTGGCAGTATCATTTGTGCTGATATGGATTAGCAACATTGGGTAATAGTTAGTGGGCTTGATGAGTCTCGGCAAACTCTCCATAACATCTTGGAATTTGGCACCTGGCAGACAGCATCTCTCTCTAGACATCAAGTCTGGTCGGTAGATGGACGCCTCAGTACCCCTCAGAAGAGAGTCACCAACCACCACTACCCTTTGCTTCCTTGTGGTCACTAATTCTACAACTTTGGGTTACTTGAACTCTGGTTCTTCCCTTTCCAGGGATGCTTTCACCTTTTCCACTTCCAGGGCTGCATAATGGTTCTTTAGTTCAAGGGCTGGAGAAGTTGGATTGGTGATTCTGCAGGCCCTGGTGACTTGTGTCCAACCTTTATCATTCTGTAGGCTCCCATCTTCTCCTCTGTTGGAGAGCTTGGATGTTGCAAGAAGCATCTCATCTATGTACTTCTCACTGTCTTGAATGCTCCTCAGCCTCACCACCACCTCTCTGAGTTCCTCCACTTGTTTCCTGAGGCACCCTGCACATGGAATCGGTCCTTCAGTTTGCATTGGGACCTCTGTCTTGACAGAGGCAGAAGCTGTAACGGGGGCAACAGGTTTAGCAATATGATTTTTCCCAGCCATTAGGTATCTGTTAAAACAAAAGAGAGAGATCTACCAAAGTACCAGCCGGTTTCCCAGCTGTCCTTTCAGAGAAAAAGCAGTTAAATCTCTTTATGTGTGTTCAAAATGTGCTGTTCCAAGCCCCAGCTTTTATCTTTGCTTGAAATGTATAGCCCCCGTTAGGAATGCATCTTTTCAGGCAGAGATAACCCCCCCCCCCAAAAAAAAAACAAACTACAGTTTTCTCTAAATACTCTTAGGGGTATGTTTACTAAACGTTGTTAACGTTACAGCTGCGATGTTATCGCACGATAATGGCACATTACCATGCGAGAACGTCACGTATCGTGCGATAACGTCTCCGGTGGCGGTAAGGTGCGCAGAGGGCGGAGTAAGGCTCCCCAGAGGGTGGAGTAAGGCTCCCCAGGGGCGGAGATAAGGGGTGGAGAGGTGGGCGGGGAGAGGCTCCTTGCACACTAACACCGTGAAATGAAGGTCTGAAAAATAGCGCCAGTGAAAACCTTGCACTAGAGCAGGGGTCTCAAACACGCGGCCCGCGGGCCGCATGCGGCCCGCGAGACAACTTTGTGCGGCCCGCGACGGAGGAAAACAAAAAACCCCAAAACCCTGGCTTCTGCCGTTGCCGCCGTGGCAGCGGCAGAATCAATTGTCCAATTTTTAAAAAAACTGACTTCTGCTGCTCAAGCAGCAAAATCAGCTGTCCTGCGGCCCCTTCCCCTGTGCCCGGAGATCCGAGTCTGCTCTATCAGCTGCGTGCTTTTCAAGCCGCGAAGAGAGTATTCCCCTCTCGCGGTTTCAAGCCGCGCGAGAGGGGAATACTCTCCTCGCGGCTTGAAAAGCACGCCGCTGATAGAGCAGACTCGGATCTCCGGGCACAGGGGAAGGGGCCGCAGGACAGCTGATTTTGCTGCTTGAGCAGCAGAAGCCAGGTTTTTTTTTTATTTTACCTGGGGGGGGGGGGTGTGGGCCGGGAAAGGGGCTATTGGCGGGGGGGGTGTGTAGGACTGGAAATGGGCTATTGGCAGGGGGGGGTATGACTGGAAATGGGCTATTGGCGGGGGGGGGGGGTTATGACTGGAGATGGGCTATTGGCAGGGGGGGGGTTATGACTGGAGATGGGCTATTGGCAGGGGGGTTATGACTGGTAATGGGCTATGGTGGGGGCTAGGACTGGAAATGGGCAGGTGGGGGTTAGGAAGGACTGGAGGTGGGCTGATGGGGGGAGTTAGGACTGGTAATGAGCTATGGAAGGGCTGACTGAAATGGGGTAATGGGGGTTAGGGCTGGAAGTGGGCTATTGGCAGGGGGGTTATGACTGGTAATGGGCTATGGGGGGGTAAGACTGAAAATGGGGTGATGGGGGTAAAACTGGAAGTGCGCTATGGGGAGGTTAGGACTGGTAATGGGCTATGGGGGGGGTAAGACTGAAAATGGGGTGATGGGGGGTAAAACTGGAAGTGCGCTATGGGGAGGTTAGGACTGGTAATGGGCTATGGGGGGTCTAGGACTGGTAATGGGCTGGGGGGGGTTGCTAGGACTGGAAATGGGCTGAGTGGAAGGGGGGCTTGAACTGCAAATGGCTGATGGGGAGGGGGGCTTGGAATGGAAATGGGCTGTGAGGGGAGGGAGCTAGGATTGGAAATGGGCTGATGGGGGGCTAGGATTGGAAATGGGCTGATGGTGAGGCTAGGATAGGACTGGAAATGGACTAATGGGGGGACTAGAAGGGAGCGGATGCTGGGTGGGGCTGGAACTAGAAGGGAGCTGATGTTGGGGGAGGATTAGAATGGGATGGAGCTGGGAAAGTGAAATGGAGAGGGGAAAAATATTTTGTCTGGGAGAGAAGACAAATCTACAATTGGCCAGGTATTGGGAGAGTAAGTGGGGATTGAGGATGGAGGGGTAAAATTTGAGTGGATGAAATAGGAATGAGAAAAGAGAAAAAGGAGAAAGATTAGTATGTTAAAGCAGATGTAGAGAGAGAATGGAAAAAAAACTAGGAGAGAAGAAAGGGCAAATGGACAGCAGACGATGGAGAGTTAGCAGAAGACATGAAGAAACCAGAAGAAAGTGGCTGGAACAATTGCAACTGAAAAAAATGCACAAAAGGTAGAAAAATATCTCTTTATTTTGAATTTATTAACTGGAATATGTCAGTTCTGGGAAATGTGCATCATTAATGTTTGCGCTTTGTTTAGTAGAAGAGGAAATTAATTTATAGTTTTATTTCTACAGTGTTGTTGTACATTCCAAGTTTGGCTTTTGGGGTTCCCAGTTTAATTATTGTCTTCTTGTTTCTAAATCTTTTAGTCTTTCTTTATCCATACTCATTAAAGAGGCCTGTTTACTAAAAGTTAGTGTATGGTAACATTATGCAAATATTTATGCAAATGAGGCCCCTTATGCAAATGAGGCCCCGCGTCTTATGCGGCCCCCTGGTTACTTTACAAGTCCTCATTTGGCCCTCAAAGCAATTTGAGTTTGAGACCCCTGCACTAGAGGCACAGTTGCAGGGGAGAGAGACCATTTCAGTCAGCAATGTGCAGCAAAGGCAAGGAAACCAAGAAAAGTGATAGTAGTGATACATGTGCAGCAACATCATAGTACCCAAGTACGAGAGGGCACTACTGTGAGGCTGCAAATGGGGTACAGGGGGCTGCAGGCGGGACATGCAGTGAGGAAGCTGGGGCACAGGGTGGGCTAGGCAGATGCCTAGGTGACACATAGGAATGTAGAAGTGGAAAACCAGCAAGACAGCAACTGACCAAGGGCAAACATGGCCATGAGCATGTGTGTCCCACAGTGTCCCCGGGCACATAACATTGGCAGGCGGTGCCGGGGGAAGCGTGGATGTCTAGGCAGGCACCCCTACCCCATATCACGCACCATAGGCAGCCGCCTACCAGCACACTGGATGGCCTGGGACTGCACACCACCAGCACAAGGGCATGTCAGCATGGTGGTGGAGGGGTGCTGGTGGCAGAGGAGGCAGTGGCATCTGCCCACAGCAGACCACGGCCAAGCCTCGTTTAGGTGGGTGCCGTGCACTGCAACAGACAAGGTCTGTCTGACAAACAGTCATGGTATCCCTAGGGAATGATCTGCCTCTGTGGCAACAGTTTGGTGCAGTACACACATCCAGTGTGTTCAGGGGCAGAAGGTCATAGGTTCAAGTCCCAGCTGTGGCTCCTGCAAACCATGTCCATATATTTTACCCAGTACTAAACCATGGTAATAAAGATGGAACCTTTATTGCAGATTAAATAAACATGCCATAAATGCCTATATTTTACCCTACAGGGCACAGATACTATAAACCTGTGCAATCCCTAGAGCAGTTTCTCAACTGCAGTCCTGGAGGGCCAAACACCATTCAGGTTTCATGCTGTCCCTAATAAATATGCCTGTGCTGCATTTGTATGCACTGCCCCCATTGTATGCAAATGTATCTCATGCATATTCATTAGGGACAGCATGACAACCTGAACCGTGTTTGGCCCACCAGGACCAGAGTTGGGAACCTCTGCCCTAGAGCAGTGGCCAACAGGGGCATAAACACCCACATCCACAGGCTCCACTATCCAAAGCCTCATGGAGAGTCAAGTTGTTGGGCCTGCATGGAGCAGCATCTCCCAATACTAGCACCTGCATACCTTAGCAAGTCCGTCCTAAACTTGGGAACACGTTACACATATATCAAAAGGTTGCTATGATTAATGGCAGATAACAAATCCTAAGTTAAACACAATTTGCTGATAGAGATGCATCATAACAACCTTTCTGATATCTGTGGAGTGTGTTTCAGTTTTGGTTTCTCACAGTGTTTACCACCGCGGGGAGTGACCCCAACAGTATTTCGTACCATAGCAATGCCTACACTGTGCCCAGGACTGGTGCGGTGATCAGGGCTGCCAAAAACCTCTATATTTGCACAATGCTGGCATAGGTGTGGGAGTGTGTGTATGTCTATCCAGTGTTTTGTGGCTGCCTACACCTTACTGAGCCCACACTGTTTGCACTGTTAGCCTGTCAATGTGCATAATAAGGAGCAAGGTGTACTGTGGGTATGGCCCGGACAGGGCGGCCTGGGCAGGATGCATCTGCGCAGGGCATAGGCCAATGGCTGGGACAGTATAGTGCCCGATCACCACCTGCACGGACAGGGTGGCCACAGCATGTCATGCTGGGAGGTCACTCTCACCCTGACTGAGCAGTGACCATGGCATGGTTAGGTTCTCCCATAGTGCTATACAGTATTTCTCTCAAGTGATGTCTATGAGTTCCCATTTCTGGGGCCCAATCACTGACATACTTGCTTGCTGTGTGTGCTCACATCCCATTTGTGGGCACACACAGTTCCTCCAGGAACATGCACTATGTACTAGCTATCAGACTGTCTGCAGTTAGCATGTGTATGGCTGTAACACCTTGCAGGGTGCAGCAGGTGGAGACTGACTGTGCCCTCTGCGGGTGAATGTCAGATAGTGGTGGGGGGCAGCTGAGCTTCCCCAGGCCTACTGCCTGTCTGCCAGTGCCCTATGTGATATGTACAGATCTGCATTGACTGCCCTGTAGGGTGCCTATTCCCCAGCAGGAAAGGGGTTGATGGTCCCCTCTACTGCCACCATTGCAGAGATGTAGAATGTGGATCTGTTGGTGGGAGATCCTGTCCCCCACCCTGACCCACAGAGGGCGGGTTGAGTGGTGCTACATAATCTGATTTTGGGTCCAACCACCACCCTTCTCTTATAACATGTGACCATGGCAACCACACAGGATATGCACTATTCTGGGTGCATCATAGTCCACAAGGGCTAGACGTGACTGGGAAATACAGATGGACACAGGTGTATCCTAGGTGTGTCTGCAGGGACTACACATCACACACTGGCACTGATGGGGACCTGCAGCGCAGCCTACCTCAGCCAAGCCAGGTGCTGCGGACCTGGCGCTTGGCACCCCACCTCACCCTCAGGGTGAGCACAGGAACCGCACAATGTCACGGTCTGTAGCTACTCTGTGCCAGTAACACACACGGTCAGTTCCCCCTACCAGGCCGGGGTGCTATAGAGGCGCATACCCCATCTTGTGATCAGATGTAGGCTGCTGATCTGCATGTACAGTGCATCATGGGTACGGGTGGGTTTGCCCTATCCTGGTAACCACAGCAGACAGTTTGTGTGGTGACCTGCAGTCTTTCTGTAGCCAGCCAGTGGTGTGTTAGATGTTATAGAGATGTAGCCCACTGGTTACTTCAACGACTGTGGAGGCAGAGGTCATGGGTTTGATCCCACAGTGGCCTTATTTAATGAGGCTGTCTGAGGCATTTCCTTTTAATTTAAATCGGTGCTGCCACAAAAACACCCTCACAGTGCCGTAGCCTAAGGTGCCTCATAAGGCACCCTATAAAGTGCCCTATAGGGCACATCGTAAGGTGTCTTGGCTGACAGGGCACTTTATAATGTGCCCTATGGAGTGCCTTATAGGGCGCCTTATGCGGCACCTTAGGTTACGGCACTGTGAGGGTGTTTTTGCTGGCAGCACTGATTTAAATTAAAAAAAGGAAATGCTTCAGACAGCACTGATTTAAATTAAAAGGAAATGCCTCAGATAGCCTTTTTACATAACACCACTGCGGAATTGAACCCATGACCGCTGCCTCCGCAGTCATTGCAGTAACCAGTGGGCTACATCTTTATTGCTTCTAACACTGCGCTGGTATGAACTTAGGGTTAACATGCCACGGCGCCCACTATCGCGCGATACAGATTCTTGCTACCTTGCCGTCGGAACGCCCACTCCTTATATGGCATTCTTCACATTATCACTGCAACTAGCGCCGGTAACATTAAGACGGTTTAGTAAACATAGCCCTTAGACTATAGCAAATGTACTATAATTCCTGTCTAACTTTCTATTCTTTCTGTTTCCTAAAAAAAAAATAAATATATATATATATAACTAAAAAAGCTGTATTAAACGTGTTCTTTCTTGTCACATTCACCATCGCTCGTTCTCTCCGCCACATGCACTTTCCCAGTATTTCTCTCGCCCCTTTGATTCTTTTTCACACTTCTGTCTCACAATACTGAGAAAGACATTAGTTTTCACTCCCTTCTCGACCACTCAACATTTATCTGGTGTTCTACACTTATAATCCTCTTACTTTTATCTCCCACCCTACACTCTAAGGTACTTTACTAAACCCACTTTATTTTCCCCTTCAAATGGGGAATTTCACCTCTCTTTTCATTGTTTGTTTTTTGTATGTTTATTGTATGTTTTTTGTTGTATGCTTTTTGATGATTTGTTAAAATGATTTTATGTGTTATGCTGTGATTTATGATTATTTTATATTTGAAGATTGTTGTAAACTTCCCTTTACCAGGTAAGTGGCTAAGGCGGGATAAAATTGCAACCTTAAAATAAATTATGTTACTCCTTAGGCTAACTCCTCTGAGTAACAGATCATAATTTCTTGTTCTAGAACAGGGGTGCAGTGAATGAAAAGTAACATTTGACATACTATGCGAAAATCGAGAAATTAGGTTGATAAATTGAAACAGAGAAAATTAAACCTATTCAAACCACATAAAGATTGTTCTTCTGAACTTTTAAATAATCCACTTATCCATCTTTAGGGCAAAAATGGAAGCATTATTTATCATGTAAACCCCACCCACCCCCACCCAGAGCAAGATAGTATAGGCTTTCCCTTATTAGGAGTATTCACAGTAGCCAGAGTGATGGTATTCCTATCTAACCCACTTTAGGTGTAATGGAGGGAGGGGGGCAGAGGGGGTACAAGAAGACTAAGTCCTATCTGGGAGTACACAGACAGGAATTGAAGTAAACCTAATGGATAAGTGCCTTGGGAGTTCCTGATGATACAAGGAAACCTGAATTACCAGGCAATTACTGTAGTAGTAATAAATGTTTTCTGACACAAAGGATAGATTGAAACCCCCCCCCCCCCAAAAAAAAACCCCCAGATACAATATTTAATAGCTAAACAAGCAACCTCAGGCCGGAGGGACTGGGGTCTCTAGTCCCATGGCTACTCCTTGTGGCCTTGGGCAAGCCACTTAACCCTCCATTGCCTCAGGTACACTTAGATTGTGAGCTCTTCGGGGACAAGGGAATAAAAAGTACTTGTTAGTATACATGTAAACCACACTGATTCTAAAGAGCGCGGTATATAAAAATAAATAAAATAAACAAAATGTGAACCAATAAACAGTGTTGCATAACCAGTTGTGTCCATTTTCTGCATTTTGGTTTCAATTACAAGTTACCTAGGTAAGTACTGTAAATATATACTCAGTCTTTCTACTTATTTGAGTTCAAATATCTCAGTGTGTGTAGGTGCACCGAAGGTTACAGTACTCATCCGTCCAGACGGGAATTCGTTGGGGCCCAATCCTGGAATTCTGCTTCTCTCTTTTTTTCTCTCTTGAAGAAGAACTTGCTAAATTTGCAGCGCAGTTCTCAGGGGTCGCTGTTCTTCTGAAAATCTTCAGCTTTTCAGCCAGAGATAAAAAACCAAAACAAACTATGGCTTTCTCTAAATACTCTTACACTATAGCAACTGTACTATAATTCCTGTTCCATTCTTTCTGTTTCCAAAAAAAATAATATATATATATATATAACTAAAAAAGCTGTACCAAGTGTATTAGTTGGTGCTGCAGCAAACTTGTTCTTTCTTGTCACATTCCCCATCGCTCTTTCTCTCCGCCACATGCACTTTCCCAGTATTTCTTTCACCCCTTTGATTCTTTTTCACACTTCTGTCTCACAAAACTGAGAAAGACATTAGTTTTCACTCCCTTCTCAACCACTCAACATTTATCTGGTGTTCTACACTTATAATCCTCTTACTTTATCTCCCACCCTACACTCTAAGTTACTTTACTAAACCCACTTTATTTTCCCCTGCAAAGGAGGAATTTCACCTCACCTTAGTAGCTCTGGTTTCTCCATGGACCGCAGGATTTCATCAGCCACACATGGTGACGTCCTCCGGGCGGCTCCAGGTTCGGAAGTGCTCTCAAATTTCTCTAGTAGCCCACCTCCCGGTTCCGCCCCCTAGCCAGGCCAGTTCTTGTTCTTCCGCCTTGCCAGCAAGTCGGATCTGCTCTCCTCTCTTCAACCTCGACCTGAAAACAACGATTTATAGTACTCACTCAGAGGAATGCCCAAATCGGGAAGGAAATGCCCCTGCGGGAAAAAGCTGCGCTCCTCAGATGTGGACTTGTGCGCCCTTTGCCAAGTCGGGGAACCCTCCGGCCTGCAGCAACATCAGACTGATTCGGCAACCTCCAAGGCCCAGGATGTGCCCCTTTGGGCCTCCATCCCCGGCCCCACGCCTGGATTCGCAGCGCTGCCTATCCCGGGCCCCGGCTGCAATATCCACTTCTTCGGGCACGCGGTGGCCCCCGGCTTGGCGGCGGCCTCCGGCCATGCGGCGACTCCACATATTGAAGATGGCGCTGTGGGTGAGTCCCCTTCTTCCTTGCCGCACTCTGAAGTTCCCGCCGCCGCCGCCGCTGGCTCCGCCCCCCTCTGACGAGTTCTTTGAGTCATCAGAACCCGACGCTGGATCCTACACATCATCAATCCTCGACTGGGAATCGGAACGGCTCTTTAAACCCGGCGGGGGAGCCGCGGTCTTCTCAAGTCTGCCATTGGAAACACTCCAAAAAGCGCAGCCTTCAGCCCACTTCCGATGCCGGTTCCCGGGCCCGCAAAAGGAGCAAGCGCACCAGAGACACCTCGATCAGCTCATCTGACTCCAGCGATGCTTCTCATCCCAGTAGGAGCCACCGATCTAGGAGACGCTCCTCCAGACACCGTTCCCGCTCCTACAGAAGCTCATCTTCTTCCTCTAATGCGGCTATTCTCCACCTGCTCACACAACTCGTCCAGCAAACAGCCCCCCCCTCAACGGCTGCTGCAACTGCACCTCCAACTCCATGCTTGGAAGCCCCTCCTCTTCAGGTAACAACTACAGTGTGCAATCAGCTGCTGCCTGAACCTCTACCTCCCCTACCTTCAGCTATCTCCTCCCCGGACAGCTCCGCAGAGGACCAGGAGACTGAGGCAGGGGTTGTGGGATCCGCCACCATGGACCGGTCCGCCTCCGGGACGAGGCTTTCCCCGGAAAAGGAAGGACCGCCACCCCCTCCGGAGGACCTTACTTACCCCAAGTTCATCAGCAAGCTGTCCTCCACCCTGGGCCTAACCCCAGCCTGCCCGGCAGAGGAGGCCGAGCCTGAGGTACTTAAGTACCTGTCTGCCCCCAAAACCCCTTTTGCCTTGCCACTACACCGCAAGCTGAAGGAGAGTCACTCCAGACTCTGGCAGACGCCGGCATCGGGGCGCGCAACCTCCAGGAGACTGGACTCCAAATACCTACTTCAGCCTACTCCTGGGTTTGAAAAAGCACAGCTGCCTCACCACTCCATAGTGGTCTCCTCCGCCCTCAAGAAGGTGAAATAATCGCGGATACACACCAACCACCCTCCCAGGCGTGACAACAAACTGCTCGACGACATCGGAAAGAAGGTTTTTCAAGGGGCCATGCTCGGAGCACGGATTGCCGCCCATCAGTTTCAACAAATCCTGTTCCAGGATACCTGTGTCTCCAACATCAAGAATGCAGCTTCCTCCCTCCCTAAGGAGTCTCTCACCTCATTCTCAGCCGCACTGACTGACCTGATTGAGTGTAACAGACACCTGGCTAGCACGGCATTTGATGCCTTCGACATGGCCATTCGCACAGCAGGCACAGCTATTTTGGCAAGGAGATGGGCATGGTTGCGAGCTTCTGGACTGAGGAATGACTCCCACGACAAGATCACTGACGCCCCCTGCTCAGGCGAATCCCTCTTCGGGGACAAGGTGGCCGATACAGTAAACACCATGAAAGAAGACTGTAACACCCTGCAGACCCTAGCGGAGGAGGGCTTTGACCGCTACGATAACCCCCAGAAATCAAACTACCAACGAAAATCTCTTTACAACTATGACAAGAGATACTCATCCAACAAAAAGTGGCAAGGCTCCAGGTACAAGTCCAACTCCTACCAAGGACCCTTGCAGCAGCGCCACTTCCAGAGAGACCGCAAACAGAAGAAAGGCACCAACACGCAACCCACCAAGGGTGGCCCTTCCTTTTGACGGCCGTGGTCCGCCCCCCTCCCAGATCGGGGGGCGCCTTTCCTCTTTTTTCCCAGAATGGGAGAGGATCACCTCCGACGCCTGGGTGCTATGAATCATCCGCAAGGGATACCGCATCAGATTCTCTGCACCTCCCTTCCAACGCAGCAGACCCACCAGCAACACACCTCCTCATCTGCAGCGTGCCATGGCACGGGAGCTGATACACCTCCTGTCCTCCAAGGCGATCGAACTGGCCCCTCAGTCAGAGATCGATTTGGGGTTTTACTCCAAATACTTCCTCATCCCGAAGAAGTCGGGGGGGGGGGGTACGCCCCATCTTGGACCTCCGCAAGTTGAACAGATTCATAGTAAAGGAGAAGTTCAGGATGTACTCCCTCAACTCCATCCTTCCCCTGATCCAGGCAGGCGACTGGCTTGCATCCCTGGACCTGCAAGAGGCGTACACACATGTCAGCATTCACAAAGCTCACAGGAAATTCCTCCGATTCCATGTGCTGGGACAACACTATCAATATCGGATACTTCCCTTCGGACTTTCCCCGGCCCCGCGGGTCTTCACGAAGTGTGTGGCGGTCGCAGCAGCTCACCTCCGCAAGCAGAACATTGCGGTGTTTCCATACCTCGACGACTGGCTAATCTCGGCCCCCTCAGCCCCCGAGCTGCTAACGTCCCTGCGCACCACCACTGCCTTGATCTCCTCCCTGGGCTTCGTCATCAACTACAAGAAATCCCAGCTCCTCCCGTCTCAGCGGATGGAGTTTATTGGAGCCGTCATCAACACTCTGTCCTTGAGAGCCTACCTACCGCTTCCCAGACTGCTAGCCATCACCTCGCTAGCCTCCAGGACAGCAGCGGCAGAGAAACCCTCAGCTCGGTCAGTTTTACGCCTCTTAGGACACATGGCAGCCACGACAGCAGTCATCTCAGTGGCGCGAATGCATATGCGTCCGCTGCAATGGCATCTACGAACCCACTGGAACCAACACTCCCAGTCGCTGACCTCCAGAATCCCGATGACCCCTTCGATCAGGTCTCAGCTCTGCTGGTGGACCATATCAGCAAACCTCTCTGCGGGAAAACCCCTACACCCGCCGCAGCACCAGACTACCCTCACCACGGACGCCTCCTGCGCCGGCTGGGGTGCCCACTTCCAACGATTCAGCACTCAAGCAGCATGGTCTCAGAACGAATGATAGCTGCACATCAACCTCCTGGAGCTGAGAGCAATCAAGTACGCTCTCAAAGCGTTCCTGCCACATCTACGGGCCACATGCATCCAGACGGACAACCAAGTGGCCATGTTTTATCTCAACAAGCAAGGGGGTACGGCCTCCCGCTCCCTGTGCAAGGAGGCGCTGGCCATCTGGTCGCTAGCCCTGAAGAACGAGTGCTGGGTGCGTGCCTCGTACATTCCCGGAAACATGAACAGCCTAGCGGACAAACTGAGCAGACAACTGCTGCCCCACGAATGGGCTCTCCTTCCAAAGGTGGCCTCAGCCCTCTTCCAGCGGTGGGGAGTCCCAGAGGTCGACCTCTTTGCCACTGAGGAGAACTCCAAATGCCCCCAATTCTGCTCCAGGCACCCATCGACCAAGAGGCTGGCAGGGGATGCATTCGACATGTGCTGGGGGGGATGGTCTCTGGTGTATGCCTTCCCCCTGACCCCCCTCATTCCAGCAACTCTGCAACGCATCGTTCAAGACAAAGCACGAGTCATTCTTGTAGTTCCCCACTGGCCACGACAGATGTGGTTTCCACTCCTGAGATGCCTAGCACAGGATGCCCCATGGCACCTGCCCCTGTATCCAGACCTCCTGATGCAGAATTTGGGGTTAATGAGGCACCCCAATCTCAAGACCCTGTCGCTAACTGCCTGGATATTGAGAGGGTGAACCTGGCCCCCCTCGAACTTCCCGCGGAGGTACAGGATGTGGTCCTTGCGGCCAGGAGGCCTTCAACCCGAAAATCATACGGCCTCAAGTGGAAGAGGTTCAGCCTCTGGTGTGCTACTAGAGGGCTTGACCCTGTTTCCTGCCCAGTCACCCAGATCTTGCAGTACCTCAGCTCCCTCTCTGACCTCGGCCTCAAGACCCAGTCTATCCGAGTACATCTATCAGCTATTGCGGCTCTACACGCCCCTATTGAGGGCGCCGACTCCTTAGCGGCGCTACCCCTGACGGCTCGCTTCATAAAAGGCATAGCGAACCTTCGGCCCCCGGTGAGGGCCCTGGTTCCTCCCTGGGACCTTGGGGTAGTCCTCCACAACCTCACCCTGGCCCCTTTCGAGCCTCTGCTCACCGTGGATATGAAATACGTCTCATGGAAGACCATATTCTTGGTGGCCATCACCTCAGCCAGGAGGATCAGTGAACTTTAGGCGCTAGTGGCACACCCGCCTTACACGCAACTACACCAAGACCGAGCTTCACTGTGTATGAACCCCAGATTCGTACCCAAGGTGCCATCGGCCTTCCATATCAATCAATCTATCGAGCTTCCCTCCTTCGTTCCGGAACCCCACCACTCCGAGGAGGAGCGACGTCTGCACACTCTGGACTGCCTGCGTGCACTCCGGATCTACCTGGCCAGGACGTTATCCGCCCGTAAGGGCGAACAACTGTTCGTTTCCTATGACCCTCTGAGACCTGGCTTTCCGGTCACCAAACGGACTCTTTCCCATTGGGTTGCCTCCTGCGTATCCTTCTGCCTCGACCCGCAAGGGAGTCAGCCACATAGCAGAATAGGTCCCCATAGTCTACGGGCTATGGCCACATCCCTTGCCAACCTGCAGTCAGTTCCCCTGACCGACATCTGTAAGGCGGCCATGTGGTCATCTCCCCACACGTTCCAGAAGCACTACTGCCTCGACCTCTGCTCCCAGGAGGACTCGACGTTTGGCAGCGCGGTCCTGGCCACCGCCCTACGGACCCCACCGGCTGCTCCGTGATGACTGGCCCTAGGGCATATACCTGGACTCTGATGCACCTTAATGCTCATGCCAACCCTGTGGCACTGTTCTTAACTTGCATGTTGTTAACGTTTTTGCACTGTTCTTAACTTGCACGTTGTTAACGTTTTTGCACTGTTCTGATCCTTCACTGTTGCACAATTTTTTTGCACCTGTTGCACTGTTATTGTGTTGCTTGCATTTTATGCACGGTTACCACACGTTGTCATGTACCATTTTTTTTTGGCACTGTTCTATTAAAAGTCTACCTCCACTACCGTAGTTCTCTATTCATGTCTCCCTCCTCCACCTCAGCGCGCTGCGCGCAGCTAGGGAGTCACCATGTGTGGCTGACGAAATCCTGCGGTCCATGGAGAAAGCAAGGTTACTTACCTGTAACGGGGGTTCTCCATGGACAGCAGGATGAGTCAGCCACACGCTCCCTCCCACCTCCCCTGGAGGAGGTCCGCCTGATGGTCCGCTCCCTAGCCTTGTTGTCAAGCTTGGAAAAGGAACTGGCCTGGCTAGGGGGCGGAACCGGGAGGTGGGCTACTAGAGAAATTTGAGAGCACTTCCGAACCTGGAGCCGCCCGGAGGACGTCACCATGTGTGGCTGACTCATCCTGCTGTCCACGGAGAACCCCCGTTACAGGTAAGTAACCTTGCTTTCCCCCTTCCTGTTTAAACCCCATATCTAAGGAAATCCTAAATCTCTTCTAATCCTTACCTTTCTCTTCCTTACACCACTTTCTTCCTTCCCTTTTTTCCACTTAACCTATCCTTACCTTCAAACCAGCTTCCCAAACATATTTTCTCTCCTTATTTTCACAGCTCAGCCCAACCTCCGACAGTCTTTTTAATTTACAGCCTTCTTCTTCCTTATTCAAATACTCAAACCAATCAATCCCACATTTACACTCAAGCAAATCCACTCAAAACAGGGCCCTGTCAGCAAAAACTCTCTCATACCTCCGCTCTCTTATACACATTGACTCCAACTGGCTCTTTCTTTCCCCATCATTAACTTTCTAAAGTCCCTCCTAAGAGTATTCCTACATCTGCTGATGTCAGTAAATAGTCCAGAATGCAAATAGCCCAGAAAGAAATTTTCTGTGCTGTCCTCTAACTTCCCCATGGCTGCAGGGACCAAACAAAAAACATGGCTGCTTCTCACAGCCATGGAGCAGCCCCTGGATCCCCGGGTGAGGGCTTTTTTTTTCTTTTTAATAGTTATTAAACCATCAGGTTACAATAATAACAATTAAGAACAGTTTCTCTAAGTAACTGAAACTAGGAAAACTGTGAAAATAGCACACTAGAAACAGAATCAATCGTATCCAATTATGGTTGGGCCCAGACTGACTCAAAATGTGGACCATGGGGGGCAATGTTGACTGGGAGCATTGTGGACTCAGATAATGGAATAGAATGAGTGAGTGATCACGTGATAATAATGACGCTCTCTCATTGGTTGATTCTACACAGCAGACCACACTGGTGACAGAGTTGCCCACCCTGGTTCCAGAACTTCCTTTACACTGGGTAATACCTGTGCCTTGTGCATTAGTCATACCCTTTAGGTATTTGAATGTCTAGCTGCACCCCGCCATGTGTGGAGATCAAGAGAAGACCTAATGAAATAGACTGTAACTGGCTTTTCGGACAGTACCAGTCAACTGTTGATCTTTGACACATTTGTTAAGTAATGACACCCGCTTGTGGATTTAAATCACAGTCCTAGGAGAATACTTTTCCATTAATGCGCCAATCTCATTTGTGTTAACGGCAGAGGCCGAAGTTAGCTGTCTTGGGCATTTCAGTATGTCCTCGGCAGCTAGTTTCCCTAACATGAGCTCTACTAGGTTGGGTTCACTTAACGACTCCTACAGAGAAGTCATTAGGTGAAACCTAATTAGGAGCCACTTGTTGCTGCTGAGTGAGCAGCAATTGCTCTGGCATTAGTAGCAATGGGCATTCCATGCCCACCCTCCAACCCATTCCACATTCGCTGATTAATGTGCCTTTTAGTATGTGAAGGCGGACACTAATGGGCATTAGTGTTCCCATCTGTCTGTATTCCTGTGTTAAAATGCCTGTTAACTCTTAACAGGCTTTAATTAAAGAGGCCTTTAGTGGCTGCAGTTCCCCAACAGCTGCATAATATCGAAAGGTCCATTTTATTGCCAAATATAATTTGTTACACGTGGTGGTAATTTTATAAAAGGCTGCCTAACCTGTGCCTACAAAGGGAACATATGCACATCAATGCAGTTAAAAATTACCCCCAGAAAGATCCTGCACAAAATTATTCCTGCTCTGAGGCTGGCACAAGTATCCCAGCAAATTTTACCAGCATTTCCATGTATTTTATAACATTTAGGCCTGATATTCCAATAAAGCTGAGCTCCTAAATTTAAAAGCATGCTTCAGAAAGGCCATTTATGTGGTTGCAGCGACGTCCAGGTGAAAAAGTCTGCAAATCTATGTCAGTTTTTGAGAGGGTGGGCACGTGTAACTCTGATGTAAAATTGACATATTTCTGGTCATCATCGTGGAGATACGCTCTGTATCAAAGAAGGGAGCACAGTAATGCATGGGAATTGGCATCCAGATGCAGGGCCAACATTAGGGTGTGGCAAACAGGGCAATTGCCCTGGGCCCCCCCATGCTGCAGGGGGCCCCAAACCTGCCTCAAGCTGGCATATCCTGCAGGTGGGCTTTAGGATCCCCTCACTAGTTTTTGTTCTGGATCCCTCCATGTCCAACACCAACTCTGTCCACATGCAGCGAGAACACTCACTTCACATACATGTAGGAAAAATCAATGTCAGAAACCAGGCGGCTTAAGTGCTGGCAATTGGCACATATAAACGTCGGCCCTTAAACATGTATCATTGACTTTTCACAAATCTAGACCTGTCGATGCCGCTAATTAACTACAGAGACCTGTATCTTTCTCTCATTGCATTAAGAGAGGGAAGTGAAAATTGGGGATGAAGGGGGCTATCCCTCTTCATCTCTTCTGAAAGAGCAAAAGGAACACTTTTTTTTTTTTTTTCCTATTCGTGTTGAGGTACAGGTGTAAATCTGGGTATAGACAATTTTAGTCTTACACGTACATCCCCTGTATGAAATTGGGGAACCAGACATAGGTTTTGGTGTTGTCTTGACAATGCCCCAACACACTTCTATGCAACACCGATGTGATATGGACAGCCCTGTATAAAATGGGCTTTTTCTAACATGGCCTTTTACACCTGAAGGTGGTTTAGATGTATAAGTGGCTTGTATTTACATGTGTAAATTGAAAATAAGCTTTCTAAAATAGCCCCCTAAGGCTTCGAAATTAGGGTTCTAAATTTATGCCCTATTTTCATCCAAACTTAGGGGCCTTAGTCTTCAGCTGAAAATTCATCTTAATGTAAGAGCTTAAAAGTTATGCTTATAAATTTAGGATCGTCATTCATTTTCCTAAATGTATGAGTCTAATTTGTGAGATAAGTGCTGAAAATCAGTGCCGCACACCTAATTTTTTCCTCACTCTTTAAATCCACCCACTTTTTATGCTGCTACATATAGGAATTTAGTGAAACCTTCAATATAAATTCAGGAACTTGACTCTAGTAAATTTCGGAGCACAGCTCTTGCTAAAGTGCAATGAATTTGCAATTTAGTGCGTAGTAACTGTTAGCACGCTAGAATGGAAGTTATCGCATGCTAATTCCTGGGTTAATTAGTCATTACACGACGGGGTGGGGAATGGGCAGGTTATGGAAGGAGAGTGGGTGTGGATTACGCATGGCAGTTAACGCACGATACTTACTGCTGAGGTCAGCATGGGTGCACCTAATGACAGTGCTTATGTATAGCCTTAACGTGCAGTAAGGGACTTTACAGTGTGCTAACTGCAGAAAATATGGTGGGCACACCCTCGACCGTTACCGCACAACCTTGGCACTTAGCTCGCATTAATTTTTGCTAAAAATGCACGTAAGTGCAAAAATGCGCCGCAATTTAATAAAAAGGCCCCAAAATAAGGAGCATAAATTCTTTGAATATTGGGACCTACATGTTTACCGCCCAAACTCTGCTCCTGGGAATCTCATACTCATTAAGAGGTTGTTAGCATGTACTTTGGTCCGCATACACCCTGGCGAGTTTTATAACAGCCTATTTCTGCGTGTCAAATGCTATTTTATCCACATATATGGCTTATAAAATGACTGCCTTAGCTACAGTGATAGAGAAGTCATCAGGGTCCTGGCTTATTCTGCTAAGTAATTCATTAGTGATAATCCAGTACTGTACAATTTACCTTTTGTCTTACTGTACTTCTAACACTATCTTCCACCATCTGTTTTTATAGGATAAGAAAAGCATAGCAGTGGATAAGAGAAATTTTACGTGAATCATGATGACCCCAGACCTGCACGACGTGTCTTTTCCCAACAGCAGCTCCTGCCAAGTGGATTCTCATTTTAGATACATATTCTTCACTGTCTCCTACAGCCTGATATTCGTGGTGGGTTTCATCGCCAACTGCTATGTGCTCTGGGTCTTCGCCCACTTGTATCCCTCTGGGAGGCTGAGTGAGATCAAGATTTTTATGCTGAACCTTACCGTGGCAGATCTGCTCTTTCTGGTCACCATGCCACTCTGGATAGTGTATTACCATAACCTGGGCAATTGGATCATGCCCAGTTTCCTCTGCAGCATGGCTGGTTGTTTCTTCTTCATCAACACTTACTGCTCGGTGGCATTTCTGGGAGTCATCAGCTACAATCGCTTCCAAGCTGTCACCCGGCCAGTGGAAACAGCCCAGTCCACTGCCAGGAGACGTGGCATCATCATATCTTGTACCATATGGGCTTTCATCGTCAGTTGCGCTTCTTATTTCCTTGTTGTTGACGGCACTAATGTGAAAGTGACCGAAACGGGCAATGTCACGAGGTGTTTTGAGAACTACAGCAGCAGCAATAACACATTGCTTGTCACTATCCACTTCTTCTTGATCGTGGCTTTCTTCGTCATCTTTCTGATCATTCTGGTGTGCAACTTGATCATTATGAGGACGCTGCTGTCCCAACCTGCAAATGTCAGGCAGAGCAGCAGCGTGAAACAGAGGGCTCTCTGGATGGTTTGCATGGTCCTGGCCGTCTTCATCATCTGCTTCATTCCTCACCACATGATCCATGGGCCCTGGACCCTGACAGTCCTGGAACTGTGGCAGAAGGATAATTGTGCCTTGCGCCAGCAACTAAATGATGCCCATCAGGTGACTCTGTGTTTGATGAGTGCCAATTGCACCCTAGACCCCATCATATACTGTTTTCTCACTAAAAAGTTTCGGCGACATCTTATGGAGAACATCAAGAGAATGGGTAGTAGCCGAAAGTGTTCCCGGCAAACCACGGAAACAGGCCTGGAAGCTGGTATGGTGCCGCTTAATGACCTTGCTGTGGGCTCCATTAAGGAGTAAAACAGCAAGCTTCGTTTACTGAAGTATGGGAACTGAGTGCCCTTCCATCAGTATCAGTGATACAACAGCCTCGTGTCATAACTTACTGGAAACTACATTGCGCCATGCCCTCTCATTTTTTAGAATATTCTTACATGCCAAGTAGAGCATTGGATGCCATATCCCCCAAGAGTGGTGACAAAGGATGCTTGCAGATCATAATAGGCACATTCCACATGGGGAAATGCTGCACTTCTGGAAAGGAAAAGATGTCTTCAATCAATGTCTTTTCCTGGGGTTTCTCCTCTAGTTTCTGAGGGCCAGTGATTGCACAGCCATATGACAAGCGTGTTCTGCAGTCAATGACAGAAAGCGCAGCTACTTCCGAGAGAAATTACAGATGCCCTGCTTTCCTTCTTGCACAAAGCAACGCAATGTGGGGTGCATAAAGACTGTACAAAGACATTAAGCAGGGGGAGATTAAGCAACTTACTAAAAGACGCACTGAGTAGTGGACTCTTTAAAAATGTGCAAATTTAACAGTGCCCTGCCCTGAACAGCATGATCGCAATGGCCAGAAATATAGAGAGAAACCTTTATATCTGCTGATTTTGTTGCTGTTAAGAATGGCTGTGGTTTGGTATTGCTACCCCCCCCCCCTCCACCCAGTGCACAAGAAACAAACCTACTGAAAAAGTTCTCTGAAGCCAGCAGGTTAGCAAAGATTAGCAAGAAACCACTGGCCCCTTGGCCAACACAAAGCTATTGGCTGGCAACTACCATGGGCACCCCCTTTCACCCTCCCCACCCCTAAAAAAGATGCCATAGCGAAAAGATGCAGGTGGAAACTCAAGCTAAAGTGTGCTGTAGGATATTTGTCCAGTCCTTACATTTACCTCTGAGCTGCAGAAGTACTACAGCACGGTTTTTGCACGTTTTCTTTTGTTTTTATTTTCCCTGCTAGAAGAAGTTGCAGGGAATTAAAGCTTGGACAAAAAGATGGGCCATCTGATATTGGCGGAAGCAACCAGGCTTGTGGAAGTGGCCCAGAGGTCATTACAGTGAGTTAAGCAATAAGGAAATGAGGGTTCAAGTCCCACACCTTGGGCAAATCCCTTTGGGGTTAATTTTATTACAAGCCGCCTACCTTGTCGAGCAGGTCCGCACCTACGTTACCTTTCCTTTGAAAATTACTTTTACAAATTTACACCTGCCGTTTAATATGCACATATTATATAATATATGCACATAAAGACTAGGCATTCATCAGTGTTGACCCCAGGAGTGCCTCTGTTTAAGTCAGATAAACTTATATGAACACGGGCTATATGTGGTTTACATACATGTAGTGGTCCTTTACCTAAAGTCCAGCAAGGTTCTGCCCTTACCGTGCATTTAGCGCAAACACTAGTGTTTGGTAAATGCAAAGCTTCTGCGGTAACTGTTGAGGGTGTGACCAGCAGTTACCTCAGGGACATGTCTCACGACGCATGTTGAATCTACGTGCAATTACTGAGGGTGAAACACAAGTCCGGAGCGAGGTAATCCACAAAGGATAAAGTTTATTGGAATGTATATCTAAAACACTTACCCAATACGGCTGTGTTTTGGCTGAGCCTTCATCAGGGGTAAGGGCACGAAAGGAAGGAACACGGTAACTAGGAGTACTGCTGGGTACCAAATACTCCAAAAAGAATTCTGAACTAAGAGTGTCAATCAGGTGGCAGTCACGCCGTGCAGAACGCTATCGTGAAAACGGGGTAATTGCAACATTGACAGGCCATGTGCTGTCCATGCCCTCTCTTGGCCTCTAATCCACCCAGTCCCCACACTGCATGATGTGTGGTCGGAGCCATACCAAGCCATAAATTTGTCCTGTGTGGCTTGCACATCTGGCATCCCCCCCCCATCACAGGTTTGTCATTTGCCCCATGCCCAGTATCTCCCTATCTTACCTCTATGTCCAGCCGGCTCTGCCTCAGCTGCCGCCGCTTTTCGTGTTCTATTGGTGGCAGCAGTGGAGTGGACAGCCAATTGAAAAAAAAATCACCACGCGGGTCTTTCCGACTCCGCGCTTGCATGCAGGTCTGATCCTTCCCTCCTCTGACATAGGTTCACATCAGAGGAGGGAGGGACCGGACCAGCCATTCAAATTCAGGTCTTTGGAACTCCGCGTTTGAATGGCTGGGCTGGTCCCTCCCTCCTCTGACGCGAGCATACATCAGAGGAGGGAGGGAAGCGCGGAGTCGGAAAGACTCAACAAGTTTTTTTCAATTGCATGTCTGCTCCGCTGCTGCCAAGGGAACATGAAAAGCTGTGGTGGCGGGACAAAGGCAGGTAGCATGGGGGTGGGGTGGGAAGAGCCGAGGCCGGCAACCCCAAATGTGTGCAGTAACTGTCATCCCAGCATGTTACTGTGGATCTAAATTGACAATTACCACCTACTAAAATGCCGATTAACTGCACATATAGTTTTAGTAATAGGACCCCATAGTCTCTAGGCAATTAGAAAATGCTATGTCTTCATGTAAAGCACTGTCTTACCTGCGGAAATGTCTTTTAAAATGATCTGTCCCCATATTCAGCAGGAGGCAGTCAGCACTTGCAAAGAGTACCTGGTTGCCGCTGGCAGAAAAGAAGCCAGATATTCAGTACCAGATGCTGGATATTCTCAGTCACTCTCCGGTTAGCGGGGATATTCAGCTGCTACCCGGACCGCATAAAATGAGGACAGCCATTAACTTGTCCTAACTTTATGTGGTAGCAGGAGAGCCACGCCACTGGAGGAAAGTGCCTTATTAATAACAGGATCTGCCTGACACGCGTTTTGGCCGAAGCCTTCTTCAGGGGACTAAGACCACTAATAAGACACTGGTAAAGCGTAACTTACTAATTAACCTAAGGAATCATCCAAGTGGAGTACTCTCACAACACTGCAATTCTGTAGAAGGAAACAAACTCTAGCCCTTAGTCTGCCCTCTCTTTAGAAAATGAGCCCAGCAATCCACTTCCTACTAGGGGGATGCAGACCAAAAATGATCATTTTGTTTAATTTCCCTGCTGAATTTTTTATTTTCTTTTGTGGTTTTAAAAAAAATTGTTTTCAGGCAGAAATGTTAATAGTGTGCACTATAGTGCACAATATCAGAAAATAGTGCATGCTGTTGCTCAATAATGTGCAGTATTTACCCACAGCGCACACCATTAAGCAATAACGCCTACTATTCCCAATAGTGCGCGCTGACAATAGATAGAAAGTGATGAAAATTAGTTATTTTATTTCCGTTTTAGATCAAGAACAGCGTGAAACAATATAGGACATGTCATTTAAATGAACGCAAACCCTTACTTCCAACATCACTTTACGAAAAGTGTGAAGGTTTCTGCATTAAGTTTCAAAGTTTGAAACTAAGCTGCAGGTGTTACATGCCTGCTGATATTTGCACTTGCTTTTGGGGTGGCCTCTTCTGCTATAGAAAATAGCGTGGGCAGGGCTGAAAATACAAACAGCACGAGTTCTTTTCCTCTCCCGACCTAAAACCGTCGCTGGGATTAGGTGTTCTCAATGCATCTAAACGTACAGGTACTGTGGAACCTTGTGTGTATGCTTAGCCATTCCAAGGGGGAGGGGTGACTTTTCAGACTGCAGGCTTAGCCATAACAAGGAATTCGAAAACTATCCCCTTGTGTTTTTAGGAACATCGTTAATGGAATCAACTCCTACCTAAATTTCTCCTTTACTATGGTCCAGATTAACAATGCTTTATATGTATGTCCTTGCAATTGTAATTATATGTTAATTTATTCACACATAAATTTGCATAAATGTGAAGCGTTATGTAATAGTCCCTTGTCTAGAACAGGAGCCTTTTCACTTAAAACCTGTGAAATTTTGCATATGTTTTCGAGAAAGAATGTTTTCTGCTTTGTTGTTTTGTCCAAGAATAAAGAAAATGTCTGAGTCTTAGCTCACCAGGAGCTTCTAAATTTTTCTTAGAATCTGTTGACTGGATTGAATGGTTCTTTATGAAAAAAATGTTCTGCTTTACGATGGTCAACTCAGATCCCCAGACGGCTTGTCTAAGTTACATGGTATCCCAAACTGTTCGAGGGAAGTGTGTGTGTTGTGGGCCGAGTCAATGCTGACTCCTGGCGACCCAGCAGCCCCTGGGTTTTCATGGCAAGGTACAATCTGAAGAAGATTGCCAGGCCTTTCTTCCATGCAGTAAGTCTACAGCGCCTGCCTCTCTTACTGTATGCCAAAAAGGATCACCAGTTACTGTATGCCAACAAGGATCACCAGTAGCTCAGTTCATTTTCCTTCCCTTCATGAGTTTAAAGTATATCACTATTGAAGCAGCCCTGAGCATCAGAGGCCCTGGGGGAGGGAGGGGGGGGGGGGAAGAGATTCAGAATCGACCAATGGTCTGGTTTCATTTGGGCTACTCAAGAAGGCATAGCTGAATTATTACCATGGTAGCAGTTTGCTTATGTGCTATTATAAGGTCATCAGACATACCTACCCTACAACACAAAAAGGTTTTTTCCCATAGTCTGCATTGCCCCATCCCAGCTTCTGACAGTACCGTTTATCGCAAGAGTTGCTGGTGGAAGGATTATCCTCCAGCATCTTCCTATCTACTGGCTCTCTGTCCATAGTGCTCTACTTTGGGAGGTGTAGGGATTGCTGTATGTGATTGTGTGATTGGGACAGACGGCGAGTGTGCTGTCTGTTGTGGGATGGAAAGATTAATATGGGAGGAGATGAGGGTGCTATCTGTTGTAGATGGGATGAGATCGTTGTTAGATACACAGCTAATAACATCTCAGAAATAAGATAAAGACTTTGATCTTACACATTAAGAACATACCAAGGGCATGATGCTAGCAGCATAATATGCAAACAACAAATTAAATAACATGCTAGTGCAGTAGAGTCAACGTTTGACCTTGGTACTTCAGAGTATAAACTCCTTACTGGCATTTAAATGGTGTTTATTAATCTCCTGGAGCTCTTAGACCTGAATATATTTACTCTTGACAGGAACCAACATATCTTTGGAAGGTTCTTTGCCACAAATGTGCAGATCCCATTATAGGCAATTGGCACTAACTCTATACAAACTTCATCACCACCTAAGAAATTGACTCCCAGGGACCCTGTTATGTGCCCAGACATATTTTCTTAAACTCATCACTCTGAGATGCAGGGCTCCACTGATGCAGTCACTTCTGACTCACCACTGACACCAACTCCTAACCCCTTTACTCTATAAAATACCGATTTCCATTGATACTGTACATCTCTAAGGCAGAAAGGGTGGTGGGCGTGTGAGACAGCTCCCATTGGAGATGTATCTGAATTCAAGAAAGCATGAGAAAAGAACAGAGGATCGATGATGCAGAAGAAGGGATTGTAACGCTGGTCAGGAAATGTAGATGGGCAGATTGAATGGATATTATGGTCTTTATCTGCCATCATATTTTGTGCTTCACTGACTCCTGACCTCCTCACTGCCAGAAACACTGACTCTCCACTGATATAGTCCCTTTCTGGGACAAAAAGAGCAATGTGATCCATCAATCCAGTGAAGATCAGATCTCACCCAAGGATCTGTGTATCAGGCCACCAGCTTACCTCCCAAAAGGAGAACCCCTTATTAGCTGGGCACTTAAGGCTAGAATACCTGAGCTCTGGGTAAGTCCTTTGAAGAGACTAGCAAAGTGAGGTATTCAGGTGTGTCTCTGTGAAAAGGGGAGATACACAACCCTGCAGTTACCGTTACCACTTTGTTCTACCAGCTAGTTATTGAAGCAGCCATGCACCAGTGGCAACGCGGTATATCAAACGATCAAACTAAATTCTTGAAGTCAGGCCATTAACTTCCAAATGTGAGTGTTTTATTTTCATTTGAAATGAGTGAGCCTAGATCCATGTGTTCCATACTACCAAATGTAAGAGGCATGAGACGTCCACCCACACCGGTGATGGAGGAATGACAAGTCTACAATCCTCTCAACACAGCTCAATGTTATAAGAAACTGATTTTTTTTCCTGAGATTTTGGCATTTAAAAAGCATAAAATTTAGTGATGAATAAATGTTTTCTACTTCTGCTTCTTTAACTGACTTCTTCTTTTCTCCAGGAGGGGCACAGTCAACAATGACAAAAGCATTGTGAAAAAAATAGGACAGAAGATTTCCATGAGATCTTGTGAGAGAAGCAGAGAGATGTCTTATGCAAGACAAGTTTCCTTAGAAATGCACACACACACAAATAGGAGACATCTATAATGGCATCCGCCTCATTATGTTGTTGCTAGTTGCAATAGTTTCAGTAGCAGAAGTGACTGTGGATTGCTCTTACCTCATGAAGAACATTAATAACGTAAGAGGCTCTGCTCCAAAGGAGGTGTGAGGGGAGGGGGACCCGGGAGCAGATTTATTTTGCAGCACTTGTGGCCATATTTTCATTCATTCATTTTCCATTCCTTTCCCCACCCTCTTAGCCTGGTCATTAGATCAATGGTCTTGAGGCTGAGAGTCATGGAAGGGCAGACTAGATAGGCTATGTGGTCTTTTTCTGCCGTCATGTTTCTATGCACCAGGCCCTTTATGATGTGCTTTAAATCCAGCCATGGGGTATTAATCATGACTCCTGCCTCCCACCCCGACTTTGAACACCGCCTCTGCAGCATACCCAGCCCTAGTTGACCTGGAGTGGTGAAAGCCCATCTGAGAATTGCATGTGGGACCCTCTATAGGGCAGTAGCCCTGCCACTGAGGCATGAGACCAGTCCTGATACAACCGTGTTTTGACTAGGAAAAAGCCTGTATCAAGAGCAAAATGTAAAACACAACTCAAAACCTCATAAAGGGTGAAGGTCAAGATCATGGAGAGAGGTAAGTCAGCCGTGGCTTCTGGGGTGACAATGAGGGATGCTGGGTTTGAATCCCACTGCTGTTGCTTGTGATAGTAGGCAAGTCATTTAACCCTCTATCACCTTGATACAAACTTAGATTGTGAATCTTCTGTGGAATGAAAAATACCTACAGGACCTGACTATAACTCATTTTGAACTTCTGAGGAAGACATGAGCGAACTCCAATTTCCCTATACTATTTGGTAGAGATGTGCATTTCTTAGCACACATTCAGATCCCTAGTGAGCCTTAAAACAGTTAGAACTTGCATCTATTCTCTGTAAATTTACATATCAAAATAAGAAACAGTTACATTCATAGCTCCATATCTTTGGAAACCAACTGGAAGCGAACGTTTTCTAATCATTATGATAAATAGTTCCTAAGAAAGGCTTTCTGTATCTTGTACTGTACCAGTAGAGTCCTCAACTTAAAGAAAGCCGTTACATATCCAGCGAAGATGACTCCATCCTTTGCTTTTGAATAAGCCATTAGATAACCAGTAAAGGTGGCTTCAATGTAGTCATGTTTCAACCAAAAAAGGAATTTGTTAATGAGAAGACAAGTCGAGTAGGCTCAGCAACAGAAAAGCAGGGCATAATTTTATAAACAAATATTAATAAAATACCATCTGTACAAAGTGAGGGGCATAGAAAGCGAATGACAATGGGCCCGATATTGCAAGGCGTTTACACAGTTTAGAGCTGTAAAGTGTGTCGATGTCCCTAAGCGGGAGTGCTGCTGAATCTCCCTGAGTAATGCCACTATATGCCCCGGTGCTAACCGCTTAGCATTATGTTGGGGGCATTCTGGTGACAGTACCCAGGGATAACCGGGCAGCAGTGATATTGAGCCGCTGCTTAGTTATTCCTCAGTGGCAAAAGTTAGGTGCAGCAAAAGCCGGCCTAACCTTTGCCGCTGAAGCTAACTGGGCGGTGGCTGAATATCGACGTTGCCTGGCTTGCTTCTGGCTTCCGCGGTTGACCTGGATATCCAATGCCGGTGGCCAGATATGGCCCTGGCATTGAATATCCTGGTTAATTCTTCAGCGGCGATGGCTAGGCGCTATAGTTGCGCTAGCTGCCGCAGCTGAATATCAGTCCCAATAGAGAACTGAGTTATAAGATGACGTCTTTTGCCATGAATGAGAAGTTTGGTGCTGGCAACACTGCATGCTCTTAAAAAACTTTGGAAAGTGGTGCCAAGAAATCCTCCTATTGGTGGAAAGTTGAGTGATCCAGTTGTTCCAAACAATGGACTCGATATTCAGCAGCGGCTGCTAGCCCTTGTAATGTTGTCAGCCATCACCACTGGGCTTTAGACCCGGGTCCGTATCCGGCCAACGGCATTAAATATCTGGGTCGGCCAGATAGCGGTGAAGCGGTGATATCCTGTTACTGCCCTGTTAGCTTCAGTGGTGAACGTTAGGACTGACTTTAAAGTGTCCAACGTTCGCTGCTGAGGGATAATTGGGCAATAGCTGAATATCGCTGCTGCCTGGGTATCTCTGGGTAACCCCTGCTCTGCCCCCAAAATGCTCCGATGGAGCGATCAGGGGAGTTGATTGGTGGAGGGTATTGAGAGGTCTCAAATTGGAGGGTTGCATCAGGAAGGTGCTCGGGATGTGGGGAGGGAAAGGGGGCACTGCTTTGTCCTTGCTGTTTGCTACTCTTCTTGAGCTATCGGCAGTCATGACAGCTAAGGCATGGCAATATCCCACACGCTAGCTGCCGTCTCTCCCCTGTGATCCCATGCATGTCCTTCCCTGTGGCAAGCTAGGTCGATAGAATGGAATTAACCCCATGCTGTTTATGTAGCATGCACGCCAGCTGTTCGCATGACCCCTTGGCATGCAGTCAAGCCCACGCCAACAGCAAGAGCAACTTTATAAACATGTCCGTTGGTGTGATGGTCTGTGGTCGGATGTTTCATAGCTGAAGTCTTTGTGTTCTGAAGTGAAACAAGTAACAGAGTAGCCTGGAACTCATCTATTCTTCCCCAGTAGGCAGTAAAATGCAACATCGCATGTTATATTTTCTGAAAGCAAACAAATTCATTGTAGGAACCGATCAGACAATTTTATGGGGTAAATTTCTGCTGCTTCTCTCTCCATCCCCCCATTTCTTGGGTGACCTGCAGGCATATTAAGTCTGCAAATTACCCATCAAAGGGGAAGACTCCTGCTTTGATGGACATTTTCCCACCCACACTGTGCTCTCACTAGGGCAGTCCAAACTGCTTAGCAGGGATTTCTTGCAGAAGACAGCTTTTCTGTTTACTGCTCCAGCCCCTTTCCTCTAGGTAGCCTGCAAGAGGGGAAGGCAGCTTAGAGGATGGAGAAAAGGGTGACTGACGAGGAAAGCGAGGAAAGGCGAATTCTTGTGTGGGTGGCACAAAAAGAGATGTTTGTTGAGGAGGTGAAGAAGTGGATTCTAGGAGAGCACAAGACGTATATGTTGCTGGGAGCATGAAAAGGGAGATGAATCAAGGAGGACAATGAGAAGAGGGAATTCTCTCTCCACGCTACATCTCCTTAGAGTGAGCAATCCAAACATGGGCTGTTTGGCACCTCTTTATTTCCCATGTCCCCTGTGTTTTCCAGCAGGTGCGAGAGGACTGGTCTAGGGTAGAGAGGTTACTGAAGGGGTGAGAGGGAACAAGGGCAAAGGGATCACAAGAGCCATGTGGGAGAGAGCATTGAGGAACTGAAAAAAAGGCTGGTGGATACGGGGTGGACATGTGAGAGAACTAGAGGGGGAGGATCTGCATAAAAGGTCAGCATTGATGATGGGGGATAAAAGTGAGCCGAAGGCAGCGTTGGTGTGAGGGTGGGGCAGGGACAGGCAATATTTCCTGTGTTTGGGGTACCCCAGTGGTTGTGAGATAAATTGATCAGATAACTATAGATCTAGTTATACTGGAAAAATAATAGCTGGTGGACCTGGGTATATTTGAAGAAAGATTTAGTAGTGGTTGGCCGAAGCATAGCATCCACCCCCACCCCCACCCCCCGCCTCATAGCTGATTTCTATAAGAACATAAGAAATGCCATACTGGGTCAGACCAACCAATCCAGGTCACAAGAATCTGTCAGCGGGGGCGGTCCAAGAGTGATGTAGGGACATGTGTGGAGACTCATTGCGGGGCATCATTTGTATATCCACTGGACCTCATTTGCATAAATGTAATTTATTTTATTTTAAAATGTATATGTTGCCCATCTAAAATTTTAGGTGGCTTTCCAAAGGAGCCCTTTACAAGCCTCTTTTTTCTCCTGGCAATGACTTAGGGGCATGTTTACTAAATATAAATGTGTATTAAGTGCCACTACGCCAATAGAAATAAATGGGTGTTCCTGCACTTAACGTGCATTTATATTTGTGAATGCACATTAACTTTTAGTAAAAATGCCTCTTGATGACTGTCTGAATACCATTTGCATGGACAGAAAGGATATAGGAAGGCTACCAGATTTCTACATTACTATACTCCAGTGCCAACCGCCAGGCACATATAGAAGTACTATAAACACTGCCCATTTAGAACCCATAGCAAACCCACTGTATCATAACAGCACTACCAGGACTCACAAAGCACCAAACCCTACCTATCAAAAGGCAACACTGCAAATATTAAACCAATACATCTCAGAGAATACCAATACACCACCTACTCGGGAAAGAGAACAAGTGGGACTGTCACATAGAAACTACATGAACAGAATACCGCAACTCGGTTACATATGCAGAACATAGACCATCACCAAACAAAGAACAAGGGATCACAATTTAGAAATATGAAGACAATAATTAAACTGGGAACCCCAAAAGCCAAACTTGGAATGTACAACAATACTTGAAAAATGAAACTATAAATTAATTTCCTCTTGTACTAAACAAAATGCAGATGTTAAAGATGCACATTTCCCAGAGCTGACATATTCCAGGTAATAAATTCAAAATAAAAAGTATTTTTCTACCTTTTGTTGTTTGTGCATTTTATTTTTTTCAGTTGCAATTGCTCCAGTCACTTTCTTCTGGTTTCTTCTTGTCGTCTGCTAACTCTCCATTCTCTGCTGTCCATCTGTCCTTTCTTCTCTCTTCTAGTTTTTTTCCATTCTCTCTCTACATCTGCTTTTCCCCTTTTGCTCTTTCCTCCATTTCTTTCCTTATTCCTTTTTCATCCACTCAAATTTCACCCTTCCATCCTCAGTCCCCACTTACTCTCCCAATACTTGCCAATTGTAGATTTTTCTTCCTTCTCACACAAAATATATTTTCCCCTCTCCATCTTCACTCCCTCAGCCTCATCCCCTGCTAGTCCTCCCCCAACATCAGCTCCCTCCTAGTTCCAGCCCCACTCAGCATCCTCTCCCTTCTAGTCCCTTTCTCCCCCCACCCCCCATCAGCCATCTCCAGTCCTATCCTAGCTCCCCATCAGCCCATTCCAGTTCAAACCCTCCCATTAGCCCATTTCCAATCCTAGCCCCCCATCAGTCATTTCCAGTCCTATCCTAAGCCCCCCATCAGCCCATTTCTATTCCTAGCCCCCCCAGTCAGCCCATTTCCAGTCCTAGCCCCCTTCACCCCATTTCCAGTCCTATCCTAGTCCACCCATTAGCCCATTTCCAGTCCTACCCCCTTCCCCAAAGAGCCCCACACCTGTCTGACCAGCTTCAGAGGGAGCTGGGGAGGCCTGAAGCCCTGGCTCACCTCTGCACAGCCGCCAGAGTGAAGAGCTACCTTTTCCTTCACTCTGGCGGTTGTGTTCTCGTGCAGCCTGCCAGCATGCTGATTACCGAGAAAAAGGAAATGCTCTTTAATCTCTGGCACGCTGGCAGGCTGCACGAGAACAGCCACCGGAGTGAAGGAGAACGCTGCTTTTCACTCTGGCGGCTGTGCAGAGGTGAGCTGGGGCCTTGGGCCTCCCAGGCTCCCTCTAAAGCCGGCCCTGCACATGGTCAGGAACTGAACAGCGTGTGCGGCATGAATTTGGTGTAGGTTTCCCCTGAAGCGTGGGACCCTGTGCGAACAATATTCTCGCACATGCGTTGGGCTAGCCCTGTCTGTCAGGTTCCCAAAAGGTAAACAGAGTCCATGCTGCTTTCCCTGGTCCTCCTTAATAATGATTTATGGACCTTTCCTCCAGGAACTCATAGTAACCTAGTAAATGACGGCAGATAAACACCAGCATGGTCCATCTAGTCTGCCCAGCACGATGGCAAAAGTAGGTGCACCTGCCGCTCCATGCAGGCCCCCCCCCCCACGTCCCTGTTTAGGGGTGAACCCACCACTCCATGCAGGACACCCCTATTTGTTGAGAAATTAGATGGTTCCGTTTATTTTGATTTTATCCGGTTGCTGTAAAGGGATCCACTGTGTCTGTCCCATGCCATTTTGAAATCCGTCACCGTGTTTGCCTCTACCACTTCCATCGGGAGGGCATTTCAAGCATCCATCACCCTTTCTGTGAAAAAGTATTTCCTGACATTGTTCAGTTTGTATCCTATAAGAGGTGTGCTTCATTGCAGCCAGTTCCTCCCTGAGTAGGGTCACCTCTTTATGCATGGCAGCTAGGTCTAGCCAGAGTGAATGTACTTGTGATCGGATGTATCTACGTCCTGACCACTTCATTTTCACATGTAAGTGGCCCCTTATGCAGATATAGGACAAAAGTACCTAGATTTAGCTGCATTGTTTGCACATTAATCTAGGTGGCCTGAACCGATGCAAATATCCACGGTTTCAATCTAGTCACTTTTCCTCCTGTTTATTCTCGTAAGTTTACTGTCTGTCAAGCAAACCAGGAGAATATCAGTATTCTTCTTCTGTGGGTTCTTTGAAAAATCTAGGCATTCCTTCAAATACTAAGAAAATCTATATTCACTTCTAGCTTTCTCACCCATGCCATGAAGATTCACTTCCTCTTTCCCATAGTCTATCAGAAGGCTTCACTCCCTTCTTCACCCAGCTCTGCAACAAAGATTTGCTTCCTTCTTACCCTTCACTGTATTTCAGTGCTTAGTTTCTCCATCTGTGCCACAAGAATTCACTTCCTGTCCCCACTTATGCCAGCAGGATTTCCTGCCTGTTTTCCATACTTGCAGCAGAATTCCCAGATAACTCCACATTATCAGAGGCAGACTGAGCAAGTCCTGATTTGGCTCTAGTGCATCCACATACGTACAGCTGTAATTTTCCCTATGGACCGTAAGACAAAAAAATAGAAATAATAGAGCAAAACACAAATGGGCCTCCAATAGCACCTATAGCACCTGTTGAATAGGGACAGTGGAATATATGTGTATCTTAAAATATCCCCCCCCTCAGCATTTACACCCACTTCAAAGCAGACATGAGTGCCAGGCCAGCTACCTGCTCATGACTTGGGGTATTCACAAAGGGTTGAAAGGGTCATTGTGCTTACCTTCGTGGTGGTTAATATTAGTTAAGAAGTTAAAAAAAGAGTGAGTCTGACATTAGTTCAATACAAAATGATAGAAATCATTATAAATAACAAAATTACTGAACATATAGATAGTCATGATTTAATGGGACCAAGCTAATATGGATTTAGCCAAGGAAAGTCTTCTCTCAATAATCTGCTATTTTATTTTTGAAGGTGTGAACAAAGGTGAACCGGTTGATATAGTGCATCTGGATTTTCAAAAAGCCTTCAGGAAATAAAAAAGTCATGAGATGGGAGGTAGTGCCATATTGTGGATTAGGAATGAGCAAAAAGATAGAAAATAGAGGATAGAGCTACTGTAAATGGTCAATTTTGTCAATAGAGACAGATAAATAGTGGAGACCCCCAGAGATCTGTGCTGGGACCACTACTTTTTAACTTATTTATAAATGACCAGGAAATGAGAACAATGAGTGAAGTGATCAAATTTGCAGATGACACCAAATTATTCAAAATTGTTAAATCATAAGAGGATTGTGAAAAATTGCAAAAGGACTTTGAGAAACTGGGATACCGGGCTTCCAAATGGCAGATGAAACTTAGGAGTCCTTTTACTAAAGAACACTATGCTTTTGCAGCTAACATGCCAATAGTGTGAACATTCATGAGCATTAAGTGCAAAGCCTCCTCCTTAATTGTTAGGGCTATGGAGAGCTTGTTCCCAGCAGCTATCTCACTGCACATTGACCTAACCTGGGGTGCTATTACTGCAGGTGCACCTACTGAAGTGGAGGTAACTCCACCCATGCTAATTTCAACAGTGACAGCTCATGCACGATGTTTATACCTGTCGCCACGTCCACTCTCCACCCCTAATCTGCCCATTCACCACCCCAACATGTGAGTCACAATGTGTGAATCGTTGTACAGTAACTATCCTGCCCAACATGCCTACACCTGCACATGGAGCCTGATTCTATAACGTGCACGTCCGGCCGGCAGAAATATCTAAATTGAAAAAGTGCATGTAACATACCCGATCCTGAAACCATGGAGATAGACGCGCCCGCGGTTCCGGAATCAGAGATATACTTTTCTGTTGTGGCACGAACAACAGGTCCAGGGAAACACGGGCCCACACTGCTATAATGGGACACGGGTAACATAGTAACATAGTAACATAGTAGTTGACGGCAGATAAAGACCAGCATGGTCCATCCAGTCTGCCCAGCGAGATGGCAAGAGTAGGTGCACCTGTCGCTCCGCGCAGGCCACCCCTCTCCATATCCTTGTTCAGGGGTAAACCCACCACTCCATATAGGACACCCCTATTTGTTGAGACGTTATATGGTTCGGAAGTTAGATGGTTCGGAAGTTAGATGGTACCGTTTATTTTGGTTTTTTTTCCTATTTCTGTAAAGGGATCCTCTGTGTTTGTCCCATGCCTTTATGAATTCCGTCACCGTGTTCGCCCCTACCACTTCCATCGGGAGGGCATTCCAAGCATCCACCACCCTTTCAGTGAAAAAATATTTCCTGACATTGCCTTTCAATTTACCCCCTTGCAGTTTCATGTTATGCCCTCTAGTTTTACAGGTTCCCCGTCTTTGGAAGAGGTTTGTTTGTTCATCATTTCTCTTTAAGTATTTAAAGGTCTGAATCATATCTCCCCTGTGCCTCCTTTCCTCCAAGGTATACATATTTAGGTCTTCAAGTCTCTTCTCATAAGGCTTCTGACGCAGGCTCCAAATCATTTTGGTCGCCTTCCTCTGAACAGTCTCCAGTCTTTTTACATCCTTTGCAAGATATGGTCTCCAAAACTGAACGCAGTATTCCAAGTGAGGCCTCACCAGTGACCTATACAGTGGCATAAGTACCTCTTCTTTTCTGCTGGTAATCCCTCTTTGTATGCAGCCCAACATCCTCCTGGCTTTTGCCACCGCCTTGTCGCACTGTTTTGCCACCTTGAGATCAGCAGAGATAATCACACCAAGGTCTTTTTCCTGAACTGTGCATACCAACCTTTCTCCCCCTATCTTGTACATTTCTCTTGGATTTCTGCTACCCAAGTGCATGACACTGCACTTTTTTGCATTAAATCGTAGTTGCCAAGCTTTAGACCAGTCTTCCAGCTTTTGTAGATCTTTCTTCATGTTAACCACTCCCTCAGGGGAGTCCACTCTGTTGCAAATTTTTGTGTCGTCTGCAAAAAGACAGACTTTTCCATTCAGTCCTTCAGCAATATCACTCACAAATACATTGAACAGTGCCGGGCCCAGGACCGAACCCTGGGGCACCCCGCTAATCACCTTCCTCTCATCCGAGTGAGCTCCATGTACAATCACCTTCTGTCGTCTGTCAGTCAGCCAATTTCTAATCCAGTTTACCATCTTGGGACCCATCCCCAAGCTACTGAGTTTGTTGATAAGCCTCCTATGAGGAACAGTATCAAAGGCTTTGCTGAAATCCAGGTAGATGACATCCATTGCATGCCCCTGATCTAGTTCCCTCGTCACGCAGTCAAAGAACTCGATCAGATTTGTCTGGCAAGATCGTCCTTCGGTAAAACCATGTTGCCTCGGGTCTTGCAAGCTGTTGGTTTTCAGAAAGTTCACTATTCGCTCTTTCAGGAGCGCCTCCATTACTTTTCCTGCCACCGAGGTAAGGCTCACGGGTCTGTAGTTTGACACTTCTTCCCTGTCACCACTTTTGTGTAGAGGTACGACATCAGCCATTCTCCAGTCCTGAGGAACCTCTCCTGTTTCCAAGGATCTGTTGAAGACATCCTTTAACGGTCCTGCAAGAACCTCTCTGAGCTCTTTCAGTATCCTGGGATGTATCCCATCCGGTCCCATGGCTTTGTCCACTTTCAGTTTAGCAAGTTGTTCTAACACCTCCTCTGCTGTGAATGGTGTGGTATCCACTTCATTCCCATTCCTATACTTGGGAGTCACAGCTGGTCCATCCCCAGGATCCTCTTTAGTAAACACAGAGCAGAAGTAATTGTTTAGCAATTTTGCTTTTTCAGTGTCACTTTCCACGAGTCCTTTCCCAGCACTTCTGAGTCCTGCAATTCCAACTCTGATCTTTTTCCTTTCCCGAATATACCTGAAGAAATTTTTGTTGCCACCCTTAACATCTTTAGCCATCTTTTCCTCTGCCTTTGATTTTGCTATCCTTATTTCTCGTTTTGTCTCTTTGAGTTTGATCCTGTATTCATTTCTGTGTTCTTCGGTCTGCAAGCTTTTGAATTTTGCAAAAGTTGTGTTTTTTGCCTTTATATGAGCAGCCACCTCTTTGGAAAACCAAATAGGTTTCCTTCTCCTCTTGCTTTTATTTACTTTTCTTACATATTTATCTGTTGCTCCTTTCAATGCCTCCTTTAGTTTAGCCCATTGCAATTCCACTTCCTTTATCTCTTCCCACCCCGTCATCTCCTCCTTTACATACTCTGCCATTTGATTGAAGTTAGTGTATTTGAAGTTTAGGACTCTGAGCTTGCTATGATTGGCCTGTGCCATGGCTTTTATTTCAAACCACACCGTGTGATGGTCGCTGTTGCTCACAGGGGCACTCACGCAGACATTTGACACACTATCACCGTTGGTGAGCACTACATCCAGCGTTGAGCTTTCCCTGGTTGGTTCCATCACCATTTGTCTAAATAATGCATCTTGGAGAGCATCCACAATTCTTTTGCTTCTTTCCAGATGTGCAGAAGGAGTAATCCAATCCACATCAGGTAGATTAAAGTCACCCAATATGATTGCTTCCCCCTTTGATGCTATCTGGCAATATCTCTAATCAATTCATTGTCTCTCTCTCTTCAATTTGAGTCGGAGGTCTATAGACTACAGCAATATGGATGACAGTGCCATCTCCTCTCTCCAACGCAATCCAGAGCGCTTCTTCTTTTCCCCATGTCCCCTGCATTTCAGTAGCTTTAATATTGCTTTTGACATACAAGGCTACTCCTCCTCCTTTTCCATTTTCTCGGTCCCTCCTGAATAGATTATAGCCAGCTATGGCTATATCCCAATCATGTGATTCATTAAACCATGTTTCTGTAATGGCCACAATGTCCAAGTCTGTTTCTGCCGTTAGGGCTTCCAGGTCTGGAATTTTGTTGGCTAAGCTTCGAGCATTTGTGCTCATTGCTTTCCAGCACTTTCCTGGCTTGTGTGTATTTTGCATTGATTTTGTTCTGCCCACTTCCTCCCACATGTTTTTGATGTGTGGTTTAAAAGTGTGGCTGTTTCTGATGTTGTTCTGCTTTTGTTGGGGGTGGCATGCAGATGTTGACCTTCCACATCCGTCACCCCCTTTTCCTAGTTTAAATGCATGTCCACATACTGCCTGAATTTTTCACTTAGGATTCTTTTCCCTGTGGAAGAGAGATGTAGTCCATCAGCACAGTATAGTCTCTTGTTGATCCATCTGTTGTCCCAGTTGCCAATAAATCCGAATCCTTCTTCTCTGCACCAGGTCTGGAGCCATGTATTAAAGCTGTTAATGCGATGCAGTCTTTTTGTCCCCTTACCAAGAACAGGTAGAACCTCTGAGAATGCAACAGTGTTAACAACGTGCTTGAGTTTCTCCCCAGAGATTGGAAGTCCTTTTGGGCTGTAGAGGCACTGTTCCTAGCCAAGTCGTTTGTGCCTAGGTGGATAATAACATCAAGTTTGGAATGTTCACTTTTTGCACTAAGTAATTCAACAACTTGGTTTGTATTCCTGCTGGCTGAAGAGCCTGGTAGGCACATGACTATCTTCTCTCCTTTGAACTGTGTTCCCAAGTTGGTGCCTCTGATGATGGAATCTCCAATTAGTAGTAGTTTTCTGTTTGGTGAGGTTTTCTTCATATTTAGTGCTTTAGCAGGGGATTGGGCATTGTCTGACTCATTTAAAGGCCCTTCAAGTTCTTTGAATTGGGCATCCTCATTAGCCAAGGCAGAGAAGGCATTGTGCAGGGATATCTCTTGATGTATAGGATGTCTTTGTGTTACAGGTCGCAATCTACCAGAACCCACTGTGATCCATTTGTTCCTGGGGCGTTTGGTTCTTTGTGGGAGCGGTGGTGGAGTTTGTTCAATTTGTATCCTAGGAGAGGTGCGCTTCATTGCAGCCAGTTCCTCCCTCAGTAGAGATACTTCTATATGCATGGCAGCTAGGTCTTTCCTTAGTAGAGTTAGTTCTTCATGCATGGCAGCTGACTTTAGACATATAGGACAAGCTCTTAGTTTCCAGATGATTTGTCTTTGAATGAACGTACCGCAGTTATTGCACTGAATACACGACATGTTTATGCAGTCCCAGAAGAGGAAGAAGAAGAAAAGAAGAATACGATGTGGCTTTTAACCCAAGTTTGGAATGATAGATGGCACGTCTGTGACCACTATAGGCAATGTAGCCCCTGGGGTGGGTGGGGTGAGGGGTAGGGTGGGCGGGAACCTAAGTGTCACTAGCTAGTAGGCTGTTCCTGAACTATTGGCACACACAATGGAGTAAAGTAAGGAACCCACCACTGAGGACAATTAGAAAAAAGACAAATATGGGGAGACAGACTCACGTGCAGCTCAGAAAAATGGAGGTTTACAACAGTAATTCTGCAGGGGGTGGGGGAGGGGTAGCCCCTGCAGATAGGTTAAGAGAAAGTTTAAAACCTTAAAACTTTAACAGCAATGGAGTAAGGTAAGGAACCCACCACTGAGGACAATTAGAAAAAAAGACAAAATATGGGGAGACAGACTCACAATTATTTGGAGACAGACTCAGTTATGCAGCAACACAGCAAAAATCTCCTTTTGGAAGAGCTCTAAAACAGCACTCCTCCTCTTATAGAACAGAAGGCAATGTAAGCAAACCCACGTGCAGCTCAGAAAAATGGAGGTTTACAACAGTAACTCTGCAGGGGGTGGGGGAGGGGTAGCCCCTGCAGATAGGTTAAGAGAAAGTTTAAAACCTTAAAACTTTAACAGCAATGGAGTAAGGTAAGGAACCCACCACTGAGGACAATTAGAGGGTAAACACAGCAAATGACCTGTATGTCCACATGCTCACTGTATTCGGAATAGATGGACGTTTGTGATGCCGCCCATCTCCATGCAGCCAAACATACACCCCCAAAGCTGTTGCTTACACTGACAGCACGATGCTCATGCAAACACATCAATACCGAGGAAACAGATAAGGTCATGCAACCCAGGTTAGATATACTAGTCTGTTGCATGCCCATAACACTACAAAATCGTCTACGTGCACCATAGCCATTGTTAAAGCAAGTGGAAAGTGAGATGTTTGTCTTGACAGACCCTGCAGCACAGCATACACGGCATGTGATGGACACCTTAGTTATTCTTCCAGCGGTCATCGCTGAAAATAGTATGTGCAATGCTAAGAAAGGACCAGAAAAAACTGAAATGGGGCTGTACAGCTACATGTCAAATCATATCAAAGGAAACCATCAGGATGCATGTGTGCAACAATGCAAACTTCAGACACACATGCCCGAAAGCACCATCCTCTGTCCTGAGAAATGTGCACAACGTCAGAGGCCTCTGATGGTGCATTCGGATATGCATTAGTGCTGTCTTCACTGCAGCATGCCCCCATTTTGAGGGTCCCCCACCAATCACAAGGTCATGCCCTGCTATATGGCTGCAGAGCAACTGTGCAGATGTTACTGCCCATTCACACTGGCACCTGGTGATGCTGCAGTTAGCCCTACAATCCAGGTACTGGCCATGCATACATTCCTCCCCCTCCCCCCTCCCCCCGAGTTGCAGAGAAGCCACTAAAGCCTCCCTTGCTGCCTCAAACCACACACACACACACACAAACTCCTGCTTGCGGTCACAACTAACATGCCCCTGCCAAAACCATGCCCTGCATCTATGAACAATTGCTTGTAAAACATAATAGAAGGCTGTCTCAGAACCTCACTCCCCAGTCAATCACGCCTGAGCTCCATACTAACTCACATGCCATCCCTACGTCAACATTCCCATTTCTCCGAATACAGGGACTGTTAGAGAAGCACAAACAGAAAATGCCAGCATAGCCTGAATAAGGATTGTTGCAGTACTTTATAGTTCTGTGGGGGTGGCTTTTAGTGTTACTTCACCATGCAAACATCCCTGACCCATGCATTCTATTCTTTACAATTGCATCTTGGGCTCTCCCCTGACAGCAAACACAACATTTCAAGACGGATTTGTTACAGCCATTCATCTCTATGGGACACCTTGAGAAACAGAGCAGAAATTCTTCTAAGTGCAGGCCTTATTCCACATTGCCGCTGGTATACCATCGGTGTCCATGGGGAACATTCACGACATAAACAGGCCTTTACTGGATATGCTTTATATGTCTCCAAAGCTTGCCACACCCCCTTTCCGTCCTCTCCCTCCCACATTCTGAGATCCCTGTTTTAGTGCCATGTATGTGCAGGGCCGCGTGGTTTCAGCATACGGGTCTAGACGTTTTTGCAAGGAACACGTCTATCCCACACTTCCAGGTGGCCTATTTGCATTTTAGAATGACCGCTTTAGTGAAGAACTATCCAAACTATAGCTACACAATGCAAGATTCCATATTAAAAGTCACCAATCAGGAAAAGGATCGAGGCGTCATCACTGATAATGCATTGAAATCTGCTCAGGAAAGGAATGGAGAATAAAACAAAGGATATCACAATGCATCTATACTGCTCCATGGTGCGACTGTACCTTGAATATTGCATGCAGTTCTGCTCCCACATCTAAGAAAAGATATAATGGATTGAAAAATGTACAGAGAAAGGTGACCAGAATTCTAAAAGGGATGGAAGGATACCCCATTGAGAAAAGGCTAAAGAGGTTAGGGCTCTTCAGCTTAGAGAAGAGACAGCCGAGGGGAGATATTTAGATTGTAAGCTCCGAGGAGCACGACTCTGACGGGCAGGGATTGTCTCTTGTGTCTTAGCCACCTCTTGCAGGTTAGCTGCGTGCGTGGCGCTTTACAAGTGCTAAACGCTAGTTGGAGTAGTAGATATAAACTAATGAGCAGAGTAGAATGTTCTTATGTCCGTAGAGTTATTGCCCTCAGTTCCTTAATTGGCTTCATTGGCTTTCAATCTGTATTTCATCCTCTACATTTCATGGAGACAACCCTTGCCAAAATTTTCAATATCCTCTACATGGCCAAGGTTAATTCTCATTCTCCTTGACCTCTCTGCTGAATTTCGCATTGTTGATCACTATCTGCTTCATGACACTTTGTCCTCATTTGGAGTATGGAAATCTGTTCTCTCTTCTCTCCTTCTCTCTCCTATCAGACTATTAGGGGCTGAATTTATAAGGAGCTGGGCCAAGATATATGTCGTTAATGTGCGTAAGTCACCTATTTTCAGGAACGTATGAGCGTGAATGGGCACTTAGGCGATTGTGTTTCTGTCGGTGTGCACGTAAGTCCAATCCCGCCTACTTTCAGTGTGGGTGCACACAGGGACGGAGTTTGGGGGAGAACATAGGCAGAGCACAAATGTATGCACATAAGTTATAAAATAATATATGTTATGTGCATTTTTGAAAAATCTAGCCTTTACGCCTCGCATAGAGCAGGCATACGTGCTTGTGCCTAATTTGCATACTTCTTTAATCCCATTATGCCCTTATTTAATGAAGTAAAGTACACATGCTTTTCACTTAATAAAATAAGCCTCAAAGACACACCTGCTAATGCATGCTAACTCCGTGGGAGTTAATGAAATTACCCTCAAAGGATGTCTTTTTACAATGAGCCACGTTAAGTTATGCGCCACTGACGTGCGTAAACCATGGATTTTTCATGATTTACATGCACGCACGGCCACTTGCATTTACACTTTGGGAAGCTGCTATTCTATGAGTGTACATGTAAATCCAATCATCAGTACTTTTGGTTGGGTGTGCAGAGGAACAGGGTGCAAATTTATGTAAGTTATATTCTAACTTACGCGCGGGCATTTACACAGGCCATAGGGCAGACGTAAGTGTTCATGCCCAGTTTACTCACTTTTTTTTTTACCACCGATGCCCCTATTTATAAAATAAAATTAAGTGTGCCTAGATTTTTCTTCTGCCATTGTCGCTATGCTCACCTAACCCCTCTTCTCTAGTCACTTCATTGGCTCCCTATCCATTTCTGCATCCAATTCAAACTCTTTCTACTGACCTACAAGCGCATTCATTCGGCTGCTCCTCACTACCTCTCCTCTCTTATCTCTCCCAACACCCTCCTCAGGAACTCTGCCCATCAAGCAGATCCCTTTTATCTCTGTCCTTCTCTTCCACTGCCAGCTCCAGACTTCGGTCGTTCCACCTTGCTGCACTGTATACCTGAGTCAGGCTCCTTCTCTGGTCCAATTCAAATCCAGTCTAAAAACCTTATTCTCCTGTTTACCACCCATGAATGCTATAAACATTTCCCCTAGTCCCCTTTAATCTGTCTTAAGCTCTTTGGGGAAGGGACTATCTCCTTTGTGTATGTGTACGGTACTGGGTATTCCTAGCAGTGCTATAGACACGATAAGTTATAGTCGCAGTAGTTTATAAAAGACACACAAAATACACACATGCCAATGCGTATTAAACTATGCAACCCATATAAAATTACCCGCTACTCTTAGAGGATAGTTTTATAGTAGGGTGCCAAGTCTAAATTAAGCCTGTTGTATAAAGACAAGTAGGCACCTACTCGTCTTTATAAAATACCAGTGGTGGTTCCCAGCATTGCTTGAGAAACTGGATATTGTACCCGTGACATTCTTGTGGGATACTGAACCGCCTGCATCGATCAACTTGTATGATGGTTTGGCTTTTCCACTGCTCTGACAGGTGTCTGTCTTGTACAGTGTTCATTGAGTCTGGTCTGTCAGTGGTCTGTCCTCTCTGCTGCTATGATATCTGTTTGTCTTGTATGCTGTCAGGTGTGCCTGTGGTCGCGGCAGCTTGTGAGGCCGCTTGTCTGGCACGCTGATTGTCATGTGTGGTGAGGTCTCTGCTGCTCGGAAAGCTGTCATTCCATTCAGAGATGATGTATTTCTGTTCAGATGGGCTCTTTGTTTTGGTGGTATTTTGTAGTATCTTATACATATAAAGCAGAAAGTTTGTGAATTTGTTTGAAGTGCTCTGCTCTGTAGATCTCTGATACTGAATGCTGCAATCTGATTGGTTAGATAGGCTGGTTAATTATTTTATGATTATTTATATTTTTTACATTATTTATATTATGATTTATATATTGTCCTCTTGTGTATTTTCTTATTTATGGTCAATAGTATTTATTGTATTTTTTTCTAATGTTGATTTTATGAATTTGCTTGTTCTTAGTCGTAACCCCTGAGGAAGGCCCTGCCGAAACATGGCCGTGTCGGGTTAAGTGTTTTGGTATTCCTGTGGTTTCCTGACCATTGTTGTGTTTTCAATAAACATTTTTTGGGATCACTCGCTCTCTACTGTGGTTCCTGGACTCTGCGAGTTCTCTTGTGCTTCTGGTGTTGGACCGAGCAAGGAGATAGTGCCATCTTTCATTTGCCAGTAATTTATAATCACTGATACTTGGGCTAACTCAGAGAATTCTCTTAGCGGCATATTTCAGCATCGTGCTAAAAAGTAGCATAGATTCCTGCACTAAAAACCCCATGTTACCCTGATAGTGCAGGGCGGGGTAGGGACAGGGAGGGATATGGATATTCCCAGCGTGGGGCAACTGGTGCGTGCATTACTCACTCACACTAAGTGCTATTCATGCAGCTGGTGTGGGTGCAACTGTTGTTATCTCAATGGCATGTTAAAGGGTGACTGTCCTGGGCTAACTGCAGGGGACAGATGTACATGTACCCTTGCAGTTAGCGAGAAGCACCACTGGTAACGCGGCTCACATGTGCGTTACCAGCACGGGGCTTAGTAAACATGTCCCTTAGTGAGTCCACTGTGAAGAGACACTTTGGGGCCTTTTACGAACGGATGGTAGCTGGCAATGCATGTGCTGGCATGGGGCCATGACAGCAGAGGACGTAACTGTACAACCTGCGTTAGGGTTGTGAGTGGGCAGAGAGTGCAGATAAGTGCACCTGTGCTAATCTGATTCTTGGACCAAGTGAAATTTATACAGTTACCAGAAGATGGCACTATTCCTTCACTAAAGATCAGTTTCTCCTTCTGCAATGTTTGCAGGTGCTAAGACGACAATTATGGGGGTAAAGGAGGAAGCCGATGTGTAGTCCTGGAACCAGGGGCAGGAGATCTGGTGCAGCTCCGAATGTCAATCACCAGGTTTTTTAATATAGCAGGGTTTTTATTTTGGCTTTGTACAAGTCACTTGACCCTCCATTGCCTCAGGTACAAACTTAGATTTTAAAGGACAGGGAAATATTTACTGTACCTGAATGTAACTCACCTTGAACTACTCCTGGAAAGGGGCAAACAAAATAAATAAATATATGAATAAATCACATAAATTATAAAGACTTATAACAAAAACTGCTAACACTCAAGCGTCATCCATGAGGTCCAGCTATGGAGAGACGCACCATTGGGCTTAAGATTGGTGAGAGAAAGGTAACAACAATTCTTTCAATTCTATGTCTTGTGATTGAAGAGAATTTCCAAGTGCATCCCGTTATGTTGCCTGTACACATTACACCCTGGGACCCCTAAAAGAAAGCTCTCTTCAGCACAATGCAAGTAGTAAGAGAAACGCTAACGGCGAATCTGAGATTGCGATCCTGCAGAACGTGCTCCGGCTTCAGTGTGAGGTTCAGGTCTCGTATGGCATGAGTGAGAAAGTGAAAGTGTGTGCCCTCGAGTCAAGGCTGAGCCCTGGCCACCCAGCTCCTGGTGCAACAATTCCATTTGGTCACATTACACTGAAAGAGAAGCTCTGCCGCTTTTAGAAGACAAGTAGAAGATCATTTTAGGTCCCGCATGTGTTTTTCTGCATGCATTTCATGCCTATTCTATATAACAAAGTGCGTGCACATTTTACTTTATAAGACAGGGGTGGCAGTGGTCGAAAACACACATTAAATCTAGCTCTGTTGCAGACGTAAATGCTCGTACCTAGCTCTGTCAAGAACGCACATACATTCTAGTATTTTATAATATATGCATGACCTTGTGCGTTTCGCCCAAACTCTGCCTACGCACATGTCAAAAGTAGACACATGTACCATCAGTCTTACGTATGTTCTTACAGCGCCCAGCTAAAGTACACACATAGATTGCTATAAAATTTACCCTTCTCCCCCCCCCCCCACCCCCGAATGCTAGATTGCATTTAGAAAGCGAAGGCATGTTGCATTCTCCAGAAGAACTATAGCATGGTAATTTTATTGCATGCTGCAGTTCCTCCAGAGAAGGCAACGTGCTTTTGGTTTCCAAGTGCAGTCTGGCATTATGAGACTATAGCACTTGTGTGAAAGGTATACACATAATTAATTTCACGTGCACACTTTCTCTTCAAAAACTACCCCATGGAAAATACATCTGCACATTTACACCTGATATGTAGTAGGCACAAATGTCCTGGTTTGTTTCCCGTGCATACATGCATGTAACCACCAAACCTTGCACAGCCTTGCCATCTGGATGCCTCCTCTTAAATCAGATCAACGTACGCACCTGCAGACTGTATGCGCATAAGTTTACATGCATATAGCTCCCGGCAGTTCAAGCAATTTTACTAAAGGCCATTTCTGCATACCGAGTATTGTTTTACCGCAGAAATGACTTTTAAAATTACCCTTGAAATGATCAGACTAAGATGCAACGGGATCTAAGTCGAATGACGCATGTACCACTAGAGTAGAACTTTCCGTGCTGGGGAATACCACGGAATTTATGAACTGCTGCATTTTATTTTTAGAAAAGGAACTGCTTCTGATGTAAGCTGCTCTAGAGTGCAACCCAGTTCCTGTGTCAGCGTAAGAACAATTAAACATTTTGTCTGAATGCCCAATGCACGCTTAAAGTCTAAAGAGATTCTTCAAGGCGGATTGAACATTTGGGCCTTGTAGAATATCCAGTTCTATACTTGTCCCCAAGTCCAATCATCTGCACCTTATTGGTCAGAGTGTCCCAGAAGCTTCTATGCTAATAGGCTTTCTCGATCTGTGATAGGCAGATCATTCCTCACAGCATTCCATGATTGGTTAATGATTTCATGGCTACACCCTATTATTAAAAGCACCCACCCAGATCTTTTTTTTTTGCAGGTTATGCTGCTTTTTTTATTGGACAATGAAAGGAATTAGCCACCAAGGTTGATGTTCAGGTGTTCCCAAGACCATCCAGCCTTCTTCATGCCGGGGAAGCTGCCAGTACTCAGAACCAACAAGGCTTAAAGAATGAGATGTGTGGAATTATTCTCTATTCAGTTTGCTTGTAGCTTTCTTTTGTTTGGTTGATATTTGTTTGGAACAAAAGTGGTTCAAATGAGGCTGTTTAAGAAATTGTGTACCTAGTCCCCTTGGCGGCTCCCAGGTCATTGCAGTTCATGCCAATCACAGGGACTGTGGCTTTGATAACCAGTAACAAAGGAACAGAGAAGAAACTAGTGGGGTCCCATGGAGGTCTGGAATGCCTTGAGTAAGCGGAGGGAAGGAATTTCCCCAAGGTCAGGTCACTTTATCAGGATTGGTAAACAAAGCAATATGAGTTTGGAAAGTGTTCCACACTGCAAGAAAATGCTTTGTAATAACTTAGAGCGACTGAATGATCGTCATTGCAGCTGTCCAGTCCAATGGTAAGATACTGCAGAGGGTAGAGTGGTATGCGGTCCCTGGGGGTCTATTTTACACCTCTCATGGTAGATTTACACTTACTGCCAATACAAGAATGTGGAAGTGACGTCTTTGCAGGCTGATGGCTATTGCAGATGTGTTTACGCTTCTTTCCCTTGCTGGCCTTTAGAAGACTATAAAAAGGGTTGCCCCAAAGCAACAATTGACCTCTTGCCATATGTCTGAGGCAGTCACTGCGCAAAGGAAAGGGAAGGATTGTATTTGGAAATTTTGTGTTACAAAGAACACAAAACCTGTTTTCAGTGCACAGCATCAAGTAGCCCACAGAGGACACATTTACCTGCTGGAAACACTTATGTCAGATCCATTATTGTTAAGGACAATCTGATGAAGAGTCACTTTGCATCTGCACTTACCGAAAAGAAGGAAGTACACGTAGAAGTAATACCGTACTTTGTGAGTCCTTGAGAAGGGAAGGAAGGGACAGAAAGGCCAAGGCAGCACTAGTCAAAGCTAGAGAACAAGAATCCAGGCCTGATGATCACGCCCAAGAACACTTAATCAGAAGAGAGAAGTCGAGAACAGGAGGTGCACGATTCTAGTGGTATTTCAGACAAGGTCTGCCATGCAAGGAGGCTTTTCTAAAATAGTGCAGGAGCACAAGTATATCCACTGAAACATAGAGCCAGAGAACCCAGTTTACAATTTTACACATGCAAAAATTCAACAGAAGAAACTCCGTACATTACATGTGTAAGTATTGGTACTCAGGGCCGGCCCCATTTGGTTCGAGTTGGTGCCCTAGGCAAACCTTAAGCCTTATGCACCCCCCTTTCCTCGCTGTCAGAACCAATTGTTTAGATTTGAATGCCCTGCTTTTTGCCTCCCCCCCCCCAGAAACTGCCGCCCTCGGCAACTGCCTACTTTGCCTAATGGTTGAGCCGACCCTGCTGACACTCACATGCATAAATTCATATTTTGCAGCTTACATGTGAAAGTGCTGTCACGGGCACCGGTGTGTGGGCCATTTTGCAAACCTGTACATATAAATGCTGCTAATGAACTACAGAAATCACTATCATTATTTAATTTGAATTTGGGGGGGGGGGGAGAAATAAGCAACAGGGGATTAAGAAGGTTATCCCCTTAACCCCTCCTGTAAATAGCTGCCAGAAATGAGCAGATATTGCAAAGCTTTATACAAGTGTAAATCCTAACAAAGGCAACTTTGGTCATCTATGTAAAATAGGGAATACTTGTGTCCATTTTTGACCAGCCCAGGTCATACCCTAACCACGCCCCTTGCAATTTCTACAGATTATGGATATCCATGTGTAAATTTTGTGCATAAGGCTTCTAAAATAATCCCCTTTAGTGCTTATGATTTCAAAACCAGTCAATATACGTTTTTTGAGAGTAAGGGTTATCCCTGTCAACTAGCAACTGTTGACTAATGTAATTCAACAAGAGTCAACCAGGAATCCTTAATAAAGGAGGTAATAACTAAGGGCTTGATTCACCCAACTTTAGCACCTGGTCAGGCTTTCATCAGAAAGGTAGTTAAATAAAAAAAATCAAATTCTATATTAAAAAAATGCCTTGGGGGTGTGTGCATCTCAGGAAAAATGTAATATATTATCAGTTTTTTAAATTTACATAACCCAAACTATCCTCTTCCAGGTAGGTAGTTACCCGACTGAAGTCAAGCGCATCTTTAATTGTGTAGCTGAAGCCCACCAAGCATGTACTCACCATGATGTTAGATAAAAATGAAGGTAAAAGGCCAAAAATGCTTGCCCACCTTTCAATCTTCACACTTTTTTCTTTAAATATCCTCCAGATCATTTATGTAGTCTTACACCATAAATATCAATTGGGGAAAAATCAAAACCAAACTCGACTTTTATTTCTGGTGGATAGAAAACCCTGCCGCAGGTAAATGGAAGCTGTCCAGGAATTAGAGGAAGCTCAGTGTGAGTGATTCATGCTTGCAACTGCAGCATCGCTATATGAAAATAATGTTTGTCTTCTCCTCTCCCCGTGGTACTGGAGATCCCTTGTGTCCTGATATGTGTAAAAGGAAGTCGGTATTGGGCATCGAAGGGGGCGGAAGTGAAAATAGCCCCGCAGCACCAGAGGTTAAGGTAAGTGCTGTGGGGCTGTTGGAAATCATCGCCGCTGCTGCAGGACCAGGAAAGTAATAGCAGTGGTGGCAATGGGCCCTCCCAACACCATGGGTGCTCTAGGCAGCTGCCTAGTTTACCTGATGGTCATGCCAGCCCTGCAGGTACACAAGTTATTCCCCTGTCCAAGTGGACTTACAATCTAGGTTGTACCTGAGGGAATGGAGGGTCAACTAACAACAACCTAACCATCAACATAAAAAAAACAGAAGCAATTATCATCACAAGAGACTCCTCATTCATTCCTCCTACTGCTATCAACATATCCAATACACCGATTACAATAAAAGACAAAGTCAGATACCTTGGAGTGATTCTAGACAAACAACTCACCCTCCAACCGCATATCAACAAGATATCCAGAACAGCCTTCTTCAAACTCGCAACACTCTGGAGACTAAAACCCCTGCTCAATAAAGAACATCTCCACACAGTATGCCAGGCCATCATTACACCACTGCTGGACTACTGTAATATACTATTCCAAGGTCTGCCTAAACAAACCACCCGCCCCCTACAAATAGTCCAAAACACTGCTGCCCGCATTATCACTAGCGCTTCAATACAAGACCATATAACTCCAATACGACAAGATCTACACTGGCTACCAATCTCCTCAGGGCAAAATATAAATCAGCGCTTACCATCTTCAAAATTAAAAACAACATCTCAGCAGGAATACTACAAGAACTCATTGGAACCAAAACAAGCAAAAAACCAGACAGAAACAGCACCAAAAACAATATACCAACACCTACTCTATTCACAAGAACAAACAAATCCACGTCCATGCGAGCCTTCTCTCTTGCTGCCCCTGCTATCTGGAATGTCCTCCCAGATACTCTAAAATCAACAACAGATATAAAGGATTTCGGGAAGCTATTCAAAACCACCCTATTTATTGAACAATTCAATGAAGACCACCAATGCACCTTAACCACCCCACAAAACGAGTTACACAACAAATGACATCCACAACATCAAAACATCTTATTACTCTCAGTAAAATGTATATAGCCCAATGTAGATAGCTCAGCCTGTATATATTGCACCCCAAATCAAGATTTACCTATCCACGCACTCACGAACACTACTTTCACAGCCACTGCACGCCGAAACACCTGCACTACCCTACTTGATTGGTTTGCAGTGAAATCCGCTTTGATTCAAGGATAAAGCGGGATATAAATACTTTTACATAAATAAATAAATAGATAAATAAAGTGACTTGTCCAAGGTCATAATGAGAATTAGTGGGAGAAGCAGGATTTGAATTCTAGCTTCTGTGCTTCTCAGCTCTAACCCCTAGGTGGGTCGCGTAGAAATCTGCACTCTTTTTTCACCGCATAGAAGAGGTCTCTTATGCTCATTAAACAAGATTTGCAGGAGCAGGTCAGAATTTGTGCGAAAGCTTTTGACTGTGCTAGTGGGGACAGTTCTGGGAACCTAAAGCACAGAGGTGTCTAGGTTCCCTTTATAAATTAAGAAATAATGAAAAGATAACATCAAGACTATAAAAACAAGAAGACTGGATACAATATAGCAATCAAAGAGCATAAAATGAGAGAACAAATAAAATCAGGATGAATAAATAGCAAGAGGTCATGTGAGATGACAGCAGCTTACTCCTGCTGGATATCTGCTAACATTCAAACTTCTGGTCTCCATTATGCAAAATTCAACATGCTTTATTTGTTAAAATAACAAAGCTTATTGTTGTTGGGTGATACTTAATTTAAAACTGCTTTGACCCAGAGGATAGCGGTATATAAGCCTAGCAAAATCAATAAATAAAATACAAGGCAGAAAACAAATATCACAAAAAAGTGCCAAATTCTGAATTACTGTGTGCAGAGTTCCAGCAGGAGTACAGTGGGTATAGATAAAAGAAGGGGGGAGGGACTTTCTTCCCCTTGTGACCCTGAGTCGGTCAGCTAAATCGAAAACTAGTTGAAATTGAGAAGTCTTGAGGGCTTTTATCCATTTCTTTAGAGATGTTTCTTCTCTCGGATACAGGGTTAGGGCATTCCAGAGCTGATGTTCAGGTAGATTCCCAACACGCTTTGCTATGTAGTGAGGGCTACTAATAAGAGCGTATTTTGTAAGCGAAGACTTCTGCAAGGAATATACGGGATTCAACGTGCTGCTAAATATTGTGGGGTCCTAGCCAATGTTTCCGCTAAGCCACGCTTAGTCCTCCTGCCAGTGGAGGGAGGTGCAAAGCAATTGCAAAAGCGATCGCGCTTAGGATCACACAGTATCGGCAGGCCACTGCTTTGCACCTCCCCCACCCGACGGAGGATTCAGCACAGCTTAGTGGGAACATTGGTCCCAGCATGCAAGTGACCACATGTAAATTGCAGGTCCAACTTTAAAAGCCTAACTACCCATTTTGGGGGTAATTTTATAAGGCGCTGCGTAAAGATACTCGCCATCAACGCGTGTAAATCACATGTTTTCAGTGAGTTCCATGCATTAATGAGCCTTTATGTGCAGCGTTAGCCGGTCACCAGTCTGTAAGTAGGCACGTCAGGCCGAGGGTGTACACTTTCACTGTAGGAGTGCTCAGAGTGGAGTCTAGGTGGAGCACAAATTGACATGCATAAATGATAAAATACTATAATTTATGCACGCTCATCAGAAATCTAGGCATGAGCATTTTTACCAGCCATAGATCTGGTGTAAGTGATTGCACCTAGGTTTGACACACGCATCCCACCGCTGATGCCTCCAGTTTATAAAGGATGCGTGCACTTGACATTATAAAAAAGGCATGATTGATAGGCATTAAACCACACATTAAGTAGGTGTGAACTCATAAATTTACCCTCTTGGAGTACTGCTGAAAAGACGTATACCTTTGGATGCCTCTGTTCTACATTTAAGGGCGATTTTATAACCCACCATACAGCAACACACATTAGTGCATGCATATTCGGGGTCTATTTATAAAGTGAAGCACGTGTTTGAAATAGGGGCATGACTGAACCTAGTTGTGGTAGTTATTCCATAAGCTAAGCATGTGATTTGAGACCCTGCTTATGCTTCACCTAAGTGATGCCCCTGTGCATACCTCAATGGAAACTATGCACAATGGGGCTTACACATGCCCTGACAGGACATAAACGCGGCATAAGTGCCCACGTCCGCGCACTTAATGCATGTTTCTAGTGTGTAACTGTCCACGCATGCTATATGGAATCAGCCCCTTAACATAGTAACATAGTAAATGACGGCAGATAAAGACCAATATGGTCCATCTAGTCTGCCCAGCAAGGCGGCAAAAGTAGGTGCAGGTCACCCCCTCCCCATGCCTTTGTTTAGGGGTGAACCTGTGGTAGGCTATGGCCTATATAATAGCCTGTACATGTATGAGCCTGCAAGCTAGGCCGGAGTCCCCACCCCCACTGCTAGAAATAGTAGTGCTGAGAAAGACCAAAGTCAGTGAAGGCTGAGGATCTGCCTTAAACCGCTCTAAACTGCTTTTGATAAGTTTGTATTAATCCTTTATTCCATGCTTTTATGCTGATGCAGTGACCTTGTAGCAGGAATGTATTATGTCTAGAAACTGAACCTGTGTTAGCATAGCCTGAGAAGGGGGAACAGGGCCCAGTGAGGGGGTCCCCGATTGGATAGGTGCAGGGGGCGTTGGGACCAATAGAAAGTCTGCCTGTATCAAACTGTGAAGCTTGTATTTAAGGAAGTTGTTCCTGTTCGCCATTGCTCAGTCCTTTGATGCTTGGGCCTTGTGCACAATAAATTGGTTTGGATCCTTGAACTGACTCCGGGTATTATTTATTGCATGCTATCAGTGCTGCCACATGTCTTGGTGCATTGGCCGGGAAATGTGAGTAGTGTGATGGTATTCACGTAGATATGCCACGACTTCTCGCCTCAATAGGTTTTGTCCGGCCTGGAGCCGCCCCTGGCTGATTGCAGAGGGCCTTTGGCGCCACCCATCCTCTTGTATTGGGGAGGGCTCCTCCTTGCCTCCGCTGGTGGCCGGTTCTGGCCGGCCTACACCTCGAACCTGAGGGGAGTCCGGGATTCAACCCATGATCCGGTGAGTAGAACTGTTCTGCTAATCAGTCAGTCTGTCAGCCAGTCGGGATTCTGGAATAGCGCTTGAGAGTCTGATTCCTCTCGGGGCAGTCCTAGTAAGTCTCAGAAGTCTTAAAGGTATAAGCAGAGACTGAACCCACCCAACCCCTCAGTCAGTCAGGTTTTTTGGGAACGTCCGGATTTTATTCTGTCTTGAATGTCTGTGTGTGTGAATGTGGTCTTGAATACAGACCAAGCGAGGTGCTGCCTCCTGACTAGTGCAGGTCGCAAGAAAGGCGAAAGTGTTTGGTGGTGTTTGTCTTAGTGTCTGTTATTTTTACCGATTAAGGAAAAGTATTACAGTAGAAACTCAGGAGTCTTTACAAAGACAGCTGTCTCAGCTGTCTCACTGATGTTACGTGAGTCTCAGAGAGGGCAGGGGGCGTGTCTTTCACACAGCCCGGAGACAAAGACAGGAATGTATCCTTTACTTAACGCTTTGATGGTTTCAATTATTCTACGCTCTGCAGCTGGGTTAATTTGTGCTTATTTCAGGACTATTGTACCTGTTTTATTCAATATGTTTTAATAGTGATGTTCCTTCTGCTATGGTCATGTATTATATATCGTTCTTATTAACCCCGTTCGAGTGTTTGAGTTCCTCAATGCATTTATGGGCTTAACCTTGTCTTGTGTATTTTATGTTCCAGTCGTTAGCAAACACTGTTCAAAAAGAAATGATAGAGAAATTAATGAGACTGCTTTTGTTTTCCCTTTGACCTACGAAGTAGAGGTTAAGACCCCTGATAGGACTATGAGACATCCCGAGCCAGTAACTACAAAAAATGCTTGAAATTTTGTCTCTGATATATCTGGTTTTGACTGCATAAGTATTTGTTCATAACTTATGGGAATAACAAAACGAGCTGTAACTGTATTTGTTTAGGATTTATTTAGTGTTTATAGCTGCTTTGTCTAGTAATTTATGGCTGCTTTGAGAGCTGGGAGAGAGACCTACTGTTTATCTTGTTAAGATAATGCCTGTCTTTCCCGAACTGTAAGATGTGTACTGTGTTTTGAAGGGTCTTTTAAAGTCTCAGTTTCAGAAGTACAGTCTTAGTTAAAGTTATAGGTTCAGACAGTTGTTATTTAGAATGAGCACACACATCCATTATGCTTAGTCCACAGGGAAATGCAGCCCGCCCCCTTCATCATGTGGGGGGAAGGGGCAGATTCTGTTTAAATGTATGACAAGGAATTTTAGCAAGGGCTTGGGACTTGGCCGTGTTCATCAGAGTGTGCAAAAAATGTTAAATGTTTGTGAAGGGAAAAAGATAAAGTGTCTGTTTACACTACAAGCGGGCATTCATTTTCCAGTTCAGGGTCACTCACAGCCAGCGCCCGAAAACGTGAAGTAGAACCCAGACAGCCCCGATTGCTGTATACCTTCAGAAGTACAACTACCAGTAAAAGGGCCTACTCACCTTTCATACCACTGATTTACTGAACTGAAAAATGCATTATGCCCCCTACCCTGAGAACCATAGAATTTGATGGACAGTATTATGCAGACCCATCAGTCTTGATGGCCCCAAGTGGAATCCAAATATTGCAGGCAGCCCTCCCTATATACCCCATGTGATCCAGCAGCCCAGGAGAATTTGCGTATGGTAAATGCAGTTTTTGTCAGTCAGTCCCAGAGAGATATAAACCAGACATTGCAGAAACTGGATGGATTTGCGGGCATGACAGTTAATGGTAGTTGCTCAGAAAGTACCATTTTGCTGTTGAACGATGTGGAAGAGGTTTCCCTAGCCGAAAGAAGGGATCGTGAAAATGATCAGTCCCCACTGGGTGCGAATCAGTGCGCCCATTGCAGAGAAGAAGGACACTAGAGAAGTGAATGCCCGCATTTATCTTGACTCCACCCCCAGGAGGGGAGGAGGGAGTACTTGATTTCACAGTCATGGAAGAATAAACCGAGCACAGTGTTCCAGCAAGAGAGGGAAGAAGCTATTGAGGGAGTGGCAGTTGCAACAGGCTATGACATGGATGAAGACTAGGCCAGACCGGACTCCAAGTTCACCCTGAGTCCCCAGGAGCCTATGGTCTGTTTGCAAATAGGGGACCAATATATGGTAAATACAGGAACAGAACACTCAGTAGCCCCTTTGTAGTCTCGATGCATCACCATTGTCAGAGCCACTGGGAACAGGGCCACCAAGTCATTCCTGCAGAACCGCATGTGTGAACTAGGAGGACAGAAAATAGCGCACCAGTTCCTGTATATGCCTGAATGCCCTATTCCACTTTTGGGCCGAGATATGCTTGCTAAGCTTCAGGCACAGATATCCTTTGCTGAAGGGGGAGAAATGCAAATGACTGTGAACCCAAAACCTGCTGGATTGATGGTGCTGACTGTTCCCCGAGAAGAAGAGTAGCGGTTCTATAGTACATCTCCAGCCAAGACAATTAGCTCCTGAATACCCACCAACCTCTCAGCTCCACCCGAAGTATGGGCAGAAGATAATCCACCTGGCCTAGCGAAGAACATAGCCCCTGTCATCGTCACCCTCAAGCCAGGAGCGGAACCAGTGCATGTGAAGCAGAATCCTCTTCCTCGACCAGCTATTGAAGGTATCCACTGCCATCTGATGAAACTGCAGTATGGACTTCTCAAGGAGTGCCCCCCCTTCTCCCAGTTAAGTAAACCTGGGACAGGGGATTATTGCCCAGTACAAGATCTAAGGCGGGTAAAGGATGCAGTTGAGACTATACACCCAGTGGTACCAAATCCTTATACTCTCTTGGGACTGATCCACGCTGAGGCTACTCATTTCACTGTCCTGAACCTGAAAGAGGCCTTCTTCTGCCCCTACCAGTCAACTTTAGTTTGCTTTTGAATGGCAAGACCCCACAACAGGATGGCGGGGCCAACTCACCTGGACTTGATTACCCCAAGCTACTATGTGAACCCAGGACACAGGGTTCTTCTTCAGTATGTGAATGACTACCAACTCCAAAAAGTGAATGTCTACAAGCCACCAGTGAACTCTTGCACCTTTTAATGAGGCTGGATACACAGTCTCAAGAGCCAAAGCACGCTTATGTCAAACAAGTTAAATAACTGGGATTCCAGTTGTCCAGCGGAATTCGACGCCTGGGACCAGAACACAAAGAAGCTGTATGCAGTATTCCTGCTCCAGCCACCAGGAGGCAAGTTGAGCCTTCTTGGGTGCCACAGGGTACTGTCGTATATGGATCCCCAATTTTGCGCTGCTAGCAAAACCCTTGTATCAAGCTATCAAAGGAATGGAAAAGTCTCCATTGGAATGGGGACTTGCATAGGATGCAGCCTTTCGATCTTTGAAAAACCGCTCTGATGTGATGTTAGCACCAGCTCTGGGTCTACCAGATGTCCAGAATACCTTTCAGTCTCTATGTCCATGAGTCACAAGGAAATGTTCTAGGAGTGTTGACTCAATCTCTTGGATCTTGGCAACGGCCAGTAGCCTATCTGTCAAAACAATTGGATGTAGTTGCAAAAGGCTGGCCCCCTTGTTTGAGAGCTGTTGCAGCTACAGCCCTCCTAGTGAGCATAGCTGACAAGCTCACCCCGGGACAAAATCTTCAAGTTACTGTACCATACTTTGTTCTGACCCTCATGGAACACAAAGGAAGTTTTTTTGGCTCACGCATTCACGGATGTTGTAGTATCAAAGTATGTTGTACAATTGATGGTCAGTCAAGCTTTTAAATCCTACTACGTTGTTACCAATTGGTCCTAGCCCCCCTGATCATGACTGTCTAGAAACTATGGACACTGTATTCTCAAGTCGCCTGGATTTGGCTGCTGTTCCTTTGGAGAACCCTGAACGGATTTTCTTTGTAGATGGAAGCAGCCCTGTCATCATTAATGGACATTGTTGTGCCGGATATGCGGTGGTGACCCTTGATCTGGTAGTTGAATCCACAGCTCTGGCCCCAGAAGCTGCAGCACAGAAAGCTGAACTGATAGCCCTCACTAGAGCACTAACAATAGGGAAAGTGTACACAGATTCCAAGTATGCCCTTACAACCTTGCATGCACATGGGGCCCTGTACAAAGAATAAGGGTTGATAACCTCAGGAAGCAAGTCCATTAAGTATGATCCCGAGATATTAACATTATCAGATGCATATTGCCTACAGACCTCAGACTTTAGGAACAATAGAACGTATGAATGGAACCCTGAAATCTCAGTTATCTAAACTTTGCCGAGACGTTCACCTGAAGTAGCCCCAGTTCTGAGTTCTTCCTATAGCCCTTCTCAGGATATGTTTAGCCCCTACTAAGTCTTTAGGAGTTTCCCCTTTTGAGATTCTGTATAGGCGACCCCCGCCTATGGTACAAGGAACAAAAGGTGATATGTAACAGATTGGATCTGAAATTACTAGGCAAGAACTATTGGTTTTAAGTTCTGTTTTGCAGAGTCATCAGCTGCCCATCAACCTCTACATCCTCTCAAGCCTGGGGTCTCGGTGTGGATCACGGAGTGGAGAAGGACACTGCATTGGAAGGGACCTTAATAACCCCAACAGCAGTTAAAGTTGCAGAGCTTGAACCTTGGATCCATCACAGTCGAGTAAAGCCAGCAGCCGCTCCTGAACTTGGTCATTGAACTTCCGTAAATGACCCTGAAACTCCATTGCGGCTCACTTTGCGGCGACAACCACTACTGTAAGAACTGTAAGAGACTAAGAATCTACAACCCTACTCCTGTCACACGTCGTGGGAGCCAGGGTGCAGTGGAAGCTGTGGGAAAAAGACAACCCTGGGGTCCCTTGGAATGACTTTTGCCTTACTCTTCCCCCTTGTGCAGCCTGCATTACTACTACTCAGACTGGAATAATGATTACTCGTCTAAGCCAGAGGTTTTATAATGCCACCACTAGAAAGACGTCCTGGTGGTCAGGTGTAAATGCTCCTGAACACTGTTTAGCACTAGATTATTTATTTTATTTGTTAGCAGCTGAAGGTGGAGTGTATGGAAAATTGAATTTAACTAACCATTGTTTGCAGATTGATAATGAAGGCCAAGTTGTCGAAGACATAGCCGAAGAGATGCGGAAGCAAGCCTATGTGCCAGTCCAGAAATGGCGTAGACTGGAGCTTGATGGATGGTTTGGTTCCATGTTTTCAGGACTGGGTGGCCTGAAAACTCTTGTGTTAGTTGTATTATTAATATTGGCTGTGTGCTTGACCCTGAAACTCCATTGCGGCTCACTTTGCGGCGACAACCACTACTGTAAGAACTGTAAGAGACTAAGAATCTACAACCCTACTCCTGTCACATGTCGTGGGAGCCAGGGTGCAGTGGAAGCCATGGGAGAAAGACAACCCACGCATCTACCACTCTTTCTGTAAAGAAATATTTCTGCATATTACTCCTGAGTCTATTCCCTATCACTCTCATCCTATGTTCCCTCGTAGCAGAGCTTGCTTTCATTCAAAAGAGGCTCTCCTCTTCGACATTTATGCCCCGGAGGTTTTTAAAAGTCTCTATCATATCTCCTCTATCCTGCCTTTCCTCTAATGTATACATATTAAGGTCCTTAAGTCTGTCCTCATATGCTTTATAATGAAGACCACTAACCATTTTAGTAGCCACCCTCTGCACAGACTCCAACCTGTTTATGTCCTTTTGAAGGTGCAGTCTCCAGAATTGCACACAATACTCAAAATGAGGTCACACCAGAGACTTCTACAGAGACAGTATCACCTTCTTTTTTCTGCTGACCATTCCTCTCCCTATGCATCCAAGCATCCTTCTGGCTTTCACTGTCGCCTTTTCTACCTGTCTAGCCACCTTAAGATAATCAAAAACAAGTCACACCCAGGTCCTGCTCTTTTTTCGTGGACAGAAGTACTTTGCCCCCTACACTGTACTGCTCCCTTGTATTTTTGCAGCCCAAATGCATGACCCTGCATTTTTTAGTATTAAATCTCAGCTGCCAAATTCTAGACCATTCTTCAAGCTTAGCTAGATCCCTCCTCATGTTAAGAGTCCTTCCTGGGTGCCTACTCTATTGCAGATTTTGGTATCATCTGCAAAAAGGCAAATCTTATCCAACAGTCCTTCTGCAATATCACTAATAACGATGTTAATAAGAATCAGACCAAGGACAGATCTCTGCGGCACACCACTAGTAACTTCCTTCTCCTCAGAGTGAGCTCCATTTACCTGTACCCTTTGTCGCCTCCCATTCAACCAATTTCTAACCCAGTCAGTCACTTTAGGGTCCATTCCTAGGGTGCTCAATTTGTTTATAGGTCGCCTGTGCGGAACAGTGTCAAAGGCTTTCCTGAAATCTAAGTAAACCACATCTAGGGCTCTCCCTCAGTCCAACTCCCTGGTCACCCAGTCAAAGAAATCAATCAGCTAGTCTGACAAGACCTGCCTCTGGTGAATCCATGCTGCCTCGGATCCTGCAATCCACTGGACTCCAGAAACCTCACTATCCTCTGTTTTAGCAGCGTTTCCAATAATTTACTAACCACAGAGGTCAGAGTAACCGGCCTGTAGTTCTCCACCTCATCCTTCCCTCCCCTTTTGTATAACGGGATCACATGTGCCTTTCTCCAGTCCTTATCTGATATTTGTGCTCGACGAAGGCCTTTGTTTCACAAGGTACTGCTCCATCAGGGACCATAAAAGAGGTTCTTCTCCAGGTTGCTAAAAAGTCTTCACCTTCCAGGCCATTCACAGCATCAGCAATACTATCATTCTAAAACTGGCTTAACCTAGGCACCTTACAGCGCACTTTAACTAGGTGCCCCTTATAAAATTATCCCTCACACATCTCCCAGCTTCAAGGAAACTGGGAAGACTGGCAGAGTTAATCAGGGGAGCAGGACGTTTCACATAAGCAATTGCATTTGGGGCGTCTGGGAGTGTTTGCCATGGAGAGGAGAGACTAAAGCGATATGTGACTCAGTCAGACGATTTCATTTGGCAATATGGAAAAGACGAGACGCGTACATTAAAGCTATAACATGAACTGGATTTTTAGGAGAACTCATGTGAACTGGTGGTAGAATATTCTGCCTAGCAAAGTCGTAAGTAAACCAGCACTGGGAATTTAAGAGAAAATGGCATGGTTTCAGGGATGCTTATGGTATGAGGCTATTACAGTACAGAGAGAGGATAAATCAGGCCTTGGTGATGTGATGTATAACTGAGCAGGAACAGTTGCAATCTGCGGCCTGCGGATGTGAGTCTGTCTTCAGTCTTGAACCTATGGAGCTTCAAACAGATTTAGCAGGAATGTATATTTATTAGTGTGCTTTCAGTTCATTTGGGTGATTGGAAAGTTTATTGTGCACTGAATCGACTGAATATGCACTAACCTATGAATTAATGGGCATTCAATCAATTTGTGCACATTAAAAAGTTCTAACACACATTTTAAAAAGTTATTAAAACAAATGGGTAAGCTGAACCGAAAAACACCTGAAAATCAGGAAAAAACATTAAGGGTCTGATTCTGCAAGGTTGATAGCGGGCTGTACGTACCTGCACTGTATGCCGCCTCCTGGCCCCCTGCACACACAGAGCCGCTGTGTATGCTGCAGGGGACGGGGATGGAATGGGGACGTAGAGTGGGCAAGACCATCCCCCAGACATACAGGGCCAATTCAGGTCACGGCCCTGTACATCTGGGGAGCACCGGGGGGGTGGGGACGGCCAAATTATTCCACATCAGAGGTGGAATAAGCGCTGACCACCCCTCTGGATCAGTCATCCAGCACCCCAATGGCAATAGCGGCAAGCCATGTGAGTCCTTGCTGCCTGATCCGGGCCCTGGCTGCTCTCGCCAGGGTCAGGGGATGAGAAAACTGAGATCTCAAAGCAGCGGACTGGATGAGCCATGGGGAAGATGTTCCTGTGGCAATGCAGGGGCATGCTGGGCTGTCTCTCAGTGGCCGATCCTGCACCCACGAGAACGTCTTGTTCCCACAGCGTAGAATCAGGTACTGATGGGCCCGTCCTGTTCGGGACCATCCAGTTGGCCTGGACGTGCCCCATCTGGGAATGTCTCTAAATGAACTGAAAACCTTTTGCATGTATACATCCCTAAAATGTTGATAAAAATCTGACCTTTGTCCATCACAGGAATTCCTCTGGTTCAAGCATTCAGTGGGAGGAAAGATGCAACCCCCATTCCAGCTGAGATACCTCCCCCCCTGGCAGAGCTTCTGTGGCAGGTGGACTGAAAGAAAACTGAAGCTTCACAATTGGATCCTCAGAAGTACCAAGGGGCAGAAATACAGCCAAGGAGGAAAACTGCCGCACATCTGCAGCCAGTCAGTTGACAGTGATAAAAGTAAATTCCCTAACCCCAAATTTGGTGACCAAAGCAGAATCATGCCTGGTTAGCGCTTGGATGGGAAACCATCTTGGAATACCAGGTATTGTAGAGTTGCTGTGTGGAAGAAAGGCCTGGCATTCTACTTCTGGTCACATTTTGCCAAGAAAGCCCAGGGGACAGGGACAACTATCCACAGGTCACCAGGAGTTGGCATTGACTCAATAGGCCTTAAACTAAGAAATTCTGGTGGCCATCATATGTTCTCTCACACAGAGGCAACTGGCAACACAGACATATGTTGATTCTGTAAGAAAGAGCTGGAAACAGTGACTCATCTCATAGCTGACTGTGAAGTTCTGATGGCGGAAAATTCCTATACAGAAAGGCACAACAAAGTAGCATGCCTCATCCACTGGAAACTCTGTAAACACTACAACATCACTGTGCCTGAAAAGCACTGGGATCATGACCCTAAGAGAATTACAGAGAAAGAAGAGGTTATGATCACCTGGGACATTCCTATTCCGACAGATAAGAAACTGGATGCGAGGAAACCCAATATAATGGTAAAGGAGAAAAACACCAGAATGGCATATAATAGAAGTGTCAGTTCTGAGTGATTATTCTGTGAATCACATGGAGAGGCACCTGAAGTACCAAGAAAATGTGGCAGAAAGATACAGAAATATTTCCCATTCTACTGGGAGCCACAAGCCTGATAAAGAAGAATTTCCAAGCACATCTTGACAAACTACCCATACATGTTACATCTTACGAACTCCAGAAGGAAGCTCTCTTTGGCATGATGCAAGTACTACTTCGAGGATTAGCAGTAAATCTGAGAGACTGAGATCATACTCCACATACCCTGGCTTAGAAGAGAGGTCATTTTAATGTGCACAGTATGCGCAAAACTAACCCATTTGGAGAAACTGCCCCGAGGCAACTCTTAATTCATCTTCCAGTAAATGTTGCCTCACATCTCAGTTTGCTTTCTCTCAGTCCTTGAGATTATAACCCCCTTTGTTGGTGAGAATTTTCAAATTATCGTTGGATGGGATGTGCTTATGCCGTCCCATCATTTACTTCAGTCTCTTGCCATCTCCAACAGACAATTTTCAAAGGCGTCTACCCAGATAAAGGTATTCATCTCTCTATATAGTTTACACTCAGTCTAGTTACTCATTTTTGCCTATCTTTGTCTGCCTTTGTCTTGCCTATTTTATCTAGATGTCCCCACTGCACCTGTACCCTCTTCTGTCTACTGGGATGTCTCATTGTATAGTGCTACATTGTGAGTTTCCTATTTATATCATATAAATGTGTTCTACCAATCTGCCTATTTGTATTCTGCTGACCTTGCATGTAATTTCTGTTTCCAGTGGCAGAACTGGAAATGAAGGGTGCTGATATAAAATAGCAAAAAGGGGCCCAGAGCAGGGGAATCGATCTTACAAGGTAGAGGGGCAGCTACAACAGGGCCCCTTCCTCAGGTGACCTCGCACTGCTTGGGCTGCTTGGGTGGAATTTTTATCACTTCCTCTCTTTCTTGCTGGTGTGGATGGCTGCCTACTCTACATAAGCAAAGAGGTACTCTCCCTAAATGCACAAGGGCACTATAGCAGGTTCTGCATGGCCAGACGTCCACCAGTCCGCTTTGAGAAATGTTATTGGATGGAGGGAACCATGGAATACCAGTGGCTGTACTCCCAACCCACATCCCGAATCCCACAATGAGCATGCATGCGGAGTCCTCAGAGAATGGGAAATTCACAGTGGCATAGTTATTGCTCTTTTTGACACCTTTGCCATTATCAGGCATACAAGGGATGCAATTCTCTTGCAGCTATGATAAATCAGACGTGCAGCCCCTCTGTGCACATCGCAGTAAGCATGGAAACAGGCCCTTCACAAATAAGAACAAGAGAGTCCGCTGGGCGGCCAGTGAAAGTCACTCTGTAGCTGGAGGATTGAACTTCTGCCTTCAGATCAGCAGATCTTAGCCCCGACTAGTCCTTTAAAGTGACAGATGCATTCTTATTATACAATGACATGAGCGAATTCAGAGATTTATACGTGTCAACCTGCCAGTGTGTCAGATCCAGAGACACCTGCCTGCTGTTTTGTTTGATGGATAGAAACTGCCGTTCAGCTCACAGACTACCATCCACGCTGGAACTATTGCTGAAGTGGTGGCAACTGGAGCCAAGTATACAAAAAAAGAAGCTAATTAAGAAAAATTTAATGCGTGCATATGCACAAATTCTCTTCCCCTGTAATGAATTTTCTAGAGTACATTATTATTCCTGCCCATGCCAAGACTGTTATTAGATTCTAATTGTGCGAAGGAGAACTGGGGAGTTCTAAGGGAGCCAGAGAGGGAGATTAAGAACTTGATAAAATTGAAAGGATCTCTTTTTAAACTTGGCTCATTTTATACATTTCTCCCCCAGGTTAGGACCTTGTGCTGTAAATAATTAAACCGACTCTTATGAAGACTAAAACAGCTGCTTTGCATATTAATAGCGGCTCCGTATTCAGCGTGTGGGCAAGCCTTGACTGAGTGCTCCTGCTCAGTAACCATGGCAACAGGGCATCTGCCTTCTCCAGTATCCTTCATTAATCATTTATAACCCTGGAAAATAAACTTCTTGGATGAGGGCACCGTTGAGAGCACCGGGCCCCGCATAGCTTGCCTGGATCTTGTCAGTGTCTAACCCGTTCTGAGGACTCTAACGAGCCCTCGGCGGGGAGATCGAAATATTTAAATTCCAGGCATCCCTTGAGCCTTTAGTTATTATCACTTTTCCTGAAGAGCGTCTCCTAGTCCTTTGCAAGGTAATTTCATAGCAGACCGCCTAAGTGTGAAGGCAACTCAGGTGCTTAGTCTGAGGCTAGGCGCCTATGGTGGTGAGTTTAGAAGCCGGTTCCTGAGTTGGGCATCTAAAAACAGGCACATAGATGTGCAAATCCCAAAGATCTTATTTCTTTCTTTATTTAACAAGTTTTTTTAGATCGCTTTATCGTATCAGTCAAAGTGGTTTACCTTGTAACTTAAGCTTAGCAATGTACATTAAACAAGGACATTGATAACTTGGATTTTTCTGAGGCAACGGAGGGTTAAGTGGCTTACCCCTACAGCTAATTTACAAAGCTGGCTATGTGGATGTCTCCAGGACGAAGATGTCCATGTTGCATGGGGGTGGGGTGGAGGCATTTCCAGGATGTTCTGCAAAGGATATATGTGGGTGCCCGATTTCAGGAATGGTGAGCACGTCGAAACCCGACAGTAATGTCCATGACTATTCCTGCTCCAGGGCATGAGTAGGCATTAAAAAGCTCTCCTTCTGCCACCAGGTACTCTGATGGTGGCAATACCTTTCACGACCAAAAAGAGAATGGAAGGGAAATGGAGGCACTGGTTCTCTGGTCAGCATGCCGATGCATGTCTCCGCTTGCAAAATAGCAGGCAGGGACATGCATGCAGCATGGGATAGATGTCCTCATTCTAGAATTTTGTTGCGGCGACATTTATGTGGCTGTGACCACTGTTACCCATTTGGAGCACATGCAAGTTTCTGAAATCAGGCTGAAAAACTTACACGTGGCTGGCCTTTTTTCATACAGTTTGACCTGCACGTCCCATAGTGCACCTAGACGACATTTCTAAAATGCGCTTTCAGGTGTCTTCATAAAACACTAGGGGTAAAGCGGCAAACATAGCGCCTAGATTGAAGTCGTGGATATGGCATAAAAGTTCATGCGTAGAGTACATGTGTAAATCGAAACTCCACCCGTACGCTCCCAAAAGTCCACCTCTGAACACACTTACACACAGGTCATATGTGTGCATGCCAGTTAGCATCAGGGTCTTCTGGGGGGGAGCTGAGGCAATATTGAGCCGTTGCCCAGTTAGAAACCTGTGGGTAAAGATAGGCAGAGCATGAGCTGGTCTATCTTTACCTGTGGGAGTGGCTCAATATCGCCATTGCCTGGTTAGCTTCCGCGCTATGCAGTGCCCACAATATTCAATGCTGGTAGCTCAATATCGCCCCGGCATTGAACATCCAAAGTTAGTATTTAGCAGCAGCTATGCACTTTAAAAGCGCTATCCACCATTGCTTAAAATCCCCCCATTATATACTCAGAAAAAAATCACTCAATAAAAAATTAAACAAGATAATAATATAATATAAATAAAAGTAAAGTTAAAAATAGAAATAGTGAACGCAACTGTAACTATCCCTCAAAACTATTACTACTACTACTTCTTAACACTTGTATAGTGCTACAAGGCAAACACAGCACTGTACACAACATGTAAGAGACAGTCCCTGCTCACAGGAGCTCATAATCAATCAGGACAGATGTGTACAACAGGGCACTAGGGTAGAACCAGGGGAAATGGTTATGACACACCAAGTTGTGGTCCTTGACCTTATCTTCTGCCCTAGATGCTATAGCCCCTCTCTCCCCGCATTCGCCAATCCAAGCCCTCACATTCCTGGTTCCATTATGGTGTCCGTCTTCAGTGGCGCCATCTGCGTCAGGTGAGAACATCTGTGATGAAAACCTCCTTCAGCTGTCTCCCTTCAGTTATTTAACATCACTCCCAATATTGTTCTTCAGTTCACGCTGCTAAAAGAACTTACTATTCTGATCTTATTTTGTCTTCCACAAACTCCTCTCGGCAACAGTTTTTAGTTCTCTCTGCTCTTTCTGCATCATCTGCCACGTCCCATCCTGCTGTTCCCATGGTCTCCTCTTCCCCTCATCTCTTAGCAGATTACTTTCACGGTAAAATCTCTACTCTCCATTCCTCCTTCCCAAATTGCTCCCCTCCCCTCGCTTTTGTATCTTTTGCCCCACCTTCCTCTTTTTCCTCCTCTACCCCTCTTGTTCCTAGTCCCTCCCCCATTCCAATTCCTGACCCTGGTTGTCAATCAACCCCTAACCTTTCCTTGGTCCATCACTGGTCCTCTTTTTCTTCTGTCTCTTCTGCTGAATTACTGAAGACCATCATCACATCTCACAAAACAACGTGTCCATCAGATCCCATTCCTTCATCTTGGCTTTCTACTTCCTCTCTTACTCTTCTACTGGTATATTTCCCTCAAACTGGAAGCCTGCCATCATCCGTCCCATCATAAAAAACTCTTCTCTTGATCCTTCTATTCCTGCAAATTATCATCCAGTTTCTACCCTCCCTTTTTTGTCTAAATTACTGGAAAAATTGGTCTTTTTGATTCTACTTTCCTTGATTCTACTAATGCACTTCACCCACGTCAGTCTGGCTTTTGCCCAGGGCACAGCATGGAGATGGTTCTTCTTTCCCTACTTAATGTCTTCACTAGGCACATGATCATGGTGACATCTCGGTGGTGGTTTCTCTTGACCTATCTTGGGCTTTTGACTTGTCGATCATCCTACACTTCTTGCTTGGCTTCATGACTTTGGACTTCAGGGCACGGTTCTTGAGTGGTTTCACTCTTTCCTGTCATATCAGTCTTTTTCCAGTACAGTTGATGCCAGCTCTTTTTCATCTTGTCTGCTTCTTTGTGGTGTCCTCTAAGGTTCTGTCCTGGCCCCGCTTCTCTAATATTTTCATGATCCCTTTGACTCTTCTTTTTCAGCAATTTGGTGTCACAGCCCACTATTATGCAGACAACATATTTCTTCTTCATCACACAAACCCAACATCCCCTGACCTCTCCCCACTCAATGCTTGTCTCTCTGCTATTTTGGCCTGGTTTTCTGATAACTTCCTCCACTTAAATCCAACAAAATCTGCAGCAATCTGGTTTTCATTTGATCTCTCCTCCACTGCTCAGGTTCCACTCCTCTCCGGCATTGCTCTCCGTTTGTCTGATACAATCCGCTACTTAGGAGTTATTCTGGACTCCTCCCTATCATTCCTTGCTCATCTCTCCTCTCTAGTCCATTGCTCGTTCTTTGTCTTGCTTCAGGTCCGTGCTATCCACTCTTTTCTTTTCTCTTCCTCTCTCACTACCCTTCTCATCTCCCTCGTGATTTCTCGGCTCGATTACTGCAACACTGTACTCCTTGGTCTCCAACATTATCAATTGCATCGATTACAGCTCATTTAGAACCCTGCAGTTTGTCTCCTTGTCCATGCTTCCAATCATAATCATGTTTCTCCTCTGCTTACTAGGTATCACTGACTTCCCATAGATCACCATCTACAATACAAATTATTTACCTTGACCCACTGCGCACTCCATACTGGCTCTCCCCGTTATCTCTCTGATCTTCTTCTTCCCTACTATCCTCACCATGCCCTTCATAGAATTCATGCAAACTGTCTCCACCTCCCCTCTGTAACACAGTCTCACTTGGAAACTATCCGCTTCTCAGCTTTTAACTTTTTCGCTCCTGCTTCTCGGAACTCACTTCTCTCCGCTTTACGTTTGGAACAAACATACCAGAAATTCAAGCCTCTGTTGAAAACCTACCTTTTCAATCTGGCCCATAATCTACCCCCCTCCTTAGTCTGATCCCTTCCCTTCCCTCCTTCTTCCTCCCCCTTCTCCTCCTTTTTCTCGCCCCCTTTTTCTGATATATGATTGTCTCTTTTATCCTCTGTCCTGTTTTTAAATAGGTTTTCCTTTGTTTTCTGATTTCTTTTTTATATTTTATTAAATGTTTGTATACCACTCTGCTGTTTTGTGAAGAACGGTAAATCAAGAACCAATAAACATAAACATAATCCCAAGGATGGTCAACAGGAAAATGAAGTATTAGGATCCAAAAGCAGCCTCAAAGAGATGGGTTTTTAGCACGGATTTGAATAGAGCCAGGGACAGAGGCTGGCATATCTACTACACATTGAATCATCAATCTCCGAGAACTGACAGCTAGTAAACAAATAGGTCTTCAATTTTTACTGAAAAGACAATATAATTACTGCCTATGTCTTCCATCTGTTAGCTGCTCAGCTCACACATATTAGAATCTGTCTTCATTATCCGGTTATGCAGAAGAACGAGGAAGAGAGGGAGGCGAGGAGAAGACAAGGATGTCTTTTACGCCTCTTTTGAGATGGTTTGGAATAAGAGAACTTGTAGGAATGTGAACGGGGAAGAACGAAACCTTTGACCCAATAGTAGGGTTGCCGGAACTTTGGAGAGCAGATCTGGGACAACTGGGCAGGGTTGAGCTGGGCTGCGAGGGGCAGGGGTCCTTCCTCCTTGAGCATCTTTTCCCCATATATTTTGAAATGACCAGTAATTTCCAATGTTTAAAAAAAAGACAGTAGCACCCCTTCTTGAGTTACAAGTGCACAAATATATATACATATACACAAACCTTATTTTATACATATAGATAAATATTCTACATATTTCTAAAATTCCCCCTCTTTTTTCAGAAAAGAAGTTAATTTTACTACTACTGTTACTCCTACTGATCATTTATATAGCGCTACAAGGCGTACGTAGCACTGTACAGACACATGTAAAAGACGGTCCCTGCTCATCAGAGCTTACCATCTAGTCAAGACAGACAACACAACAGCTGAGGACAAGGATATATCGAGGGGAATGGTAAGAAAACAGATAGGAGACTAAGCGGATCAGGATCCAAAAGTGGCCTCGAAGAGGTGCGTTTCCAGCCTGGATTTCAAAAGGGCCAGAGATGAAGCCTGATGCACAGCTAGTTTGTTCCAGGCATAAGGAGCAGCAAGGTGGAAGGATTGAAATCTGGTAGTAAAAAAGAAGGGCACAGATAGAAGGGATCTGCCAGAAGAGCGAAGTTCCCGAGGAGGGGTGTAGGGAGAGATATGAGAAGAAAGGTAGTGAGGAGCAGCAGAATGAGTGCATTTATAGGTTGGTAGGAGAAGTTTGAACTGGATACAGAAATGGATAGAGAGCCAGTGAAGTGGCTTGAGAAGAGGAGTTATATGAACATATCGAGGCTGGCGGAAGATTAGCCATACAGCTGAGTTTTGAACAGATTGAAGGGGAGAGACATGATTCAGAAGGAGACCAGCAAGGAGGAGGCTACAATAATCTAGATGGGAAGTGACTAAAGAGTGGATAAGTGCCTTAGTAGTGTGTGTATAAAGGAAGGGACACATTTTGTCAATGTTATAGAGAAAGAAGCGACAGTTTTTAGCAAACTGTTGGATGTGTGGAAAGAGAGAGTAGAGTCAAAGATGACCCCAACGTTGCAAGCTGAGGAAATAGGGAGGAGTGTAATGTTATCCACAGAACAGAATTGAGAGGAGGGGTATGGGGGAGGTGGGTTAGGGGGAAAGATAAGGAGCTCAGGTATGGCCATGTTCAGTTTCAGATGATGGTGATACATCCAGGCAGTAATGTCGGATAAGCAGGCAGAGATCCGGGCCTGGATTCCTGGAGAGATGTCAGGCACAGAGAGGTAGATCTGAGAGTCATCAGCATAAAGATGGTACTGAAAGCCAAGGGAGAAAATAAGTGCACAAAGGGATCGAGTGTAAAGAGAAAAGGAGAGGTCCCAAGACCCCTGAGGTATGCCAACTGAAAGCGGGATGGCGGTAGAGGAGGAACCACAAAAACAGACACTAAAAGTGTGATGGGAGAGAGAAGAAGAAAACCAGGACAGAACAGAGCCCCTAAATCCAAGCGAGGACAAGCTATCAAGGAGGTGCTGATGATCAACAGTGTCAATGGCAGCAGAAAGGTCAAGAAGGATGAGACTTGAGTAGAGGCCTTTGAATTTGGTGAGAAAGAAGTCACTGGAGACTTTGACAAGAGCCATTTCTGTGGAATGTAGAGAACGAAACCAGATTGCAGTGAGTCCAGAAGGTCTTGAGAGGAAAGAAAGTCAAAACAGTGGCTGTGAACCACTCATTCAAGTAGTTTTGAAGCAAAGAGGAGGAGAGAGATAGGTCGATAACTAGAAGGACAAGTAGGATCTAGTGAAGGCTTTTTGAGAAGAGGTGTAACCACAGCATGTTTGAAAGCCACAGGAGCAGTTGCAGTGGAAAGCAATAGGTTAAGGATATGACAGATAGAAGGGATGACTGCAGAAGAGACAGAGCTTAGTAGATGGGTGGGGAAGGGATCAGAGGAGCAGGTAGTCAATTTGAAGGAGGAGAGAAAATTTGCAGTTTCCTCCTCAGTGATTTCAGAAAAGGAAGAAACGGTGACTGAAGGTGAGGGAAAGATATGGGATTGAAGAAGGGGAAGACGAGGTGGAAGCGACCCTGCAGAGAATTCAAGGCTAATCTGGACTTTGCCATGGAAGTAGTCAGCCAAGGTCTGGGCAGACAGTGAAGGAGGGATTGGGGGAGGAGAGATCTTGAGGAGACTGTTGAGTGTAGCAAAGAGACGGTGAGGGTCGGAGGCAAGAAAGTTAGTCAGATGGACATAGTACTCTTGCTTGGCAAGTGCTACAGCTGACTGGTTAGCATGAATTTGAAATGTAGGTAGTCAGCAAGGGTATGTGATTTAAGTCAAAGGCGCTCAAGTGAGCGGGCACAGGAACGTAAGTAGCGGGTTGTCGAGGACAGCCACGGTTGAGATACGGTACACCTCACAGGGTGTGGAATGGGAGGAGCAAGTGCATCCAGAGCAGAGGAGAATATAATGTTATAGCAAGATACTACCTCATCAATGGACACGGATGACATAGTGGAGGAAAGAGTTGATAAGACAGCAGTGGAGAGAGTTGAAGGGTCGACAGTGTGAAAATTCCTAAACATGTTGGTGGAGATTGGGTAAGTCCAAGATGGAGGGTTGTTAAGAGTGAAGGATAGCAGGTGATGGTCAGATAAGGGCAGAACTGTGGTGGACAGGTTTGAGGGTGAGCAGTTGAATGACAAGACAAGGTCAAGGCAGTGGCCATGCTTGTGAGTAGGAGCGGTAGAGCCCAACTGGAAGTTGAATGAGGAGGTTAGGAAAGGAACTTTAAGGTATAATGGTCAGAAGGATCATCAATGTGAATGTTAAAATCCCCAACAATAAGGGAAGGGGAAGACACATCCAGAAAGGAGGAGAGCCAGGAGTCAAAGTCTGTGAGCAAGGTAGAGATGGATTTGTTGGGGGGTACATCTTCTCCTACCGGGATCGATTAGACTGCCTTATCAGAGGAGTATGAAGGAAAAGGAAAGACCTTTGCCTCTGTCCCCACTGAAATTGGGGATGAGAGGTGGTTACAGTCCATAGAGTCAGGGACACTATTTCAAAATCAGGGACAATCCCTGAAAATTGAGGACATCTGGTAACGTTACCCAATAGAGCATTCTCTTGAAGTGATTGAGAGTTGGTATTTTTCTGAACACAGCACTAAGTCAGCAGGTGTTGTAACTAAAGTACATCTAGGTGCTCTGTCCATTGACTCTGAGCACCAAAACTGAAGCCAGAGCCTGCACAAGGTCCTTTTGCAGGATCACCCACTCCTCCAGATTTGCATCTGATTTAGAATGATGACCAACAAAGAAAGCTTCTTTAAAAAATGAGACTGGTGATCTAAATTGTATGACCAGACATTGGACTCCTAAGCGAAGCCCAGATTGCTTGTCATACTTGAAGGTGATCAGGTACAATAGTTTCCAGTTAGTGATACATGCTGACCAGTCCTGACTGTTTAACTTCTATTCTAAAGCTTTCTGGGAGTTGTAGTTTTGATCATCCTATTGATGAAATGGGACTATGAATCCTAGAAACGATTGAACCAAGTTGTCCCGGTTTATCTGGTGCTATGGCATAAATCACTCTAGATTTCTTCCCAGCAAATATTTTGGGCGTTCCTTCCACCACACCCAAGAGGGCAGTCTGACACCTAATGTCCATCCTTTAGGTGAAAGGGGAGGGGAAGAGAAGAGCTCTTACCTTGTTGTAGTTGTTGTTAAGTGCCGTCAAGTCAGTGTCGACCCCTGGTGACCCTCTGGACAGTTGACCTAAACTTTGTTTGATCTTCAGCCAAGTGGATCATTGTTGATAGAGTGGTATGCATAGCTGCTGTTATTGTATTGATCCATCTCATTGCCGGCCTTCCTCTTTTACGGTGACCTTCTACCTTGCCCAGCATTATGTCTTTCTCCAATGATCTCTCTCTTCGCATGATGTGTGAAAGTATGAAAGTCAAAGTCTTGTCAACTGAACTTCTAAGGAAAGCTTAAGTTTGATCTCCTCTAGTACTGACTGGTTTGTTCTTCGGGCAGTCCATGATATACACAGTATTTGTCACCAGCACCATAATTCAAAGGCGTCAATTTTCTTCCTGTCTATCTTTTTCACTGTCCATATGATGTCATTGAAAATACCATGGTCTGGACAAGTCAAATTTTTATATGCAGAGAGACATCTCTGCTCTTGAGAATCTTGTCAAGGTCCTTCATAGCCATTCTACCAAGAGCAATATGTCATCGGATTTCTTGACTGTTAGTCCTTTCTTTATTGATTCTTGATCCATACAAGTTAAAGTTGTCAACTATTTCAATTTCTTCTTTATCAATGATGAACTTACTGTTTTTGCCAGTTGTCAGAATCTTTGTCTTCTTAACGTTAAGGTGCAGACCTATTTTAAGCTATGTTCCTTGATCCTGAGAAACAAATGTTTCAGATCATCTTACTTTCAGCGTGTGCTATCGATGCACAGTAACAGCGCAGTGAAAATGCAGATAGCGCAGCGATTTTCTGTAGTATCTGTGTGAGTGGGTGAAATATGGACAGAAAGAGGACATGTCTGCAATGCAAGGCTACTGCGGACATATTCAGCATACAGTAACCATCCATGATGCTACCACACCACCAGTGTTTGCAATTTTGATGTGGTATCTGCTGGGAAAATACTGTGCATGCCCCACGTCAAGCTATTTATTAAAATACCATGTTAGCTGCCAAATGCTTAGTGTGGTTTAGTAAACAGGCCCCTTTCTTTCAATTGGTACTGTATCTTATTTGAAGAGCATCCATAATGCTTCTTTGACACAGTTCCAAATGTTTGATTCTGCAGATCCAAAGAGGGATAAGAAGGGTCCTGAGATCATAATGAAGCCATTGCATGTACTGTTTTACATGATTCTGATAGGGAACCAATCTAAAAGAGAAGCCTAGAGTGTTTATGCGACTTTTACATGAGATAAAGGTCATCTGAGCTTTTTTCTTTTTCATCTGGGATGTGATTGTTCTTATTCAAGATATTCAGAGAAAGACTTTGTGGTGCACATTTTTCCAAGTCCTGAATTTGAAGGACTAAGGTTTGCACACTTTCAGAAACCTGCATTCACTAAAGACTCGTGAAAACCCAGCTTGCAGTGTCCTCCTTTTCTCACCCCCTCCCCCTCACCGGGTTTATCTAGTGTTGTTGTAGTCGCTTGCATGACACCCCTTTGACATCATGATGAGTAACGTTTGTAATAGGTTTAACGGGGAAGTATCACTATCTCGAGCAAGTAAATTCGTCCCCATTAAGAGGAGAAGGAAACGCTGCCAAGACAACTAATAAGACTGGAATTGAAATTCCGTTTATATAATTTAACTGGAACATACATTCTCAGATATTATGCTTCATCCTAAAATCCATTATGACAGGAAATTTCGGGGCCAACTTTAGAAGCGGCCATATAAAGATACATGTCATTAATGTACGTAAGTCTCCTTTTTTCAAGGACTTATACCTGTGCATGGGCAGTGAACGCACGTGCTGTAGGCAATCGTGATTCTGTAATCGTTCGCATAAGTCTGATGATGCATACTTTCAATGTAGATGTGCACAGGGGTGGAGCTTGAAGCGCAAATTTACAAGTGTAAGTTATTGAATAGTTTAACTTAGGTGCTCTTGAAAAATCTAGGTGCGGGCATTTACACCCGTTATTGAAGAGATGTAAGCGCTCATGTCCAGTTGGTGTACTTTTTTTATCTCCTTATACTCCTATTTTATAAAGTATCCACGGGCTTCACTTTATAAAACAGGTCTCAAACACACGCCATGTTAACGCACATTGACTCTGTGGGAGTTTATGAAATTATTCTCATAAAGACTAAGCAGACGTTCAAAAAGTTAAAAAAACAAAACAACAACTACAAATTAAATTAAATTAAAATAGTCATTGCCTGTGATTCCGAAAAATTTGTTTTAAACCAAGGAAGGCATCGCAGACCTTTCTCTACATCTCATGGCGTGCGTCCTGTGAAAATATTAAATAACCAATTTTATTTCTAATTTCCTAGTCATTAGATACTCACAGTCACATTTCCGGAAGCTCCAAAGCCAGCAGGAATATTAACAGCAGGCAGCCTTGTCTGGTGGCTAAACGGGTATTTAATTCAATTCATTTCTTCGGAGTACCATTCAGAGATAGACAAGGAAGTATAGAAGCAAATCTAGGAATACTCATGAGAAAGAGATGGCCGTAATTTTCACTTGCAGCAGTCACCTTTGTAATTTAAACGCTGATGCTGGTGTTTAAATTAATACATATATTCAGTGGTGATGAATATACATGTTTTATGGTAACCCCTGCTACTGCTCTATGTTTAGGGCAAACTTTGACTAAATGCGCAGCTTATCCAGATAGAGGCTGAATATCGCCTCTGTCCAGATCATTTTTTTGGGTACTGCCTTGCTCCACCCTCTTCTCCGCCCCTTTTTCGGTATGGCTGGTGTCGGGGTGGTTAGACATATCTTCAGCCCAATATTATCCATTTATAGGGTAATTTTATTTAGGTATTTTGCTGTCATGTATGTCAGTATTTGCAAAATTACCCTGTACCTACTTCTCTGCGCAATGACAAGGGTGCCCATTCTTGTATGCAGCTTGGGTAGAGATGTGTTTGGGCATGGAGTGCGGGACAGGTCAAGATTTATGCATGCATGTTCTAAAACATGTGCGATCACGAATGTTGTGCATGCGCGCCTTTGCATCTGTTCTCAAATTAGTGTACATGTGCCTGAGATCATTTATGCTTGTATTTTATAAGGATACAAGTCTGGCTTTCTTTTAGAAAAGGTTCTGCTAAGCGCAGCTGTGTTTGTGTTATGTGATGTACACCGCCTAGAACGCTTCGCACCAGGCGGTATATAAAAAATGCTTTTAAATAAATAAAACAAACTAAATAAAAACGTGGCGCGTTTTCTAAAATACATATGGGGAGGTGCAGGAGGGCACGTGAATTTGCTGAAATGTAAAGTCAGGAGCCATTTCACAAATCTACATGTGGGGAAAAACCAATGGAGGTAACTCTGTGACTTACACATGTAACTGCCACACACAGGGCTGGCCCAACCACTAGGTAAATGAGGCAGTCACCTAGGGCAGCAATCTCTGGAGGGCAGCAGAATCAGGCCAGTCAAAGCTAAATAACAGATTCTGACAGCCAGAGGTGGTGTAAAACTTGAGGTTTGCCTAGGGCTCCAACACTTTGGACTAACTCTAGGGCCAGCCCTGGCCACACATATTCGTGTGGTTTGGTATTTGTAACTTATGCGTATAAGTGGGTATTTTGCAAATCTCTACATTTAAATGCTGTCAATTAACTGCAGAGGCAGCTATTTTGAATTTATTTCAATTTGGAAGGGGAAGTAAACAACGGGGAATTACGGAGGATAACCTTCCTAATCCTTCCTGGCTGAAATGAGCATTTTCTAAAAATCTCTACATGCCAGAGAGCGGCGGTAAATCCTGATGTGTCCACCTCTGCTATACTAAAATAACTACAAACCTCAATTAAAAAGGATACTTCCCAAAACACCCAAAATGATTATAAAAGAATGAAAGAACTATCAGAATGGAGTCAGGGATCACTGCTCGAGAAACTTAGCTCCGCTATATGACAGCGTGTCACCTGTTACTATCCTTATCAATCATCGACTCAATTTCATTCATACAATATCCCTCATACAATATACCTCTACTATAGAGCACGAATGATAGAAGGTTACCAACTCCAAATTGGAAGGCTGAAGGATTACTGGGTCAGTCAACCCAAAGGACAATCATTTTTATTGTAATGTGATAAAGGCAAGACACTCTCATGTTATTAAAGTCTACAGGGCAGAAAAGATTGAATCCCTGAAATTTGAATGCTGCTGTTCTAATCGGAGCTCCATAGAAACTGGCTAAAATTAGAAGAAAACCCTAAACAGGCTACTGGAGTTCTCCAGTTCCTAAGGACACAGGATGTGCTATTTTTACATCTGATACCATGAAGTTGGAGGTTAACTATGACCCTTCTGATATTCTGCTTCCTGCCTTTAATTCCTCTCATTGAGTGACCACCATAGGGCTTTATCGCCTGGCCCATCTCCAAGTCCTGGTCCTGGATTTGAGAGACCGTCGCATGTCCTTTATGAATACAGACTTTAAATACATTAGAAACTTTGGGGGAGAAGTCAAGCTTGGAATGTAGACCTGGCTTGAAGCTGCTTGGGAAGTGTCATGTTCACTCACACAGAAAACATAAATCTTCTAAGAGAAAAACATCAACTCCCTTTCTCTCATAATAAACTTGCCTTGGTCGAATGCCCATGTATGGTAAGTAATGTCCCAGAGCCGCTCATTATTTGGCATTTGATTCCTAAAACTCACTCCCTGCTGCAGAGGAGCGATGTTTATCTAGAGAGATCCTGAAAATGCATTTTCGGTTGTTATTTAAGAAAAGAAAATGGCCCTTCATATGTAACTGCTTTCCTCAGGGATCTCAAGACAGGGAAGTATTACAGACCCACTAAATGCTAAATACATAATCACATCACATGAACCAAAATACAGTCAAGGTGAAACTGTTACTATAGTCCTGGTCAGATAGGCAGGGAAGATTTCCAAGAGTTGAAGGCTAGAGCTTGGGCCTGCTGCACCTAAAGGGAATGGGGTCAAATTTCTTTAAAGGGCCCTTGCTAATTAAATCTGTCCTTAAAACCTGATCAGGATTAAAAGGAAATAGGTTCTAATTAGAGGCAGTAAGTGGACACACACACACACACACACTCAGACTTTCTTGTGTTCAAGAGCCCTGAATTGATAAAGTATGTTACTCGATAACATTGTAACATTGACCTTCGTTTTGGAGACAACACAGAGGCAATGTCAAGCAGCAAGGAACGGAATCGATATATGTAGAATGGATTTGATTTACTAGCACTGGGTTAGGTTTCACCTGCCCAGGTCTCATCTCTAAACCATATGAGCTGTCTACTTATGCAGAACACTTTTACAGTTTGTCTACAGAGGAGAAAGTCTTGATGGCGCTTTGATATTTGACTTCAAGTTTTCCAGAGGAAATATCTGCCTTTAGCATTCACCAAATGCATCTCTTCCTACTTGGATGCCATGATAGTGTAACACAGAAGATCTGCCCTCTGCCTCAGAAGCACAGAAATCTGCTGTTTGCAGTTTAGATTCTGACAGGCAGGCAAGTCACAAGGTTTCCAGTTACCATAGGCAACGTAAACAAACTCAGACACGAGGTCTGCAGTCACGCCTAGCTAGTAAGCATTCCCCAGCTGCTGATGAAAACGGCTTTCACCTGTGCAAGGGAACGCCCAAGAAGCTGTATAAAAATACTCAGGGCAGTCAGAGTTAGACTGGCAGGACACGAGAAACTTGCAAGACACGAGAGACTTGCAAGACTCAGAAGAAAGCTCAGAATATTCAGGAAATACAGACACAGAGTCAGAACTGCCTGGAACTTCTAGCAGGAAGCCACAAAGGAATTCACAGAAAGAAACACGAAGAGTTTCACACGGAGAGGTCAGCTGTAAGAAGCACTTACCTCTGACGCAGCTTGAATTTCCTAAGCACTGGGCTGTGCTGAATGAATGGGAGGCAGTGGAAGGCAAACCGTATGTATCTGAAAAGCATGGCAGCTTAAAACAGTTACAAACCCTAGAGAGGGAAAGAAATGCTATTGAAGATGTGTATGTCTGACCCTGAAGAGTGTGTGCCAGTGAAACCCTGCAAAAGATTTCCAAGAGAGAAATCTTCACATAATAGAAGAGAACAGTGTTATGGTTTACAGCCAAATGTAAAAGGTAGGAAGTTTAAAAGTTTTAAGGATAAAGCTTACTCAGAGAAAGGTGTTTCTCCTCCCTGCTATTACAAGTTATATGACAGCTATTTGCCCTGCTGTGAAGAAGGCTGTTCAGAGAGCACTGATAGAGATACGGGACTAAGAAAGGTGCAAACTTTCTGTTCTAATGAAAATACTGTAAATGATAAAGCAAAGTGTGAGCCTATGATTACAGAGGCTGGTATTGAAAGCCCATGTGATGAAGCCATGGATTGTACGCTGTTGTTATCCGATATGGTTTCCTCCTTATGCTGAAGCCAGGATAAGAGTGCCTCGTGAGTGCTGAGAAAGCTAAGAAGAGACAGCTAGCATATCGGATAAACTTTATACTGTGATTTATGAGTTCTGTTGAAGCAAGATGCTATGTTTAAGTTTTCTTCAGTTTACCAGAAGTATGGTTGTATCCTGAGTTTTTTGTATTATAACCTTTTTGAAAATCCAGCCCCGGGAGGGGAATAAAAATCCTTTTGAAAAACCTGACCACTTGACTCACAACTACAACTTTCTATAAGAAAGGTCAGGACCAGCAGTCTGGCTGTTAGCTTAGGCCGCAGTCCAGCTCCTGCTGGTGACATAAATGGCGTAGTATTTTGGATTTTTGAAAAAAAAAATACTACAAAAGGCTTTCTTCAAAGAGGATACAGCTGGCTGAAAAAAAAAAAAAGCCAAGTGAAGAAAATCCTGAGGAAGAAAAACCTGGGTTGGAGTTTTCCAGCAACTGGATTCCCACATCCTGACCTGGAAGGAGGCGTGGACAAGAACCTTTCTCAACGCGAGATCCTTCACCGTGCTAAGGTACAAGTAGGTGGGCACGGGTGGTGAGGATATTTGAGAAAGGAGAGGAAATTTGTACCTTGAGAGGCAGGCAGAAAGGAAAAAAAAAAAAAAAGAAAATTATGCCGCACTTGGTGGGCCCTGTTTTTTTTCTTCCCTGCAGGTACGCTGAAACGCCGTGATGGATCCCCAGGAGATGCGAGAGTGGATGGCAGCCCAGTGGAAAGCCCAGAGTGAGCTTATGAGACTAACACAAGAACGAACTATGGCAGCGCTAGCCGCGCAGCAACAGCTGCTCTTGGACTTACTAGCAGCTCTGGTGAAGAGGACACATACGGCGGACGAAGCTGGAACACTATTACCACATGTGGTAGGACCACAAAACTGCAGTGCATTGGCACTAGGACAATTGCAAAGTACTGATAACTTTGATGATTACTCAGATGCTTTTGAGAGAATTGCGGAAGTGGCTAAATGGCCACTAGACCAGTGGGCTGTGAGGTTCGCAATGTCTCTGACCGGAGAGGAATTGGCGGCCTACAAGGCTATGCCCGCAGGCCTAGCATCCAGTTACCCGGATGTAAAGCTAGCAGTAAGGGATAGGTTAGGATTAACTTCTATTCACTACCGGCGTCTGTTTAGAGAGGCAAAGCTCTTGCCTAAAGAAACGCCGAAAGCATTAATGCAGAGATTAAAAGGCTTGGCAACAAAATGGCTTGCTCCTGAAAAAGCAACTGTTGAGTCTCTGATGGACGCGGTGCTTCTCGAGCAATATTTTGAGGCCGTACCACCAGAGGTCAAGGTTTTCTTATTGTTACAAAAATGTAAATCCACTAAGGAAGCGGCTGAACTCACGGCGTGCTATTTTGAAGCAGAGTTAGCCGGGACTTCCAGGGATAATGTTTTGAAGGTAACAGGCATGGAAAGAATGCCAGGGTTTAGAAAGGCCTGTAATTATGTGGTACATGAGAAAAGTGTGAAAAAGTATGATGTTACGAAATGCTTTCACTGTGGAAAAACTGGCCACATACGCAGGGAATGTAAAGAGCGTACTGCCCTTATGTCAGGTGGAGAGAGACACGCTGGGGAGGGATTTGTGCTTGATGTCCAGGTGGAAGGGGTAGATGCTGTAGCGCTCCTCGATTCAGGAGCAGACCAAAGTATGGTCTCCCACACAATGTGGCAGGCTATACTGGCTCATAATCCCACTGTCCTCTGCAAAACAGGCCAGAATGTGCGAGTGAAGTGTGTGCATGGGACCTCCTCATATTACCCATTGTATAGTGTGCTTGTGGAAGGGCTAGGTACTAGTGAGGAAGTACCAGTGGTGGTAATCCCAAACCTCCCGAGAGAGATCGTGTTGAGGAGGGACTGGCCTCCTTTTCGGAAAGGCCTCAAGGAAGGTCTAAGCGAAAGAACAGGCTTAATTTCCACTAGATCCCAGAGTAAGGCCTCAGGGGCAGGGACAAGTTCGCTAACTGAGCCTGAGGAAGTACCTGAGCGTAGGGACATATCCCCAGAACGAGAGACTAGCCTAGACAGGGAACCACAAGACACACTTCCCTCTAATGAGGATTTAATTAACCTTCCTAAAAAGACTAGGAAGAGTAAGCCTGAAAGGCGCCAGGAAAGGAGACATAGGTCGCAGGGAAGGGCAGACTGGGAAGCCGGGGAGGGATTACCTTGGGTGCCAGCCGAGCTGGTGAAGAAATTCCCTTCCTTCCCTAAAGAGCAGCAGGGTGATCCAGCTTTAAAAAGGGCATTCGAGTATGCTCAAGAAGCTAGGACAACCTTACCAAGGTTCTTCCTAGAGGGAGAATTGTTACATAGGGAAAGTGCTGATCCGAGAACAGGTACCGTATGTAAGCAGCTGGTGGTGCCAACTACCTTTAAGTCGGTAGTCATGAAATTGGCACACGACCACCCCGTAGGCAGTCATAAAGGTGTCCAAGGGACATTAGATCAGATTCTGGCTCGCTTTTATTGGCCGGGAGTATTCAAGGAGACAACTCGATACTGCGAATCCTGTCCCGCGTGCCAAAGGGTCACGGCTGCCAAACCGAAGCCAGTACCGATGGTTTCACCACCCACCATTGCAACCCCAGTGCGGCGATTAGCAATGGACATTGTAGGGCCCTTAGTGAGAACACCGAGGGGTTTTCAATATATTTTAGTAATCACGGACCATGCGACTAGGTTTCCATGGGCCATACCTCTGCGCAATATTTCCGCAAAGACCATATCGATAGAGCTCATAAAGTTGTTTTGTGAAATTGGGTTTCCCCAGGAGATTTTAACTGATCAAGGGACAAACTTCACCTCAAAACACTTGGCCATGCTTTGGGACGCCTTTGGGGTACGTCATATCCGCACCTCAGCATACCATCCCCAGTCCAACGGACTGGTGGAAAGAATGAATCAGTCATTAAACCAGATGTTAAGGCGGAGCCTAGAGGGGAATATGGTTGAATGGGATAATGTACTTCCCTTCGTCCTTTACGCGTGCCGAGAACGCGTACAAGCATCATTAGGGGCATCCCCATATGAGTTGTTATTTGGTAGGGCTCCGAGAGGAATCTTGGATATCCTTCGGGAGCAATGGGTTGCACCAGATGAGACAGAGGTAGGGGTACCCCAATTTCTTAAGGACCTCAGGAACCATTTAGAACAGACATCCCAAGTGTCCATGGACAATCTGCAGGCTAGCCAGCACCAGCAGAAAAAGTATTATGACCGGGGGACTAAAACAAGGCATTTATCTGTTGGGGATAAAGTTTTAATCCTAGTAGCAGATGCCGGTCCGAAGTTTGAGGCCAGATGGAAAGGCCCTGGCACAGTGGTTGAGAAGGTGGGTCCCGTTTCCTACAGAGTAGAGAACGAAAGGGGGCGCTGCCAAATATACCACCTGAACCTGATAAAACCTTGGCAGGAAAGGTCTGCAGCAGTGAGGTTAGTACACGTAGAGAGCCGAATGTTTAACTTAAGTAGGATTACGTGCTGTCCGACGAGGGCGTCTGCAGCTCGTAATATCTTAAGGGGGGGGATGTGTAACACGGAAGATCTGCCCTCTGCCTCAGAAGCACAGAAATCTGCTGTTTGCAGTTTAGATTCTGACAGGCAGGCAAGTCACAAGGTTCCCAGTTACCAGAGGCAACGTAAACAAACTCAGACACGAGGTCTGCAGTCACACCTAGCTAGTAAGCATTCCCCAGCTGCTGATGAAAACGGCTTTCACCTGTGCAAGGGAATGCCCAAGAAGCTGTATAAAAAATACTCAGTGCAGTCAGAGTTAGACTGGCAGGACACGAGAAACTTGCAAGACACGAGAGACTTGCAAGACTCAGAAGAAAGCTCAGAATATTCAGCAAATACAGACACAGAGTCAGAACTGCCTGGAACTTCTAGCAGGAAGCCACAAAGGAATTCACAGAAAGAAACACGGAGAGTTTCACACGGAGAGGTCAGCTGTAAGAAGCACTTACCTCTGACGCAGCTTGAATTTCCTAAGCACCGGGCTGTGCTGAATGAATGGGAAGCAGTGGAAGGCAAACTGTATGTATCTGAAAAGCATGGCAGCTTAAAACAGTTACAAACCCTAGAGAGGGAAAGAAATGCTATTGAAGATGTGTGTATGTCTGACCCTGAAGAGTGTGTGCCAGTGAAACCCTGCAAAAGATTTCCAAGAGAGAAATCTTCACATAATAGAAGAGAACAGTGTTATGGTTTACAGCCAAATGTAAAAGGCAGGAAGTTTAAAAGTTTTAAGGATAAAGCTTACTCAGAGAAAGGTGTTTCTCCTTCCTGCTATTACAAGTTATATGACAGCTATTTGCCCTGCTGTGAAGAAGGCTGTTCAGAGAGCACTGATAGAGATAAGGGACTAAGAAAGGTGCAAACTTTCTGTTCTAATGAAAATACTGTAAATGATAAAGCAAAGTGTGAGCCTATGATTACAGAGGCTGGTATTGAAAGCCCATGTGATGAAGCCATGGATTGTACGCTGTTGTTATCCGATATGGTTTCCTCCTTATGCTGAAGCCAGGATAAGAGTGCCTCGTGAGTGCTGAGAAAGCTAAGAAGAGACAGCTAGCATATCGGATAAACTTTATACTGTGATTTATGAGTTCTGATGAAGCAAGATGCTATGTTTAAGTTTTCTTCAGTTTACCAGAAGTATGGTTGTATCCTGAGTTTTTTGTATTATAACCTTTTTGAAAATCCAGCCCCGGGAGGGGAATAAAAATCCTTTTGAAAAACCTGACCACTTGACTCACAACTACAACTTTCTATAAGAAAGGTCAGGCCCAGCCGTCTGGCTGTTAGCTTAGGCCGCAGTCCAGCTCCTGCTGGTGACAATAGATTGCATTTCCTAGTAAAGCTGGATCCCTTCTACTGATCAGAGGGCTCCAAAGGGTTTTCTGTCAGACAGCTAACTTTCCCAATATCCTTGAGACTATTGAGGGTGCTCAACTGAGTTCAGACCTTTCAGATCATTGAGAACCATCTATTAGAACCATGAACATTTCCGTAGCTTCGATATCCAAGTATGTTGTGGCTATAGAATGCTTATGAAGTCCAGGTTTTCTGGATTCTGCCATGATGTTGATATACTGTGTCCAGGGCTTTCCTAATCACTAGGCAAACTAGGCAGTTCTCTAGGGCAGAAGCTTCTGGGCGGCATCAAAGAGCAAAACATTCAAAGCTAAGCAACAGATTCTAACAGCTAGAGGGCATAAGGCTAAAGGTTTGCCTGGTGCATCAACACCTTGAACCAACTCTGGGATTGGCCCTGACTGTGTCATGATAATGTTGGCTGTTATAACAATCCTATCTTGCAACATTACAAGACCTACAGAACTACTACTACTGAACATTTGTAGAGCACTACCTGATTTCAATGGGCAGAATCAGGGACTACAAATACCACATTACTTTGGGATGTAAGTTTAAAACCCAGACTGGCCAAAAAATCTCCCTGTTGGAAATGGGTAATTTGGCAGCTCTGAGACTTGGAAGATGTGATGCAGCCTAAAAGCCACAAGGTCTACAGCGCAGAGAACCTTTGGCCTAACTTGAGATGAGATTTCAGTATTTCATGGGGCAGAATCAAATATGGGACATATGCTGTCATCCTTAGCTACTGCAGATTAATTTTGTTCACTTATTTGTTTATTCAAAATACATTCCCAATCCATTGATCCAAGAGCTGTGTTTTCGCAGCAGATTACAATCAGCAACATTAAAAACACTCCATAATCCAGCAACAACCAGAAAAAAACTGGCACTTCCAAACTCGGTGGAGTCCAGCCTCATAAACTAAGAAAGTCCTTAACTGTTTATGAAAAGTACGATCATTTTTCTCCGTCCTTGACGGTAGGTATTACATAATGTGGGGCCTCCTACGACACTGTTTTTGCTTGTGTTAACAAGTAATGGGCTTTGTGAACAGAAGGTATGGAATGCAAAAATTGTTTAGAAGAACATAAAGTTTGCCCTGGCTTATTCTCCCTAAAAAGATCTTAAAAGTGATCAGGACCTTCCTCAATTCAGACTATAAAAAATGACTGTCAGTACCATAACTTCGATCCATTGCTGAATCAGAAACCAATGCAGAGCAATCAAGGAAGAAGTCATACAATTAGATCTGCATCCCATAGCCAAGCAGATAACCTCAGTCTGTTCTAGCAGTAATACGTGTACCATTGATTTTGGAAGGCCCAGAAAAATGGAATTACAGTAGTCTGGTACAGACAAGATCATCACCTGGACCACCGTACAAAATACTGTCAAAGGAATCTGATATTTCAAGTTCCAGAGCAGCTATAGGTTTAAAAAACTGCATGTGATACGGTTTTAATATGTCCCTTTAATTGTAAAACAGAATCAAACAAGACTCCCAGGTATTTTGCTTCAGTGCTAAGAGGAATTGTAACATCCTCCAAGCTCCACACATTCTGTCCTTCAGGAGGTTTTCATCTAGAAAGTCTAGAAATCCAAAATGTTTCTGTTTTTTATAAGTTTAGGAGCAATCTAGGTTCATGTACCCATGATCCCACTGATTCAGCAGTAGAATTGCAGTCTCCCTAGTATTCTGCACTGGAATAAACACTTGCAGGTCCTCTGTACAGATTCAAAAGGTAATATCTGATAAAGTCAACATCTGAGTCAAGGGTTGTAAATAACCCTGGAGAGAGGGCCGAGCCCTGAAATTGCATCTCAAACCAGCCAGAGACCTTACCTGTCATTGCCACCTGTTGGTAGGGTATCACTCAGATAAAAAAGATCAATGCCAATTCAAAACCACCCCCTTATCCCTATCTGGTTTCAGTATCACAGAATCTAAGCCTCCATCATAGTGGGAGAAAGATCTTTCCTCTCCAACACATTATTATCAACTAGGGTTGCCAGATTTTTGGAGAGCATATATGGGACATCTCAGCAGGGTTGGAATAGGCTGGGAGGGGCAGGAGTCCCCCCTCCTCACATATTTTTACCCTATATATTTTGAAATGACCAGTCTAGGTAGCATTCAGTAATTTCAAAGGTACACAAAAGGCAGCTGCGGCATGCATACCTACAATAAATACATCTAAATTAATCTAAAATTCCTGCTCTTTTTTCAGTAAGGAAGTTAATTTTACATCTTCTCCTACCAGGATTTACAAGACTGTTCTTTGCCTCTGTCCTCATTGAAATCAGGGACAGGAGTTGGTTCTAGTCCATGGAATCTGGGATGCTACCTCAAAATTGGGGATAATCCCCAAAAATCGGGGAACATCTGGAAAACTTATTATAAGCCAGCGCTGGCCTGAATTTCTTATAATACTCAGCTGTAAACCCATCAATACCTGGGGCCTTACCTGGAGCCAGGCCCTTGATCACCTCCAAGACCTCTTGAGCTTTAATGGCTACATTTAGAGGTTCTGCCTGTTACACTGTGAATCAAGGAAGTGCTAAACCCCCCCCAAGAAATGACTCCATCTGCTCCTGACTAATAGGTTAAGCCATGTAGAGACAATGTGGGAAGGTCACAGGCCTTTCCTTAATGTCGCTAGCTTTCTACAAGCAATGACCTTCCAAATTTCTAATCCCCCAGATAGATTGATCAACCACCTGTTTCTTAAGCTTTTTTTTTTATAGTGCTGTCTCCTAGTGACCCAGCTGCCTCTGGGTTTTCTTGGCAATGTATCACTGGAAGTAGATTGCCAGGCCTTTTCTTCCAAGGCAATGGAGGGTAAAGTGACTTGCCCAAGGTGTGCCCTTGATCTTCTGGGTACTAGACAGTTTCTCTAACCACTAGGCTGCTCCTCCTTTTTCTTAAACTTAGAGTCAATTAATTAGCCTTATTATCCCTCTCATAATAGTGCCGCTTGACTCTCCAGCTTAAAAGTCAAACCACGCTTGTCTAGCCACTCAAGCTATGTCTGAGTTTTGACCACGTCATGCCACACCTGTCTCTAAGGGGCTTGTTTACTAAGCAATTCAATGGGGCCGCGGCTCTGATATTGGTCGGAAGTCGCTACAGCTGCTTAGTAAACAAGCCCCTAAGTGTTGTTTTTGCAATTGAAGCAGCCTCCATTCCCTTTGCAGCTTGTCATGAGGCTGGAGCCACGGAAGGTGCAGGTTTAGAAAAAAACCCTGTCTTTCATAGAGTTGTGGATGTGCAGAAGATGCAATTACCTTGCAGCACAGCTAGAGGGGGCAGGAGTAATCCTACAGAGGCTGAGTCATCGTGCCCAGCCACTGATTGTATGAGTGTTAACCAGCTGCACCTGAAGGCAAGCCCGGGAGTTTCAAAAGTAAAATGCCTTTATAAAGGAAAGACAGCCAGAAGGAAGTGGTGTGGAGGAGGAATCCAGTTAGGAGGAATCCATTCGGAGGGAACTCAGCCAGCAGCAGTTCAGTCAGAAGGAAGGAGAAGGAGTGTGGAGAAGGAGAGAGTCCACACGGAGCAAGCCCAGAGGAACAGAATCCAGACGGAGACTATCCAGAGGGATAGAGTCCAGAGGGGAAGAGCACAGAGAGACGGAGTCCAGAGAGAGGCTGCCAGGAGAAGCAGTTTGGCTGGAAGGAGTGACACTCCCAGCCCAAGTAATGTAGCTGGATCAAGCAGCACAACAAAAGCAGCAACAGCTGAAAGAAGAGCACAGAAAACCAAGGAGCCATGCTTTAAGAGAAGCCTACATTCACCTGAGTTCACTGGACTAGGATTACAAGGTACAAGGAGGAGAGGTTCCTATAGCAAAGCTACCTTTACACAGAAGCACAGAGGTTGGGAATCCTCACCAGGTTTTCCTGGGCTTCAGGAAGGCAAAGCATTGCACAAGAAAACCTGTCTCCAGAGAGAAGTACGTCAGAGAGAAAGCTCCAGGTGTAGCAGCTGCAGGAACATAAGAACATAAGAACATAAGAAATGCCATACTGGGTCAGACCGAGGTCCATCAAGCCCAGTATCCTGTTTCCAACAGTGGCCAATCTAGGTCATACGTACCTAGCAGTTTCCCCAAAAGACACAGGTTCTGCAGTGCTTGTACTAGGCCAAGCATTGATATCCTGGGTCCCTTTTTAATAGTGGTTTATGGACCTTTCCTCCAGGAACTTGTCCCAAACCTTTTTAAACCCAGCTATACTAACAGCCCTTACTACATCCTCCCGGTAACAGATTCCAGAGTTTGATTACACGTTGAGTGAAGAAATATTTTCTCCTATTTGTCTTAAATAGTTTACCCTGTAGCTTCATTACATGTCCCCTAGTCTTCTATATTTCTGATAGCGTAAACAATTGATCCAACGTTTTATCCGTTCCACTCATTCATTAATTTATACACCTCTATCATATCTCCCCTCAGCCGTCTCTTTCTAGGTTAAAGAGCCCTAACCTTTTTAGCCTCTCTTCATAGGAGTAGCCTTCCATCCCCTTCACCAATTTGGGTGGCTCTTCTCTGTACTTTTTCTAATAACTCTATGTCCTTTTTAAGATACGGTGACCAGAATTGCACACAATATTCAAGGTGCGGTCGTACCATGGAGCGATACAGAGGCATTATAATATCCTTTGTTTTATTCTCCATCCTCTTTCCTTATGATACCTAGCATTCTATTTGCTTTCTGGCCGCCGCTGCACACTGGGCGGAGGGTTTTAACATGTTATCCACGATGACTCCTAAATCTTTTTCCTGGGTGGTGGTGGTTTCTAATGTGGAGCCTTGCATCGTGTAACTATAGTGTGGGTTGTTCTTTCCTAGATGCATAAACTTTGCACTTGTCACATTAAATTCATCTGCCATTTGGATGCCCAGTCTTCCAATTTTATCCAGATCCTCCTGCAGTTTCCACAATCCTCTTGGGTTTTACAACTTAAACAGTTTTGTGTCATCTGCAAATTTGATAACCTCACTAGTTATTCCCTTTCCAGGTCATTTATGAATATGTCAAAAAGTAGCGGACCCAGTACAGGATCCTGGGGTACTCCGCTATTCACCTTTTTCCATTGGGAATATTGGCATTTAGCCCTACCCTGCTTTCTATCTTTTAACCAGTTCCCGATCCACAATAGTACACTGCCTCCTATCCCTGACTTTTTAGCTTCGCCAAAAGTCTCTGATGGGGGACCTTGTCAAAAGCTTTCTGAAAGTCCAGATACACTATATCAACCGACTCAACCTTTGTCTACCTGTTTATGCACACCTTCAAAAAAACAGATCAGATTAGTAAGACAAGATCTTCCTTGTCTAAAGCCATGTTGGCTGTCTCCCATTAGGCCATGACTATCTACATGCTGTGTAATTTTGTTTTTATGATGGTTTCTACCATTTCCCTGTAATGACGTCAGGCTCACCGGTCTGTAATTTCCCGGGTCACCCCTGGAACTCTTTTTAAAAATTGGTGTTACGTTGGCGGGAACCTCCATCTTCAGGTATTACAGATGATTTTAATGAAAGTTCACAGATTACCAATAAAGGTCTGCAATCTCATATTTCAGTTCTTTCAACACTCTGGGATGTATACCATCCGGTCCAGGTGATTTGCTACTATTCAGTTTATCAAATAGTGTAATATATCTTCCCGGTGTAGCGATATTTCTCTCAAATTCCTCTGCAGTATCACCTTTAAATACCACTTCAGTCTTGGGTAACATCCCTACATCTTCCTTCAGTAAAGACCGAAGCAAAGAATTCATTCAGCTCTCTGCTATAGCCTTGTCTCCTCTTACTGGCCCTTTACCCCTCTATCATCTAATGGTCCAATGACTCTCTCACAGGCCTTTTGCTACGAATGTACTTGAAAAAGTCTTTATTTCGGGTTTTTGCTTCCGTAGCAAGTTTTCTTCTAAAATTCCCGCTTTGCCTGCTTATCAATGCTTTGCATTTTAATTGACAGTGCTTGTGGTGTTTCCAGTTTTCATAATTTTGATCTTTTTTCCATTTCCTGAAGGTTGCTCTTTTGTGAGCAACAGCCTCTCTGACCTCACCTTAAACCATGCTGGCAGTTTTTTGGACTTTCTTCCACTTTTCTTAATGCGTGGAATACAGCTGGTCTGGGCTTCGAGGATAGTATTTTTAAATAACACCCAAGCTTGCTGTAAGTCTTTTAACCTTTGGAACCGCTCCTTTTAGTTTTTTCCGAACTATATTCCTCATCTATCATAGTTCCCTTTTGAAAGTTAAAAGGTAGTACTGTGGATTCCTTTACTATATGTCCTTCCCACTGATTAAATCAAACATGATCATACTATGATCACTATTGCCAAGTGGTCCCAACACCCTTATTTTCTTGCACCAGATCTGGCGTTCACTAAGGACTAGGTCCAGTATGGCTCCCCTTGGTCGGTTCATGAATCAGCTGCTCCAAGAAGCAGTCATTTATTTCATCTAGAAACTTTATCTCTTTAGTTGTCTGCTGTGACACTGTCCCAGTCGATACCGGGGTAATTGAAATCACCCATTATTACTACTCTGTTGTGGCTTTTGTTAGCTTCCTTGATTTCTTTGAGCATTTCATCATCCATTTGTTCATTTCTGGCCAGGTGGTCGATAGTATACTCCCACTGCCATCACCTTCCCCTTCATAAATGGAATTTCAACCCATAGAGATTCTACAGCAAATTTTGTTCCCTGCAAAACTTTAATCCTTTCTGACTCAATGCCCTCTCTAACATAGAGCGCAACCCCTCCACCAATTTGTTCAGCTCTATCATACGATATAGTTGTATCCAGGTATCACAGTGTCCCAACTGGTTATCCTCCTTTCACCATGTCTCTGAGAGTGCAATCATATCTAACCTCTCATTTAGTGCTATATATTCTAATTCTCCCATCTTATTGTTTAGACTTCTAGCATTGGCATACAAGCATTTTAGAGACTGTATTTTATTAATATTAATCTGGCTATTGGTAGGCATGGGTAATTGGGAATCCTTATGCTCTGTCTGCTAAGCCAAGGTATGGTGGCTCTTTACTTTTAAAAGAAAGCCTTGCTCCTAGAAACTCTGATAAAGCAGACGCTCAGTATATGAGAAGAAGGAACAAAGCAGAGCTTTTCAAAACAATACCTAAGGGCTTAACAGAAGAGTCTTACTGGAAGCAAAGAAGCAGAGACAGACCCTCTAAACTTGTAGCCATAAGGGAAAGCACTTATTCAGAGGAAGAAGCCAGTGACACAGAGTCCATGGAAATAGAGTTTGAGAATACTATTCCCATTCCTCAGGATGAATCCATGGATTGTACTTTTTGTGCTACTACTAGTCTTGAGTCCTTAGTAGAACTGTAAATATAAAAGAAACCCTGCAATCAATTGTGAAGCTTATAACAGTTTGTTTGCCTGCTTGTTTAATTTACTTTGGAATGAAAGAATCCTCAGTTAAACCCTGCATTCAATTGTGAAGCGTATAACAGTTGTTTGCCTGCTTATTTGGTGGAACCCTTTATAAAGAAGGACTATCTTTATTTTCTTATGTCTTAGTGAACCCTTGCAGTAAAGGGGAAATAAAGCCTTATTACCCTCCACTCTTGGCTTATATAATTTGTTCTCACAAGGAGCTAAAACTTCAAGGACCAAACTGCACTGGGCCTTAAAGAGCCATTGCTCCTTAAAAATAATGAAAATGCTCAGCATGCCCTTACAGCCATTGGCCACTGGGGGCACCTGATGACAAGCTACACTGCCCAAATCATCAAGCTGCCTCTTGCAACAGCCTTAAAGGTGTCCCACACTATAGCAAAGCAACTTGTGGAGCTCCAAATAATCTTCAGTTACTTTTACATGGGTTTTCTGAAGATTTTCCTGACTTAATCAAGGAACAACATTGCAGCAGAAGCTCCCTGTGAATTCCCGGCAAATATGTCCAACGCAGGCCATGGTATAGGCCTCAGGTCTGATGCTAACAGTTTAGGACTATCCAGAGGGTCACCACGAGTCGACACTGACTCAACTGCACTTGACAGCAACATTTACATCTGCTTTCAATCATGCATAATGTCCACACCTTGAACGTAGACCTTATTGCTGCCGAAGTTTCACTAGTATTTTGTAAGTCGCCAAAATAGGCACCTTCCTGTTTAAGTAACCTAGGTTCCTGGTTATAAAATGACTCCCATACCAACTGAATATTGCCAACTATCCCTATAGTTCGGAAGAATGTCCACGTTCTTCTCCGGCACTACTCAGATTCTGCTGGGGCAACCTGTAAGAACAGAGTGCCTCATAAAATACACAGATGGGGGATTATACATGTGAAGGCACATTTTGGAAAAGACGTGGAGATCAAAATAGAGCTTCTGAGGTCATGAAGTTCACCATTCCGGTGGTATTTTAGAAAACGCTCTGCTAGACGTGGAACCTTTTCTAAAATACAGAATAAGGAGATGCAGGATTACTGTGCAGATATGGTTATGGTTTAGGCATTTGATATACCGCCCTTTACTTACGCATCAGAGCGGTTTACGCATCAGAGCGGTTTACATGTATATACTAACAGGTACTTTTTATTCCCTTGTCCTCACAGGGCTCACAATCTATGTGGAGCTGAAGGAGTCATTCTGCAAAACCACATGTAGGAAAAATCAATGTGATCAACACGGATGCCATAAGCGTGTAAGCACTAGATTTCACAGTGCGCACATGTCAATGCTGACACAAATGTTTGGTATCTATTTTGCAAGCCTACACACACAAATACCGACAATGAACAGTCGCCACTATCTCTATCTAATTGAACTTGAAGGGGAAATAAAGAATGGGGGATTAAGGAGATAACCCCCCTTAATCCCTCCTATAAAGGACTGGCCAAACTGAGCACGTTTGCAATACCTAAACATGCCAGGCAGCAGCTATAAATCCCGATGCTGATAGCTGCAGTCATACATCTGTAAATTGAGACCTTTCTACAATCGCTGTGGGGAATATTCAGTGGCGGTGGTTAACCGCGTTCTAAGACGGCTAGCCGTTGCCGCGGAAACGTGAATATCTGGGTTGTCTGGACTTCCAGAAGGCTAACCAGACAGTGGTGATATTCAGCTGCTGCCCGGTTAGCTTCCATGCCAAAAGTTAGGTCAGACTTTGCTGCGCCATACTTTCACCGCTATGCCAGAACTGGGCAGCAGCTCAATATCGCCGCTGCCCGGTTATGACTGGGTGCCCCCAGCAGCGGCACCAGGAGATATTCAGCAGCACTAAGTGATATGGAGATTAACATGGTTAGCAGGTCAACTTATTGAATTAATCCCTTGGAATACCTCCCTCACCGCCGTTTACAAGCGGACGCCATTCACACAAGTACATGCCTGATTTTACATAGGAAAATCACAAATAAGACTTCTACAACAATTGCTTTAGTGGCAGCCGCTGCATGTACAAATCTTGGGCCATGTATGGCTGACCAGTCCTACATGTGAAAAGCTCTGAATCCCTGTAGCCATATCTTGAGCTATCCAGTCCTAGAGGTGAAAGCTCTATTTCCCTGTTAATTCCTTGCCTCAACCAGTTCTGCTGGATCTGTCCCATTCCCTTGCTATTTGTAAATGTTATTGTAAATTGCCTTGTGTTGCCTGAGAGCACGATGAGTAAAGAAACATAAAGAAAGCAAAGTAATTCAATTAGGGATCTCCAATAATTAAGGCCAGATATGAATCTGGCATATTTATCCACTGTCTGGTTGGGGGCAACCGAATAAATAAGCGTAGGCTGCAGTACATAATTTCCACAATGGACACTACTGAACGCGGTAACCGTCAATTTGTCAGAGTATAATCTAGATATTTAGAACAGCTGTGATGAAAATATTCAATTAAAAGCCAAACCTAAATATTTCAAAAACCTTGTAAATACGCAAACACGCAGACAGTGAAATACCAATCTACTAGTTTCTAGATAGAGACACATTGTTAGGTTAATGAGATACTGATTTCCTGTACTACAGTTCCATTAATTCCTCAATGATTCATTGAACCCCTAAGGATCTTCGGTTAAGCTATGCACTTTATGTTGCAGTATAGCAGTTACTGCGGAGGGAAACTTATTCCAGAAACAAATTCTCTGTAAGATTTATTAGGATTATTATTATGTTTTAGAGATAGTTGAGCTGGTTTGATTTAAATTTGAATCTATGAACTAAGGAGCAGGAGACAGTAACGGATATGTCTCAGTCCCGTGAATAACTGGGGTTATCAGAATCTTTGTGGGACACAATACTTCTTAATGCTATGTTTCTCAGGCTGGTCCTGGAGTATTCCATATTCAGCCTAGTTTTCAAGATAATCACAATAAATATGCATGAGATAAATTTGCATGCGCAGCCCCCACTTGCATGAAGAACTCTCTGAGGCTCCTTTTACCCTATTTCCCTATGATGACTCTACTTGTACTACCCTACCTTCCTGTGATCCTCCTTCTCTTTCCACACCTATTCCTCACCATGCTGCTGCTCCTCACCCTTCACGCTCCTTGATATTTGTTTGTCCTCCTCACCACCCCACTCATTGCTCCCCTCCATAATCTTACCTTTAGAGCCCTAAAATGTAACATTCCCATGGTGAGGAGGAAGAGGAGTGGTGTTGGAACTGGAAGAGAGAGGCAAGGGGAGAAGAAGAACATATTCACTATGAGAGGAAACGAGGGTGGAGAACTTAGAAAAATATGGGCAGGGAAGGAGAAGGGAAAGTGAATTGACAGAAACAGCAGAAAGGGTGAAGATGTGTTGTAGGAGTGGCAGGAAAAGAAGGGGGAGTGCAAGAGATGTGTGATGGGACTGGAGAAGGAAGAGGAGCTTTTGGTAGAGTGGGTTGAAGAGTTTGAGACCCCACAGGAGAAGACAGAGCAGTGGGACATCATCTCGGATGGAAGAAGAGCAAGGGGATGAACGCACAACTAGGAGGAAAAGACAGCATAATGAGGTGGAAGCCTCACTACGAAAGGAGAGCTTGGAGAAAGAGGCATATCACAGAAGGAGGCGAGCACAGGATAAGGAGGTGGCATATTGGCAGGAGGAGGGATGAGGAGGTGGAAGGGGGTCACTGGAGGATTAGAAAGCGCAGTACTGCCAGATGGATAGGGCAAGATAAGGAGGTTCAGTCTTCTGGATTGAGGGGGAGGGGGGAGTAATGAGGTGAAGACAACATGAGAGAGGTGGCAGGGCTTGGAGGGACAGGAGATTGGGAAAAGGGAAAGGGGGTGGGACTGCTAATGTCAGTGTGGGGTGAGAAGAGGAGCAATGGAGCTGAGAGGCTTGCGAGAGGAGATGGAAGAAAGGTAGAGAAGGCTGAAAGGTGTCAACAGGTGGATAGAGCAAAAGAAGGAGGGCATGTGGGGGTGGGAGGGAAAGAAGGGGCAAAGCTGGGCAGCATTACCAGGAGGTGAGAAGGAGGGCAGGAACTAGACAATAGCAATGAGGGAAGGGAAGGAAAGGAGGCAGTGGGATTCATTGGGATCAGTGAGGAAGACGAGCACATAGCCATCTTCTCCTGTCCGCCACCATTGAGTCTTATCAGCTGCATCACAGTTCCCCACAAACTCAGATCTTATCGTGGCGACAGACAAATGCAGGCAGCTCGTTATAAAGGTTCAAGATGTTGCCTTTAGAATGCTAATATTAATTGAGGCTAAATGAGGAATAAACTCCAGGAAATAGATGCTGGAATCTGACAACACCAATAAAGAAATGCTAAAAGATGGAGTTTCCTTCCCCTGCAGTCTCATTCCGTCTCAATGCCTTACTGTTTGGCCTTTGCATGCCTTCCCATTCAAGATGGACTTTACCCAAAGAAAGACACAAAGCTTTTCTGTGGAAACACAATGGATAATAAACTTCAGAGCGTGTCTGCATGAGACTATCAGCTCTGAGAGAAGGTTTCCACATGACCTGTTTTCTGCCGCCTAATTATTTTGTTATTCCTGGCTCTGAGATTAGCTGTTGCAATCCACTCTCTCTTGACAGAAGAGTGGTTTGTGTGATTTTTACCATTTCTCTGTTGTGTCTTTTTTTAAAAGTTTTAAAACAAAAAGACCATTGTTGATTTCAACTTAATTAAATGCAAATGTGTTTTAAAAGAAAACATTTCTCACTGTGCAACAGGCACCGATTCAAATATGCACAATCAGAGAGAGAGAGATATCAAATCAGATACACGTTTATCACACGACAGTCTTTTTCCACATAGCTTTTGACTACATGTATTTTAATCGATTTTCACCCATTCCTCGATTTTCACCCATTCCAGCAGCTGACATTTTATCTGTTATTGTACACCGCCCTGATGCTCCGGCCTGGGCAGTCTATCAAGTGCTCGAATAAAGATAAAGAAAGATAAAGATAATACTGACCTTCCACTCTGCCATAAAATCATACTTATTCCTCTTGACACGATATAATGGAGTCTCACTCGTTCCTTCCACCACTATCTTCACACATCATGTTGGAGTCTCATTCATTCCTCCATCACTGACTTCACAAACTGCAAGAGTCTCACTCATTCCCTCCATCACTAAACTCACACACTACAATGGAGTCTCACTCTTTTCTCCCATCACTGATTTCACGCACTACGGTAGATGGTCACTCATTCTTCACATCACTAACCTCAGACTCTATGATGAAGTCTCACTCATTTTTCCATTAGTGACCTCACAAACTGCAATAGAGCGTCGCTCATTCTGCTCAACACGCTACAATGGAATCTCACTCTTTCCTCGCATTACTGATTTCACGCACTACGGTAGATGGTCACTCATTCTTCACATCACTAACCTCAGACTCTATGATGAAGTCTCACTCATTTTTCCATTAGTGACCTCACAAACTGCAATAGAGCGTCGCTCATTCTGCTCAACACGCTACAATGGAATCTCACTCTTTCCTCGCATTACTGATTTCACACACTGCAATAGAATGTCACTCATTCCTCCAATCACTGACCTTAAATACTTGATAGAGTTTGACTCTTCCAGTCTCACATATGCACTCCGTGTTATTTAACACGGAGGAAAACCTTTTGTTTTGGCGCATTACCAGTTGACACTCCTTATTAGTCTAACCCTGTCTTTGGGGATGGGATATTTTTAACAGTGTAGACATTCCATTGGCAGAGGAAAGGGATCGGCCATTAGGACCATGACTCAACCAACATTTTATCCAAGACAACATCAGCAACTGGAGAGCTTGGGGACAAGGTCAGAGATTGGTTTGTTTGGTCCCTTCAAACGAAAAGGTGTTTGTTTGTTTTTTAAAGTAGTCATACAGATGGCAAAAGACCTAAGGTGAAATCAAACGGAAGAGTAACCAAAACCTCTCTGTGGCAGCTGATGTAATTGTTGTCAAGACCTTGGGATAACAGCAGAATTTTGATTGGCAGGGAGAAAAACTTTTGAATGTTGCTCCACAGGGACAACTGTGCATCCACAGCTCGCAAACAGCAGTGCTTTTGGGTTCAGATCCACAGGTTCAACCTGTAGAAGGTAATTTTATAACAGGCCATCTATGTGTGAAGGTCAAGTAGGCACCTCTTGTAAACCTATATTATAAAGGCGCACGGGCACCTATGTGCCTTTATAAAATACTAGGGCAAAAGCAGTGGAAATTGGGCCTAGAAAAGCCTACTTAAAGCAGACCTAAATGTTTGCATGTATTGTGGTGTCGCAGACCCTATGGAAACAGAAAAAAAGGTTTTAAATTCAGAAAAAAGATTCCAACACCAGATGCGACATTACAAGGAGCCAGATAGGGGGAGCAAGAGAGACCTTCCAGGGCCTAGAGAGCCGCACCCCAGAGCTTGTGATGTGATGCCGGCCAACAGCCAATCCAGGAAAGGGGGAGTTCCTTTTAAGAAAGGCTGGGAAGTTGGAAAAGGGAGGAGAAGGAGTTCTTGGCAACAAGACAGAAGGAGTTCTTGGCAAAGAGACACCGGGAGGAAAGGTACCCGGAGAGAAACAGAAGGCAGAGTCTTAGCTGATGGAACGGTGCCAGCGGACTCAGGACCCTGTGGAAGTTACCAGAAGGAAGATGAAGCCATCTCCATAGGAGGTAACACTCTTTGTTCAAGGAGAAAGAGGTATGGGGGTGAAAGGGAGATAACTCCACCCGAAGGCCAGCTGGACAGTGGGAAGCCTGCTAACCGAGTAAGGCTGAATTGCAGCAGGACTAGGCCTCAAGCCTCAGCTCACTGGGATAGGCCCAGAGGAAAAGGTAATCCATATTTTTCTACTACTAACCGTTATAACCTGGTGACACAGGGAACACAGGAAACAAGGGAGTGTTCTCCTCATCAAGCTGTTTGTAAAGCAAGACACAAGCTGTTACCAAATGAAAGACTGTTTAATGAAAGGCACAGGGACAAAAGAGGTTGTTCTCATAGTAAGCATGCACTGACCGAGGCCTAAACTTAAGCCCAGAGCATTGGAGGCTGGTACAAACTTTATATGAAAAGCCTCATCATATTCCACCGGACTATATGGATACAGAGTCCCAGCTTTCAGATCCTCAGCCCATGCAGGTGGAATTTACCGAGGACCCTTCCGAAATGGCAATGGATTGTAGCTACTGTCAGGCAGGAAGCCTAGAATCCCTGCCTAGTGTCTAGAGCTATGCTCAGCAAACAGAGACTGTGGGTTTCATATGTATAAATTCCTGTGAAGATAACAGAGGATAAAGCAATAACTGTTTATGTTTCTTTCTACCTGAAGTAAGGTTGCTTTGTGTTGATGTAGATCCCAATATTTGAATCTTTGTGCATTAAGGGAAATAAAAAGCCTTTCTTTCCCTACTCTCGGACTTTGTATTCATTTGAGGCTTTGGTACACGGAAGGCCACTGGGAACAGAATACCCAGACCCCGCACTCAAGGACCAACTCAAACTTAAAAATATAACTCATGTTCACCCGACCTGCCTTAACAACCTCTGGCCACTAGGGCGGCGGTGCGACAGTATGCATGTGTTTTATTGACACATCTGCCTATGCTCCACACAGACTCTGTCCCTGAACATGCCTACACGTGGTTCATATAAAGATGCGTGACTTCTTGGCATGTGCGACCCCTTGAGTGATACTATAAAAGCTCTTTGGTTCAAATAAAAAGGCCTTTGCACCTGAAAAATCCTTTATACAATTATTCCCATACAAGAGCTGATTTCATAAGGGAAGTGTGGAAAGCTAAGCGCTATTTATGCTGGAGTCTCTATTTTAAAGAACTTACATGCGTGAATGGGCACTAACACAGGTGCTCTGGGCCATTGCTTTCCTAGAAGTGTTGGGGTGTGCATGAAGATGGCGCTTTGGTGGAGCTTATGCAGGGCCTGTATTTTCATGTGTAAGCTATACACATGCATTTATGCCCAATGATTGAAGGATAAGGCGGGATATAAATACCCTTAAATAAATAAAAAATAAATAAATCTAGGTGTGGGCAGTTAAGTCTGTTCTAGAGAAGGTGAATTGCCACAACTAGGTTAAGGCATGTCAGTATGCCCCTATTTTATAAGGTAAAATGCACATGTACCTAATTTTATAAAACAGTCCTCAGATATGAACGTTGCAACGCACGTAAATCGAGTGGGAATTGATAAAATCGCCCTCCATGTGTAGATATCACTTGTCTCCCAATTCCAGATCATATTTAAGGCTTTACAAACCTTTTGCTTCTCCCAGCATTAATGAAGTTAGTATCCTCACCAATCCTTTCTCCTTCAGGGGCTCATTCCATTCTTGGCTTCCCTTGAAGTTTTAGCTTCAGTAGAAAAATAATATTTTTCTTATTAAGGACTTGGAGAAAACGCCAGGATTTTAAATCAAGCCCATTTCTCCAGAGGAATTGATCTTCTTATTCATCTTCTTTGGACTGGCTCTCCCTTCTCCAAGGGTGCAACTCTGTGAAACTCTTCTGCTCCAGGTGTACCAGTAGATAGGGTCTCTTTTTAGGGATAATTTTAGGCACCAAGTACATTTCTAAAAGGGACAATGTTAGCCATTTATACATGTATGTGGCCGCATGTGTGTGTAAATGACCCGTTATAAGTGTCCAGTGTAAAAGTGCGCATGCTTATTTGATGGTCCATACTATGTTGCACATGGGTAGAGTTTGGGTACAGCGCGGCTGGAATGTGTGAGTACGTATGTAGATTGTAAAATATAGGTGCAAACACTCTAGCTCTGGGGCTGCTGTAACTGTCCACGCCTTAACTTAAGGTGTGATCTCTGTCGCTTACGCTAATATTTTATTATAAAGAAAAGTAGGCACCTAATTTTCTTTATAAAACAGCGCCTAAATATATACCTACTTTTACACTTAAAGTAGGTGCTTTCTTATAAAATTACGTGTTTAATGTTTAAATCACGTGGAGGCCAATTTTGTTCTGTGCATCCCCCGCCTGTCTGGCCGGTCAGAATCAGGACCTGCTCTGGTTGCACCCAATTCTGCTCCCGCAGGTACTAGACGTGCCCGTGGGATCAGAAATGGGTCTACCGGCCTGGACATGCAGGCCGTGCCCCGATTCTGGCCGCCCGTATGTCCAATGAACTCACTGGCTAGCCCAGCCTGGCTCCTGCATGGAGCTGCAGTGCCATAGCGTCATGTTGCCCTGGCAGACCCAGCATTCTGGTTTCCCTGCAGCTCAACCTCTAATAGGCCCTGCCGTGGCCAGGGCTGGGCTACGGGGACTACTCTGCACCCCCTCACCTCTGGTCCGCTGCCTGGCTCCCCAATCAGGCTCCGACTAGGGGGAGGTGGAATAAGTCCCCCGTACAAATGGCTGACCCCGTATGTACAGGGCTGACCTCGAAATCGGCTCTGTATGTCTGGGGTCAAGGTGCCGCCCACTGCGGCCCGGCCCCTCCTGCCTACAAACAGGGTTCCCCACACAGCTCAGATCTACATGCGGGGAGCTCTGTTTCCAGGACGCAGGTCAGGCATTTAGTGGAGCTGGACGTGGACATCCAGATCCGCTAAATGCGGTTCAGAATGACCCCCCTTTACTAATCACCTTTCGTTTAACAGCAAAGCTGTGTATAACAAAAATGCTGCATACAATAATGAAAGATTGACTAAAAACACTAGTTAAAACATGAATTAACAAAATGAGGAGTGAACATAATTAAAATCACAAGTAAGATGTATTAATGAACCCAATGCACTCTAAAGGATGCATACGCCTAGCATCAGAGTAGTTTGTCTTCTTACTTTGGGGGGGGGGGCAAAGGGTAAGGAAGTCATAGTGGCAGTGGGGGCAGGGGAACCAGTTTATCATTAATGCCTGCAAAATTTGTGTGGGGGGGCATTGCTCCCCATGCCTCCCCTAAACTATGCCTATGACACCTAGGATAAAATATAATCTAATGCAGAAGAGCCCACTGTGCTTACACATTTTAAAAAAGTAATCATAACTATCTAGTTTGCCAACACGCTTTTGAAATTCCCCTCTCCTCTGTACCACCCAGTGAGGTTATTTCTGCTGAATCCTAAGCAAAGTCTTCTTTCTCTGCAGTGAATCTGTGACATCATCAGCACGGTGCTGTGAATTCCAAACGTGTTCCGACTCCTGCCCTGGTGATCTGCCGCTGACACTGGAAGTTATTTAAATGGACTTATTACCGAGCTCTCAACATCTGTTCAGTGCCTAATTAAGAATGCTAAAAGAAGAGATATGAAAAGTGTATTTGTAAAAAGATACAAATTGCAAGGAATTTAAATGTATACAGGAAAAGGCATGACACACTTGTGATCACTTATCCAGTAACCAGCAGGGAAGCTGCTTTGGATGCAAGTTCCAGTTGAAGCCAACAGGGTTTCCGAACCTGTGGTTTTCTTTCCTGTATGGAGAGGGACTGTCACAGTACTCAGTGGATATGTTGCTGATACCCTCCAGTGACTCCCTTGCTTTGTGAATTACATTGGCTCAGGGTTCGGAATTGGATTAAATTTAAATTCTACACAATCCTCTATCAATTTTTTAATGACTGTGTACCCGAACAATTCTCCTCATTTTTGATCCCAAATCTAGCCTCTAAATCCAAACATTTATAGTCTCTGCTAGTGTTATCTTGTTTCCTTCATGTAAAGATATTAGATTAAAATCTAGACTCCAACCGACAGCTCTATATTTGGCAGCAGAATTATGGCCACAGTTGCCAAAAGAGATTAAATCTACCTTGTCCTTCTCACATTTTTGTAAAAGTTTAAAAACTTGTTTGTTTAATAATTAACTCATTTCAGTCTTACACTAAGCAAAATTCGCTCTTGTTTATTGCAGGTTGTAAATTTGCATTTCTCATGAAATATTTCATGCTTTTTTGTTTTTGTTAACCGCACTGAACCACTGGGCCTGGGAGAGTAATAGTATATAACAAAAATGTAGTAGATTAGATTAGATTAGCTTTCTGAAACATACTCAGTATTTTAATATGAGTGTATATTGTTTCATGCGAGAAAAGTGTGAAAATGGGAAGGAAGAAAAGAAGGATCTTTTATGATCATCTACCCAAGAAGAAAGAGAAAAAAAGATTCCTGGATAAGCTGAGATATCTTGCAGATGATCAAATAACTGTAATTGGGATGCAACTTTAGCATGGGAACAGAATGATGGGGCAGAATGGATGGACTGGTTGATCTTTTTCCTGCTGTCATCAATTATAGGGGGTAATTTTATAAGAGGCAATTCATGAAAATTTCCCAGGACCTGCCTATTTTATAAAGGAAATAGGTGCTTATGTGCCTTTATAAAATAGGATCCCAGAAGTATTTCTGATAGTGCACAAAAGCTCTTGCACCAACTTCTGCCTTTTCCGAGGCGGATGCTGATATGTGCATAGACTGTATGCAATGTATCTTGCAACTGCACCCCAGCCCTGCTGAAATCCTGCCCCTGGGAAAGACTACACATGGAGGAGCTAATTTTAAAGTCATTAATGCATCATGTTGCAGTTTGCACACATTAATGGCCTCTTATAAAATTCCAATGGGCACGAAAGTACGTGTGTTTCCATAAACCTGCGTACTTTGCCAGTAGGGGGAACAGTTTGGGCAGAACATGGATGTAGTTTGCAAGTACGTGCATTGCTTATAAAATACCTTCATTCCACAGGTACGCACATTCATCTACACTGGCTATAGAGCAGGTGGAAATGTCTGCCCCTGCTTTTAAGGCATGGTCCCTGCCACTTACACTAGTATTTTATGAAATACGCTTAGAATAGACATCTACTTTCCCTTCTAACCCAGGGTGCCATGTTATTAAATTACCCTAGGATCATAAAAGTAAAGGTGCACAGTCAAAATGTCATTTCATCTTGTTTTGTTTTGTTTTTGTCTTTTTTTTTCATATCGTATCATTTCCCAGCAAGAGTGTGCACCATTATGTAATAGTGCACAAAACTGTGCATGAACGAATAGTGTGTGCTATTACATAATAGTACATGTTATTCCTCAACAGGGCAACTATGGTTTATGGTGTATGGTTTTATTTGACTTGATATACCACTTTTATAATCAAAAGCAAAGCAGGTCACAAGAAAAAATTTCAAGCATAAATTAAAACAAACTTCATAAACTGCTGTGTGAAGTACATCATGCCACTAGATTACACAAAAGCTGAAACATACACTAGAAACATGATGGCAGAAAAAGATCACATGGTTTATCTAGTCTGCCCTTCCATATCAACTACAATAATCCCTTTTTTCCTTTAGAGTTCTTCTGTATTTGCCCCATGCTTTCTTGAATTCAGATACTGTCCTGGTCCCTACTACCTCCTCTGGGAGACTATTCCATGCATCTACCACTCTTTCTGTAAAGAAATATTTCTGCATATTACTCCTGAGTCTATTCCCTATCACTCTCATCCTATGTTCCCTCGTAGCAGAGCTTGCTTTCAATCAAAAGAGGCTCTCCTGTGCATTTATGCCACGGAGGTATTTAAATGTCTCTATCATATCACCTCTATCCCGCTTTTCCTCTAATGTATACATATTAAGCGCCTTAAGTCTGTTCTCATATGCTTTACAATGAAGACCACTAACCATTTTAGTAGCCACCCTCTGCACCGACTCTAATGTTTATATCCTTTTGAAGGTGCGGTCTCCAGAATTGCACACAACACTCTAAATGAGGTTGCACCAGAGACTTATATAGAGGCACTATCACCTCCTTTCTTCTGCTGGCTATTCCTCTCCCAATGCACCGAAGCATCCTTCTAGCTTTTGCCATTACCTTTTCTACTTTATTAGCAACTCTAAGATATAATCAGAAACAATCACACTTCGGTACCGCTCTTTCATGGAAAGGAGTACTTCGCTCCCTATACTGTTCCGCTTTCTTTGATTTTTGCAGCCCAAATGCATGACCCTGCATTTTTTGGCATTAAATCTCAACTGCCAAATTCTTAACCATTCTTCAAGATTAGCTAGATCCCTTCTCATGTTATCTGTTCCTTCCTAGGTGTCTACTCTATTGCAGATTTTGGTATCATCCGCAAAGAGGCAAACCTTACCCGACAGCCCTTCCGCTATATCACTAACAAAGATGTTAAAAAGAATCGGACCAAGGACAGATCCCTGCAGCATACCACTGAAAACATCCTTCTCCTCAGAGTGAACTCCATTTATCTGTGCCCTTTGTCACCTTCCTTTCAACCAATTTCTAACCCAGTTAGTCGCTTTAGGGTCCATCTCTAGGGTGCTCAGTTTGTTTATAAGTCACCTGTGCGGAACAGTGTCAAAGGCTTTACGGAAGTCTAATTACACCACATCTAGGGCTCTCCCTCGGTCTACCTCTCTGGTCACCCAGTCAAAGAAATCAATCAGATATGTCTGACAAGACCTGTCTCTGGTAAACCCATGCTGCCTTGGATCCTGCAATCCTTTGGATTCCAGAAACCTCACTATTTTCTGTTTTAGCAGTGTTTCCAATAATTTACTCACCACAGAGGTTAGACTAACCGGCCTGTAGTTTTCAACCTCATCCTTATTCCGCTTTTGTGTAAAGCGATCATATGTGCCTTTCTCCAGTCCTCTGGGACCACTCCCGACTCTAAAGAAGCACTGAAAAGTTCAGTCAATGGAGCTGCTAGAATGTCCCCAAGTTCCTTTAATAATCTCGAATGTATCCCATTCGACCCCATCGCTTTGTCTACTTTTAGTTTAGCTAGTTTCCCATGAACACAGTCTTCTGAAAATCATTCAAGATCCCCACCACTTCTGTTCCTATTTGTGGGTGTTTTCTGAGGTCCTGCTCCTGGTCCTTCATCTCTGAACACAGAACAGATACATTTGTTAAGCAATTCTGCTTTATCCTCATCAGCTTCTACATATTCCTTCCCTTCACCCTTAAGTCTGACAATACCACTTCTGCACATCCTTCTTGCACTAACATATCTGAAAAATGTCTTATCCTCATATTTTATTGCATTGGCTATTTCTTCTTATTATTGTATCTTTGCTTTCCTGACTACTTTGCTAGCTTCTTTATGTTTTTCTAAATATAGATATTTGTCTTTCTCTTTCTGTGATCTCTTGTATTTTATGAAGGCCTCAATCTTTTTCTTAACCTTTTCAGCTATAACTTTTGAGAACCTTAGTGGCCTCCTTTTCCTATTACATTTATTTACCTTTCTAACAAAAAGGTTTGTTGCCCTTAAAATGTCCCCTTTTAGTTTTGCCCATTGCTTTTCTACATCCCTCAGTTGTTCCCATCCCACTCATGACTCCTTGAGGTATTGTCCCATATTGGCAAAGTTAGTTTTTCTAAAGTCTGAGACCCTCGCTTTTGAATGGATTTTATCAGCTCTAGTTCTAATACCAAACCACATCATCTGGTAATCACTAGATGTGAGATGATCTCCCACAATGACATCAGAAACACTTTTCTCCTTTGGTAAGCACCAAATCCAGTATGGCCCCTTCACGTCTGAGTTCTGTTACCAGTTGCCGGAATAATACTCCCTGTAGAAAATCTAGGATCTCCTTTCTTCTAGATGACACCGCAGCAGGAATGTACCAATCAATATCCAGTATATTGAAATCACCTGTCTGTAGCACTTCTCCTTTCATGGCAATACTGTGTATGTCTTCTATTAAATCCCCGTCCACTTCTTTTCTCTGTGAGGGGGATCTTTATATCACTCCAATGCAAATGGATTTCCCTTTCCGTCTTTCTAGTTTAACATACAGTGCCTCCTCACTCCCTTTTAGGCCCTGTAATTTTATAGCTTTATTATTATTTTTTACATATAGTGCCACTCCTCCTCCCCTTCTTCCTATCCTGTCCTTCCTGAATAAAGTATAGCCTGATATAATTACATCCCAGTCATGGTTGTCTGTGAAGCATGTCTCTGTAACTGCCACTAAATCCAAGTCAGCCTCTTCCATTAAAGCCTTAACATCTGTGATCTTATTTCCTATGCTATGGGCATTTGTATGCACTGCTTTCCAGATGTCGCCCTTTTTACCAATTTTTACAGAGGTATTTAATGTTTCACTATCCTGGGGGCTTTCTTCACCCATCCCTAATGAATCTAGTTTAAAGCCCACTTCGATAGGTTAGCCAGTCTGCTGTTGAAGACATTTCAACCCTTCTTGGACAGATGGATGCCATCTCTGCAATGGAGACCCTGTTAGGAATGCCAGTACTTGCAAGACACTGTAGACCTTTATACAGCACTCAGCTGCCTAGCTCCTTGGCAAGTTAATTAAGGACCACTAACCCCTGAAGAGAAGAGTCCTTACAAACTTAAGGGGAAAACATACAAAAGAGAGATGAGAGATTCTAAGCTGCAACCACCACATTGGCCCTTCAACTTGCTGGAATATCAAAGGCGCGTTCAAACAAAAATGTCTTCAGGTCTGTTTTAAAGGACTTGTAGGTAGAAACAAGGCATACATACGAAGGGAGAGCATTCCAGAGAGATTGAACGGTAAAGGAAAATGCTGAGTGCCGAGTTGACTCATAGTGAGCTCTGGAGGGAAGTGGGAATTAAAGGTAGTTGTCATGCACTGAACGGAGCAGTTGAGTAGGAGCAAAGTGAGATAGGTGAGTGGAGAGATATATGGGAACTCCATCAACAAGTGCTTTGAATACTAAACAAAGAATCTTAAATTGAATACAGGCAGAAATTGGAGGCCAGTGATACTCTATCAACAGAGGCATAATATGATTGAATTTATGTGCTTTGTGGAAGTCTCTTTATCTGATAGGTGGGTAGGCCCGCATAGATAGAGTTACAGTAGTCAAGTTGCATAATGGTGAGACTAAAAATAACAGTCTTGTGCTGGGCTATCCAAAAAACGTCAGATGGCTTGGAATCGTTGAAGGGAATTAAAAGAGGAACTCACCATGGAGCTAATTTGCTGAGTGAAGGAAGTTTGGGAGTCAATAGTAACACCAAGCTATTTGAGTGAGCAGACAAGAATAGGAGACCCATGTAGTAGAGGACTGAAAGTAAGGAAAATTGATGAGCCCGTTAGCCAAATTGCTGTAGTCTTTTAGGGATCGAGGCGAAGATAATTGCTGTAGAGCCAGTCAGCAACTTTCGAGAGGCAAGAATTAAGGGAAGACAGGTTAGGACAAAGAGGATTGGAATATGTGAAACAAGATATCATCAGCATACAGATAAGAGGTAATACCAGAGTCTTGTATAAGAGTAGGCAGTGGACTCAAGAAAGTATTAAAAAGCAGAGGTGCCAGAACCGAACACTGGGGCACCCCATATGGGAGAGAAAGTGGAGATGAGAGATGGAAACCTACAGAAACCTGAAAGAACGATTAAAGAGAAAAGACTGAAACCAGAGAAAGGCAGAGTCATGTATATCACAGTGACAGAGGTGAGAAAGCAAGATCCCGTAAACTGAATATTGGGCAGACTGGATGGACCATGTTGGTCTTTATCTGCCATCATTTACTGTGTTACTATGTTACTATGTCGTAGCCTATCATATCGAATGTGGAAGAAAGATACAAGAAGACAACCATAGTGACATCACCTCTGTCTAGGGCAGAGTGAACATTGCTAAGGCGGGCAGTAAGGTTAGTCTCGGTGCTATGAAATGAACAAAATCCAGATTGCTGAGGATGAAGCAGAGAAGTGCACTCAATATGATTAGATAAGAACATAAGAACTTAAGAACATAAGAAATGCCATACTGGGTCAGACCAAGGTTCATCAAGCCCAGTATCCGGTTTCCAGCAGTGGCCAATCCAAGTCACAAGTTTCCAAAAAGGCACACAGGTTCCACAATGCTTGACCTGGGGCAACCAGTGGATTTCCCAGGTCTTCTTTGATAATGGTTTATGAACCTTTCCTCCAAGAACTTCTCCAAACCTTTTTTAAACCCAGTTACACTAACAGCTGTAACTACATCCTCCGGTAATGAATTTCAGAGTTTGATTATGTGTTAAGTGAAAAAATATTTTCTCTTATTAGTCTTAAATGGGTTACATTGTAGCTTCATTGTCTGTCCCCTAATATTTTTACTTTTTTGATGGCGTAAACCACCAGTCTACGTTTACCGTTCCATTCCATTCATTAATTTATAGACTTCTATCATATCTCCCCTGAGCCGTCTCTTTTCCAAGTTGAAAAGCCCTAACATTTTAAGCCTTTCTTCATAGGGGTATCCTTCCATCCTCTTTACCATTTTGGTATCTCTTCTCTGTATCTTTTCTAATTCCGCTATATTGCACACAATATTCAAGGTGCAGTCATATCATGGAATGATACAGGGGCATTATAATACAGTGTAATGGGGAAGATCCATCCTGGGCCTTAAAAACACAGGATTCTGTGAGAACTAGGTCAGAATCTGACAGGCAGGCAAACCACATGATCAATAGTTGTCAGGAGCAACGTAAACAGACCCAGCCACGAGGTCTGCAACCCCGCCCAACTAGCAAGCAATCCTTAGCTCCTGAAGCAAATAGTTTTCACCTGAGTGGGGGAAGTGCTAATTAGCACTATAAGAAACACTCAGTAGAGGTAGAAAGGGGAGAAGGAAGGAACAGGAAGGAACTAAGAGAGAGATCCAGCGACAGACCCAGAGAGAGAGCGAGAAACAGCTGTGAGAGTCAGTTTGCTGTGACGCAGTTTGGAGCTCAGAGGCAACGTGCTTTGCAGAGTGAATGGAAGCCTGAGAGAGTGGAACCATATGTATCTGAGAATTGTGACCCTGGAAGTGATTCTGAACCAGACTTAAGGAAACTTACTGGCAGCAGAAATACCTTGAGAGTTAATGCTCAGAAGCCTCGTGGGAAAAGTCCAAGGCGGGTGCCGTGCTGGGAAGGCCACCAGAAGGATTTAACAGGAGAGCTAGCGTGGAAGCATTTACAAGCCCCTGAGAGGGAGAGGTATTGTGTAGAAGATATCTGCATGTCAGAAGAAGAAGAGTTTGAAAAGCCTAAACCTCAGAGAAAGCTTCCAAGGGCAAAAACCCTTTGCTAACAGGGTAGAGCAGTTCCATTATCCTCAGCCAAAACCTGAAGGTAGGACAAGCAAATACTTTAAAGGGAAAAGTTCTTATAAAAAGTTATATGCTGAAAATCCTGGAAGGTGGGTCTCTCCTCTCTCACACTCTGATATATATGGTAACAGTAATTCTTACCTTAGAGAGGGCTGGCTGGATAAGCCCCGTGAAGATACATTAGAAGGAGGTTTACAAACGTTGTGCAATAAAGAAAACGTTTGTCCAGCTGAAAGTCAGCAGGAGCCTATGATAATGGATTCTGCTAGTGAAGATTCATTTGGTGATCCAATGGATTGTACGCTAACCATTTCAGACAAGATTACTTCTTTGTGTTAAGCCAGCGTTTGTGCATTGCTTAAGGCTAGCTGTAAAGATCACAAGATTTGCTGTTCATTTGCAAAGGAACTGTATGCTGAGAATATTGTTTCCTGTGGATATAATTTGAGTAAGAAGCAAGAAGAAGCTGTCTTTCATTTTCCTTTATCACATGCCAGAGTGTATGGCTTTATTGTCCTAAGTTTGTTGTGTTATATTTGAAAATCCAAGCCCGGGAGGGGAAATAAAATCCTATCTTGTACCTGACCCATTCGTGTCCACAACTACTCCTTCATCGAAAGGGTCATCAGGCGGACAGACCCGCTTCCCCTAGGCGGCGGACTGGCCACTGCCTGACAACAGTCATCCTCGGTTTTATTCTCCATTCCTTTCCTTATGATTCTTAGCATTATATTTGCTTTCTTGGCACACTGGGTGGAGGGTTTCAGCATATTATCCATGATGACACCTAAATCTTTTTCCTGGGTAGTGGTTCCTAATGTGGAACCTTGCATTGTGTAACCATAGTTTGGGTTGTTCTTCCCTAGGTGCATAACTTTGCACTTGTCCACATTAAATTTCATCTGCCATTTGAACTGCCTACCCATTGCTTGCACTGAACTGGTTACTGAACTACCTACCCATTGCTGCACTGTACTGCCTACCCATTGCTTGCACTAATCTGCCTACCCATTGCTTGTACTGCCCATTGCTTCCACTAAACCTTGCTGCACTGGCCTCAGTCCCTCCACTACCCTTACCTTACCCTTACTGCAACCTACGTGCATAGTGCGTAATCCCCACTTGTAACCCATCACATACTGCATATTATTTAAAACCATAAAATCCGTAGCCTTCTCATCCCCTGCAAGTTAACTCACGCTGCTTAGCTCCCTCTCCTCCTCTGCTATGGCCCCACATCACATTGTCCTTCTCTTCCTCATACTCCCCAACTGCATCCCCTACTACCAACACCCTCACTCCTCTCCCCCCTACTCTCCCTCCACCTTCCTCACCTCTCCCTCCATTCTATCTCCTAACCTAGCATCTGCCCTTGAGCTACATCTCCCACTCCCCCCTTATTCAATCAGCCCCTCTCTCGTTAAGGCAACCCCACCCTCGCTTCCGCCGTATTGCCTCTGCCTTACCCCGCTCTCTACTACTCCTTCTCCTTCTCTCATCAGGTAATATCAACCCCAACCCTGGCCCCCCTCGATTTCTTTCTCATTCTAAGAAGAGCTCCTCACACACTTTATCTAACCTCATCCATATCCCTCTCCTCCCCCTTTCTGCCCTCCCTCACTTAGGCCCCAATCTCTCAACCAGAGATATTGATCCCAACCCCAACCCTATCCCCTCTAGAGTTCTGTCTCACTCTAAAAAGAAATCCTCACATGCCCTATCTGATATCATCAATATTCCCCTTCATTCCCCTTTCACTTCCCCTCCCTCATGCCCCTCCTGGAGGGCACACTCATCCAGAGACACCCACCCATACCCTGGTCCCTCCAGACCTCTATATTACTCTGGCAATAGATCCTCACGTAACAGCCCTCCTAGCCCGCTGCCTCACTGTGAAAAGAAGTCCTCACATAACTTATCCAACCTTATCCATATCCCTCTCCTTTCCCCCTCTGCTCTCCTGTTCTCATGCGCCCTATGGAATGCATGCTCACTCGCTAACAAACTTCCTTTTACTCATGATCTCTTCATCTCTAATGCACTACACCTTCTTGCCCTAACTAAGACCTGGCTCCTCCCAGATGATACCACAGCCTCTGCTGCTCTCTGCCATGGGGGCTACCAGTTCTCCCATACACCTCGTTCCACTGGCCTCAGTGGTGGTGTTGGGCTCCTACTTTCTCCCTCATGCCAATTCCAACCCCTCCTGCTGCCTCAATCATACTCCTCCCTCTCCTTTGAAGTTCACTCCATTCGCCTCTTCACACCACTCCCCCTCTGTGTAGCTGTTATCTATCGCCCACCCGACAAATCAAAATCAACCTTCCTTACCGACTTCGACTCCTGGCTTTCCGTCTTTCTAGACCCCTCTTCCCCCACTCTTATTCTTGGCGACTTTAACATTCACATCGACAATCCCTCTGATCCCCATGCTCTAAAGCTCCTCGCCCTCACTTCCTCGTTTAACCTCCAACTTTGCTGCACTGCCCCCACTCACCTGCACGGCCACTGCCTTGACCTGATACTCTTCTCTAACTCTTCTCCCTTAAACTTCCACAACTCAATCCTTCCCTCGTCTGACCATCACCTTTTAACCTTCAATCTTCAGCTTCCGCTGTCTCAACCCCGTCCCTCCTCCGACCTATTTCGAAACCTTCATAACATTGATCCCTTGACACTCTCCTCCACCATCTCTCCATCTCTTTCCCCCATTTTATCCTCCAAATCTGTCGACGAGGCAGTAGCCTCTTATAATGCTGCACTATCCTCGGCTCTTGACACTCTTGCCCCGCCCAGCCCTCATCCCGTTAGACGTTCTACTCCTCAGCCCTGGCTTTCATCTATAACTCGCTATTTACGCATCTGTACCCGTTCTGCTGAACATGCCTGGGCCAAATCCCGCTCCCCTGAAGACCTTCTACACTTCAAATTCATGCTTGACTCCTTCCAGTCAGCCATAGCACTTGCCAAACAAAATTACTTCATCCATCTGACTAACTGTCTAGCCTCTGATCCTCACCGCCTCATTAATGCCCTTAATTCTCTCCTCAAGGTGCCCCTGCCCCCTTTCCTGCCCTCACTTTCTGCCCAAACCCTTGCAGACTATTTCCATGACAAAATCCAAAAGATTACTCTCCAATTCCCCACACCCTCATGTACCTCCCCCCTCCCCAATTCCCCCCCCCCCCCCATCCTGACTTCCTCTGCTATCCTCTCCTCCTTCCCTACGACCTCTGAAGAGGAAACTGCACTTCTTCTTTCCTCCTCCAAACCCACCACCTGTTCCTCTGACCCTATCCCCACCCATCTTCTACACCCCATCTCCCCCATCGTTATCCCCTCCATCTCTCATATTCGCAACCTATCACTCTCCACTGCAACCGTCCCCATCGACTTCAAACATGCCGTTGTCACACCTCTCTTCAAGAAACCCTCACTCGATCCCATCTGTCCTTCTAATTATTGACCCATCTCCCTCCTTCCCTTCATATCTAAACTTCTAGAACGAGCAGTCCACTGATGCTGCCTCGACTTCCTCACCTCCCAAGCTCCCCTGGACCCACTACAATCCGGCTTCCGCACCCTACACTCCACCAAACGGCTCTTATAAAAGTCTCCAATGACTTGTTCCTCGCTAAATCTAAGGGCCTCTACTCTGTTCTCACCCTTCTCGACATCTCCGCTGCCTTTGACACTGTTGACCACAATCTTCTCCTCTCCACCTTCTCCTCGCTGGGTTTCAAGTGTATTATCCTGGTTCTCCTCCTACCTCTCCCATCGCTCTTTTAGTGTATGCTCTGGCGGTTCCTCCTCCTCTCCCACCCCGCTCCATGTTGGTATACCCCAAGGATCCATCTTGGGCCCCCTCCTTTTCTCTCTCTATACCCAATCCCTTGGCGCGCTTATCTCCTGCCATGGCTTTCAGTACCATCTCTATGCCGACGACTCCCAAATCTACCTCTTTACATCTAATATCTCTCCAGCAATCCAAACCAAGATCTCTGCCTGCCTGTCTGACATCACCGTCTGGATGCCTCATCGCCACCTGAAATTGAACCTGGCCAAGGCTGAACTCCTCCTCTTTCCTCCTAACTTTTCTCCTCCTCTTCCCCCTTTCTCAGTCTCTGTGGATGGATCTATGATCCTTCCTATTCCCTTGGCCCGTAATCTGGGGGTCATCTTTGACACCTCTCTCTCCTTCTCCACACATATCCAGCACGTTGCTAAAACCTGCTGCTTCTTTCTCTACAACATTAGCAAAATCCACCCTTCCTATCGGAACAACCACCAAAACGCTTATCCACTCCTTAATCTCCTCTCGCCTCATCTACTGTAACCTACTCCTTGCTGGTCTTCCCATGAGCCATCTCCTCCCCCTTCAATCCATACAAAATTATGCTGCTCGACTAATCTTCCGCCAGTCCCGCCATGCCCACATTACTCCTCTTCTCAAATCACTTCATTGGCTCCCCATCCAATTCCGCATCCAATTCAGACTTCTCCTACTCACCTATAGGTGCATTCACTCTATGGCCCCTCAATACCTCTCATCTCTTATTTCTCCCCACATCCCAGCTCGGGAACTTCACTCCGCTAACAAATTACTTCTATCTAGGCCTTTCACTCGTACCACTAACTCCTGACTTCGCTCCTTTCACCTTGCTGCACCCTATGCCTTGAACAGTTTACCTGTGTCTATACGTCAGGCACCCTCCCTAGCTCTCTTCAAATCCAGGTTAAAAACCCATCTCTTCACTGTTGCGTTCAGATCCTGACTTCTATCCCTCATCTCAACCTAACCCCATCATTTTCATGACCAAACTGTAAAACCCATCAAATTGATTAATGTTTGTACTGTCTTGATTAATGTTTGTACTGTCTTGACTAGATTGTAAGCTCGGACGAGCAGGGACTGTCTCTTGTATGTATGTTTGCACAGTGCTGCGTGCATGGCGCTATATAAGTGTTTAATAGTAGTAGTAGTAGGACGTCCAGTCTTCCAATTTATCAAGGTCCTCTTGTAATTTTTCACAATCCTCTTGCATTTTAATGACTTTGAATAATTTTGTGTCATCTGCAAATTTGATCACCTCACTCGTTATTCCCATTTCCAGGTCATTTACAAATATGTTAAAAAGCAGCAGACCCAGCACAGATCCCTGGGGTACTCCACTATTCACCTTTCTCCATTGAGAAAATAGGCCATTTAGCCCTACCTTTTGCTTTCTATCTTTTAACCAGTTTCTGATCCACAATAGTACACTGTCTTCAATCCCATGACTTGCCAAGAATCTCATGAGGGACCTTGTCAAAGGCTTTCTGAAAATCCAGATACATTATATCAGCCAACTCACCTTTGTCTACCTATTTATTCACACCTTCAAAAAAATATAACAGATTAGTTAGACTTTTCTTGGCTCAATCCATGTTGGCTTTCTCCCATTATCCATGAATATCTGCATGTTTAGTAATTTTATTCTTTAAAATGGTTTCTACCATTTTGCCTGGTACTGATGTCAGACTCAATGGTCTGTAGTTTCCCTGATCACCCCTAGAACCTTTTTTTTAAAAATTGGCGCTACATTGACCATTCTCTAGTCACTACAGAAGATTTTAATGAGAATTTACAGATTACTAATAGCAGATCTGAAATCCCATATTTCAGTTCTTTCAACACCCTTGGATGTATACCATCCAGTCCAGGTGGTTTACTACTCTTCAGATTATCAAATACTTGTAATACATCTTCCCGGTTTAGTGGGGACCTCAGGGTCGGTGTTGCTGGGGGGTTTCAGTGGGGGTGGGTTTCCCTCGGGGGCAATTTCTCCAAATAGGATACTTTTCATTGTGGGAGGGATCAGATGCTTTGGGAGCTGGGGGTTCAGATGTGGAGCGGAGCTTGGGGAAGCAATCATATGTGGTGGAGGGGTCAAGGGGAGGATGAGGTCTTGGGAACCAGAGAGAGGTAATGATCGGGAACTGACGGGGGGTAGCAGGACCGTACCAAACTAGAAATTTTCCCTGTGCAACTAACAAATCTGGCATCCCCCTCCACCCAGTCACATCCAGTAACCACTCTTTTTGAGTTTGCTGGAAGCCCATTGATGATATTAGCGCCCTTCTGTACTTTCACCCTCTGCGGCCGCACTGCTCGCACAGCCGTCGGTGCAGCCCTGGGGGGAAGACCTCGACATTCACAGCTGCCCCTTCCAGCAGGCACTTATAGATGCTTTGGGGAAGCTATACATGCCAATGTCTATCATCTTTTATAGAGCCATAAGAACATAGGATATGCCATACTGGGTCAGACCAAGGTCCATCAAGACCAGTATCCGGTTTCCAACAGTGGCCAATCTAGGTCATAAGTACCTAGCAGATTCCCCAAAAGACACAGGTTCCACAATGCTTGTATTGGGTCAAGCAGTGATATCCTGGATCCCTTTTAATAATGGTTTATGGACCTTTCCTCCAGGAACTTGTCCAAACCTTTTTTAAACCCAGCTACACTAACAGCTTTTAATACATCCTCCGGTAACAAATTCCAGAGTTTGATTACACGTTGAGTGAAAAACTATTTTCTCTTATTAGTCTTAAATAGTTTACCCTGTAGCTTCATTGCATGTCCTCTAGTCTTTCTATATTCTGAAGACGTAAACAATCGATCTACGTTTAACCGTTCCACTTCGTTCATTAATTTATAGACTTCTACCTTATCTCCCCTCAGTCGTCTCTTTTCCAGGTTGAAGAGCCCTAACCTTTTTAGCCTCTCTTCATAGGAGTATCCTTCCATCCCCTTTACCATTTTGGTGGCTCTTCTCTGTACCTTTTCTAATAACGCGTTATCCTTTTTAAGATACGGAGACCAGAAATGCACACAATATTCAAGATGCAGTCGCATCATGGAATGATACAGAAGCATTAGTCAGTCGGTCCATTAGATGATAAAGGGGTTAAAGGAGCACTAAGAGGCGACAAGGCGATAGCGGAGAGACTGAACGCATTCTTTGCTTCAGTCTTTACTGAGGAAGATGTAGGGATGTTACCCATGACTGAAGTGGTATTTAAAGGTGCAGAAGAAGAATTGAAGGAAATATCGATAAATCGAGAAGATGTATTACAACTATTAGATAAGCTGAAGAGTAGCAAATCACCTGGGCCGGATGGTATACATCCAAGGGTATTGAAAGAACTGAAATATGAGATTGCAGACCTGCTATTAGTAATCTGTGAACTATCATTAAAATCATCTCTAATACCTGAAGATTGGAGGATCACCAATGTAACACCAATTTTTAAAAAGGGTTCCAGGAGTGATCCGGGAAACTACAGACCGGTGAGCCTGACGTCAATACCGGGAAAAATGATAGAAACCATCATAAAGAATAAAATTACTCAGCATGTTGATAGTCATGAACTAATGAGAGACAGCCAACATGGCTTTAGACAAGGAAGATCTTGTCTTACTAATCTGTTATGTTTTTTTGAAGGAGTGAATAATCAGGTAGACAAAGGTGAGTCGGTTAATATTCTGTATCTGGACTTTCAGAAAGCCTTTGACAAGGTCCCTCATCAGAGACTTTTGGCAAAACTAAAGAGTCATGGGATAGGAGGCAGTGTACTATTGTGGATCAGGAACTGGTTAAAAGATAGAAAGCAGAGGGTAGGGCTAAATGGCCAATTTTCCCAATGGAGAAAGGTGAATAGTGGTGTACCCCAGGGATCTGTGCTGGGTCCGCTGCTTTTTGACATATTCATAAATGACCTGGAAAGTGGAATAACGAGTGAGGTTATCAAATTTGCAGATGACACAAAACTATTTAAAGTTGTTAAAACCCAAGAGGATTGTGGAAAATTGCAAGAGGATCTTGATAAATTGGAAGACTGGGCATCAAAATGGCAGATGAAATTTAATGTGGACAAGTGCAAGGTTATGCACCTAGGGAAGAACAACCCAAACTATGGTTACACGATGCAAGGTTCCACATTAGGAACCACCACCCAGGAAAAAGATTTAGGCGTCATTGTGGATACCATGTTAAAACCCTCGGCCCAGTGTGCAGCGGCGGCCAAGAGAGCAAATAGAATGCTAGGTATGATAAGGAAAGGAATGGAAAATAAAACAAAGGATATTATAATGCCTCTATATCGTTCCATGGTGAGACCGCACCTTGAATATTGTGTGCAATTCTGGTCGCCGTATCTTAAAAAGGATATAGAGTTATTAGAAAAGGTTCAGAGAAGAGCCACCAAAATGGTAAAGGGGATGGAAGGATACTCCTATGAAGAAAGGCTAAAAAGGTTAGGGCTCTTTAACCTGGAAAAGAGACGGCTGAGGGGAGATATGATAGAAGTCTATAAATTAATGAGCGGAGTGGAATGGGTAAACGTAGATCGATTGTTTACCTTATCAGAATATAGAAAGACTAGGGGACATGCAATGAAGCTACAGGGTAAACTATTTAAGACTAATAAAAGAAAATATTTTTTCACTCAACGTGTAATCAAACTCTGGAATTTGTTACCGGAGGATGTAGTAAAGGCTGCTAGTGTAGCTGGGTTTAAAAAAGGTTTGGACAAGTTCCTGGAGGAAAGGTCCATAAGCCATTATTAAGAAGGGACCCAGGATATCAATGCTTGAACCAATACAAGCATTGTGGAACCTGTGTCCCTTGGGGAAACTGCTAGGTACGTATGACCTAGATTGGCCACTTTTGGAAACAGAATACTGGGCTTGATGGACCTTGGTCTGACCCAGTATGGCATATCTTATGTTCTTATGTTATGTTCTTATGTTCATTATAATATCCTTTGTTTTATTTTCCATTCCTTTCCTTGTGATACCTAGCATTCTATTTGCTCTCTTGGCCGCCGCTGCACACTGGGCCGAGGGTTTTAACATGTTATCCACGATGATGCCTAAATCTTTTTCCTGGGTGGTGGTTCCCAATATGGAACCTTGCATCGTGTAACCATAGTGTGGGTTGTTCTTTCCTAGGTGCATAACTTTGCACTTGTCCACATTAAATTTCATCTGCCATTTGGATGCCCAGTCTTCCAATTTATCAAGATCCTCTTGCAATTTTCCACAATCTTCATGGGTTTTAACAACTTTAAATTGTTTCGTGTCATGTGCAATGGAGCATCCATGTCTATACTGTAGGCCTGCCCATGCCAGTCTCTGTCCCCACCCTAACCAATGCCTTCAGGGAATTTCAATGTGGCAGACATTCACGTTTACAAAGCCACTTTTCTAAATCAGCACTTACATATGTATGCCAATCTGCACATGTAAACGTTGCTTTTCAAGACATGGGGATGCTTCTAAAATCATTCCCATATTGTTATTCATCCTCCAGATCTCTCGAATAGTTTCATTTACCTTGCTGTCTTTCTTTCTCTGCAAATTTGCTTTTCTCTTGAGTTCGGTGTTTAGCTTTACACCTGACATGACCTACTTTGTGGCATGATGTGTTTTTTCCTTTGCAAGCCACATGCCTTCCCGGCTACAGTTCCTGGTACCCCACTGATTGCAATCTGGTTTTGCTGCTTCTTTACTGAGCTGTGTCATCTTCTTATAAACACAATTTGCAACAGCGATTGGGAGCACCCTGCCTTTCTTTGGTTGCACCTGCTCTAGCAACCTACCACAGCTATTCTCACTTTCTCCAGAAGTTGCTTTCTCACAATTAGATTCTTGTCCGTTCTCTGACTTTTTAGACAGTCCCTTACTGCAGTTCCCAATTTGCAATTTTTTAGCTTTCTTTCTTAATCTAATGGCAAACTCATTCCCTTATTTGCCTAAGGAAATGAATTTCTAGGAGTCTCATACAATTTTGATTTAGACTCTAATGTATTGAATTAAATTGATGAGTCAGCTAGAAATTTAGGGTCTGATATTCAGCGTCGGCAACTAGACGCGAGTACACTAAACCTCAATGCCATGGTCATATCCGGCCCCGGCATTGCCCCACCGCTGCCCGGTTAGCTCCTATGGGTAAAGATAGCCCAGCTTTTGCTGCGCCTATCTTTACCCGCGGCTCATTAACCGAGCAGCAATCTACTATCGCCGCTGCCCAGTTAGTGATTGGTGCTGCCCTAGAATTCCCTGGATTGCCCAGGACTCATCCCAATGCCACACGGTTAGCATTGGGGCATGTAGCAGTGTGAAATGGGGATTTTCAGTAGCACTAACCGTGTCAATGCCGCTGAATATCCCACTCAGCAGCATTTACAGGTCTCTAAACCGTGTAAATGCTTTTGAATATTGGGCCCTTACTGTATTAGCAAGGCAATTTAATCATTTTAGATTTGATATTTTATTATGTTTAATATTTTTCAAATGTTGAGCCCTGTTTGCTAAGCATTTTTCTGATAGACACAAAATGGAAGAAGACCTTTAGTAAACAGGGCCCAGTATTGTATCTTACATATTTTTTAGATTATAACCTGCCTCAAACCTATTTTTGAACAGAAGTGGGTTATAAATGTCTTTTTAAAAATAAATTAAAAATTAAAATACTGAAGCTGCCAATTGGTCCCAGTTTTTGAATTTCTGACTTTAGACCTCTTTTGTCTGTTCAGCTTTCATCCTGATATATCGAGGTATTTGTAGCTTGTATTTGGTTTTAGCCCTATGGCTTCACTGCCCTGAATGAGTGTTATCTGGGCTGCTGTTAGAAGCTAAGCAGGGTCAGGCCTGGCTAGTATCTTGCTGGGAGACCACCTTGGCATACCAAGTGCTATAGACTTGCTGCACAGAAGATGAAATCTACTTCCAGATGCACCTTGTTAAGAAAACCCAGAGGCTGGGTGGCCAGGAGTCAGCATGGGCTCAAGGGCACACACTTTCACCTCAAAATGCAACAAGAGTGGGTGTCATAAAAACCAGGGCTTTCCTAAAACTTCCCTCTAGGACAGGGGTTCCCAACCCAGTCCTCAGAACAAACCTAGCCAGTCAGGTTTTCAGGATAACCACAATGAATATGCACAAGAGAAATTTGCCATGCGCAATCTCCATCGTACACAAACATCTCTCATGCCTATTCCTTGTGGTTTTGCTGAAAAGCTGACTGGTTAGGTGTGTCTCGAGGACTGGGTTAATTATCCCGGCTCTAGGAGCTGACGCTACTTTGCAGTTTTGAAATATCCTTGCAGCATCTCAAGTGCTTCATCCTATTGTTATCTTATTTTGCATCGTCCATTCCTTGGGAAGCAAATTAACACTCTGTGCTCAGACAATTCCCCATCCACCAAAGCACCTTGCAGATCCTCTTTCCCCAAAGAAGTTCCTCCCAACCCCCACCTTCCCGAAAGCCCCTCACAATACCATAAGCCTTTCTGGGCCTACTGCAAGAAATCCTTGATGGTGTATGGTAAAGAGACAGAAGTGAACCCCAGTCTCTTCTGCCCGGCATATCGGAGTTTTTTGTTGATGCAGGTCACTTTTCATGTGCCTCTTGTACTTATTGTTTGCAATCTATAACAGGCAGGGAGTGGATAGTGCCGAATTCGGCTTTAGTTCACACGGCCCGTTGGCACACTACTTGTTCAACCTGTTATGTAGTGTATGTTTTGATCTGCCCTTGCAACCTATTGTACATTGGACGGACGGTCCGCTCGGTGCGGGTCCGTCTGGGTGAGCATGCCTCTCGATTGAGAAATAACATTACATCGGCTCCGATAGTACAGCACTTCTTAGATTGTCAACATTCCTTTGAGGATCTTTCTTGGCGGGTGCTTGACTTTGTTCCTGAAAATCCAAGAGGTGGTGATCGTGAGCAATTGCTTCAGAATCTAGAACAGCGTTGGATTTTTACCTGGTCCACTGTCCAACCAATGGGACTCAATCGTGAGTTGGATTGGGCCAGTGTATCTTGACGATCTATATGGGCAGGATTTCTTTTAATAATTTCATTTAAATAATTTTTATGCAGGTTAGGGTATTAGTCATTGCCTTTGACTTGATTCCAGTGTCATTGGCTTTTGTCATTGACTTGGAAGCCTATTGGTTGGGTAGAAAGTTAAATGGTTGATTCTTTTCCGGTTTGTCTTGGATTGGTAATGAGCATGCGCCGGCGTCTCGGAGAGGGTGAGATGCTGTATGGCGGTTCTTTGGCAGTTCAACTACGCGTTGAAACAGGGCACGGAAGATTAGGTTGCCCGAAACGCAGTACTGTGTCAGCGATTTCTTGACCAATGCATGAGGACCACGGATCAATAAGATATTAATTTGTCCGACATTTGAAGATCACTGATCATCGACGGTCCAGATAAGTTCTGTTTTCAATTGTTCTGGTTAAAGTTGCCAAGAATTTATAGACATGAACTATTTTTGATTTATCAAGGTGGCACCTGAAAGTGGTTTATTTTTCCACCTTGTTTGACTCTTGAGGGAGTTTACATTATTGGACTTTAATAAAAATGATTAAAAGGAAGTAACGGCTTCGAGAGGTTTGTAGTCCTCACGGCCAATCTTCCGACAAAAAGTATTTTCAGTGCTGGCTCAAATGATAATAGTGTCACTCTTCTTTTGATTTGGGTCTTCTGCCCCCTCTGGCAACAGGTTCAAAATAGCACTGGCTGACCTCTTGCAGTACTACCACTAGAGTCAAGTTGCCATAAAAGGGCAAAATGCAAACCACATTGCCTTAAATTAACTTATGTTATGGTAAAATAATGCACAATATTGCCATTTCAAGCATGTTAAGGGTAAAATATCCTGCATTGTTCCCTTAACAAACATCAGTAACTACCCCTTTAAACTAGTTTGAACCCGTCTTGATTGGACAGGTCTAGCAAATAAGGGTTTGTGAAAGCTTTTCAAATTGGAAATCCCTTACATCTGGTATGGCTCAGAGCTCTGCCCTTCCATGTGTATTATTTAATATCTGTTTGCAGCCCATTTGTTACATCTGTGCTGATGATAGCCAGTCCTTTCTGCCTGCTAATCACAGTTCAGATTCTGCCCTCGTTCCTCGGTTGAGTGCATTAAGGCGCTAATTTCCTGGATGTTGATAAATAGACTAGTGTTAAACCTTAAAAAAGAAGCAGAAATGATTTTGCAAGCAGGCGATGATCATGTTTTATGTTTTTCTTCTGAGGCTGGAAACTTTGGTGTTCTTATTGACACTAGCTTATCTATGAGAGAGCGAGGTGAAAATAGTTACTAAAGTGGATTTTTGTAGCTTGAAATGAATTCACAGATTGAAGCTTATCCTTCAGTCTGAGCTGTCACCCAAGATTTGGTTTTTAACACAGTGAATTATCGCAAGGATATTGGGCACCTTGAACCTTAAGCTCCCCCCTCCCCCCCAATGATATAATGAAAACGTCAACATTCTTCCCACAACAAGTCTCCCAAAAATGCATAATTAGACATCATATTTTTAAATATTAAACTCTGATTTGTATGTAGGTGTGTGTCTGCTCTCCCTACAGGTAAATGAATGTGAGTTTGTGTAGCTCTGAGGATCTAATGTTTTGCCTTAACTTAGCTGCTTTTTGTCGCCCCTCAGAAGATGCCGCCCTGGGTGTCAGCCTAGTCTTGCCTACTTGCTGAGCCGGTCCTGGATGATCATAATTCACTATATCTCAGACTTCCATTGTCCTCAATAAAGGCTTTAGAACTTACACAGAATTCCACTGCCCGTATTGTGACTGGTAGTCATCACCGGGAACTAGGGACAGGACCATTGCTACTATTAGATAACCTAGGCAGTCATCCAAAGCACTGGCCCTCCAGGGGCACCGATAGCTGCTCTTGCCTCCCCTCTCTGGGGCCTGAAGCGGCAGCAATGACTCAGAAAACGTGCGGCGACACTTACCTTAAATCGTCGGCACTGCCCCACAGTTTCTGTCCTGTGGTGTGTCTCTTCTGCTCCCATCCAACTCAAACTTCAAAATCAGAAGCTGCATCGGAGGGGGGCGGAAGAGAAGTATCACAGGGCAAAAACCACGGGCCAGTGTTGGCGAGTTGAGGTAAGCGCTGTGCCGTGTTTTATGAATCATTGCCGCCACTGTAGGCTTGGAGAAGGGCAGCAGCAGCAGCAGCGGCAGTGGGGGTGGGGGTGGGGGAACAACAGGGATAGAGGATAGAGGAGCCCACCTAGAGAGCCTTCAATCCTTGCACCAGCCCGGACTAGGAATGTGCATTTGTGAGTGTTCATTCAGTTCTTCAGAGTATCTTAAAAATGAAAGCATGCACAGACCACTTGTGCATCCATACATGTACAAATGAACATGCATACAATTAATTGCATGCATATTTAACTTTGTGCAAGCAAATAATGATTGTGCATGAACACAAATAGCCCAAAAGAATATGAAAAAATGCCTGAAAATTGTTCCACAGTGCAACTGCGTTTTGACTATTCTGGTCACCACATCTGAAAAAACATGTATCAGCAGGACCGTACCTAGCCCTGTGTGAGCGGTGCGGCCGCACAGGGTGCAAAGGCTTAAGAGGCGCATTTTGGCTGTCTGCCGTTGCCTGCTGCCACCACTTTTTCTTCTCTCAGCGGCGGCAGGCAATGGCAGACAGCCGTAATGCGCCCCTTAAGCCTTCTCGCGGCATGCTAAGCCTGCCGGCGACTTGCACATCGGATGCGCACCTCTTCTCTCCCGCCCCCATAAAGTGGCTAGATGGAGGTGCGGGGGGGGGGGGGGGCGCGATGTGAAAGTCACACAGGGCACATTTCACAGTCGGAACTGCCCTGTATATCAGATTTGAAAAGGTGCAGAGAAGGGCAACCAAAATGATCAAGGGGATGGACTAATTCTCTTTGAGGAAAGGCTAAAGAGGTTAGGGCTCTGCAGCTTGACGAAGAGGAGGCTGAGAGAAGGCATGATAGAAGTCTGTAAAATCCTGAGTGGAGTGGAACAAGTGAACACAAAGGGCCCGATTCTGTGCCACAAGTAGCAGGGATGGATGTCCCAACAGGACGTCCATCCTCGCTATTCATGCCTTCTCTGGCCGCATCTAACTTCCCCACTGGTTATGCAGGGAAGTTAGATGGGGGTGGGGAAGGGGTGGCTTAGGGGCGGAGCCTGGGCAGTCACCGGTCCTGGATGAACAGGGCCGATTCTAATGTCAGCCCTGTACGTCCAGGGCCGGTGACATGTGTGGGGAAGTTATTCCACCTCGGAGGTGGAATAACTTCCCTGGACATGTTGTTTTTGTATTGTCGGGGTGCGGATGGGCAGGGGAAGCTGGAGGACATTCTCCACAGCCCAACCCTGGCCTTAGGAGGCCAGATTGCGGGGGTTGGGCTGCGGGGAATAAACACTTTTATCTTGCGTCCGGCATCGCAGCTTTTAAATGGAGCCACGGTGCCATGCCATGCCATGGCGCCGCGGCTCCATTTAAAAGCCCTGACTTAGTCGGGCAGGTCATGTATGTGCAGGCCAGACTGAATCGCAGTTTCGGCATGCACGTGCATGACTAATCGTGATTCTGATCCCGCGGGGCTAGACATGCCCCGCGGTATCAGAATCGCGATCCCCTCCTTGTCCGGTTCAGACCGGGCGTACAGAGAGGATCTATGTCCAGAATGGAATGAGCCCTAAAATGTTTATTCTTTGAAAAACTACAAAGACTAAGGGAGATGCCATGAACTTATAAAGTAATACATTTAAAACGAATAGAAGAAATTATGTTTTTGTTGAATGCACAGTTAAGCTTTGGAACTCATTGCAGAAGGATGCGTTAAGAGCAGTTAAGAAAAGGGTTGGACAAGTTCCTGGAGAAAAAGTCAATAGCTATTAGGGGAGACCTGCGAAAAGCCACTGCTTATCGCTGAGTGTAAGTACCATGGAATCTAGGCAGGTACTTGTGATCTGGATTGGTCACTGATGGAAACAGGATACTGGGCTTGATGAACCTTTGGTGTGACCCACTATAGCAATTCTTAAGTTTTTATGTTCATATGTATAAACTGAACCTTTTGTTTTGGTTGGGCACACCCCTACCAGGATCATATCACTCCCATACTTTAAATCTTTGCTGGTGGCCTATTATTCAGAGGATAATATTCGATGACGCGATAACCATATGATTTACCTGCATAAGTTTTATATGGATTTCTGTATGCGTATTTGCAGACAACTTATCATATAACCAGGGCTGGTGCTTCCAATAGGCAAACTAGGCAATACTTAGGTGACAGCAAAAGGGCAGTGGCAGCAGACATTTTATACTTAACCGTAGCTCAGCTTCCGAGGTAGCAGGAGGAAGGGTGCTTAATAGCGCTCAGGTTTCCTCTGAGGCGCAGTCCGTTTCTCAAGACTGAGCCATGCCACAGAGGATACTGACCTGCCCTTCCTGCTGCTGGCCTCAGGAGCTGAGTGGCTGGTAAATTTAAAATGCCTGCTTGTTTCTGCTTTCCGAATTTTCATTGGTAGCATGTCCTTGAAGTTCCTGAGGTCGAGGGTCCTTCATAGTCTCAAGGTGGCAGCAGCAGGTTGGAGGGAGAATAGTCTTGCACGTGTGACATGGCGCGTGGCATGTCTCAGGGTCTTGATAGGATTTGCTCAGCAGCTCTATTGTGCTATCACAGCAGGAGGAGGACACAGCAGCAGAGACTTGGTGTGAGCTCTCTCCATGGCTTAGAGCTCTATTCCTGCCAGTGTTCTGGGGCTACCGCTTGCAGATCGTGTGGAGCTGTGCCAGGGATGGGATAATGTGTTTCACGGGGAGCCCATGGTCATCCTGTATCCCCATGCCCTTCGGTCATCAACCCCACTCCAAACTGTGCACCCTGGTGGGGAGAGAGGGGGGAAGAAGGGTGTCCTCTGAGCTTTGTGTAATTTGGCAATAGAGAATAGCATAAGTGATTGTTTAGCACTGCAATTTGCTTCAATCGAGTAGAACAAACCTATACAATCAATTACTCAATTACCCAAGAAATCAGCCAAAGAGTTAAGAACTTCTGTGAAAACATCTTGCTGTTGGTAATATGAAATAAACAGATACAAATAGCAGGGAAAAAGGGTAAGGTGGTTTCAGGGTCAGATCCAGCATTAGGCAAGAATTATCAGCACGTTCGTTTGCCTGCGGGAAGAACAGACGCATAACTACGCACAAAGCAGAGTGCAATATTTAATATATGCTGCCCAATTGTTGTGGGAGGGGTGGTGCTGGGATGATTATGTTTGTCGAGTTTAATTATCTTGGGGGGGGGGGGGTTGTAAGACTGAAAGTTTGTCTACGGCATCCAGTGCCCTTGCAGCCCACTGACATAGATAAATGTATCCAGGTAGCATGTGACTATCTCAGTTCTCTGGATAAGTTTAGGACCCAATCCTGGAATGCCTCGGGCCCTCTGCAACTTAAATGAATAAAGACCGACCACGTGGCAGCTGATTCAGTAATAACAGGGTGCCTAAAAATTGTCAGCAAGAGCACCTGTTTTCTAAGGACACAAAGATGCCTATGTGCCTTTATGAAATAGACTCCTACAATGACCCCCAGTAGGGCACAATTTCTCTCATGCAAATTAACACCTAAACTAACGAATATGCAAATATGTGCGTGTACTCTATGCATGTACGTATAGATTTCACAAACCGTTCACATACGTCACAACTCGTCTCCACCCCTCCTTCGCCACTCAGGAATGCCTATGTGCAGATCAGATAAAAGTCACAATCTTTCTGTGTTTTATGCAGGCATATTTATGCAATTATTTGTAACAGACAATTTCCATGTTTAAAAACATGCTTTATTTGTGGAAAATGCTTAAAAGAATGGCCCCCATATTGACTGATATGGACGAAAGTTATCTGTTTAGCAGACCAACAAATTTAAAGCAAAACACTTATGAGTTTAGCATCCAGTGCTGATCACATTAGTCCTGAATATGACTGCATTGTTTTTAAGGCTTCGAGGGAGGTTGCATCACACTGTCTTGAATCCACTTCATTGAGCACAGAAATACTTGGGCCCCCTTGTTCTTCGTGAAAGTGGATATTGTTCATTCCGCCTCCAAAACTGCTACGTCTAATAGAGAGTAGAATTTTTCTGCAGCAGGGCTCAGCTCTCTGGAATGAACAGCCAACGGTGATTCATCAGGAAGAGAATTAGCTTTCAGAATGGAAAAGTTAAGGTTCATTTCTTTTCACTGATTTTGAGGCTCTTGCAAAAATAGTCATTACTTATTTAATATTTCTAATTTGTTTCTGGCTTTCCTGAGATGCTCTTTACAACTTTATTGACTTGCTTTGTTTTATTGCTAAAATATTTTGGTTCTCTTTTTCCTATCCACCTCAAACAGGCTACTCTGATAGGCAGTTTAGAAATCATTTTACATGAATAAATAAAATGATCTTCATAAACATCAGGAGGATCAGTCATGGCCACCGAAGTGAGAGCTGCCACGTCTCCTTTGCTGAAGAAAAGCATCCCTTTCTGGATACAAGCCTTCCACGCTCTTAGTCCCAAGCATTTACATACTATTAGGGGACTCCGTTCCTTGCTACTTCCTTTACAGCCCCTTGTGTTTTTTATGCTTCAGAAAGACAGCAGAAAGGCCCTGCATCCCTGGGAGAAGCTAAACTAATCCCCTTAATGGGAGCTCCTAGGTTGCCCCGAATTCTTGCCCAGAGTGCAGTACGTTATCAAGCCCATTATCATATACCTACATCTTCTTACCCTATATCAGACATAAGATGGGTAGGTTAGGAGGGAATGCAATGTGTAGAACAGCGTTTTATGCTCTTATAAATTTGTCTAGAAGATATGCACATGAAAATAGCTGCAGAAAAATCATGGCAGCTACTTTTATGTGCTATATGCTAAGACGTTCCCACGGCAGGAAATAGGCGGAACAAGGGTGGGATTGACACTTATTCACATAGGGCCCGATATTCTAAAGGCATTTACATAGTTCACAGCCCAGTAAACTGTGGAAATGCCTTAGATAGGGATATTCAATAGCACATACATGGTTAGTGCCGTTGAATATCCCCACCTAAGTCCCTTACGCACCCTGTTGCTATCTGGTTAGCATTGGGGCATGTTGGGGGTGTACCGGGGTGGAGCAGAGGCGGAGGGTTTCTTTGCTTATCTTTAAGGTGCCGATCGCTAACCAGGCAGCAGCCAATATCACTGCTGCACGGTTAGCTTCAGCAGCTTCCGGCTTTGGCGGCAATCACCGGATATTCCATGCCGTCATTTGGTGGGGAGGGCTATGCGCCCATCAGGGCGTAGCCCTTTGAAGATCCAGGCAAGTGAATATCGGGCCCATAGAGTATTTTAAAAAATGTACACATATGCACCGATTCTTTTTTAGGTATGCATTCACATATTAGCACCTGCTTTGGAGAAGGTCTAAACATGTGCGTCCATTTTTCTTTGAGTAATTTTATAAGGGCTGAAAGGGCATATATTGCCTTTACAAAATAGGTGCAACATACGCACCTATGCACCTTTTGTGTCAATACCTGACAGCTATGAGGTTAATGGGCATATGGATCCTGTGAATGCAGCAGTTTGTGGGAATCGTCACAAACTCTTCGGATCCAGAAAAAGAATCATAGAAAAGCAAATAATTTTGTTGGAGAAGATGAATCCCTTTCACTTTCATCAAAAAGTGTAGCTCATCCACATTAAGGCTTTTCTCCTACAGCTCCCCTTTCCAAAGATATCTGAGTGGTCTACCAAGCCTCCAATCTTCTTCAAAGACTGTGTCCCATGGTATGATCCCAACTCAACTGAAAGACCTCCCCCTGCAGACTAGGTATGTAGCCTCCTACAGGCTGAATATACAAGGCCTGAAAGACAACCTTGCAAAGGAGGTTGACATACAATGCTGGGTCAGACCAAAGGTCCATCAAGCTCAACATGCTATCACTAATACCATCCAACCCGAGTCACTAGGAAGTACCCAGGAGATCCCAAAGAGCAGATCCATTCCTTGCTGCTCACTCCCAGAGATAAGCTGTGGATTTCGCAAGCATGCATGGCTAATTGTTCAATTACTTTTCTAAGAATTTTTTAATGGACTGTTGCTGTGCATCCCTAATTGGTGTTTTGTCAAGCAGATAGCTCACTAGCTCCCCCTATTGACTTGTGAGTGCTGTCTGTGGACCCAGGAAGGCCGCTGAGGATGTCTATAATAAAAAATATATATTTTTTCACTCAACGTGTAATCAAACTCTGGAATTTGTTACCGGAGGATGTAGTAAAGGCTGTTAGTGTAGCTGGGTTTAAAAAAGGTTTGGACAAGTTCCTGGAGGAAAGGTCCATAAACCATTATTAAGAAGGGACCCAGGATATCACTGCTTGACCCAATACAAGCATTCTGGAACCTGTGTCTTTTGGGGAAACTGCTAGGTACGTATGACCTAGATTGGCCACTGTTGGAAACAGGATACTGGGCTTGATGGACCTCGGTCTGACCCAGTATGGCATATCTTATGTTCTTATGTTATACTCAGTCTCTCTGCAAGGTATCACTCCAGTGGTGTGAGGTGAATTGGATACTGCCATCTTCCTCTGGAAGACTTGGATATATTGCACTGTGCTACAGAACAATGGGATGCTGGAGTAAATGCCTGAAAGTTCATGGAGCTCTTTGTCACAGAGATAGCGCTAGATAAGTCCTAGCAGCCAAGCAGTGAATTTAGAGCTATATGAATATAAGCAGACGTTATCAGTCTTAGAATTGCTAAAATATCAATAGGGACATCTGACAATATTCTGGCAACATTTATCAGTATGGTTGTGGTCCTGCTTTTGTAATGCCTTCTATCGCTTCCATCCCCACTTCTTCTTACAGTTCTTTAAAGCTCTCCTTCTCCGCCACCCCTTTCTTATCTTCCTGAAACATCCAGGGGGTATGAGGCATTACAGTTATTTATTAGCATTTCTTAAACACAGGCACCAAGTACATAAGATAAAAATACTAGCAGGAATTTCAAAATGAAAACAAAACTAAATGCATATCCCAAACCCAAGCTCACACTCCCTGCTGTTGCCATCAAATCCTGCTCTTGGCTCTCCCATTCTCCCCTTCTTTCCCCCCTGCAGAAATAAAAGCCGAATAAACGCATAAAGACAGATATCTGACACGTTATTCGTTCAATAAAGTCATTTGGAAGAGTCTGAATGAATATTTAGAAATATAGAAACATGACGACAGGAAAAGACCACGTGGCCCATCTAGTCTGCCCTTCCATATCAACTACAATAGTCCCCTTTTTACCTTTATAGATCCTCTGTGTTTGTCCCATGCTTTTTTTGAATTCAGATACTGTCCTCATCTCTACCACCTCCACTGGGAGACTATTCCACGCATCTACCACTCTTTCCATAAAGAAATATGTACGGATATTACTCTTGCGTCTATCCCCTTTAACTCTCATCCTATGTCTTGCCTTCAATTGAAAGAGACCCTCCTGTGCATTTTTGCCACGGAGGTATTTAAATGTCTCTATCATATCGCCCCTATCTCGCCTTTCCTCTAAATTATACATATTAAAATCTTTAAGTCAGTCCTCATATGCTTCATAACGAAGACCACTAACCATTTTAGTAGCCACCCTCTGTACAGACTTCCAACCTGCCTATATCCTCCTGAAGGTGCGGTCTCCAGAATTTCACACAATATTCCAATTGAGGTTGCACCAGAGACTTATACAGAGGCATTATCACCTCCTGTTTTCTGCTGGCCATTTTGCTCCCTAATACCCAAGCATCCTTCTGGCTTTCATGGTCGCCTTCTCTACCTGTTTAGTTACTTTAAGATTGTCAGACACAATTATGCCCAGGTCCCACTTTTCTTTTGTGGACAGCAGTACCTCACCCCCTACACTGTACTGCTCCTTTGGAATTTTGAAGCCTAAATGCATGATCCTGCTTTTTTTAGCATTAAATTTCAGCTGCCATAATCTAGACAATTCTTCAAGTTTAGCTAGATCCCTCCTCATGGTGTCGACTCCTTCCTGTGTGTCTACTCTATTGCAGATTTTGGTATCATCTGCAAATAAGCAAACCTTACCCGACAGTCCTTCCACTATATCACTAACAAAGATGTTAAACAGAATCAGACCAAGAACAGATCCCTGGGGCACACCACTGGTAACCTCCTTCTCCTCAGAGTGAGCTTCATTTATCTGTACCTTTTGTCGCCTCCCACTCAACCAATTTCTAACCCAAGCAGTAACTTTAGGGTCCATCTCTAGGGTTCTCAGTTTGTTTATAAGACACCTGTGCAGAACGGTGTCAAAGGCTTTACTGAAATCTATCTATACCACATCTAGGGCTCTCCCTCGGTCCAACTCCCTGATCACCTAGTCAAAGAAATCTATCAGATTTATCTGACAAAACCTGCCTCTGGTATACCCATGCCGCCTCGGATCCTGCAATCTATTGGACTTCAGAAACCTCACTATTCTCTCCTTTAGTAGCCTTTCCAATAATTTACTAACCACAGAGGTTAGACTAACCAGCCTGTAGTTCTCAATGTCATCCTTACGTCCGCTTTTGTGTAAAGGGACCACATGTGCCTCTCTACAGTCCTCTGGCACCACTCCCGACTCCAAAGAGGCATTGAAAAGGTCAGTCAGTGGAGCTGCTAAAATGTCCCCAAGTTCCCTCAGTATTCTTGGATGTATCCCATCTGGACCCATCGCTTTTACTTTTAGTTTAGCTAGTTCCTCTCAAACACAGTCTTCTGAAAATCGTTCAAGATTCCCATTGCTTCTGTTGCTGTTTGTGGGTGTTTTCTGAGGTCCTGCTCCTGGCCCTTCATCTATGAGCACAGAACAGAAATATATTTTAAGTAATTCTGCCTTATCTTCATTATTTTCTGCATATTCCTCCCCTGCACCCTTGAGTCTGACAATACCACTTTTGCCCTTGCTCCTCTCACAAACATATCTGAAAAATATCTTATCCCCACATTTTATTTCATTGGCTATTTCTTCTTCTTTTTGTACCTTTGCTTTCCTGACTACTTTGCTAAATTCTTTAAGTTTCTCCAAATATAGATGCCTGTCTTCCTCTCTGTGATCTCTTGTATTTTATGAAGTCCGCCCTCTTTTTCTTCACTTTTTCAGCTACTTCTTTCAAAAACCATAGCGACCTCCTTTTCCTTTTACATTTATTTACCATTCTAACAAAAAGGTTTGTTGCCTTTAAAATATTCCCTTTCAGTTTTGCCCACTGTTTTTTACATCCTCATGCTGCTCCCATCCCGCTAATGACTCTCTGAGCTATTGTCCCATCTTGGCAAAGTTAGTTCTCCTACTCTCGCGTTTGAATGGATTTTATCAGCCCTAGTCATAATACTGAACCATACTATCTGGTGATCACTGGATGTGAGATGATCTCCCACTATAACATCAGAAACATCTTCCATATTGGTAAGCATTAAGTCCAGTATGGCCCCATCACGTGTGGGTTCTGTTACCAATTGCCTGAATAGCTCTCCTTGTAGAGAATCCAGGATCTCCTTACTTCTAGATGATAGCACAGCAGGGATGTGCCAGTCCACATCCAGCATATTGAAATCATTTATCAGTCGCACTTCTCCTTTCACGGCAATACTGCGTATGTCTTGTATTAAATCTTCGTCCACTTCTTCTCTCTGTGAGGGGAATCTGTATGTATAATGCCAATGCAAATGGATTTCCCTTTCCCTCTTTCTAGTTTAACTCACAGTGCCTCCTCTTCTCCTTTTAAGCCCTGCAATTCTATAGCTTTAATATTATTTTTTACATATAGGGGTATGTTTACTAAACTGCGGTAACGTTACATAACGCGTGTTATGTAACGTTAACGATCGTTAACGTTACATAACGTGCGTTACGTAACGTTAATGATCGTAGACGTTTCGCGGCATGGTAAACACCGCAGAAGGTGGAGAGAGGGCGGAGAGAAGGGGTCAATGGGCGGAGTGTGGGCGGGGAGAAGCTCCATTCACACTAACGCGCTGATCTGAAGAGCTGAATCCTAACGCGATTGAAAACCTGCCGTTAGATGCACATATGCGGGAGAGAGAAACCATTTACATGTCAGCAATGTACAGCCCAGGCAGGGAGCCCAAAAACTGTGATAGTAGAGCTCCATGTACAGCAATACCATAGTGCCAAAGTATGAATGGCCACTATGGCGATGGTGCAAATGGGGCATAGGGGGCCGCAGGTGGGACATGTAGCATGGGCAGCTGGGGCACAGGGTGGACCAGGCGGGCGCCTAGGTGGCACAAAGAAACATAGACACCAGAGATCAGCAAGACAGCAGTTAACCAAGGCCAAACACAATCCACCAATATCTACCTGGTCCACCCTAGCCAATAGTCGCTAGGGCACAGACCTGACATCCCCCCAGCCATCCCGCCCCCATGTGGAGGGGACATAATAGTGGTAGGCAGTGATGGGGGGGATGTGAGGATGTCCATGTATGCCCCCCCCCACCCTGGAACCCGCTCCCTAGGCAGGCGCCTACCCACACAGTGGATGGCCTGGGACTGCGCATTACCAGCACCGACAGCAAATGGCCATGTCAGCTTGGCAGGGGGGCGTGTTCCCATATTGGAGGGGCAGTGCCACCTCCCTGCAGTGGACCTAGGCCATGCTCTGTGTCAGTACGTGGTGTGCAGTACAACATAAAAGGTCTGGCTGAGGAAAAGTGCAGGTAGCCTCAGGGACTACCATGCATCTGTGGAACAGTGTGGTGCAGTACACCCAGCCAGTGTGCCCAGGAGCAGAGGGTCACAGGTGCAAGTCCCAGCTGTGGTTCCTGCAGAGCATGTCCCTATATTTTACCCTACAATGCAGATACAACAGCAACATGTGCAAAGCCCAAAGCAGCGGCGAACAGGGGTGCAAAAACCCACTCACACAGGCTCCACAATCCAATGATGCATGGAGCGGCAGGCTGTTGGCCCCAGCATTGGGATGATGTTATCACCAGAGCAGTACTACTACCCCCTGCACAGTTTAGCAATGTTGGCACTGTGATCAGGACTAGTGTGGCGGGCAGGGCTGCCAACCACCCCTATCTTTGTATAATGCTGCAAAAGGAGTGAGCGTGTTTGTATGTCTATCCATTGTTCTGTGGCTGCCCACACTTCACTGGGCCCAAAATGTCCCACTGTTACCAGCGTTAGCCTGATTAGATGCATAATGAGGAGCAAGGTATTCTGGGTATGGCCCGGACAGGGCAGATTGGCCAGGATGCATCTTCACAGGGTGTGGGGCAATGGCTAGGACACCATAGTGCCTGACCACCACCTGCATGGACAGGGTGGCCACAGCATGGCATGCTGGGAGGGCACTCACTCTGAACGAGCAGTGACCATGGCAGGTCTAGGTTCCCACATAGCGCTCTACTCTATTTGTCTTTAGTGATGTATTTGTGTTCCCCCATGCTGGGGTCTGAATCACTGAAATGCCTGCTTACTGCACATCATTCCTGGTGGACTGTTTGCAGTTAGACTGTGCATGGTCAGAACACTTTTAAGGTACAGTCGGACTGTGATGTCTGCTGGTGACTGGCAGACAGTGGTGGGAGGAACTTGGGGTTTCCAAACCTAACCCCAGCATTGCTGCTGGTCTGCCACTGTCCCAGTCATAGGTATGGCTCTGGCCCACCAACCCTGGAGGGTTGTTTCATACAAACAGGATGGAGGTTGCTTCCCTGGGGTGGGGGCACTGTTCTTTACCTACAAAAGGGTGATGTGGGCCCTTTGGGGTATGTAGTGTATACCACTGTGACCTATACAGCCACTGTTACACACACCTCATGCAATTCTAGGAACCCCTCTGCCCTGATAACAGCTGCCCATGTCAGCCAGACCCTCACACGGGGTACACACTAATCTGGCTGGTGTCTGGTCCCACAGGGCTACATGTGACTGCAGGATACAGATGGACACCAAATTACCTTCGGCTGCACTGCACGGAACACCTGTCACACACTGGTAGTGATGGGGATGTACAGCAGGACCTATCTCTAGCACCACATGTACTGCGGACCTAGTGCTGGGCACCAATCCTATCCCTCAGGGTGACCACAGAACCTGCACAATGGCATGGTCTGTAGCTACCCTGTGCCAGTATCACACACTGTCAGTTCGTCTTTCCAAGCTGAGGTACCGGAGAGGTGCATACCCCATTTGGTGATCAGCTGTAGGCATTGCATCATGGGTACTGCTGTGACATACACCATGGAGGTATAGCCTACTGGTTAATACATTGCAATTCTTGGCAGTGTTCATTGGTTCAGTTCCTCATTGTTCCCTCCTCTCATGCCTGTCCTACTCAAATAGTGTGCATGCCTGTAACAGTCATATTTTTGCAGATTTGTGCTGACAGCCCATAATACCCTTGCCATAATTGTCAACATTCCCTCGGTCCGTCTATCTGCGTCTGTCAGCTGTGTAGAGTCCTGTCTGCCTGTGCAGGCTGCCAGCCCATGTCCTGCACTGCTACCCTTTCCTGCATTGTGCCTCTTCATGCTTGCCTCGCCTGTGCCTGATCTGCATGGCACCACCACTCCTCTGTCCACCCATCATTGTAACTATCCTGCCACCTCCGCCTCCACTGGGGGACACGTATTCCCATCGTCTGCCACCAACTGTTTTTCCAGTACTTTACATTGCCAACACCCTGTGCTGTGGTAGAGCTGCCCCACCATGTTTGTCATCAGTACTGGCAGGCACATGGGATGCCCGCAGATATGGCAGGTCCAGTGGCTCCCACTTCTCCCTCCTTCACTCACCTGTTCATTGCCTTTCCTGAGTGCTCTATCTAGTGTTAGGGCTACATCTGTCTCTGTTCCGCACAGGTCATGCATGTCATCCTGAGGCACCTTGCAGTCCCTAGGGCACACTAACCTAGTACACCATAACCTTGTTAGGCCACCTTAACCTATGGTTCCATAGCCCAGGGTGCCTTTGCGGTGACTTGTCCAAGGGTGCCTAATATGGCGCTTAGCTTAGGAGGCTCTATAGGGCGCCTTCTAAGGCACCTTACATGGCACCTTACTAGGCACCTTACAAGGCATCTTATAAGGCACCTTACATGGCACCTTATAAGGCACCTTACAAGATATCTTACAAGGCGCCTTATAACGCTCGTTATTCTAAGGCGCCTTGTAACGCGCGTTCTCTGTCAGCTTGCTGTAACGATGCACCGCCCATGCCTTTATATGGGCATCTCGACCTTTACTGCTGAACCTACCGCGAATGACATTACCGCAGTTTAGTAAACATACCCCATAGCGCCACTCCATCTCCCCTTCTTCCTACCCTGTTCTTCCTGAATAAAAGTATAGCCCCATATAATTACATCCCAGTCATGGTTTTCTGTGAACCACGTTTCTGTAACTTCCCAAAATTCAAGTCAGCCTCTTCCATTAAAGCCTCAACATCTGGGATCTTATTTCCCATGCTGCAGGCATTTATACACACCGCTTTCCAGATGTTGCCCCTATTACTCATTTCTACAGAGGTATTTAATGTTTCACTTACCTACGGACTTTCACCATTTACCTGGAGTCTCTCTTCGCCCATTCCCATCTAATCTAGTTTAAAGCTCTCTTCAGTAGGTTAACCAGTCTGCTGCTGAAAACTCTTCGACCCTTCTTGGACAAATGGACACCATCTCTGCTCTGCAGGGCATATAGTATAGGTGCCCCATAGATATTCCATGAACACTGCCCTTCGCACACCCAAACATGCCCACAAAGATGAATTCATCAAACTCCAAACACATATTTTATTCACCTCTGAAAGCCTTCAGCGGCAAAAGCTTGCAAGATGAATTTTTTGTAGCATTGAGTCAGAACTGCATTTTAACATAAAGATGAAAGAATTCCACTGCTTTCCTGAATGTTTCAAGTTTGTCTTTTTGCTTCTTCACTGCTCGGCCATCTCTTCTCATGTTTCCTTTTTGTACTCTCTCGTTGTTTCAGTTTCCGCACGCAGTGAAAGACTGGCACGAAGTGGTGGGATGCACAAAGACGAGCAGAAAAACCACCAGTCATTGCATCAGATACCAAACAGCCATGGAAATACTGAAAAAGAGGATATGAAGCCAACATGACCATGTTTCGGCAAATTGCCTGATGTGGCAATAGATTGTTCCATTGTATTATGTTAGAAGTAGTTGGATTTTTTTATAAAGTGGATTGAGAGACTTCCTCCTTCACATATCATCTTTTAAAAGTCAGCCTATAATTTTATAAGTATTCTTCATCCATGTCTTTTCCCACATCACCACTCATATCTTTTTTGCTGTGACCTCCTCTGTGGTGATTTTTGGGCCTCTTTTGCATGCCACTAAATTTCTAGAAATGCCTTTTTTTTCCTCTACTATTTCTCTATGCTCCACACACCTTCCTTCTCCCCTCTCTTTGCCAGTTATCCTTCTTTCCAAAGTAAACATTCACATGTAATGCAAAAATGCAATGTGTGCCTTCAAGTCAATGCTGACTCCTGGCAACCCAGCAGCTTGTGGGTTTTCTTGGCAGTATGACCAGAAGTAGATTGCCTGGCCTTTCTTCCAAGGCATTGGCAGGTTAAGTGACTTGCCCAAGGCGTGCTAGTAGGAATTAAACCCTGGTCTCTTGGTTACCAAGCCAGTGCTCTAACCACTAGGCTTCTCCTCATTCCAAACTACAGGGCCTCCCTAAACCACCTACAAATGGCTCAAAATGTATCTGCTCGTATCACATAGAAGGCTCATATCTCAGATCACATCACGCCCATACTTTACAGTTTGCACTGGTTGCCAGTCTTAAGCCAGATCAAATATAAATCACTGATGATCACATGTAAGCTTTTTAGGAAGACAGCTCCAACATTTCTTATATCTCTGACTAACATATCATCCGATCAACGAATAAGAAGAGGATGCTCCCAGAATAACTTAATAATCCCCACTGACTTCCGTAAAACTACCCGTTCTACCAGTAACAGAGCTTTTACTTACGTTGCACCTATACTCTGGAACTCCCTCCTGGAAAGATTAAGAGCGATCAATGACCTTGTCACATTTCGCAAAGAAATGAAAACACACCTGTTTATTGAATATTTTGGGAATCCACTAGAACTAGTCAAAGTTTACCTGATCTAACTCCACAATACCCCTATGATTATCTAACAAAGGTCTCTTACGTCAGCAACATACTCGGCACTGACTTGAATCACCTATGTACATTTGTATATTAAAATTATTTTATTGTAAATAGTTCATGATCAGATTGTAATCATACTCCATGTTTACAGTCATTGATCATTGTTATTGCTTTTAAACCCTATGTTACACCCATGTTCCTCACTTGGTTTGCAGCTTGTTGTGCTGTGAGGGCTTGTGTGCATCGGTGATGCTGAGGGCTAAGCTATCAGGGTCTCCCAAGATGGACAGGTCTTCAGATGAGGTGCCAGACCAAGACAAACCACCCATCTGGGCAGCCACAGAATGGGACGGTGTTGGCGGCAGAGGATCACATTTTCTGTGACAATGGTAACAACACTAGAATTAAACTGCGTGGAAGAAAGGCCCGGCAATCTACTTCTGTATCTTGTCACAAAAACCCAATGGATAGTCACAATAAAACAAATTGCACTATAGTGCTGGAAGATAAAACCCCAAGTCGGAAGGCACTCAACTGGCTACTGGGGAGAAGCTGAAGACTTTTCAGATTAAAGCCAGCATTGATGATGTGGTTGGATCAAAACACTCGGGACGTCTGACTGCTGATGTAGCTGCACATGAAATGAGAGTCAGAAGCTGCAAAGATGACTTGCATATTGGGACATGGAATGCATGAAGCATGAACCAAGGGAAGTTGGAGGAGATCAAGAATGAAATTGAACTTGTACAAATCGATCTGTTGGGTGTCAGTGAACTGAAATGGACTGACATCAGGCACTTTTTCATCTGATGATTACATGGTCAACTATGCTGGAAATGAAAGACAAAGAAGAAATGGTATTGCATTTATAATTAAAAAGAAACTTGCAAGAACTGTAATGAAATACAATGCAACCAGTGAACGCTTAATTTCTATTCATCTATGAGGAATGCCCATCAACACAACTATAATTCAAGTATATGTCCCAACAACAGCTGCAGAAGAGGATGAAGTTGATGTGTTCTACGAACAAGTACAAGCTGAAATTGACAGAACATGCAAACAGGATATCCTAATAGTCATGGATGACTGGAACGCAAAAGTTGACAATAAAAAGAAGGCAAAGTGGTTGGAAAACATGGACTTGGCAACAGAAATGAAGCTGGAGAAAGACTGATAGAGTTCTGCAAGAACCAACGATCTATTCATCTCAAACACCTTCTTCTAGCAACACAAGCGGCGACTGTACACATGGACTTCACTCAATGGATTGTACAAAAATCAAATAGACTACATCTGTTGAAGTCAATGATGGAAAAGCTCTATAACATCAACAAAGACAAAACATGGAGCTGACCAGAAACTACTAGTATGCAAACTCAAGCCGAAGTTGAAAAAGACAAGCCACTCATGAATGTAGTAAAATATGACCTTGAGAATATACCACCAGAATTTAAAGATTGCCTGAGAAGAGTTATGGGATGACATCAAGAAGGTTGTGTTGGAAGAAAGTAAGAAGTCTCTACATAAGGTGAAAAAGCAAAAATGGCCAAAATGGATGACCGAAGAAACTCTGAAAATTGCCCAGAAACGCAGAGAAGCTAAAGCCAGAGGAATAAGAGGGGCAATTACAGAACTCAGAGATTTCCAATGTGTAGCAAACCAAGACAAGAAGAAGTATTACAATGATGCATGCAATCTGATGCATACATACAAGGCTCTGCCAGAAAATTTGGAAGACAACATCATGTCCTACTGACTGGAAAAGATCAGTGTTTATACCAATACTAAAGAGAAGTGATCCAACTGATTGTGGAAATTATCGCAAACTGCTCTGATCTCACATGCCAGCAATATTCTACTCAAGATTATTCAGCAGAAACTACATCCATACCTGGAACGAGAACTACCTGAAGTGCAAGCAGGGTTCAGGAAAGGGCGAGGAATGAGAGACATCATCGCGTATGTGAGATGGATCCTTGAAAAAACTAAAAAATACCAAAAAGGATATCCATATGTGATTTATTGACAACAGCAAGACTTTTGACTGTAAACCATGAGAAACTCTGGGCCACATTAAGAAGCATGGGTATACCAGAACACCTGATCGTTCTCTTGCACAACCTTTATATTGATCAAGAAGCAACAGTTCGAACGGAACAAGGAGAAACAAAATGGTTTAAAATCAGCAAAGGTGTACGACAAGACTGCATATTTTTTACCTACATGTTTAATTTATATGCAGAACAAATCATCAGAAAAGCAGGACTGTATGAAGACAACTGAGGTGTGAAGATTGATGGAAGACTCATCAACAGCCTTCATTATGCTGATGATACCACATTACTGGCTGAAAGTGAAGACGACTTGAAACATTTGCTTCTCAAGATCAAGTGACAGTCTTAAAATGGGCCTGCACCTTAATGTAAAGAAGACAAAGATCCTGACAATTGGCAAAATCAATAACTTCATCATTGATGAGAAGAAATTGAAATAGTGGACAACTGTAACCTACTTGGATCAACTATCAATAAAGAAACAATAAGCAGTCAAGAAATCCAATGAATCATTGCTCTTGGCAGAATGGCTATGAAGGACCTAGATTCTCAAGAGCAAAGATGTCTCTCTCCATACAAAATTCAACTCATTCAAGCCATGGTATTTTCAATAACGTCATATAGATGCGAAAGTTGGACAGTGAAAAAGATAGACAGGAAGAAAATTGATGCGTTTGAATTATGATACTGGCAACGAATACTGTGTATACCATGGCCTGCCCAAAGAACAAACCAGTCAGTACTAGAGAAGATCAAATCTAAGCTTTCTTCAGAAGTTCAGATGACAAGACTTCGACTTTCATACCTTGGACACATCATGCGAACAGAGAGATCATTAAAGAAAGACATCATGCTTATCAAGGTAGAAGTTCAATGCCAAAGAGGAAGCCCAGCAATGAAATGGATCGATACAATAAAAGCAGCTATAGGTGCCACTCGGCCAACAATGAGATGCCTGACTGAAGACCGAACGCAGTTTAGGACAACTATCCAGAGGGTCGCCATGAGTTGACACTGACTCAACAGCACTTAACAACAATAAACACCCATGTTCTGTGTAAAAGGTTTTGTCCTGTTCATTGTATACTGCCCTGGATCTCTGGATAAGGCAGTATAGAAATTCAGAAAATAAATCAATCAATAAATAAATAAATACCAATGTAAAGTCCAGAGGTTTAAAATATCCACAGATTTTGTCAAAATTTGCACAGTTTGGTAATTGGCCCCTTCTTCTCTCTCTCTTTCATGGTCTCCAAAATATGTTACTCTCCTTTCTCTTTTCTTATCTTCCCTTCCTACTACTCAAGTACCTCTCTTTTAGTGCCAGTCTCACCATTCAAATTCAATGGATCATTCAGACCAGGGGAAGGAGAATCTGGTCAAATACAAGGGTAACTGTTCCTCTGCTTCTTGGCCTTGCAGAAACAAAGAGAGTAGAGCTAGAAAAGATTCACAGACGCCAACAAAAATGATAAAGGGGATGGAACTCTTCCCTAATGAAGAAAAACCAAACAGGTTAGGGCTTTCAGTTTAGAGAAAAAACATCAGAGAGAGGATATGATAGAGGTTTATGAAATCATGAGTATGATGGAACAAATAAATAAGAAATGGCTATTTATTCTTTCAAATAGGACTAGTGCTAGGGGACAGTATTCCATGAACCAAATGGCCACAGATTTAAAATTTAAGAAAGTAAAGGCTGATATTTAATCACGTCGATCAGTCATTTCTTAAAATACCAGTCACTGAGGCTAAATGAAATCTGACTATTCAATGCCAGTATTTACGTGGAGCCTGATCCAAGAAGGGGCATGTCCGGGCTGTCCAGACATCCCAGAGCAGAACGGAATCCTTTGTACTGGACTCTGTACCGTGGGATCTAGATGCCCCTGTGGTAGCAGGATCGGGCACCAGGACAGCCCATCGCGCTAAGTCCATATCACCTTAGGCTAATTGAGCAGGGCATCACCTGATTCTCCACAATTTTATAAAGGCACATAAATGCCTGTTCGTTTTTGAAAAATACTCGCACAAGCCAGCAGAAATTCTGCCTATAATCCAGCCAAAGACATCACACCTGCTCTCAAGCAGTTGTAAATGTTAGTGCATGCTTCACATTGAGTCACATATATTTTATAAAATATTAGCATAAATCTTAACTCCACCCAAACTCCTACTCTGGCGCGCCTGCTATACAAATACGTGCCGGCTTGTACCGTGCATTCGTCTGGGTGTGACATCATTTAACGGAGACCTTTTCTACACATAAATCAGCATATTACATGTGGAATTTTTTTAAAATGACCTTTTATGCATATCTGGGTACTGGCGCTAGATATACTAATTTTTTTTTTTAAACGCTACATCTGGCATTTAAAATAATGCAATGCTGTGTTATGGCTGAATGATTGACAAAGTATGAAAATGAGCTCAAGGTAACACATGTTACTTCTGTGATGCACAAAGACACGTCTTCTCAGCTAGAATTCAGTTGGCTGTGACCTGGTGATTAGAGCTTACACTTTTATGCTGGACATTTAACACCTCCCCTCCCTCCTCCCAAGTGATGCAATCATTCAGAGGTCTAGCTAAGGGGGTGATTTACAAAGCCATTTACCAGGGACATAGTGATTTACCTGGGTAAATGGAATGACTGAAAGTTGCTAGGCATTTTCCACTGAAATTTCACCTGTATAAAAAGCAAGGATCCTCTTGTACTTAAGGACAGTTTTCATTGAACCAAATATGTCCTCCTTCGCACACAATTCTCACCGCAAACAGAACCACTAGCCGAGGTGGAGGTATATGTATAATTGCCAACCTGAGATTCTGCGTCTCAAACTCCAGCTCCACAAACGAAATGAACACCCTTTCCATAACAAGCAGACACACCGCCATATGTCTAGCATGCCGAGCACCTCATGGAGACCCCCAGAGACCTTGCTAACTTACTAGAAATGGCCTGTACCCCCGGCCTAACAGAACCACCTACCCCCAATAATCCTAGGAGACCTCAACCTAACATCTGCCTCCAAATCACAATCAGAGGCTTTCCTGGACTCCATGAACACTCTCGGATACACTCAAGTCATCACTGAGCCAACCCACAAAAAAGGCAGTACATTTGACTTAATATTCATACCCTCAGATCTGCTTTACAACTCCCGACATTCCCAACACACAATCCTCCTGGTCCCTTGGTCAGATCATGCAGCCATCCTGTTCTCCATTCATACCACATCCCAACAAGTGAAACAAAAAGACACTCTACCTGCAACCCAGAGGTTCCAGAGCTTGAACAATGAACAATTAATCGAGACAGTCATCCCACAACTAGACCTCATTACATCAACAAATTCAGATCTAGACGATAGCAATCTGGAACGATATATTATCCTCAGCAGCACTTGCATCCCCAAGGAAAATAATACCAAAATACCGAAACAATGGCCCATGGTTCTCTATATCCCTACAAAAGCACAAAAGCAACCTACGATGCCTCAGACGGAAATGGAGGAACACTAGAGACCCTTCACTCCAGAATTCATACATTGATCAACTTAAAATCTACAACAGAGAAACCTTAAATAGAAAATGGGAATACCATGCCAACCTAGTGAACTCTGCATTTAATAAACCAAGAGAACTGTTCTCAATAATGAAGACACTCACCAGAGAACCCAACAAGGATAACTCTCAAGACAAGATATTGCCCCGAACCTTTGCCTCATATTTACTCTCCATACAACTACAAATACCCCTAATGGATCAAACCTCAAAAACACCCAGCCCTGAAATCAACACCAAGAAGATATGATTTTGATTCGAATTTCCATCAGTAGAAAACATAGAGCATACAATACAAAACCTTAACATCACAACATCCACCTAGACCCATGCCTAATGACCAAAGTATATACTTCACTGTCACTAGGCATTATGCCTACAGTAATGACACAATCTTCGATTTGACCCTTTCTCGCCTCCCTAAATCCTACAGCCTCCTGCTTATTACTAAATAATGGAGAAAATCCTCCTAAGACAATTTCAGGATCATTTTGACAATCATGCTCCCCTTGACCTCAACCAACATGGCTTCAGATAGTACCTTGGAGTCGAAGCACTCATAACATCCCTCCTAAATACCCTAACAAGCTGCCTGCATCATATCAAGAACAGCTTTGTCTTAATTTTCCTTGATATCTTTGCTGCTTTCAACTCCATTTCACACCATCTACTGCTACAATGACTCCAAGCCATCAGTCTCCACTATACAACCCTCAACTGGTTCAGCTCATACTTGTCTCTCGGAAACAACAAATATTAATTGGCAATAAATCTTCCAATCTATTCCCCCAGAATACAGGTGTACCCCAAGGTTCCAGCTTATCATCCCTGTTATTCAACATCTACATCCAACCACTATGTCAGATCTTCAAGGAACACAATATACCATACCAACTCTACACTCATGATATAATGTTTTCCACCCCAATTAACAACATCTCTTCAAACCTCGATACCTTACATAACTACTCCATAGGCATAAAAGATTGGCTAAGCAATCACAACCTTATCATCAACCAAGAAAAAACAGAAGCACTCTACATCAGTTCTAATCCTACCTTCATCCCTCCATCAATACTAGAATTTGGTGATGAAAAAATTAAGGTTAGCTCAGAGACAAAATACTTAGGCATAACAGACCAACAACTGACATTTCAACCTCACATAAAAAGAATAACCAGTTCAATGTACTACAAACTAAGGATACTGAGGCACCTCCACCCACTACTCACTCCAGACCTCTTTAGAACTGTACACCACACTGTGATTACACTGGTAGTGGATTATTGTAACATCATTTAAGCCAGACTTACCTAAACAAATTATCCATCCACTACAAATAGTGCAAAATACAATGGCCTGAATAATTGCTGGTGCCTCATACTGCTCACATATCACCTCTATATTAATGCAGCTCCACTGGCTCCCCAATGCAGTAAAGATAAGATACAAAATCCTAATCACAATCTTCAAAATACTTCACAAAGAATCTGCCACATGCCTCCAACCTCTAATCTCAAACACAAAAGGGTATTGTTTACTAAACCATCTTAACATAGCAGCGCCGACGTTATTGCGCGATACATAACGTTATTGTGCGATAATGTAACATTATCGCGTAATAACGTCATATATTACGCAATAACGTCGGCAGCAGCGTTAAGGCACACTAACGCTGTGAAAGCCGGGTCTGAAGGGTGGAGTAAGGCTCCCCAGAGAGCGGAGATAGGGATCAATGGGCGGATAGTGGGCGGGGAGAGGCTCCATGCATACTAACACTGTGAAATGAAGGTCTGAAAATTAGCGCCAGTGAAAACCTCGCGCTAGAGGCACATTTGCAGGAGAGAGAAACCATTTCAGTCAGCAATGTACAGCAAAGGCAGGGAACCCAGAAAAGTGATAGTAGTGATACATGTGCAGGAACCAAAAAGGCAAATAAACATAGAAAATGACCAGAACCACATTTGAAATCCCAATAACCAAGCTGGCCAATAGTGATATTAATGATAAACATAAAGCAACACTACTGACAAAGCGTAAAAAGGAAGATATCATGTTTGAAGGGCCTATGCTCTGTCCCCCTACAAAGTGAATGCTCCCACATTGAAATAGCGGTGATCAGGGTTGTTGTCGTTTATATTGGGCAGGTTTGTTATGGCGTGCACATGTGCAGCAACAGCAGAGTGGGCACGTAGGAAAGGGCAACTGTACTGATGCTGTAAATTGGATACAGGGGGCTGCAGGCGGCACATGCTGTGGTCCAGCTGGGGCACAGTGCGGACTAGGGAGATGCCTAGGTGGCACATAGTTATGCCGAAACTGTAAAGCAGCAAGACAGCAACTGATGAGACCCAGAGCCATCCGCCCGGTTAGGATCCGTTTGGGCGAACATGCCTCACGAATTGCTATTAAGACGCTTTCGGCCCCTCTGGTGGAACACTGCCTTCTGCATCAACATTCATTTGGAGATCTTTGTTGGAGAGTAATTGATTTGGTCCCCCTTGACCCCCGGGGGGGCGATCGGGAGCAAGCGCTTCAATGTTGTGAACAACGCTGGATTTTTCAATTACAAACTGTATTGCCTACGGGTTTGAACTTGGAGTATGACTGGTGGAGTTTATTGTAATTTCCCTTGATTGATCTTTGGGCTTCTTGTCTGGCCATCCCCCTTTCTTTGGGGATTCCCTACTGACGTCTTTTGGGCTCCGCCCCCTTTTTGGTGACGCTGTTTTCTAACAACCATTCAGCAGTTCCATGATGTTATAAATTATCTGTCGAGTTCGGCATTTTTCAAGGGCGCACACTTTTGCTGAATTCGCTTGATACAGGGCTCTTCTTGGGCTCGAAACATGCATGTCGTTGTCAGAAATCTTGACGCCATTTTGATGAAAGGATTTGGTCCACTCTTTCAGATAAGTGTTTTTCACTACTGCTTACTTTTTTGAAAATTTGAAAATAAATAAAAGGCTTCTACCAACGTAGAGAGGGGAGCTTTTCCTCTCCCAGTCTCAGGTCGGTGGATCCCGACAGTAAAACATTTATGGTGAAAACTTGTTTTTTCTCTAAACGGACTCACGGGCATTTTGTTTTGACTTTGGTCTTTTGATTTACAGTGTGTCATTACAAATTTGGAGGTTTTTTCTTTTATCATAAACTTGGGAACACGTTCCACATATATCAAAAGGTTGCTATGATTAATGTCAGATAACAAATCCTAAGTAAAACACGATTTGTTTATAGAGATTCATCATAGCAACCTTTCTGATATCTGTGGAGTGTGTTTCAGTTATTGATGCTGGGAGGTCACTCTCACCCTGACTGAGCAGTGACCATGGCATGGCTAGGTTCCCCCATAGTGCTATGCAGCATTTCTCTCAAGTGATATTTATGGGTTCTCTTTTCTGGGGCCCAATCATTAACATACCTGCTTGGTGTGTGTGCACTCACATCCCATGTTTAGGTGCACACAGTACCTCTATGTACTAGCTAGCAGACTGTCTGCAGTTAGCATGTGTATGGCTGGAACACCTTGCAGGGTGGAGACTGACTGTGCCCTCTGCTGGTGAATGTCAGATAGTGGTGGGGGGCAGCTGAGCTTCTCCAGCGTTCAGCCTGTCTGTCATTGCCTTATGTGATGCGTACAGATCTGCATCAACTGCCCTGTAGGGTGCCTGTTCCCCAGCAGGACTGGGGTTGATGGTCCTCTCTACTGCCACCATTGCAGAGCTGTACAATGTGGATCTGTTGGTGGGAAGTCCTGTCCCCCCACCCTGAGCCACAGAGGGCGGGTTGAGTGGTGCTACATAATCCGCTTTTGGGTCCAAACACCTCCCTTCACCTATAACATGTGACCATGGCACCCACACAGGATATGCACTATTAATTTCAGAACTTCACGAAAGGATACTTCAGAGAGAGCATTTTCCATGGCTGCCCCAATAATCTGGAATTCACTCCCAGACGACTTGAGATCATCAACGGAACTTAAAGATTTCCGTAAGCTGTTAAAAACATTGCTTTTCATCGAGCATTATGGACCTATCACTTAATCGTCTGATCTACCTACCCACCACTTCAAAACTCTTTAAGTAGTTTATATTGTCGTATGATATTTTTATTTTATATAACCTTGTAGTTTAGCACATGTTATGTTGTAATGATTAATGTGCAGTGTTTTTAATGATTACATGTTTTAATGATTATATTTTTCTTACAAATCATTTAACTCTCTCACTGTATATCTATCTCAATAAGTTTTGTCTGTTTTGTTTCTTACACCGCCTTGATTGTATGATAAGGCGGTATATAAATACAGTTAAATAAATAAATGCACTATTCTGGATGCATTATAGTCCACAAGGACTAGACATGACTGGGAAATACAGATGGATACAGATGTATCCTAGATGTGTCTGCAAGGACTACCTATCACACACTGGCACTGATGGGGACCTACAGCATAGCCTATCTCAGCCAAGTCAGGTGCTGCGGACCTGTTGCTGGGTGCCCCACCTCACCCTCAGGGTGAGCACAGGACCCGCACAATGTCACGGTCTGTAGCTACTCTGTGCCAGTAACACACACAGTCAGTTCCCCCTACCAGGCCTAGGTGCTGTGGGGGTGCATACCCCATTATGTGATCAGCTGTAGACTGCTGATCTGCATGTGCAGTGCATCATGGGTACAGGTGGGTTTACCCTATCCTGGTAACCACAGTAGACCGTTTGTGTGGTGACCTGCAGTCTTTCTGTAGCCAGCCAGCAGTGTGGTAGTAGCTATAGAGATGTAGCCTACTGGTTACTTCAATGACTGTGGAGGCAGAGGTAATGGGTCCGATCCTGCAGTGGTGTAATCTAAAGAGGCTGTCTGAGGCATTTTCTTTTAATTTAAATCAGTGCTACCAGCAGAAACACCCTCACAGTGCTGTAGCCTAAGGTACCTCATAGGCACCCTATAGGGCACCCTGTAAGGCGCCCTATAGGGTACATTATAGGGTGCCTTGGTGGACAGGGCACTTTATAATGTGACCTATGGGGCACCTTATGAGGCACCTTAGGTTACGGAACTGTGAGGGGTTTTTGCTGGCAGCACTGATTTAAATTAAAAGAAAATGCCTCCGACAGCCTTTTTAGATTACACCACTGCAGGATCAAACCAATGACCTCTGCCTCCACAGTCATTGAAGTAACGAGTGGGCTACATCGTTATAGCTTCTAACATTGCGCTGGCATGTACTTAGGGTTAACGCGTGTTAACGTGCCACGGCGCCCACTATCATGCGATAACTTTTAACTTTCGAAAGGGAGATTATGATAAAATGAGGAAAATAGTTAAGAAAAAGCTAAAAGGAACAGTTGCAAAGGTTAAAGACTTACATCAAGCTTGGGTGTTGTTGAAAAATACTATCTTGGAAGCCCAGGCCAGCTGTATTCCACGCTTTAAGAAAAGTGGAAGGAAGTACAAAAAGCTGCCAGCATGGTTTAAAGGTGAGGTCAGAGAGGCTGTTGTTGCCAAAAAAGCATCTTTCAGGAAATGGAAAAAAGAGACAAACGACGAAACCTGGAAACAGCACAAGCACTGGCAAGTCAAATGCAAGGGATTGATAAGGCAGGCAAAGGGAGAATTTGAGAAGAAGCTTGCTGCGGAAGCAAAAACGCGAAATCAAGACTTTTTCAAGTACATTCGTAGCAAAAAACCTGTGAGAGAGTCAGTTGGTCCATTAGATGATAGAGGGGTTAAAGGGGCACTAAGAGACGACAAGGCGATAGCGGAGAGACTGAATGAATGTTTTGCTTCGGTCTTTACTGAGGAAGATGTAGGGATGTTACCCATGACTGAAGTGGTATTTAAAGGTGCGGAAGAATTGAAGGAAATATCGATACATTGGGAAGATGTATTACAACTATTAGATAAACTGAAGAGTAGCAAATCACCTGGGCCAGATGGTATACATCCAAGGAACTGAAATATGAGATTGCAGACCTGCTATTAGTAATCTGTGAACTATCATTAAAATCATCTCTAATACCTGAAGATTGGAGGATCGCCAATGTAACACCAATTTTTAAAAAGGGTTACAGGGGTGATCTGGGAAGCTACAGACCGGTGAGCCTGACGTCAGTACCGGGAAAAATGGTAAAAACCATCATAAAGAATAAAATTACTCAGCATGTAGATAGTCATGGCCTAATGGGAGACAGCCAACTGGCTTTAGACAAGGAAGATCTTGCCTTACTAATCTGTTATGTTTTTTTGAAGGTGTGAATAAACAGGTGGACAAAGGTGAGTCGGTTGATATAGTGTATCTGGACTTTCAGAAAGCCTTTGACAAGGTCCCTCATCAGAGACGTTTGGCAAAACTAAAGAGTCATGGGATAGGAGGCAGTGTACTACTGTGGATCAGGAACTGGTTAAAAGATAGAAAGCAGAGGGTAGGGCTAAATGGCCAATTTTCCCAATGGAGAAAGGTGAATAGTGGTGTACCCCAGGGATCTGTGTTGGGTTTGCTGCTTTTTGACATATTCATAAATGACCTGGAAAGTGGAATAACGAGTGAGGTTATCAAATTTGCAGATGACACAAAACTATTTAAAGTTGTTAAAACCCAAGAGGATTGTGGAAAATTGCAGGAGGATCTTGATAAATTGGAAGACTGGGCATCAAAATGGCAGATGAAATTTAATGTGGACAACTGCAAAGTTATGCACCTAGGGAAGAACAACCCAAACTATGGTTACACGATGCAAGTTCCACATTAGGAACCACCACCCAGGAAAAAGATTTAGGCGTCATTGTGGATACCATGTTAAAACCCTCGGCCCAGTGTGCAGCGGCGGCCAAGAAAGCAAATAGAATGCTAGGTATCATAAGGAAAGGAATGGAAAATAAAACAAAAGATATTATAATGCCTCTATATTGTTCCATGGTGAGACCGCACCTTGAATATTGTGTGCAATTCTGGTCGCCTTATCTTAAAAAGGATATAGCGATATTAGAAAAGGTTCAGAGAAGAGCCACCAAAATGGTAAAGGGGATGGAAGGATACTCCTATGAAGAAAGGCTAAAAAGGTTAGGGCTCTTTAACCTAGAAAAGAGACGGCTGAGGGGAGATATGATAGAAGTCTATAAATTAATGAACGGAGTGGAACGGGTAAACGTAGATCGATTGTTTACCTTATCAGAATATAGAAAGACTAGGGGACATGCAATGAAGCTACAGGGTAAATAAACTATTTAACACTAATAAAAGAAAATATTTTTTCACTCAACGTGTAATCAAACTCTGGAATTTGTTACTGGAGGATGTAGTAAAGGCTGTTAGTGTAGCTGGGTTTAAAAAAGGTTTGGACAAGTTCCTGGTGGAAAGGTCCATAAACCATTATTAAGAAGGGACCCAGGATATCAATGCTTGAACCATTACAAGCATTGTGGAACCTGTGTCCCTTGGGGAAACTGTTAGGTGCATATGACCTAGATTGGCCACTGTTGGAAACAGGATACTGGGCTTGATGGACCTTGGTCTGACCCAGTATGGCATATCTTATGTTCTTCTGTTCTTATGATACAGATTCTTGCTACCTTAGGACTGGAACGCCCACTCCTTATATGGCATTCTTCACATTATCGCTGCAACTAGCACCGGTAACATTAGGACGGTTTAGTAAACATACCCCAAAGAATGACAGACTGCGAAGAAACTCGACCATCAACCTACTCGCCATTCCATGACAAAAGACAAAAAGCAATCAGTCAACCTGCAATAGATCCTTCACACTATTTGCTCCATCCCTATGGAATAATCTGTCTCCAATGCTAAGGGGCCTATCAGACCTATTGGAATTCAGGAAGAAACTTAAGACGCACATCTTTAGGGAAGAATACAAACTACCCACAGACCTGGAAATCCATCCGCCATAATCCCCTATGAAAGAATCCTAAACCCAGTTATGCCAAACAATAGCAATACAACAAAAACTCAACAAGACATTCACAAGCACACTACATTGTAAATAGTTCATAATTAGCATACCCAATGTTCATAGTTAATCTGTTCCAGTTCCATGTAAAACATCGTACTGTTGTTCAACTGTAAACCGCTTTGAAGTGTAGAAAGGCGGTATAAAAATATGTTTCAATAAATAAATAAATAGGGAAACTGTGTATATACTTTCCTTTTTAAAAATGAGGTATCCCATACCCTGACATCATACCTAAGCTGAGGATTTGAAAAAAAAGGTCTCTAAAGCTTTCATATAGATGACATCTAGGGGAAGGGCAATAACCAAACTGCCTGGGGAAGTTGCAAGTCTGAAAGTGTATTTTCAAAGTGAAACTCCCTGCAGCTTCCCTTTGAAAATTCAGGGCTGGCTGGCACCTCAGGTATGTCGGTACTCATGGACTTTGCTCTTGTCTTATAGGAGGTACAAACTCCACACCATAAACCATGTGCGGGAATCTCTCATGCATAATTTACTAGCTCTTACCTCGCCCCTTTGTGATGTGGATAAAAGTGCCCATGCTCTTTTACCCCCAGAGTAGGATTTTACCCAGGTAACTGCTTAGATAACCCAATAAAATCTTTTGAAAATTGCTCCCTTATGGGACAAGTCTCAGACTGGCTGCAGAGTTTGCATCCCAAAGGTACATTAAACCCACAGGCTTGCAAGCTAATTTGTATGCAAATCTCTGGCATGACTGGGACCATGGGTATGTGCCTGTGGAGTTTGCAAGTACAAACTTCCTGCTGGGAGGTATGGAAAAGGTAGTAAAAATGAATCCCCCAGATGCATGTTCTGGGCTATCCATTCCTGATTCCTGGCAATGCGTTTTCCCCCTGCATTTGGGGAAGGTGCTTTTGAAAAGCTGTGATTCCACAGGTAAACACAACCATTCACCTGTAGAAAATCTTTGCTGAGAACTCACCTCGGTGAACAGCAAGGCTTGGCCTGTTTCTCTAGCTTCTCTGCGGGTCATGCAATGCACACCCACTTCGTGACATGTGACGAGATTATGACATTTTAATGATGCTGTTTGTGTCAAGCAGTGGTTAGTATTGCTTACACCTCTGGGACCTTTTGCAGAGTTGGAATATGACATTCCTGACTCTTCAGAAGCAAATAGCTCCGGGTGTTGGCATTCAAAACAGATTTCCAAGGGTGGTTGTTTCAGCTCGACAAATTATTGCATGAGTGCATTCAGGGAGACATTCCTTCAGCTGTGAGTTTGCGATCTGTTTGGATCTCTACTTTACAACCCATAAATGTAAATGCACCATGCACAAGTACTCCAGTACATAGGAATATGTCATTATGCCAATAAGCACGAGTTCATCAGTGCACAGAACACCATTTCCTGTAAATATACTAGCACATGAGGGCACCATTACACCTGAGATGCCAAGGGTGGCCCATCCCAAAGAGTGAGATTTACTGCCCCAATGAGTCAGACTGAAGGCCAATGAGTGAGAGTTTTCTAGTGGAGTTTCAAGAGTATAAGCTTACTCCCCTTAAGCAATCCCTTCTCATTGTTCTTAATCATTCTCTCCTCCAGCATTCCCCCTTGACCTCAATTATCCCTCCTTCCAGGTGGCCAGCATCTCCCATTCTCCTCCTTATTCGCCCTCCCCCCAAGATGGCCAGCAACTCTTCTTCTCCCTACCCCTCCCGCCGCCCAAGGTGACCAGCAGCAACTGTTCTTCTCCGTATCCTTCCTCCTTCTCTTTCTTCCACACCCTTTCCCTCAACCAGGTGGCCGCTCCTCTTCTTCTCATCCCACTCGTGTTTAGCATTTCCCCTCCCTTCATCTTCCCTTCTCCTCCATGTTCAGCATAGCTCCCTTACCCCTTCCCCTCTCTACTATGTGAAGAATCTCTCCCCTTTCCCTCTCCTCCATATGCAACATCTCATCCTTCCACCCCCTTCTGTGTGCAGTATCTCTTCCTTCCTCAGCCCTGTCACCATCATCCTCACCCCACCTCTCCTCGCCGACCCCTGAAGCACTGTGTATTAGTTCTGTATACCAAAAGCCCTTTGTGAGCAGATATGCACTCAGGTTCTTCCAGGCCCCTCTCCCTTCATCAAACTTCCTGACAGGGGGGCACCTATGCACTGAGGGCCTGTGGCATGTAGAGCTAATACAGAGTGCTTCAGGGAGCCCAGGCAGGGGGGAGGGGAAGCAGGTTGGCTGGAAATGCATCAGAGGAAGGGACATTTGTGTGTGTGTGTGTGTGTGTGAGATCCTATCCAATTGCATGTATCACATGCTTAATCCATATGACTTGGCACCTCTGCTATACATATCAATCACCAAATGTGGTTACCTCGGCACATACAGGTATATATGCAAAATGCAATGTGTGCCTTTGAGTCAATGTGACTTGTGGCAACCCAGATGTTCCTGGGTTTTCTTGGCAGTGTGACCAGAAGTAGATTGCCAAGCCTTTCTTCCAAGGAAATGGAGGGTTAAGTGACTTGCCCAAGGCCACAAGGAGTGCTAGTGGGAATTGAACCCTGGTTACCAAGCCAGTGTTCTAACCACTAGGCTACTCCTCTACTCCCATAGCTATATATATTTTTATTTATTTATTAGCATTTATATACCGCTTTTCCCAGTGATCAAATGTGGCTTACATTAAACAACAAGGTCAATTACATATAACAGTTACAATAACCATGTACAATGAACAATAAATTTGGGGTTTAGCCTAGTCCATTTGAGAACTATATACAATGAACAGTGAACTTAGTAATTCAGTTTTGAATCATGGACTATGGTGGGATGTAGGTGCCTTCTATATGTGTGTGAAAGAGTGTTTTGCTTTCATGTTAAGATTTGCAGTAATGCCTGGTCCTACATTAAACACATTGAAAATGCTAGGTACCTTATGTGTAATATTAGGTAGGGTCGGAGTTGGGAGATTCCAATGGATTTCCAAAATGCTGTTTAAAGAGTGGATTAGGAACTGCTAGTTTATTCTGGTTGTGTCCTTGTTTTAGTGGTGTCTCTACTTTTTTGCTGATAAGGGATGTGAGGTAGGATGGGGCTATCTCCCTGATGAGTTTAAATATAGTCATTAGTGTTTTGTAACGTATTTGACTTTGGACTGGTAGCCAGTGTAAATTCTATAATACAGGTGTGATGTGATCAGAAATGTTGGCCTTCCAGGCTATTCATGCAGCAACAGGCTGCGCCTTCTGGAATTGTTTTAGGACCTGTTTAGGTAAACCTTGCAGGGTGCTGTTACAAAAGTCAAAGGGGCATGTTTACTAAACATTCCTAACGTGCGGGGCCGCGCTAGTGTGCCTGTGCCATATAAGGAGTGGGCGGTTCAGGCAGAAAATAGAAAAAAAACGGTAGTAAGCAACCGGATGTGTGCGCGTCGCGCTAATGTGCGGGGGTCGACATTAGCGCGTGGAAAGGCAAAGTGGCGCGCTGCTGAGTATACAAAACAACAGAGCCGTAGTACAACGGTGAAGACACTGACCAATGGTGCAGGGGCCATGGGTTCAATCCCCCAGTGTGCGCAACGACAAAGGTCAGCTGAGGCAGTAACTGTAATGATTAAAATTGTTTTAGGAGGCAAATTAATTTGGAACGGCATAAGGCGGCGCACAGTTATTTTTGGGCGGCATAAGGCGGCGCACAGTGCTTTTTGGGCGGCATAAGGCGGCGCACAGTTAGTTTTGGGCAGCAGAAGGCGGCGCACTGGTCCCCTTGGGCGGCAGAAGGCGGCGCGCTGATAGGCACAAGGCGGCGCGCTGATGCACAAGCACAGGAACAGAGCCACAGCACAATGGTTAAAACACTGACCAATGGTGCAGGGATCAGGGGTTCAGCTCCTCACAATGCCCAGTGAAAAATGCCTGCTGAGGCAGTATGTATTATGTTGTGGAGTGCTGTAGGAGGCTGTATAATTTTATTTTGTCATCACTACTAGCAAACGCACTCTCCCAGCATGTTAACATACGGTGGCCCATAAGGCACATGTTACAGTGCACTGTTCGCCAAGGCACCCTTGAATGTCCCCTATAGGGCAGCATGTATGTTGCGACACAGGATAATGTATAGTGCACCCTATAGGGATGGCAACCATAAGGTGGCCTACAGGGCGCCCTATGAAGCACCCTCAGAGGCACCTAATGGGTATAGTAAGCTGAGGGTGGTCTTGCCGGCATAGACATATGTACAGTAAATAAAAATAAAGCTGTGGACAGCCCTACCAAAGGGCCCCACTGTGGGTTTGAACCCATGACCTCTGGCTGCACAGGCAGTGATGTAACCATTGCGCTACAGCTCCATAGCTGTAAGCAGGCCCCTGGCTGGCTGCAGATAGCCTACACGTCACCTCACAGACAGTCTGCTGGTGTCAACAGGATAGGGTTAGGCCACCCATACCCATGATGCACTGCACATGCAAATTAGCTGTCCGCAGATGGACACAAGATGGGGAATGCACCCCCACAGCACCTCGGCCCTGTTGGGGGAAGTGACCGGGTGCACCCACACAGCACCTTGGCCTAGTAGGGGGCACTGACCGGGTGTTTTACTGGCACAGAGTAGCCACACACCGTTACATCGTGCGGGTACTGTGCTCACCCTGAGTGTGCAATGAGGTGGCCAGGACCAGGTCAACAACACCTGCCATGGCTGATGGAGGCCAAGCGGGCGTTCCAAAGCAGTGTTAATGTGTAAGATAGCTAGTTTCTGCACAAACACCATGGATATCCCTGTCTGCTGCTAATCAGGCACCCCCCCTGTGGCAAACATGGTCCCCATCAAGGGGATCCACACTCTACCTCCCTGCAAAGGTGGCAGTAGAGGGCAACATCAACTCCCAGTCCTGCTGAGGAACACCACCACCACCCACCCCCCCCCCCCCCAAGGCAGGCAGCTCCATACACAGCCATAACACAATAGCAGACAGACATAAGCCCAGGGTATGGTAAGCTGCACTCCACCACCAGATATTCCCCTGCAGCAAGCCAACAGCCACTGCACCCTGCAAGCCATTATAGCAAGACATTTACCAGCTACAAACAGTCTGCTGGTTAGTCCATAGTGCATGTTCCCAATGGAGATGCATGCACAGCAAGCAGATAGATCAGTGACTGGGCCCCAAAGAGAAACCCATATCTATCACATGAGAGAACTACTATACAGCACTATTGGTGGGGGTGGGGGGCCTAGCCATGCTGTGGTCACTGCACAGTCAGGGTGAGCATGATCCCCCAGAAGGACATGCTTTGGCCACCCTGTCTGTGTAGGTGGTGGCCGGACACTACAATATCCCAGCCAATGTCCCTGCCAGGGCCCTATGCCCAGTGCAGATGCATCCTGGCCACGCCACCCTGCCCTGGCTATACCCATGGTACCTTGCACCTCATTATGCACATTGGCTGGCCAATACTGGCAACAGTGCTGGCAGTGTGGGCTGTTGAAGGGGCTTGCAGCCAACACCCACTGTATAGACCAGGGGTGGGCAAACTTGGTCCTGGAGGGCCGCAGACCAGTCAGGTTTTCGGGATATCTCTAATGAATATGTATGAGATATATATGCATTAGAGATATCCTGCCAACCTGACTGGTTTGTGGCCCTCCAGGGCTGGATCTGGAGACCCCTGCCTTACACCTCTGTCATTTAAGATTGTGAGTGGACAAGGTGCAGATGTCCAAGACATCAAAAAGGTTAGATAGAATTTGTCACAGTCCTCCTCACTTCTCACCACCACCAAAAAATTGTCTATTAGACAACTTTTTGGTGGTGGTGAGAATCGAGGAGGAATGTGACACATTCTATATACCCTTTCGATGTCTAGGACATCTGTACCTTGCCCACTCACGATCTTAAATGACAGAGGTGTAAGGCAGGGGTCTCCAAATCCAGCCCTGGAGGGCCACAAACCAGTCAGGTTGGCAGGATATCTCTAATGCATATATATCTCATGCATGTTCATTAGGGATATCCCGAAAACCTGACTGGTCTGCGGCCCTCCAGGACCGGAGGTGCCCACCCCTGGTATAGACAGACACACACTTCCACACCTCTGCCATCATGGTGCTACGATTGAGGGGGTAAGTAGCCTTGCCCACCAAACCGGTCCTGAGCACGGCAAGGCATGGATATGGTACGCATTACAGCTGGTGGTCACTCCCCAGGGTGGTAAACACCGTCAGAGGCCAGGCCTGGAGCATGCCCCGCAAACACCTAACAGATTGTTTGGATGGGGTCAACTAGCAGTATGTACGTAACGTATGGATATCTGCCTGCCTGTGCTCCTAGCAAACGTCTCAGAGCTGTGTACCGTATACCTCAGGTGTAGGGTGACATTGGTAAGTTATGCAAGTGCTCGTTTTGGGTGCTGCATGCACGGTCCAATGTTCTGCCTTTCCAGGAGACATTGGCCAATGGGGCCTGTGGGTGTGGGTGTGTCTGCCCTTGATGGCTGCTGCTTTACGGCACAGATTCCCAACTCCAGTCCAGGTTTGCATCACACTGTTCGGGTTTTCCTGCTATCCCTCATGAATATGCATGGGCTACATCTACATGCCATGGGGGTGGTGCATAGATATACAGCACAGGCATATGTATGAGTGTCAGCATGGAACCTGACTGGTGTGTGGCCCACCAGGACTGCATTTGGGTGATTCTGCTCTAGGTACTGCCCCTGTTCATGGTGTCTGTGCTCAGTGGGGTAAAAGATAGATGTCTTACCATTGCATATGTCCCCGCCATGAAAGGTGTGTCCTTACTATCACTGTTTAGTTGTGGGAAAAATATGTGGGCAGGATTGGCAGTAGCCCCAGCTGGGCTTTGAACCTGTGACCTTCTGTTCTTGCATGCACTGTACCACTGTGTAGCCACAGATTGGTTGGATTCCCTGGACTGTCCATGACTGTGGATCCGGCAGGGCTTGTCTGTTGCAGTGGACTGTGCCAGCCTGCACATGGCTAGGCCTCCGTCTTCTGTGGTTAGCAGCCACTGCCCCCTGCACCACATGTACTTGTCCGCCAACATGCTGGCATGAACTTCTCTCAGAAAAAGCAGTTGACCTGATTGCAATGTGGCAGTACGGGACTGCATTTGGGGGACTTGGCTGTAGGTAATGCCCATTGTTGTGGTGTGTGTGCGGTGTTGGGTAAAATATGGGTGTTTTCCCCATGCTTATGTTCCCTGCACTACAGGGGTGTCTGTGCTATCTTTATTTAGTGGTGGGTAAAATATAGGGACTGGGCTGGCAGGTGCCCCAGCTGGGTTTTGAACCTCTGCCCTCTGGTCCTAGAGGTAATGACTCTGTCTGCTGTACCACACTTTGGCCACAGAGACAGTGCAGCCCCTGGAGGCAGTAAGCCTGGCAGGATGGAGTCACAAACCCTGCTCTACTCATTTTTACTGTGGGCATATGCACCCTGTCTGGTGACAAACGTGCACCAGAAATGACCACGGGAAAATGGGGGACAAAATATCACCACGCTGGGCGACAGTGGTATTAATGGGCAACCATAGCAAACACTCCGAGGAAAGCTCCAAAAACGGAAATGTTTTTCGGAAGAGTCTCCGCTCCGTAGACCCTTCCAATATTCATCTCTTTTTTCTGGAGCTTTGCTGGGTGTGTTTTGTATATTTGCCCATCACTATAACTGTTCCCCAGCTGGATTACTATTTATAATCGTTTTGTTGTGGTCATTTTCAGGTTCTATTTGCAATTTTGTTCTGTGCACATATATCACACTGCTCACGTTTTTTAGGTTTCCCCGGTGTTCCTGTACATTGCTGACGGAAATGGTTTCTCTTCCCTTTAAATGCCCTCTACCGCGAGGGTTTCACTCGCGCTAATTTTTACATGGAAATTCGGGCCCGATACTGTGCGGGGAGCCTCTCCCCTCCCACTCTCCACCCATTGACCCCGTCCCTCCGCCCCTCCGGAGCCTTCCTCCGCCCTCTTTTAGCCGTTCCACGCCTCTATCGGACATTTTCGGGCCCGCACTTGTACGGGGCCCGTTAGTGTGCCGCGTACCTGTGCGGGGGTGACACGCACATGTGCGGGGCGTTTAAATGCATTTCTGCGCGTTTAAATGCCGCGTTGCCGTGCACTATTTTGCGGCGCGCAGATTTGCGGACTTTAGTAAACATGCCACAAAAGTGTGACGTAATTAGTGCCTGTAGGACTGATCTGAAGTCATGGTTGGGGAGTAGTGGTCAAAGCTGTTGTAACATTCTGAGTTTATAACAGATTTTTTTGGTTGTGAGTTTTATATGTGTGGACATACTGAGGATCTGATCTAAGGTGACCCCAAGGTATTTTACTTCATTTTTTACTAAAATGTCGGTCCCACTAACTCTGATATTTGGAGGTGGGGAAAAGCCTTGGTTTCTGGTTATGTATAATACTTCTGTCTCACTGAAGTTGATCCAAAGGTTATGACTGTTGAGCCACTTTGATGTTTTCTTGAAACAGTCCGTAATTTGGTGCGGGATGGGGTTCGTGATGTTAAACGGTAGATATAGCATTATATCATCTGCATAAATGTGGTAACGTACATTGAATTTTTTAAAGATAGTGCAGATGAGCTGGAGGTATATGATAAAAAGGAGGGCCGAAAGGGTGGAGCCTTGAGGTAGGCCTTGCTCTTATTTATATGGTTTAGATGTGTGTTGTCCAATTTTAACCTGTTGGATTCTGTCTGACAGATATGACTGGAACCATTGGAGCACTGTTCCTTTTTATCCCACTGCCTCATGTGAGAGCACCAGGAAACATTTGTATGTCTGAACTCCTGAACACATTAACGTATGAGTGAAAATGCTGGCCCATGTCACATATGAATACAGATATAAAGAAAATGAAAGCAGCTGAGGCAAATGGCTTTGTCTTAGGCCCTAAAGTCAGTCGCAGTGTCTGCGTGAACTCAGGCACACGGAGTGAAGTCCCCAGTGGTCTCTTCAAGACCCAAGGAGCCAACTGTCTCAGTACAGAGATTCAGCTGAAGAAGAGACTTAAGCATTCAAGAAAACCTTTCTGCTTTCTGGAACTGGATCTTATGGTGTTTCTCTCTTCAGAGGAAAAAAAAGGAATGGATCTTGTGGGACCCTAGCCTGGGCCCTAGGGCTTACAGGCTTAGGGCTGCCTTGTAATGTCCTTAAATAAAGCTTTTCTGACTGTCCCCAGTGGAATTCTGGGACTTGTAGTTAGGCTTTTCTTGAGCAAGGACAAAATGTAGTGTGAGACCGTTGGTAAGGCATACAAGAATATTTATTTTTCTATGGGGATTTCCAAGGCATTAAAATTCAAACACAAGGCATTAGGATACTTCTCCAACACAAAGGATAACAGAAGATAACTGGCAACTGAGGTAAATGGAAACCAAAAGTCCTGCTAACCTTAGCAGCTGTTTTTCATTAAACAAAACAGTACTCAGCACAGCTTCTTCTACCTCTTTCAAACAAAAGGTAAACTTTCTTCTTGGCACAACTGTTGTTTTCCCTTTTAAACAAACTTCTGGTAACACACAGCTTTTGCACAACTGTGGTTTTCCCAGTTCAAACAAACTTCTGGTAACAGACAGCTTCTTTGCTTTAGAAGAAAATTCTCACTTGGTAAAACATATCCTTGGCATTAGAAGACTATTAGCAGTTACAGAGTTATGCACAATACAGCTTCTCACTCTTTCTCAGCTCTGCTTAGTAAGGCTCAGTCTTCTTTTAAACAGAATGAGCAATCCATTGGAGAGATTCCTAGGTCAGACTCTGGCACATAAGAATTGACCTGCATTTCCTCCTGGGCTAAAGAATGCTCATTGCCTTCTACAGTCTTAAAAGCTTCCTCAGCTTCTCTGTCTTGTAGGAACTTTTGAAACTGGCTCCACAGCAAATCTTTCTGATTGGGCACAGTTACTTTGGGAGAATAAGCCTTTCAGGGAACACTTGTGCTAATGTTTCTAGTGTTTTTAGCTCAGCTGCTCTGCTCACTGCTGGGGTTTGGCTTTTTCCACTCTCAAGCATCTCCACCCACCTTCTGGCAGTTGTAGGGCTCAGGTATGGCTCTTGTACACTAGCTGTTGCAAACTGTTCCTGTTCATCTGTAAGCTGTTCAGCTATACATCTGTTGGCTTCACTTCTAGGAGCATTTCTCAGACATCAACTGCTTCCTTTTCTACTGACCTCTTTCAGCTTCTAGAAGTCAGACTTCTTGTGCCTTTCTCCACTCCTTCTCTCATGAGATCTCTCCTGAAAGCCTTCCTGGAATCCTTCTTCCTCTCCAGGATCTCCCAGGGCTCTGGGATATCTCTTCCCACTGGAATCCCCTTGCTTCAGGATCTCTCCTTCTCCTGTGGAAGTGACTCTCCCTTCCCTTCTTCCTCTCTGGTCAGAGTGAGGTTTTAAAAACCGTTTCTTCCCTGCCACACCCTTGCCTTCGCACAGGCCTTTCCAATCAGTATCTAAGCCTGCCCCCACTTCAGAGTCAGGGCGTGGCTTAGCCTCAGCAGAGACAGGATTTTTTTTTCTTTCCTGCTCTGCAAGCTCTGTGCACAGCTTGTCTGTCACTTGTTTTAAAGGCAGAAACATGGTTTTCTTCTATCTCCATCTGTTCTTGGCCGCTCTCATCATCACAATCTTCATACTTACCCAAACCTCTTGGCCTACACATGATTCTCCACAAAGACAAATAGATTCAGTATGGTTATTCAGCATTAGAATCAGCAGGCCAGTATTCAAAGGGGTTTAACCGGTCAGCAGGATATTCACGGGCAGTAACTGGACAGTGCCACTAAGGGGTATGTTTACTAAACCGTCTTAACATGCGCCCGGCGATAGTGTGCAGGCTGCCATAAAAGGAGTGGCCGTTTCAGTCTTAAAGCAGCAAAACAGGAGTATCGCGCAATAACACGCGCTGCTGCGCACATTATCGGGCGAAGCGCCGCTAAGCATGTTAACGCGCGGTAATCTTAAGTAGGCGCCCAGACATGCAAACATAGAAACAGAAGTGCAGCACAATGGTTAATACACTGACTGATGGTACAGGGGTCGTGTGTTTGATCCCCCAGTGTGCCTAATGCATAAGGCTGGCTGAGGCATCAGCTGTGACATGTAAGTATTGTTTCTTGAGGCAGTTTATTTGTATTTTAATTATTGCTGCCAGCAAACACACCCTCACGTGCCGTAACCTAAGGTGCCGCATAAGGCACCCTATAAGGCATTCCATAGGGCACATTATAAAGTGCACTGTCTGCCACGGCACCCTATAATGTCCCCTATAGGGCACCCTATAAGGCTCTCCATAGGATACCTTATAAGGCACCTTATATGGACGGTAACCATAAGGTGCCTCAGAAGGCACTTTATAGGGCGCCCTATAAAGTGCCTCAGAAGGCACTTTATAGGGCGCCCTATAAAGCACCTTCTGAGGCACCTTATGGTTACAGTACGCTGAGGGTGTTTTTGCTGGCAGCACTAATGTACATTAAAAATAGATAATGCTTTGGACAGCCCTATCACATAACCCCACTGTGGGTTTGAACCCATGACCTCTGGCTCCACAGGCAGTGAAGTAACCAGTAGGCTACAGCTCTATAGCTGCTAACAGGCCCCTGGCTGGCTGCAGAAGGACTGCATGTCACCACACAAACAGTCTGCTGTGATCACCAGGATAGGGTTAACCCACCCGTACCCATGATGCACTGCGCATGCAAATTAGCAGTCTACAGATGAACACAAGATGGGGTATGCACCCTCAGAGCACCTCGGCCTGGTAGAGGGAACTGACTGTGTGTGTTTATTTTATTCATTTATTTATTTATTTACATTCTCTTATATACCGTGCTATTCTGCATCAGTCCGGTTTACATTGAACAAACTGAAATTACATTGAACAGGGCATTATAACTTGGAGATAACTATTTTACAGGGAACATGGGCTATGGAGGGTTAAGTGGCTTGCCCAAGACCACAAGGAGCACCCGTGGGACTAGAAACCCCAGTCCTTCCGGCCCAAGGTTGCTGTCCTCTAGTGGGATTTGAACCCCTGACCTTCCGGCCTGAAGTACCTTGCCCCAACCACTAGGCCACTCCTCCACTCCACTCTGTGTTACTGGCACAGAGTAGCTACACACTGTCACATTGTGCGGGTACTGTGCTCACCCTGAGGGTGAGGTGGGGCGCCCAGCACCAGGTCCACAGCACCTTCCATGGCAGAAATAGGCCATGCTGCAGGTCCCCAGCAGTGCTAGTGTGTGAGATAGGTAGTTCCTGCAGACACACTTTGAATACATGTCTATTTCTCAGTCAGGTTTAGCCCTTATGGACCCATAGGCGGATTATGTACCACCACCCAACCCACTCTCTGGGGTTGAGGGTGGTAAATAGGGTCTCCCACCAACAGATCCACATTTTACCTCCCTGCAATGGCAGCAGTAGAGTGGACCATCAACCACAGTCCTGCTGGGGAACAGACACCCTACAGGACAGTCAATGCAGCTCTGTACACATCTATAAAGCAATAGCAGACAGACATTAGGCCAGGAAATGCTCAGCTGCACCCCCACCACTATCTGATATTCTCCTGCAGCAAGCCTCCAGCCACTGCACCCTGCAAGGTGTTCCAACAAGACACATACTAGCTGCAGACAGTCTGCTAGCTAGTCCATAGTGCATGTTCCTGGAGGAAATGCATGCACCCAGAACTGGGATGTCAGCATACACACCAAGCAGATACATCAGTGATTGGGCCCCAAAAGGGAACCCATAAATATCACATAAGAGAAATATCATAAAGCACTATGGGGGAACCTAGCCATGCCGTGGTCACTGCTCAGTCAGGGTGAGAGTGATCTCCCAGCAGGACATGTGGTGGCCGGGCACTACAATGTCCCAGCCATTGCCCTATGCCCTGTGCAGATGCATCCTGGCCAGGCCACCCTGTCCGGGCTATACCCATGGTACCTTGCTCCTCATTATGCACATTGGCAGGCCAATACTGGCAACAGTGCTGGCAGTGTGGGCTGTGGAGGGTGTTTGCAGCCACCACACACTGGATAGACAGACACACACTCCCATGCCTATGCCAGCAGTGTACAACTATGGAGGTGTTTGGCAGCCCTGGCCACCACTCCAGTCCTGGGCACAGTGCAGGCAGGGCTATGGTACGCAATAGTGTTGGGGTCACTCCCCAGGGTGGTAAACACTGTCAGACACAAGACCTGTAGCACACTCCACAGACATCAGAAAGGTTGCCATGATGCAGCTCAATCAGAAAATTGTACTTCAGAATTGCTATCTGCCAGTAATCATAACAACCTTTTGATAGCTGTGTACCGTAGTCCCGGGTTTAGGGTGGCATTGCTAAGGTATGCAAGTGCTAGTATTGGGAGATGCACGCAGGGCCCAATGTCCTGCCTCTCCAGGAGGCATTGTATAATGGAGCCTGTGGGTGCGAGTGTGTCTGCCCCTGTTTGCTGCTGCTTTACGGCAGAGGTTCCCAACTCCAGTCCTGGTGTGCCAAACACTGTTTGGGTTTTCATGCTGTCCCTCATGAATACGCATGAGATACATCTGCATACCATGGGGGCGGCGCATAGAAATGCAGCACAGGCATCTTTATTAGAGGCAGCATGGAACCTGAATGGTGTTTGGCCCTCCAGGACTGCATTTGGGAGACTGCTCTCGGTAATGCGCATGTTTATGGTGTCTGTGCTCTGTAGGGTAAAATGTAGGTGTTTTGGGCATGTCTGCGTCATCTGCACTACAGGTTCTGTCTGTATTAGCACGTTGTAGTAGTGGGTAAAATATGGGGGCTGGGTTGGCAGGAACCATAGCTGGGACTTGAACCTGTGACCTCCTGCTCCTGAACACACTGGCTGTGTGCACTGCACCACCGTGTTGCCACAGAGACAGTGCATTCCCTGGGGATACCATGACTGTTCATCAGACAGGGCCTGTTGGTTGCAGTGCATGGCACCCACCTACACAGGGCTAGGCCACGGTCTGCTCTGGGCAGCTGCCACTGCCCCCTCCACCACCAGTACTCCTCTGCCACCCTGCTGACATGCCCGTCTGCTGGTGCTGCTGGTGGAGTGCAGTCTCAGGCCATCCATTGTGCGGGTAAGCGGCTGCCTATGGTGCAGGTTCTGGGGTAGGGGTGCCTGCATAGCTGTCCACGCTTCCCCCAGCACCGCCTGCCAATGTTCTGTGCCCTTGGAGATACTGCAGTGCCAGGTCCCACAGTACCTGCTGGGTACTATCCCCTGTGACACTGTGGGAAGCACACTCGTGCCCGTGCTGGGCCCTCATCAGTTGCTGTCTGGCTGCTCTACTGTTTCAGCATTCCTATGGACCACCTAGGCATCACCCTAGTCCGCACTGTGGCCCAGCTGCAACACAGCATGTGCCGTCTGCAGCCCTCTGTGTCCCCTTTCCCAGCATCTGTCCAGCTGCCCATTCCAACATGCCCGCCCTGCTGTTGTGGAACATGTGCATGCCATAGGAAACCTGTCCAATGGAGAGGGAACCCCTGATCAGCGCTATTTCACTATGGGATCATTCACCTTGTATGGGGATGGAGCGTAGACCCTTCCAAAATTCATATACTTTTTTTGGAGCTTTCTTGAGAGTGTTTTTTGATGTTTCCCATTAATATCACTATTGCCCAGCGTGGTTATGTTTTTTTTATATTTTGTTGGGGTCATTTTCAATGTTTATTTGCACTTTTGTTCCGTGCACATGTATCACACTTATCACTTTTTTGTAGGTTTCCCTGATTTTGCTGTACATTGCTGACAGAAATAGTTTCTCTTCCCTTTAAATCAGCTCTAACGCCAGGGTTTCACTGGCGTTAGTTTTCAGCCTCGGATTTCACAGCGTTAGTGTGCAGAGAGCCTCTCCCCTCCCACTCTCCACCCATTGACCCCTTCTCTCCGCCCCTGGGGAGCCTTCCTCCGCCCTCCCGGAGCCTTTCTCCGCCTTCAGCGCGTGTTATCGCGCGCTAAGGTACCTTATCGCGTGATAAAGCGCCATTATCATGCGATAAGGTACCTTATCGTGCGATAACGTCACAGAGTGCACAATAAGACGGTTTAGTAAACATACCCCTAAATGTTCCCTCTGACTGCCCATGGCACTGGGCAATTAGTGCCCGGATGGTCCATGTGTAGAGGTGTGATGGTCCTGTTACCTATCCAGTTAATGGTGATATTCAGCTGTGGAGTGGAGGAGTAGCCTCATGGTTACTGGTACCAAGAGACCAGCATTCAATTCCCACTAGCACTGCTTGTGGCCTTGGACAAGTCACTTAACTCTCCACTGCCTCAGAAAAAATCCATGTTTTCAGTGTCCCTGTTTAAGTTACAGTGTAAACCACTTTGACTGAATGATAGAGTGGTATAAAAAACCTGATAAACAAATAACCAGAATGGCAAATCACATAAAATTAGGACAGGTGAATGGTTGTCCTAATTTTAGGTGGATCGTGCTATCTGGTTAGTGGGCTAAATATTACCATGAATTGAATAGCAATTCCGGTCACCGGATAGGCTCCAGCACTGAAGATCTGGTTTCAATTTCAGCAGTGGTGGCCAGCCGCTGCCATTGACTATTGACCCTTGGGATATTTTCTTAATTTTGGGACCAGGCCTATTATATTTCAGCAGTTGTAAAAGCTCTCCACAGTAAAACAAGAAAATTCCCATGGCAAGTAAAGAGGACCAAACTTTGTGCGGAGAGAGATGAAAGCAAAGCACCCCAATGAGTTGTTTTAGGTGTAGAAAACTGAGATAACTCTAGCAATGACCTCCGTGAAAAACAGAACACATTTATTCTGATAGAGTTTAGAAGTTTGAGCAGAAAGAATTCCTCTTCCAGAAGTGTTTTGGGCAGGGGAACAGTTCTCCAGATTGGAGAAGGCGAAGCGAGAGTGAGTACACTTGTCTGTGTCTATACATCAGCAAACGTGACTACGCAGTGAATGTGAATATTTTAGCATACACACTAGTACGCCAACACACAAGTGCATCGCCCATATGAGTAGATAGGGAGTGGAATGGGGTGGGCCACTGAGGCCATGGCCCTCCATGCAAAAAGGTGTTCCGCTGCTACTGCTTACACAGATTCCATCTGTAGGTCTCCTGGATAGTTTAGTCACTTCAAAAGTCAAACCAGGACAAGCTATGCCCGCTCCAAGATCTTCAGCTAGATTCCATCTCTGAGTTTCCGAAACTCTTTTTGTTAACACAGAAGCTATGGCCACCGGCATACCATAGGGCAGCTAATGAATCTCTCCCAGCATCCTTAGATCTTATTAGGCAACTGCATTCTTATTAAATGAGATTACAGTAATCGGATTCCTTGCCTTTGGTTATCTGTTGTTCTGAAATTTTTTAAGTGGCAAGAAGTCACATTGACCTCAGCAGATTGCATAAGACTTGACATATCACACGTCAGTGTCCACTCACGGCTTTCCTCCATGGGTCTTGCACAATTACTACCAACTGTTCTTCAGTGTTAGTTCCGTTCTCACTGAGAATTTATTTATTTATTTATTTATTTTATTTAACAGTACTTTTATACCGCACTCTTTATCATCAGCGCGGTTTGCAGTGAACAAAACTACTCACGAACAGCAATAGGCCGGCATGAGTTTACATATAACAGAGAAATTAACCAGGACAAAAACTTTGGGAAACTTTGTACATTTATGTTATACAACTATATACAGTGATAGTGTTCTATTTACATTATGTGCGACGTGCGACAGAACAATTGCAACCTCATACTGAGGGATTTGGTTGTGTTGGGGGAGTCGGTGAGGGGTTATGGTATTGGGAGAAGTGTATAAGGAACAGGTGGTGCTTTAGAGCTTTTTGAAATTGCTTGAGGTCAGTGAATGATCTAATGGTGGGTGGAAGGATGTTCCAGCGTCTGGGGGCGTACAGTGCGAATGCTCTGTTAGTAGAATCTATTACAGTAATACAACCTATGAGGGAGATTAAAGAAAGTCTTTTTCATCTTGTTTTTGTCTTGCTTATTTGATGACATATGCTACTCCTGCTGTAATTCTGCATACAATAATTAAAAATGTTGCACTTTTTGTGATATTGTATTTCTGTACTGTATTTTAAATTAAGCATCGCTCAAAAACAATATGCTTTATTATTCCGACAAACAAACATAGACTTTTGAATTTTGTGTGCAGAATTCCAGAAAGAGTAATATGTTTTTTGTAATCTGCCTAGAATAAGAGATTTCCATGGATTGGTGGATTGCAAAATTTTGTAAATAAATAAATGATAACTTAAGCTTAGCAAGAATGTGCATTTAATTTTTCCATCATACACTGCTCTTACATTACAAATTAAGCTGCACTATGTTACCCTATTTGTAATTTCAATATGTCTTTTGAAGCTTCGACTGCCCTAAAAATATGAAGTAGAATAAATACAAGATAAATTTTAATTCTGTTATGACCAAGTGTCAACCCTATCTCTAAATCTCCTTGCAAAACCTCACCCATAATCCAGATATTCGCACATGGGCAAGATTTACTGGGTCACCGATTGCAACAGTACCAACACAAAAGAATCTTGGGGGTATGTTTACTAAACCTTCTTAATGTGCGCTCTGTGACGTTACCGCGCGTTAAGGTACCTTAACGCGCGTTAATGGTGCTTTATCAGGCACTCAGGTACCTTAGCGCGCGTTAACGTGCGCAGCGGCGCAAATGAGCGCTGAAGGCGGGGAAAGGCTCCCAGAGGGCGGAGGAAGGCTCCCCAGGGGCGGAGAGAAGGGGTCAATGGGTGGAGAGTGGGAGGGGAGAGGCTCCCCGCACACTATGTGAAATCCGAGGCTCAAAACTAACGCGAGTGAAACCCTGGCGTTAGAGCTGATTTAAAGGGCAGAGAAACCATTTCTGTCAGCAATGTACAGCAAAACCAGGGAAACCTACAAAAAAGTGATAAGTGTGATACATGTGCACAGAACAAAAGTGAAAAGAAACATTGAAAATGACCCCAACAAAATATAAAAAAAACATAACCAAGCTGGGCAATAGTGATAGTAATGGGAAACATCAAAAAGCACTCTCGAGAAAGCTCCAAAAAAAAGATATGGATTTTGGAAGGGTCTACGCTCCATCCCCATACAAGGTGAATGATCCCATAGTGCAATTGCGCTCATCAGGGTTTCCCTCTCCATTGGACAGGTTTCCTATGGGGTGCACATGTTCCACAACAGCAGGGCGGGCATGTCGGAATGGGCAACTGGACAGATGCTGGGAAAGGGGACACAGAGGGCTGCAGACGGCACATGCTGTACTGCAGCTGGGCCACAGTGCGGACTAGGGTGATGCCTAGGTGGCCCATAGGAATGCTGAAACAGTAGAGCAGCCAGACAGCAACTGATGAGGGCCCAGCATGGGCACGAGTGTGCTTCCCACAGTGTCACGGGGATAGTACCCAGTAGGGACCCCCAAGGGCACAGAACAGTGGCAGGCGGTGCTGGGGGGAAGCGTGGACACCTATGCAGGCACCCCTACCCCAGAACCCGCACCATAGGCAGCCGCCTACCTGCACACTGGATGGCCTGAGACTGCGCTCCACCAGCACAACCAGCAGAAGGGCATGTCAGCAGGGTGGCAGAGGGGCACTGGTGGTGGAGGGGGCAGTGGCAGCTGCCCAGAGCAGACCGTGGCCTAGTCCTGTGTAGGTGGGTGCCATGCACTGCAACAGACAGGCCCCGTCTGATGAACAGTCATGTTATCCCCAGGGAATGTACTGTCTCTGTGGCAACAGGGTGGTGCAGTGCACACAGCCAGTGTGTTCCAGAGCAGAAGGTCACAGGTTCAAGTCCTAGCTGTGGTTCCTGCCAACCCAGCCCCCATTTTTTACCCACTACTAAAACATGCTAATACAGACAGAACCTTTATTGCAGATGACATAAACATGCCCAAAACACCTACATTTTACCCTACAGAGCACAGACACCATAAACAGGCGCATTACCTAGAGCAGAGTCAACCGAATGCAGTCCTGGAGGGCCAAACACCATTCAGGTTCCATGCTGCCTCTAATAAGGATGCCTGTGCTGCATATCTCTGCTCCGCCCCCATGGTATGCAGATGTATCTCATGCATATTCATGAGGGACAGCATGAAAACCTGAACAGTGTTTGGCACACCAGGACTAGAGTTGGGAACCTCTGCTGTAAAGCAGCAGCCAACAGGGGCAGACACACCCACACCCACAGGCTCCATTAGCCAATGCCTCCTGGAGAGGCAGGACGTTGGGCCCTGCGTGCATCTGCCAATACTAGCACTTGCATACCTTAGCAATGCCACCCTAAACCTGGGAATACGGTACAGAGCTATCAAAAGGTAGCTATGATTACTGGCAGATAGCAATTCCTACGTTAAGCACAGTTTGCTGATTGAGCTCCATCATAGCAAGCTTTCTGATGTCTGTGGAGTGTGCTTCAGGTCTGGTGTCTGACAGTGTTTACCACCCTGGGGAGTGACCCCCAACAGTATTGCGTACCATTTCCATGCCTGCACTGTGCCCAGGACTGGTGTGGTGGCCAGGGCTGCCAAACATCTCTATAGTAGCACAATGCTGGCATAGGTGTGGGAGTGTGTGTCTGTCTATCAAGTGTGTGGTGGCTGCAAACACCCTCCACAGCCCACACTGCCAGCACTGTTACCAGTATTGGCCTGCCAATGTGCATAATGAGGAGCAAGGTACCATGGGTATAGCCCGGACAGGGTGGCCTGGCCAGGATGCATCTGCACAGGGCATAGGGCAATGGATGGGACATTGTAGTGCCCGGCCACCACCTGCACAGACAGGGTGGCCACAGCATGTTCTGCTGGGAGATCACTCTCACCCTGACTGAGCAGTGACCACTGCATGGCTAGGTTCCCCCATAGTGCTATATAGTATTTCTCTCATGTGATATTTATGGGTTCCCTTTTGGGGCCCAGTCATTGACTTATCTGCTTGGTGTGTATGCATTTCCACCAGGAACATGCGCTATGGACTAGCTAGCAGACTGTCTGCAGCTGGTATGTGTCTTGATGGAACACCTTGTAGGGTGCAGCGGCTGAAGGCTTGCTGCAGGAGAATATCAGATAGTGGTGGGGTGCAGCTTAGCATATCCAGGCCTAATGTCTGTCTGCTATTGCTTTATGGATGTGTACAGAGCTGCATTGACTGCCCTGTAGGGTGTCTCTTCCCCAGCAGGACTGGGGTTGATGGTTCTCTCTACTGCCACCATTGCAGGGAGGTAGAATGTGGATCTGTTGGTGGGAGACCCTGTTAACCACCCTCAGCCCTAGAGGGGGGGGGGGTGGTGGTACATAATCCTCCTATGGGTCCATAAGGGCTAAACCTGATTGAGAAATACAGATGTTTCCAAGGTGTGTCTGCAGAGACTACCTATCTCACACATTAGCACTGCTGGGGACCTGGTGCTGGGCGCCCCACCTCACCCTCAGGGTGAGTACAGTACCTGCACAATGTGACGGTGTGTAGCTACTCTGTGCCAGTACCACACATGGTCAGTTCCCCCTACCAGGCTGAAGTGCTGTGGGGGTTCATACCCCATCTTGTGATCATCTGTAGACTGCTGATTTGAATGTGCAGTGCATCATGGGTATGGGTAGGTTAACCCTATCCTGGTGACCACAGCAGACTGTTTGTGTGGCGACGTGCAGTCCTTCTGCAGCCAGCCAGGGGTTTTTGCTAGCAGCTATGGAGCTGTAGCCCACTGGTTACTTCACTGCTTGTGGAGCCAGAGGTCATGGGTTCAAACCCACAGTGGGGTTATTTGATAGGGCTGTCTGAAGCATTGTCTATTTTTAATGTACATTAGTGCTGCCAGCAAAACACCCTCAGGGTACTGTAACCATAAGGTGCCTCAGAAGGTGCCCTATAAGGCGCCTTATAGGGCACCCTATAAAGCGCCTTCTGAGGCACCTTATGGCTACAGTCCATATAAGGTGTCCTATGGAGCGCCTTATAGGGTGCCCTATAGGGGACATTATAGGGTGCCGTGGCGGACAGTGCACTTTATAATGTGCCCTATGGAGTGCCTTATAGGGAGCCTTATGCAGCACATTAGGTTACGGCACGTGAAGGTGTGTTTGCTGGCAGCAATAATTAAAATACAAATAAAATGCCTCAGGAAACAAAACTTACATGTCAAATCTGATGCCTCAGCCAGCCTTATGCATTAGGCACACTGGGGGATCAAACTCATGACCCCTGTATCATCAGTCAGTGTATTAACCATTGTGCTACACTTCTGTTTCTATGTTTGGATGTCTGTGCGCCTACTTAAGATTACCGCGCGGTAACGCACTTAGCAGCACTTTGCTCGATAATGTGCGCAGCAGCGCGCGTTATCGCGCGCTAATCCCGTTTTGCTACTTTAGACTGAAACGCCCACTCCTTATATGGCATCCTGCACACTAACGCCGGGCGCACATTAAGAAGGTTTAGTAAACATACCCCTTGGAGTTAACAACTGGATGTTAATAAATTGCATAATACTATGAGTTGACGCTAGCCTGGCTGTGCTATTGAGTAAAAATATTGTTTCATGGGGAAAGGATCATTAAGCTGTTAACCATCAATAGCAATTGGCATTCAGAGGTAAGCATGCAGACTAGTACTGGTTTACGCTTTAGGCAGATTAGACATCTTCTAGGGCACCAGCTCCTGAGAATGGGCAACAAAGAATCTGCAGGGTCCTCACAGCACATAAAGCCTTCAGCACTTTTAACTATTTTTGGGCCCTTTAGTTAAAGTGCACTACAATTTTATAGTCACTGTGCATTAGTAGCAAAACTTAACCTGCTGTAACTGCAAAGCTTTGGCACTGAATATTGACCCCCTTGTTCACCTTTCCAAACCTGAACAATTAAAACCGAAATCTAAAACTGTAAAGCTAGCATGGGATGCATATTCCCAGTGGAATAAGCAGTGCAGCAGTTATGGAAAAGGCAGACAGACCCCAAGGCAAGGGCCCCAGGTGCTAAGCATTTTTCTGATAAACACAAGTAGACAACCAAATGCCTACGAGACACCAGTGATAAGAGAAGGTTTAGAGGTGAATTTATTAGCCAGGTTAAATCGCCCTCCCCTAGGAGTGTTTACTAGATGGAATGGCTTCTAGTAAATATTCATTATTACAGTAAAACTTGCATTGCTTGTCCAGTATTGGCACAGACTAATACAGAGTATGTGATTGATTGGCACAAATGAATTCAATCCAGATAATCTGCTTTGAAAAAATCAACAGTTTACCTTTAGGCTTTGCCCTTGTGCCTTTCATTGGTTCCTTTTGGCTACGGATATACTGAGTTTAGCCTCCATCTGCAGTCTCCAGGTTTTCTGGGGTGATAGGGTGTAGGTCCTGACCCTGGTCAGTCCCTGCTCCAGGGATGTGGACCAAGGCAGATGAGAACAACCAGGAGCCAAGAAATGGCTGAGCCTCTACTTCACTTCTGGTCAGAAAACATAGGGCCCAGCTCCCTGACAACACCTGAGAGGAGATGGAGCTGGGAAATGAGCTACATCCTATCCTTGAAGAAACACCATGGATGTTCAGCCAGTGGATAACCCTCCAGACTTGGGGTGGTAGTAGCAACAGATGGCTATGTGTGAGATGGCGGAGTGTCCAAGAAATTCCACATCTGGGACGCACCCCAGCTGAATCCGAGACTTAAAGGAGGGGGGATTTATTGTACTGTTCGTTATGTATGTGTGTCTGAACTGAAGGATGTTGGGAAGACATTTGCATATTCCTGATAATTTGCATATCAGTCATTTTTGTGCAGTTACAAAAGACACTGGTGAGGGGTACTTTGGACCCAGGGAGGAGGGGGAGGAAAGTTGCCCAGAAGGGGGGAGGGGGGAAGCAGACCCCAGCATTGAGGGGGGTACTAACAAACATGGATTTTGGGACCACTGGGTCTCTCACCTTAACTTACAGGGGAGACCCAGAGATAGACCTCCCTGTGGCGCGGTACCTCTTTCCCCTTGGTGGTTCCTGGACTTTTCTTTGAGGATAGGTTAAGCCTGAAGGACTATTAGATGCCTGCCTGTTGGACTTGGAGACAGAGGATATCAGACTGGACCCATGACAGAGCAACACTGGGTAAAGGCAATGTTTACTTTTTTATATACTACTTTCCTTTGGTGAGATAGTCTATTTCTGTCATTTCAAAAAGACACCTAATTTCTGCCCAATAATGAAACCACCTGAACCTATAAAATGACAGGAGATACTCAAAGAAATTGTATCCATGGGCATTTTAATACAAGAAAGAAATTTGAAAATGTCATGGAAACATATGAGGTATATATATATATATATATACCTCATATCTTTCCATATATATCTATATATATACACACAATTGCTTAAGAAATTCAGCTACTTCCAATGGTGTAGGTGGATTGAGGTGAAAATGAAAAGAATTTAAATCAGATACCCTAGTTATAGAAAATCCAATTAGATATGGAGGTGTGATATAAAATGGAAAATATTTAAATGTGCATTAATGAATTTTTAGCAGATATATATATAGCAACTTCATTTGGTAAAATCAGCTCTGCTTAAGGTGATATCTGTGTTGCTCTTGTATGTAGTGTATGTGGGAAAACAGCAGAAACATGATATTAGGAAGACCACAGTAATAACAATACTATAGCACACATCTTTCTGATGAGAAAAAGGTCATTGACCAGATGAAAATGTTTAAATTAGTTCATGTAGGTGGCCATTTCCAAAAAGATCTGGCTTCCTATTAGGAATGTGCATTGTCAATGTGCCTTAAGAAATGCAGTGAATGGAAAATCAATGTAGCTTGCATTAACCTACGAATTAACACACATTACAAAGTTCTAACGTGCTTAAAGTTGTTTTATTTAACCAAATGTGAGAAACGGCCTGGAAAAACACCACTAAATCAGCAAAAGTCAGAAAATTCCAGAACCAAGCTGAAAATCTTTGCTTGCGCACATCCCTAGTGCCTATCGGAAAAGATAGATTCATGGTGATAAAACTTCCCACGTAGAGCAGCTACAGTAATTACAGATGCAGTGTATGTGGTTCTATTTAGCTGCTTTTAAAAGAGGCATTTTGGGGGGAGGTGGAGGGGTGGTTGGGTTAAGGGGAGTAAACTATGTGTACACAATTGAATTTTCAAATATATGCACATAGGACCCGATATTTAAAGTGATGAAGGCAATTAGCAGAGCTGCTAACTGTTAATCAAGGTCACCTCAGCGGCACTAACATGATTAGTGTCGTCAAATATTCCTGGGTTCCCCGATGCTAGGCACCCTGATGCTAGCCGTCTAGCACTGGGGCGTTCTGAGGGCGGGGCGGAGCAGCATCAGGTGATTACCATGCAGCTGCTGTGTGGTAATCGCTTAACAGTGGAAATTAGGCACTTGAAAGGGTGGCCTAACTTTCGCTGCAGAAAATAGCCAGGCAGCAGTTGAATATAGCTTCTATACTATCTGGCTTACCCGGATATTCATTGCTGGTAGCTAGATATGGCCCCGACATTGAATATACAGGTCTTTAGTTCAGCAGTGACGGCTAGCCGCTGCCGTTGAATATCGGGCCCATAGTTTCTCCACTTCCCTCCCTATCCTGTAACGTAGGGACTGATATTTCAAAGCACTTATCAGGTCAGCGCATTTGTTAACAGGATAAATGCTGGCCAGCAAGATATTCAGCGGTCCTATTCGCATAGTGCCACTGACATTTTCTTCTGACCACCTTGGAGTTATCCAGATAGTTTCCCTTTGGAAATGTGGGTGATCATGTATCGCAGTGTTTCTCAAGCCAGTTCCGGTGCACCCCCTTGCCAGTCTGCTTTTTAGGATATTCACAATGAATATGCATGAAACAGCAATGGAGACAGTGCATGCAAGTCTATCTTACATCTATTCATTGTGGGTATCCCGGAACCAGCTTGAGAAACAGGGATGTATAGCCATCATGGAAAGCCTGGAAACCCAACTGGCTGGAGGGGGGGGGGGGTAGGGGGGGGGGGGGGGGGTGTGGGGGTGGGGGGGGGGGGATGGGAGGGGGGGGGGGGGGGGGAGGGGAGGAGGGGGAGGGGAGGGGGGCGGGGGGGGGAAGGGGGAGGGGGGGGGGGGGGAGGGGGGGGGGAGGGGGGGGGGGGGGGGGGGGAGGGGGGGGGGGAGGTGGGGGGGAGGGGAGGGGGGAGGAGGGGAGAGGGAGGGGGGGGGAGGGGAGGGGGGGGGGGGGGGGAGAGGGAGGGGGGGGGTGAGGGGAGGGGGGGAGGGGGGGGGGGGGGGAGGGGGGGGGGAGGGGGCGGGGGGGGGGGGGGCTGGGGTGGGGGGGGGGGGGGGAGTGGGGGAGGGGGGGGGGCGGGGGGGGGGGGGCGGGGGAAGGGGGGGGGGAGGGGGGGGTGGGGGGGGGGGGAGGGGGGACGGGGAGGGGGGGAGAGGGAGGGGAGGGGGGGAGGAGGGGGGGGGGGGGTGAGGGGGAGGGGAGGGGGGGGGGAGTTTCAGTTTCCTTAAGTATCTGTCAGCATCCTGGCGTGCATCTTTCTGTGTAAGTCGTCCAAGCTAAAGAGAGCAGTGGGATAGAGTTATCGTGCTCCGGAAAAGAAGGGAGTCCATGGCCAGTCTTTCTGCTGTGGTACCATCAGCAAATCCTCATCTCATGTGTAAAATGGCAATAACCTGCTGCCCTGCACTATCATGCCAGCTTTCATGCCCTTCAAAAATGATGGGTTGCAATGTATTCATTAAGAGGAAAATGTTCAAAAGGGTCTAACCACATTAAAAACAGATTAACACTGCTGAATGGGGCCGTTTGATGCAAATAAGAGTACACATGCGGCTTCATTGCATTGGCAGCTTCTCTTTGGAAATTGCCTGAAGGCGTTTGCCTAGAAAAGTAATCACACACTCAGCCCCCCTGCTATGTCTGTGGGTGATGCAATGGGGGTAAAACGATGCATGTAAAGAGTTTCCTCCCCCAACAAAAGCAATTATAGCCCCCCTCCCCCCCCCCCCCCCGGTAGCCAAGGAGATTTTTCTGAAAATTGTCTGTGGGACTGCAAGCTCATTTTCAAAGAGAAGCTCTCACAGATTATCCCTTTGTCTGCATTGCACGTGCCAATGGGATTTTCAGAGTATCCAAGTACTTTCCAGCTCCAGTGAATCACATGCAAAGCACACCAGAACGTATGCAAGGTGATTTGAAAATGCAATCACTGGGTGTACTTTTTCCTCTCCCAAACCGTCTCCACCCCTTTTCCAAAGTGGGTGAAATTCCCTGCACTATGAACATCACACATACATCTAGTTAAGAATCAAACCGTGATTTACACAGGTAAGCCCATTTCCCGGTATAACCTGCCGTTGTGAACAAGATGTGATGCTTACAATCCAGTGGGTTTCTTTCTCATAGGACTGCTAATCTGCACAGGACTCAAAATCCAGCCTGCCGCAGACCAAGAGATTCGTGTATGCAGAGAAGGTAAACGCAGGGCCTTCTTCCTAGCCTCTCTGTCCCTTCTCTGCCCTAAAAGTACTTGAATGGCTAACTGCGCCAGCACTTGAAGTCACAGCAGAGGAGGCAATTTTCAGCAGGGCTTTTTTTGCACAGGTGAAAAGCTTTGAAAATTGCCCTCGTGGGGCTAATTCTATAAAGCATTTTGCATATCTGAAGCATGTTTTACATGGAGAAATAGGCTCTTGCAAAATTGCCCAGGCACATGCATGTGTAAACATATGCGTCGTGATGGTTCCCATCGACAGGAACAACCCAAGAACAGTGGGTGGGTAAAGTTCACGGACAGGTTCTCCACACAACAGGGTGCCTCAGGTCTAGGGATTGTTACTATGTGGTCTACAGGATACTGGGCTTGATGGACCTTTTGTCTGATCCAGTATGGCAAATGCTATGTTCTTCTGCCTACAACAGCCACCTTCCCTTTCGGTTGAGCCCTCTGGTGCTAGTGGCCACCAGATCTTTGCTGCTGAAATCCAGGTCCCAAGGTGAGAACCAAGAACTTGAGAAGGAAACGCAAGCACAGGGAGTTCTCCAAGGCGGAGCAAGGCAGGAGGGGGCTGGGAGGGCCAGGGTTTATTCCCCGCATCTCAACCCTGGCCTTAAGAGGCTGGATCAGGGGTTGGGCTGTGGGGAATAAACCTTAATTTCTGGCGGCTGGCATGGTGCTGCGGTTCCATTTAAAATCCTGACTGAGCTATCCGGGTAGTACCTGTACGTGCAGGCTGGGGCTGAATTTCAGTCCTGGCCTGCACATACAGGCCTGATTGTGATTCTGATCCTGCGGGGCTAGATATTCCCCACGGGATCAGATTTGCGATCCCCTTTGTACGTCCAGCTCAGACCGGACGTACAAAGCAGATGTACATGCGGGACAGAATCAGGCTGATATAGGGTAACTCTACAAAGTCCTGCAGGGTTAATGCGTGTTCTTCTGTAAATATTTCACAGCTATTTTATAATGCTAAGTGGGCATGTAAAATATAAAACAGAGGCATAAGTGGTCTAAAAAGTGTGTTAAATCTAGGTGCGATCACTTACACCAGCCCTACGACTGCCGTAAATGCCTAAACTTAAATTTGTCTAGAACGCACATATTTTATAATTTGCATGCATACTTGTGCACTCCGCCTATGCTGAACCCAAACTCCGTCCCCACATATGTCCACAGTGCAAGTGTGGGCACTCTTATATAATAACCTTTCCTGTAAAGGCCTGGTCAAAATGAACACTTTTTAAAAGCATATACGTGCCAGGGAGCTGCTGTATAAACAAACTTCGAAATTTTAGGTCATACACTTGTAGATTTTTGACTGGCGCTGTATTTGTGTTTTCAAAGTAAAAGTACAGTAAATACTGAAGACATTGGAGTGGAGGAGTGGCCTAGAGGTTGGGGCAAGGTACTTCAGGCTGGAAGGTCAGGGGTTCAAATCCCACTAGAGGACAGCAACCTTGGGCCAGAAGGACTGGGGTTTCTAGTCCCACAGGTGCTCCTTGTGGTCTTGGGCAAGCCACTTAACCCTCCATAGCCCATGTTCCCTGTAAAATAGTTATCTCCAAGTTATAATGCCCTGTTCAATGTAATTTCTGTTTGTTCAATGTAAACCACACTGATGCAGAATAACAGTTATATAAGAGAATATAAATAAATTATACATTGCTGGGCATAAGAAGCCTTTGATTAGAGATCATTAAATGAGAGCAGTTGCCTGGGGCAGAAGGATATCCTTCAAAATATGATATCAAGTCAGAGCATATATGGATCAGAAGCACTTATATAATATTGATCTGTTTAGTGAATTTGTTCTGAACTGTGTATGAATTTGTTTAAAAAGAGCCTTTTGGAAATATGAATTGAAGATTTATGAAGGTTAATTATTGTGGACCGATTGTGAAACTGAAGAGTTCTGTGAGAAGCACTATCCACTCTGCTCTCTATTGCTTGGTTGATGGTCCTTTTTACATTATTGGTGGACTGAGATCTCTACTAAAGTTTTGATGTTCCTCTTGATTTTATATATAGAATATATGGGCTGATTTAACTTGTCTTTATAAAATGTCCCTCACATAGGCACCTTGTTATGGTTTATTAAAAATTTGATATACCACCCTTCCGGCATCAGAATGGCTTACATAAGCACAAAAATATTAAAAGAGCAGAAAAAAGAATGCCAATAAAATTGACATAAAGAGGGATAAAATCAAACACATAACGCAAGAAAGAGGAGAGGGGGGGGGGGGGAACCAAAAACAGGTTGGGATAAGGCCCATAATATGCAGGTAGGAGGGGGACAGAGATGGAATCCACAATTGGTCAACTCACTGATGTCAGGTGAGTTTTCTGCAGTAATGAACCTCACCCAGTCCTTTACCATGAGAGAGGCAGAGGTTCCGGCTTTGATAAAGCTATTGAAACACAGCTGTGCTCATTCTGTGACATATACCAGGCTATCACAGACGTTGCTTTTTGCAGTAACTCATACATAATAGATATTTTATGAAAGTGGACCCAGGCTTCAAATACAATTTAAATGAGATGAGCACGACAGTAATCCTATCTACCAATTTACCTGGAAGCTGTAGCCACCACAAGATGAGAAAAGAATTTGCAGTAATTATTGCATATAGGCACTAACGGAACCCAATATATACTGTATATTTTATACTGTAAAGAATATGTAGAGACAGTGTCTAAGGAGGAATTTTCCAAGTGATCATCTGTGAGTAAAAGGGGGTTTACCTGTGGAGAAAGCCTCTTTGACAAGTGACTCCCTCTAGTCAAAACAGGTGCATAGTACCAATACATGTATTAGGGGCATGTTTACTAAACTGCGGTAACGTTACAGACCACGCGTTAGGTAACGTTAACGATCGTTAGGTAACATTAACGCACGGTATGTAACATTAACACGCATTAATGTTACCTAACGATCGTTAACATCCCCGGCCGCGGTAGACACCGCAAAGGGTGGAGAGAGGGCGGGGGGAAGGGGTCATTAGGAGGGGAGTGAGCGGGGAGAGGCTCCCTGCACACTAACGCGCTGAACTGAAGGGTTGAATCCTACCACGCATGAAAACCTGCCGTTAGATGCACATGTGCAGGAGAGAGAAACCATTTCAGTGTCAGCAATGTACAGCATAGACAAGGAGCCCAAGAAACGTGATAGTAGTGCTCCATTTTCAGCAACAGCATAGTGCCCAAGTATGAAAGGCCCTATGGCGATGGTGCAAGTGGGGCATAGGGGGCTGCAGGCGGGACATGTAGCGGGGGAAGCTGGGGCATGGGGTGAACTAGGCGGGCGCCTAGGTGGCACATAGGAACATAGAAACCAGAAATCAGCATGACAGCAGCTGACAAAGGCCAAACACAATCCACCTACATTTACCTGGTCCACCCGAGCTAGCAGTTGCCAGAGCACTGACTTGACATCACCCCAGTCAACCCTCCCCCCAAGCATAAGGGACAGACTATTGGTAGGCGGTGATGGAGGGATGCGAGGATGCTCATGTATGCCCCATGCCCCAGACCCCGTGGTGTGCAGTGCAACATAAAAGGTCTGGCTAAGGAAATGTACAAGTAGCCCCAGGGACCACCATGCATCTGTGGCAACAAACCCCTGACGAAGGGTATCAAAACATGGCCTGTGTCGGGTTGTCATTGGTTCAATAAAGGCTCTGTCTTTCCACAATATTACGTTTTAGACTGGTTTCACCCAGCCAGTGTGTACAGAAGCAGAGGGTCACAGGTTCAAGCCCCAGCTGTGGTTCCTGCAGAACCTGTCTCTGTTTTACCCTACAATGCAGATACAACAGCAACATGTGCAAAGTCCAAAGCAGCGGCGAACAGGGGTACAAATACCCAATCACACAGGCGCCACAATCCAAAGATGCATGGAGAGTCAGGCTGTTGGCCCAAGCATTGAGCTTCAGTTATCACCAGAGCACTACTACTACCTCCTGCACAGTTTAGCAATGTCGGCACTGTGATCAGGACCAGTTGGGCAGGCAGGGCCCAATGTCTTGCCTCTCCAGGTGGCATTGGCCAATGGGGCCTGTGGGTGTGTGTGTGTGGCCCTGTTGGCTGCTGCTTTACGGCAGAGTTCCCCAACTCCAGTCCTGGTGTTCCAAACACTGTTCGGGTTTTCATGCTGTCCCTCATAAATATGCATTAGCTACATCTGCATACCATGGGGGTGGTGCATAGCTATGCAGCACAGGCATCTTTATTAGAAGCAGCATGAAACCGGAATGGTGTGGGGCCCTCCAGGACTGCATTTGCGGGACTCTGCTTTAGGTAATGTGCCTGTTTCTGGTGTCTGTGTTTGGTGTGGTAAAATATAGGCCTTGCGTATGTTCTCTGCAATAAAGGAGTGTCTTTACTATCACTGTTTAGTGGTGGGTAAAACTATGGGGACTGGGTTGGCAGGAGCCCCAGCTGGGATTTGAACCTGTGACTCTCTGGTCTTACAGGCACTGGCTGTGTCTGTTGCACCACACTGTGGCCACAGAGACAGTGCAGTCCCTGGAGTTAGTTAAACCGGCCTGACGAGTCAGGAAACCCTGCTCTGCAACAGGTTTACTGTGGCCTCATTTACCTTGTATGCAGACAAAGGTGCACATAAACCTCAGAAAAGACCTCACAAAAGGGGCACACACCCATAACCAAGCTGGGCAACAATGATATCATTGGGCAACATTACACAACACTCCCAGGACAGCTCCATTACAATGAAATGATCTTTGAAAGGGTCTGCGGAGCGTAGACTCTTCCACACATCATTTCTTTTTTTATTGGTGCTTTCCAGGGAGTGTTGTTCCTTGTTGCCCATTGCTATCACTGTTGCCCAGCTGAATTATGCTTTTTAAAATGTTTCTTGTGGTCATTTTTAACGTTTTATGTGAAATTTTGTTCTGTTCACATGTATCACACTGCTCACGTTTTGTGGGTTTCCCCGGTTTTTCTGTACATTGCTGACGGAAATGGTTTCTCTTCCCTTTAAATGCCTTTAATGACAGGTTTTCATTCGCGTTGGAATTGAGCTCAGAAATTCAGCATGTTAGTATGAGGGGAGCCTCTCCCCGCCCACTCTCCGCCCATTGACCCCGTCTCTCCGCCCACTCTCCACCTTCTGCGCTGTTTTAACGCGCCGCAGGACTTTACGATCGTTAACTATGCTTAACGCGCGTAGTATTACGTTAACGGTCATTAGCGCGTCGGTACACACGTTATACGGCACTTACGGTCGTTAACGTCGTATAACGCGCGTTAGTCACGTTTACCGCACTTTAGTAAACATCCCCCTTAGTCTCTGGATGCTGAAAGATTTAACAAGGTAGATGGTGTTGCATTTCCAATAATCCACACACTGCTTTTACCAGTAAAATCGCTGTGGGGTAATTTGCCCTGAGCAGTTCCTTTGGATTTATTGCCCTTGTTTCTCCCCCACCTGCTTCCCCCTCTCTGCAATTCTCTCATACTGCTGCAGGATTCTGTGGGGTTTTGCCCCTTCTTCTAAACCCCTCTGCTGAGGTTTCCTGCTTATTGCAGAAATCAGGATTAACAAAACAAAATACTGTATATCGGAAGGTGATATCTTTTTAATGGACTAAATACATTTCAGGAGTATTTCTGTGTGTTCCAGTCATCTAAAATGCAACCACATTATTTATAGGTCACAATTACAATGAACTAAACAGGGAAATGGCAACAGCAAACATTAGGAATGTACAGGGCCAAAATCAGTATTGTTTCAGCCAAAAATGACTCAAAGATTTTTTTTGTATTCATCGTAATTGCTTGCCCACTATGCACACAAATTGCTTGTGGCATGTATAGCAACAAATTAACATGCACACAATCAATATACATCTGCACAAGTCATTTTTAGGCATGCAAATGAATGCCCAAAAATGCCCAAAAGGCACACGCCGAACAGCTGTGATCAGTCATTGAGGTCACCTTGTAACTCAATGACAGCAGATGATAGCAGTTGAAGACCAAGCTAGGCTGTCCGTTGCACTCAACTGAGATTCATTCACACTGGCTACATAATGGGCCGCTCACTAAAGTGTGCAAGGGTATTGCTGGAAGTGCTATATAGAAGAAAAAGGTCTCTGGCACTGAGAAACAAGAAGAAAACGCAGCAAAATGACTAATGCATGCAGAACAAAGGGGTTCTGGTGGAAACAGGATACTGGGCTTGATGGACCTTTGGTCTGACCCAGTATGACATATCTTATGTTCTTATGGATTATATGGGAAGCAGAACCTCAAGGACCAAGGTGAAGTAAATTAAAATACGGAGCTCTCACTCAGGCATGTGGACACCATAGATATCGTCAAATAAAACACCGTTACTGGTGATCCGCAAAAATGAGCTATTTACAATACAAAATAAGATAAAGCAAGAAAAAAATCAAAAGAATCAAAACAGAAAAAAAATATTGTGCACACCCTCCGAAAAAAAGCAGGTTTACAAAGAAACTTGAGTCCTTCACCTCCAAAAGGTTAGAATCAAGACAGGCAGTGGAAAAGGTTTCCCCCTCACCTTCAGCTGAACTCCTAATCCTGAAGGGAGAGTGTCCCTGCGTACCCAGGTGGAGGCTTTCTCCAGTATACTTGCACCTATCCTGAGCAAGGTCTGACTGACTCAGCTCCCAAGCCAGGGCAGGTGTTGATTTCTGCAGCACCCAGATCTTTTAGGCACACAAAGCTTCTACAATAACACTGTCTTGCGTCTGTTTTCTGTAATCACTGTGTCAGCTATAGCCAAGTCCCTGCATTTTCCGAATAAGCCGCTCTTACGCAGGTGCAGTATCACAATCCTTTCAGGGCTTAAGCTTATTCTCTGGTTAACAAGACATCAGCATGTGCTACCAAAATATGTCATCTTGACATATACCCATATCATCAGCTCTCCTGCGCACATATCACCATCTATCAATCTGTTATCCGTCTTTTAACAAAATGCATTCACTCCCTCCATAGATAGCTGTTTAATCAACTTATCTTTCTCAATATGTCTTGCTAAATATATTTTCAAAGGCCACCCATCTCCTTTTTTTTTTTTTTTTTATTCTGGTTTTATTTTCACTCAAGTGAAGGCTCTTGTTTGTGAAAGGTGCCAGGTTGACATCATTGAACATCAATACATCCACGGAAATAGCATAGCCCAGCCAGGAGCAGTGCAAGCCTTGCTTTCTCACACACACTGCTGTAATGGTTTATTATGCTGATGTCTTGGTTTTTTAATAATTATATTTATTTTATTTATTTTTATTTTATTTAACAGTTTTTCTATACCGCACTATTCACCATCAGCGCGGTTTACATGGAACAAGAAACTTCAGATAAGTTACATATATCTGTTCATTACATATAACAGGGAAGTCAAACCTGGGTAACAGGGGCAACTATATACAGAGAACATTACAATGTAAGTTGTTTATGTCAAATTATATCTGTTGTACACTACCCTGGATGAAATTCTTCATAAAGGCTGTTTATAAATCCTAAAAAAAATAATACAATAGGTAAGGATAGGAACAGTGTAAGCTTCACACAAACACATTCTAGAATCAATACAGCACATAAGAACATAAGATTTTGCCATACTGGGTCAGACCAAAGGTCTATGAAACCTAGCATCCTATTTCCAACAGTGGCCAATCCAGGTCCACAAGTACCAGGATGATCCCAAAGGTTAGACAGGTTCCATGTTGCTTATCCCAGGGATAAGCAGTGAATTTCCCCAAGTCCCCCCTCAATAATGGGTTTATGGACTTTTCCTCCAGGAACTTGTCCAAGCCTTTATTAAGCCCAGCTACACTAACAGCTTTTACCGCATCCTCCGACAACAAATTCCAGAGCTTAATTATGCGTTGAGTACAAGCTTCCCTCATCGGGGCTGTCAACTGCTTTGCATCCAAAATATGAAGCACAATACTTCTGGAGCTGCACACGGAAACTTGTTTCCTTACTTTCAGAAAAAAAGATCACACTGACTGTTCAGCCAGGCCTTTCCCAGACTCTGTGCAGAAACTGCTCATTACCTCCCCGTCTGCCTCTGACTCTTGAAACTACTGTATGTAATCTCTTCCCCAGTTTTGCCTTTAGTTTAGATTGTTCACCTCACCTTGCATCATTCCCTTACTGCTGTACTTCTCATTCTTTAAGTATAATCCTTCTGCCCAGCGTTCTCGCATCATTCATGTGTTCGGCGTATTTATACTTGATTTGCATTATTATATTCTCCAGACTAATGTTGAAGAGCACTTATGAAGTTGACAGCTGCTGATGACCTCATAAGTGGTTTTGTTTTGGCTTCGTGAACTGCAGAATGCATTTATTCTGCCCACTGACGTCACTGAATATCCAGAAGTTCTACATCTGGAAGGAGATGGGTTTTGGGGCGAGCTGGGCACTGGGCTTGAAGTTATTCAGTGGCAAAAGTAAGACGCTCTCTGTATAAATACTCCCAAGTGATGGTAAACAAATATTAGGAATAATCTTGTATGATTAACTTATACATTCAAAGTTAGATGTGTGTAACTTCTGTATTTGTTGTGAGCAGCTGTTGAGTTATTGTCACTCATGGCAACCCTATGGATAGTTGTCCTAAACCGTGTTCGGTCATTAGTAAGGTGTCTAATTGTTGATAGAGTGGCATCCATAGCAGCTGTTACTGTTCTCAATCCATCTCATTGCTGGGCTTCTTTTGCGTTGACCTTCAACCTTATCAAGCATGATGTCTTTCTCTAATGATCTTTCTCTTTCAATGATGCGTCCAAAGAATCAAAGTTGAAGTCTAAACCTATAACTCTATACAGATAGCTTATCCATACAAAGTTATTTTGCCACTATAGAGTATCAAATTAATTTAAATACATAAGAAAATACTTTGGTCTCCCTAACTGTTTAGTCTTTGTTCTCTCTTGCAAAACTGCCAACAATGGCACCATGCGGAGGGTAATTTTATGCCTAGTTTTAAGCATCCAGAATGTGCCTACCTTGAGCCTATTTCATAAAGAAAATCAGGCACCTACTTTTCTTTATAAAACAGGGGCATAAGGGTCTGAAAATGCACACTAAATCTAAGCACAGGCACTTACACCAGCCCTAGGGCCGAAATAAATGCCCGTGACTAGATTTCTAAAGAATGTTCATAAGTTATAACATTTTTTTTTTTTTTTATTTAGCTGCATTTATATCCCGCTTTTCACCAGGTCAAAGCGGTTGGGGGATACATTTAACACGAGGGGATATGAGACACATACACTAATACTTACAGGGAACATGGGCAATGGAGGGTTAAGTGGCTTGCCCAAGACCACAAGGAGCACCTGTGGGACTAGAAACCCCAGTCCTTCTGGCCCAAGGTTGCTGTCCTCTAGTGGGATTTGAACCACCGACCTTCCGGCCTGTAGTACCTTGCCACAACCACTAGGCCACTCCTCCCTTTTTAAAACTTACACATTAAATCTGCACCTAAGCTCCACTCCCGTTCATACACACAGTGAATATACATGCAGTTGGTACTTACAGAATAGTGACCATGTAAATTAGATGCATAAGCACCCATTCATGCATGTAAGTCCTTGAAGCTAGGTGATGTATGCCTCAACTGTACAAAAGATCGTACACATCTCCCTATCTCAGGGCTACTTACCTCCCGCTCTGAAACAAGCCTCAATAAGACCCATCCTCAAGAAATCATCAATGGACCAGTCTGACCCAATCTCATATCGCCCTATCGCAAGCATCCCCTTCCTAGCCTAAATAATAGAAAAGACAGTACAACATCAACTCCAAGATCATGTTGACACTCATGCACCCCTGGATCCCTCAATATGGTGTAGACACCCTCTTCACAGCACTCTTTGACACCCTAATCAGGGTCCTTGATAAACCACATCAAGGCTATGCAATGATATTCCTGGACATTAGTGCCACCTTTGACTCCATCTCGCACCACACCCTACTGACAAGACTCAGCGACCTAGGCCTTCACAAGAGCATGATAGACTGGTTTATCTCATACCTTTCTGATAGACAGCTACAGTACAAGTAAAAATTGGTCCTATCAAATCCAACTGTTTCAGCCTAAGGCAAGGAATACCACAACGATCAGCTTTATTGGCTCTGTTATTTAACATCTACATTCAACCCATTTGCAACCTGCTAAGAAACTTCAGCATGTACTTTCACCTATATGTCGATGATATCATGTTCTGCATGCCCTTCCATATTCTAACCCCAGAATTCTCAACCATCTGGGATTGCTTCACAGCCATCACAGACTTCCTTGCAGGACTAAACTGGGGGGGACCCTAGTCCAGGCCGCGGCCTATAGGTGTAGGGCTGCCCTTGTTAGTCTTTAAAGAAAGATTGTTATCCTCGTCCAGAGCCTGGGCTTCTGGGACTTGTAGTTACTTGTTCAAAAACAGAAGTATGGAAACCGAAGGTTTTTTTCAAAGGCAAATAGGAATTTATTTCTTCTTTTTTTCCAAAAACACTAAGGCTTAACAGAAGGCAACAGGATTCTTCTCCAAACAATATTCCTCAGGAAATTCCATGAAAACCAAAGACTGAAACTGCTTTAGAAGGCTCTCTTAACACATGCAGCTGTCTCTCAATATATAAACTAATACGTCCCTTTTTTTTTTTTCAAACAAAAGTAAATGTCTTCTTTGCATTAAACAGGGCTCTTAGCTTTCCTGGCTAGAGTAACTCTCCCTGTTTCCTTAATGCTTTGGGGTTTTCAAGTTACAGGGTTTTCTTTCTCCAGAAGCTTTTATTCAGCTCTCTGACACCATGAACAGTCCATTAATGAATCTTCAGACATAGAAACAGGTTCAGAACAATCTACCTGCATTTCTTCTGGATCTCCTGCCGGTACGTCTGACTCTAAAGCTCCATGCAACGCTTCTGGCTCAATGCACTCCAAAAGCTCCTGAACTTTTCTCCACTGAGGCTTTCCACTACGAGCAAGGTTTTCACCTGGAAGGTGAAGCTTCTTTTTCTGAATTAAATGCCACAGTGCCTCTAACTGTTTCAGGTCACTGTTAACTGTACTTTGGTTCACCCACCTTCTGGGAGCTTGAACCCTTAGAGCTGGTTCACAAACTGTAGAAACTGCACTCTGCTGCTGGCCAGTAATTCTCCCAGCCACACCTCTGCTGGCTTCAGAACTACTTGTACTTTTCCTGCAAGCCTGACTTCCTCTTGGGGTGTTGCCTTCACCTCTGAAGTCCCCACGGACGTCTCCACTGGTCTCCTCCCCGGTGAACTCTCTGGGTCTTTCTTGGGTGCTTCTCTCCCCAGCAGTCTCTGTGGTCAACTCCAACTCCCCGGTCAATTCCCCGATCGAATCCCCGATCGAACTCCCTGGTGAATTCCCTGGTGAACTCCCTTTCCTTCCTGTTCCTCTGGATTTATAAAGCTGTTTTTTTCCTATCGTGCACTGCCCCCTGCTCAGGTGTTTTTCATTAGTTTCCAAGCCTGCCCTTAGGTTAGCAGAGCTTGGGTGTGGCCTGCCTTCAGCAACTGCGTGTTTTTTCTCTTTTCCTGCACTCTGCAGGCTATGGATTCGCTGCCTGTCTCTTTCCTTAAAGGTAGATTTTTGATTTTCCTCTATTTCCATGGGCTCAGCCACACTCTCCTCATCACAAAACCTAATGGTGAAGAGCAGTAAGATCTAAGCACTACTGGTCACAAGAGGTACATCCTTCAATCTACCAACAAAGGTCATACTCCAATACGCAGAGATCACAAAAAAAAGAAGTCAAATACCTTGGAATATCCCTTGACAGTAACCTTAACATGCTTTCCTACATCAAGAGGTCAGCCAACACAGCTTACCTGAAACGGAAAGCCCTCCAACATTTACGACCACTACTCCAATACAATGACTACAGAACAGTATTCCAATTCATAACACCCCATCTTGTTTATGGCAATATACTCTACCAGGGGCTACCAAAGCAAGCATCATACCCACTTCAACTGGTGCAAAACACTGCTGCTAGAATCTTAACAGGCACCTCAAGACGTCACATTGCACCCACCCTAAAGAGCTTACACTAGCTGCCAGTAGCACAAAGGATAAAATACAAAATAGCAACCACCATCCACAAGATCCTATATAATTTATCAGCTCCCTGCCTCGAGGACCTAATCAGTACAACACCTACAACAAGGGCAAGAAGAAAAGCAAACCAGCACCTACTAGTCATCCCTCATATCAAGACAAGATGCACCCAGAAAACCAACAATAGAGCTTTCTCACTGTTTCCCCCCCCCCCAACAATCTGGAACTCACTCCCTGAACCTATAAGATCCACACAGTTTGCTCAGGACCTGAAGAAACTATTAGACACATATATATATTGAACACTACAGCTCTAATGATATTACAAAACACTATATAAGACAGGGGTCTCAAACTCAAATTGCTTTGAGGGCCAAATGAGGACTTGTAAAGTAACCCGGGGGCCGCATAAGACGCGGGGCCTCATTTGCATAAGGGGCCTCATTTGCATAAATATTTGCATAATGTTACCATACACTAACTTTTAGTAAACATGCCTCTTTAATGAGTATGGATAAAGAAAGACTAAAAGATTTAGAAACAAGAAGACAATAATTAAACTGGGAACCCCAAAAGCCAAACTTGGAATGTACAACACTACTAGAAATAAAACTATAAATTAATTTCCTCTTGTACTAAACAAAGCGCAAACATTAATGATGCACATTTCCCAGAGCTGACATATTCCAGTTAATAAATTCAAAATAAAGAGATATTTTTCTACCTTTTGTGCATTTTTTTCAGTTGCAATTGTTCCAGCCACTTTCTTCTGGTTTCTTCATGTCTTCTGCTAACTCTCCATCGTCTGCTGTCCATTTGCCCTTTCTTCTCTCCTAGTTTTTTTTCCATTCTCTCTCTACATCTGCTTTAACATACTAATCTTTCTCCTTTTTCTCTTTCCTCATTCCTATTTCATCCACTCAAATTTTACCCCTCCATCCTCAATCCCCACTTACTCTCCCAATACCTGGCCAATTGTAGATTTGTCTTCTCTCCCAGACAAAATATTTTTCCCCTCTCCATTTCACTTTCCCAGCTCCATCCCATTCTAATCCTCCCCCAACATCAGCTCCCTTCTAGTTCCAGCCCCACCCAGCATCCGCTCCCTTCTAGTCCCCCCATCAGTCCATTTCCAGTCCTATCCTAGCCTCACCATCAGCCCATTTCCAATCCTAGCCCCCCATCAGCCCATTTCCAATCCTAGCTCCCTCCCCTCACAGCCCATTTCCATTCCAAGGCCCCCTCCCCATCAGCAATTTGCAGTTCAAGCCCCCCTTCCACTCAGCCCATTTCCAGTCCTAGCAAACCCCCCCCAGCCCATTACCAGTCCTAGACCCCCCATAGCCCATTACCAGTCCTAACCTCCCCATAGCGCACTTCCAGTTTTACCCCCATCACCCCATTTTCAGTCTTACCCCCCCATAGCCCATTACCAGTCATAACCCCCCTGCCAATAGCCCACTTCCAGCCCTAACCCCCATTACCCCATTTCAGTCAGCCCCTCCATAGCTCATTACCAGTCCTAACTCCCCCCATCAGCCACCTCCAGTCCTTCCTAACCCCCACCTGCCCATTTCCAGTCCTAGCCCCCACCATAGCCCATTACCAGTCATAACCCCCCTGCCAATAGCCATCTCCAGTCATAACCCCCCCCCTGCCAATAGCCCATCTCCAGTCATAACCCCCCCCTGCCAATCGCCAATTACCAGTCATAACCCCCCCTGCCAATAGCCCATTACCATTCATAACCCCCCCCCTGCCAATAGCCCATCTCCAGTCATAACCCCCCCCCCTGCCAATAGCCCAGCTCCAGTCATAACCCCCCCCTGCCAATAGCCCATTTCCAGTCATACCCCCCCCTGCCAATAGCCCATTTCCAGTCCTACACCCCCCCCCCAGGTAAATAAAAAAAAACCTGGCTTCTGCTGCTGCAGCAGAAAATCAGCTGTCCCGCGGCCCCTTCCCCTCTGCGCGGAGAGCCCTGAGTGTGCTTCATCTGCGGCGTGCTTTTTAAGCCGCGAAGAGAGTATTTCCCTCTCGCGCGGCTTAAACCTAGTCACTTTTCAAGCCTCGCGAGAGGGAAATACTCTCTTCGTGGCTTGAAAAGCACCCGCTGATGGAGCACTCTCGGGGATCTCCGGGCAGAGAGGAAGGGGCCGCAGGACAGCTGATTTTGCTGCTTGAGCAGCAGAAGCCAGTTTTTTGTTTTTTTTTTTAAATTGACCGTCGATTCTGCCGTTGCCACGGCGGCAACGGCAGCAGCAGAAGCCGTCGCGGGCCGCACAACGTTCTCTCGCGGGCCGCATGCGGCCCGCGGGCCGCGTGTTTGAGACCCCTGATATAAGACAACTTTCACTTTAAACAGCAGACATATGTAAATACCCCATTTGTTAGCTCCAAGTTTGTATCATCATATGTAACGACAACCCAGTCGAGTTTTTTTTTTGTTCTCTGTAAACCACTTTGGCTTAAAGGCAGCATAGAAAACCTGTTAAATACATAAATAAATAAAACAATGGCTGCTCTGGACCCAGATCAGAGAATGATCAGAGCATATCCTAACAACCAGACAAATTGCTTTGTTATAGAACTATTCTCTTCCTAGTGCATGCCCTGTTTATACAGTACAATATGGGGGTAATTGTTTAATGAGCCACCCAGATCTACATGCAAAGAACATACATACATCCGCATGGTTTAGTTATATATGCATGCAAATGACACCATTGCTATTTTGTAAGTACATGTGTACACATCCCGTCACACATACTTTCACTGTGGGCGTGCACACGGATGGAGTTCGGGCAGAATATGGGCGAAGCACAAAGTTACGTCATAGATGATAAAATCCTATATAACTTACATGTGTTGCTTACAAGGTAGGTGTGGGTATTTAGGTCAGCCCTAGGGTAAATAGAAGCGATCGTGCCTTAAATGAATGTGTGTTTTTGGCCATTTATTTTAGCATTATGTAAAGCATCTGCTTGACTTGCTGAAATAAGTTTAAAATATGCCCATAAGTTTGCATTAACAAGCATTATAAAATGATCTTAAACGGGGGGATCTCTTGCAGGGAAAGAGTGATCAGATTGCAGAGATCAGTGGTTCGATCATGACTTAATTGCAAGGGATAATCTACCCCTATTCCTTTGCAGTAGTGAAAAGTTAGCCAGCGGAGGCACCCATGCCGCATGCCAAAGAACAGACAGGGCATGGCAGAAAAACTCAATTTGTTCAGTGTACACGGCAAAGCAATGCCACACTGGGCAGCGTGCAAAACTGCCACTTCATTGTTTCTTTACAGACAAGGGCAAATGCTGCGGAACGGATAATTGGTGTGTTTCCTTGCACAGCTGCAGTCAGTGGAACAGAATATTAGCACCAGGCAGATAATTACACCAGAGCCTCCATGTGTAGGGACTCTACTCTGCGGAAACGCCCAGGGCCAGGATAGGTGTCGGATCATGAACAAAAGATATACAGCTTTGAAGAAAATAAAATGTTTAACAAGGGATGGGGGTGGGACCCTTTAAGAACTTATGATAGCACAGTAATAATGGGAGATTTCAATTAGGCTAGTATTGATTGACTGAGGAGGTCGTTTTAGAAGCTGTATTCGTGATTTCCACGTCTGAAAATACCCATTAAGATGTGCCCATCACAGCCATGTCCCAAGAGCCATTTTAGAAAGCCCCAAATTTACTTGTGTTGGGTGTGATCACGTCTGTCATACAGGGGCATGGGGAGGTGTCTAGGGTGTTTTGAAAAAGATGCACATGTGAACCCAGTTTTAGAATGGTGTAACATGTCTAAACCCACTGGTGAATGCATCCAAGTTTCTACCACCTGCCCTTAGGAATGAATAGCCACTTGAAAGTGGTGGTTTAGGCAACCTAACAAATCTGCTGAGAAGATGAGAATGCCCTCACTCCCCCAATATTTTAAACTCCTTCAAAAAGGCACGCCAATAAATAGAGGGGGGGGGGGGGTCGTCCAGCTGTTGCACTGCTGCACGTCTCCTAATCCAGAAAGGTGTTTGAACAAAAGCTGATGGATAACTAAATCAAATCCAGCTGAGATATCTGAGAACACTACCACTATAGACTAGTCCTTGCGCAGAGCTGCTAGCCGGGGCCGGCGCTACCATTAGATGAACTTTGTGGTCGCCTAGAGCATCGGCCCTCCAGTGGTGTCCATTGCTGCCACTTTTGCCCCTCTTGGGACCTACAGTGGTGGCAATTTGGCACAAACAGCCTCACATTGCTTACCTTTAAAATTCGGTGCCATGGGGCTATTTTCTTCTGTCCCCTCCAACGCCAAGAGTTGGTACTGGGCATCGGAGGGGTGGAAGCAAACAGCCCCGTTGCATCAAAGTTTAAAGGTAAGCCCCAGGGGCTGTTCACACCCACTGTCTCCACTGCACGTCCCAGAGAGGGGTGGAAGCAGTGGCAATGGGCACCACAGGGTTGGGGCACAAGAGATGAGGTTAACCTAGGGTACTTCATCTCCTTGTGCCCGCCCTGCTGCTAGCCAGTGATCAGCAATAAAGGCTAGCAATATCTCCGTAATGTAACCTGCCTTAGAGCCATACTGGCAATTATCAAGAGCTGAGCGTGCCTCTAAGTGTGTCTGAAATTGATCCAAACCAACACTTTCAATATTTTGCATCTAACTCATCTGTGCTTATGTTGTTCCCTATTTGCTTCATTTGGTCCCTTTTTCTATTTTTTGAAAGATGTTCTTTTGGTCATAATAGCCTCTTATTTTACCTCACCTTGTAACCATGTTGGCTGATATTTGGCCTTCCTTCTGCCTTTTAATATGTCCAGATTTCCAAAATGGTATTTTTGAACAATGTCCACACCTGATGGACGCACATTCTGATTTGACCGTCCAGCCCCCTGTGTGGCAGACCAGAAGCAGGATATCCAGAGCTAGACCCGATTCTGATCCAGTGGGGGCTAGACGTGCCTGCAGGATCCGAATCGGGTCTATAGCTTGAATGTGCAGGCCAGGTCCTGATTCTGGTCAGCCTGCATGCCTAGCAGATCCCTGGCTACCTCAGTCAGGCTCCTGAATAGAGCCACAGTGGCACGGTTATCACATTTCCAATTTTCTTTTTTCCCCACAGCTGGACCCTCGATCCAGCCTCCTATGACCAGGGTCCAGCTTTCTGCACCTCCTACCTCTTTCCGGGCCTGGCTCCCCCAATGACAATGAGGACTTATTCCGTCTCTGCGGTGTCAAGCCCCAGCCCTCCGCCTAGGGCTCAGAGGGTTGGGGTTGCCATTATATGCTCCTTGCAGAAGGTGAGATAAAACCTTTTGCTCCCGCTATGCCTGCTGGGAGTGGTAGTTCTTTTGCCCTCTGATAAGGAAATAGTTGTGAGACCAGTGGTAAGGCAAAATGACAAGAATTTATTCCCCAACAAAAAGATTCAGTGCAGATTAAATCAGGATACTCTTCAGGTGTTTGCTCAAGGATATTTACAGAACTTAAACTGATTGAGCTTCACACTCTTTGCTCACAAAACGTGCAATGCATATTACATGTAACAGATAGAAAACATAACAGCTTCTTCTCACAAAGAAAAATATCTTTCCCTTTGTTCACACTCAGCTCCCTCATACACCTTTAGCAAAGGGATTCTATATCATCTGCCAAACAGTGTACAGTCCATAGGCACTTCTGCTGAGTCACTCTCATTAAAGTCCTGTTGCATCTCTTCAAACTCTGGAACTATGGAGTTTGGCTTTAAGCTATTATTATACGGCTTAGGATAATTTCCCCCTAAGACCTCTGGTGCTTCCTTTGGGCACAGTTCTATATGGTAAGGATTGGAAATACCTGAGGTTGTGGAGATTCCTCTCTGGCTTTGTTCAGCTATCTTTTTCCAGCTGTAGGGAAACGCTCCCTGATTCCCTGTTTGGAGTTCTTGTCTGGAGCACTGCTTTGGTTCCCAGTCCCAAACTGAGCTTTGCAAACTCCTGGGTTTAGTGCTAGGTTCCCACCTGTGAGCTCCTTGAAGCTTTTTATCTGGCAATGAGATCTGAAGGTCTCTCTGCTCTCTCCCTCTAGGCAGGTTTCTGACAGCAGTCTGTCCCTTCTCTCCTTCTGCTCTGTCTGCTTCAGTTCCAGAACTGCAGCTGGGTTTCCTCAAAGGTCTCCTCCCAGCTCTTCTCCAACCGTCTCTCCAACCACCTCTCCAGTCAATACTCTCATCAACACTTACTGGCTCTCTCAGCGAAACTCCAATCACCAACTCCTCCCCTTCCCTTGCTTTCTCCTAGCCAGGGTTTATATTCCTGTTCCCTGAGCCTTGGGTCTGCCTTCCTGAACAGGTGTGTGTAATTAGGTTCCAGGCTTGCAGGTCAGAGCTTGGGTGTGTCAGCCTAGCTCCTGTTTCCCTATGCTTGTCTCTCTCTCTTGCAAACGCTGAAACATGTATGCAGCCTGACTGTCAGTTTGTTTAAAGGTAAAATCATCCTTTTCTTCTACTTCTATATGTTCAGTATGGGCTTCTTCATCACAGGTGGAATAAGTCTCCCCTCTATATTCAAGGCCCCAGACATACAGGGCTGACCTCAGAATCAGCCCTGTATGTCCGGGGTTGCAGTCTGCCCATGCTCCGCCCTCAGTCAATCTCAGACACACACCCTCCCACCCCTGTCTAAGCCTCCCCGTACAAACGAGCTGTTCATATGGGGAGGCATTAGCTGGGGCCAGCAGGGGAGCAAATAGCAGAGATGGACGTCCAATCTGGACGTCCATCCCTGCTATTCACTGTACTGATTGACCCCCTTAGCCTTTACAGCTGCTCCTTTTAGAGTTTGTTTTTTACCATTTTCCCCATATTATCATAAACTCCTTTTTGAAAATTAAATGTTAATCCAGTAGATTTCCTTAGTATCTTCACTCCAGTTATTAAGTCAAATTCGATCAAGTTATAATCATTATTGCCTTATAGGCCCAACATCATTACCTCTCACACCAAATCCTTTGTTCAGCTAATGATTAAGGGGTCAATCTGAACTCTTACCCAGTTGGTCAACAGGAGGCTGGACAGCTAAGGATGCTGACTGATATTCAGTGGTGCTATCCAGACAGTACTGCTGAATATTCCCACAGACCGCCACAGAATTCTTTGGTTAGTGCAAGGACAGTCCAGGAGCAGAGTGAGGGTGGATTTTCAGTTGGCACCTGTTCAGCCATCTTAGGAAGCATGAAAAGCTGGCCTAAGTTGCAATGCGGATAAGTGCCGACTGAAAATTTGCTAACTGAATAAGTGTCAGCAGTTATCCAGATAGGAGCTGGCGCAGAATTTCAGGGCTGAGCAGCACTATCTGGATAATAGCGCTCAATATCCTGCCAATATTTAAGCGCCATGGCTGTCCACTTTGGCATTTGAATATCAACCTTTTTGAATATCGGCCCCTAGCTCCCCTTTTCAGTTCCTGAATCAGCTGCTCCATGAAGCAGTCATTTATTTCATCTAGGAACTTTACCTCCCTAGCATGTCTTGACGTGATATTTATCCAGTCAGCACTGAGAACTGGAATCACCCATTATTATTGTATTGCCAGCTTTGTTTCCTCCCTAATTTCTGTTAACATTTCACCATCTGCCTGTACATTCTAGCCAGGAGGATAGCAGTATACCCCCAGCACTATTCTCTTTCATTCAAACATGGAATTTATATCCATAAAGATTCCATGGTTTATGGTGCATACAGACCAACTTGAACCCTACACTGTTTAGTCTTACCCATGCAGTCCTTCTCCGAAAGAACTTAGCCTCACTGAATCCTGAAACAGATCTTTTTCTACCATAGCTTCAAAAATTTGTAATGCTTTATACCAGACTCTCAAACAAGAAAGCAATTGTTTCATTTTCTGTCTATTAAGATTTATTAACTGCCTTTATGAAGAGATTCCCCCAAGTGAAAACAAGTTAAGATATTTACCCAGACATTTACAAATATGTTACTGATCTGATTGTTTTGATCTATCTGTGTTTTTTATTCCTATGAAGCTTTATTAATTTTGACATGTTTCTGAATAGTTTCATATTTTATCTCATTGTCTGGTGTGAAGGGAGAGAGGGGGCTGCTGCAGATTAGGAGGTGGCGTGGGGGAGAGAGAATGGGGGTGATGCTTGGAAGGGTTTGAGGAGGAGAGGGCAGAGAGAAGGGGGGTGTACTGTTGAGCAAAGGATGTGATGGAAAAGAAGGGGGTGCTAGATCCACTGTCGCTGAAGGAGAAAAGTGTTGAGCTAACACCTATGGCCAGAGTGAGAAGGAAGGGCGTCATTCTGAATGGCTGCCCCAGGTACAGAAAAGGCTGGTCCCCGCAATGCTTAGCACTGTGGACACGATGACCGCAGGCATGAGGATGGCGAGGCACCCTTCTATCATATTCCTCAACTACACCCTTGCGATCTCACTCATAGCCCCGGTTTGATGTGCTTAGTGCCCCCCCTTCTATTCCATTTCTGATGAATGACCTGCAATGACAAAGGATGAGATGCTGAGACCTGCTTCTCCCCCTCTTCCCCCCCCCCCCCCGTGCGCCATATACATACACTCACACACACACAATGTAGTGTTATCTTCTCCAAGCACATCTTTATGTAAATGTCTGACACATTCTTTTCAGGCACATAATGGTCCTAGACGAGGGCCTTTCAGTTGAGCGCCTGTCCCGGGATTCAGCTGTTTGCTGAGAACGGCAGAAGTGTGGCTGGCAACAAAGGAAATGGTAATTGCCAGCCATATGAGAGCAAGGAAGGGAGGTTAGGGGGCCCCGGTAATCTTCATAACAGAGGAAAAGCAGGAGTGCATCAATGACGAGTCAACGAGCATAAAAGGCTCTGCAGATGGATACATAAACAAATGAAAATCAAGTTGTCAAGGCAGGAGTCTGAGCAGCTCTGCTCATTCATACTTCACTATCCCGTTCACCAACAATATGGCAGGCTTGTGGGCTTTCATTAGAGATGGTGGCGGTGTCTAAACTCTAAATTGGTAGAGCAGAGAGATAGCGAAAAAGATGACGTGAGATGCAACTATTCTTCTAAATGCCATTTTGACTTTTAAGACAAATGATTTGTTTTTTCACCTGGCAGTTTCCGCCTACTCCTTTGAGTCTCCTTCGTTGGGATTCTGTCACCATGAGCCTTCAATTGCATCTACTGTACCCAATAATTCTTTCTGCTTTCTATGCTCCACTCCAATGTGCCTCTTCTGGTCATTGCAGCCCTGGTCCTGGGCCATAGGTCATGCACAGGGCTCCTTCCTGAACCCTGCAAACATGGTCCTGATTTCCTGCATACGGAGCACCCTGACTCCCCGCTGGCTGAAGAAGCAGAAGGTACGAGAGTCAGGGACATCCCACATGGCACTGAACCAGTGGCCAGCCAAAAACAAGTGATTTTGACGGTATGTAATGAGAACAATGATTGGCGTTGAGATAAAATAATCCGCTATTCTATATTACGGCATGGATATTGTCAAAGGCTTTCTGATCTGAGCAGAGATACAACAGAAGAATTTTGAAGAACGTGTTATTTCCTCTTGAAGTTAGACAGACAGTGCTATGAAATAGTGCTATTATGTCTGTGGGAGATCATTATAACCAAATCTTCAGTTCTGTGCTAATAGGACATACATCAGGTGCACAACTGCCTCCTGTAGAGCTAATGAATATTCAAGAATAACTGTTCATGAACTCATTGGATCCTTTTAAGCCAGGGTTTTTCCCAGTTTTTGATTTACTGGAAAGTGTTAGCTCAAGCTGTCTGTGAAAATGTTCTCAGAATTAGGAAATGACTTGAAAATAATTCATTGGCCAACGTTCTGCGGAGCAGCACAAAAATCCTGTCAACACTGCTGCACAGTAGAGGGAGGTGCTATGATATCGCAGAAGGGAGGAATGGCCTAGTGGTTGGGGCAAGGTACTACAGGCCGGAAGGTCGGTGGTTCAAATTCCACTAGAGGACAGCAACCTTGGGCCGGAAGGACTGGGGTTTCTAGTCCCGCAGGTGCTCCTTGTGGTCTTGGGCAAGCCACTTAACCCTCCATTGCCCATGTTCCCTGTAAGTATTAGTGTATGTGTCTCATATCCCCTCGTGTTAAATGTAACCCCCAACCGCTTTGACCCGGTGAAAAGCGGGATATTAATGCAGCTAAATAAATAAATAAAATAAATAAGCTCCCCCTACTGGCAGCAGCATGGGCAGAGGACCCCCATGGGAACACTGTTCATTCCTCATCTGGAATAATAAATGTGTGCTATTTAAACATCTTAAATTGCTTCTCAGCCATGTCTGACTTCCTCAAAGCCTAAACCCAGCAGTGAACAGCAGCAAAACGGAAGTATTACTGGTCACAAGAGACCCTTCATTCATTCCCCCCAAAACATTCATGCTCCAACATACCAAACTCACAGTAAAAGATGAAGTCAAATATCTGGGGATTATTCTTGAGAAAGGCCTCAACATGCACTCCCATATCAAGAGGGCAGTCAATAACACATACCATAAAATGAAATCGCTCCACCACCTATGACCACTACTTAACCACGATGACTACAGAACAGTATTCCAATTTATTGTGACACCGCAACTAGACTACAGAAACATACTCTACCAAGGCCTTCCAACCATGCACTCTATCCACTCCAGCTAGCTCAAAACACCACTGCCAGAATCCTAACGGGTACCTCAAGACATCAACACATTACACCTATCCTCAAGAACTTAAACTGGCTACCAATAACCCAAAGGACAAAACACAAGGTCATTATGACTATTCACAAGATCCTGCACAACTCAACAGCCCCCTGCCTTGATTACCTCATCTGTATATCAATACAAGTAAAAAAGCGGTCTTCTCGGAGTAATGTGAAAAATTACATATACTGTGAAGTATATGAAGAGCTTATGGAAGATCCGACGAGAACATTACAAATAACAATACGAGAGAGTACCTTAACAGCGTTTCAAAATAAAATAATTTCTAAAAAAGAAATGGTGTTTTTGAATGTGAAAGTTCCTGCTATAGCTCGTTTTTATCTGGGTCCTAAAATACATAAAAGATTAGAGCATCCACCGGGTAGACCGATCGTATCAACTAAAGGAACAGTTTTGGAACCTTTATCCATTTTTCTAGATTCTTTTTTACGTCCATTATTAAGGGATATTCCCTCTTACATTCGTGATACATCTCACTTCTTAGAAAAATTAGATCAACAGGCTGAATGGGCGTTAGACTCGGAAGTAATTATGATTACTTTAGATATCACAGCATTGTACACTAGTATACCTCAAAGTGCAGCGTATAACACAGTTGAGACACAATTGAGAACTAGAGGGGACCTGACCGAGTCTATGATCTCTTTTCTTTTAGACCTAACACATCTTACGATTTTTCAAAATTATTTCATGTTTGAGACAATCATCTATAAACAAAAATCAGGAATAGCAATGGGAGCATCTTGTGCCCCTTCGGTGGCGAATCTCTTTATGGGAGATTTTGAGAAAAAATGGTTAAAGACATCTCCGTTTGTACAGCATATCAAAATGTGGACCCGGTTTATAGATGACGTTTTTCTTTTATGGAAAGGATCTGAAACTGAAGCCTTACAGTTTATCCACTGGCTCAATAGTTGTGACAAGGCCATACAATTTACACACACGATCAACTCTAAGGAGATCATTTTTCTAGATCTATTGGTAACAAGAGGAGATAATAGTTGGAAGTCCACGGTTTATAAAAAACCTATAGCTCGGAACACCTTTTTGCATTACACTAGTGGACATCCACCCCGGTTAAAAAAGAGCTTACCTTTTTCCCAGTTCCTAAGGTTCCGCCGCAATTGCTTGGAATTAACAGATTTTAAGTTACATTCTCAACAGTTGATGGAAGATTTTTCAAACCGGGGTTATCCCCGTCATATTTCAAAACAGGCATACAAAAGGGCGCTTTATAATCGCACTTGGTTGTTTGGCACGGAGAAGGAGCATAAGAAAACAAGTGATGATTGTGTAAATTTGATCACCAGATTTTCACCGCTCAGTTATAAGATTCAAAAAATAATTTCAAAACACACTGATATAGTGAAAACTGTTCCTGGTCTACACGAGAAAAACATCAGATGTGTATGGCAGCGAAACACCAATTTAAAAGAACAATTGAGCCCTACAATTTTACATTCAGTTAGGACACGAGAAGATATAGGTGACGAAAAAGGACACCAGAGGTGTGGTGATTGCATGATCTGTCATGTTACAGAGAACACAGCAGGTTTTGAATATCTTGGCAAACAGTATGTTTTGAAGCAAACAACGTCATGCAACACATCTTCGGTGATCTATGTGATCAGATGCCCGTGTAATCAGCTTTACATAGGGAAAACCAGTCTGCCCTTTAAGGTATGGATGTCTGAACATAAGAGCCGTTTACATTGTAAAGTATTGACTGTACCAATTGTTCAACATTGCCTAGAATTGAAGCATGAATTTGACCATTTACGTTGCTTTTGCATAGACCGGATTTCAATTGCAATGAGAGGGAAAACCTTAGATGAGACCCTATTATATCATGAACAACAGTGGATTTTTAATGTTAACCCTACGGTTTAAATTCTTCTATAGACTGGCAAGTGTGCATTTAAATGATCTTTTACCAGTCTTCAATATAACGCAAATTGCCAGTTGGGGTTCTGGTGTTCTCAATCATGGCTAGCCATACTCTATAAATTCTCAGCTAGGTTCATCTAGCCCGCATGCGCGGCGTTTTTTTGAACCCAGTAAGAGACATTGATGAACGCAGGCAGCACTACTCAAGTAAGAACTAAAGGCTGTTTACTTCTATTTATTATTAAGAAAGACGTGGATCCTATATGCTTTGCATGAGAAGAGTTTTTGAACATATAGAGTAATCAATGTAAAAGGGTTGTGTACACATAAAAAAATTTTAGCACTGTTGATCTATTTCACTTCCAGACCCTCCTGAAGAAACTCCTACATGGAGTGAAACGCTTGAGAGGTGCCGAGGGAGGCGTAGAGGACAACGATTAAGATAAGAGTTTTATATTGAAGCAGTGCTATACACGAGGTGGTGGAGAGTTGGTGATCCAGTTATATTTGCACTAAAAAATACTCCCAACTAGGTCGTTGATGCTAAGAAGCGCTGATGTTCATACAAATACATCATAGATTTGGAGCGCAGTTCAGTCTGAGACTTTAAGTTGGGAGTGCAAAACTAAAATGTATAATAGAGTATTTTCTTCAATATAATAGCGGATCAGTTTCCACAGCCTCTGATGCTGTTGTAACATTGATTATTGTTTCAAGTGGAGTATCTAGTAATTATAGTTGATTCCCTCATCAGCAAACCAACCACTACAAGGGCACAAAGAGCATCAAATCAAAAGCTGCTAGCCATCCCACCGCAAAAGACTAAATGCTCCCAGCAAACAACCAACAGAGCTTTTTTCTTTTTTGCTCCCTCAATCTGGAACTCACTCCCAGTTTACATAAGATCAAAGCAGACTGCACAGGACCTGATACATTTTAAAACCCACCTTTTCATTAAACATTACGGCCCCAATAATTTAACATAACCTCTCACTGTTACTCTGTACCACACCAAACTGTAATATACAACGCCCCTGTTTTCTTAAACCAAGTTGACTTCTCCTTAGGTGCGATGTAATTGCATCTCAATTGAGTTTGCTTGTTCTTTTTTATGTAAACCACCTTGGCTAAAGGCGGTATAGAAAACCCTGTTAAATAAAAGAAATTTGCATAGTGCTAGCATAATACTTTGAAGCTGTGTTGTGCTAGTGGGGAAGAGAAGTGTGGAGGTCATCACAAAGAAGGATTTACAGCATGGAGGAACTTATGAGAAATTTTCATAGGAAATCTGTAATTGACTGACATTTTGAGACATGTCCTCCATAGACAAGTGGGTAAAAATATTTGCAGGCTACAAACATTGATGGGTCTCTGAGGGACTTTGCCTGAGGAGGAGAGATTGGGAAAGGGGCCCGACAGGAAGATGAAATGACACACACCAAAAATATGAAAAATGCCATTGATATTTTCATGTTTACAAACAAAAGCACATGCTTAAGACTATGGGGTATGTTTACTAAACCCCGGTAATGTGCGCGCCGCGCTAGTGTGCGGGATGCCATATAAGAAGTGGGCATTTCTGGCTGAAAAAAGCAAACCGGCATTTCTTGTGCGCTAATGTGCGCAGCGCCGTAATGGGCGCCCCGCACATTACTGCATGAGAAATGTGCGCGGGCGGCATAAGGCGGCGCGCTGATGTGCAAGCACAGGAACAGAGCCACAGCACAATGGTGCAGACACTGACCAATGGTGCAGGGATCATGGGTTCAATCCCCCACGGTGCCCAATGAATAAGGCTGGCTGAGGCAGTATCTATTATGTGTAATATTGCTTTAGGAGGCATGTTTATTTTCGGCGGCATAAGGTGGTGCGCTGATGTGCAAGGACAGGAACAGAACCACAGCACAATGGTTAAGACATTGACCAGTGGTGCAGGGATCATGGGTTCAATCCCCCACTGTGCCCAATGAATAAGGCTGGCTGAGGCATTACCTATCATGGGGAAGATTGCTTTAGGAGGCATTTTATTTTTTTTTTAAATTATCTCTACTAGCAAACGCACTCTTAAAGCGTGTTAACATAAGGCGCCCCATAAGGCACATTTCAAAGTGCACTGTCCGCCAAGGCACCCTAGAATGTTGCTTATAGGGTGCCGTATGAGGTACCGCAAGGTCACAGCACTGTTTTTGATGGCAGCACTGTACAGTTTAAGGAATGAACAGCATCAGTAGGTGCGCTGACATGCAAGGAGGAGCAGCAGTGTAGCACAATGGTTAAGACACTGACCAATGATGCAGGAGTCATGGGTTCAATCCCCCACTGTGCTTAATGAAGAAGGCTGGCTGAGGCATTACCTGTTATAGGTAATATTGCTGTAGGGGACATCTTATTTTTATTTTAAATAGTGCTGCCAGCAAACACACCCTCAAAGTATTGTTACCTAAGGTGCTGCATAAGGCGCCTCATAGGGTACCCCAGAGGGCACATTTTAAAGTGCACTGTCCGCCACGGCACCCTACAGTGTTGCTGAAAGGGTGGCCTATAGGGCGCCATATAGGGTGCCCTATGAGGCACAGCAAGGTCATAGCACTGTGTTTGATGGCAGCACTGTGCATTTAAACGCATGGAAATCTGAAGTAGGTGCGCTGACATGCAAGGAGTAACAGCAGTGTAGCACAATGGTTAAGGCACTGACTGCTGATACAGGGGTCATGAGTTTGCTCCCCAGTGTGCCTAATACGTAAGGCTGGCTGAGGCATCAGCTTTGCAATGTATGTATTGTTTCCTGCAGCACTTTATTTGTATTTTATTAATTGCTGCCAGCAAACACGCCCTCACGTGCCGTAACTGAAGGTGCCGCATAAGGCACCCTATAAGGCACTCCATAGGGCACATTATAAAGTGCACTGTCCGCTATGGCACCCTAAAATGTCCCCTATAGGGCACCCTATAAGTCGCTCCACAGGATAACGTATAGTGCACCTCATATGGACGGTAACCATAAGGTGCCCTATAGGGCACCCTCAGAGGCACCTTATGGGTACAGTACGCTGAGAGTGTTTTTGCTGGCAGCAATACTGTACATTAAAAAGAAATAATGCTTTGGGCAGCCCTATCAAATAACCCCACTGTGGGATTGAACCCATGACCTCTGACTCCACAGGCAGTGACGTAACCAGTGGGCTACAGCTCTATAGTTGCTAGCAAGCCCCTGGCTGGCTGTAGAGGGAGTGCACGTCACCGCACAGACAGTCTGATGTGGTCACCAGGATAGGGTTAGGCCACCCGTACCCATGATGCACTGCACATGCAAATCAGCTGTCCACAGATGAACACAAGATGGGGTATGCACCCCCACAGCACCTCGGCCTGGTAGGGGGAACTGACCATGTCCACCCCCACAGCACCTTGGCCTGGAAGGGGGTACTGACCGTGTGTGTTACTGGCACAGAGTAGCTACACACCGTCACATTGTGCGGGTACTGTGCTCACCCGAGTGTGCGGTGGGGCGCCCAGCACCAGGTCCACAGCACCTTCCATGGCAGAAATAGGCCATGCTGCAGGTCCCCAGCAGTGCTAATGTGTGAGATAGTTTCTGCAGAAACACCTTGGCTATATCTGTCTGTCTCAGTCAGGTGTAGCCCCCATGGACCCCCAGGAGGATCATGTACCACCACCACCACCCTCCCCCTCCCCCTCCAGGGCTGAGGGTGGCAAACAGGGTCTCCCATCAACAGATGCACATTCTACCTCCCTGCAATGGTGGCAGTAGAGGGGACCATCAACCCCGGTCCTGCTGGGGAACAGACACCCTACAGGGCCGTCAATGCAGCTCTGTACACATCCATAACACAATAGCAGACAGACATTAGGCCTGGATATGCTAAGCTGCACCCCACCACTATCTGATATTCTCCTGCAGCAAGCCTTTAGCCACTGCACCCTGCAAGGCAATCCATCAAGACACATACCAGCTGCAAACAGTCTGCTAGCTAGTCCATAGTGCATGCTACTGGTGGAAATGAGTGCACCCAAAACTGGGATGTCAGCATACACAACAAGCAGATAAGTCAGTGACTGGGCTCCAAAAGGAAAACCATAAATATCACATGAAAGAAATACTATATAGCACTATGGGGGTGCCTAGCCATGCTGTGGTCACTGCACAGTCAGGGTGAGAGTGATCTCCCAGCAGGACATGCTGAGGCCACCCTGTCTGTGTAGGTGGTGGCCGGGCACAAAAATGTCCCAGCCAGTGCCCTATGCCCTGTGCAGATGCATCCTGGCCAGGCCACCCTGTCCGGGCTATACCCATGGTACCTTGCTCCTCATTAGGCACATTGGCAGGCCAATACTGGCAACAGTGCTGACAGTGTGGCCTGTGGAGGGTGTTTGCAGCCACCACACACTGGATAGACAGACAGATACCCCCACACCTATGCCAGCATTGTGTTACTATAGAGGAGTTTAGCAGCCCTGGCCACCACACCAGTCCTGGGCACAGTACAGGCATGGATATGGTACGCAATACTGTTGGGGGTCACTCCCCAGGGTGGTAAACACTGTCAGAGACCAGACCTGAAGCACACACCACAGACATCAGAAAGGTTGTTATGATGGAGCTCAATCAGCAAACTGTGCTTAACGTAGGAATTGCTATCTGCCAGTAATCATAGCAAACGTTTGATAGCTGTGTACCATATACCCAGGTGTAGGGTGGCATTGCTAAGGTATGCAAGTGCTAGTATTGGGAGATGCACGCAGGGCCCAATGTCCTGCCTCTCCAGGAGGCATTGGCCAATGGGGCCTGTGGGTGTGGGTGTGGATGTGTCTGCCCCTGTTGGCTGCTGCTTTATGGCAGAGGTTCCCAACTTCAGTCCTGGTGTGCCAAACACTGTTCGGGTTTTCATGCTGTTCCTCATGAATATGCATGAGATACATCTGCATACCATGGGGGTGGTGCATAGATATGCAGCACAGGCATCTTTATTAGAGGCAGCATGGAACCTGAATGGTGTTTGGCCCTCCAGGACTGCATTTGGGAGACTCTGCTCTAGGTAATTCGCCTGTTTATGGTGTCTGTGCTCGGTGGGGTAAAATATAGGCGTATTAACCATGCGTATGTTCTCTGCAATAAAGGTTTGTCCTTACTATCACGGTTTAGTTGTGGGAAAAATATGTGGACTGGATTGGCAGTGGCCCCAGCTGGGCTTTGAACCTGTGACCTTCTGTTCTTGCACACACTGTCTGTGTGCACTGCACCACCGTGTTGCCAGAGATATGCTGCATTCCCTGGGGAGTCCATGACTGTACATCCGACAGGGTCTGTTTGTTGCAGTGCACGGCACCCACCTGGACAGGGCTAGGCCATGGTCTGCTGTTGCCACCAGCTGCTGCCACCTCCACCACCAGTACCGCTCCAGCCTTAGATTGGAGACAGCATAAACCCTGAAGGATTTGTGGCCCTCCAGGACTGCATTTGGGGGAATCTGCTCTAGGTAACGTGCACGTTTCTGGTGTTTGTGCTCCGTAGGGTAAAATAGAGGTGTTTAAGCCATGCTTATATTCTCTGCAATAAAGGTTCGTCTTTACTATCACAATATAGTTGTGGGTAAAATATGGGGACTGGATTGGCAGGAGCCCCAGCTGGGGCTTGAACCTGTGACCTTCTGTCTCCAAACACACTGGTTGTGTGTACTGCACCACCGTGTTGCCACAGACAGTGCATTCCCTGATGATACCATGACTGTTTGTCTGGCAGGGCCTGTCTGTTGCAGTGCATTGCACCCACCTACACAGGGCTAGGCCATGGTCTGCTCTGGGCAGCTGCCACTGCCCCCTCCACCTCCAGTACCCCTGTGCCACCATGCTGACATGCCCTTCTGCTGGTGGTGCTGGTGGTACGCAGTCTCAGGCCATCCTGTGTGCGTGTAGGCGGCTGCCTATGGTGCGGGTTCTGGGGTAGGGGTGCCTGCATATCTGTCCGCACGTCCCCCAATCACCGCCTGCCACTGTTCTGTGCCCTTGGAGGTACCTGCTGGGTACTATCCCCTGTGACACTGTGATAGACACACTCATGCCCATGTTGGGCCCTCATCAGTTGCTGTCTGGCTGCTGTACAGTTTCAGCATTCCTAGGTGCCACCTAGGCATCTGCCTAGTCCGCACTGTGCCCCAGCTGCACCACAGCATGTGCCGCCTGCAGCCATCTGTATCCCCTTTCCCAGCATCTGTCCAGTTGCCCATTCCGACATGCCCGCCCTGCTGCTGTGGAACATGGACATGCCATAGGAAACCTGTCAAATGGAGGACATAACCCTGATCAGTGCTATTTCACTGTGGGATCATTCACCTTGTATGGGGACGGAGCGTAGACCCTTCTAAAATTCATATTTATTTTTTGGGGCTTTCTTGGGAGTGTTTTTTGATGTTTCCCATTACTATCACTATTGCCCAGCTTGCTTATGATTTTTTTATATTTTGTTGGGGTCATTTTTAATGTTTATTTGCCCTTTTGTTCCGTGCACATGTATCACACTGCTCACTTTTTGTTGGTTTCCCTGGTTTTGCTGTACATTGCTGACAGAAATGGTTTCTCTTCCCTTTAAATCGGCTCTACTGAGAGGTTTTCACTCGCGGTATTTTTTTTCTTGAATTTCAGCCCCGCTCGTGTGCGGGGAGCCTCTCCCCTCCCACTCTTCACCCATTGACCCCTTCCCTCCGCCCCTGGGGAGCCTTCCTCCACCCTCCCGGAGCCTTTCCACACCTCTATCGCACAGTAGCGCGCCGCGCACATGAGCGGGCCCGTTAGTGCGGCGCGCACGTGTGTGGGGCACAAAAATGCATCATTAGCGTGCGCTAAAGTACCTTAGCGCACGCTATTGTGCGCCGCGCACTTGAGCACAGTTTAGTAAACATACCCCTATGGGACCTTAAATTAATTTTATTTAGACAGTTTTGTATACCACCTTATCCTTCAATCAAAGCGGTCACAATGCAATTGGGGGATACATTTAACATGAGGGGATATGAGACACATACACTAATACTCACAGGGCACATGGGCAATGGAGGGTTAAGTGGCTTGCCCAAGACCACAAGGAGCACCTGTGGGACTAGAAACCCCAGCCCTTCTGGCCCAAGGTTGCTGCCCTCTAGTGGGATTTGAACCCATGACCTTCTGGCCTGAGGTAACTTGCCCCAACCACTAGGCCACTCCTCCCTCATTGCTTGTAGCATCTTGTTGGTGTATTAGATGATTGAATCCTTCTCTTTTAAGCATATGTCAAGGTGAACAATTACCCAAAATGGCACCCGAGTGACCCTCAATAAAGTTCCTCCAGTGCATGGATAAGGCAGAGTGGTTGCCCTAGTAGTCCACCATAATGGTAGTTAAATAAAAGCAAAGTTAGTCCAATAAGAAGGTATCACCTTATTCTCCCATACATGGTAACCCATTGGTATAACCTAATGAGGAAAACAAATTTAGAAGGTCACAAACCTATTAAATATCCAAATATAAGTTACTCTTTATTAACTAGCAGTAAACTAATGCATTGTGGTGCTATTTTCCAGCAAAAATGAACTTGCGTGTTGTGTTAGTCAGGAATATCATGTGATCCTGACTCTTAAACAGCTAGGACAGTACATTATCAACAAGAATCCTCTACCCCAAGCACCCAGCAACCCAATCCATTTTCCAAATACTCCCCAATCACCCACCCCTGATGCTCTTTCAAAATAACTCCTTGAACCTCCACCCCCTGCACCGTCTGGCAGCTCTCAGGGTTCTTCTCGTTGGGTAGTGGAGCGGCAGGAGCAATCCCTAGGTGCTCCTTCCCCCAACACCTCCCTGAAACAAAATGGCAACCAAAGAACATAGCAGTAGTCTTGCAGTATTACTGCTAAGGGCTCAGACTATCAACTAAGGGAAGAGGGAGAGGGGAAAGAAGAGTAAGGGTTGAGACTGGTGAGAGGACATGTAGAAGGATAAAAGGATGGGAGAAGAAAGTGGGAAGAGGTGAAAAGGGCAGAGGATAGGGGTGTTCCAAATGTTTAGGCAAGTTCCAGTATTTAATGAAGACATTTCACATTTGCGATGCTACATCACACAGATGGATTTGAGGGTTTTGTACATCACAAACAAGATCAGGTATACCAACCGAAATGCCCTGTCACTCCAATCAATCAGAATCACATATGGGATATTATCACTCAATGCTGCGATTTTCTAAAAAAACAAAACAAAAAAAACCCCAGCATGTAATTCTGTGATGTAGAATACTTTTTAAACTGGTTTTTAGGGTTCAGAAACTCGTATGGTTGAGGTTCACACTGTATGAATTTTTATAGGAGTAAATACTCACAAATCTCAGGATCAATCAGCCAGAATAGTTCTCTGCAATATACACAAATATCAAGTCCATTAGCACAAGTACAAACATCCCAAAGGCTGGGCAGCACAGAGCTCTGTAACATCTCAGGACAGGGAGGGATCAGGGAGAGATTTGGAGCACTGTTTCCAGGGATTAACTTGTATGTGTGACTTCTGGTTTATTGCAGTATCCCAGGGTTTCGTCTTCCTACCAATAAACCAATCTTTCTACAGCTGACCAGGAGTCTGCATATGTGACAATTCTCTATAGGGTGAGAAAAGTGCTTCATTCTGAAACCTGTTGCAGTGTCTTTGTAATGAAAATCACTTTGTTCCCATTATAACAGCATCCCTCTGTTCCCCACACAAGGAGATGGTGACATGGTGGCATGACCAAAGCCCCAAATTCATTTATGGGGGTATATTTTCTCAGCTGCCCTTAACTCAAAGCCTAGGATTTCCAGGTCACATAGTGAAGACAGCAGCTAGCAAGGGACTAATGATTTTCCAGTATGTCATGATGTGATACCAGCAGCTATTGGAGTGGAGGAATAGCCTAGTGGTTAGGGCAACAGTCTGGAACTGGAAAGACCAGGGATGACATCCCATATATACTCCTTGTGGCCTTGGGCAAGTCACTTAACCTTCCATTGCTTCAGGTACAAACTTATGGGCCGATGCATAAAGGGTGCATTGGTCTTTTTGCAAAGATAATACAACTTATAAGCAGAAGTTCCGACAGGTCAAATGCAGAAAAGAGACTGATGCGTGCATAAACAGCAAAGAAAAACCAAGTGCCCACAGTAGCACCACGTGTATTTAAACTCTAGGGAAATGAGCTGCATGTATTTTTCAAGATGGCAGCGCACGAGCAATGTTCCTGCTCCTTTGTAAAGATACTGGAAGGGGCTTCGTGGCCACCAAGGCTATTTTTAGTTGGGTGAGTAGGTGGGGGGGGGGGGGGATCGGGGCTGCTGAGACATCAGGGATTTGCTGTCTGTCAGGGGCATAAGAACATAAGATATGCCATACTGGGTCAGACCAAGGTCCATCAAGCCCAGTATCCTGTTTCCAACAGTGGCCAATCTAGGTCATATGTACCTAGCAGTTTCCCCAAAAGACACAAGTTCCACAATGCTTGTACTGGGTCAAGCATTGATATCTTCGGTCACTTCTAAATAATGGTTTATGGACCTTTCCTCCAGGAACTTGTCCAAACCTTTTTTAAACCCAGCTACACTAACAGCCTTTACTACATCCTCCAGTAACAAATTCCAGAGTTTGATTACACGTTGAGTGAAAAAATATTTTCTTTTATTAGTCTTAAATAGTTTACCCTGTAGCTTCATTGCATGTCCTCTAGTCTTTCTATATTCTGATAACGTAAACAATTGATCTATGTCTACCCGTTCCACTCCGTTCATTAATTTATAGACTTCTATCATATCTCCCCTCAGCCGTCTCTTTTCCAGGTTAAAGAGCCCTAACCTTTTTAGCCTTTCTTCATAGGAGTATCCTTCCATCCCCTTTACCATTTTGGTGGCTCTTCTCTGAACCTTTTCTAAAATCGCTATATCCTTTTTAAGATACGGCGACCAGAATTGCACACAATATTCAAGGTGCGGTCTCACCATGGAACGATATAGAGGCATTATAATATCTTTTGTTTTATTTTCCATTCCTTTCCTTATCATACCTAGCATTCTATTTGCTCTCTTGGCCGCCGCTGCACACTGGGCCGAGGGTTTTAACATGGTATCCACAATGATGCCTAAATCTTTTTCCTGGGTGGTGGTTCCTAATGTGGAACCTTGCATCGTGTAACCATAGTTTGGGTTGTTCTTCTCTAGGTGCATAACCTTGCACTTGTCCACATTAAATTTCATCTGCCATTTTGATGCCCAGTCTTCCAATTTATCAAGATCCTCTTGCAATTTTTCACAATCCTCTTGGGTTTTAACAACTTTAAATAGTTTTGTGTCATCTGCAAATTTGATAACCTCACTCGTTATTCCACTTTCCAGGTCATTTATGAATATGTCAAAAAGCAGCGGACCCAGCACAGATCCCTGGGGTACACCACTATTCACCTTTGTCCATTGGGAAAATTGGCCATTTAGCCCTACCCTCTGCTTTCTATCTTTTAACCAGTTCCTGATCCACAATAGTACACTGCCTCCTATCCCATGACTCTTTAGTTTTGCCAAAAGTCTCTGATGAGGGACCTTGTCAAAGGCTTTCTGAAAGTCCAGATACACAATATCAACCGACTCACCTTTGTCCACCTGTTTATTCACTCCTTCAAAAAAACATAACAGATTAGTAAGACAAGATCTTCCTTGTCTAAAGCCATGTTGGCTGTCTCCCATTAGGTTGTGACTATCTACATGCTGAGTAATTTTATTCTTTATGATGGTTTCTACCATTTTTCCTGGTACTGACATCAGGCTCACCGGTCTGTAGTTTCCCGGATCACCCCTGGAACCCTTTTTAAAAATTGGTGTTACATTGGCGATCCTCCAATCTTCAGGTATTAGAGATGATTTTAATGATAGTTCACAGATTACTGATAGCAGGTCTGCAATCTCATATTTCAGTTCTTTCAACACCCTTGGATGTATACCATTCGGCCCAGGTGATTTGCTGCTCTTCAGTTTATCTAATAGTTGTAAGACATCTTCCCGATGTATCGATATTTCCTTCAATTCTTCCGCACCTTTAAATACCACTTCAGTCATGGGTAACATCCCTACATCTTCCTCAGTAAAGACCGAAGCAAAGAATTCATTCAGTCTCTCCGCTATCGCCTTGTCGCCTCTTAGTGCTCCTTTAACCCCTTTATCATCTAATGGACCAACTGACTCTCTCACAGGTTTTTTGCTACGAATGTACTTGAAAAGGTCTTTATTTCGCGTTTTTGCTTCCGCAGCAAGCTTCTTCTCAAATTCTCTCTTTGCCTGCCTTATCAATGCCTTGCATTTGACTTGCCAGTGCTTGTGCTGTTTCCAGGTTTCGTCGTTTGGCTCTTTTTTCCATTTCCTGAAAGATGCTTTTTTGGCAACAACAGCCTCTCTGACCTCACCTTTAAACCATGCTGGCAGTTTTTGGACTTCCTTCCACTTTTCTTAAAGCGTGGAATACAGCTGGTCTGGGCTTCCAAGATAGTATTTTTCAACAACACTCAAGCTTGATGTACGTCTTTAACCTTTGCAACTGCTCCTTTTAGTTTTTTCTTAACTGTTTTCCTCATTTTATCATAGTCTCCCTTTCGAAAGTTAAAAGGTAGTACTGTGGATTTTCTTACTATCCCTCCTCCACTAATTAAATCAAAGGCGATCATGCTATGATCACTATTGCCAAGTGGCCCCAACACCCTTATCTCTTGCACTAGATCTGGTGTTCCACTAAGGACTAGGTCTAATATGGCTTCCCCTCTGGTCAGTTCATGAACCAGCTGCTCCAAGAAGCAGTCATTTATTTCATCTAGGAACTTTATCTCCCTAGCATGTCCTGACGTGACACTGACCCAGTCGATACCAGGGTAATTGAAATCACCCATTATTATTACTGCGCTGTAACTTTTGTTAGCTTCCTTGATTTCTTTGAGCATTTCATCATCCATTTGGTCATTCTGGCCAGGTGCTCGATAGTACACCCCCACTGCTATTGCCTTCCCCCTTTTATATGGAATTTCAATCCATATAGATTCTACAGCAGATTTTGTTTCCTGCAAAACTTTAATCCTTTCTGAGTCAATGCCCTCTCTAACATAGCCCCCTGACAGTATTTTGATGGCATCGGGGGCTTTTGCTGATGCCTGGATCGTCTGAGAGGAAGTGTGAAACTTTCCCTCAGATCTAGGCATCGGAGAATACCCCCAATGCCACCAAAATATTGTCGGGGCGCATATGCAAATAAGCCACACATTGCCCCTGTTTCTCTGGGAGCATGTCAAACTTGCGCCGTCTTCTGTGCATATGTGCTTGGCTTGCTCTCCTAGTTTAAGACCGCCATTTGCGTCACAGTTTAACGTGTGGCTAATTTGCATATGCACCTCTTTCTGCATGCAGGTGCTGAGGTTGTGCACTATTGGTGCATTGTATAGAGGCATACAGAGCTGCTAGCGTATGATGTCAGAGCCAGCTTTATGCATCAGCCCGTTAGATTGTAGGCTCTCCGTGAACAGGTAAAGTACTGTACCTGAATATAACTTGCCGTGAATGCTACTGGAAAGGTGTGAGCTAAATATTAACAAATACTATTGCATAGCACTGTGCACAGGCACTGTTCTTATGTCAGTTATTCTATGTATTCAGCTCACATTTTTTAATATCTGTAGTTCTGGTATAACAGGTGGACAAAGGTGAGCCGATTGATATAGTGTATCTGGATTTTTAGAAAACCTTTAACAAGGTCCGTCATGAGAGACTCTTGGTGAAATTAAAAAATCATGGGATTGGAGACAGTGTACTATTGAGGATCAGAAACTGGCTAAAAGATAGAAAGCAGAGAGGGTAGGGCTAAATGGAGAAAGGTGAATGGTGGAGTTCCCCCTGGGATCTGTTCTGGGTCTGCTACTTTTAGGCATATTTATAAATGACCTGGAAATGGGAATAATGAGTGAAGTAATCAAATTTGCAGATGACACAAGATTATTCAAAGTTGTTAAAACCCAAGAGGACTGTGAAATTGTAAGAGGAACTTGATAGATTGAAAGACCGGGCATCCAAATGGCAGATGGAATTTAATGTAGACAAGTGCAAAGTTATGCACCTAGGAAAGAACAATCCAAACTATGGTTACACGATGCAAGGTTCCACTTTAGGAACCACCACCCAGGAAAACGATTTAGGCATTATCGTGGATATCACATTGAAACCCTCCACCCAGTGGCAGCGGTGGCCAAGAAGGCAAATAGAATGCTAGGTATCATAAGGAAAGGAATAGAAAATAATGCCTCTGTATCGTTCCATGGTGCGACCCCACCTTGAATACTGTGTGTAATTCTGGTCACCGTATCTTAAAAAGAATATAGCGGAATTGGTTGAAAGACTAGGGGACATGCAATGAAGACTAATAAGAGCAAATATTTTTTCACTCAACGCATAATCAAACTATGGAATTTGTTACCAGAGGATGTAGTAAAAGCTGTTAATGTAGCTGGGTTTTAAAAAGGTTTGGACAAGTTCCTGGAGGAAAGCTTAATAAACCATTATTAAAAAGGACCCAGGAAATCCATTGCTTGCCCCAGTACAAACATTGTGGAACCTGTGTGTGTCTTTTTGGGAAACTGCCTAGATTGGCCACTGTGGGAAACAGGATACTGGGCTTGATGGATCTTGGTCTGACCATTATTGCATATCTTATGTTCTTATATCTCACAAAGGATATAAAAAGACTTGAAACGGTTCAGAGAAAGGTGACCAAAGTGATTTGGGGCCTGCGCCAGAAGATGTATGAGAGAGACTTGAAGACCTAAATACGTATACCCTGGAGGAGAGGAGGGCACGGGAGAAATGATGCAGACCTTTAAATACTTAAGAGGTACTAATGAACAAACAAACCTTTTCCAAAGAAGGGGAAGCTGTAAAACTAGAGGGCATATGATGAAGCTGCAAGGCAATAAACTTAAAAGCAACATCAGGAAATACTTTTTCACTGAAAGGGTGGTGGGTGCTTGGAATGCCCTCCCGATGGAGGTGATGGGGGGCAAATACTATGACAGAATTCAAAATGGCATAGGACAGACACAGTGCATTACTTTATAGCAAGAGGATGAAATCAAAGCACATTTAAATATCTTTTATACTTCAGTAACTGAGGAGCTAACCTGCACAGAGCGGCAGGTACAACCCTAGATACAGGCATAGAGGGTAGCGACCTGCACGAAGTGGCTGTTACAACCACTTTAGCCACCTTAACGGGCATGCTGGTCTTTATCTGCCGTCATGTACCATATTACTATGTAGGAGGTATTTTTCCTATCCCCTGATGACTTGCAGTCTAAAGTGCGTTAGTTACAAAAAGTGCAAACTCGAATGTGCATTAAGCGCAAGGGTCTCCACAGTAACTGTTGGGGGCATCAGCAGCATGTTGAGTACCCTAGAGCACAGTGTCAGTGTCCTCACCTCTACCCATTGAGGTGGTGTTAGGTAAATCCGCACTCATAGCAACATGGACAGCATGGGATATGTCTCCTACACTAACTATAATGTCTTCACCATGTCCACTCTCCACTCCTACCTTGCTCGTTCTGCACGCTAACCTGCAAATTGCAGTTAGCATGCGAATCAGCCCACTCATTAACAGCGTCCATGCATTAATTGCTTAGTAGACTTTAGTAAAAGGGCCCCTACGTGTGTGCCTGAGGTGATGGACAGCTAATGCATCTCAAGGAGTATCAATGGGTTTTGAGCCTGTCTTCCCTAGTACTCGGTCACCGTCTGCGCTCTCAAATTGGTTGACTGACAGACGACAGAAGGTGACGGTAAATGGAACTCGCTCAGATGAAAGGAAGGTGATTAGCGGTGTGCCCCAGGGCTCGGTCCTGGGCCTGGCACTGTTCAATGTATTTGTGAGTGAAATTGCTGAAGAACTGAATGGGAAAAGTCTGTCTTTTTGCAGATGACATGAAAATTTGCAACAGAGTGGACTCCCCTGAGGGAGTGGAGAACATGAGGAAAAATCTACAAAAGCTGGAAGAATGGTCTAATGCTTGACAGTTAAGATTTAATGTGAAGAAGTGCAGTGTCATGCACTTAAGAAGCAGAAATCCAAAATACATGATAGGGGGTGAGAGGTTGATGTGCACGAACCAGGAGAAGGACCTTGGAGTGATTCTCAAGGTGGTAAAACAGTACAACAAGGCGATGACAAAAGCCAGAAGGATGATGGGCTGCATACAAAGAGGAATTACCAGCAGAAAGGAAGAGGTACTAATGCCACTGTACAAGTCACTGGTGAGGCCTCACTTGGAATACTGTGTTCAGTTTCGGAGACCATATCTCACAAAGGATATAAAAAGACTGGAAACGGTTCAGAGGAAGGCGACAAATGATTTGGAGCCTGCGTCAGAAGACTTATGAGAAGAGACTTGAAGACCTAAATATGTACACTCTGGAGGAGAGGAGGGACAGGGGAGATATGATTCAGACCTTTAAATACTTAAAGAGAAATAATGAACAAACAAACCTCTTCCAAAGATGGGGAAGCTGTAAAACTAGAAGGCATAACATGAAGCTGCAAGGGAGTAAACTGAAAGGCAACGTCAGGAAATACTTTTTCATTGAAAGGCTGGTGGATGCTTGGAATGCTCTCCCAATGGAAGTGGTGGGGCAAATACAGTGACAGAATTCAAAATGGCATGGGACAGACACAGAGGATCCCTTTACAGCAACAGGATAAAATCAAAATAAAACTAACTATCTCTTTTTATCTCAACAAATAGGGGTGACCTACACGGAGCAGTGAGGACACCCCTAAACAAAGGCATGGGGAGAGGTGGCCTACTCTTGCCGCCTTGCTGGGCAGACTAGATGGACCATGCTGGTCTTTATCTGCCATCATAAACTATGTTACTATATTGCATAGATGTGTAAATCAGAACTGTTTTTATGTGCCGTGTGATCCACAGCATCAGGACTACTTGGGAGAGTCCCAAAAAAAAAAAGAAATTATAAAACGAACAAAAATACATGCATCTGTAGGTATTTCTCATATGAGATCTCTTTAAATAGGTTTGGCTTTAGAATTTGTCGATTTATGACTCATTTTTCCCATATTTGGGCTCGAGGCAAGCTACATTCAGGTGTGAGTTGTGGGCTCACAAGGGTAAATGGTCTGCACACTACAACAGGAATGAACCTCACTTGTATGCCAGGGTTTCTCGGAGACAGTCTCAACCTCTCAGCTTTACTGCCAATATTCACCGCACCTCCTGTATTATTCCAAAGGGCAGCCGTCTTCTGGAGAGGGTAAGGTGTAATATATATGGGTGACATCTCAAGATGCACTTGGAAATTCTTTTTAAGCGGGCAGGCGGCACACAATGCGATTTGTGTGCATGTGTCTGTCTGTGTGGTGGGGGGGGGAGTGGGGGGGGGGGGAGTGCAATGTCTCCAAACTGGATAGTTTTGCTCTTAACATTACAGTAATGAACCTTACTCCTAGGTCAGCGTATGTGGAGTACAATCTGTCTCCCAAATTCACTGCTCACCCTTCCCGTAGTACTTGCACCTCGCCAAAGAGAGCTTCCATCTGGAGTTCACAAGATGTCGCATGTACAGGCAGCTTCTCAAAATGTGCTTGGAAATTGCTTTTAATTGCAATTGTTCAACGTAGCTACGTGGGGATCTTGCATTAGGACTGTGCAATATGTGATTCTTTGTTACTGGTTTCTTGTGCCCTCTTATTCTGCAACAGCTCCTACCTGAGTTTATACAGTAATTAATTATTTGAATTTGTTGCTCGAAAGAACCAGAATAACAGAAAAACCTCGTTGTCAGTTGTGTCCCAGGGGGCAACAGGGTGAACTGAGCATACTAAAAGTTAACTAAAAACAGTGCAGAAGGCATCGTAAGAATCATACAGAGAGCTAAGCAGAGCATTTGAAAACATGTTTAGTTATCAGATACTCATCTAGACCCGGTTTATGAGGGGGTGACCATTCTGTGAAGGACAAGTGATTGTGGAAACAGCCCTGGAAATGTTCTCAAAACCTGTGTATGAAGGAGGAAGAGGGGTTAGGAGCTGCTACTGGCTGACGTTTTTGCCAGAGAAATGAAGCTGAATTGAACAGGGCTGGCTTAACCAGTAGGCAAACTAGGCACCCCCAGGGGCGCCAGTTCCTGAGGGAAGGGGGATGATAAAGAACAGCTGCTGTCAAAGCAACACAATAGGTCCCAACAGTCACACCTGCTTAATGAACTATCAGCACATACTTTAACCCACAGGGCAATTCTTAAATAGTCCCTTTACCCAGGTAGATAGCTATTGACCCAAATAAATGGCTTCTGGAAATTGCCTGATTGTGTGTGTGTGTGTGTGTGTAGGAAGGAAAGATTAATATTTGAAAAAATGATTGATAAACAGATTTGAACTAATAAAATATATTTACAGCGATGATGTCCTACGATGTGGTTTGACAGGATCGTTCTGGGAAGGGTAGTGCTGGGATCTTCATGATTGTTCGGTTTAGTTATCAAACCTCAAGCGGGGTCTAGAGGCCTGATAGTTAGGGGGAGCATAAGCCGAAGGTTTACCTAGAGTGTCTAATATACTTGCACTGGCCATACCCTGCCCTGACTGCAGCAGCCAGGAAAAATATATATTCAGCCCTTACGATGGCAGCGCAAGTCATGTTCAACAGTGACTGAATTCAGGCAACAAATTTCTGGGGTTGGTACATAAGACTGAAGGGCAGACATTTTTGTTTATTACATTTTTAGTTACCTAATCAAAAAAATCTCTGGGCAATGTATAATAACAGCAGCTTTTGAACAACATGCTAATCAACAAAATTGCAGTTACCATGGGTGCACTTACCCCCTCCTCAATGGATGGGGTTAAGTGCACCCATGTTAATTGTGGCAAACTGCTTAGCATGGGTGTGGTGATGGACCTGTGACATGCTGGGCATGCTTCCATTCGTTAGCATGGATCCAACACCCCCCCCCCCCCCGCTAAGTTTTGGGGCTTAAGGTGCAGTAATCTGTTTTAGTAAACATGCCCCAAAATGCACTTATCAATAAGGACAATTTTATGCATGCAGAAAACTGTTCTACCTGCAGAAATCCCTTAGAAAATTACCCCCAGAATCTCTGGCCAACTGATCAATTTATTTTTTATTGCTCTTTTTTGGCTCTTCATCAGAAACAAGATTTGCTGACATTTCAGAAAAGAACTTAATGCTTGGCTTTTGCAGAGGTCTTTAAGGATTAATAAAATGTTCATTGAGTAGTAGAATTGCTGTGGTCAGGAATTAGTTTTATTTTTACTTTATTTTTAAGATTTTTAGTTATTTTATCCATATTTTATAATGTTTTTTGGTAATTGTATACTGTTGTAGATTTGTAATTCACCTTGGCTTCTGAGAAGACGTGTCATTAAATTGGAGTAAATCAAAATATAAATATCAAGCTTTTGCCAAGTCATAAAAATAATGAAACGCCACCCCTTAATGATGGGACGGATAGCTGAAGAGAGTCCAATAAAAGTGCAAGAAATAGTCTATGCATGCTATAAAAAAGACAAATTTCAGGGGGAAGGAATGCACCCAACAGAGGATATTAAAAATACTAGAACATTCTCCAAATTATAGACAGTCTTTGTTCGGGCAGTTTGAAAAAAAAATGGGCACAATGCTTCTCTTTACCAACTTCAATCACACTCCAACTACTGCGGCACTCTAGTGGGTTACCACAGAGACTCGTTATGTTTGTCTGTACATGCATACAGCAACAGTTTTTTATGCCTTTAGTTCTGAGGGCAAATTTTCCCAAGCTGACCCTCGCCGTTCAGGAATTCTTAAACAATGAGGTTTTAATGATGATGCTTAACGATCTTTGTGGGTTCAGACTACAGCACATCTCCAGGTTTTTGATACCAGTTGTTGTTGCTTTGTATTCTTTGTACCGAAGAGGTTACAGATGGCACAGGTGTGGGCGTCTCTGAAGGTCTTTGAACATGACTATAGTGCATTTACCTGCCTCTCATCTTTGTTCATTTCAGATCTTAGTACATGGACCTTTCTCCTCTCTTGCTCACTGTTGGGAAATCCTCTCCTTTTTCAGTTCGTACCCACTTTTTTGGTGCTCTCAGTCATTCCTGTTACTGCTTGCCTCAACTCTGTGTAGATGGTGGTCTGATCTGTATTGGTTTCCATCACTTTGCTGTTACGGTGTCTGCTCATGAGGGTTTATGGTTTTCCACTGACTTTTGCTGAATGGTGGCTCACACGTCAGGTTACATTCTTCCAAGCGAAGGTTATTTTCCTACATTTGTTTCCACCCTGCCCCTTCAGGATCACATGACAGTGTTTGTCTTCCCCCAGGATGCATCATAAAACAATCTGCTCCCCCCCCCCCCTTTTTTGATAGTTCTCTGTCTTTTATGAACTTTGTTTTGGGACTCCGCAGTTTTTACCTGCTCCTTTGAACTTCCAGCTCAATGGGAACTAGGGTGGGAACTGGCACAATAAGCCTTCATTTGTAACTGGGAAATGTCCCCCTTTTATTGATCTCTCACAACCTGCATTAGTCTCGTCAATGTAGCAGTAGATCTTGGCCAAAGGCCAAGAACCCTGCAGTCATGGACCTTAAATTTGGCTACTTCGTGCCAGCATTGCACTATTTTATTTATTTAACAATGATTTATATACCGCATCTTCCGTAGTTCAGTTGCGGTTCACAATAAACAACAGTTAACAAATCGGAGTTTGTTTTACATATAACATCTTGTGGCCAAAATCGATAAATAAACATTCATTGTTAAAACTGAACAACACAGAACAATGCAAACTATATACATTATTTACAAATACACATAATGTGGGACTTAAGCATGACTATGACTGTGATCCACTTTTTCTAAACGACACCCCCCCTTCGCCCTGTATCCCCGACCCCAACCAATTGAGAAAGCGAAAAACTGAGACAGAAATCAAACAGAGGTCTCTCCAAATGCCCATCCCTAGTGGTGTTCTTTATTATACCCTAACCATCTTACTGGGCAGACTTAACCTGCCATTGTCTACTATGCCATGATAGGCACGTATTTACTTTGGGGGTTATTTTAGAAGGCCTTTTCCTACATTGGACATCTGAAAATGAGCATACGGACTTCCAAATCATGGAGATGTCTCAGGAGCAATTTTAGAAAGCGGTTCTAAGGATATCCCCACGGTGAGGATGTCGCAGGCTGAATGGAGGCATGGTTGTAGGTGTGTCTGAGGCATTCCAGAGTACTTGGATGACGTCGCCCAATTTCAGAAATGCCCTGCATGTCCCAAGCCACCTCCAAGTTTATACCTGCTCCACGACACAAATAGACATCAGAAAAGCTTTCATTCTGCCATCCAGACATCCGAAAACCGTAGAGGAGAAAGTGCTGTGCTGCCCCCCTATGTTTTTACTGATGATAACGAAACCAGCAGAGAAACTAGGCCTCTCGAGTTCGGTTTGGCACGCTAATGCACATCCCGCATGCAAAATAGCTTGTGTCCAGCGTAGGTTAGATGTCCCCGACACCAGTGTTTCAAGCGGGGACATTTATTTGGCCACCAATGCAGACGTCCATGTTGGAGATGTCCATGTTCCCAAAACTGGGCTAATATCTAAACATCCCTGAAGGTTTTTTTGGATGTTTTGCCCTGGATGCCCCAGATTTCACCCGGAAGTCCTTTCTAAAATGCCACTTATCGTTTTTTTGTTGTTCATTACTGTGCTTTGCATTTCGGCATCCCAAATAGGGGCCGTATGATATTTTATAGTAGATTCTTCAGAATTGTACTGAGATTTGTCAGTATTCTTCATTTGCGATATTGTTTTTCCTTTCTTGAACTGTGGAATTTAACATAAATAACTAGCAAAATGTTAGAACATGAGAAGAAAAGATATTAGCAATTTATTTATTTTAAAGCTTTTATAGTCCGTTCAAATATCCAAGGTAGATTGCAAAAACATACATCATTTAATCACATAAACATAATAAATACAGATGGCAAAAGATTGCAACCCATAAAACACATTTCTACAACTAAATAACAAAATCAACCAAACCTCAGGAGCACCATACAAAATAAAAAATGCAATCGAACATAAATTCATAACTGACTCCAGACCAATTTCAAGCACCTATGAGACAAATCCAGGAAAAGTCAGTAGGAATAAATAGGTTTTTAACTTCCACCGAAAGACCATTAACTCTGCCTCAGCACGTAACTCCTTAGGAAAGGAATTGCAAATAGATGGAGAACTCATTGAAAAAAATCCTCCTAGAAGAAACTGGAAGTGGATCCTTTTAAAAGAAGGAATAACTAACAACTTTGCATCTTGAGATCATAAGGTGCGAGCAGGACAATAAAGACTAAACAAAGCAGCTAAACTGACAGGGGGCCACATGACGTAAACATTTGAAGGTGATAATCACCTTTTACAAAACACAAAATTTAATAGGGGGCAATGATAATAGAATGCTAGCAAACATACAACTGAACAAAACACAATCTAGCAAAACAAGAGTCAGTACAATATATTCCAACTAAAGTTCATAAGATCCAGGGCAAAGGCTGTACTCATAAGATATTGGTAGCGCTCAGACGTTCATATCTAAAACACGACTAAACAGCTACGATGTGCTGATGTTCAAGCATTTTAAAAGAAAAAGCTGCTTATCTGCGATTTTGTCTCCTTGAAACAGCGTTAGTGAAAAGCGGGCCGTGTTAGAGAATTCTACTACCTTCCGTTCTCGTTCAGAACTCTCAGGTTTTTATCGTTATGGAAATATATGTCTGACTATGACAGTGTGGGGTTTTGCTAAAGTCTATTGGTTTTTCAGAGACCACATGATTATACCAGTTGGGCACATCTGCTAAGATTGTCAGCAGGAATCAAGCGGCAACTAGTTGTGGTTTAGATATGAACCTCTCCAAACACTAGTCATATCTTGTAAGCCTCTGTAGTGGATTTTATGAACTTTTATCTGAATGTATCTCACCAAAATTTTTTTGCTAGAAAGACATGCTATGGAATGTTCAGTGGGGATCGTGACTGTCGTAGAGCACACATAGATCTGGGGCAGCATAAACAAATCTTGGTCAGGACAACTGCGATATGGCCCTCCAGGGAATTAGTCGTGTTACTGTCTTGTGTTAGGTTTGCAAACTGGCATTACATAACATGTTATGAAAAACCTATAAAATTATACGTCAGAAGCAAACCTCAGCCAACTTCTCAGACTTGGCTCCAAGAGCGAAAACAAGAGGCCAGCCAACCCGAGATTTCCCAACTCTTTTTCTGCAATTCTGGCAAGCTCTAAAGTAAACACCTCCCCAGCCTGGTTGTCTCTCATGTTCGTTCATTCACTTCTCGGTTCTTTCTTCTCAGTGATCTCTCTGCTGCCTTTGTCTGTCTCTCCACTTCCAGGGTTTTTTTCATTTCTTTGTTCTTCTTTCCATCTAGGGATGTGCATCCGTTAGCACGCAGTCGGTGCTCTGGCATGCCTTAAGAAATTTAGGGGGATGTTTACTAAAGTGCGCTACCGGGTTCAGCACGTGCTAACTGCACCATGCTGACATTTAGCACAGGGTGTTGTGTTAGTGACCCCGCATTAACCATTTAGCATGTTAGTGAGCGGAGACAAGGCAGGATAGAGCAGTAACATGGGCACTGACAGCGCTAAGTGTTCTGTTGCCACTAGCATGGGTGCACTTAACGCCTCCTCAGTGGGTGATATTAAGTGCACCCACATGCCGATTAGCTCAGTGCGACGTGATAGCAGCATGGGGGATAGAAGCACATGCCCACAGACTTTACCAAAGGCCTTCATGCTGATGCCACATTGTAGTCATACACTACTTCAGCAGCCTTTAGTTAGTGCATATAAAATCATGCCCCTTAGTGCGCACAAAATCAATTTAACATTAACATTAACCAATGAATTCATGTGTATACAATCAATCTGTGTGCATTGCAATGTTTTTATTAAGCCAAAAGCTATGAAACAAATGGAAACCCCCTCACCCTTTGAAAATTGAGAAAACCTCTAAACATTTCTAAAAACAAGCCAAAACTATTTTGGCCATGCACATCTCTGTTGCCAGCTGCCGTTGTTGTTTGGGTTTTGCTCTTTGGTTCTGCAGGTCTTCACCACCCATTTCCCTCCTTTCCCTCTCGTTTTCCTTCATCACTGTATGGGGTAAATTTTGAAAAAAGAAAAAAACAGCAGTCAGAAGACCAAGTGGGATTTTAAGTGATTCAAGTTATAAGTGTATGAGGACCTTCTAGGACCCCTTCCACCCCAGGGGGCTTCCAACAACGGGATGAGGTAAAGACTACTTTGCTACTGCGGTTCCAGCTGGGATGGTTGCAGTAGTGCTGCCTAAGGCTTTAAAAGCTAGACTTCTAGAGGACCTTTGGCATTTTTTTTTGTTGATCTTAGTGGTGTAGTGTGGTTATGTTTTTGTCTTGTGGAAGCAACTCCCCTGGTTGAGTTTTGTGAAGTGTGAAGTTTGTGTGAGACAGAGGTTTTTGTTTTTAACACTTCTTATCTTGGTAGAAGAGGAGAGCTGACAAGATTTTTGCGTGGTACAAAAGTGAAAGAGTGGAGGAGAGAGAGAGACTCAACTAGGAGTCCAGTGAGGAGAGGACAAAGAGCACGTTGCAAGGACTGCATTTCCAGTGTGGAAATTTATCTTATGCATATTCATTATGGATAGCCTGAAACCCTTACTGGTTGTAGAGAAGCCCTCTCCTAGAGGTTTGGGAGGTAACGTTATAAACCTTTTTTGTGCGTAAAAGGCCAGTTTACGCATGTAAATGACCTCTCATAAACTTAGGTCGTGCTGAAAGGTGCAAACAGTGAAAGTAGGAATGGTCAAGGGAAGTTTGAATGGAGCATGAGCAGAGTTGCAATTTTCACGCATATTTTAGGAAACATGCGTGTACGTGTGTATTTTTATACTCTAACCATTACAGCTATTCCCAAGCAAACTCAAATGTCCATGCCTTCAATGTATGTGTGATTTTCTGCAGGATCTGTGCTAGTATCTATAAAGGTACCTATGTCTTTATCCCTCACTTGGTTTTCAGCTTGTCGTGCTGCGAGGGCTTGTGTGCATCAGTGATTCTGAGGCTAAGCTATCAGTAGCTTAACTACTGGCAGGGTCTCCCAAGATGGACAGGTCTCAGCTGAGGAGCCAGACCAAGACAAACCCCCATCTGGGCAGGCGGAGGATCACATTTCTGTGACATCGGCAACAACACAAGAATTACCTGTGCAGAAGAAAGGCTTGGCAATCTACTTGCCACAAAAACCCAATGGATAGTCACAACAAAACAAATTGCACTATAGTGCTGGAAGATGAGATCCCCCAGGACGGAAGGCACTCAACTGCCTACTGGGGAGGAGTTGAAGACTTTTCAGAGTAAAGCCAGCATTGATGATATGGTTGGATCAAGGCCCTCGGGACATCTGACTGCTGATGTAGGTGCACATGAAATGAGAGTCAGTAGCTGCAAAGATGTCTTACAGATTGGGACATGGAATGTATGAAGCATGAACCAAGGGACGTTGGAGGTGGTCAAGAATGAAATTGAATCTGTACAACTTAGAAACATAGGCCATGTGGTCTTTTTCTGCCATCATGTTTCTATCTAGTCTGCCCTTCCATATTAACTACAATAGTCCCCTTTTTACCCAACTTGATCTGTTGGGTGTCAGCGAACTAAAATGGACTGGCATTGGGCACTTTGCATTTGATGATCACATAGTTTACTATGCTGGAAATGAAAGACAAAAAAGAAATGGTATTGCATTTATAATCAAGAAGAAACTTGCAAGAACTGTAATGAAATACAATGCAATCAGTGAACACTTAAGACCCAATTCTGTCCCATGACTAGCAGGGATAGACGTCCCAACATCCATCCCCGCTATTCGTGCCCTCCCCGCCAGCATCTAACTTCCCGCCAGTTGTATTGGGAAGTTAGACGGAGGCAAGGAAGGGGAAGATCGGGGCAGAGTTAGGGCCGGCGACTTGTGTGGGGAAGTTATTCCACTTCTGAGGTGGCATAACTTCCCTGAATGTTTTTTTTCGGCGGGCGCGGGGCACGGATGTGGCAGAGGAGCACGAGGACATTCCCCACAGCCTGACCCTGGCCATAGGAGGCTGGATCAGGGGTCAGGCTGCAGGGAAAGTCTTTGCTAAGCTGGCAGCCGGGATCGCGGCTTTACAATGGATCCACGGTGCCATGGCACCACAGCTCCATTGTAAAGCCCTGATTGAGTTAATCAGGCTTTCCCTGTACATGCAGGCTGGGCTGAATCGCAGTCCTGGCCTGCACGTACAGGGCTGTTTGTAATTCAGGTCCCACGCGGCTAGACATGCCCTGCAGGATCAGAATCGCAACCCCCTCTGTATGTCCAGTTCAAACCAGACATACAGAGGGGCTGTACATCTGGGATGGAATTGTGCTCTTAATTTCTGTTCATATATGAGGAATGCCCATCAACACAACTATTATTCAGGTATCCGCCCCAACGGCAGCTCTAGAAGAGGATGAAGATGAGTTCTATGAACAAGTACAAGCTGAACTTGACAGAACATGCAGTCATGGGTGACTGGAATGCAAAAGTTGGCAACAAAGGAGAAGGCAAAGTGGTTTAAAAATATGGACTTGGCAACAGAAATGAATTTGGAGAAAGACTGATCGAAGTCTGTAAGACCAACAATCTATTCATCTCGGACACCTTCTTCCAGTAACACAAGCGGCAAATGTACACCCAATGGATTGTAAAAAAATGAAATTGACTACATCTGTGGAAGTCAATGATGGAAAGATTCTATAAACAACAAAAACAAAACTTGGAGCTGACTGTGGTACAGATCACCAACTACTAGTATGCAAACTCAAGCAAAAGTTGAAAGAGCAAGCCACTCATGAATGTACCAAATATGATCATGAGAATATACCACCGGAATTCAAACACTATCTGCAAAATCATTTGCTGCTTTAGATATAAATGGCAGAGCTCCGGGAGAGTTATGGGTTATGTTGAAAGAAAGTGAGAAGTCTCTACAAAAGGTGAAAAAGCAAAAATTGTCAAAATGGAAGACTGAAGAAACTCTGAAAATTGCCCAGAAATGCAGAGAAGCTAAAGCTAGAGGAGAAAGAGAGGCAATCGCAGAACTCATCAGAGATTTCCAACATGCAGCAAGACAAGACAAGGAGAAATACTACAATGATGCATGCAAGGAAATAGAATCAGAAATTATTAGAGGAAGAACAAGACCGACTTTCCTAAATCTATGAGAGTTAAAGAAAAAATTCCAGACTTGAATGGGAATGTTACAAGATGCTCAAGGATCCATGTTGAATGATGCTGAGAAGATCAAGAAAAGGTGGAAAGAATATACAGAATCATTATACCATAAAGATAAAGTGGACCAACAGCTGTTTCAACCTGTACCTCATGATCAGGAACCATTGGTGGTGGCAGAAGAAGTCGAGCAGGATTGAAAGTCTTTTCAAAGAACAAAGCACTGGGTATTGATGGATTCTAATTGAATTATTACAGTAGTCCATAAACCATTATTAAAGGGGACACAGGAAATCCACTGCTTGTCCCAATACAAGCATTGTGAAACCTGTCTTCTGGGGAAACTGCTAGGTACTTTTGACCTAGATTGGCCACTGTTGGAAACAGGATTATGGGCTTGATGGACCTTGGTCTGACCCAGTATGGCATACCTTATGTTCTTAAACTAATACAGCTGTTACCACATTTACAAGGCTCTGCCAGGAAATTTGGAAGACATCATAGCCAACTGACTGGAAAAGATCTGTGTTTATACCAATACTAAAAAAAGGTGATCCAACTGACTGTGGAAATTATCACACCATCACTCTGATCCCACGTGCCAGCAAGATTCTACTCAAGATTATTCAGATGAGACTACAATCATACCTGGAACGAGAACTACCTGAAGTACAAGCAGGGTTCAGGAAAGGATGAGGAATGAGACATCACTTTTGGAATCAGCAGCAACTGGAGGGGAGGGGCAGCGGCAGCTGAGAGGGGGGCAGTGTGACCGGTCATGTGTGCTGCTGCTGCTGCCCCCACCGGGGCCAGATGCCCTAGGCAGCTGCCTAGCTCACCTAGTGGACAGGCCGGCCCTGAGGATATCTATATGTGTTGTATAGACTACAGCAAGGCTTTTGACTGTGTAAACCATGAGAAACTGTGGGTCACATTAAGAAGCATGGGTATACCAGAACACCTAATCGTTTTCTTGCACAACCTTTACATTGATCAAGAAACAGTTCAAACCAAACAAGGAGAAACAGAATGGTTTAAAGTCAGCAAAGGTGTATGACAAGGCTGCATACTTTCCACCTACATATTTAATTTATATGCAGAACAAATCATCAGAGAAGCAGGACTGCATGAAGACAACCGAGGTGTGAAAATTCGTGGAAGACTCATCAACAACCTTCACTATTCTGATACCACATTACTAGCTGAAAGTGAAGACAATCTGAAACATTTGCTTTCAAGGTAAGGAACATAGTCTTAAATGGACCTGCACCTTAATGTAAAGAAGACAGATCCTGACAACTGGCAAAATCAATACGTTCATCGTTGATGGAGAAGAAATTGAAATAGTGGACAACTTTAACCTGCTTGGATCAACTATCAATAAAGAAGCAACAAGCAGTCACGAAATATGATGCATTGCTCTTGGCAGAATTGCTATGAAGGACCTAGACAAGGTTCTCAAGAGCAGAGATGTCTCTCTCCATACAAAGATTTGACTTGTTCAAGCCATGGTATTTTCAATAACATCATATGGATGTGAAAGTTGGACAGTAAAAAAGAAAAAAGAAGAAAATCGATGCCTTTGAGTTATGGTGCTGGCAATGAATAATATGTATACCATGGACTGCCCGAAGAACAAACCAGTCAATACTAGAGATCAAACCTAAGCTTTCTTTAGAAGCTCAGGTGACAAAACTTCGATTTTCATACTTTAGACATATCATGCTTTGAGACAGATAATTAGAGAAAGACGCCATGCTTGGTAAAGTAGAAGGTCAACACAAAAGAGGAAGGCCAGCAATAAGATGGATCGATATAATAGCAGCAGCTGTGGGTGCCACTCTGTCAACAATGAGCTGCCTGACTGAAGGCCGAACACAGTTTAGGTCCGGACATCTATTCAGAGGGTCGCCATGAGTTGACACCAACTTGACAACACTTAACAGCAACAACACATGTGTCTTTATAAAACAGGCAACTTCCTGCCCAATTGACTCAGGCAACATGTTATGAAATCACTCTTTTGCAGCTTTAAGGCAACTGAAATTGCCGTAGAGTAGCAAAACTTTGCTGTAATGTACATATCTCTGTTTTATGCTGTTTTTATTTTCACTGCTAGTAAAAAATTATTTTGTGCATTCAAGTGCATTTAACACCAGGGTGCTGATGATATATGGGTTTAATGATGTGCAGTGCACAGTTGAGGTACTGAGTATTTATGACATTAATCTTTCCTTCATTACCTCTATTCTTCCGTCCCCTCACCCCTTTGGCTCTCTTCATCCTTTCCTCGCTTTCCAATTTGATTCTTTCTTTATCATTTATTTCTCAGATTATTGCAAATTCAGGGCATAACCCGGACCCTGTTTTTCTGTATTTATTTCTTTAGTGTTGCTCAGGATTGTGTAAAGGCATTTATTTCATTTATTTTTTATTGGGGGGAGGGCAATTTTTTCATTTCGTTTGTGGTTGTTCTTTTATTTAAAAAAAAAGTCTAAAGAAAGGACAACTAAAGAAAATGTATTCATTGATGTGGCCAACACACTGCACAGTTTCAAAATATGTAGTAGGAATGAAGGCTATTCAGTTGAGGTCTATGAAGCTAACTGACAGGTGTCACTGAGAAACGGAGGGAGATATAAGACTAGGACTGTCGTATAATGAGGGGATCCGTGAGATAGGAGGGGGTGGGGGCAACTATCTTTGGATGAAGGGAAATCTGAGAGTGACTGTCTTCTAAGGATGGGATCACAGAGAGAGAGAGAGGAGGTGTGAAGGGTGGGGGTGACTGCCTTAGAATGACAGGGTCCCTAAAAGACAAAAGGAGTCGAAAGGTTTGGAAGGGTGTAGGAGCAAGTGCATCAAAAGAACACCCCTTGATGCAAGAAAAGGCACAACACCTAATGCAGGAACAAACACATCACATGGCTTATGAACAGGCGCTCCAAATAATGTACCATATGACACAGGAACAGGTATGCTACCTGACAGGGAACAAGCATCACACACAATACAGGAACAGCTGCTCCACATGATGCATGAACAGGCACACCTCAGGGAGCAGAAACACATGCACCACACACTGTAGGAACAGGCACACCACATGGCTCAAGAACAGGCGCTCCACAGGATATACCATATGACACAGGAACAGGCGCTCCACAGGATATACCATATGACACAGGAACAGGCGCTCCACATGAAGCACATCTCAAGGAACAGGCTCTTCTCAACCCACCTTTTCAAAGAGGAATATAACTTATATTCAAGACATAGAAACTTACCCTCTATAAACCCTTACTGTGCTCTGTGCAAATTCACAACCCAACCCAACAGAAACAAGCACTACTACAAGAACTTAACAAGACAACCACAAATTATTGTAAACAGTTCTACATTTAAAAATACCAAATGTTACGTAGTTCCATTGTAATTTTGTTATAATTCTGTTATATTGTTCCAGATCTCTGTAAAACATCATACCTCCTGGTGCATGTTAACCTTTTGTTTAATTGTATACCACTTTGAATAGTAGAAAGGCGGTATAAAAATAAATAAAAGGAGCAAATACACATGCACCACAGTGTAGGATCAGGTATACCACAGAAACAAGCACACCACCTGATGCGAGAACAGACAAAACAGGAAAGGACACATCGCTTTAAAGCTTCTGTGGAAAATGGTATAATATGTAAATAAATCAAATCAAATCACATGTGGTTGACGGACAGGCCCCATACTTTACAAAAGAAAAGCTGGATCACATGATTTAGGAGCAGATGCACGCATGGCTAAGGTTATCAGATTATTTTGCAGGCAAATCAAGGACACTTATCCGAAGTGTGGTAGGAGGGGGGAGAGGAAGGACACTTCATTTCTAGGGTTGGACAACAAGGCATGAAGGAGAAAAGAATAGTTATTACCTTTCCCCCTCCCCATCCATCCCATGACAGCAACAATCTCACTTCCAAGCAGACAGATTAACGGAGACATAGAAACGGTGATGCATTTCCTCTGTATGTGCAAAATATAAAGATAATGTTACATTTCACTAAATTGAAAATAAATCTTTTTTCTTCCCCCCCCCCCCCCAATCTCCATTGCTGGAATTGGGGATAGGAGGCTGCCAAACATGTGGAATTCAGGGACAGAGCTCTAAAATCGGGAGCAATCCTCGCAAATTAGGGATATCAAGTAACCTTATGCATGGCAGAAGAACAGGGACTAGAAGCATCGAGCGTGGCGCGCAGCTCCGGAGCGGGAACATCACATGCTACAGAGCTGGACCTTCTGGGAGGTCTGGGCAAACATTAAGGTGAAAAATGCAGTGTTTTTCTAATAATTCACAAATCTGCTTTGTGCCCCTTTCACCTTTGGTGCAAAGCTTTTGCCGTTTCTCCAGCAATCAGTTTAAAGATCCCGGCTGAGTTACTCTGAACCCCGTCTACCATTTGTGTGAGCTGCAGCAAGACACTGACCCCCTCTGCAACCTTGTGCCAAATAGAACAGCTCTTCAGGGAAGGGGATGTTGCCGCTCTTCTGCTCTGTACTATGGTGTTGCATTGTAGAATTTTATCCTTTATCAGTTCTTATCCTAAACCAGTATTTCCAAACGGGCCAGATCTTGGCACACTGCTACTGAGGTCTTGCTCGGGTCCAGGGTCTCTGGTTCACTGTGGTGTGGCTGCTACCTCCTCTGTCCCCAGTCCAGACATGTAAAAACTGTCAGCACCCACCTTGTGATCTACGGCCAGCCTTGACTGGTGGGGCTACTGCGACCCAGCACAAAGCTCCCACTTCAGGATCAATGTCAGCCTTGTTGGACTCTAGATGAGAATCTGTTTTCATTACCCCACCAGGATCGCAGAGAATGGGCTTCCCAGCGCGTCAGATAAGATGTCAGAAGTTAAAAGCTTTCTGTAGAGAGAGGCCTCCAGCCAAGCAGTGAAATGACATCTGTCACCCTGAATGTTGCTGACTTTGTCCATTCCCCTACAGACGTCCCTTTAAAGCCCCAGACAAAGGCACATAGACTCTGCCAGCTAATCAAGCTTTCTGTTCCTACCTGGCTTTCCAGAAGGCTTTATGAGGGGGGAAGGGAAAACAGGTCAGCTCATTCATCCGTCCCCTCATCTCCCTTCCCCAATGCCAATTGTTCTAAGAACTTTTTCTCTACTAACTAGATCAAAAGAGGAAGAGCAAAACACACAGGCAATACACATCACCTATCCCTCTCCTCCCTCCTAGAGATCAATGGTAGAAGGAAGGGTACTTCTCATGCATAACCTTTCCTTATATTTTAATCCCCCCTAACCTGTCTGAGAGAAATGATCAGGGGATCCAACTTGCGTCCAGAGGAGAACTCATTAATTTTCTTCCCTTCTCTGAGCTACTCCAGCCCTGCTAACTGCCTCTATTTCCTGTTGCTATGCCCTGGAGGCCTCTTAAACTAGCAGAAAGAGATAAGGAATAAACAGTGGTGAATTAGCCATTCACACAAGTCATTCATACCTCCCCTTTTCCATATCACACCCCTGCAAGGTCTTGCCATCAGAGTCCATCCTCAGTGGACAAGCACATGTATCCAGGACTTAGTAATTAGACGGTTGATGCGTCTTCAGTTAGCCCATGCTGAGTCCTCAGGGAAGATCATTTAGCACAGAAACGGACCGGAGGCTCTCAAGGTATTTCTGTTATGTGGATTACGCTCATTTCCACTAAAAGGAAGCAAAATTGAAAATTAATTGCAGAGTTAAAAACAAATTGTGCTGTCTGAAGACAGACATTAAAAACTAATTATAGGCTCGGCATAGCTGATATTAAACAGGTTCATGAAGGGAATTGACAAATCCCAAAGGGCAAGAAATAATTGAAAAGATGAACAGCAAACTTTGAAGCCAATGAAAAATTGTACAGTTATGAAAGGTTTGACCAGGTCCCAAACTCAAGGTTTTATGTTCTAATTTAACATAGGGCTGGGTGGATGGTCTTTCAAGACAGCGAAGCAATGCGGCAAGACAAAAAGTAGCCAAGTTAAGACACCACATTAAAGCTGAGTACTACTTAAAATAAAAAGGAAATAAATGAATATACAGAGGTTCATGTTCAAAAGTACTTATGCGATCGGCTGCAAGGGTGACTACACAAGTGTTGTTTTTTTTTTAAATTTATGGGCCAGGTGACTGGATAATTCTGGACTTCTTATACGGCTAACATTATCCATCCAAAAGGGAACAGGATCTGGAGTGTTCCTGGGTAGCAGCACTTAATGTCTAACCCAGTGACGCCCATCCTAAAACAACTGCATTGCTCCCTATAGCTAACCGCCTAAAGTCCAAAGCCCTCCTAATTCCCTGAAGGAAATCATACATTGGACACCGAACTATAGAACGAGAAGAACAAACACGACGCACACACTCACCATCCCGGCAGCAATAGGAAAGAGTTCCCAAGCTGCTAAGAACCGAATTTTCTCATTATACGCACCGACTCTCTGGAACACCCTCCCTGCCACAATCTGCATCAATTCCGACCTGTCAAGCTTCAGGAAAGCAATAAAGACGCATCTTTTCCAACGGTATGATGACCATATAACATAGCTACGCTTTGGATCCTGCCTGCCAGCCATAGCTCAGACCTACCTACCTCTCACGGTCCACCAAGCAGCCTGTAGATAGTTCACCCAAGTTGACACTGCTGTTTTATGTAAAAGGTTTACTGTTTATAGTGTAATACCTGATGCTGTTCTGTTTTACGCCTGTTCTATGTAAAGTGTTGACACTTGTTCTCTGTAAACCGTGATAATTTTGAAATAGTGCGGTATAGAAAATCAACTAAATAAATAAATAAATATCCACAATGAATATGCATGAGAGAGATTTACATGCCCACTACCTTCAATGTATGCAAATTTCTCATGCATATTCATGGTGGGTTTCCTGAAAATCTGACTGGCTGGTGGTCCCCCAGGACAGGTTTGAGAACCACTGGTCTAACCTACTGTCTAAGCCTAAGCAGGGATATTCAACTGCTAAACATATGTGGGCAATATTGAAGCGGCGACCACCATGGCTCTACAGATAGCAGTGATATTCACACTGCTACTGGTATAGCTATGCTGTCCTAAATTTTATTTTATTTATTTATTTATTTTATTTGTGTGCTTTTCTATACCGCCCCTTCCAGAGATCAGGGGCGGTTTACAAGGAACTTACAATATTTCACTGTATGTTATATTGTTTTTTATTACATAGAACATTAAGGGAACATAAGAACTATGTTACAAAGAAACAATGTGTAAATTATTTACATGGTTGAACAAAAACTATTTACAATAGTTATTTGTAATCATATGTACAGTGTTGAGAGGAGGGCTGTTTAGAATAGTTATTAAAGGAATTAGTTAGGATTCAGTGAGTGAGAAGTATCAGAGATGGTTATAAGCAAATGCTAACAGAAGTGAGTCTTGAATTAGGTGGGGTAGACTTGTGTTTGGTTAGTTGTGTATTCTTGTGTAGTATATTTGATTGTACATTGTAGGTTGCTGTAGTGTTGACTAAACAGGTAGGTTTTAAGTTCCTTCCTGAAAGAGGTAAGGTCCTTAATCTCTCTTAGGTTTAGTGGTAGTTTGTTCCATTGGCTGGGAGCAGTGTTGGTGGTTATTTGTTTAGATTTTCTCACGGGAATTAGTAGCATGTTGAGATTTATTTAAAAGTATTTATATCCCGCTTTATCCTTGAATCAAAGCGGATTTCACTGCAAACCAATCAAGTAGGGTAGCACATGGCGATATGGAGAACAGATGAATATTGCTGCAGTCCATAGAGTTAGGCAGAACGCCCACATTCTGCCCTCGCTTCACCCTGGCATTATCCAGATAGTGTTGGGGTGGTCTGTAAAACTTTGCAGTGGCATTCTCCTCAGTGTGACTGGAAATTCACAGATGGAACATTTATCTACATAGCAGCTGCCGCTGTATAGCTAAGGGATTTGGAATATTAGGCTGAGTATTTGAATATCGAGTGAGTACTGTGATAAGGAAGCTTATCATAGCTCAGGAAGGAGCTATAGAAAAGATGATGTGACTCTGAACAAGCAACCTGTCAGTTCTGGTAGAAATAAGAAAACAGAATTTTCTCACAAAAGACTACCAGTCCCAGAATGCACCAGGTTTCCAGCAGCCATTAGAGGAGCTGAAGTGGGGAAACGTGTGTTCAATCAGGAGGGCTATGAGGTAATCCCTAAGCACTCATCTCAAAGGGCAGGGCCTGATTCAGCACAGCTGCGCTGTATTAGGGAGGAGCACTCATCAAGGCAGAATAAGAGTAGAGTTTATTCTACAGATGACGATCTTCATGATCACCTTGGATATGCAGAGAAGGATCATCAGTTTCATCTGAAGAATCAGCAGAAGCAGAAGCCAAACCGGACGGATAGAGAAGGAAAGAAACCCTCTGGAAGGAAGAGGAGAAAAGCCTTTGAGAGGTCTAGAAGAGTCCAAGGGCCAGCATAGACCATTGGACTGGGGAAAGCCAGAGGAATGGTGCTGCAGAACAAGGAATCACCAGAGGCTACCTGTGAGGGAGACGGCTGCACGTGGAAGGGACTCTAAGACCTATGCCAGAAGGTATGTGAAGAGAGATCCAGTGTCCAGGGATCAGGACTGGAAGGCTGGACATAAGAACTGGACTACATACTGGCCAGGTTATATAGAGAGGAACTATAGCAACAATGGAAGCTCAGGTATGAACACTGATCTATGCCTTAGCTATAACCTTGAAAGACAGCAGGGAAATAAGTGTTCTCCTGAAAGTGCTCCATTGAAAGATTCATCTGTGCCAATTCATGATAGTGACCCTATGCTTGTTGATGAAGGGGAAATAATAGCAGATCAAGATATTGTTTATATGGACTGCTCTCTATCCAAACTCCGTTGGTAACTTTCTGTGATATAAAGCACAGCAGCCATCACAAAGAAATATAAATTTGTTCTTTATTCCACTAAGAAAAGCTCCTGAAGCAGGATTTGACTCACACAGTAGGAAGCCATCCAGCTAAAGGGTTTCAGCTGGATAACTGATAGCAATTGAGCTGCACCTAATTGCTTGTGAGCTAGGAGAGAATTACTTCTGGATCTGTGTGGAAAGTAATCAGAAGTTAACCTTACAAGAACAGTTTATTTCTTTCTTTGTGGCTTTTTGTTTGTTAGAGATATGCTAAGAAAACATTAGCTAATTGCCTGACAAGTTTGAAGGTTGTTTTTCCTGATTTTGATTTTTGACTTTGTTTTACCAAGTTAAACACTGCAAGCAAGTAACCTAATTTATGTGCTACCAAGCATATCTGTGCTGGGAGAAATAACCCCATAAATAAAGAAGTATCTTATTGGCTTTAACACTTGTGCACAACTAAATTATTGTCAGCAGCTGTGTCTGGTGTGAATGAACTACATTACCCACAATACCTTGCAAAAATCATATAAATATATGCATTGTCAAGACTGTGAAGATTCTCACCCAGGCAGCCGTCTGACAGTACATAAAGGAAATTTAGTGTCAGCATTTAATTTTCAAAAGGGAGATGACGATAAAATGAAGACAATGGTTAGAAAAACACTAAAAGGAGCAGCTGCAAAGGTCAAGAGTTTATATCAGGTAAAGATATTTAAAAAAAAAATCTTGGAAGCCTGGACCAAATGTATCCCAAGCTTTAAGAAAGGAGGAATGAAGGTCAAATGACAGCTAGCATTGTTAAAAGGTGAGGTTAAAAATGTGATCACTCCCTATTTGCTTTTCTTCTCCCCCCTGCTAATTTTTGAGGATTTTAATATCCACATCCACTCCATGTCTGATCCTGTGGCCAAGGATTTCTGTACTTTCCTGCATACTTGTGGCCTGCATCAGCACATCCAGACTCCCACCCACACCTTGGTCAGACGTTGGACCTCCTCACTACTCCTTTGGTATCCCTCTCTTTAACCACGGTTGCTCTTGTCCCTTGGACAGATTATTTCTTCACTTCCAACCTCTGTACTCTTCCTTCCTCTTTTCCCCCCATTGTATTGCCCAGTCTCTGCGGCAATACACTGCAGAATCCTTTTTCTCCCATGGTCAGCCCTTCCCCAATGACTTGGTCTCACGTTACCCTGATCTTTATCTTTATTCAGCTCTTTATGTACTGCTTTTCAGTAAAAAAAACATCAAAGCTGTTTACAATAGTAAAAACAAACTGCCAGAAAAGAAAAGCAATGCCATAGTTATGACAGGAGAGGTGAGAATAGAGGAAGGAGAGAGAAGGCAAAGTAAAAAGGACAGAGAAGGCAAGGAGAGGAGAGAGGGATGGGATTCTCTGCGGGATGTAAGGGGGACAGGGAGATCCAAAGCAGAACAGAAGAGATTTGAATCTGTTGAAAGAGTTCCAAACTAAGGTCCGGAGGGAGGGAGTTCCAGAGTTTAGGGCTAAGAAAAAAGAAGGCTGAGTTTCTAGTGGATTCCAGGTGAGCAAGAGAAGGAGGGGGAAGGAACATACCGTTGATGTGAATGTGGCGAAGTGAGGTGGGGGGGGGGGGGCGTGAGATGAACAAAGTTGAAGAGGTATTGGGGGAGCCAGAGTGTATGGCTTGATGACCAAGTGGATCTCCTTAACTCCTCTTTCCTCTGCTCTGGATTCAGTTGCCTCTCTACGTCTTCTTTCTCCCTCAACACATCCTTCGAATCCGTGTATCACTCTGGCCTCCATCTTTTTAAACGCCAACTGCACCAACTGGAATGGCACTGGTGCAAGTCCCACTCTGTCGCGTCACTTTCTGCATATTGCTCTGCCTCCCAACATTACCATGCAGCTGTAGTCTCCACTAAGAAGGCTCACTATTCTCTGCTCATCTCACAGGATGCCAGTTCATCATGACTTTATCGTCTTTTACATCAATTCACTGCTCTCCCTCCGGATTCCACCACCACAACCTCTCTCTGCTGTCAGGATTTTGCTGTTGCCTTTCGACAGAAGCTGTCACACCTTCATTTCACCTTGCCCTCCCCCTTCTCTCCCCTCTCGCCCTCTGCATTTTCTTCTTCTGCTACTTTTGGACTTTCTTCTTTCAGTGTCCCCACCTATTGCGAGCTCTGTCGCGTCATCTCGCAGTCCCGGTCTTCCACTGCTCCACCTGATCCCATGCCTTCCCATCTTTTCAAGTTGGTTGGGGATTCTTTTCTCTCCCCTTTGCCCTCCATCACTGCTACCGTTTCCTCTGGTTCCTTCCCCTCTTCTTGGAAGTGGGCTTCTCTTCTCCCTATTCTCAAGCCCAGAAAGGTGGACCCCCCAGATTCCCCTTAACTACTGCTCTATTTTTCTTTTGCCCTTTCTATCTAAGGTTGCTGAGTGTTTGATTGCTCAGCAGCTGCAGACATTACTTCTTAGAACCAATGCTCTTCACCCCGCCCAGACAGACTTCCGTTCTAAGCTTCCTATTGAACGCTCTCTTCTAGCTATAAGTGAATTTCTTTCCATTGCTTTGGGTTCTAGTCAAGAAGTTCTCCTTGTCTCTCTGGATCTCACTGCAGCCTTCGACTTGGTGAATCGCTCTCTTCTCCTCTCTCAATTGCACTCTCTTGGTGTTTCCAGTCCTCCACTAACATGGTTCTGCTCCTACCTGCAGGATGGCATTTTCCATACAGAGGTTCATGTTCAAAAGTATTTATACAATTGGCTGCAAGGGTGACTACACAAGTGTTTGTTTTTTTTTTAAATTTATGGGCCACATGACTGGATAATTCTGTACTTCTTATATGGCTAACATTATCCATCCAAAAGGGGACAGGATCTGGAGTGTTCCTGGGTAGCAGTATTTAAATGTCTAGCCCAGTGGTTCTCAAACCTGTCCTAGGGGACCACCAGTCAATTGGCTTTTCTCTGTGGTGTGCCTTAGGGGTCAGTTTTAGGGCCTATCCTTTTCAACATCTTCCTCAACCCCTTGGCTTTTCTCATTCAGTCAATGGATATCAGCTTCTTCCTCTATGCCAACCACATTCAACTTCTCTTCTGTTTGCCTGCCCATTCTAGTGCCATTGTATATATACAGTACCTGAATGTACACTGCTTTGACTGGTAGAAAAGCAGTATATAAGCCTAGTTAAATAAATAAATAAAATAGTGCCGTTTGTTTCTCAGGTTTCCATGAAGTTTGCTCATATTGCTGACTGGTTGTCGACCCATGGCCTAAAACTCAATTATCCAAGACTGTCGCCATGCTTTTTTATTCTGCTCTTCTGTCATCTCTTCCTCTGCTCCCTTCTAGTCATGGCTTCTCCATCCCCTTACATGACACCGTTAAGATTCTTGGGGTGCACTTTGATAGTTCTCTCTCATTTTCTTCTCATATTTCTCACAATGTCCAGTGGTGCTTTTTCCTTCTCTGACAAATTTGCTCCATCCGTAAGTTCCTTGATGTTCTCTCAACCCGCCCCTTGATACTTTCTCTAGTAATTGCTCAGTTAGATCATGCCAAATTCCTCCTTTCTGGTGTCCCCTATTATCATCTCTCCCGCCTCCAATTGATTCAGAATACGGTTATTAAACTTCTCCATGGTGCTCGTAAGTTCGATAGTGTCACTCCCCTTTTTCTCTCTGAACGTTGGTTGCCGGTTGCCTCTCAGGTCTCTTATAAGCTTCTCATTCTCACTTTTCATGCAGTCTACACTGGTAGCCCTTCATTTCTGTCTCAGCTCCTAACTTTGTATATTCCTTACCGCATTCTCTGATCTGTGTCGCATAACCTGTTGGTGGTGCCCAGTCTTCATATCATGTGTTCTGCTACAGCTCGCTCCTCTGCCATTTGGGTTGGCTTCCATTCTCTGGAACTTTCTCCTTTCCCCCTTGTGTAGTCAGCTAACTTTCACTTGTTTTAAGGCCCAACTTAAGGTCTATCTCTTCTCTCGGGCCTTTCCTTCTGCTACTTCCTAGTTGATCTGTCCCCCTCCTCCTGGCCTGCTGCCGGCCGCATACTCAGTTGCTCTTCCAGGACTCCTCCCCCTCTCCTTTTCCATTTTTTGTCTTGGTCTGTCCCCTTGTCTTCTCCCTTCCATCCGTGGTCTTAAGATACCGCTTTGACTCTGTAACCTAGGCCCCTTAGTCCTTCCTGTCATTGTCATTGTCATTCATCCTGTTGCTGTCTGTTGTGTCTGCCTTGAAAAATATTATAATTTTATTGTAAACTGCCTAGTTATGACCCATGATTGGTGGTATATCAAATCCAATAAACTGTAACTGTATATTCAAACCTCAGCTCCAGAGGTTAGCCAGACAAAACCTTGAATATATATATCCACATCAATGATGGATACGTAAAAAGGGCATATTTTGGTTTTGTATATAATTCTGTAAGGGGTCATTCCCTTCATCTCTTGATGTCAACCTTAGTTGTCAGGTTTCATCCTATGCCCTTGACAAGGCCAGGAGCAACCCAAATCAGCTGACAATCTTCATGCTCCAAAACGGAAAGTTTTCCATTTTGATATGGTTATCCCACACAGGTAGGCACATTTCCCCTTTCAAGCTCTCTTCCAAAACCTAGGTAGTACTCGCTTGCAGAAAGCTTCCCCGGCCTTAATCCTGTCCTCCACATCAACGCAGCCTTCTACCACTTCCTCAATTAAAAAGAACATATTGGGGGGGCATTTTCAAAGTCATTTAGGTGATTTGCAGACCGGTCACTGAATATTCCTGGGCGCTGTCACTAAACACCCCGATGTTAGACAGCTAGCATTGGGGTGTTCTGAGGATGAAAAAAGAGGCAGCACCTGGGGATAACCAACCAGCAGTGGTATTCAGCTGCTAACCAGTTATCCCACAGCAGTAAACGTTAAGCACTTTAAAGGCTGGCCTAGGTTTTGCTGCCATAACTAACCGGGCAGCAGCTTAGCTGCGGCGCTACCCGACCAACCCAAATATTGAATGCCAGTGGCCGGATATGGTGCCAGCATTGACTATGCGGGTTTAAAGTTCAGCGGTGGTGGCTAGCGGTGGTGTAGAAGCACTAGCCACAGCTGCTGAATATTCCCCCCATAGTTATCAGGTGGTCATCAAGCAGAACAGTAGTTTACATGTTCGAGTAGGCACTTATAAAACCGTCCAGGGATGGGAAACTAGCACTTACCCTTTATGTGATATATTTGTAGGTGTTCCTGGGGACAGAGAATGGGCAGAGTAAAGAGGGGATCAGCATTGGTGCATGTATTTTATAAAATATTGGCATTTGTACCATTTCCTACTGGCACATCCACACACCAAGCTGTAACCTCTCTACCCTCTGTGGCTCCCCAAGACCCTCTTAGGGAATGGGCTTAGAAAACAGATTTTTACAAAGTGGAACGCCTTTCCCTAACTGCAGTCTGCTGACCCAAGGGCCCACTCCCCAATGTCCAGGTGCTCTCCTTAAGCTCTGGAGTGGAGGAGTTAGACTAATGGTTAGAGCAGGAGCTTGGGAACAAGCGACCAGGGTTTGATTCCCACTAGCACTCCTTGTAGCCTTGGGCAAGTCATTTAACCCTCCATTGCCTTTGAAGAATCCAAGTTATCAAGATCCCTGTTTAATGTACATTACATTGCAAATTAAACTTGGTAAACAGCTTTGACTAAAAAGTGAAAAGCAGAATAAAAAAAACCCTGTTAAATAAATTCCAAAAGAAGGACGCATCTGTGAATAGCAGGGGCAGATGCCTGGTTAGGGCATCTAACCCCTGCTATTTGCAGGGAGGGAATGCCAAATCCCAGGCTCCCTGCACATACATTGGCATTGGGCAGGGAGCTCCTGTCGGGGGTGGGAGGGGGAGGGCTAGAGGAGGAGTGGAGGCAGGACCCTGACCCCAGACATACAGGGCCCAATTGCAGTCGCAGCCCTGTATGTCCAGGTCACCTTCTTAGAAGGGGGATTTAATCCACCTCACAGGTGGAATAAGTCCCCCTGATGTTGGTGGACAGTGTAGAGGGACCAACACCGACCAGGTGAGCGGGGCAGGGGGGGCCCCATCACCTGATCCTGGCCTTGAGAGCCCAATTGGGGGTTGGGCTGTGGGGAAATAATATTTTGCCCAATCAGGGCTCCTGCATGGCATCCTGGTGCCATGGCGATGAGACACCAAAGCAACAAGGCTCCATGCAGGCCCATCTAGATTTTGGATGTCCAAATGGGCCGGACCTGCCCCAGTGGTAATCAGGCTCAGTTCTTCTAGTGTTGCCTGTTGATCTCAAAGGTTTGAGTTCAAAGTAGGTTAAAAAATAGCCCTCCCCTTACCTGATTGACTAATCAGATAGTCCCAGGTGTGGCCACACCCATCTTTCCACATGACCTCACCCTTCCCTGATTGGTTGGAATATGGCAGTCAATCATTCCCATCTTGCCAAATCTCATTGGTCAGCTCCCATTTTGCTGCTTTAGGAACTGACCAATAAGATGCATCCAAGAGCTATGACCTTTCCTAAGCTGGAGTTTGCCTTTTTTCACTTTATTTACTGTATTTTCCAGTTTTCTCACCCAAAGTGGTATGGGCAAATTGCCCAAAAAATGCAAAACTCAACCTGTGAACCTTTCCAACAGCCCGGGCAAAAAAGTCATCCAACTGGGCAGAAAAAAACACAGAAATGGTAATACTGTATCCTTCATAAGGGATTTTATATCATCGTTGGCACGTCCCCTTTGGTAGATACCATTAGAATAACTCCTTCTTCTACTTCACATTGCTAGCAGAGCCTGAAATCAACCATTTCATATTACCAACAAAGCCTATGAACAGACACTATTGCGCCAAGGGAATTTAGTGACTTCCTGATCATATGTTTCGTGTTTTCAATTGCCTAAGGACATGCTGCTCGTATGGCCCCAGTAGTTCCTCCACAATGGGAGCAAGGTCCTGGCCTGTCAGCCTGAAAAACAACACCAATAAAAGCACTTCAGTCCCCATGTAGTTAAATAACTAACTTAAATATAGCTCTACGTCTTTTCACGCTAATCATTAACTATTGATTAAAGCATACATGGATAGAAGGCAGCCACTGCACATGATTCTTCTGCATTGCCTTCCCCCCATCCCCCTGCTTCATCCCTTACATGTTGTTTGAAGTTATATGGATGAAACACATCTTGACAATGACAGCTACTCACAGTGATGGGCAAAGGAGATTAAAGGCATTTGGTGGGTGGATTTTCAGTGGGGTCCAGCCACTTCACTTAGATCTCAGCAGGAGGACATTTCCAACCTTATGGCAACTAAATCTAGCCGCTTTGTTTCCAGTGCTGGCCTAACCATTAGGCAAACTAGGCAACTGCCTAGGGTGGCAACTTCGGGGGGGGGGGGGAGCAGGGCAGGGCAAAAAAAGCAAGGCATTCAAAGCTAACCAATAGATTTTGACAGCAAGGGAGGGTATAAAGCATAAGGTGTGCCTAGGGTGCCAATAGCTTGAACCAACGCTGGGTCCGGCCCTGCTTGTTTCCCTAAGTAACTAGATTTAGCTGCTGGAAAGGAAGTGGGCTGAAAGTACTATCCAGCTACATTTAACCATTTAAGCAGAGACGTCAAATGGCAGGCAAAGTTTTAGCACCCTAGATTTAAGCCATTTTCAGCTGCAATCTGTCGCAGCTCAAAATAATGTGGCCAGCCAAAATCTATCCAACTGAGTTGGGTGCTCAGCGTCCATTTGCATGTTTTCTTTATTCACCTTCTGCATACCTTCTAGAAGACTGCCAATTCCATCTGCCCCAAAATGGCCATCCCCTGACCCATGGATCTTGGCTCCTTCCCTACTCACCTCAGCTCAATCTTGCACTGGCAACTTGAGACATCATAAGGGATGACAGAGGTAGGAGCAGGCTGTAAATGAATATGAGTCTGTAAACCCATCGTGCTCTCACAGACTCCATGCATGACTTTCCATTACAAAGAAGTCCAGACATTAAGAGGAAGCCACTGCAAGCCTGTGAGAGCAGGTTGAGACGAAGACAGGGAGACGAGCCAGGGAATTAGGGCAGGGAGGCTTCAAGAGTTGTGGGCTCATAATGGTTTGGATTATACAGTATACATAGGACAGAGTAGTGACTGAATTAGGGGCTAGGAGTTTTGCTTTCTTTCCCTTAGCTTGAGCTGAATTATAGGCCAAAATATTTTCAGTGCATCTCCTCTGTCAGAATACAGATGGTGAAGTCAAAAGACTGACTTTGCAACTGGAAAAGGGAAGACCATGTGAATGCATATGTGGAGATGTAGCCTAGTGGTAGAACAGGGGGCTATGTACCAGTGAAGTCGGAGGTCAAATCCACTGATGCTTCTTGTGACCTTGGGTAAGCTACTTCACTCTCCATTGCCTCAGGAACAAAACATAGACTGCAAGTCCTCTGGGGACAGGGAAATATCTACTGTACCTGAAGGTAACTCACCTCAAGCTGCCAATGGATAGGCATCAGCTAAATACATATATATATTGATCGATCGGTTTTCTCCTGCTGCTTTGAACGGAGGGTCATAATTTGGTGCCATCCGATTTGAAACTAGCTGGGGATTTTTTCCTCAGTTTTATATCACCCCTTCCATGTACCCCCAACATACTATTCTGGTCATTGCATTGACACTCCTTGGCTGGAGGCAATGTTGCTGTTAAGTCCCATCAAGTCGATGTTGACTCCTGATAACTCTGTGAACAGTTGTGGATGTCGTGACTATCCCTTGTTTGTTTGTTTTTGGCAAGGGGTGATCAAAAGTAGATTGCCAGGTCTTTCTTCTGAGCAGTAAGCACACAACATTCCCAGGAAGTCTCCTGTCTAAGCACTAAACACTTAGCTTCCAAAGTCAAACAAGATCAGGCACACTCAGGGTGAGGCGACCACGGCATGGAGGTCACGTGCCAGGACATTTCCCAGAATTCTGTAATCTTGAGCCCTGAACTGGCCACTAGGTGTCAGCCTAAGCAATGAGCGTGACTCCTCCCTATGAGGCCCACGAACACACAGCAGAGAGATGTGGTACAGGGAAGAAATAGAGTGGCAGAAACGTAAGGAGAGATGGTTAAGAGTCATAATAGGAGAAGAGAGATGGGATAAATCCGTAGGAAAAAGAGTTTGAGGTGGTGAGCCAGATTCTGCTGCAGGAGGAGTGAGGTCTTGCTGCAATGACCAATGAAATTCCCTCTGAAACCAAGCTACTGCCCTTGGCATTTGGTCCAAGGACCAAATGTGGCCCCCAGCTTGCTTTTTATTTAAAAGAAATAGAATCATCATGGCGCTGAAGCGTGCAAATAACGCAGTTGACATGTATTATGAAAATGCTGTTTTACGTTTTGATACTATAACTCCATTTTCTTCCACCTCCCTTCTCTAACATCATGCGCACCGCAAAGCATTTCATTTATCAGTTGATGACTGTTATTGTGTTCCTGAGATTATAAAACTGGGTAAACAGGCCAATGGTTTTGTAACAGCCTGCCCTGTGCCTTTTAACCACAGAGTATTACTGCTGCTGAACTCAAGGCTGTAGTTCCTTCAGGGAAAGGGGAAGTGGCTCACAGGAATCAAAAACACAGAGACAACTTCGACAACACACAAGCTAGTCAATCAGTAGCTCCTCATTTGAGGGGCTTGCCCCATCTCTGAGGGGCTCCTGCTCGATGTCCTGAATGCTGCAGAGCTCTTGCGTTGCTCTGGCTGCAGTATCTGCCAAATCTGTCACATAACTGAGGGCAGGGCAGTGTGAGCATATGAGGAATCCTAGGTAAACCTCATTCCTAGAGTCCCCCCCCCCCAACCCTCTCTGATGTGAAGCCAGGATGGTACCAAGCTAGAAACGTGGCCTGTGCGACTAACGACTCAGGTGCCCCCTCCACCCAGCCATGTTCAGTAATTCACTCTTTTTGAGCTTCCTGGAATTCCAGAGATGGTATCGGCGCCCCTTTTTCTGCTTGAGCCCTGTGCGGCAACACCGCACGCACAGCCCCTAGTATGGCCCTGCGTGCAGCAGAAGCAGCAATGTTTTTCAAATGGCACCACAGTGCTTACCATGACCTCCGGTGCTGCCCCTCCAATTCCACTTCCTTTTGCATGGGGCGGAAAGCACTTTAAAGGAAGTGGAATCCGAGGGGTGGAAGCAGGAAGAGCATTGCGGCGCCAGAGGTGATGGTAAGCACCGCGGTGCTGTTTTAAAAGCATCGCCGCCACTGTATGTCCTGGAAGGGGCAGCAGCAGTGGCAATGGGCAGACCTCTGACCACTGGACTCTAGGCAACTGCCTAGTTCACATAATGGTAGCACCGGCCCTGACTGGGGGCATGCATGGTCTTGCAACGTGTGTCCTGCAACAGAAATCATCACAGCAACTGCAGGAAAATCCAGGCTCCCCTCCCAGTGTTCTACCTCCTAATTTCACCATGCATAATGCTTTTACTTTGTATACTGAGCATACCCAACAGGAAGATCTCATTTTTACAGTTTGAATTTCACCACAAGAGGGAGACATAGAGGGTCCGGTCAAGTCTCATATAGAGTGGTACATCGCAGTCAGAAGAGAGTTCTAACATCAAGCGAAGCGCATATTCAAAATCTGATTTTCTTGCAGGAACAAAGTAGAATAAAGCTCCCTGTACTCTTTAGAACAGCAGTTCCCAAACTGTGGGTCAAGACCCCAAATGGGGTCTCAAAATTCTCATTTGGAGCTGCAGCCGCTTGCAGAGTTCTGGGGAAAGATAAAGAAGGCTGTCACAAATACTCTGCCATTACTGCCTTCAATCAACTTCCCCCCACCCCCAATCCAGCGTCACCCCTCCCTTTCTTTCAGCGGCCAATTGAATCGCACCTCTCCTTCAGCGGCCAATTGAATCCCTGAAACCTGCATCAGCAAGCTCTCAAAACAGATAAGGGCGGGGTCCTCAAGCAAGGGTCTGTGCATGCGCAGAAGTCTTAGCCTCTGTCGTGCCCCGCCCCCTCTCAGACTTCCTGCTTCTGTGGAGCAGGACGCAATTGAGGATGAACCTTCTGTGCATGCAGATTCCAGCTTGAGGTCCCCGCATGTCATATTTGTACACTGAACACTGATGCAGGTTCCAGGGGAGGGAGGAGCGGTGTGATTCAGCTGGCCCGCAGAAGGCAGGGGAAGGCTACTACTACTGCTACTTATCATTTATATAGCTGATGCTGGATCAAGGGTGAAGGAGGTTGGTTGAGTGCAGCAGTGGCACTTCGCATTTGTAATGTGAGTGCTTGCTGCTGCAGGTTTGGAGGGGTACGGGGGGCATGATGCAAATGCAGTCTGCCGCGGCCTGGCTAAGAGTGCAGGATTTGGGGATGATGCTGGACTGCGGAGGAGGGGAAAGGAATGTTGGATGCTGGACCACCAGGGAAGGGGAAATAGGGAGGAAACTGGACATGATGGGGGTTTAGAATAGTTTGACATGGGGGGGGGGGTGCAGGGCAGGCAGACAATGGAGACGCTGGATATGGGGGAGGGGGAACTAGGGAGACAGAAGAGATGCTGGACATGTGTGGGAGGCAGACAGAGGATAATGAACATGGGATAGGTAGAGACCCTGGATGGGGAGGGTGGGAGGGGAGATGCAGGACACAGGGGAGGAGAGGCAGGGGAGAGTTAGTGAAAGAGTGGGAAATAAGAGGCTTGGAAAGGAGAGAGAGATGGGGATGGGAGAGATGAATGGCGGAAAGCTGTGGGTAAATACAGCGAACAGCAGGAGAAGGAAGAAACCTGAAAAGGAGAGATCAGTATTACAGATTGATATAAGTGATGCATTGAAGACAGGAGGAGAGAGAAGAAATGGCAAATAGACATGTGACACTGGAAGCAAGAGTTAAGAGAAGGCAGAGAAAAGCAGAAACCAGATCCTGGGACCAATACGATTAGAAAAATAAAATGGCCAGAAACAAGGTATGTGGAATGAGGGAGCTTTTGGAATGCACATCTGCTAGGACCGGTGCTAGATATGGCCTGGACATGGCTAAAGGCAAAAATTTGGGAGGGAATCTCAAAACCCACTATCAGGCTTTGCTTTCTTGAGCTTCAGACATACACACACACACACACACACACAGAGTGCCCCCCCCCAAACGCTTAACCCCTGGCACACACTGCCCCCAGACACTCAGCCCCACACTGCATATATTCAGGAAGCTGTGTCATAACTTCCAAGCCTGTATGTGTTAGGCGTGTTGAGTACATCAGATAATTCTTTAAAAAACATAGATTTTTATATTTATATTTGTTATTTGAAGATTAATTTTATTTGATTGCTATCTGGGTCATGGGAATTTTCAGCTGCTAAAATGGGGTCACACTGGAAAAAGGTTTGGGAAGCACTGGTGCAGAAGACAGTCGGAGCAATGCACTGAAATCCCCAGTGACACCCTCTGTCCTGAAGCTGGTATGCGAAGGAGGGTAATGAGTAACCTGCTATAGATGTGAAGTTCAAGGACACCAGTGAAAACAGACCTCCAGGAATTAAATGGCGTGACAAGCATAACCATGGCTTTTGCCATCAGCTGCAGGCACATGTTCCAGCAGGATCCACTCAGTTCTGAAAATTCTTAATCCACGAGAAAGCTTGCAGTGCAGTGTGGTCAAAAAACCATCGGTAATACCAAACAGAAGCTGTATATTCCGAGACATTTGTAAAACTGTAAAATACCACTTTCATGGTCCACAGAAATCCCTGTAATACTAGGCAAAGATCCACTGTGGTATAGTACAGGCGGTATGGCAGAGATCCACTGCGGTGTTAGCGCATAGGTTTGGATCTTCTGCAATGCTCTATATACTGGAGAATAGCCTAGTGGTTAGAAGAGCAAACTGCAACTGAGGAAAGGCAAAGTCCAATTCTCACTTTTCCCACTGCTGTTCCTTGTCATCTTGGCCAAGTCACTTCACCCTCCATTGTCTCAGGTGCAAACTTAAGATTGTAAACCTTCTGAGGTGAATTCTTATGACCCTACTTAGCGTTTCATCATTATGTGTGTATTTTATATTAGGTTATTAGCAGGACCGGTGCAACTCAATAGGCAAACTAGGCCGTTACCTAGAGCGTCCACTTTCCCAGGGTGGCCATTGCTACTGCTGCCATCCCCTCTCCAGTTTCTGTGCCCCCTCTGATGCAGACTTTCGGTTTGCATGGGGGTGCTTCCATCTGGAAGTCTGCATTGGAGGGGACAGAAGCAGCAGGTCGTTGAAGGCAGGAACTGCAGCACAGCACTGTTCAGGTAAGCGCTGTGTTGTGGTATAATTGCCATTGCTCTGATGCAGGTCCTAGCAAGAGGTTCCAGTGCAACAATGGAGGCAGGGGAGGTGGCAGATTTGAGGGCACATCAAAGTCGCTTCTAATCCTTGCATTGGCCCTGGTTGTTAGGTTTTTTTTTTATAGTGATTGTTGATATTTTAGTTTTTATTTATGATTTTCCCTTTAGTATATTTTATGACCTTTCGAATTGCTGTTTTCTGTGATACTTGTTCCTTTATCTTTATTTCATTTCTGAATATACCACCTTGGCCTAGGCGTACAAGCGGTTTACAACATACAATAAAAAAGACTGCAAGGAAAGAAAAGGAAAAGAACGCCAACTAACTGACAGGACAGTAGAGGAAAAGAATAGAAAAGGACAGTGATAGAAGTAGAAAGAGAAGAGAGGAGGAGCTTATAAGGAAATCAGACTGGGGCTGGGAAGGTTCAGAGTACTCATGGGAGGAGGGGAAGGGGGTAGGTCAAAGGCTAGCTTGGAGAGGCGAGTCTTTAAGGCAACTTTAAACCTGGTGAAAGAGTTCAGAACAGAGGATCCGAGGGAGAGAATTCCACAGTGTAGGACCCAGAAAGAAGAAAGCAGCACCCCAAGTGCATTTGAGGCGAGCCCTAGAAACAGAGGGAAAAGCTAAGCGATGGGTGTGAACACAGCACAGAAGGTGGTGGGGATTATGAAAATGAAAAAGTTTGGCTAAATACCGGGGGATGGAGGTGTGACTGAACCTGTCCACAAATGTAAGATGCCTGGATCACCTTTGACATTTCTCCTCAGATCATCCACGCATCGGGGAAAGCACCCGATGACATCAAAATACTGTTGGGGGGCATGACCTAATGTTTAAGCCACTACAGGACCAGGCGTAGAGTTATTGGTGCTATGGCTGGTTGCAAAATCCTCTACACATTTCTCTGCATCGAGCGCAGTCAATATTAGCATAGCATGTGCAGCTCATTTGCGTATAATTTAAATATATTTAAATACTGTTGCCATTAACTGTAACGTAGAAACAAAGAAACATAGAAACATGCCCTATCTAGTCTGCCCTTCTATATCCACTACAACAGTCCCCTTTTATCCTTTAGAGTTCTGTGTTTGTCCCATGTTTTCTTGAATTCTGATACCATCCTCGTCTCCACTACCTTCACTGGGAGACTATTCCACACATCTACCACCCTTTCCATAAAGAAATATTAACACATATTACTCCGGAGTTTATCCCCTTTCACTCTTATCCTATGTCCCCTTGTAGCAGAGCTTGCTTTCAATCAAAAGAGGCTCCCCTCTTGGGCATTTAGGCCACAAAGGTATTAAAACGTCTCGATCATATGTCCTCTATCCTGCCTTTCCTCAAATGTATACATATTAATATTTTTAAGTCTGTCCCCATATGCTTCCTAACAATGACCTCTAATCATCTTAATCACCCTCTGCACTGCCTACATCCTGCTTATATCCTTTTGAAGGTGCGGCCTCCAGAATTGTACACAATACTCCAAATGTGGTTGCACCAGAGACTTATACAGAGGCACTATCACCTCCTTTCTCCTGCTGGTTATTCGTCTCTCTATTCACCCAAGCATCCTTCTGGCTTTTGCTGTCGCCTTTTCTACCTGTTTAGCCTCTTTCAGATCATCAGAAACAATCACGCCCAGGTCCTGCTCTTTTTTCATAGACAGAAGTACTTCATCCCCTACACTTTACCACTCCCTTGGAGTTTTGCAGCCCAGATGCACGACCCCACATTTTTTAGCATTAAATCTTATCTGCCAAATTCTCCAACCATTCTTCAATCTTAGCCAGTTCCCCCCTCATGTTATCTACTCCAATTGTGTGCTAGTTTCTCCTTAGCTGTTCATGCATGCATCCATCTCTTCTCTGCATTTGGCAGCAGTGGTAGATTTGCTTAAAAGTTGTTGTCTGTACTTAAAGGCTGAGCTAGTTTCCTGCATCGGCCCATTTATCCGGTTTAGCTATCCAGTTAGCAGCTAACAGCCGGGGCTGCCCCTGATCTTCCCACAGTCCATCCCGATTTTCTCCAGGCATTTTTTCTGCGGTCTGTAATGATATTCTGTGGCACTATCCGCTGAATATCAGGATTGCCGTGGTTTAACCAGTTAGCAGGTTTGCTAACCAGCTAAACCACGTTCAATATGCCCCCCTTATCCAGCACAGGTTTAGAAAAATCATACATTTCTCCCAAATCAGTAATTGTGCTTGTTTTTTCTCTTTAAAACTTCCCTCCCGCTTCCCAAATGACATGCCTGGGCCCCTGAGGTCTGGAGGGGCATTTTCTTTAAGATAATCCCTCAGAGGCTGGCGCAAAGTAGTAGCTGCCCTAGGCAAACCTTCAGGCTTATGTTACTCTTCCCTCCAAGATTTTGGTAATTAAACTTAAGAATCGTGATCATCTGTACATCACCCTACCAACAATCCTGCAGTAATGCCTAACTGGGCAATATTAAACTTTGCTTCCTACGTATACTTGTGCCTGCTCTTCCGGGAGGTCAAAGAGGGTGCTGATAGCTCATCAAGTTTCTATGGCTCTCAAATCTCTTGTTTGGTCTTCAATGCTGCTGCTCTCTGATGCCCCTCCATAAGCTGCTGCCCTAAGCAGCCACTTAGGGGCATGTTTACTAAACATTCCTAATGTGCGGGGCCGCGGTAGTGTGCCTGTGCCATATAAGGAGTGGGCGGTTCAGGCCGAAAAAGGAAAAAAAAAGACCGTATGTGTGCGCGTCGCGTTAATGTGCGGGGCCCACATTAGCGCGTGGGAAGGCTAAGCGGGGCGCAGCTGTGCACATATAAGAATAGAGCCGTAGCACAACGGTGAAGACAATAACCAATGGTGCAGGGGCCATGTGTTCAATCCCCCAGTGTGTGCAGCCCAAAAAGGCTGGCTGAGGCACCACCTTGAATGTGGAAATGTATGTCAGGAGGCAAAATAATTTTGGGGCGGCATAAGGTGGCGCACTCTTCAGTTTGGGGCGGCATAAGGCGGCGCACTGTTCATTGTGGGGCGGCATAAGGCGGCGCACTGTTCATATTGGGGCGGCATAAGGCGGCGCACTGTTCATTGTGGGGCGGCATAAGGTGGCGCACTGTTCATTGTGGGCAGCAGGATGCGGCGTGCTGATGGCCACAAGGCGGCGCGCTGATGCTAAAGCAAAGGAACACAGCCACAGCACAATGGTTAAGACACTGACCAATGGTGCAGGGACCAGTGGTTCAATCCCTCACAATGCCCATTGAAAAAGGCTAGCTGAGGCAGTATGTGGAGTGCTTTAGGAGGCTTTTTAATTCTATTTTGTGATAACTACTAGCAAACGCACTCTCACAGCATGTTAACATAAGGCGGACCATAAGGCACATGTTACAGTGCACCGTCCGCCAAGGCACCCTAGAATGTCCCCAGCATGTATGTTGCGACACAGGATAATGTATAGTGCACCCTATATGGATGCCAACCATAAAGTGCCCTAGAGGGCACCCAATAAAGCACCCTCAGAGGCACCTTATGGGTACAGTACGCTGAGGGTGTTATTGCAGGCATCAACATATGTAAAGTAAATGTAAAAAATGCTTTGGAAAACCCTATCACAGAACCCCACTGTGGGTATGAACCCATGATCTCTGGCTGCACAGGCAGTGGCGTAACCATTGGGCTACACCTGTAAGCAAGCTCCTGTTTGGCTGCAGATAGCCTGCACGTCACATCACAGACAGTCTGCTTGTGTAAACAGGATAGGGTTAGGCTACCCGTACCCATGATGCACTGCACATGCAAATCAGCTGTCCACAGATGCACACAAGATGGGAACTGCACTCCTAAAGCTACCCGGCCTGGTAGGGGGAGGTGTCCTTGTGCACCCACACAGCACCTCGGCCTGGTAGGGTGTCCTGAGTGGGTGGACAAACGGCAAAGAGTAGTTAAACACCATCACATTGTGCGGTTACTATGCCCACCCTGAGTGTGTGATGATGCGCCCAGGACCAGGTGCACAACACCTTGCATGGCTGAATGCGGCCATGCCAGAGCTCCAAAGCAGCAATAACCTGTGAAATAGGTAGGTGCTGCATAAACATCTTGGAGATCGCTGTCTGCCACAGTCAGTGGAACAACAACAACAACACCCCCACCCCCAGGTGGACAAAACAGGGTCTCCCACCAAAAGATCCCCATACTATCCTCCTTTCCCCCCCCCCCATGGCAGCAGAGCCAACCATCAACCCCAGTCTTGCTGGGAAAGTAGACACCACCCCCCCCCCCCCCAAGCGCAGTCCAAGCAGCTCCACACACATCCATAACACAATATCAGACAGACATTAGGCCTGGATATTCATAGATGCACCCCACCACTATCTGATATTCTCCTGCAGCAAGCCATCAGTCACTGCACCCTGCAAGGCACTCCATCAAGACACATACCATCTGTGCTCAGTCTGCTGGTTGGTCCTGATGGAAATGCATGCACCCACAACTGGGGTGGCAGCACACAGAAGCAGATAAGTCAATGAAAAGGCCCCAACAGGAAACCCATATATATATCACACAAGAGAAACACAGTACAGCACTATGGGTGTGCCTAGCCATGCTGCCATCACTGCACACTCAGGGTGAGAGTGATCCCCCAGCAGCACATACAGAGGTCCCCCTGTCTCTGTAGGTGGTGGCCGGGCACTACCATGTCCCTGCCAGTGCCCTATGCCCTGTGCAGCTGCATCCTGGTCAGCCCACCCTGTCTGAAATATACCCATGGTCCCTTGCTACTCATTATGCACATTAGCAGGCCAATACTGGCAACAGTGCTGGCAGTGTGGGCTGTGGAAGGGGCTTGCAGCCAGCACCCACTGTATAGACAGACACACACTTCCACACCTATGCCAGCATGGTGCTACTATTGAGGAGGTAATTAGCCTTGGCCACCAAACCTGTCCTAGGCACGGCAAGGCATGGATATGGTACGCAGTACTGCTGGGGATCACTCCCCAGGGTGGTAAACACCGTCAGAGGCCAGTCCTGGAGCACGCCCCGCAAACACCTAACAGATTGTTCTGATGGGGTCAACTAGCAGTATGTGCGTAACGTATGGATATCTATCTGCCAGTACTCCTAGCAAACGTCTCAGAGCTGTGTACCGTATACCTCAGGTGTAGGGTGACATTGCTAAGGTATGCAGGTGCTAGTATTGGGAGATGCACGCAGGGTCCACTGTTCTGCCTCTCCAGGAGACATTGGCCAATGGGGCCTGTGGGTGTGGGTGTGGGTGTCTGCCCCTGTTGGCTGCTGCTTTACGGCAGAGATTCCCAACCCCAATCCAGGTCTGCATCACACTGTTCGTGTTTTCCTGCTGTCCCTCATGAATATGCATGAGCTAAATCTACATGCCATGGGGGTGGTGCATAGATATACAGCACAGGCATTTGTATGAGTGGCAGCATGGAACCTGACTGGTGTGTGGCACACCAGGAATGCATTTGGGAGAGTCTGTTCATGGTGTCTGTGCTCAGTGGGGTAAAAGATAGACGTATTATCCTCGACACGAAAGGTGTGTCCTTACTATCACTGTGTAGGTGTGGGAAAAATATGTGGCTAGGATTGGTGGAAGTGCCAGCTGGGCTTTGAACCTGTGACCTTCTGTTCTTGCATGCACTGTCTGTGTGCACTGCACCACCCTGTAGCCACAGATTGGCTGGTTTCCCTGGAATGTCCATGACTGTGGATCCAGCAGGGCCTGTTTGTTGCAGTGGACTGTGCCAGCCTGCAAATGGCTAGGCCTCTGTCTTCTGTGGCTAGCAACCACTGCCCCCTGCACCACATGTACTCGTCTGCCAACATGCTGGCATGAGCTTCTCTCAGAAACAGCAGATGACCAGATTGCAATGTGGCAGTATGGGACTGCATTTGGGGGATTTGGCTGTAGGTAATGCCCATTGTTGTTGTGTATTTGCAGTGTTGTGTAAAATATGGGTGTTTTCCCCATGCTTATGTTCCCTGCAATACAGGGGTGTCTGCGCTATCTTTGTTTAGTGGTGGGTAAAATATAGGGGCTGGGCTGGGCTGGGCTGGGCTGGGCTGGGCTGGCATGTGCCCCAACTGGGATTTGAACCTCTGACCCTCTGGCCACTATGGCCACAGAGACAATGCAGCCCCTGGAGGTAGTAAACCTGGCAGGATGGAGTCACAAACCCTGCTCTACGCATTTTTACTGTGGGCACATGCACTCTGTCTGGTGACAAACGTGCACATAAACCCCGGAAATGACCACAGACACTGGGGGACAATATATCACCACGCTGGGCAAAAGTGATATTAATGGGCAACCATAGCAAACACTCCCAGGAAAGCTCCAAAAAGGACATTTGTTTTGGATGAGTCTCCGCTCCGTAGACCCTTCCAATATTCATTTCTTCTTTCTGGAGCTTTCCTGGGTGTGTTTTCTATATTTGCCCATTACTATAACTGTTCCCCAGCTGCATTACTATTTGTGATATTTTTGTTGTGGTCACTTTCTATTTTTATTTTCACTTTTGTGCTGTGCACATGTATCACACTGCTCACGTTTTGCAGGATTCCCCAGTTTTGCTGTACATTGCTGACGGAAATGGTTTCTCTTCCCTTTAAATGCCCTCTACCGCGAGTGTTTCACTCGCAGTAGTTTTGCTTTGGGATTCGGCCCCGATAATGTGCGGGGAGCCTCTCCCCGCCCCTTCCCCGCCCAATAAACACCTCACCGCCCCTCAGGAACCTTCCTCCGCCCTCCGTTAGCTGTTCCACGCCTCTATCGGACATTTGCGGGCCCGTACTTGTGCGGGGCCCGTTATTGTGCCGCGCACCTGTGCGGGGGTGACACGCACGATTGCAGGGCATTTAAGCGCTCTTAAGTACCGCTTTTAGTGCGCTATTTTGCAGCACGCAAATTAGCGGTTTTTGGTAAACATGCCCCTTAGTCTTGCCTAGTGGTTGGACTGGTCCCAGTTAGGAGGGCAACGGCAGTAGAGGAAGGCATCTTCCCTTCCTCCTTCTGATGCAGCACACTCAACCCCAGGTTACCCTTGATAGACGGGAGGCTCTGTCTACTGTCTGAACCAGGGTGCAGACCCTATAGGCCTGGGGCATAGTCCCTAGTTGCATATGTCATATAAGTAATGCAGTACCTGAAGTGAGCCAATGTAAAGATCTTAGCCAAGTTGGCTACTGCCTTCTCTGACATTTCATGTATTTCAAGATCTGGAAGCAAGTCCTGAGCAACAAATATAAAAGCCATATGATGAACTCCCCGAAAGGAAGTCTACAGATTGGATTCTTGCAAAAGGACATTCTGTTGCAGGATGTAGAAATTGTGCAATACAATCAACTTCTGGTTATATTGGTAAAAAAAAACCCCATCAAACCGCAAATTCACAGTATACTAAAGAAAGCCTCCTACTCTCCTACTCCTACATGCTGTCATCCTCTCTGGGCATTTCTTGTGTTCTTTTCACAAGACGACTCAGTGCGTCCATATTACAACTACCAGAAAATCCCCCTGCATTAGTATCACAGGAGTTCTGAAGGCAAAGCAAGAATCAGACCACAGGCCACCATAAAGAGTGCAAAAGAAATGAGAGAAACCCCTATCAGTGCACAAGGCAGGAACAGCACCACAGAGAGGATCAGGAATCAAAGACATTTTCAAACTGAAATGTATCCCCCACAACGCAACACTGCCATGTTTTGGCAAATACACGCCCGCATCGAGGGTAAGACATCCACAGACCCCTTATGATCAACATAGGAGATCTGTAAAAGTAAAAATAGCCTCGCTGCTCAGTAAAGTGCTGTTTGTGTGGACAGCAAGGCTATTTTAATTTACATGGATCTCCTAGAATTATGATAAGGGTTCTGTGGATATGATATTACCACTGATGCAGGCTTCTAGTTGCCAGAACATGGCCGCGTTGGGTTATGGTGAATACAGATCAATTTGAAAACATCTTTTGGATTCCTGGGCCTCTCTGTTGTCTTATTCCCATCATAGAGAGGCCTTGATGTGCACCTAAGAGAGACACACATGTGCTCCATGGCACTTGTCAGCACTTAAGTGCTTCAGTGGTTGGCTTTTATCAACTCTGTTTATTTGAAAAAAAATCTTAAGGGCCAATGAATCCTTAAGGATGAGGTACAACATCTTTGCCAAAACTTTCCGTTATAATCATGTATCCAAATTGTTTTTCAGTATTTTCTCACATATATAAAACATTATTAATAGCCCATATTCAAATGTGCAAGGTACTTCCCTGAAAGGTTAAATGATGTAAAGAGATGATCACCTTGGAAGCAGTATTGATGAAAAAACAAGTCTATGTTGTGTAAAAAAGCTTTTCATCATGTAAAACTCTCGCAAAGATCTACCTTGCACTTAGGATATGATTGTCTCTTTAAAAAGTTGTTTTCATATAAGTGCAGAGTTGCTAAATGGTTCATTGGGTGTGGAGGGTTTTTTTGTTTGCAGAGTTTTCTTGATACACCCTTATTGCGGGCTTTCTTGGTTGTGATTCATTTCAACATGTATTTAGATATGTCAAAAGGAAACAGGCTCTTCATTAAGTGAAGCAGATATAGGAAAGTTCCCTACAAATATACCGCACGTGAAGCTCTGCTCCCATTTCTACCATTTTGCTGTCCTGTTTTCCCTTCAAGTACACTCATGTTGTAAATTGTAGCTAACTTCAGGAAATGTATTTGACCTCACAGTACAGTTCACATTTTAACTTTCCCTCAAATGAGATTGAAATGCATCCCATTGCATGCAAACACATTTATAAAAATGCATTCAAGTCTCAAATGTTGTTCCTTTTAAACTCATTTGAAGGAAATAGTCATATTGTCACTAACAGGTTTAATGGTTCCATCCCTTTGCCTTAAAGGCATACCTCATACATTTTCCATTTTCTTTTCTGTACTTATCCATTTAGATAAGAAAAAAAGGGGATGAAAAATATTCTAGCCCTTGTGAAACTATCCCAATAAAGTCTGTACAGTTCACAAGACTATTATTTAATTCACTTATCTAACACTGTTTTTGCAGCCACTTTGAATATGAAATATAATGTGGCTAAAAAGCCTCCATGATGTTGATAATGCCACATAGACTTCCAATGCTTGTCATCGCTCCATATTCTTTTTATGTTCTTGTGGCAAAGTGCCGTCGCGTTGGTGTCGATTCATGTTGACCCTCTGGATAATTGTACTAAACTGTGTTTGATCTTCAGTCAGGTGGCTCATTGTTGATAAAGTGGCACACATAGCAGCTGTTATCGATCCATCTCATTGCTGGTCTTCCTCTCTTGCGTTGACCTTCTACCTTGCCAAGCATGATTCCTTTCTCTAACAATCTCTCTCTTCGCATCATGTGTCCAAAGTATGAAAGTCAAAGTCTTGTCATTTGAGCTTCTAATGAAATCTTAGATTTGATCTCTTGTAGTAATGATTGGTTTGTTCTTTGGGAAATCCATGGTATACACAGTATTCATCACCAGCCACCATAATTCAAAGGCATCAATTTTCTTTCTCTCCATCTTTTTCACTTTTCAACATTTTCATCCATATGATTTTATTGAAAATACTATGGCTTGAACAAGTCAAATCTTTGTATGGAGAGAGACATCTCTGCTCTTGAGAATCTTGTCTAGGTCCTTCATAGTCATTGTGCCAAGAGCAATGCATCATCAGATTTCTTGACTGCTTGTCATTTCTTTATTGATAGTTGATCCAAGTAGATTAAAGTTGTCAACTATTTCAATTTCTTCTCCATCAACAATGAACTTACTGATTTTGCCAGTTGTCAGGATCTTTGTCTTCTTTACATTAAGGTGCAGGCCCATTTTAAGACTATGTTCCTTGATCTTGAGAAGCAAATGTTTCAGATCATCTTCACTTTCAGCCAGTAATGTGGTGTCATCAACAGTGAAGGCTGAGTCTTCCACCAATCTTCACACCTCGGTTGTCTTCATACAGTCCTGCTTCTCTGATTTGTTCTGCATATAAATTAAATAGGTAGGGGGAAAGTATGCAGCCTTGCCATAAACCTTTGCTAATTTTAAACCATTCTGTTTCTCCTTGTTCTGTTTGAACTGTTGCTTCTTGATCAATGTAAAGGATGTGCAAGAGAACTATCAGGTGTTCTGGTATACCCATGCTTCTTAATGTGGCCCAGAGTTTCTCATAGTTTTCAGTCAAAAGCCTTGTTATAGTCAATAAAACACATATAGATATCGTTTTGGTATTCCTTTGTCTTTTCTGTGATGATGTCTCTCGTTCCTCGCCCTTTCTTGAATCCTGCTTGCACTTCAGGCAGTTCTTATTCCAGGTATGGTTGTCTCTGCTGGATAATCTTACTGGCATGTGGGATAAGAGTGATTGTATGATAATTTCCACAGTCATTCGAATCACCTCTCTTTAGTATTGGTATAAATACAGATCTTTCCCAGTCAGTTGGCCATGATAATGATTTCCAAATTTCCCGGCAGAGCCTTGTAAGTGTGCTAACAGCTTCATCCATTTGCTATAATACTTCAATGGGAATGCTAACAATGCCCGAAGCTTTGCTCTTTGATAAGGCTTTCAACGCTGCTTCGACTTCTATCATCACCAATGATTCCTTATAATGTACAGGTTGAAACGGCTGTTGGTCCACTTGATCTTTATGATATAATGACTTTGTATATTCTTTCCACCTTTTCTTGATCTTCTCAGCATCATTCAACATGGATTCTTGAGTATCTTGTAGCATTCCAATTCAAATCTGGAATTTTTTCTTTAACTCTCGTAGCTTTAGGAAAGCCGATCTTGTCCTTCCTCTAATAGTTTTTCATTCTATTTCCTTGCATGTGTCATTTTAGTATTTCTCCTTGTCTTGTCTTGCTGCATGCTGGAAATCTCTGAGTTCTGCGATTGCCTCTCTTTCTCCTCTGGCTTTAGCTTAATTGCCTTTCTGGGCAATTTCCAGAGTTTCTTCGGTCATCCATCTTGACCGTTATTGCTTTTTCACCTTTTGTAGAGACTTCTCACTTTCTTCCAATACTACCTTCTTGATGTCATCCCATAAATGTTCCGGAGCTCTGTCATTTGTATCCAAAGCAGAAAATCAATTTTGCAGGCAGTTTTTAAATTCTGCTGGTATATTCTCAAGGTCATATTTTGCTATGTTCATGAGCAGCTTGCTCATTTTCATCTTTAGCTTGAGCTTGCAGACTAGAAGTTGGTGATCTGTACTGCAGTCAGCTCCAGGTTTTGTCTTTGTTGATGTTATAAAGCTTTTCCATCATTGATTCCCACAGATGTAGTCAATTTGATTCTTATACAATCCATTGGGTGAAGTCTTTGTGTACAGTCGCCACTTGTGTTGCTGGACGATGGTGTCTGAAATAAATAGATCGTTGGTCTTGCAGAATTCTATCAGCCTTTCTCCAGCTTCATTTCTGTTGCCAAGTCTGTTTTCCAACCACTTTGGAACACAAACGTTAGCAACAAAGAAGAAGGCAGTCACCCATAGCTAGCAGGATATCCTGTTTGCATGTTCTGTCAATTTCAGCTTGTACTTGTTCATAGAACTTATCAACTTCATCCTCTATGGCAGCTGCTGTTGGTGCATATACCTGAATTATAGTTGTGTTGATGGGCATTCCTCATAGATGAATAGAAATTAAGCATTCACTGATTGCATTGTATTTCATTACAATTCTTGCAAGTTACTTTTTTGATTATAAATGCAACATCTTTTTTTCTTCGTCTTTCATTTCCAATATAGTAGACAATGTGATCATCAGATGCAAAGTGCCTGATGCTAGTCCATTTCAGTTCGCTGACACCCAACAGATCGAGTTCTACATGTTCCATTTCATTCTTGAACACTTCCAACTTCCCTTGGTTCATGCTCCGTATGTTCCATGTCCCAATATGTAAGACATCATTGCGGCTGCTGACTGCTGCTGCCTAGATGGGTGGTTTGTCTTGGTCTGGCACCTCATCTGAGACCTGTTCACCTTGGGAAACTCTGCCATTAGTTAAGCTACTGATAGCTTAGCTCTCAGCATCACTGATGCACACAAGCCCTCATAGCACGACAAGCTGCAAACCAAGTGAGAAATATTTTTTATAATAGATGCAAAATACAAAGTGCCCAAAAAATTTCTGATACTACAGATCTTGCATCAATTGCTGAATGGAAGCTTAACATGGAATAGAGAAGAGAACATCACTAACTACATCCAGAGGCTTCAGTCCAGGGTAGGCCCATCCACTAGGTGGGCTAGGCAGACACCTAGGGTGACAGACCATAACGGGTGGCACGGCAGGTTTATGCTGCCCCTTTGGGGCCCGCAGCAGGCCATGTGCTTCGGGACATATGGCCTGCAACTTCTGACTCTCTCCCTCTGGTGCAACTTTCTGTCGGAGGTGGGTCAGAAGCAGGACTCCATGTGTTCTGAAGCACATGGCCTGCCGCGGACACCAAAGCAGTGGCACAAAGCTGTCTCTTTTAAACTGCCGCCACCATCACTGATCTCCCAGAAGTTGGAATCTGTGGTAACAGCATAGAGGGGTTATGGCTCGACACAGGGGGTAGGGGCAACCTGACCGGGGCTTCTGCATGGGGCAGCAGAAACCCTTGGGTCTGCCCTGTTTGAGCCACTGAGCTTCAAGTATTCAGCAAAGAGACTGAGGAAGGGAAAAGTGAACCCGTCAAGTGATATAAGTAACTGGTCAGACATCTTCACCTTCTTACAGGACATGGTGCCTATGAGATAATAAAACAAAGCTGAGTGTCTTCCACCAGAAAGACTGGGGTAACAAAGATACTCTGACTTGGTTACAGGAAATTATTTATTGTGTACGTAGTTTATAAGTGAGGTTTGCCCAAATGTTATTAAATTGTTATATTTATCAGTGACCCTAAATACAACCTTCTGACCTGGATTCTAATTATTGAGAAGGGTGAATGAGAACGTGTCAAATATTGGTTGCCATGAAGAGATAATTCCTCACCTCAAACTAAGAGTTCAGAGAACCTCTGGCTAATAATTCTTGGTTCTGGTATGCTTCCATTGACTGCCTCGCAGTTACATAGCATCTCCCTAGACCACACAGAAAGGAGGGTTCCATATTGGTTAACCTGTAAAACAAATGCGATTGCATCCTCCGAGGATCTGAACTTTATGCCTGTGCCTTACAGCAGTAGATATCCTCTTTTCCCTCATGCTAGTTCTCTCTTCTCTCTTTCTCTTCTTCTCTCTATTCTTCTCTCACTTTTTCTTCATTTTTCATTCTTCTTTCTTCTGCCTCGATCTCTCCTTGTTTCTCGCTCCTTCCCTTTCTCTCTCTCTCCCTTTCTGCCCCCTTCCTTTTTCTTGATCTGGAATCAGTGTGGCCTGGCTTGGCAATGGTCAACACCATGGAAGCTCGGAAACTTCAACTGGTAGTGCTGCCTATTCTCTCTGCTTCTTGAACCAGTTTTAGCTATCCAATGACGTTAACTTATCACCATGGTCAACTGTGGTAGAAACTTGATGAACCCTTGCTCCTTGAACTCTGCTGTTGGGATAGAGAGCCTCATAGATTTCTGACAGAAGTATACAAATTAACCTAGCTTACCTTTTTATGAGGGTGAGCAATCTTAATTTATTGCTCAGCAGATTTTCCTTGGAGCCAGGGAAGATATGCAGTGGGGAATCAACTGTGCTCTAGCAAAATCCATGTCTTTGCATTGAAGTCCCTGCCGGCTCTTGTATGTTGCTCTGCATGTGAATTATGTGCCTTTTTGCATTTGTAATAAAAGGCATATGGTGAATGCACGTGGCAAGGTCCTGCATCCTTTATATTAGCGGAAGCGGTTAATTGATTGCTTCCATTCCAAAGGGTTTCACAGAGCACTGCACTCTTCCAGTGCACTGGACGGAAATCTGTTCTCTGTTGGAATGTGTAAAATAGTCTCTTTGTGAAATCACTGGGCACAAAGACTTCAAGGGCTCATCTAGTCCAGACCTTGCCTCCAGGCAAGATCCCTTGTACCTAGGCCTCCTCCCCAAACGGATGTTTGTTTGACCTGCTCTTAAAAACTTCCAGTGACATGAATTTTACTCTTCCCTGAATAGCTTGTTCCAGTGTTTGACTATCATATCAATTAGAAAGATCTTCCTAATTGTCTATCCTAAATCTCTTCTCCTGTAGTTTAAGCCCATTACTATCCCTAAAGGAGAGGCAGCGACGATTCCTAAGCTCTTTATATTTCCACTTTTTGTATATGAAGATTTTTAGCAAGTCATTCTCTAGTCTTCTCCAAGAAGGAAAAGAAACCACCTTCACCCTTTCCTCATAGATTTACCAGTTGGTACTAGCCTGAAGACCGCCTGAGCCAGGAGAACTCAACCTGCATGGATCAGTCCATTTTCACTAGTGAGGGGGGTTTTGGGAAGATTAGGCAGATATCACCTGGGAGATGGATGGCCATCAACTAATCCTGTTTGTACAAAAGGGTTCATGCGGGTGGGTGAACTTTGCTGTAGGGTGAAGGCTGGAGTAGACTGTCCTTAGGGGACAGAGTTTCCCAAGGGCAGGATAACCGTATAGCTCTGTATATAAGGGGGACAAATTAAGCCAGTTCTGTCTGTTTTAATTCCGTTGCATAAAAGCAAATATAGTCCTGTTTTATTTGGGAAACCAAAAATACAGTATAGCTTCATGCATTCAATGGGATAACTAAAGGACTGGCTAAGCTTGTTGCTCTGGACACAGTCCTGAATAGTAACCGGCATCACAGAAATCCAGTCACCAATGGCTATCATAGGAAACAGCAGCCGGGGAGCTCTGCATTCTTTTCTCCATTTTTAGCCCTGGTTCCCAGGCTCTTCTTTTCTTTTCAAGAAGGATATGTATCTGATTTAGAGATTATATGAACGCTGTTATAACCTTACATGTGGACTACTGGCCGGAGATTTAACACTCTTTAATATCATCCGGTCACATCAGCAGGTTTCATGGAAAAAATGAGCTAATTTTACCCATTGGCAATTAAGAGATGAATCTCCAGCCTGGTTCATAATCTTATCCTTCAATCTGCACTTCTCTACACTGGATAAATTATTCAGGGTGCCTCTGAGTATAGATCTCATTAACACTTAATTCAGTTTATTTAAAGCAACTGTATCATTAAAACGTACACACAATACCTTCCCCCTGTAAATCATTGATATTCTGGGGCTCTACTTCAAACTCTATTTAAAAGTCCTCAGTTTAAAAAAAAAATACCCCCTTTTCTCCTGATAATAAAGAGACCATAGTCTTAGCCCTGATTTTATAAAAAATATGAGAGCTTAAAAATGGAGGAGGAGCCTAATGGTTATAGCACTAGTTTAGGCACCAAACAAGGGTTTGATTCCTACTAGCACACCTTGTGGCCTTGGGCAAGTCACTTAACCCTCCATTGCCTCGAAAACATCCAAGTTATCAATGTCCCTGTTTAATGTACATTACCAAGCTTAAGTTTCAATATAAACTGCTTTGACTAAATGATAAAGCAGTATAAAAGACTTGTTAAATAAATAAGATATGCCATACTGGGTCAGACCAAAGGTTCCTTGAGTCCAGCATCCTTTCTCCAATAGTGGTTAATCCAGCTCACAAGTGCCTAAAAGAATCACAAAAAATAGGTGTGGTAGTCCTTGAAATCTACAATGCCAGGTTCCAGTCCCACATCGCCCTGCTGGGGGCCATTCTGCCCAGCAAGTCATTGGTTCTGATCAATGCTAAGGCAAGTCTCCTTGTGTCTATGCTACCCCTTCTGTTTTTGAGTCTTCTCTTCCCCTCCCCATCTCTTCTATTCTGTCTGTTGTTAAGTGCTGTCGAGTCGGAGTCGACTCATGGCGACCCTCTGGATAGCTGTCCTAAATTGTGTTCGGTCTTGAGTCAGGCAGCTCATTGTTGACAGACTGGTACCCGTAGCTGCTGTTATTGTATCGATCCATCTCATTGCTGGCCTTCCTCTTTTGCGTTGACCTTCTATCTTGCCAAACATGATGTCTTTCTCTAATGATCTCTCTCTTCGCATGATGTGTCCAAAGTATGAAAGTCAAAGTCTTATCATCTGAGCTTCTAAAGAAAGCTTAGGTTTGATCTGTCTACACATCTCCTTTGTCCCAGTCTTTTATATACCACTTAGTGATGTCCTCCCTCCACTACGCTCATCACCTAGAGTTAAATCTTCCCTTCCTTCCTCAACCTTTACAGTCAATGTCACCTTTTGGAACTGTCGCTTCATCTCCAAAAAGTCTACAACAGGCCTTGGACCCTTTCTCAACATGACCCTTCTCTGTTTCCACCTCCTGTGCCCTGGATCCTGCTTCTTTACTCATTCATCTTCTTACTCTTTCTCTAACTACACCTTCCATTCATCTAGTCATGAAAGAGTTGTTGGCTTTCTCTGGTGCCTTTCCTGAGTCATCCCTCTGTGATTTCTTCTCCACTTCCATCCTTCCAGATTCCCCCCTGGCACCACCCACATGTTCTTTAACTGAACTTCTCCTTTCCCTTTCAATGTCTTCCTCCTTACCATTGTCCTTGGAGAAATAGCTGAAACCCATGGATTGGATTAACTTGATACATTTTTGGACTAGTCAAAAAATGCATTATTCATCTAATAAAGATATCACCTTATTTTCTTCTGGTTATTTTTATTTATTAACTTTCAAAGTGGACTAATTTGGCAGATGTAAATGATCGCACCTAGAGTTGATGCATGTTTCATGCTACTTACAACCCTATTTTATAAAGTATGCACGCAGTTTTACAATATAGGTATGATTGACGCGCATTAAAACACATGTTAAGCTAGGCACAACTTTTAAAACTACCCTCTGCGTTCTATTCCGCAGGTCTATGAGTTATCAAGATAACAGCTGAATATCAGCACGATCTGGATAATTTTTCAAGCCACCCTTGCTGTGCCTTCCTTTCATCTCTCTCTTTTATGGATAGCATCAGGCCATTCAGACAGATTTTTGACTCAATATTATCTGTATAAGTTTTGAAAATAAACGTTTAGCAAAGTTCTATGTTCATCAGCAGTTGGAGAGCATATAACTTCTTTTGAAAATCAGTTTAAAAGCTGTTAAGTCGTATTGGAGTCAATTTGTCATTAGTGCAAGATACATAACGTAAATGATTAATCTGTGGGATTGGCTTTCTAGATTCTCTAGGGATGAATATGAAAAGTAAAGATCCTTTTCACTCATCTCAATAAATATTATTATAAACATTGTTCTGACCCTTTGGGCATTTTATCTGGACAGAGAATCACGAATCACCAGTTCCTTCTTATTTCCCATTTGGGATTTGACTGATTTATCTGTTGGTTTACTTAAGTAGGTAAAAAAAATATTTAATCTCTTCATCTTATTTTCACAGTCGGAGAAGATAATAATATAGGATTCAAAAAAATATACCAGCTGGCTCTTAAATGAATTGTTGTCAACCATTAACAGACTGAACTAGTTGCTGGTGTGCTCTAGTATCCGGAACAGTGAATAATTACACGGCCCATTTGTATCTACCTTCGACGCTGTCACTGATCTTACTTGATCTATGGTTTTCTTTTTCCTTCCACCACTAAGATCCCTTTGAGGTCCTTATTCAGAAGATTTATGAGGGTAAAATCAGCTTATACCTGCATAAATCTGGCCCTATAAATATTCCCCCCCTTTGTCTTGATAAATGTTTTGTGTGGATAAACCTTGGTGGGGATAGTGCCATATCGAGCATTAGCTAGCCGAAAGCCTCATTTTGCATAGGATGTCTAGGCAGGAACTGGAATGTTCTAGCGGAATGGTCCCAAGTCTCAGAATATTATACAAAGGTCTCTACTGAACGTGGAACCTTTTGTACAATATATAAACGGGCACTGACAAATATACATGTATTTGCCAGCACATCCAGCGGCAACAGCCATTTCACAAAGGAGCGCGTTAAAAAAATAAAAAGGCATCACCCAGAGCTTTACACATGCAAACACCAGTGACAACACCTGGTGCTACCGTTAGGCAAACTAGGCAGTCCCCTAGAGTGCTGTACAAACTTACAGGCCAATGCAGAAAGCTGGCTCTGAAGTCACATGATATTAACTATGTACCAACATGCAGGAAGGGGTGCATTTGCAAACTAGCTACATGTTAAATTGTGGCGCAAATGGCAGTTGTTAAACAGGGAGAGTGGGCCAGACACATGCAAACAGAAGTTGGTGGAAGTTTGGCATGCTCTCCCAGAGAAACAGGGTTACCGTGTGGCTAATTTGCATATTTGCCCCAACAGTATTTTGATGGCATCGGGGGCTTTCCCCGATGCCTGAATCATCTGAGATGAAGTGTCAAACTTCTCCTCAAATGATCCAGGTATCTGGGAAAGCCCCTGATGCCATCAAAATACTATCAGGGGGCTGGTGCCCCCCAACAGAAACCAAATCCCTGGTGGCCCAGCAGCCGTGATCCCCTCACCCCTTCCCAGTACCATTACAATGGGGCAGCAGCAGGAGCGCACGGGCAACACTCCTGCCCCATTGTAAAGGTACCGGGAGGGGTGGGGGCTTCAGGGCCGCTGAGCCAGAAGGGTTATTTTTAATGGGTGGGTGGGGCTGCTGGTCCACTATGGTGGTTTTTAAGTGGGTGGGGAGATCCGGGCTGCTGGGCCACCAGGGATTTGGTTTCTGTTGGGGGGGGGGGTCCATGTCAGGGGCACCAGCCCCCAGACAGTATTTTGGTAGCATTGGTGGCGTTCCCTGATACCTGGATCATCTAAGGGGAAGTTTGACACTTCAGCTCAGATGATTCAGGCATCGGGGAAAGCCCCCAATGCCATCAAAATACTGTCGGGGTGCATATGCAAATTAGCCACATGGTGACCATACTTCTCTGGGAGAGCATGCCAAACTTTCGCCGACCTCTGTACGCATGTGTTTGGATTACTCTCCCAGTTTAACCCTGCCATTTGCACCACAGTTTACTGCGTGGCTAATTTGCATCTGCGCCCCTTTCTGCATGCCAGTGATGAAGGCGCGCGCTAGCAGTGCACTGCCCCGAGGCATACATAGTTAATAACGTGCGACTTCAGAGCCCCTTTCTGCATGCCAGTGATGAAGGCGCGCGCTAGCAGTGCACTGCCCCGAGGCATACATAGTTAATAACGTGCGACTTCAGAGCCGGCTTTCTGCATGCCAGTGATGAAGGCGCGCGCTAGCAGTGCACTGCCCCGAGGCATACATAGTTAATAACGTGCGACTTCAGAGCCGGCTTTCTGCATGCCAGTGATGAAGGCGCGCGCTATCAGTGCACTGCCCCGAGGCATGCATAGTTAATAACGTGCGACTTCAGAGCCGGCTTTCTGCATGCCAGTGATGAAGGCGCGCGCTAGCAGTGCACTGCCCCGAGGCATGCATAGTTAATAACGTGTGACTTCAGAGCCGGCTTTCTGCATGCCAGTGATGAAGGCGCGCGCTAGCAGTGCACTGCCCCGAGGCATGCATAGTTAATAACGTGTGACTTCAGAGCCGGCTTTCTGCATGCCAGTGATGAAGGCGCGCGCTAGCAGTGCACTGCCCCGAGGCATACATAGTTAATAACGTGTGACTTCAGAGCCCCTTTCTGCATGCCAGTGATGAAGGCGCGCGCTAGCAGTGCACTGCCCCGAGGCATACATAGTTAATAACGTGTGACTTCAGAGCTGGCTTTCTGCATCAGCCTGCTAGATCTTCCAAGAAACACATGAACTAAATCCATTTCCCATCAATAGGTCTTACTGTCTTTTTCTCTTTTCATATTCTATGGAGTCAATATTCAAACTCTGCATTTGACATTTTTTTAAAATGCCAGTGGCTGCAGCTATCAAACAATTGGATATTATGTGTCAATTTCTGGATAGTGGTCAGCGCTCAATATCAAGATTCGGTTCTGACGGCTGGTGCTATCTAGAAGCAGCGATATTCAGCTAACTGGATAGCATTAGGGCAGCCTCTTTGCTCTCCTAACTTTATCGGGATAACGGTCTGAATATCGCTACTAATTGGATAACTCTGAACTCTGTCTAACCTCCGCCAATAGAGCCCCCCCCCCCCCCCGGCACTATCTCAATAGCAGCAAAGCAGTCAGAGAAAATATCCAGTAGCACTATAGAGATAGTGCCACTAAGTATCTCACTGACTGGCACTTATCCGATTTACGGGTGCTACTAACCAGATAAGTGCTTTTGAATATCGATCCCTATGTATCTATGAGGTACGTTTACAGTGGTGGGGCTGCTGTATAACCTTAGATGGATAAGAGAGAAAAATCATTAACATGGTGTTAATTGAGACAATCTAGTCACTGTAGATTTCAAAAATGGGGAATTAGGTATCTGGAGAAAGCAAGTTATTTCTGTTTTTCCTCCTCTGCACTTCACCTGTGACTGGTGTCACAGGAGTAACACTAGGAAGGTCACCAAGTGCCCTTCAGTAGTAACATTGCCTTGAATCAGGAAAGCAGGAGAAAAATATTTATATCATAGGCAGTGGAATGGGGTAGGCCACTAGGGCCATGCGCCGACCACTTTTTTTTGGCTTACATCACCAATGAGAGGGCTTCAGGGGCAAGGCAGAGATTGGTTAAGAAGTCCCCCACCCCCCTCCACCACCCAAAAAGGTGCCTCGCTGTTCCTAGTTTAAACAAATAAATAAATATAAAATCTCCTACCCCAACTCCCCAACTCTTGGCCTACCAGGAAGTAGTTCATGATCTACCAAATATTTAACTGCAGTGAACAGCGGCCACCACAGTTAAATATCTAAATATTCAGCATTGGTATCCGGATAGAGGCTGGCACTTAATATCTGAATTTTGTGGTCACATGGCACCTATCCACATAGCGGCAGTAATCCTCTGAGAAGCTAAGCAGAGTTAGGCTGGGCTAGCATTTAGATGAGAGACCACCACGAAATACCAGCTGCTGTAGGCTTACTGTGCAGAAGAAAGGCCTCACAATCTAGTTCCAGTTACACTTTGCCAAGAAAACCTAGGGGCTAATTTTCGGTGCCGGATGCCGGATAAGCTCCAGCAGTTAATATCCGGTTTAAATTAAAGCGGCAGTAGCCAGGTGCTTTAAATGTGCCCACCGCCGCTGCAGAATATCTGCTCTTAGGAGTTTTAAACGCTCTTCTGTGTCCACGTTTCAAACACCGTAGTAAAACAACGTTTTCCTGAGATAAACACGTTCACAGGTCTCTGCCTAGTAAAAGGCGCATTACAGTCTAATTTTTATGGTGTTGTCGAGATGTCCAAGCAGTTACAGGAAGACCAGAGAAAGCTGTCGCAGGAAACAGAGTTTTATCTTACATGGACCATGCAGCCATGCCGTGGATGATTAATTATCTTTGGTAGAAGCACATGACAAAGCATCCAAAATAATTCTGACGTGGGAACAAGCTGTACCATTTTCCAGTCACAGTGCATACATAGCTCCCTGGATTTTCAGGTTTTATGTTTGCTGACATCTAGCTGGGCTCACCATGCACCGTGGCTTATGTTAAACGTGCAGGGGGCTCTTCTTTATAAAACTTCATTAGAAAAAAGCTGTACTGTATATTCCAGTTACTGTGCATTATTTCAAGTTATTTCAGGAAGCTGTGATGTTTGCTGTGCAAAAAGGTACTGGATTGATTTTTTTTAAAAAACATTTTAACCCATTCTCCTGAGTCCTATTGCAGTTTCCGTGGTCTCTCTGGTTT